>CM057339.1:474133754-475397088 GCA_030015575.1 Agapanthus africanus | reverse complement strand
ACTCTAAGGTCGAAAGAATAACAAGTCTGGTCTTCTATCTCTATCAAATATACAATCTGGTTGATGGAGTTTTACTAGATACAACTGAAATAACAATATACAATGGTGGTCCTGATACAAAAGAACCCACCTGCCAAAGCAATCACCCGGAAGGAACAATGTGCCAGCAAAACCGCAACGGAACCTGTACGGCAAAACCTGCAAGAAACTGTAGCACAACGGGGGTGAGTTGCCAACTCGTGAGTAGAAAACATCTACCAGCAGAAATCGCATGCATGACGCTATCCTAGGTCATATCAGGTAATATCCCCAAATAATTGCCAGATCCATCTACATGTAAGTGCAATACTACGTGCTCGTGTCAGTGCCTCAGATAGCAACATATCAGATATATGATGTATGAATGCAGTACGAATGAAATCAGAATACATCATGAATGAAACCACTGTTTTCTTTATTTAATGAGATTTCTATATGTATATCAATCGAGTATCATCAATGAAATCAACAGAGAAATCAGTGTCAAGCATCGACACAAAACATAAATCTCAGTATCTCAATATCAAATCTCAATATCTCTATATCTCAAATCTCAATACCTCGGGCTCCGTCAGTCCGGATCGGCCCATATCATCAATCACACGACCAAGTACGGTATCCTCCGGATATCCGCCGCGCCAGGTAAAATCACCGGTAGGCAATCTGCCCCTGCCAGGCTCATCATCCTCCATGAAATCACTCTCTCCCCATGGGTACCATACCGGGCCCACCATGTACCCGAAACGGTTCCTACTCCACCTCGAATCGGGTCTCGAAATCCAACAACAATCATGAAACTCATGGTGGACGACACATACATCACGAGAAAACCGCATCTTGCATTTAAAAATGAGAGAGAGGAAGAGAGAAGTTTATATATATATTCTTGCGGTTTTCCCCCAAATTCAGAAATCTCATGGAAATCCGAAATCATCACAATCATGATATCAATAAACAGTGAATACAGGCATAAATCCCCATAATACTGCATAACCGATGAATATATGAATGCATCTGATATCATGCAATGAATGCAATAATTAAACTAGCATATGGAAGCTATAACATATTGCAACTATCAGCTAGCAAGCTGTGTCAATGAAATAGTATTCTCTAAAGTGTACGTGACATGGCAATTACCGATGAAGAGGTGTGTGAGCCGGCAAGCGAGTGTACATGGAGCATACGCGTCATCGGTAATGGTGCTGGTGTTCTAACAGCATGATTTCATAATCACTAAGTACACAATAACATGCAATGAGGCGATAACAACCTAATAAAGGAAAATGAATAGAAAATGCAACAATAAAATGCGGAACATGAATAATAACGTAACAGTAAGGAATCTACATCGATATACATGTGTCATACTGTTTTGCTATTGAAATAATACGAATCGTGGTATTTTGAAAATATGGGTTACGGTGTTTTTAAGAAACATACGTCTTTTGAAATATCCGTAGTATCCCTTGGTATGTCTTTAAAATTCTCACGATTCGTTAGTTTTGGAAATAGGTATGACTCGGGTCCAGTCTAACATCTACTAGGTAAACTACAGGTCTAACTAACAACCAATCTAAAGGGGTATGGAAACCACCTAAATCTGGGTCGATATATATATACCTATATATAATAGTCGGTGATCCCGCCTCTATAGTACCACGTACGATACAATATATCATATGACATCGTCGAGTCAAGAGTGCGTTTCTATCATCAATAGCTCGTACGGTAAATCCATTGTACGGCTTCCCAAGTCAGGGTACGGGTCAATATCATATTTATCTCGTTATTCGTCTGGTATCCTTATCATCACAAATCGTGAACTGGGGGTACTGATCTAAGTCTAGTACAATACTGATACCTTCTACATATAAATGCGTGTGTATGAAACACAACGCCTACCGATCCGCTATCATCACATGTCGCATCTCATAATACGATCCATATCACCTCACCGATCTCATGGCATCAAGCCCAATCTCATCGACTCATCTCTAAATATCTTCCACTATCCTCAACATCAATGCATGTGTATATGAATATATATATATATATATATATATATATATATATATATATATATATATATATATATGTATAGTCTCATACCCATGCGTATGTACATATATACATATCCCCATATACCCACAAGAAAGTAAAAGTATGCAAGTGTGTATGTGTGCGTGTATGCAAATCCTTACTCTAGGGTTTCGTGACTAAGAAATCCACTAAAGTCCTTTCTTCAATTCTCGCTAACCCTAAACCCATAATCCCCTAAAGCTTTACTTGCTAAGGTCCATATCACACACTAGCGTACAAATATACATCAATATCGCATCACATCAATTCTTACCACTTTGCGGGGGTGTTATACGCGATCCACCCGACTTCCCCCGTAGATATAATCTACTCACTTGTTCTTCGCTTGCCGACGCCGACGTCGCCACGCGCTTGCTTGTCGTCTCGAAGTCCACAAGGGGCATCTGCATGTCACAACGTATCGTATCGCATTAAAATCCAATTCAAAATCGAAACGACATACGAAAACCAATTCGACACGCGTATCACACATAAGTCAAAACCTATGGTTTGTTATCTCACATCAACCCAAAAACCCTCGACATTGGCGTACAAACGCCGAGTGATCGATAAAAACTCAAACGCACCATTCGTGGTTTCACAACACACTAAATATATATATGAAATAGGGTTTAAATCATCAAAACTTCAAATTCGCTTTAAAAGCTATTTTTCCCAAAACCTAGTAAGCAAAATTAACCGCTTTAATACAACATCTTGATGTTTTAGCAAAACTAGTGGTCACAATATTCACTAATTAGCTTAAATATGCCACATAAACATTTACTAGATTTTTAATCTTGCTTAATTACATTAATCCAAAAACCTAGTTAGCACAAATTTCTATTTTAGTTTCAAAACTTGGTGTTTTAACCAATCTAAATATTTTAACAATTCTAGTGGCTATAATATTCATTAAACATCTTAATTAATTCATACCAATGTTAATTAGATTTTAAACTGACCTCTTAATATTAATCTCAAAAATCTAGTTTGCATAAAAAAAATCACAATTTGGGCAAAATAAATGTAACAAATTTGAAATTTAGTAATTTGGTTAGGTTTTAGCATGCTCAAGATGTAAAGCTACACATCACAACCAACATCAAGTAATCAAACCCAAGCTCCAATTCAGAACCCTTCTCTTGATAATTTTTCCATGAAATTAAACCCTAATTAAATACCTAATTAGGTTTGATTTAAGTATTTAACATCAAATTAAGCAAAGGGTTAGAATTATACCTCCACAAACATGAGATCTAACATGCAACCTAGCCTCCAAAATGCTAACTTTGCTCCAAGATCCATGCTAGCTTGGCCAAGAAATAATGGGTAGAGATTGGATTCGGATTTAGCTATGAATTTGTATGATTTTGAAGCATTTTTGATGGATTTTTGTGATGAAATGAGAGGGGGAAATTGGGGGCTGCAGTTGAAGGATTTTCGGCTAGGTTAGGGGGGAGGGAGATGTGAGTGGGTATGGTCTTGGTCAACTCAAGAAAGGTCCAAATACAATATATATCCACACCTCATACTTCATTCTATATTCTATTTCTTTTCATATCTTGTTTTCTTTTCATTCAAGGCCTCATCAAGTGGGGAAAAATTTGGGAGGGGCAGCCAAGGGCTTGGCCAGCAGCCTAGGGGGGAGGAGAGAGGGTGTGGGTGAGTGTGGGTGAGGAAAAAATGATAAATGTTATACCCCAATTTCCATTTAATTTATTTTTCACCATTTAAGCCTTTTTCTTTGATATTTTCTAAAACCGTTTGACAATTTCATTTCATTTCAAAAAAAATATTTTACTTGTTAGTTTAATGTGTCATGATGCACACAATTTGTATTAACCCATTCCAATTTGTAATTATCCCTAATTAAATGTATTAGTGACGGCTTAAAATAATATTAAAATAATTAATTTCGGAAATTTTTTCAGTAAACTAGAAATTTTACAAGTGGCTCAATAAACACCAAATACTAGCAATTACATAGCTAGAATATATATATTTAATTTTATATTAAAAGTTATTTATATCTTGGTTTTTACGGAAAACACCCATTATTTTACCGATTATCCGAAATTTCACCTAAACGATTTTCAAAACGTTACAATCTTCCCCCTTAAAGAAATTCGGCCCCCGAATTTAAATTAAAACTCCCCCAAATACTAAAACATTTCAGCAAAACCATCAAGTTGTCGCGGCTCCGAAATCATAAATACATAAATCATATCGTAGCGCAATGCATGCGCATGAAAAACGGATATATAAACCAAAATCAAAACTCCGTCAAGCATCCCGCAATCATCGGAGTTATGGTGAAGACACAATGTCTAGATCCAATACGAAAACCAACATGAGATACCTCAATTAAACCTGTAAACATCTTTAAAACATCTAAAAGAAATGCATACCAAACCCTTTTCAAGTTGCTGTGCGATGCGCATATCGTGGCACAGTGGCGGACGTTTATTGTAAGAAAATAACTATATATATATATATATCCTTTGTTTAACATACACGTCCCGTCGTTTTGAAATTAATTTAGAAGGGTTCCCTTTATAAAATGTTTCGTGTCATCTCGGACACGTAGGTAAATACTGAGACTATAGCTCCTCTTTGGAAATCCCTTCGATAACTATCAATGCATGCAAAATATGTTCAGGTACTATCCTCGGACTAGTCCTGCTTAGCTACTATACTAAATAGTAAATATCATAATAACATACTGCTCAAAATCAATCCCAAACTGTATATAAGAATGCCACATGCGCCTGGTGCGCACGGAAATCAAAATCCAAGAATGTGCCATACACGCGTACAAAAACCAAATCTAAGTGCAACGGGTGTGCACGAAACACCTGTCGAAGGCAGCGGATGTGCCTGACAGCAATACCAGGTGCATCTGATATGCACGAAAAATCTCGATTTTGGTGCATCTGGTGTGCACCAAAATTGCCTCAAGCGCCCAAGTATGCGCAAGAATCCAAATCAAGTGCACAAGGTGCACGAAAAAAAATATCGAATATCAAAATCGAAATCGACGGTATACAACATATCTCAATCCAAATCCAAATCAGGTATACCGTGGTATATAATCTCACAACTATGTTCATCAGCGTGCACAAAATCGAATCGAAATACTAAAAGTGCATGAAAACTATGCCGAAAGCATAAGTCAAATCACATGCATACCATAGGCATGAAATCAAAATCAACAACTCTAGTGACATCAAATCAAAGTCAAGTGCAACTGTGGTGCACCAAATCTCAATCATGCAAATAAATCGTCCAAATATACTGAAATCCAAAGTGACAGATACGTGATAGTCAATCACAAAATCACAAATTATAAATACTGTCGTCGATATGTCCGTCCTTCAAAGTCGAGAAGGTGTCGGTGCATCCAATGCTAGTAGAGCAAGATATCTACTTGCCTTTTGATCATGGCCTGTCGCCTAGTGCCCTTAGGCTCTCGTCTCTCATTGCATATGGCTAAGTACACAGCTCCTCGGGTCAACGGTCCAATATAGAAACAATAACGGAAGCAGTCCGCTCTAACACATCCTCTAAAGATCTCTGGCCAACTATCATGGTTACTCATAACATGTCTCGTCGACGATGCCGAACTCTGACCTACTGGGTGTGCGTAATATGACCGTTCCTGGGTCCAGGTCTTCTCGTTTAGCATTTCCAGAAAGATCTGGTCGGGGTCTCTCCCCAAACCTCATTTCTGCTGAACTGCCCGGAAGTTATCATCTTTTACTAAATCTGTATCTTGTTCCGGAACAGCTGCATACTCATCGCGACTCCTCCTGGAAGATATATTCATGTACAACGCCTCTGCATGCGTATCACATCTCTGATGTCAGCGGAGTGGAACTTCATCTCGTCAAGATCTCGTACGAACCTCTTACTCCACTTTTCTCTAATGTCGACTGCTTCGGACTCGTCTCTTCGTGGCTGCATGGACTGTGCTCCAACGGCTATACTCGTATCTGGAGTCTCCCCAGCAATGTATCCCATCACATGATATCCGAAAGATGTCAAACTTTTTGTAAGTCTACGGTAGCGTCCCGGCCGTCTAACAGACGCCAAATGCGGAACAAAAACTTTTACAACTGGCGCTATCACATACTATATCCCGGATCTGCCATTAAAGCTAAACTAACAAACTACAAAGTGGGTAGAAATGTTATACCGAACGATCCAAGTCCTTCGGTCTTCAATCAGCATCCCACGCTTTGTTGCGGCTGCTCCGATCTCCTGAATCTCCAGTCTTCTCGTCTAGGTGGCACCACGTCGACGGATCTTTAAACGGGCTCCCGCCTCTGAACCGAGGCATCTCGGTCATCAAGTTTGCCAAAAGAGATGACCAAGATTGATGTAGAGAATGAGTAGAACACTTTGTCTCGCTTCGTCCAAAGCCATGGACGAACGGTTAATGATGTTGCCTTTTGAATCGGAAATGATAAATGAATATATATGAAATTTCCATGAAGCCAAAACCATAGTCTTTTTTTTCTTTTGCAATTCCATTATCTCTCAAAGGAGAGGGCCAACCACTTAAGGAGAGGGGGAGGTGAGTGTAGGAGAGGGGGGTGGCCACAACATTAAATGAGATGAATGTTTCATCTAAACACCTTGCACTAAACATTTAACGAAACAATGATTCATAACAACACATCATCACATCATTAAATGAACAATTAATGCACTAATGACTCACTAGCCACCTCATCATCCCAGTCACCATCTAGAAACATCTAGAACCTTCCACACTCATCAAGAAAAGATAAATCCGTATTAAACCGAATATTTAATACGGCTGATAGAAAACTGGAAACTGGCAACTTCCAAAAGCGATCTCGAAACGAATTTCAGGATAACCCCGTAACAGTCCTACCCGCATTTGTATTACTACCGAATACAAATGCAACTGAGACAAAGATATTATATCCACACAGTATAATACCAGGATCCGGCTTAAACCGAAGCCTACCAGTATTATCTGCCCGAAATATGACACGTGCGTAAACGCACGTGCATTTTCCGAACCCTGCCATAAAACCTTACGGCCTCTACAATTTTTCGCCCGATCTTGGGAAACTGTCTGTGGGGGACTCTAATGACTCATTAACACACTGGCACTGGGTATAACCACTAGCACGTCAGAGGTACTAGCTGTACGTAACGGTTGCCTATGTATTGATTGGAAGGGAAGCTGACGAGCGAACTCATCTAGAAACCCTACTGAGCCTGACAGTGACAATATCCATACAGTCCGGTTCGTTCGTCTATGAGTATCGCATATAGGGCCTAGGGGGCTGGTAAACGTTAGACCCCCAACAGCTGTATAAGTCGTGTCAGAGAGTAGCCCAGAACACCCTGAGATACTACTGGAATACCTTCCAGTAAATCTCGATTACCCTGGCCAGGGATTTCGTGTAATGGTTCTCCTAAACACAGCGCGATTTCACCCCCAATACCGGGAGAGACGAATTCCTGACGATCCGCTCACTGCCTCCATGTGGCTCGGGACTGTACCCAACTAAAACCTGTTTGCACGACTCCTTTGAGCCGTGGTAGGGTAGTAATCAAAGCACAGTAGGAACTCACACGAGACAAATAACGATCCCAGGTCGACAGACTAACCTGTACACATGTCACCAGGGAACTGCTATCTGACGATATGTATAATACCAACTAGCATGTTCCCGGCGAGTCCTGTCTGGTGTACTCATAACCCAATGAGCACCTGTATACATCTTAGGTGAACCAACTTACACTAATGTCTTGTGAGACCGGCCATCGCCCCTCGTCGGGGTCTCGACTGTATACACTAGTCTACTCTGGAGTATCGATGCCCTGTCTCGAAACTCCAACGACTAGGGACATTTAAGGATGTGCTTATAGACCCCAGCTTCCACATATATGATCGCCATCATACTGCTGGCAGTCAAGAAAGAATCCTATGGGCTCTATCATGATGATAAAGACAAACCAGATGGCATATTATCATCTCGAGCAAGACTTTCATATCGGTATAGGTCCTCCCTCAATCATTGCAATCACGTACCTGCGATCCAATAATTGACTTTGAGGGCACTATATCCAACAATCTCCCACTTGCACTTAAGGCTAATTATTGCGATGTCGCATACTCACAGCCCGTGTGATACCGAACACCGAACTTCTCTACTAATCAGTTTCACAAAGCTCGTTTGTAAAACTATTGTGTTCGAGAAATAGCCTTAGTGAGTGGATCCGCCCTGATGTTTCTTTCTATGTCTCTCTTAATCTCAAGTTTGCGGAGAAAGCCATCTCCCGAATTGAGTAATACCTGTCTTAGAATATATCTGGATATTTGATGGGACCTAGTTCATAAATGAACTCCAAATCCAAACTTCTTAGACTGTATCGATAACTGAACCTAATCAGTATCCAGCACCATGCCTCCCACAGTATCCTCTTGGACCAACTGTCCATAATACTGTCCTTCGTCAGAGGGAAATCTATAACTCTGACAATCACTCTGTCATCCATGTCACATTTGAAGCCTGGAATGATAACCGTCTCCCGAAGGAGGCTGCCGTCATCAAATCCGTAGAATATTCACTTATGTTCTAAAACTGCTTCCTTATGTTTCTCCAGGATTGGATTAATATTAACTTATCGCATCTAGTGCAAAAACAACATCTGGTGTGGTACTTGACTTTTCACGATTGACTCAATTGCCTAAGCAAGTGATCTGCCAATCATGCACATCCCTCTCCCCTTTAGTCTGTAAGACACCTTTAGAGAGGGTGACTCCATCACCTGTAGGTACACCACCATGCTAGGAGTCATCTATTCTAAAATACTATTAGAATACTGTCAAAGTACCCACATTGGGAAACTACCCAAATCTAGATCTAAAACCATAGATCTAGTAACCAGAATGTCAGATATTATATCCATATCCTTTGTGGAGAAACAACTGTGTGACGACCACAGTACAACCGATCGTAGTATAGGAATTTTACTTCCTACTCTGTGTATGTCATTCAAATACCAGGACATCACACCCTACTACCTTCTTAATAGATCCATCCCTAATCTGATGAAGTCAAACCCATGACTGTCACATCAAAAATAGATGATCTTATCTCCGCTATATGTGCTTAAGCCTATAAATAGACATAAGCTACTTGCCCACTATGCTTCCGCTGCTCCCACTGACTACGACAACCCTCTGGCAGAATAATATATACGTACACTTCTAAAGCTATTTTAGAACGACGCTATACCTATCCTCCTGCCGGGTCTCATAGTCTGGAACAACAGTAGTGTCAAGTCTGGGTAAACAAGAACCTCCCTGTCACCGTCGTTAAGGCTACCTGAGTACCTCTCGGGTGTCTGAGGTTACCCACTTCTATCCACGGAGTGGCTAATGGAATGTCAAACCTGATTGAATATATAGGTCCTATTAAATTTTCCGTAATCGTTTGCGGTTCTGGAATCACTTCCAGTTCTACCATACTCCCACTACCGTTTTCTGAAAAAATCCATTTTACTAAAACTGTGGCGAGTCAAGAACAATATCACTATTGATCTTCCAGATGGTAGAAAGTCAACCCTTGTCAAAGCCAGGGTCAACCCAAAAACTGCCATTACAGAAATGTGCCTTGAGTTATCCAGAGTCTAGTTTTAAGCATAAGATGGACAACTCACCGTACCTTAACATCGTTAAGATATGAACCATTCTATATCCAATATAGAAACTTTGGCACTTATTTAGTTGGAACCAGATTCTAATCATTCAGCTGTCTCCAGTGCGTATTAACTTAATGGAGAGAGATTAATCAGCATTGCTCAACTTAGGAATCCATCCAATTATGAGTAACCTGAAAGAGAAACAAGTTTCTCAAAAACATTACTATCATCTGAATACCAATCACAAGAATTTACATCTTCGATACTTGCGACACCTGGTTCTCTACTTTATTCTTATACCCACAACTTCTCGAAACTTAGATCTTGTATTTCTACGAAACACTTGTGTAAAATTAGAGAAGTCATAAGTAAACAGAACATAGTACGAGGACCATCCCTTTTGTCCTTATGGACACTGGACAACATACAATACTCTGTATAAGTCCTCTGAGATTAATAACTCAAAACATGTGCGTTGTAGGTTGAAAACTGTCCCCAGGTGATTTCCTCAAATATCACTAATTACAACGAATTCCGATATAATGAGGATGATCACCTAATTCCCAATAACTTACTCCCACTCATTATCTGTAAACTATACAGATGTGAGAATGAAACCTAGTAAATAAATACCCTGGAGTAAGTATGTAATCGGGAAATCAGTTTTCCTTTAACAATGCACTAAAACATGAAAATGTTTCGTAGGGGTATCCTGGTATTCCTAGTAATGCCTCTTCCATAATCCAATTCATGACTTTAACCGTATATTTCTTTGGTACCTCTCCATATCCCTTTATTTATTACCTTCTGTACACCCCTTAGGTTAAGTGGTTTTCTTCCTTCCCTACCGTTCGACACCAGCCTATGGTTTGGAAGAAGAATATTCAGTAAGCATAATAGGTGTACTCTCCTAATCCTAGGAGTACTCGCAATCTGAGAGAAGTTGATAATAGAAGACAACTGAATAAACCAATTCTATTTCTCCTGAACCTGGATCCATCCTTGAAGAAATCCCTCCGAGTTCGTATATAACCATATGATGATCTATCCAATGGAAGTGGATATCCGTAATAATACGGGGTGTTCTGAGAAATACAAAGGGTAAAAGAAGGAGCGCCAATGACTTGTACAACTCGGACAATCCAAAAGCCAGTATTTTAAGAAGGTTCGGTCAACTTGGTCACTGAGTTATAGTCTTGGGTCGGTCAAAGGTCGCTGCCAAAGAGAGAGAGAAAAGAAACACTCTGCGTGCACTCTAACCTAGATCAGAATGGTTATCACTTTATCTAATCAGGAAACCTCCCACTGTAGTCTCAAATTCTCCTCCAAACCTTAAAGAAGAATTAGTCGGGATCACCCGAAGAGTAAACCAACTCATCAGTGAGAATCGAGATCCAACTATCATCGCATGATAACTTGATGGAAGCCACTCAAGTTATCACACTCTAGAAGGTATGCGCAAGTATGGCAAGTTTCTTGTATGTTTGAAACTCCCGATGTAATTTTAATCCCATGCTCTTATGACCTTGACGTAGGCCAACAAATCATAAGTCACATGTCAAGTTCTGCCCGTCGTTGTCCTGATTAATTTAGGTCCATCGTACATGCCCTTGACGTAGGCCAACAAGACTGTACATCTGTCCTAAACTAATGCATCTATCTATGCAACAAATGAATACCCCAGGAGCTACCAAACACTATCCCTTGACGTAGGCCAACAAACATAGCTTGAATACTACTGACCATCTATAAGAAATGACGGAGGGTTACGGCTGGTTTTTGGCGAAAAACCTTTAACGTAATGAACTTGATCTCGTTGAAGGAACCTGATAGCTTTTTATAAAAATATAGTGGCGAAAACCTTTGCTAAAGAGGTCACTCCCGGTGAAGGGATCTCGGCTCTTTCCTCGTGGAATGAGGTGTAGGATATTCTAACTGAATACCGCGATGCAAAGCAACTTGTGATCGACTATAGTGAAGTTATTACCCTGACACAAACTTCTGCCTAAGGGGTCATTCCCGGTGAAGGGATATCAGCCCTTGCCTCGTCGAATGAGGTGCAAGATATTCTAACTGAATATCACTATGCATGACAAAAGGAAACGTCTTTGTAATAACACCTTTTAAGATTGGTTCCAACAACATCAAATATATGTTTGTTTTCCTTCGCATTGATCAGAATCAACGCAGTCCCATCAATCAATCACACCAGAAAAGAACGAAAAATAAAATGTACGTATATGCCATCCGCATTCGCCACTGGGTCCCGTCATCACCCGTTAGGTTACTTAACTAACGACAGAGCGGGGACTGGACTAGCGCGGGTGTAAAACATATACAACATCTAATAATATATACCAATATACAATAATCGCTCCAGGCGTGATAATATGCAACATTACAGAAAAGTAATAAGCATCACGGAACAATACAGATAATCTGGGATCCCCGGGTTTAACAGAGCCGCTACTGAAACCCGACGTTCCCCTGGTCGTGTGGATAGCCTGTGCAAAGAAACCTATACCCCTACGAGTGTGGCAAGTTACCCGCCAAAACCTGAAGCGAGGCAGCCCCTACAACAAAGTGAATGGACCACCCAACACTTCACGGAATCTGGTAACTTGAGCACCCCTCCTTGGGTCAACCTGTACCCCCTACGAGTGCGGCGAATAGCCCGCCAATTTTAGAGTGGAGCCCCATCCGTCTCAACGCCATGAGATGCGGGCCCGTTGCCCTCTAGAACCCGGCTATTCGTGCACCCCACCGCGGGGTAATCCTAGTACAGAAAAGAAAAATATATACAACGGGTACATCGACCTCTGCCCGGTCGTGCCCCAAAAGAATATTATACAAACAGGCAGTGACGGCAGTCCACAAGTCGGACGCTCGCCCCGAAATATCAAATGTACAAATAAATCCAAACAGCACTACCATTGCACACTGCTATCCACCATGACATATTCACAACATTACAGCACAACACAGAGTAGGGTTACTAGGCACTCTAATAAGGTTCTACAAGGCATCAACCATGCCCGTTTTAAAAAGTTAGCCGTGCCGAATAACCCTAAACAAGATCTTTGCTAGATAATTAGGGTTTCGCATGCAAGTAAATTACATTTATCACTAAGTGAATACGAAATACAACCTTTGTAGATCGGTCCTTCACTTCTAAAGCTCCTTGTTGTAGTCCCTTCGCTGCGATCATGGTTCTCCCGGGCTCTTGCATGGCTTCACGAGGCGAAAGAAGCGTCCTTGCTTGAAGTCTTCGAGGCCGAAGATGATCTACGTCGAGGGAATATCAACTCAAGCTACTACTTCACTAACTAGAGAATTAGTGAAGCAAACACCCTAAACTAAAGTGCTAGTCTAGTAGAGGATGGTGAAATAGGAAGTGGGTTCACTTTAGAATTTGTTTTCTCACAATGTTTCTCACTTTGGATCAAACCCTAGAGAGCTTTTTAGCTCAAGGAAGAAGATGAAGAAAATAAAATGAGAAGAGATAATGATCAAGTGAGTAAGCTAACCATGGGTGAGTGAGTATCATATACTAACTCATGTAGAGACATAACCATGGCTAATCCAAATGGTTAGGTTAACAAAAATCTAAAGTAAAGACAAAGTTAGTGGACTTTGTCAAAGCAAAGCAAGCTTCTACAAGCTTCATGCTCTTTCCAAATCTCCACTAATTTTGTAATTACCTTAAATAATTACAACCCACTATAATAAATAGAATGGTGTATGTCTAGAACACCCATGCATGATGTATCAACAACCATGATAACACATTTTAATATATATCTCATATATACTAAAGTTGTGCACATGTGAGAAAAATCCTTAAGTGAACAAATGTTAGTTAATGTAAATTAGTATATCATATATACAATTATACACTAAATTATTAAATCAACACTTGACTTAATAATCCGGTTATATCTCATATAACCGACTAACATCCAATGTATCGACTTATCGAATCAACACTTGATTCGATAACCCGGCTATATCACATATAACCGACCGATACAAAAAGTCGCGAGAATAGAATACGGTATCACATACACGCATCATTCTCGGTCCCGCACATATCACATATGCGCTCCTATTTCGTTTTTCCTGAGCCAGTAAAACCTCTATGTAGGACTCTAAAGACTCGTCAATACGCCGGCAGTAGGTGATGATCACATCAAGCACCCACAAGCCGTCAGCGGTACTAGCTGGATGTAACGACTACTCGGGTATTGAGTGATCAGAAGATCAGCAAGCAAGCCCGCTCCAACTCCTGTAAAAGCCAAACAGTAACACTTCCCGTATAGTCCGGTCTCCTCGTCTGATATGTCGCATATCAAGTCTAGGGGTGGTAAACGTCAGACCCCAATAACCGATAAGTCGTGCCGATGTGAGGCTCATAACGGATCGAGAAACTACTGGTAACTCTTACCAGTAAATCTCTAAATCAGCCCTGGCCAGGGACTTCCCTGTTATGGCCAATCGAGCACAGCGCAACATCAACCCCCAATACCGGGAGAGACGAAACCTCTCCTATCGCTCATTGCCTCTATGTGACTCAGGACTGTACCCAAAAACCACCGTTTTGCACGCCCTCTTGGACGTGGTAAGGTGGAAATCAAAGCACAGTGGGAATCACACAAGACTCTATGACGATCTCGGGTCTACAGACTAACCTGCACAAGTGTCACCAGAGAACTGCCATCTGACGTGAGGTATAATACCATCTGGGAGTTCTAGGCGAGTCCGTCCAGTGTACCCAGTCTCCACTGAGCACCCGTATACCATCTCTGATGTCAAACACCAATGGATATGGGATCATCCATCGCCCATCTCATGGGTCGAGAAGCGTATACGCTAGTCTACTCTGGTATATCGATGCCCTGTCTCTATACACCCACGACTAGGAACATTAAAGGATGAACTTATGGACTACCATGGCCCCACTAGTATGATCAGCATCATAGTCCTGGTAGTCAAGTACACATCCTAAAGGCTTTACCAACATGTAACTATAAGACAGTATTAAGAGACAAGTATACATGTTAAGATAAAGAGCAACCAGATAGCATACTATCATATCGAGCAAGAAAGTCCTCTCTATATATGTCCAAGCATCCAATATAATATACATCATCTGTATAATACTGGCCTCTAGGGCATACATACAACTAACAATCTCCTATTTGCACTGGGGCCAGCTGCTGTAGTATCGCATACCGAGCATACCGAAGAGTCTCTCAAACTGTATCTGGGGAATGGCCTTCGTGAATGGATCCGCTGTGTTGTTCTTCGTGTCAACCCTCCTGACCTCGATCTCCCGGCGATCAACTATCTCCCGGATCAGGTGATACCGCCTCAGAATATGCCTGGATCTCTGATGGGACCTGGGTTCCTTGGCCAAAGCCACCGCTACATTGTTATCGCAATACAAAGGTATTGGATGTTCAATGGATGGAACCACTCCAAGTTCAGTAATGAACTTCGTGATCCAGACAGCCTCTTTGGCAGCATCGTTGGCAGCGATGTATTCAGCCTCCATCGTCGAGTCTGCCACGGTTTCCTTCTTGGAGCTCTTCCAGCTAACCGCCCCTCCGTAAAGGGTAAAGACAAATCCCGACTGCGACTTAGAGTCGTCCTTATCACTCTGGAATCTCGAATCGGTAAAGGACTCCACTTGGAGTTCTCCGTTACCATACACCAAGAGCATCTCTTTAGTCCTTCGCAAGTACTTGAGAATGCTCTTCACAGCTGTCCAGTGACTCTCTCCAGGATCAGCTTGATACCTACTCACTACACTTAGTGAGTATGCTACATCGGGTCTGGTACATAGCATCGCGTACATGATAGAGCCTACAGCCGAAGCATAGGGTATCCCTTGCATGCGAGCTCTCTCCAAATCAGTCTTGGGAGACATCTCTTTGGAGAGAGTGAGCCCTGAGATCGTGGGTAAAAACCCACGTTTGGACTCTTCCATACTAAACCTCTTTAGTATGGTGTCAATGTACCTAGATTGGGACAATCCCAATATCCGTTTAGATCTATCTCTATAGATCATAATTCCCAATATGCAGTAGGCATCACCAAGATCTTTCATTGAGAATCTTTGTGATAAGAAGAGCTTGACTGATTGCAGCATAGGAATATCATTTCCTATCAAGAGTATGTCGTCCACGTACAATACGAGGAAGACAACCTTACTCTCTGCCACCTTCTTGTAGATACAAGGTTCATCTACATTTTTGACGAAATCAAACTCTTTGATAACGACGTCAAAGCAGATGTTCCAACTCCGCGATGCTTGCTTTAATCCATAAATGGATTTAAGCAGTTTGCACACCTTCCCGCTGCTCCCACTATCTACGAAGCCCTCTGGCTGAGTCATGTACACGCACTCTTCTAAATCACCGTTTAGAAAGGCGGTCTTAACATCCATTTTCCAGATTTCGTAGTCATGATATGCAGCGATGGCAAGCATGATCCGGATGGATTTAAGCATAGCCACTGGAGAAAAGGTTTCGTCATAGTCCACACCTGGTCTTTGACGAAAACCTTTTGCAACAAGTCTAGCTTTGAAAGTCTCTACTTTCCCATCTACACCAAGTTTTTTCTTGAAGATCCACTTGCTCCCAATGGGTTTTACCCCTTCAGGAGCAACTTCCAAAGTCCACACTTTGTTGGTGTACATGGATTCCATCTCGGACCGCATTGCATCCAGCCATTTCACTGAGTCCCCACTCATGATGGCCTGCTCGAAGCTAGTTGGGTCATCATCAACCATGATGCAATCCTCGCTCCCACCATCCATGAGAAAACCGTAGTATCTCTCAGGTGGGTGAGGAACCCTACTAGATCTGCGGAGTGGCTGGGGTTCATCGGGAACTACCGAATCCTCTGGTTCAACCAAATCTTCTGTTGTAGTCTGTATTGCTGGAACCTCTTCCAGTTCTACCTCCATGCCACTAATCTTTTTTTCAAGAAATTCTTTTTCTAAAAAGGTGGCATGTCGAGAAACAAACACTTTTTGTTCCTCGGTTTGGTAGAAGATATACCCGCGCGAATGTTTGGGATATCCAATAAACTTACACAGAATGGACCTTGCTGCGAGTTTGTCCGGATTTTGTGTTTTTACATAGGCCGGACAACCCCATATCTTAACATAATTAAGACATGGTCTCTTTTCTTTCCATATCTCATATGGAGTGGTTGGCACAGATTTGGTGGGAACCATATTCAATAGGTCTGCAGCTGTTTCCAGTGCATATCCCCAGAAGGAAATAGGTAACTACAGCTCATCATAGAGCGCACCATATCTAATAGGGTGCGGTTCCTCCGTTCCGATACACCGTTGTGCTGTGGTGTCTATGGAGGAGTTAGCTGAGAGAGAATCCCATTCTCTTTTAGGAAGTCCAGGAATTCATTGCTCAAGTATTCTCCTCCTCGATCAGATCGTAGGATTTTAATACTTTTTCCGGTTTGGTTCTCGACTTCCTGTTTATATTCTCTAAATTTCTCAAAAGCTTCTGATTTGTGTTTCATCAGGAACACATATCCGAATCTAGAGAGATCGTCAGTGAATGTAATGAAGTACGCAGAACCATTCTTGGCATGTGTAGACATGGGGCCGCATACATCACTATGTACCAGTCCCAAGAGTTCTGTAACTCTCTCTCCGTGTCCCGTAAACGGAGTTTTGGTCATCTTGCCTTTGAGACATGACTGGCAAGTGTCATAAGATGAAAATTCAAACGGGTTCAAATATCCATCCTTATGCAACTTGGCTAGTCGTGTCATATTGATGTGACCCAGTCTACAATGCCACAAGAAGGATTCATTCATTTCTGAACTCTTCCTCTTATGTGTGTTTGTTATGCTCAGAACCGTTGATTGATTTAGAACATAAATGCCATTGCACAACGTGCCTGATCCAACCAACTTTTGGTTAAGGAAAATGTTCATAACATTATCCTGTAATACAAAATTATATCCCTCTTTACTCAACAAAGAAACCGATATAATGTTGCATATCAGGTTCGGCATGTAATAACATTCGTTCAGAATCAATGTATTACCAGTTGGCAATACAAGGTGATATTCCCCGACGGTTTTAGCTGCAACAATTGCACCATTTCCAACCCTTATGTCTTTATCACCTTCTCCAAGTTCTCTACCATTCCTAAGCCTATGTAACTGATTACATATATGGGATCCTGACCCGGTATCTAATACCCAGGACGTAGAGCAAATGGAGAAACAGTTCTCTGTAACGAACACACCCGAAGAAAATGCATCAACATGTACTTTCTTCATTCGGGTGGCATGGGAATCCTGGTATTCCCTTATATCCTGTTCAGTCTTATAACTTTTATAAGAAAGAACGGAACCAACGTTCCCCAGCACAGTATAACATGCGGGTTCGGTCAATACATCCATATTATTATCTTGATTAAGGCATGATATGGTCGCTACTTGGAGAGAGAGAGAAGAAAACACTTTAGCGTATGCTCGTGCAAGATCAGATTGGTTATTATTTTATCTAATCAGGATGGCTCCCACTGTTTTTATCAAATCTTCCTTCAAACCCTAAAAGGAAAGACTAGCCGGGATTAATTACACCCTACAACTTTGCCAATCTTTCAGCCATGCCAGTGTCGGTACATTGAGGGAGGTTCCCCTTGCTTTCGCACAGACCTAATTAAAGTAAACCTCGTTTTCCCAGAGGCGTAACCCCGTTGACACCTTTCTAGACACCTACTTGGTTGGATAACTGTCCTGTGTAAAACTCTCCCGGGAGTAACAATTACTCGCAGTGGGTATCGGGATCCAACTATCTCATAGAAGGTATGCAATCTCATTGCAAATTCTGTCACGACCCGCAGGGTACGGAACGTGACTGGCACTTAAGTTTACAAAACGTCTAAAGACGTCCGTAAAATAAGTAAGCCAAAGCCCAGAAAACAAAACCAATTAAGCAAAAGAGTGAAGAAAACCCAATCAGTTGAAAGCGAGTTTATCGAATAAGTCATGTAAAACACTTTTTAAAAACAATACCAATTTTTCCGAAAATTTCGGCAGAGTCTCCTTTGTAAATACTGGCCCCCAAAATGGGTACAACAAAATATATATGAATCCAACAAAATAGGGCATCCCCAAGCGGGAGCTAGCTCTTCGCCACAAGGCGGTCACAAATCCCACGCAATATAAAATGACAACAAGCAAAATAATCATAATGAAGCATAAGAAAAACATCATGTCGACTCAAGTGAGCTCGACCCCAAAATACAGCATAAAAGTCTACAAATCTCATAGTCTCATCTCTAGGTCAATATACAATAATACTGGTAGAAACAGTAGATGGAGTACACTAGATACAAAGAATATACAAGGTGGTACAAAAATGATAACATAACCCACCTATGAGCAAAAACCTCGAGTCCAGGCAAAGGAGGCAAAAGAACAAGTGCGCCCGCCGCTACTGGACTGACGGAGCGGACCTGCAAAAGACTGTGGCACAACGGGGGTGAGTTGCCAACTCGTGAGTAATAAATAACACCTACAAAGGCTATCGTAGCATGCACACAAGCATCCTAGCATCTAAAATACAGGTATGAATGGGTGCACTAGCAGCTGTGTATACAACATCAGTGTACGAATATGTATGCAGCATGAATATCTGAGATCTCAATAGGTATATATAAGAACATTTATCTCTTTTTGTTTTTGAAACTCTTTTAGAATGCCAGCATAATACTCAAAGAATCGACGAGAACCGGTGTCCAGCAACGACACCCAAAAGCTGTCTCAAATCTCATAAATGTATCTCTGGCCTCAGCCGTCCGGCTGACCCATCTCAAATATCAATATCTCATCATCTAGCGGCCACGGTCGGTATCCTCTGGATATCCGCCGTCCCAAACAGTCACCGGTAGGTAATCCGTCCCCTGCCAGGCTCAACGTCAACACCACATTCCTCTTGCCCCGGGGTACCTTACCGGGCCCACCATGTACCCGTGCCGGTTCCTCCACTCCTCAACACGGATTTCCAAAACCACAGCAAACTCATGGTGGACGACACTTACATCACTAGAAAACCGCAATTTACATATTTAAAAAATATAATAAGTTTAGAAATATTGCGGCTTTCCCCCGAAATCCAGCAATATCATAAAATCTCAAGAAATCCTCATAAGTGCATATATCAGTGATAATGAATGCATATGGTATCAATAATCCAGTTGCGATGTGTGATTAATGGATTAAGCATGAACAATTAATATGATGAAGTACATGCACATGAATAGAAATCCTACGGTTTCATTTTAAGGAATTAAAGGCAATAGCACAAGTTTAAGTATCAATTAGTAAAAGGTTTAAATTTAAAGGTTATCTAGTGTGGTGGCATGGCAATTACCAGGGTGTGTGTGTAAGCATGAATAGTGCTCGTGCTGCATATAAAAACCTGGCAATGGTGCAGGTGTCCTATAAAATGGTTTCGTATAGGTATGTCAATATAATGCATGGATGCAGCAATAGTCAAATAAGTATTTCACCCCTAATTACTAACATCACTAAGGATCTTGTAAGTTACTAAAACTATCGGGCGGCTTGCGCCATCCAACGATAGTCCCCCGTAGATGTTACATCTACTCACCGGAATCCCTGGCTAGCTGTGTCCAATCACCGCTTTCCCCTTTCGCGCCGCGTCTGACGTCTCCGCGAGCGAACCTGGAATTTACATCAATACCAAACATAAGGTTACTTATCAAGAACGACGCAAAACCCCAACGAAACTACTAATGTTCGCTAGCTAGGTACAACGTGTACAAACTGCGCGGAACACACGCGAAAATCGCAAAAACTGCCAAAAAACGCCGATTTGGTCGCCCGGCAAAACTAAAACCCGACTACCCAAAAAACCGCACTCGCGCATCCTAAACGTCATAGGAGATGCTAAAAACATCCCCAAGGTACCACAAACAAATCACCAAATAATTTTAATAAAAGCCTAGTAGGCACAAACTAGCAATTTGGTGCAAAAAACGAAACTTAGCGATCCGGTTATCACAATCCAACACAATATCCAACCACACAACAAGCAATCTACAAACACTATAATTACAACACATTAGCAAAGATTCAAAACCTATTTTCCATAAACAACCATTACTTGAATTATATAACCTAGCAATCCTTAATCCAAACTTTATATGAAAACCTTAAATTAACACTAATTTATAACTCAATTAGCAAGTTAACCTTCTAGATTAGGTTAGCAAAACAACTAGATAACAAATTAGATTTAATCAACTAGATAATGGTTTCTAAACCTTAATTCAACTCATTAATCATGCTTCACAACCCATTTCCATACACTAACCCCTTTCTAGATTTTCCTAAAACAACAATGTACAACCAAATCACACTTTTAAAATTAACTAAATTAGCATAATTTGAAGACCACATAAACAAGGTAACCATATAGATTAGTTAATTAACAACTAGATTAACTACAAAACAATTTAATTAGCTATCATGGCTTCAAAAACCCTAGTTTAATACAAACTATTCTTTTAAAAAAACAAGATTAGAAATTAGCTAACTTTTAACACTAATACCATATAATTAAAGGAATTTAGCCAAAAGAGATTAACTTGATGGAAATTATACCTCAAGATCTATGGATCAAGCATGTGATTTGCCTCTAAGGATGGCTTCCTAGCTCCAAGATTCAAGCAAGAATGGCTAAGGATAAATGATAGCATAAGGATTTTGTTTGGATTTTTGAATAAATTGTGGATTTTGATGTGTTTTTTTGAAGAAATTTGAAGCAAATGAAAAGAAAAGAGATGAAGAAGAGGGGGGTGCAGGTTTCGGCCAGAGGAGCTAAGGGGGAGGGGTGTGGGTGAGTGGGGAAAAGTCATAGGTCAAGTCTCCAAAAGTCAATGCACCATACCTTATCAACTATATTTAAAATAAATCAATAAACCACTAATTCAACTCAAGAAAGAAAACAAAGAAATGAGGCCAGAAATTTCTGGACTTGAACAAGGTGGGGCTGTCCTAGGGCTGAGGGAAGAGAGAGAGGGGTTTTACAAAAGAAATTTTATGCAAAAAGGCCCCCTACAAGTCAAAAATTGCAAGTTTTAGCTTAAAATTCAATAAATTCGTTTCCTATCATAAAAATTTGTTAAAAATCAAAATAAAATACTAAAAATTTATGTTTCAACTAGATTTTAATTATCATAATTTTAAAGATTAAAATTAGCCCGGAAAAATTTGTATTTATCGCTAAATTAATGTATTTTCTTACCGGCTTAAAATAATATTAAAAAAATGATAAATTAGGGAAAATTTTTAAACGACCAGAATATCATAATTAACTCATTAGCTACTAAAAACAAGCAATTACCTATCCATTTTAGGTATAATTAGCCCTAAACTGCAAAATAACGAGAAGACGGTTTTCGGAAAAATACCGAATTTTCACCGAATTTCAGGAAAACACCAAAACGACTTATCAAGACGCTACAAATTCCAACACTTGAAATTCCCGATAATATTTTGCCCCTAGCGTCCCATGACCTTGACGCAGGCCAACAAACCATAGTGCGCTAGTTTGCAAGAAGTCATAGTCCACACATGGTCTTTGACGAAAACCCTTTGCAACAAGTCTAGCTTTGAAAGTCTCCACTTTCCCATCTACACCAAGTTTTTTCTTGAAGATCCACTTGCTCCCAATGGGTTTTATCCCTTCAGGAGCATCTTCCAAAGTCCATACTTTGTTGGTGTACATGGATTCCATCTTGGACCGCATTGCATCCAGCCATTTCACTGAGTCCCCACTCGTGATGGCCTGCTCGAAGCTAGTTGGGTCATCATCCTCCATGATGCAATCCTCGCTCCCACCATCCATGAGAAAACCGTAGTATCTCTCTGGTGGGTGTGGAACCCTATTAGATCTGCGGAGTGGCTAGGGTTCATCGGGAACTACCGAATCCTCTGGTTCCACCAAATCTTCTGTTGTGGTTTGTACAGCTGGACCCTCTTCCAGTTCTACCTCAGAGCCCCTAATCTCTTTTGCAAGAAATTCCTTTTCTAAAAAGGTGGCGTGTTGAGCAACAAACACCCTTTGTTCCTCACTGTGGTAGAAGATATACCCTCGCGAATGCTTGGGATATCCAACAAACTTACACAAAACAGACCTTGCCTCGAGTTTGTCCGGTATTTGTCTTTTGACATAGGCCGGGCAAACCCATATCTTAATAAAATTAAGATATGGTCTCTTCCCCTCCCATATCTCATATGGGGTAGTAGGCACAGATTTGGTGGGAACCCTATTCAGTAGGTATGCTGCTGTCTCCAGTGCATAGCCCCAGAAGGAAATAGGTAACTCAGCTGTGCTCATCATAGAGCGCACCATATCTAATAAGGTGTGGTTCCTCCGTTCCGATACACCGTTGTGGTGTAGTGTATATGGAGGAGTCAGCTGAGAGAGAATCCCATTCTCTTTTAGGAAGTCCAGGAATTCATTGCTCAAGTATTCACCTCCTCGATCAGATCAAAGGATTTTAATAATTTTCCCAGTTTGGTTCTCGACTTCTTATTTATATTCTCTAAATTTCTCAAAAGCTTCAGATTTATGTTTCATCTGTAGGGTTCCTAGGCACACTCAAGAGGTTCCACAAGGCATCAACCATGCCAAACAAAAATTTTCCGGTGCCGAGAAACCCTAATGAAGATCGTTAACTAGAAGTTAAGGCGAAAAGCAAGCAAGCAAACGACTTTGCTACTAAGTGAAAGGGATTACAACCTTTGTAGATCCGGTCCAACACTCCTTTAGCTCCGTGTTGACGTCCCTCCGCTGCGATCATCGGATCCCGGACTCTAGAATTGGTTTCGTCGGAAAAATGATCGGGCTAGGTCATTGACTTCGAGGCCGAAGATGATCTACGTCGGGGAGACTCAAACTCAAGCTATTCCTTCACTCGGTCGAAAAAATTGTGAAGAGAACACCCTATACTACATGGCAAGTGGTAGAGGATGAAGAAATAGGAAGTGGGTTCACTTTAGAATTGGATTTCTCACTCTTTTTCTCATGATGCCATTGGAGCTAGCAAGCTTTTTCAAGCTTGATGAAGATCAAGAAGAAGAAAAGAATCATATGAATAATATCCAAAGTGAAACTTATCCAAATGAATGATGGCACCATGGTTGAGTTAAGCCCTCATGCTTAACTCATGTAGAGAATTAACCATAGCATAAGGTTACGGGTTGGGTTAGCTAATATCTTGAACAAATGACAAAAGAGTTGACTTTGTCAATGTTCATCAAGCTTCATGAAGCTTGATAACTTTGACCAAAGTCACTCTCTTTTGTTATTTGTTTAGGAAAATAGTAAACCCTAATTCAACCTTGATATGGTTCAAGTCTCATACACACAACTTGTTACAAACATGTACACTTGCATATATCACATATAAACAATGTACACTTTCAAGTGAGAAAACAAATCTTAAGTGAACCAATACTAGTTAATGTAAAGTAATATATCAAATATATAATTATACATTAAATCAACACTTGATTTAACGATCCGGTCATATCGCATATAACCGACTAATATCTATAGTAACAACTTATCGAATCAATAATTGATCCGATAACCCGGCTATATCGCATACAACCGATCAATGTCACAAATCGTGAGAATAGAATACAGTATCACATACTGGTATTATTCTCGGTCCCGCACATATCTCATATGCGCTCCTATTTCGTTTCGCTTGAGCCAGGAAATCCCTGTGTAGGACTCTAAAGACTCGTCAATACGCCGGCAGCAGGTGATGATCATATCAAACACCCACAAGCCGCAAGCGGTCTGCCAAACGTAACGGCCACCCGGGTATTGAGCGATCAGAAGATCAATGAGCAAGCCCGCTCACACTCCAATGAATCCAACGAGTAACACTACCGTACAGTCCGGTCTGTTCGTCTGATATGTCGCATATCTCGTCTAGGGGTGGTAAACGTCAGACCCCAATAACTCGATAAGTCGTGTCGATATGAGGCTCATAACGGGTCGAGAAACTACTGGTAACACTTACCAGTAAATCCCTAAAGCTGCCTTGGCCAAGGACTTCCTGTTATAGCCAATCGAGCACTGCGCAACATCAACTCCCTATACCGGGAGAGACGAAACCCCTCCTATCGCTCATTGCCTCCATGTGATTCGAGACTGTACCCAAAAGCCACCTTTTTGCACGCCCTCTTGGACGTGGTATGATGGAAATCAAAGCACAGTGGGAATCACACAAGACTCTATGACGATCTCGGGTCTACAGACTAACCTGTACCAGTGTCACCAGAGAACTGCTATCTGACGTAAGGTATAATACCATCTGGGAGTTCTCGGCGAGTCCGTCCAGTGTACCCAGTCTCTACTGAGCACCCGTATATCATCTCTGATGTCAAACACCAATGGATATAGGATCATCCATCGCCCATCTGTATGGGTCGAGAAGCTACACGCTAGTCTACTCTGGTATATCGATGCCCCGTCTCGATACACCCATGACTAGGGACTTTGAAGGATGTACTTATGGACTACCATGTCCCCACTAGTATGATCCGCATCATAGTCCAGGTAGTCAAGTACACATCCTAAGGGCTTTGCCAACATGTAACAGAGAGACAATCAGTGTACACGTTAAGGTAAAGAGTAACCAGATAGCATACTATTATATCGAGCAAGAAAGTCATCTCTATATATGTCCAAGCATCCACTACAATATACATCCTATGTATAGTAATGGCCTCTAGGGCATACATATAACTAACAATCTCCCACTTGCACTAGGGCCATCTGATAGCAGTGGTTGTAGTATCTTATACTCAACCATCCCATAAAAGTCTCTCTCTGGGAAAAGGCCTTTCGTGAGTGGATCCGCCGTGTTGTCCTCTGAGTCTACTCTCCTAACCTCGATCCCCTGGAGATCAACCATCTCCACGATCAGGCGATACTGCCTAAGAATATGTCTGGATCACTGATGGGATGGACGTTCCTTGGCATAAGCCACAACTCCATTGTCACACAATGGCAGGAACGAAGTTCATCTCATGAACTAATATACACCCAGACTTCCTCTTTGGTAGCATCTTTGGTAACGATGTATCTTGCCTTTAATCGTCTAGTATGCCACGGTATCTAGCTTGGAACTCTTCCAACATACCGTCCCTCCACTGAGGGTAAAGACAATGCCTGCAACTGACATTCAGTCGTCCTTATCACCCTGGAACCTTTCCAGTGATTCTCCCCAGGATCAATTGATACCAACTCACTACAACTTGTGAGTATCCTAACATCCATTTAAATCTATCTCATAGATCCAAAAATAAGGATTTAGGAGGTATCACTTTTATCCTATATGGAGAATCTTTGTGATAAACGGAGATTGATCGAGCGTAGCATAGGAAATTCCTTCCCTATCAAGAGTATGTCATCCACGTACTATACGAGGATCACTACCATACTCTCTACTACCTTTTTGTATATACAAGGTTCATCTACCATTTTGATGATGTCAAACTCTTTGACTAACTCATCAAAACAGATGTTCCAACTCCGCGATGCCTGCTTTATCATATAAAACATCTTGCTTACGTTTTCGCTGCTCCCACTGTCTACGAAGCCCTCTGGCTGTGTACTTATAGACTTTGTCTTCTAAATCATTATTTAGAAAAGCAGTCATGACACCCAACCGCCAGATATCGTAGTCATGGTATGTAGCCGTAGCAAGTAGGATCTGGATGGACTTAAGCATAGTTACTTAGAAAAGGTTTCATCATTAGCCACAACTGGTCTATTATGCAAACCTTTAACGAGTCTAGCTTTGAAAGTCTCAACTTTTCCATGTACACCAAGTAATCTTCTCAAGATATACTTGCTCCTGATGGGGATTTAACCCTTCAGATAAAGCAACCAAAGTCCATACTTTGTTGGTGTATAAGGATTCCATCTCAGATCGATAAGCATCCAGCCATTCTTACAGAGTCCTACTCCTGATGGCCAGCCCGAAACTAGTTGGGTCATCATCTCATGATGCAATCCTCGCTCCCACTGTCATAGAGAAAACCGAAGTATCTCTCAGGTGGGTGAGGAACCCTACTAGATCGGCGGAGAGGCTGAGGTTTGTTGGTTGCTATTGAATCCTTTGGTTCTACCAAATCAGCAGCTGCAGTTTGTATAGCTGGAACTGTTTCCAGTTGTACATAACAGACCTTGCCTCGAGCTTGTCCGGATTATGCTTTTAGACATAGCCCGGACAACTCCAAATCTTAACCAACTTAAGATATGGGCTCTTCCCTTTCCATATCACATATAAAGCGGTAGACAACTGATTTGATTGGAACCCTATTCAATAGGTATGCAACTTCATAAGTGCATAACTCCCAAAAAGGAAATAGGAAACTCAGTAGTACTCATCATAGAGCACACCATATCACATAGGGTGTTTTTGCTCCGCCCCGATACATCGACGTACTGTGGTGTATTCGGAGGAGTAATGCTGAGAGAGAATCTCATTCTCCTTTAGAATAATCCAGGAATTCCGTGCTCAAGTATTCTCCTCCTTGATCATATCAAAGGACATAATACTTATACCCGTATTTAGGTTCTCTACTTCTAACTTATATTCTATGAATATCTCAAAAGGTTCGGACTTGTGTTTCAACAGGAACATATGTCTGAATCTTAAGAGATTATCAAAGAATGTAATGAAGTACAAAGAACCGGTCTTGGCATGTGTAGACAGGGGACCTACATACATCAACATGTATCATCCCAAGAGTTCACTAACTCTTTCTCTGTTTCCAATAAACAGAGCTATGGTCATGTTATCTCTGTGACATGACTGGCAAGTTTCATAAGATGTAAATTCAAACTGATTTAAATATGCATCTAAATGTAACTTCAGCCAGTCGGGTCGCATTGATATGACCTAGTCTACAATGCTTCAAGAAGGATCCGTTCATTTCTGAACTCTTCCTCTTGTGTGTGTTCTGTTTACTCAGAACTGTAGTTTGATTTAGAACATCAATGCTTTTAGATAACGTGCCTGAACCGATCAACTCTTGATATAGGAAATGTTCAAAACATTATCCGACAATACAAAATTGTATCCTTCTTTAATGAATAAAGAGATTGATATGATTTTGTATATCAGGTTCGGTATCTAATAACATTTGTTCAGAATCAATGTATTCTGGTAATACAGGGTGACAGTGACCAACAGACTTGGGTGCAACACTTGCACCATTTTCTGCCTCATGAAACTTATCACCCGTTCTCAGTTCTCTACCTTTCTGTAGCCCTATGTAACAAATTACATATGCGGGATCCTGATCTGGTATCATATACCCAGGACGTAAAGGACATTGAGAAACAGTTCTGTGTAACGAACACACCCGAAGATGATGTATCAACATGCACTTTCTTCGTTTGGGCGGCACGGGAAATCTGGTATTCCCCAATTTCCTGCTCTGTCTTATAACAATTATAAGTTGGAGTGGGACCAATGTTCCCCAGCTCAATATAACAAGCGGGTTCGTCAATATATCCGTTTTATTATCTTGATTAAGGCGTGATATGGTCGCTACCTGGAGAGAGAGAGAAGAAAACACTCTGCGTGCTCTCTTGCAAGATCAGATTGGTTATTATTTTATCTAATCAGGATTGCTCCCATTGTTTTTATCAAATCTTCCTTCAAACCCTAAAAGGAGAGACTAGCCGGGATTAATTACACGCTACAAGTTCGCCAATCTTTCAGCCAGGCCAGTGTCGGTACTTTGAGGGAGGTGCCCCGTGCTTTCGCACGAACCTAATTAATGTAAACCTCGTTTTCCCAGAGGCGTAACCCCGTTGACACCTTTCTAGACACCTACTTGATCGGCTAATTGTAATGTGTAAAACTCTCCCAGGACTATCAATTACTCGCAGTGGGTATCGGGATCCAACTATCACATAGAAGGTATGCAATCCCATTGCAAATTTCAACACTTGAAATTCCCGATAATATTTTGCCCCAAGCGATCTATGACCTTGACTGAGTCAACAAACCATAGACCGCAAGTAAAGTTCAACCCGTCATTTCTGATTGAATTAAACCCACCCGCACGACCCTTGACCGAGTCAACAAGGCCGCACGACTACCCTAATCCAATCGCATCATATGCTTTGCAGATAAGCACTAATCAGCTACCGCACACTACGCCTTGACTGAGTCAACAAACGCAGCACGAATACTAACTATTACTTATCTGAAATGACGGAGGGCTACGACAGGTTTTTAAGAAAACCCTTTGCGTAATGAACTTTATATCGTTGTAGAATCAAATGATTTAAAATGGAGTGTTTTTGAGGCTTTTCTAGTTTTGCTAAAGGGGTCACTCCAGGTGAAGGGATCGTCGGCCCTTTCCTCGTCGAATGAGGTGCAGGATATATCATATACAACACTGTGCAAAGCAAGAACTATAGGAGCAATCAAAAGAAAAACCGAGGGTTGTAGCATCTGCCAGTTATTGCTAAAGGAGTCACTCCCGGTGAAGGGATCTCGGTCGTTTCCTTATCGAATAAGGTGCAGGATATTCTACAAGGAACACCGCGATGCAAAGCAAGAACCGTAGCTACCTGTTTTTGAAAATTCGATTCCACAACATCTTAGGTTTATTTTCTTTCATTAATCACATTAATGAAGTCCCATCATTTAAATCACCTAAACATCACAGATAAATACGACGTACACATAAGCCATCCGCAT
Organism: Agapanthus africanus; assembly: GCA_030015575.1. NCBI lineage: Eukaryota > Viridiplantae > Streptophyta > Magnoliopsida > Asparagales > Amaryllidaceae > Agapanthus > Agapanthus africanus. The sequence goes on along the minus strand of CM057339.1, from coordinate 475,367,449 downwards.
TCGCCTCGATGTCCCCTCGTGCACCGTTAGGTTAGGTAACTAACGACAGAGCGGGGCAGGGCTAGCGCGAGTGCAAAACATAAGTAACGTCTATATAATATATCATATATATCATATACAGTATTTATCACAGAACATCAAATGATCACATCACAGATATCGCAGCAGAAGAATCATATGAAATATTGGATATACTAGGACGTCCGTGTTTTCAATATTAGCCTGTATAAAACACGGATTCCACGGTCTTGATGAATATCCAAACCCACACCCCTAGACCCCTACGAGAGCGGCAAGCAACCCTACCAATTCTAGAGTTAGGAGACCCGGACTCGACTCCTCGAGTTGGTCTCCCACTGGACTCCAGAACCCGGTTATTTGTGCTCTCCTCCTTGGGTTTATCCTAGTGCGGAAAAGTAAATAATATACAATGGGTGACATCTTCCGCTACCTGGAAGTGCCCCAATAAAAGAATATTACATACAATAAATTTTACATGAATGAAAATGAAAAACTCTCATCTCACATAAAAACCCCGGCTATTCAAAACGCGACGATCCAATATAACATATCCAGCAACACATAACATCACATATCATCAACGTAAGTAAATGTGTGCATCCCAATTGTCGTTGGCATATAGCAACGAAACCGGCGATATCACATATTACACTTACGGTCGCAGAAAAGAAAGTGTAAAACTACAACAGTTGGAATCCGCAACCTCCTTAGACATCGCATGCCTAATCAAATGAATTCCTTAGACATCACATGCCTAACAATTATAAACCCCGCATTTTAGTCTCTATATCGAAAACACTTTTCAATATCAAGTCGGGCAATTCAACAAGATTCCCGGCATTTTGATCGAATGCTCGTCGCAAACTTTAGTAGACGGCCGCACTCCCGATACCGTCGACGAAGTGCACCAAGGCGGAACACCGCTACCGCGAGCACCCGAACGGATGCTTTCGGCGACGGGGTTCTCCTACAGTCACTTGGTCGGGGCTATGGGGTATAGCTGTCCATTAAGTTTACCGGCGAGTATCCGCGTACGCTACGTGATTGCGACGGACTTTTGATCACATCAAAATTCCGTGGCAACCGATCAAGTGAGACTAAAGTGCTATGTTTATAACATTCATATTAGTTATCTCATAACAACTTGTGAATTCCAAATATTGTATCACATTCCAGATAAATAGAAAATGTTAAACTTTCCGCTCGAACAATCAAACACCCAAGTTTTCCCGAAACAAATCAACACATGAAATAGGTTTAAAAAACATCCAGTTCATGCCTCAGTAGCGACGGTCCAGCCGTAGAAGGGTCAAGCCAACGCCTCACATGTGGCACGCCGTACTGCCCCAAACCCGAAGGTTCAAAAGGCAGTTCAAGACGGTCACATAATCGAGTTAAGGTTTGTTGTCTTCTAGAGGGTCCATCGCGTTACTTGCACTACTTAGAACGTTATTAAACCACGGAAAGATCCAACACTTGGAAATTTCCCGACAGGGGAAAAAGTGGGTATTTATATCCGGTCGAACTTTTTAACATATTCTAAAATTATCTGGAAAAACTTATAGACAAAGCTAAACAATCCGATCGAATCATCGATTCCCCAAAGCAACCCAGAAAACTCAACTCTTGAGTGCAAATTAAAGATTCCCAGAAAATACAGCATTAAAATATAGGAATTACTGTGCAGATTTCAAGTGCTGAAGTCACTATATGGCCGCGGAACCGCCGCACAAGCCATGATTGTGCCGCGGTTCCGCCGCTCTTTGGTTGAATCAAACGCACGTGCTTCACAGTAATTCATAAAAAAGCCTGCTGAGTTTTCTGCATATTTTTAATTCACATAAATCCCAGTTTTTAAAAAATGTACAGAGAAGGGTTAATTTTAGGGTTTCGGGGTTCGATCGGAATTCTAACATCGTCTACATTTCGCCTAAGGCTCTAGCTAGGCTCTGATACCACTGTAGGGTTCCTAGGCACACTCAAAAGGTTCCACAAGGCATCAACCATGCCAAACAAAAATTTTCCGGTGCTAGAGAAAACTAATGAAGATCGTTAACTAGAAGTTAAGGCGAAAAGCAAGCAAGCAAACGACTTTGCTACTAAGTGAAAGGGATTACAACCTTTATAGATCTGGTCCACCACTTCTTTAGCTCCGTGTTGACGTCCCTCTTCTGCGATCATCGGATCCCGGACTCTAGAATTGGTTTCGTCGGAGAAATGATCGGGCTAGGTCATTGACTTCGAGGCCGAAGATGATCTACGTCGGGGAGACTCAAACTCAAGCTATTCCTTCACTCGGTCGAAAACTTTGAGAAGAGAACACCCTATACTACATGGCAAGTGGTAGAGGATGAAGAAATAGGAAGTGGGTTCACTTTAGAATTGGATTTCTCACTCTTTTTCTCATGATGCCATTGGAGCTAGCAAGCTTTTTCAAGCTTGATGAAGATCAAGAAGAAGAAAAGAATCATATGAATAATATCCAAAGTGAAACTTATCCAAATGAATGATGGCACCATGGTTGAGTTAAGCCCTCATGCTTAACTCATGTAGAGAATTAACCATAGCATAAGGTTAAGGGTTGGGTTAGCTAATATCTTGAACAAATGACAAAAGAGTTGACTTTGTCAATGTTCATCAAGCTTCATGAAGCTTGATAACTTTGACCAAAGTCACTCTCTTTTGTTATTTGTTTAGGAAAATAGTAAACCCTAATTCAACCTTGATATGGTTCAAGTCTCATACACACAACTTGTTACAAACATGTACACTTGCATATATCACATATAAACAATGTACACTTTCAAGTGAGAAAACAAATCTTAAGTGAACCAATACTAGTTAATGTAAAGTAATATATCAAATATATAATTATACATTAAATCAACACTTGATTTAACGATCCGGTCATATCGCATATAACCGACTAATATCTATAGTAACAACTTATCGAATCAACACTTGATCCGATAACCCGGCTATATCGCATACAACCGATTAATGTCACAAATCGCGAGAATAGAATACAGTATCACATACTGGTATTATTCTCGGTCCCGCACATATCTCATATGCGCTCCTATTTCGTTTCCCTTGAGCCAGGAAACCCCTGTGTAGGACTCTAAAGACTCGTCAATACGCCGGCAGCAGGTGATGATCATATCAAACACCCACAAGCCGCAAGCGGTCTTCCAAACGTAACGGCCACCCGGGTATTGAGCGATCAGAAGATCAACGAGCAAGCCCACTCACACTCCAGTGAATCCAACGAGTAACACTACCGTACAGTCCGGTCTGTTCGTCTGATATGTCGCATATCTCGTCTAGGGGTGGTAAACGTCAGACCCCAATAACTCGATAAGTCGTGTCGATATGAGGCTCATAACGGGTCGAGAAACTACGGGTAACACTTACCAATAAATCCCTAAAGCTGCCTTGGCCAAGGACTTCCTGTTATAGCCAATCGAGCAATGCGCAACATCAACTCCCTATACCGGGAGAGACGAAACCCCTCCTATCGCTCATTGCCTCCATGTGATTCGGGACTGTACCCAAAAGCCACCTTTTTGCACGCCCTCTTGGACGTGGTATGATGGAAATCAAAGCACAGTGGGAATCACACAAGACTCTATGACGATCTCGGGTATACAGACTAACCTGTACCAGTGTCACCAGAGAACAGCCATCTGACGTAAGGTATAATACCATCTGGGAGTTCTCGGCGAGTCTGTCCAGTGTACCCAGTCTCTATTGAGCACCCGTATATCATCTCTGATGTCAAACACAAATGGATATGGGATCATCCATCACCCATCTGTATGGGTCGAGAAGCTACATGCTAGTCTACTCTGGTATATCGATGCCCCGTCTCGATACACCCACGACTAGGGACTTTGAAGGATGTACTTATGGACTACCATGTCCCCACTAGTATGATCCGCATCATAGTCCAGGTAGTCAAGTACACATCCTAAGGGCTTTACCAACATGTAACAGAGAGACAATCAGTGTACACGTTAAGGTAAAGAGTAACCAGATAGCATACTATCATATCGAGCAAGAAAGTCATCCCTATATATGTCCAAGCATCCACTACAATATACATCCTATGTATAGTAATGGCCTCTAGGGCATACATATAACTAACATCATCAGGAACACATATCCGAACCTTGAGAGATCGTCAGTGAATGTAATGAAGTACGAAGAACCATCCCTGGTATGTGCAGACATGGGACCACATACATCACTATGTATTAGTCCTAAGAGTTCCGTAACTCTTTCTCCATGTCCCATAAACGGAGTTTTGGTCATCTTTCCTTTGAGACATGACTGGCAAGTATCATAAGATGAAAATTCAAATGGATTCAAATATCCATCCTTATGCAACTTAGCTAGTCGTATTGCATTGATGTGACCCAGTCTACAATGTCACAAGAAGGATTCGTTCAGTTCTGAACTCTTCCTCTTGTGTGTGTTTGTTATGCTCAGAACTGTTGATTGATTTAGAACATAAATGCCATTGCACAACGTGCCTGGTCCAACCAACTTTTGGTTCAGGAAAATGTTCATAACATTATCTTGTAATACAAAATTATATCCCTCTTTACTCAATAAAGAAACCGATATAATGTTGCATATCAGATTCGGCATGTAATAGCATTCATTCAGAATCAATGTATTACCAGTTGGTAATACAAGGTGATATTCCCCGATGGTTTTAGCTGCAAAAATTGCACCATTTCCAACCCTTATGTCTTTATCACCTTCTCCAAGTTCTTTACCTTTCCTAAGCCCATGTAACTGATTACATATATGGGATCCTGACCTGGTATCTAATACCCAGGACGTAGAGCAAATGGAGAAACAGTTCTCTGTAACGAACACACCCGAAGAAAATGCATCAACATGTACTTTCTTCATTCGGGTGGCATAAGAATCCTGGTATTCCCCTATATCCTGTTCAGTCTTATAATTTTTATAAGAAAGAACGGAACCAACGTTCCTCAGCACAGTATAACATGCGGGTTCGGTCAATACATCCATATTATTATCTTTATTAAGGCATGATATGGTCACTACCTCGAGAGAGAGAGAAGAAAACACTTTAGCGTATGCTCTTGCAAGATCAGATTGGTTATTATTTTATCTAATCAGGATGGCTCCCACTGTTTTTATCAAATCTTCCTTCAAACCCTAAAAGGAAAGACTAGCCGGGATTAATTACACCCTACAATTTCGCCAATCTTTCAGCCAGGCCAGTGTCGGTACTTTGAGGGAGGTTCTCCGTGCTTTCGCACGGACCTAATTAAAGTAAATCTCGTTTTCCCAGAGGCGTAACCCTGTTGACACCTTTCTAGACACCTACTTGATTGGCTAATTGTCCTGTGTAAAACTCTCTCGGGAGTAACAATTACTCGCAGTGGGTATCGGGATCCAACTATCTCATAGAAGGTATGCAATCTCATTGCAAATTTCAACACTTGAAATTCCCGATAATATTTTGCCCCAAGCATCCCATGACCTTGACGGGGGTCAACAAACCACAGGGTGCAAGTCAAGTTCAACCCGTCATTTCTTGATTGAATCAAACCCACCTGCACGACCCTTGATGAAGGTCAACAAGGTCGTATGACTACCCTAATCTAATCTGCATCATATGCATAAGCAGATAAATACTAGTTAGCTACCGCACACTACGCCTTGACGGAGGTCAACAAACGTAGCACGAATACTAAGTAGGACTTATCTGAAATGACGGAGGGCTACGACAGGTTTTTCTGAAAACCTATTGCGTAAAGAACTTGATATCGTTGTAGAATCGAGTGAATTTTGAAATGGAGTGATTTTGAGGCTTTTATTAGTTTTGCTAAAGAGGTCACTCCCGGTAAAGGGATCTCGGCTCTTTCCTTATGGAATAAGGTGCAGGATATATCATATATATCGCTATGCAAAGCAAAAACTCCAAAAGCAATAAAAAACAAACCGAGTGTTGTAGCATCTGCCAGTTTTGCTAAATAGGTCATTCCCGGAGAAGGGATCTCGGCTCTTTCCTCATCGAATAAGCTGCAGGATATATCATATATATCGCTATGCAAAGCAAAAACTGTAGCTACCCTTTTTGAAAATTTGATTCTACAACATCTTTTAGGGTTCTTTTCTTTCATTAATCACATTAATGAAGTCCCATCATTTAAGTCACCTAAACATCACAGATAAATACGACGTACACTTATGCCGTCCGCATTCGCCTCGATGTCCCCTCGTGCACCGTTAGGTTAGGTAACTAATGGCAGAGTGGGGCAGGGCTAGCACGGGTGTAAAACATAAGTAACATCTATATAATATATCATATATACTATATACAATATTTATCATAACATATCAAATGATCACATCACAGATATCGCAGCAGAAGAAACATATGAACATTGGATATACTAGGACGTCCGTGTTTTATTTTGAGCCTCTATAAAACACGGATTCCACGGTCGCGATGAATAGCCAAACCCACACCCCTAGACCCCTACGAGAGCGGCAAGCAACCCTACCAATTCTAGAGTTAGGAGACCCGGACTCGACTCCTCGAGTTGGTCTCCCACTGGACTTTAGAACCCGGTTACTTATGCTCTCCTCCTTGGGTCTATTCTAGTGCGGAAAAGTAAAAAATATACAAATGGTGACATCAACCTCATCCCGGAAGTGCCCCAATAAAAGAATATTACATATATTTAATTTTACATGAATGAAAATAAAAACACTCATCTCACATAAAACCCCCGGCTATTCAGAAACGCGATGATCCAATATAACATATCCAGCAACACATAACATCACATGTCATCAACATAAGTAAATATGCGCATCCTAATTGTCGTTGACATATAGCAATGAAGCCGGCGATATCACATATTACACTTACAGTCGCAGAAAAGAAAGTGTAAAACTACAATATTTGGAATCCACAATCTCTTTAGACATCGTACATCCGAAATATCACATACTTCGCATTTCATGCCTAACTATATGAATTCCACATATTGTATCACATTCCAGATAAATAGACAGTATTAAACTTTCCGATCGAATAATCAAACACCCAAGAATTTCCAAATAGTTCTCAATACTTGAGGGGAGTTTAAAAACATCCATCACATGCCACAGTACCAATGATCCAGCCGTAGAAGGGTCAAGCCAACGCCTCACATGTGGCAACGCCGTACTCCCCCAAACCCTAAGGTTCAAAAGGCAGTTCAAGATGGTCACATAATCGAGTTAAGGTTTGTTGTCTTCTAGAGGGTCCATTGCGTAACTTGCACGATTTAGACGTTCTTAAACTACGGAAAAATCCAACACTTGGAAATTTCCCGGGTCGGGAAAAAGTGAGTTATTGATATCCGTTCGAACTTTTTAATACTTTCTAAATATCCGGAAAACATAACGAAATTAAATATTCCGATCGAATCAACGAATACAAAATAATCCCCAGAACACTCAACACTTGAGTCAGATTAAAAATACCCAAAAATAAGAACTAATAGATACGGTCATAACTGTGCAAAACAAAAAATAAAATTCCACTGTACAGCCGCGGATCCGCGGCCCAAGCAGGGTATGGCCGCGGTTCCGTACGTATTACGTCATCGTTTTTCACAGTTATGCTTAGAAAACCCTGCTGAATTTTTAGGTATTTTTAATACAGAAAAATCACAGTTTTTAAAAAATGTCCAGAGAGGGGTTTAAAATGACGTTTCGGAGTTTGTTCGGAGTTTTAACTTCGTATACACGTCGCCTAATGCTCTAGCTAGGCTCTGATACTATAGTAGGGTTACTAGGCACTCTAATAAGGTTCTACAAGGCATCAACCATGCCCGTTTTAAAAAGTTAGCCGTGCCGAATAACCCTAAACAAGATCTTTGCTAGATAATTAGGGTTTCACATGCAAGTAAATTACATTTACCACTAAGTGAATACGAAATACAACCTTTGTAGATCGGTCCTTCACGTCTAAAGCTCCTTGTTGTAGTCCCTTCGCTGCGATCATGGTTCTCCTGGCCTCTTGCATGGCTTCACGAGGCGAAAGAAACGTCCTTGCTTGAAGTCTTCGAGGCCGAAGATGATCTACGTCGAGGGAATATCAACTCAAGCTACTACTTCACTAACTAGAGAATTAGTGAAGCAAACACCCTAAACTAAAGTGCTAGTCTAGTAGAGGATGGTGAAATAGGAAGTGGGTTCACTTTAGAATTTGTTTTCTCACAATGTTTCTCACTTTGGATCAAACCCTAGAGAGCTTTTTAGCTCAAGGAAGAAGATGAAGAAAATAAAATGAGAAGAGATAATGATCAAGTGAGTAAGCTAACCATGGGTGAGTGAGTATCATATACTAACTCATGTAGAGACATAACCATGGCTAATCCAAATGGTTAGATTAACAAAAATCTAAAGTAAAGACAAAGTTAGTGGACTTTGTCAAAGCAAAGCAAGCTTCTACAAGCTTCATGCTCTTTCCAAATCTCCACTAATTTTGTAATTACCTTAAATAATTACAACCCACCATAATAAATAGAATGGTGTATGTCTAGAACACCCATGCATGATGTATCAAAAACCATGATACCACATTTTAATATATATCTCATATATACTAAAGTTGTGCACATGTGAGAAAAATCCTTAAGTGAACAAATGTTAGTTAATATAAATTAGTATATCATATATACAATTATACACTAAATTATTAAATCAACACTTGACTTAATAATCCGGTTATATCTCATATAACCGACTAACATCCAATGTATCGACTTATCGAATCAACACTTGATTCGATAACCCGGCTATATCACATATAACCGACCGATACAAAAAGTCGCGAGAATAGAATACGGTATCACATACACGCATCATTCTCGGTCCCGCACATATCACATATGCTCTCCTATTTCGTTTTGCCTGAGCCAGTAAACCTCTATGTAGGACTCTAAAGACTCGTCAATACGCCGGCTGTAGGTGATGATCACATCAAGCACCCACAAGCCGCCAGCAGTACTAGCTGGACATAACGGCTACCCGGGTATTGAGCGATCAGAAGATCAGCAAGCAAGCCCGCTCCAACTCCTATAAAAGCCAAACGGTAACACTTCCCGTACAGTCCGGTCTCCTCGTCTGATATGTCTCATATCAAGTCTAGGGGTGGTAAACGTCAGACCCCAATAACCGATAAGTCGTGTCGATGTGAGGCTCATAACGGGTCGAGAAACTACTGGTAACACTTACCAGTAATTCTCTAAATCAGCCCTGGCCAGGGACTTCCCTGTTATGGCCAATCGAGCACAGCGCAACATCAACCACCAATACCGGGAGAGACGAAACCCCTCCTATCGCTCATTGCCTCCATGTGACTCGGGACTGTACCCAAAAACCACCGTTTTGCACGCCCTCTTGGACGTCTTAAGGTGGAAATCAAAGCACAGTGGGAATCACACAAGACTCTATGACGATCTCGGGTCTACAGACTAACCTGCAGAAGTGTCACCAGAGAACTGCCATCTGACGTGAGGTATAATACCATCTGGCAGTTCTCGGCGAGTCCGTCCAGTGTACCCAGTCTCCACTGAGCACCCGTATACCATCTCTGATGTCAAACACCAATGGATATGGGATCATCCATCGCCCATCTCATGGGTCGAGAAGCGTATACGCGAGTCTACTCTGGTATATCGATGCCCTGTCTCTATACACCCACGACTAGGAACATTAAAGGATGAACTTATTGTAACACCTTAGGATAAGGGTTAGTGAATAATTATATCTAAATATTGGTTTTTAACAAAAAGTTTACCAAATTGTGTTTTAAATATTTTTCCTAATTTAATAAATATTTTTCCAAAATTTTCCTAGGCTTGCACACACATGTGCATGTAAACTAGGGTTTTTAAATTGAGTTAATACCATAATTATTAACCATGGTGGGTTAATCTTGTGGGTTAAAGTATTTTGGGTTTTGAGTGGATTTAATTAGCTAATTAAAAAGGTTACTTTAATTTGAATTAGTTTTGAGTGTTGACTTGTGAGAGAGAGAGAGAGGGCATCATGGCTCAAGTCATGCTTGCCATTAATGAAGAGAGAGAGAGAGTGAGGGGTTGACATTTGGAGTGATGATTTTTCCCTCTCATTCTTTGTTTCTTTCTCTCAACTCTCACACACTCTCACACACACACACACACTTACCTCTTCCCCAGCTCCAGAACCAGCAACTGAAGCAGCAGCAGAAGCAACTGAAGCAGCAGCAGTAACTGAAGCAGCAGCAGCAAGCATACAACAACAGCAACAGCAGCACAGTGAGCAGCAGCAACACCAGCTCCTAGTGCAGCCCCTTCCCTTCACTTCTTCATCTTCCTGCAACTCCCTAGGGTTAAGTATGAGGTATACTTCCTAACTTATTCCCTAGTTAGCTTAGTTAGTGTAGTTTTGCTTCGGTTAATGGATTTTAGTGTGTTTTAGTGCGATATGGGGTGTTTAGTGGGAACTTTGTGCTAATGAGGTGTAGATTGGTTTCAGTAGGATGCTTGAGGTTTGTTGAGACCATGTTAACTTAGTTTAACCCCAGTTGCACTAAAATACCACCAGTTTCACTATTCGATGCAAAATGTCGTTTTTGTGCAAATATGAGTTTTTCTGGATCTGCTATTGACCCGATGAGATCTGATTGATATTGAGAGTACTGTAGTATAGTGGTGATGTGCTGATACCCCAGGTGAAACCCGACCCCCTACCTGCTACAGTTGGCCGCCGAAATTCTCATTCTGGCCGCAATTTGCGGCCGGATGGGTAGGGATTTGGGTGTTGTTTGGTCCTATAGGTGTCTGCTAGTGTGTAGAGTTCTCTGGTATATATAGTTTTGTAAATCTAGCTCTGTGTAGAAATCTGGGACCAAATACCTGTTTTGCCGTTTTTCTAAACCTTCGCGACACGCGTGATACGTGAGTAGGTTTGGGTTTCTGCGTATCGCGGCGCGTCGGGGTAGTTTCAGGCGCGTGATCACACGTTTTAGCGTATCGCGCACACGCGCGATTAGTTTGCGACACGAGTTTCTAGTTTGACCGTAATGTCGCGTTTTTGGTGAAATTGAGCTTATATGTGATATGTGTATGTGATTCTAGGTTCGCAGGCCAGTGAGACGGACGCTGCGAAGAAGGGCAAGCAAGTCGTCGGCTACACTTAGCGCGAGACACGGTGAGTAGATTTCACATCTACGGGGATATCGCCCGCATGGCGTTATGCGTCAGGGCTGATAGGAACTTATTGTTATATACTGCATATACCATACCATGGATTGCCATCGCATATTGCATTCCCTGCCATATATATATTGCTTAGAACTGATAGAACACCGCACTATTACTAACGGTTTATGTTGCACGGGCACTATTTTGCATGCTACACACACCGTTAGTAATTGCCATGCCACACTCACTGTAGAACTGCCATGACTATACTGTTGTATTATTGCTGTAGTTCATCTTACATGTGATTGATTATGATTTCCTGGAAATTGGGAGCCGCATGACATCTTTAAAAACGGAAACTATTTTAAAAAGCGGCTTTCCCTTATACACCTGCCATGGATTGATTACATTGTACCTCGCATTGGATTTATTTATTAGTGATGGATTTTCATGTGATTTCTGGTTTTGAGGACCGTGGAATTATTTAAGGAAAGATGTGCTATTTTGAAAAACCCGGTACCTCGTGATATGATATTTTGGTGCGTCCACCACGCGTTTTCTCGGTGCTGAGACGTGTGCTTGAAACCCGATTCGAGGAGTGGATGTTCCGTTTGCGGGTTCGTGGTGGGCCCGGTATGGTTCCCCTCGGCGAGATGATCGATGGGTTTGCCGATTGAGCCTGGAGGCGGGCGAGTACCTACCGGTGATTGGTTGGACCTGGCAGTTGTCCGGAGGATACTGACCAGAGTCGAGAGATGGATGCGGGATGATCCGTACTGCCGGGGCCGAGGGCCGACACCGCAGACGGACCCCGTGGGCCGATCCGGACTGACGGAGTCCGATATACGAGGATTTGCGTGTCGATGCTGGACACGAGTATTTTATGATATTTTGGGTGCCGATGTTGGGCACTCGTGATTTCTCAGAGATGTACAGGATTTGAGGGCCGACGGGTGTGCCGGCGCCTGAGTGTATTTGGGATTTGAGTGCAGCCTGAGGCACCGATTATGGTTTTCCATGTTGACATAGTCCATGTAGATGTTATTTATCCCATACTCAGTATTGACTACTATATATCTCAACCTGTAGCATTTACCTGTTAGAGTATTTGCATTACTATTGCATCCTCTATTTGACATGCATTGATATCATCTGCTGGCATTAGTAGAGCCACGCTATATGTGCATGCTCGCGATCACCTTTATATGTTATCTCTATTCACGAGTTGGCAACTCACCCCCGTTGTGCCACAGTGTTTGCAGGTTGCCCTTGGGAGTAGTCACGGCTGGCTGTTACCGCATCTTTTGGCACAGATACCCTTTCTGAGGCGAGTTAGCCTTTTTGCTGTTTAGGTGGGTTTTGTACGGTATCTGTTATCATTTCAGTTGTATATTGATGTATCTAGTATTCTCCATCTACCTTTCGGTATTGACTTAGAGACAGTTGTGAGGACGATATGTATGATTTTATATTCTGGTGTCGAGCTCGCATGTGAGCCGACTTTACTTTATGCAGTCTCATCTTTTATGATTTTGTCCTTGCTTTACTGGGTACTCGTCGCTACAGCGTCGTATATCATATTGTGATGCTTTATTCATGTCACTTGTTATTTCGGTTACACCTTGCTTTTACCCGACTCGCGGGGCTAATGTTTTAAAAAGGAAATGTTGCCAAAATTACAAAGGTTATAACTCTTGAACTTAAAAGGATTTCTACTAATTAAATGGAAGCTTTTCAGACATGTATGACTATTTTTACGAAAAATGTTTTAATCACTCTTTATTATTGGTTTTGATTTCTGGGTTCGGCTTACTTAGCCGCGTTACGCCTGTAGACGTTGCGTGGTTAAGTGTCGGTCACGAGTCGAATTCTCGGGTCGTGACAAAGTTGGTATCAGAGCGTAGGTTTTACCTTCGGAGTGTTGGATGACCCTGGTATGATGGAGTAGGTAGCTGCAGCAGGGTAGCGTAGCGTGCGTATGTTCCGCGGCATACTCACGACACGGTACTCCGCCTACGCGACCTTAGGACTTATTGATTTGATCCCTCCTTATATTCTTGCGATTCGATTTCCGTGTTCTTATCGAATCCTAATTTTCTTTCAGCCATTATGCCGCCTAAGACTACGAGGGCACAGAGAGCGGCCGCGAGGGCCGAGATTCGTGTTGACTCGTCCGAGACGAGGACTGATCCGGGCAGTGCACCCGTTGTACCCGAGCAGGCTGTTCCTGCCGTGACAGAGCAGATCGCCACGCTAGGGGCTGGTATGCAGGAGATGCGCCAGACGGTGGGATCTAGCATGCAGGAGATGCGCCAGATGATAGGATCGCTAGTTGAGACGCTTCGAGCGCAGCGACCAGAGGTAGCTCCACCCGTTCCAGAGACCGCGATGGTGCCTACCGCACAGCCAGTTGCCCCTGCAGCCACGGAGGTGATTACAGTATCGCTATCAGAGTTCATGAGGCTGAAGCCTCCAGTATTCACAGGCACCGATACAGCCGATGACCCACAGTCTTTCATCGACAGGATGGCCAGGATATGCCGTTCCCTCAGATGCGCAGATACGAGATGGGTTGAGTTCGCGAGCTTTCGCCTAGAGGGTCTTGCGCAGAAATGGTGTGACTCAGTTGAGAAGGGCAGAGCAGCAGGTCTTCCTCCTATGACCTGGACGGAGTTCGTGACCATATTTCTAGCCCGTTTCCTTCCCCAGAGTGTTAGGGATGCCCGAGCACGCAGATTTGAGTCCTTGCGCCAGACGCCAGGGATGACAGTGGCAGAGTATGACGTACTGTTTACAGAGCTAGCAGTCTACGCCCCATATTTAGTGGCTACCGAGGAGTTGCGAGTCCGGAGATTTGTTCGAGGCTTGCTTACACCATTGTTCCTCACGATCAGCGCGCAGCACTACGAGACCTATGCAGCAGCTGTAGACGCAGCCCTAGTGGTCGAGGAGCACCTTGCTGAGACTTCGGTAGTTCCAGAGCCGAAGAGAGTTCGTACCAGTATTTCCGCACGGAGGCAGTCATTCAGACGCCGCGACAGGTATCGTTCCGGTACGAGGAGTAGCAGAGATTCGGGACGAGGTCGGATGTTTAGTTCGTATCCCCAGGAAGGTCAGCAGTCGCCGCGAAGTTGCTTCAGATGTGGCAGCCTACTTCACCTCGTTCGAGATTGTCCAGAGACACACCGGAGGGAGGCGGCAACACTGCATGTTACCTTACCACCTTCACCACCCCAGAGGGCGTTGCCCGTTGTGCCTACCGTTGCTCCGCGCCAGACTTATGCACAGAGAGGTCGTGGGCGTGGAGGAGTTGCTCAGAGGGGACGAGATGACCGAGGCAGAGGTCAGTCAGTTACAGGTGGTGGACAGGCGAGGGTCTTTGCTTTGACACATCAGGACGCGCAGGCGTCCAATGCTGTGGTTTCAGGTATCCTTCCTGTATGTTCAGTTGATGCACATGTACTGTTCGATCCCGGATCCACACACTCGTACGTATCCACACACTTTGTGCCGAGTTTGGGTAGAGAGTCCGGCTTGCTTGATCAGCCGCTTGTGGTGACCACTCCGGTGGGAGAGTCGTTTGTGGCTAGGCACGTGTTCCGATCCTGTATCGTCTGTATTGGCGAGAGAGAGTTTCCTGTCGACTTGATCCTTCTGGAGATGTTGGACTTCGACGTTCTTTTGGGCATGGATTGGTTAGCCACGTGCTATGCTTCTGTGGACTGCCGCGAGAAGACAGTTAGATTCTGTTTCCCCGATGAGTCGGTTTTTGTTGTGTTGGGGGACCGTGGTGCCGCCCCTCACAGTGTGATTTCTTCTTTTCGCGCTGGACAGCTTTTGAGGAAGGGATGTCAGGGATTTCTCGCCTATGTTTGCGATGCTCGTGCTACACAGGTTCCATTGGACCAGGTTCCGGTTGTTAGCGAGTTTCTTGATGTGTTTCCTGACGAGCTTCCTGGGTTGCCGCCCGAGCGCGACATTTCTTTCTGTATTGATTTGGTTCCTGGTTCGGGGCCTATTTCTATACCGCCTTATCGGATGGCCCCGGTGGAACTTCGAGAGTTGAAGGGTCAGTTGCAAGACTTGCTGGACAAGGGACTTATTCGACCCAGTGTTTCTCCTTGGGGTGCTCCAGTCCTGTTCGTCAAGAAGAAGGACGGCAGTTTGCGTCTGTGTATCGACTACCGCCAGCTGAACAGGGTGACAGTGCGGAACAGGTATCCTTTGCCGCGTATCGACGATTTGTTCGACCAGCTTCAGGGGGCAGGGTACTTTTCGAGGATCGATTTACGATCGGGCTATCATCAGCTGCGGGTTCGACAGGAGGACATTCCCCGGACAGCCTTCCGTACGCGCTACGGCCATTACGAGTTTTTGGTGATGTCGTTCGGACTCACCAATGCGCCAGCAGCCTTCATGGACTTGATGAACCATATTTTCCGGCCTTACTTGGATTTGTTCATTATAGTCTTCATCGACGATATCTTGGTGTATTCCCGGAGTAGTGACGAGCACGAGCAGCACCTGCGGATTACATTGCAGACCTTGAGGGAGCACCAGCTTTATGCGAAATTTTCCAAGTGTGCTTTTTGGCTGGACAGCGTAGACTTCTTGGGTCACGTGATTTCACGAGACGGTATATGTGTTGACCCGAGGAAGACCGAGGCCGTTCAGCGTTGGCCCAGACCCACATCGGTGACGGAGATTCGCAGCTTTTTGGGGTTGGCCGGTTACTACAGGCGTTTTGTGCAGGACTTCTCCCGTATTGCTACACCGTTGACCGGGTTGACCCGGAAGGGAGTTCCTTTCGTTTGGACGGAGGAGTGCGAGCACAGTTTCCAGCAGTTACAGACTCGGCTGACGACAGCACCGGTGTTATCTTTACCTTCCGGACCGGGCGGATTTGTGGTCTTCTGTGATGCTTCTCGAGTGGGGTTGGGATGCGTTTTGATGCAGCACGACAGGGTGATCGCGTATGCTTCGCGACAATTGAAGAGACATGAACAAAACTACCCCACTCATGATTTGGAAATGGCAGCAGTGGTCTTCGCACTTAAGATCTGGCGACATTACCTATACGGCGAGTCGTGCCAGATATTCACGGATCACAAGAGTCTGAAATACATATTTCAGCAGCGGGATCTGAACCTTCGACAGCGTCGATGGATGGAGTTAGTGAAGGATTACGACTGCGAGATCTTATATCACCCGGGCAAGGCGAATGTGGTGGCGGATGCTTTGAGCAGGAGGCCCGGGAGTAGTTTATCTTGTTTGAGCGCAGTACAGGAGCAGTCATTCGCAGATATTATGCGACAGCCGGGTACAGTTCGAGTTCACGCCGATTGGAGGACAGATAGCGCATGTCCGTGCACGGCCACAGTTGATCGATCGTATACGTGAGGCACAGCTCAGTGATGACCGATGTTCAGAGATCATGGCACAGATTGGACAGGGCAGATTTTCCGAGTTCGTGATCGATGATCAGGGGATACTACGATTTGGAGTCAGACTGTGCGTACCTGATGCTGAGGGACTGAGGCGTGAGATTCTTGAGGAGGCACATCGATCGGTATATAGCGTCCATCCCGGTTCCACCAAGATGTACCATGATATGAAAGATGTTTATTGGTGGGATGGAATGAAGAGGGACATTGCAGATTTTGTATCGAGATGCCTGACTTGTCAGCAAGTCAAGGCTGAGCACCAGAGGCCCGCGGGAGAGCTACAGCCGCTACCCATTCCGGAGTGGAAATGGGAACAGATTTCGATGGATTTCGTGGTGGGTCTACCCAGGACTAGTCGGGGGTATGACTCCATCTGGGTGATCGTGGATCGTTTGACGAAAGCGGCTCACTTCCTACCGGTGAAGACGACTTTCGGATTTACACAGTATGCCCAGATCTACATTGACGAGATAGTGCGACTACACGGAGTCCCGACGTGCATTGTGTCCGACAGAGGCACCCAGTTTACTAGTAGACTATGGCAGAGGCTTCAGGATGCTTTGGGCACTCGCTTGAGTTTCAGCACGGCTTTTCATCCGCAGACCGACGGACAGTCAGAGCGGACCATCCAGACTCTCGAGGACATGCTCAGAGCTTGTGTATTAGATTTCGGAGGTAGCTGGGATCATCATTTGCCTTTAGTAGAGTTCTCCTACAATAACAGCTACCAGGAGACCATTCAGATGGCACCATTTGAGGCTCTCTATGGGAGGAGATGCAGGTCGCCCACTTGTTGGACAGAGCTCAGTGAGAGCAGTATCTTAGGACCACAGATCGTTGAGGAGACGACAGCGAAGATCCAGTTGATTCGCGATAGGATGAGAGCAGCCCAGAGTAGGCAGAGGTCTTATGCGGACCGTCGGCGACGCAGACTTGAGTTTTCTGTTGGTGATCATGTTTTCTTGAGGGTCTCCCCAATGAAAGGTGTGATGAGGTTTGGGAAGAAGGGGAAGCTCAGTCCCAGGTATGTGGGCCCCTTCGAGATCCTCGAGCGTGTTGGTGCAGTAGCCTACCGTTTAGCCCTTCCGCCCAGCTTTCCAGATTTGCACCCCGTGTTTCATGTCTCGATGCTCCGCAGATATCTTCATGATCCTTCGCATGCGATTCAGCATCCGACGATCCAGCTTGAGCGTGACCTTTCCTATGCAGAGCAGCCGGTGATGATCTTGGATCGACAAGTGAGGAAACTGAGATCGAAGGACATTCCATCAGTTAAGGTGCTTTGGCGTGGCCAGAACCGTAAGGAGGTCACTTGGGCGACCGAAAGCGAGATGGTGAAGACGTATCCCCATCTTTTTGAAGGTAACCGTAGTTAGATTTTTGAAATTCGGGGACGAATTTCTTTAAGGGGGAGAGATTGTAACACCTTAGGATAAGGGTTAGTGAATAATTATATCTAAATATTGGTTTTTAACAAAAAGTTTACCAAATTGTGTTTTAAATATTTTTCCTAATTTAATAAATATTTTTCCAAAATTTTCCTAGGCTTGCACACACATGTGCATGTAAACTAGGGTTTTTAAATTGAGTTAATACCATAATTATTAACCATGGTGGGTTAATCTTGTGGGTTAAAGTCTTTTGGGTTTTGAGTGGATTTAATTAGCTAATTAAAAAGGTTACTTTAATTTGAATTAGTTTTGAGTGTTGACTTGTGAGAGAGAGAGAGGGCATCATGGCTCAAGCCATGCTTGCCATTAATGAAGAGAGAGAGAGTGAGGGGTTGACATTTGGAGTGATGATTTTTCCCTCTCATTCTTTGTTTCTTTCTCTCAACTCTCACACACTCTCACACACACACACACTTACCTCTTCCCCAGCTCCAGAACCAGCAACTGAAGCAGCAGCAGAAGCAACTGAAGCAGCAGCAGTAACTGAAGCAGCAGCAGTAAGCATACAACAACAGCAACAACAGCACAGTGAGCAGCAGCAACACCAGCTCCTAGTGCAGCCCCTTCCCTTCACTTCTTCATCTTCCTGCAACTCCCTAGGGTTAAGTATGAGGTATACTTCCTAACTTATTCCCTAGTTAGCTTAGTTAGTGTAGTTTTGCTTCGGTTAATGGATTTTAGTGTGTTTTAGTGCGATATGGGGTGTTTAGTGGGAACTTTGTGCTAATGAGGTGTAGATTGGTTTCAGTAGGATGCTTGAGGTTTGTTGAGACCATGTTAACTTAGTTTAACCCCAGTTGCACTAAAATACCACCAGTTTCACTATTCGATGCAAAATGTCGTTTTTGTGCAAATATGAGTTTTTCTGGATCTGCTATTGACCCGATGAGATCTGATTGATATTGAGAGTACTGTAGTATAGTGGTGATGTGCTGATACCCCAGGTGAAACCCGACCCCCTACCTGCTACAGTTGGCCGCCGAAATTCTCATTCTGGCCGCAATTTGCGGCCAGATGGGTAGGGATTTGGGTGTTGTTTGGTCCTATAGGTGTCTGCTAGTGTGTAGAGTTCTCTGGTATATATAGTTTTGTAAATCTAGCTCTATGTAGAAATCTAGGACCAAATACTTGTTTTGCCGTTTTTCTAAACCTTCGCGACACGCGTGATACGTGAGTAGGTTTGGGTTTCTGCGTATCGCGGCGCGTCGGGGTAGTTTCAGGCGCGTGATCACACGTTTTAGCGTATCGCGCACACGCGCGATTAGTTTGCGACACGAGTTTCTAGTTTGACCGTAATGTCGCGTTTTTGGTGAAATTGAGCTTATATGTGATATGTGTATGTGATTCTAGGTTCGCAGGCCAGTGAGACGGACGCTGCGAAGAAGGGCAAGCAAGTCGTCGGCTACACTTAGCGCGAGACACGGTGAGTAGATTTCACATCTACGGGGATATCGCCCGCATGGCGTTATGCGTCAGGGCTGATAGGAACTTATTGTTATATACTGCATATACCATACCATGGATTGCCATCGCATATTGCATTCCCTGCCATATATATATTGCTTAGAACTGATAGAACACCGCACTATTACTAACGGTTTATGTTGCACGGGCACTATTTTGCATGCTACACACACACCGTTAGTAATTGCCATGCCACACTCACTGTAGAACTGCCATGACTATACTGTTGTATTATTGCTGTAGTTCATCTTACATGTGATTGATTATGATTTCCTGGAAATTGGGAGCCGCATGACATCTTTAAAAACGGAAACTATTTTAAAAAGCGGCTTTCCCTTATACACCTGCCATGGATTGATTACATTGTACCTCGTATTGGATTTATTTATTAGTGATGGATTTTCATGTGATTTCTGGTTTTGAGGACCGTGGAATTATTTAAGGAAAGATGTGCTATTTTGAAAAACCCGGTACCTCGTGATATGATATTTTGGTGCGTCCACCACGCGTTTTCTCGGTGCTGAGACGTCTGCTTGAAACCCGATTCGAGGAGTGGATGTTCCGTTTGCGGGTTCGTGGTGGGCCCGGTATGGTTCCCTTCGGCGAGATGATCGATGGGTTTGCCGATTGAGCCTGTAGGCGGGCGAGTACCTACCGGTGATTGGTTGGACCTGGCAGTTGTCCGGAGGATACTGACCAGAGTCGAGAGATGGATGCGGGATGATCCGTACTGCCGGGGCCGAGGGCCGACACCGCAGACGGACCCCGTGGGCCGATCCAGACTGACGGAGTCCGATATACGAGGATTTGCGTGTCGATTCTGGACACGAGTATTTTATGATATTTTGGGTGCCGATGTTGGGCACTAGTGATTTCTCAGAGATGTACAGGATTTGAGGGCCGACGGGTGTGCCGGCGCCTGAGTGTATTTGGGATTTGAGTGCAGCCTGAGGCACCGATTATGGTTTTCCATGTTGACATAGTCCATGTAGATGTTATTTATCCCATACTCAGTATTGACTACTATATATCTCATCCTGTAGCATTTACCTGTTAGAGTATTTGCATTACTATTGCATCCTCTATTTGACATGCATTGATATCATCTGCTGGCATTAGTAGAGCCACGCTATATGTGCATGCTCGCGATCACCTTTATATGTTATCTCTATTCACGAGTTGGCAACTCACCCCCGTTGTGCCACAGTATTTGCAGGTTGCCCTTGGGAGTAGTCACGGTTGGCTGTTACCGCATCTTTTGGCACAGATACCCTTTCTGAGGCGAGTTAGCCTTTTTGCTGTTTAGGTGGGTTTTGTACGGTATCTGTTATCATTTCAGTTGTATATTGATGTATCTAGTATTCTCTATCTACCTTTCGGTATTGACTTAGAGACAGTTGTGAGGACGATATGTATGATTTTATATTCTGGTGTCGAGCTCGCATGTGAGCCGACTTTACTTTATGCAGTCTCATCTTTTATGATTTTGTCCTTGCTTTACTGGGTACTCGTCGCTACAGCGTCGTATATCATATTGTGATGCTTTATTCATGTCACTTGTTATTTCGGTTACACCTTGCTTTTACCCGACTCGCGGGGCTAATGTTTTAAAAAGGAAATGTTGCCAAAATTACAAAGGTTATAACTCTTGAACTTAAAAGGATTTCTACTAATTAAATGGAAGCTTTTCAGACATGTATGACTGTTTTTACGAAAAATGTTTTAATCACTCTTTATTATTGGTTTTGATTTCTGGGTTCGGCTTACTTAGCCGCGTTACGCCTGTAGACGTTGCGTGGTTAAGTGCCGTTCACGAGTCGAATTCTCGGGTCGTGACACTTATGGACTACCATGGCCCCACTAGTATGATCTGCATCATAGTCCTGGTAGTTAAGTACACATCCTAAGGGCTTTACCAACATGTAACTATACGACAGTATCTAGAGACACGTATACATGTTAAGATAAAGAGCAACCAGATAGCATACTATCATATCGAACAAGAAAGTCCTCTCTATATATGTCCAAGCCTCCAATATAATATACATCATCTGTACAATACTGGCCTCTAGGGCATACATACAACTAACACACAGAACATCAACGCGAATGTCACGTTCGCAAATCCGTCTAAAAGAACTATAGTAATTAGACGTAATTTACCGCTCGAATGACATTCACGGTCGGAGATATAATATAAGTACTGTAAACTAACACATTTAAATTTCGATCGACAAATCTTCCCGAAGTGGGCCCCACGTACTTCTGGTGTACAGTAATAAAATCTGGGCCCAAAAAAAATATACCAGAAACCACAATTACCATGGAGAATATACTGTAGAAATTTGACTCACTGTTCTCACAATATCGCGGCGGATCCGCGGCCAAAACCTGGTTTAGGCAGCGGATCCGCGGCCGTACTGTGGGATCACATGATGAAATTTCACCGGTTTTCTTCAAAAAGCCTGCACAATTTTCTGTGATGCTCAAAATAATTTTTAGACCTGATTTAAAATCGACAGAAACTTTGTATAGAAAATTGTAGTTTTGCGAAAATCCGTTCGATCGATGTTTTAAACGCGTTAGCACAAGTTAGTAAAGCTTAATGGCGAGGCTCTGATACCAATGTAATTCTACGGTAGCGCCCTGGCCGTCTAACAGATGCCAAATGCGGAACAAAAACTTTTACAACTGGCGCTATCGCATACTATATTCCGGATCTGCCATTAAAGCTAAACTAACAAACTACAAAGTGGGTAGTAATGTAATACCGAACGATCCGGGTCCTTCGGTCTTCAACCATCATCCCACGCTTTGTTGCGGCTGCTCCGATCTCCTGAATCTCCAGTCTTCTTGTCCAGGTGGCACCACGTCGACGGATCTTTAAACGGGCTCCCGCCTCTGAACCGAGGCAACTCGGTCATCAAGTTTTCCAAAAGAGATGACGAAGATTGATATAGAGAATGAATAGAACACTTTGTCTCGCTTCGTCCAAACCCATGGACGAACGGTTAATGAAGTTGCCTTTTGAATCGGAAATGATACATGAATATATATGAAATTTCCATGAAGCCAAAACCATAGTCTTTTTTTTTCTTTTGCAATTCAATTATCTCTCAAAAGAGAGGGCCGGACACTTAAGGAGAGGGGGGAGGTGAGTGTAGGAGAGGGGGGGGGGTGACCACAGCATTAAATGAGATGAATGATTCATCTAAACACCTTGCACTAAACATTTAATGAAACAATGATTCATAACAACACATCATCACGTCATTAAATGAACAATTAATGCACTAATGACTCACTAGTCACCTCATCATCCTAGTCACCATGTAGAAACATCTAGAACCTTCCACACTCATCAAGAAAAGATAAATCCGTATTAAACCGAATGTTTAATACGGCTGATCGAAAACTGGAAACTGGCAACTTCCAAAAGCGATCCCGAAACGAATTTCAGGATAACCCCGTAACAGTATAAATATACCCGCATTTGTATTACGACCGAATACAAATGCAACTGAGACAAAGATATTATATCTACACAGTATAATACTAGGATCCGGCTTAAACCGAAGCCTACCAGTATTATCTGCCCGAAATATGACACGTGCGTAAATACACGTGCATTTTCCGAACCCTGCCATAAAACAATACGGCCTCTACAACGTTTCCCCCGAACTTGGGAAACTGTCTGTGGGGGACTCTAATGACTCATCAACACACTGGCACTGGGTATAACCACTAGCACGTTAGAGGTACTAGCTGTACGTAACGGTTGCCTATGTATTGATTGGAAGGGAAGCTGACGAGCGAACTCATCTAGAAACCCTACTGAGCCTGACAGTGACAATATCCGTACAGTCCGGTTCGTTCGTCTATGAGTATTGCATATAGGGCCTAGGGGGCTGGTAAACGTCAGACCCCCAACAGCTGTATAAGTCGTGTCAGAGAGTAGCCCAGAACACCCTGAGATACTACTGGAATACCTTCCAGTAAATCTCGATTACCCTGGCCAGGGATTTCGTGTAATGGTTCTCCTAAACACAGCGTGATCTCACCCCCAATACCGGGAGAGACGAATCCCTGACGATCCGCTCACTGCCTCCATGTGGCTCGGGACTGTACCCAACTAAAACCTGTTTGCACGACTCCTTTGAGCCATGGTAGGGTAGTAATCAAAGCACAGTGGGAACTCACACGAGACAAATGACGATCCCAGGTTGACAGATTAACCTGTACACATGTCACTAGGGAACTGTTATCTGACGATATGTATAATACCAACTAGCATGTTCCCGGCGAGTCCTGTCCGGTGTACTCATAACCCAATGGGCACCTGTATACATCTTAGGTGAACCAACTTACACCAATGGCTTGTGAGACCGACCACCGCCCCTCGCCGGGGTCTCGACTGTATACACTAGTCTACTTTGGAGTATCGATGCCCTGTCTCGAAACTCCAACGACTAGGGACATTTAAGGATATGCTTATAGACCCCAGCTCCCACATATATGATCGCCATCATACTGCTGGCAGTCAAGCAAGAATCCTATGGGCTCTATCATGATGATAAAGACAAACCAGATAGTATACTATCATCTTGAGCAAGACTTTCATATCGGTATAGGTCCTCCCTCAATCATTGCAATCACGTACCTGCGATCCAATAATTGACTTTGAAGGCACTATATCCAACACTTTTCGATCGATTCGTCGAGGTTCCATAATCCCCCAAGAGCTTAACATCTTGGGTACAGTTTAATAGTATCGAATATATGCCACAACACCTATGGACCAACCGTAGAATGGCAAACCCAAGCCTCATTAATGGCACCGCTGAACTACCGCAAACCCTAAGGTTCACCGGCGTTCCATGATCATTAAGTCGAGTTAGGGTTTCATTCTTCTAGAGGGTCCGTAGAATTACTTGCATTGTTTTCCGAATACTTTAAACTTGGAAAATAGGTTCCTGACATTCGATCGTCTATATTGACTCTCAACGTACCGGCGTGAAGTCGTCTCTAGCAGGAATCAATCAACCTGATGACCTCGCATTGGGGTAGGCAATGAATCACATGTCCTAATCTTTCATCTTTGGTGACTAGCGATCTTCTGTCATATCTCGAAGTATAACTTGTGCGATATCTTTTCATTCGCCAAAATCACTGGCTTATTCGTCCGCACGCTGAACAGTGCCTCAATCATCAAAATAATCTGTGCTTTGACGGTCATCACAATCTGGCTAGCCTCTTGCAGTGGTCCAATCCTCTGGTGCTGATCTGCACGCCCGATAAATCTCATAAAAGCGATCCATCAAATGCTCGTGGCGTGAAAACACAATAAAACGACGCCTCTATGCAATCGTATGTCCCTAGAATCACGCTCTGGTCAGTCCTCGTCCATGACGAGCTTATGCGGACCGCAACTCTAGCCGTAGCTCTCCACGCCCGTACAACCGTGATAACAAAACCATAACTGGTACTGATGAGGCTAGATCATAGGAATGAATATAATACTATGCAAGGAAATGCACATCCTAAGGCTTCTTAAGCGGAGTAGCGTATCTTAAGTGTGCCGCGGAACATACACACGGTACGTCTCTCTACTTGAGTCACCTACTCCATCAACCAAGGGTTATCCTACACTCCGAAGGTAAAACCTAACGCTCTGATACCAACTTTGTCATGACCCGAAAAGTACGGAACATGACCGACACTTAAATTACGAAACTTCTCGAGGCGTACGTAATCTAAGTAAGCCAAAACCCAGAATTCAAACCAAGGAAGCAGTGGAGTGAAGGAAAAACCAATTTAAAGCAAGTAGTTTTAACAACATAAGCCGAAGTATGTATTTTTAAAATCCCAAGTCTTTTTTGAAAATTTCGGCAGAGTCTCCTTTGTAAATACTGGCCCCCAAACGGGGTACAACATGAATAGTATACGAAATGATAAAAGGCATCCCCAAGCGGGAGCTAGCTCTTCGTCAATCGACGGTCACAACCCCGCAAGCAATATAATATACAACGTCGAAGGGCGAGGATCAAAACTCAAAAGAAACTCAAAACAACAAGAAAACATAATAATACAACGCGCGACTCTAAGGTCGAAAGAATAACAAGTCTGGTCTTCTATCTCTATCAAATATACAATCTGGTTGATGGAGTTTTACTAGATACAACTGAAATAACAATATACAATGGTGGTCCTGATACAAAAGAACCCACCTGCCAAAGCAATCACCCGAAAGGAACAGTGTGCCAGCAAAGCCACAATGGAACCTGTACGGCAAAACCTGCAAGGAACTGTGGCACAACGGGGGTGAGTTGCTAACTCGTGAGTAGAAAACATCTACCAGCAGAAATCGCATGCATGACGCTATCCTAGGTCATATCAGGTAATATCCTCAAATAATAGCCAGATCTATCTACATGTAAGTGCAATACTACGTGCTCGTGTCAGTGCCTCAGATAGTAACATATCAAATATATGATGTATGAATGTAGTACGCATGAAATCAGAATACATCATGAATGAAACCACTATTTTCTTTATTTAATGAGATTTTTATATGTAAATCAATCGAGTATCATCAATGAAATCAACAGAGAAATCAGTGTCAAGAATCGACACAAAACATAATCTCAGTATCTAAATATCAAATCTCAATATCTCAATACCTCGGGCTCCGTCAGTCCGGATCGGCCCATATCATCAATCACACGACCACGTACGGTATCCTCCGGATATCCGCCGCGCCAGGTAAAATCACCGGTAGGCAGTCTGCCCCTGCCAGGCTCATCATCCTCCATGAAATCACTCTCGTCCCGGGGTACCATACCGGGCCCACCATGTACCCGAAACGATTCCTCCTCCTCCTCGAATCGGGTCTCGAAATCCAACAGCAATCATGAAACTCATGGTGGACGACACATACATCACGAGAAAACCGCATCTTGCATTTAAAAATGAGAGAAAGGAAGAGAGAAGTTTATATATATATTCTTGCGGTTTTCCCCCAAATCCAGAAATCTCATGGAAATCCCAAATCATCACAATCATGATATCAATAAACAGTGAATACCGGTATAAATCCCCATAATACTGCATAACCAATGAATATATGAATGCATCTGATATCATGCAATGAATACAATAATTAAACTAGCATATGGAAGCTATAACATATTGCAACTATCAGCTATCAAGCTATGTCAATGAAATAGTATTCTCTAAAGTGTACATGACATGGGAATTAACGATGAAGAGGTGTGTGAGCCGGCAAGCGAGTGTACGTGGAGCATACACGTCATTGGTAATGGTGCTGGTGTCCTAACAACATGATTTCATAATCACTAAGTATACAATAACATGCAATGAGGCGATAACAACCTAATAAAGGCAAATGAATAGCAAATGCAACAATAAAATGCGGAACATTAATAATAACGTAACAGTAAGGAATCTACATCGATAAACATACTGTTTTGCCATTTGAAATAATACGAATCGTGGTATTTTGAAAATAGGGGCTACGGAGTTTTTAAGAAAGATACGTCTTTTGAAATATCCGTGGTATCCCTTGGTATGTCTTTAAAATTCTCACGATTCGTTAGTTTTGGAAATAGGTATGACTCGGG
This sequence comes from Agapanthus africanus, assembly GCA_030015575.1. Taxonomy (NCBI): domain Eukaryota; kingdom Viridiplantae; phylum Streptophyta; class Magnoliopsida; order Asparagales; family Amaryllidaceae; genus Agapanthus; species Agapanthus africanus. Next base: position 475,340,198 of record CM057339.1, on the reverse strand, counting down.
TCCAGTCTAACATCTACTAGGTAAACTACAGGTCTAACTAACAACCAATCTAAAGGGGTATGGAAACCACCTAAATCTGGGTCGATGTATATATACCTATATATAAAAGTCGGTGATCCCTCCTCTATAGTACCACGAACGATACAATATATCATATGACATTCTCGAGTCAAGAGTGCGGATCTATCATCAATAGCTCGTACGGTAAATCCATCGTACGGCATCCCAAGTCAGGGTACGGGTCAATATCACATTTATCTCGTTATTCGTATGGTATACTTATCATCACAAATCGTGAACTGGGGGTACTGATCTAAGTCTAGTACAATACTGATACCATCTACATATAAATGCGTGTGTATGAAACACAACGCCTACCGATCCACTATCATCACATGTCACATCTCATAATACGATACATATCACCTCACCGATCTCATGGCATCAAGCCCAATCTCATCGACTCATTTCCAAATATCTGTTAGGGTATATGCCCTAGAGGCCATTACTGTATCATACTAGTTTGTATATTACTTGATGGAAGCTTGGGATATTCACAGTTGTATATACAATCTTGCTCGAAATGGTAGTATGCTACTTGGTTTGTCTCTGCTTTAATATGTGCATGTGTTTCTTTTAGCATATAGCTGATATACATATTAGTAGAGCCCTTAGGATCTTTGCTTGATTACCAGCGTTGTGATGGCGCTCACACTCGTGAGAGCTGGGTGATCTATAAGCACATCCTTATACAGGTCCCTAGTCGTTGGACTATCGAGACAGGGCATCGATACTTCGGAGTAGACTAGCGTATGCGCTTCTCATCCAAGTGTGGGAGACGGTCTGTCCCACAGCCGTCAGTACGTCGTATTTGAGATAGTATGCGGGTGCTCGTTAGGTTACGAGTACACTGGACAGGACTCGTCGGGAACTGTTGGTTGGTATTATACCTATCGTCAGTTATTAGTTCCTAGGTGACATGAGTACAGCTTAGTCCGCTGACTTGACACTGTCACTTCGCCTCGAGTGTGTTCCCACTGCACTTTGATTAATACCCTACCACGGCTCAAAGGAGTCGTGCAAACAGGTAATTTTTGGGCGCAGTCCCGAAGCACTTGGAGGCAGTGACGGTTAGACAGGATTCGTCTCTCCCGGTATTGGGGGTTGACATCGCGCTGTGTCTAGGAGAGCCATTACACGAGTAGTCCCTGGCCAGGGCAAGCGAGATATACTGGTAGGTTTCCAGTGTTATCTCAGGGTGTTCTGGGCTACACTCCGACACGACTTGTACCGCTATTAGGGGACTGACGTTTCACCGCCCCCCTAGGCCCGCCATGCGATGTATCAGACGAACAGACCGGACTGTACGGAGACTGTCACATACAGGCTCAGTAGGAGTTCAGATGGGGTTCACCTCGTCAGTCTTATTATCGACATCTACCTGGGGACCGTTACGTACAGCTAGTGCCGCTTGCGGTCTGTGGTTAAACCCACTGCCAGCGTAGTGTCGAGTCTTTAGAGTCCCACACAGAGAGCTATTCGCCTTTAGGCAAAATGAGTAGAGGTCGCATGGTTTTGCGACAGGGTTCGTTCACATCCGCGCACTTGTGCACGTTTGCTGTCCGGACAGCTTATACTAGCGGGCTTTAGTTTAAGCCGGATCCTAGTATATGATTTGGGATTGGTTTTTCTCATTGTATTCGTGTTCCTCGGATCACGAATACGGGTGCGTATGCACAGTTGCTTGAGACAGAGGGAGAGGACTTTGATTAGGGTTAATGACTATTGTCATTTTATTAACCCTAATGCTTATATGTGTATTATGGTTAATTGATATTAGTTTTATAATTGTGCATGGTTATGGTTGTTGACCATTTGACCTTCTTGACTTGTTGACCTTGGTTGACACTTTGACCATCATCATTTCATTTGGAAGATGCTTTTTGATCCTTGCAATTTGCATTAAAAATGAAATGATAATGGTCATGTCTTGATTAAGCCATGACAATTATCTCACTAATTTTCTAATTACAATAATTCACATATATGAGAGAATGCTTCATATTATTCTCTCATTCTATTATTCACATTCTCTCTCTTGTTCTTCCTCTCCCTCAAGCTCTCCCCTCTCATGTGTTGAGAAACACTTGAGCTTGAGAAAAACCTTTTCTTGATAATCTCTACTCTCATCTAGGGTTCAAGGATTAGCACTTCTTGCACCCTAGTTACTTCTAGCTTGGAGTTGAAGCCAAAGGTTGAGGCTTTCGGGTGGATCTTTCTTTGACGGGAGAAGACGACTAAGGTGACCTCCTTCCACTACTCCAAGGAGCAAGGAGAGAAGGACATAAAGCCCAAGGTATAACCTTTCTAGCACTTAGCTAGTTTCTAGTTAGCTTTAGCTTGTTTTTGTTTAGCAAAGATCCTTCTTTGTCTAGTCCATGTTGCCTAAAGTCATAAAAATTCGATTTTTATTCCGTTTTCCGCCTCCCCGTAAGCACCGGGGTGGGCAACGTGGACTTACAGTGGTATCAGAGCCTAACTAAACATAAACTAGCTAGGTAGTAAAGTGTATCGAAGTTCGAATCGGAAAAATCGAAAAACCGAGTTTTCAAAACCCTAAGTTTCTGTTAAAGATTTTTATGTTCAAAACAAAATAAATCATACTCCAAAAATCATCTCAGGGTTTTTTGAAGAAAGCCACCAAAAACGATCCAGTGATTCGACCAAAGAGTCGCGGTTCCGCGGCAATAGCAAGCTATTGCCGCGCAACCGCGGCCGTCTTGGCTCGTCTCTGGGTCGAGTTTGGTGCAGTGTATTTCTGGCTTATTTTAGGATTTTTAAGATGGTTTATATGTGCCCAGATTTTCCAGAATAGAAATTTGTTTTTGGGGGCCTATAAATCCGTATTTTTTATCGAACTTCAATACACTTTGACTAAAAGGTTATATCTGTGATGTTTATATGTATTGAACGTCGGCTAATCGCTATATGTCGATTAGTCGGGGTTATACATATCTGTGATCTGTGTTTGATGTTGGTATGTGTATATGAATGGGTTGGATTGTCGCGGGTGAATAGCCGTGGTGGATGTGAGATGAGTGTTGCTCTTTCTTTCATTCATTGTAATATGTAAATTGATGTAATATTATTATTTGTTTGGCCGCACAACCGGGTCGGGGTTGTAGCCGTCATTGTATAATTCTTTTTACTGTTTTTGCTCCTAGGATAGACCCATGGAAGGGGTGCACAAACTACCGGGTATCTCGAAGTGCCGAGTGGCCTACTCACGGTGTTGAGGGAGGTTGCTTCGCTTCGGGTACTTGGCGGGTAGTTTGCCGCACCCGTAGGGGTCTTGGGTGGGGTATTGGCTATTCACCGCGACCTTGTAATCCGCTTTTCGTTGCAGGCTCGAACGGATTGCGGATTCCTAGTATATCCAATGTATTCATCTGTGATCTGTAATGTCTATCATTGCTATATATTTATATATGATAACTATTTAGGCGTTGCTTATGTTTTACAGCCGCGCTAGCCCAGCCCCCGCTCTGTCGTTAGTTAAGTAACCTAACGGGTGATGACGGGGCCCCGTGGCGAATGCGAATGGCATAAGCGTACGTCATATTTTGGTTGTTTTCTGCAATGGTAGGATTAAATGATGGGACGCATTAAAAGAACTAATGCAAGAAAATAAACCAAGTAAAAGTCGATTGGAACACTTTGAAAACCACTCGGTTCTTTTCAAAACTAAACTTTTAAACGCGGAGCTTGAACCACTCCTTTTAAAAGCTATCTCGTTCCATCGATTAGATCAAGTTCACTACGTTCACGGTTTCGCCAAAACCATTCGTAGCCCTCCGTCATTCCACATGAATGGTCAAAAAGTATTCAAGCTATGTATTTTGGCCAAAGTCAAGGCATAGTGAAACTGAAAGCCGTAGAAGGGTCAACAAATCCAAAAGCCAGTGTTTTAAGAAGGTTCGGTTAACTTGGCCACTGAGTCATAGTCTAGGGTCGGTCCATGGTCGCTGCCAAAGAGAGAGAGAAAAGAAACACTCTGCATGCACTCTAACCTAGATCAGAATGGTTATCACTTTATCTAATCAGGATGTCTCCCACTGTAATCTCAAATTCTCTTCCAAACCTCAAAGAAGAATTAGTCGGGATCACCCGAGGAGTAAACCAACTCATCAGTGGGAATCGGGATCCAACTCTCATTGCATGATAACGTGAAGGAATCCACTCACGTTATCACACTCTAGAAGGTATGCGCATGCCTGGCAAGTTTCCTGTATGTTTGAAACTCCCGATATGATTTTTACCCCATGCTCTTATGAGCTTGATGAAGGCCAACAAATCATAAGTCACATGTCAAGTTCTACCCGTCATTGTCCAGGTTAATTTGAACCCACCCGTACATACCCTTGACGAAGGCCAACAAGGTAATACGACTTTCCCAAACCAACGCATCTATCTATGCAACAGAAAGGTAACAAGCAGCTACCATACACTATGCCTTGACGAAGGCCAACAAACATAGCATGAATACTAAGTGCTACCCGTCTGAAATGACGGAGGGCTACGGCTGGTTTTTGGCGAAAAACCTTTAACGTAATGAACCTGATATCATTGAAGGAACCGGCTAGCTTTTTACAAAAATATAGTGGCGAAAACCTTTGCTAAAGAGGTCACTCCCGATGAAGGGATCTCGGCTCTTTCCCCATAGAATGAGGTGCAGGATATTCCAAACTGAATACTACGATGCAAAGCAAAAAGTAATCGACTATAGTGAAGTTATTACCCTGACGCAAACCTCTGCCCAAGGGGTCACTCCCGATGAAGGGATCTCGGCCCTTGCCTCGTCGAATGAGGTGCTGGATATTCATAACCGAATACCACTGTGAAAAACAAAAGAAAATGTCCTTGTAATAACAGCTTTTTGAAAATTGTTCCAACAACATCGAATAGGTTTGTTTTCCTTGCATTGATCAGAATCAATGCAGTCCCATCAATTAATCACACCAGAAAAGAAAAAAAATAAAATGTACGTATATGCCATCCGCATTCGCCACTGGGTCCCGTCATCACCCGTTAGGTTACTTAACTAATGACAGAGCGGGGACTGGACTAGCGCGGGTGTAAAACATACACAACATCTACTAGTATATATATCAATATACAATAATCGCTCCAGGCGTGATAAATGCAACATCACAGAAAAGTAATAAGCATCACAGGACAATACAGATATCTGGGAGTCCCGGGTTTCCTTTGAGCCGCAAGCGAAACCCGACGTTCCCCTGATCGTGTGGATAGCCTGTGCAATGAAACCTAGACCCCTATGAGTACGGCAAGTTACCCGCCAAAACCTGAAGCGAGGTAGCCTCCTTCAGCAAAGTGAATGGACCACCCAGCACTTCACGGAATCCGGTAACTTGAGCACCCCTCCTTGGGTCAACCTGTACCCCCTACGAGTGCGGCAAATAGCCCGCCAATCCTAGAGTGAGGCCCCCTCCCTCTTAAAGCCATGAGACGCGGACCCGTTTCCCTCCAGAACTCGGCTATCCGTGCACTCCGTCGCCGGGTAAACCTAGTACAGAAATGAAAATATGTACAACGGGTATATCGACCTCAACCCGGTCGTGCCCTAAACAAATAATATACAAACGGGCAGTGACGGCAGTCCACATGTCGGACGCTCGCCCCGCGATATCATATGTACAAACAAATCCAAACTGCACTACCATTGCACACAGCTATCCACCACGACAAATACGCAACATCACAGCACAATACAGAACATCAACGCGAATGTCACGTTCGCAAACCCGTCTAAAAGGACTATAGCAATTATACGAGTTATACCGCTCTAATGACATTCACGGTCACAGATATAATGTATGCACTGTAAACTAACGTATTTAAAATCTCGATCGACAAAACTTCCCGAAGTGGGCCCCAAGTACAAATCCAGCACTCAAACAAAATCTGGGCCCAAACAAAATATTCCAGAAACCACAATTCCAAATGAAAGACACCGAGAAGAAAAATGGTACACTGTTGCTCCAAAACGGCGGCGGAACCGCTGCTAACACAAGGGTTTTGCGGCGGTTCTGCGGCAGTCTTGTAGGTTCAGTCGATCAAATTTCTTCCAGAGTCTTAAAAAAGCCTGCTCGATTTTCTGACATACCCAAAATAATTTTTAGACCCGTTTAAAAATACGACAGAAACTTTATCAATGGAAATGCGGTTTTGGAAATTTCGTTCGATCGATATTTTAAACATGTTAAAACAAGCTAGTAAAGGTTAATGGCATGGCACTGATACCATGCAAGTCTATGGTAGCACCCCGGCCGTCAATCCGAGGCCAAACGCGGAACAAAATCTTTTAAGAACTGGCGCTAACGTAGACTTTCACCCGGATCGTGCCATTAACACTAAACTAGCAAACTACAAAGAGGTTAGAACGGCTATACCGATCGATTCGTGTCCTTCGGTCTTTAGCCATCATCCCAAGCTCCTCGCTGCATCTCCGATCTCGCTCGATCTCCGGTCTCCTCGTTGAAGTGGCACCACGTCAGCGAATCTTTATACGGGCTCCCGCTTCAAACTGAAATAACTTGGACATGAAGTTTGCTAGCCGACATGTCCAAGATGAAGTAGAGAATGAGGGTGAAGGATTACTTTGTCTCAAGACACCCAATGTTTCTCAACTCATGAGACATTATGGGTGGAGGAAGAAAATGAAGCCTAAGAGGGTGAGAGAAGCAACTCATGAAAACATCATGGCTAAGTGTTGTGAGATCTTTCATGCAAGCTTGCAACTAAAGAATAAACCCCCAAGGGTTAAGGAAAAATATCTCACAAAACTTATCATGAAAGAATAGTGTAGGGCGAGTCACTTAATGACTCACCCCATGAATCACCAAAACAACCATGCTGCATTTAAAGCCAAAGATGACTCACCCTCCACCTCATTAAACCATTAATCCAAATGGTTAATACAATAATGAGGTGGCATCTTCTAGAAGTATCTTGTAATGAAATTACGAGAATACCCCTCAACCGTATATACATACCCGTATCCGTATTCCGACTGAATACGAATACAATGAGACTAAAATATTCCAACACAATATAATACTAGGATCCGGCATAAACCAAAGCCCTATAGTATTATCCGTCCGAATCATGACACGTGCACAAGTGCACGTGTATATTCGAACCCTGCCATAAAACCATACGGCCTCTACAACGTTTCGCCCGAACTTCGGAAACTATCTGTGGGGGACTCTAAAGACTCGTCAATACCCTGGCAGTGGGTTTAACCACAAGAACGTCAGTGGTACTAGCTGTACGTAACGACTGCCCATGTATTGAGCAAAAGGGAAGCCGATGAGCGAACTCATCCTGGAACCCTACTGAGCCTATCAGTGATAATATCCGTACAGTCCGGTCCGTTCGTCTATGAGTATCGCATATCGGGCCTAGGGGCTGGAAACGCCAGACCCCCAAAAGCGGTATAAGTCGTGTCGGAGTGTAGCCCAGAACACCCTGTAATACTACTGGAATACCTACCAGTAAATCTTCTGCCTTGGCCAAGGACTTCATGTAATGGCTCTCCTAGACACAGCGCGATCTCACCCCCAATACCGGGAGAGACGAAACCCCTGCCGATCCGCTCACTTCCTCCATGTGGCTCGAGACTGTAATCAACTAAAACCTGTTTGCACGACTCCTTTGAGCCGTGGTAGGGTAGTAATCAAAGCACAGTGGGAACTCAAATGAGACAAATGACGATCTTAGGTCGATGAACTAACCTGTATACATGTCATCAGGGAACTGCTATCTGACGCTAGGTATAATACCAACTAGCAGGTTCCCGGCGAGTCTTGTCCGGTGTACTCATAACCCAATGAGCACCTGTATACATCTTAGGTGAACCAACTGACACCAATGGCTTGTGATACCGGCCACCGCCCCTCGTCGGGGTCTCGACTGTATACACTAGTCTACTCTGGAGTATCGATGCCCTGTCTCGAAACTCCCTCGACTAGGGACCACTTTTAAGGATGTGCTTATAGACTACCCAACTCTCACGTATATGATCGCCATCATACAGCTGGTAGTTAAGAAAGATGTAAGTCCATATTGCGACCCCCGGTGCTTACGGGGAGGCGGAAACGGTATAAAAAACGAATTTTTATCGCAAGAGGCAACATGGACTAAACATGGTCGGGATCGTTGTCTAAACTAAAACTAGTATTCTAGCTAAAGAGAGTTAGCTACTATGGAAGGTGGTTATACCTAAACTTGAACTCCTTCTTCTTCAAACCTTGTAGAGGTTGATGGTTCTCTTTACGTCGCCTTCTCCCGTCGAAGATGGATCCACCTCGAAGGTTCGACTATGGGCTCTTCCTCGATCTTTGAGTGAACTAGGGTTTCCGGTTTGCTAAACCTTCATCCTAGAATGAGTAGAGAGGGATTAGGGTTTGCTTTTCTATCAAAAGAGAATGAATCTCAACACATGAGAAGGTTTCTCTTTTCAAGAGGAAGAAGAAGATGAAAATGAGGAGAGAGAGAGGTTATGATAGAATGAGCTCAATTATTTCTTTCTTGCAACCATATTGCAAAAAGAAATGAATTATCTAAATGATAATAATGGAAATAAGAATAGTTGATGGTAAATATGGAATGACCACTATCATACCTCTTTTAATGAAGTGTAAGCATGAATCAAGGAAGACTTTCAAGGCATGAAAGTGGTCAATGGTCAACAAGTCAACCAAGGTCAACAAGTCAACAAAAAACAACCATAACATAATTCTTATTTAATTACTATTATTAATAGATAATATACAAATCCATTAGGGTTTGGAAAAAGATAACTGTCAACTGTGCATACGCACCCGATCCGAAACCCTAATGAAAAACCTCATTCTCCGCCTCAAGCAACTGTGCATACACACCTGCATTCCCGTTCCGAGGAACAAGAATACTAAGATATAAAAGCAACCCCCAAAACATATACCAGTATCTGGCTCAAACCAGAGCCTGCCAGTATAATCCGTCCGGACTCCAAACGTGCACAAGTGCGCGGATGAGAACGAACCCTGTCGCAAAACCATGCGACCTCTACTCTGTTTTGCCCAGAGGCGAATACCCTCTGTGTGGGACTCTAAAGACTCGACACTACGCTGGCAGTGGGTTTAACCACAGACCGCAAGCGGCACTAGCTGTGCGTAACGGTCCCCAGGTAGATGCCGACAAGAAGGCTGACGAGGTGAAACCCCATCTGTACTCCTACTGAGTCTGAATGTGACATTCTCCGTACAGTCCGGTCTGTTCGTCTGATACATCGCATGGCGGGCCTAGGGGGCGGTAAAACGTCAGTCCCCCAATAGCGGTACAAGTCGTGTCGGAGTGAAGCCCAAAACACCCTGAGATAACACTGGAAACCTACCAGTATATCTCGTTTGCCCTGGCCAGGGACTACTTGTGTAATGGCTCTCCTAGACACAGCGCGATGTCAACCCCCAATACCGGGAGAGACGAATCCTGTCTAACCGTCACTGCCTCCAAGTGCTTCGGGACTGCACCCAACCACCACCTGTTTGCACGACTCCTTTGAGCCGTGGTAGGGTAGTGATCAAAGTGCAGTGGGAACACACTCGAGGCGAAGTGCCAGTGTCAAGTCAGCGGACTAAGATGTACTCATGTCACCTGGGAACTGACGACTGACGATAGGTATAATACCAACCTGTCAGTTCCCGACGAGTCCTGTCCAGTGTACTCGTAACCCAACGAGCACCCGTATACTATCTCCAGTACGACGTACTGATGGCTGTGGGACAGACCATCTCCCACACTGGGATGAGAAGCGCATACGCTAGTCTACTCCGGAGTATCGATGCCCTGTCTCGATAGTCCTGCGACTAGGGACCTGTATAAGGATGTGCTTATAGATTACCCAGCCCCCACTAGTGTGACTGCCATCACAACGCTGGTAATCAAGCAAAGATCCTAAGGGCTCCACTAATGCGTATAAGTGATATAGTAAAATAAACACAAGTACACATTGAAGTAGAGACAAACCAAGTAGCATACTACTATATTGAGCAAAATTGTTTATACAAGGTGAATATCCCAAGCTTCCATCAAGTAATATACAAACTAGTATGATACAGTAATGGCCTCTAGGGCATATACACTAACAATCTCCCACTTGCACTAAGGCCATGTACTGGCGTATCGAAGACCTATCATCTCGATCAGCCGCTCGAACTGAGTCTGGGGTAGGGCCTTGGTGAATGGATCTGCAGTGTTCTCTTCTGAAGCAACCCTCCGAACCTCGATCTCCTTGCGATCCACGATCTCCCTGATCAGGTGATACCGCCTCAAGATGTGCCTGGATCTCTGATGGGACCTGGGTTCCTTTGCTAAAGCTATAGCCCCGTTGTTGTCGCAATACAGAGGTACTGGGTCAACAATGGACGGAACCACCCTAAGTTCTTTTAAGAACTTCCTTATCCAGACAGCTTCTTTTGCGGCATCAGATGCAGCGATGTATTCCGCTTCCATAGTCGAGTCTGCAACGGTTTCCTGTTTGGAACTCTTCCAACACACCGCCCCTCCATTGAGGGTAAAGACAAAACCCGACATGGACTTGGAATCATCCTTGTCACTCTGGAAGCTGGAGTCAGCAAAGGCCTCGATCTGGAGGTCTTTTCCGCCATACACCAAGAACATCTCCTTAGTCCTTCTCAGATACTTGAGAATGTTCTTTACCGCTATCCAGTGTTTCTCCCCAGGGTTTGACTGATACCTGCTTACCACACTCAGTGCATAAGCTACATCCGGTCTGGTACACAACATCGCATACATTATAGAGCCTACCGCAGAAGCGTAGGGTATAATAGACATGCGATCCCTCTCCAAATCAGTCTTGGGAGACATCTCTTTAGAGAGGGTGATCCCGTGACAAGCCGGTAGGTTACCGCGCTTGGAATCTTCCATACTGAATCTCTTCACTATGGTGTCGATGTACCTGGACTGAGAAAGTCCCAATATCCTCTTGGATCTATCACGATGGATCCGGATCCCCAGGATGTATGAGGCATCACCCAGGTCTTTCATGGAGAACCTGTGTGACAAGAAACCCTTGACAGATTGTAGCATAGGAATGTCATTTCCTATTAAGAGAATGTCATCCACGTATAGAACGAGGAATACTACAGTTCTCGCTACAAATCTACTATAGATGCATGGTTCATCTGGATTTTTGATAAAGTCAAATTCCTTGACCGTCTCATCAAAACAGATGTTCCAACTCCGCGATGCCTGCTTTAGTCCATAGATGGACTTAAGCAACTTGCACACCTTTCCGCTGCTCCCACTCTGAATGAAACCCTCTGGCTGATCCATATAGACACACTCCTCTAAATTTCCATTTAGAAAAGCGGTTTTTACGTCCATCTGCCAAATCTCATAATCGTGGAAGGCAGCAATGGCAAGAAGGATCCGAATGGATTTCAGCATAGCCACTGGAGAAAAGGTTTCGTCGTAGTCCAAGCCAGGTCTTTGACGGAAACCCTTTGCTACAAGTCTAGCTTTATAGGTCTCAACCTGTCCATCTACACCAATCTTCCTTTTGAAGATCCACTTGCATCCTACGGGTTTTACCCCGTCTGGAGCAATGTCCAACGTCCATACTTTGTTGGTGTACATGGACTCCATTTCGGTCCGCATTGCATCCAGCCATTTTACCGAGTCAATGCTCTGAACGGCCTGCTGGAAGCTAGTAGGCTCATCATAGTCTATGATGCAATCCTCTCTATCCCCGTCTATGAGAAAACCGTAGTATCTCTCGGGCGGATGAGACTGCCTACTACTTCTGCGGAGCGGCATAGGAATGTCCTGTTGATTTGAACCTTCTGGTTCCGCTAAGCTTTCAGTAATAGTCCGTGGTTCTGGAATTTCTTCCAGTTCTACTGCGTTCCCACTTATCTGGTTTTCCAAAAACTCAGTTTCCAAGAAGTAGGCATGACGAGAAACAATGACTTTTTTGTTCCTCTTCACAGTAGAAGAAATATCCCTTGGAGTTCTTTGGATATCCCACGAACTTACACTGTACTGAACGCGCCTCGAGCTTGTCCGCATGCTGCTTTTTAACAAAAGCTGGACATCCCCAAGTCTTAATGTGACTGAGATGGGGTCTCTTCCCACACCACATCTCATATGGTGTAGTAGGCACAGTCTTAGTAGGAACTCGGTTCAAAAGGTACGCAGCTGATTCTAGCGCATACCCCCAGAATGATCGCGGTAACTCAGCGTTACTCATCATGGACCGTACCATATCCAATAGGGTCCGGTTCCGTCTCTCCGATACACCGTTGTGTTGCGGAGTGTATGGAGGAGTAAGCTGAGAGAGAATCCCATTCTCTTTTAAATAATTCAGGAACTCGGCACTTAAGTATTCTCCACCTCGATCCGATCTTAGAATCTTGATACTTTTGCCGGTTTGTTTTTCTACTTCATTCTTAAATTCCTGGAATTTTTCAAAAGCTTCGGACTTATGTTTCATTAAGAAGACATAACCGTATCTTGAAAAATCATCCGTAAAAGTAATGAAGTAAGAATAACCGCTTCGCGCATGTGTAGACATTGGACCGCACACGTCACTGTGTACGAGTCCCAAGAGCTCGCTCGCTCTTACTCCGTGTCCAGTGAACGGAGTCTTTGTCATCTTTCCTTTGAGACAGGATTGACAAGTGGCATATGATTGATATTCGAACGGATCCAAATATCCTTCTGTATGTAACTTAGTCAACCTTCTCTCATTGATGTGACCCAGTCTACAATGCCATAAGAAAGTCTGATTAATATCTGGTGACTTTCTTTTGTGTGTATTCTGGACATTGAAAATCTGTGGTTGGTTTAATACGTATATACCATTGCTCAATGTACCTGACCCAATCAGAACTTGATTAAGGTGAATGTTAACAACATTACTTACAAACGCAAATTCATAACCTTCTTTAGAAACCAAAGATACAGAAATGATATTACAAGTTGCGTTGGGTACAAAAAAGCAATTACGCAAAACCAAAACATGCCCATCTGACATTCCCAGGTGATAGTCCCCCACGGCTTTAGCATCCATGCTAGCTCCGTTCGCAACTCTGAGGGTCATGTCACCTTCCTTCAAAAACCTACGGTTTCTCAACGCCTGCAAAGAATTACAGATATGAGATCCTGATCCGGTATCCAATACCCAGGAAGTAGAGTTTATAGAAAGACAGTTTTCAATAACATACACACCTGAAGCTGAAGCCGCAACCTGCTTCAGTTCCTGTGTCTTGGCCTTCCAAGCCCTGCAATCTTTCTTCCAGTGTCCACTCTTATGACAATAGAAGCATTCTTCCTTTCCAACAAGCTTCCCCGCAATCTTTGTTGCCTTTTCCTTTCCCTTCGTACCCACTTTACTAACACCGCCTCTTGGTTTGGCGGGGGCTTTCTTCCTCTTTCCCTTGGCTTTGGCCTTGGACCTAGAGGAAGAAGATCCTCCTACAAACAAAGCGGGTGTTTCCCTACCCTTCTGTAGGGTGCCCTCTGCGCTCCTCAGCAGGTTGAGGAGTTCTGAAAGTTCAACTTCCTTTTCTTGCAAGTTGAAATTCAGTATGAACTGGGCGTAAGTGGATGGAAGGGACTGGAGGATTATATCCGTGTAGAGTTCACTGTCCAACGTGGTCCCAAGTTCCGCGAGCTCCTCAGTGTAGCCAATCATCTTAAGCACGTGGTCCGCTACCGATGATCCGACGGCCAACTTTGTCGAAAACAACTTCTTCGACACTTCGTATCTAGCGATACGAGACTGCTCTCCATACAGTTCTTTTGTATGAAGAAATATGGATTCCAAATCCATATTCTCGTGCCTCCTCTGATGTTCGTTGTCCATCGAGGCAAGTACGAGGCACCTGGCCTTCGCGCTGTCAATCTCCCAAGTCTTACGGATTTCCTTATCCGCGACGCTGGAGGTGGGACCTGGGACGGGGGGAGCTTTGGTGGTAAGAAGATACCCCAGCTTGTCGTAAGTGATTGCCAACTTGACATTCCTGAGCCAATCTTTGTAGTTTGGCCCTGTCAATATGTTTTTATCTAGAATCAACTTAAGTCCAGTCATTTCGATTTGGTCGCTGCAGGGGGGAGAGAAGAAACACTTTAGCACGATGCTCTTGCAAGTTTAGAATGGTTTTTAATTTGTCTAAACAGGATGGCTCCCACTGTCTCTCGAATCCCTCCTCAAACCACAAAGGAAGAATTAGCCGGGATCAATCCCACCGTACAATACTTGCTTAACCGTTCAGCCAGGCCAGTGTCGGTACTTCGAGGGAGGTTTTCCAACGCTTTCGCGAAGTTCCTTAATTCAAGAACCTCTTTTCCCTGGGGGCGTAGCCCCGCTAACACCTTTCTAGGCACCTACTAGGTTTATAGCATTGATCGTTTAGTGAGAAATTTCCCGAGGAGTAGCATATACTCACAGTAGGATCGGGATCCAAATATCATCGCGTGACGAAAATGAAGGAATCCTACCATAATCATCACACTCCAAATGGTATGCAAATCTAGCAAGTTTCAGTACTTATGAAACTCCCGATGTGGATTTTTGCCCCATGCTCTTATGACCTTGACTTTGGCCAACAAATCATAAGTCACATGTCAAGTTCTTCCCGTCGTTATCCAGGTTAATTTGAATCCACCCGTACATACCCTTGACTTTGGCCAACAAGGCAGTACGACTGTTCCAAATCAACGCATCTATCTATGCTGCACATGAATATCCAATAGCTACCAATCACTATGCCTTGACTTTGGCCAACAAACATAGCTTGAATACTATTGACTATTTATGTGAAACGACGGAGGGCTACGAATGGTTTTGGCGAAACCGTGAATGTAGTGAACTTGATATAATCGATGGAACGAGATAGCTTTTAGAAGGAGTGGCTCAAGCTCCGCATTTAAAAGTTAGTTTTGAAAAGAACCGAGTGGTTTTTCGAAAGTGTTCCATCGACTTAAACTTGGTTTATTATCTTGCATTAGTTCTTTTAATGCGTGATATTCTTGCATTAGTTCTTTTAATGCGTCCCATCATTTAAATCCTACCATTGCAGAAAACAACCAAAATATGACGTACGCTTATGCCATATGCATTCGCCACGGGGCCCCGTCATCACCCGTTAGGTTACTTAACTAACGACAGAGCGGGGGCTGGGCTAGCGCGGCTGTAAAACATAAGCAACGCCTAAATAGAAAGCAATGATAGACATTACAGATCACAGATGAATACATTGGATATACTAGCAATCCGCATTTCTTTCGAGCCTGAAACGAAAAGCGGATAACACGGTCGCGGTGAATAGCAAATACCCCACCCAAGACCCCTACGGGTGCGGCAAACTACCCGCCAAGTTCCCGGTAGTTTGTGCACCCCACCATGGGTCTATCCTAGGAGCAAAAACAGTAAAAAGAATTATACAATGACGGCTACAACCCCGACCCGGTTGTGCGGCCAAACAAATAATATAATTACATCAATTTACATTTACAAATGAATGAAAGAAAAACAAAAGCTCATCTCACATCCAACCCCGGCTATTCACCCGCGACAGTCCAACACATTCATATACACATTCCAGCACATTACAGATCATGTATAACCCCGACTAATCGACTTATAGCGATTAGCCGACGTTCAATACATGCAAACAACACAGATATAACCAATATAGCCAAAGTGCAGTGAAGTTCGGAAAAAATACGGAATTATAGGACCCCAAAAGGAAATTTCTTTTCTGGAAAATCTGGGTACATATAATATATTTTAAAAATCCCAAAATCCCACAACAAGAACACTGCACGAAAAACGAGGCGCAGAAGACGACAAAGCGCGGCGGTTCCGCGGCACGAGCCTACCTCGTGCCGCGGATGCGCGGCGCTTTGAGCTCCTCACTGGATCGTTTTTCATGGGTGTTCTTAGAAAAGCCTGAGATGATTTTACAAATATAAATTTTTTTATTTTGAGCCCAAAAAATTTCAACAGAAACTCAGGTTTTTGAAAATACGGTTTTTTGGGTTTTTTACGGTTCCGAACTTCGTTACACTTCACTACCAAGCTAGTTTAAGTTTAGTTAGGCTCTGATACCACTGTAAGTCCATATTGCGACCCCCGGTGCTTACGGGGAGGCGGAAACGGTATAAAAAACGAATTTTTATCGCAAGAGGCAACATGGACTAAACATGGTCGGGATCGTTGTCTAAACTAAAACTAGTATTCTAGCTAAAGAGAGTTAGCTACTATGGAAGGTGGTTATACCTAAACTTGAACTCCTTCTTCTTCAAACCTTGTAGAGGTTGATGGTTCTCTTTACGTCGCCTTCTCCCGTCGAAGATGGATCCACCTCGAAGGTTCGACTATGGGCTCTTCCTCGATCTTTGAGTGAACTAGGGTTTCCGGTTTGCTAAACCTTCATCCTAGAATGAGTAGAGAGGGATTAGGGTTTGCTTTTCTATCAAAAGAGAATGAATCTCAACACATGAGAAGGTTTCTCTTTTCAAGAGGAAGAAGAAGATGAAAATGAGGAGAGAGAGAGGTTATGATAGAATGAGCTCAATTATTTCTTTCTTGCAACCATATTGCAAAAAGAAATGAATTATCTAAATGATAATAATGGAAATAAGAATAGTTGATGGTAAATATGGAATGACCACTATCATACCTCTTTTAATGAAGTGTAAGCATGAATCAAGGAAGACTTTCAAGGCATGAAAGTGGTCAATGGTCAACAAGTCAACAAAGGTCAACAAGTCAACAAAAAACAACCATAACATAATTCTTATTTAATTACTATTATTAATAGATAATATACAAATCCATTAGGGTTTGGAAAAAGATAACTGTCAACTGTGCATACGCACCCGATCCGAAACCCTAATGAAAAACCTCATTCTCCGCCTCAAGCAACTGTGCATACACACCTGCATTCCCGTTCCGAGGAACAAGAATACTAAGATATAAAAGCAACCCCCAAAACATATACCAGTATCTGGCTCAAACCAGAGCCTGCCAGTATAATCCGTCCGGACTCCAAACGTGCACAAGTGCGCGGATGAGAACGAACCCTGTCGCAAAACCATGCGACCTCTACTCTGTTTTGCCCAGAGGCGAATACCCTCTGTGTGGGACTCTAAAGACTCGACACTACGCTGGCAGTGGGTTTAACCACAGACCGCAAGCGGCACTAGCTGTGCGTAACGGTCCCCAGGTAGATGCCGACAAGAAGGCTGACGAGGTGAAACCCCATCTGTACTCCTACTGAGTCTGAATGTGACATTCTCCGTACAGTCCGGTCTGTTCGTCTGATACATCGCATGGCGGGCCTAGGGGGCGGTAAAACGTCAGTCCCCCAATAGCGGTACAAGTCGTGTCGGAGTGAAGCCCAAAACACCCTGAGATAACACTGGAAACCTACCAGTATATCTCGTTTGCCCTGGCCAGGGACTACTTGTGTAATGGCTCTCCTAGACACAGCGCGATGTCAACCCCCAATACCGGGAGAGACGAATCCTGTCTAACCGTCACTGCCTCCAAGTGCTTCGGGACTGCACCCAACCACCACCTGTTTGCACGACTCCTTTGAGCCGTGGTAGGGTAGTGATCAAAGTGCAGTGGGAACACACTCGAGGCGAAGTGCCAGTGTCAAGTCAGCGGACTAAGATGTACTCATGTCACCTGGGAACTGACGACTGACGATAGGTATAATACCAACCTGTCAGTTCCCGACGAGTCCTGTCCAGTGTACTCGTAACCCAACGAGCACCCGTATACTATCTCCAGTACGACGTACTGATGGCTGTGGGACAGACCATCTCCCACACTGGGATGAGAAGCGCATACGCTAGTCTACTCCGGAGTATCGATGCCCTGTCTCGATAGTCCTGCGACTAGGGACCTGTATAAGGATGTGCTTATAGATTACCCAGCCCCCACTAGTGTGACTGCCATCACAACGCTGGTAATCAAGCAAAGATCCTAAGGGCTCCACTAATGCGTATAAGTGATATAGTAAAATAAACACAAGTACACATTGAAGTAGAGACAAACCAAGTAGCATACTACTATATTGAGCAAAATTGTTTATATAAGGTGAATATCCCAAGCTTCCATCAAGTAATATACAAACTAGTATGATACAGTAATGGCCTCTAGGGCATATACACTAACAAAAGAATCCCAAGGGCTCTATCAACGTGTAATAGTGATCTATAATGTCACATAAAGCAGTACACGATGATAAAGACAAACCAGATAGCATACTATCATCTCGAGTAAGACTGTCATACCGGTATAGGTCCTCCTCAATCATTGCAATCACGTGTCTGCGATCCAATAATTGACTTTGAGAGCACTATATCCAACACATCGCTAACTGCCTCTATGTGACTCGGGACTGTACCCAATATCCACCTGTTTGCACGACTCCTTTGAGCTGTGGTAGCAAGGAAATCAAAGCACAGTGGGAGCCACACAAGACACTATGACGATCTCGGATCTACATAACGTAGGGTTACTAGGCTGTACAAGGCATCGACCATGCCAAAATTAAATTTTTTATGTGCCGAACAACCCTAAGCTAGATCGTATACTAGAGATTAGGCGAAGAAAATAGCAAGTAAACAACTTTACGAATAAGGGTATGTGAAATACAACCTTTGTAGATCGGTCCTTCACTTCTAGAGCTCCTTGTCGTAGTCCCTTCGCTGCGATCAAAGTTCTCCCGGGCTCTTGCATGGCTTCACGAGGCGAAATATGCGACCTTGCTTGAAGTCTCCGAGGCCGAAGATGATCTACGTCGAGGGAATTCCGACTCAAGCTACTACTTCACTAACTAGAGAACTAGTGAAGTAAACACCCTAAACTAAAGTGTTAATCTAGTAGAGGATGAAGAAATAGGAAGTGGGTTCTCTTTAGAATTTTATTTCTCACAATAATTTTCACTTTGGATCAAACCCTAGCAAGCCTTTTCTTTTGAACCAAGAAGAAGATGAACAAAAGAAAATGAAGTGGATAATGATCAAGTGAGTAAGCTAACCATGGTGAGTGAGTATCATATACTAACTCTTGTAGAGACATTACCATGGCTAAGTGTTAAGGTTAGGTTAAAACCCAAAGTAAAAACAAATTTAGTGGACTTTAGTCAATGCATCCACAAGCTTCCACAAGCTTCATGCATTTTTCTAATTTACCACTAATTTTGTAATTACTTTTAAATGTTAAAACCCAACATAACAAATAGCATGGTGTATGTCTCATACACCCAAGTGTGATGTATCATCAACCATGATACAATAATATAACACATTTTAATATATATCATATATATAGTAAAGATGTGTACATGTGAGGAAAAAACCCTAAGTGAACATGTGTTAGTTAATGTAAACTAGTATATCAAATATACAATTATACAATAAATTATTAAATAAACACTTGACTTAATAATCCGGTCATATCACATATAACCGACTAACATTAAATGTATCGACTTATCGAATCAACACTTGATTCGATAACCCGGCTATATCATATATAACCGACCGATACAAAAAGTCGCGAGAATAGAATATGGTATCACATACACGCATTATTCTCGGTCCCGCACATATCACATATGCGCCCCTATTTCGTTTTGCCTGAGCCAGTAAAACATCTATATAGGACTCTAAAGACTCGTCAATACGCCGGCAGTAGGTGATGATCACATCACGTACCCACAAGCCATCAGCGGTACTAGCTGGACGTAACGGCTACCCGGGTATTGAGCGATCAGAAGATCAGCAACCAAGCCCGCTCCAACTCCTGTAAAAGCCTGCCGGTAACATTTCCCGTACAGTCCGGTCTCCTAGTCTAATATGTCGCATATCAAGTCTAGGGGTGGTAAACGTCAGACCCCAATAACCGATAAATCGTGCCGATGTGAGGCTCATAACGGGTCGAGAAACTACTGGTAACACTTACCAGTAAATCTCTAAATCAGCCCTGGCCAGGGACTTCCCTGTCACGGCCAATCGAGCACAGCGCAACATCAACCCCCAATACCGGGAGAGACGAAACCCCTCCTATTGCTCATTGCCTCTATGTGACTCGGGACTGTACCCAAAAACCACCGTTTTGCATGCCCTCATGGACGTGGTAAGGTGGAAATCAAAGCACAGTGGGAATCATACAAGACTCTATGACGATCTCGGGTCTACAGACTAACCTGCACAAGTGTTACCAGAGAACTGCCATCTGACGTGAGGTATAATACCATCTGGGAGTTCTCGGCGAGTCCGTCTAGTGTACCCAGTCTCTACTGAGTACCCGTATACCATCTCTGATGTCAAACACCAATGGATATGGGATCATCCATCGCCCATCTCATGGGTCGAGAAGCGTATACGCTAGTCTACACTGGTATATCGATGCCCCATCTCGATACACCCACGACTAGGGACCTTGAAGGATGTACTTATGGACTACCATGTCCCCACTAGTATGATCCGCATCATAGTCCAGGTAGTCAAGTACACATCCTAAGGGCTTTACCAACATGTAACGATAAGACAGTATAAAGAGACAAGTATACATGTTAAAGTAAAGTGCAACCAGATAGCATACTATCATATCGAGCAAGAAAGTCCTCTCTATATATGTCTAAGCATCTAATATAATATACATATACTGTACAATACTGGCCTCTGGGGCATACATAGAACTAACAATCTCCCACTTGCACTAGGGCCAGCTGCTGTAGTATCGCATACCGAGCATCCCGAAGAGTCTCTCAAACTGTATCTGGGGAATGGCCTTCGTGAGTGGATCCGCTGTGTTGTTCTTCGTGTCAACCCTCCCGACCTCAATCTCCCGGCGATCAACTATCTCCCGGATCAGGTGATACCGCCTCAGAATATGCCTGGATCTCTGATGGGACCTGGGTTCCTTGGCCAAAGCCACCGCTACATTGTTATCGCAATACAAAGGTATTGGATGTTCAATGGATGGAACCACTCCAAGTTCAGTAATGAACTTCGTGATCCAGACAGCCTCTTTGGCAGTATCGTTGGCAGCGATGTATTCAGCCTCCATCGTCGAGTCTGCCACGGTTTCCTTCTTGGAGCTCTTCCAGCTAACCGCCCCTCCGTAAAGGGTAAAGACAAATCCCGACTGCGACTTAGAGTCGTCCTTATCACTCTGGAATCTCGAATCGGTAAAGGACTCCACTTGGAGTTCTCCGTTACCATACACCAAGAGCATCTCTTTAGTCCTTCGCAAGTACTTGAGAATGCTCTTCACAGCTGTCCAGTGACTCTCTCCAGGATCAGCTTGATACCTACTCACTACACTTAGTGAGTATGCTACATCGGGTCTGGTACATAGCATCGCGTACATGATAGAGCCTACAGCCGAAGCATAGGGTATCCCTTGCATGCGAGCTCTCTCCAAATCAGTCTTGGGAGACATCTCTTTGGAGAGAGTGAGCCCTGAGATCGTGGGTAAAAACCCACGTTTGGACTCTTCCATACTAAACCTCTTTAGTATGGTGTCAATGTACCTAGATTGGGACAATCCCAATATCCGTTTAGATCTATCTCTATAGATCATAATTCCCAATATGCAGTAGGCATCACCAAGATCTTTCATTGAGAATCTTTGTGATAAGAAGAGCTTGACCGATTGCAGCATAGGAATATCATTTCCTATCAAGAGTATGTCGTCCACGTACAATACGAGGAAGACAACCTTACTCTCTGCCACCTTCTTGTAGATACAAGGTTCATCTACATTTTTGACGAAATCAAACTCTTTGATAACGACGTCAAAGCAGATGTTCCAACTCCGCGATGCTTGCTTTAATCCATAAATGGATTTAAGCAGTTTGCACACCTTCCCGCTGCTCCCACTATCTACGAAGCCCTCTGGCTGAGTCATGTACACGCACTCTTCTAAATCACCGTTTAGAAAGGCGGTCTTAACATCCATTTTCCAGATTTCATAGTCATGATATGCAGCGATGGCAAGCATGATCCGGATGGATTTAAGCATAGCCACTGGAGAAAAGGTTTCGTCATAGTCCACACCTGGTCTTTGACGAAAACCTTTTGCAACAAGTCTAGCTTTGAAAGTCTCTACTTTCCCATCTACACCAAGTTTTTTCTTGAAGATCCACTTGCTCCCAATGGGTTTTACCCCTTCAGGAGCAACTTCCAAAGTCCACACTTTGTTGGTGTACATGGATTCCATCTCGGACCGCATTGCATCCAGCCATTTCACTGAGTCCCCACTCATGATGGCCTGCTCGAAGCTAGTTGGGTCATCATCAACCATGATGCAATCCTCGCTCCCACCATCCATGAGAAAACCGTAGTATCTCTCAGGTGGGTGAGGAACCCTACTAGATCTGCGGAGTGGCTGGGGTTCATCGGGAACTACCGAATCCTCTGGTTCAACCAAATCTTCTGTTGTAGTCTGTATTGCTGGAACCTCTTCCAGTTCTACCTCCATGCCACTAATCTTTTTTTCAAGAAATTCTTTTTCTAAAAAGGTGGCATGTCGAGAAACAAACACTTTTTGTTCCTCGGTTTGGTAGAAGATATACCCGCGCGAATGTTTGGGATATCCAATAAACTTACACAGAATGGACCTTGCTGCGAGTTTGTCCGGATTTTGTGTTTTTACATAGGCCGGACAACCCCATATCTTAACATAATTAAGACCTGGTCTCTTTTCTTTCCATATCTCATATGGAGTGGTTGGCACAGATTTGGTGGGAACCATATTCAATAGGTCTGCAGCTGTTTCCAGTGCATATCCCCAGAAGGAAATAGGTAACTACAGCTCATCATAGAGCGCACCATATCTAATAGGGTGCGGTTCCTCCGTTCCGATACACCGTTGTGCTGTGGTGTCTATGGAGGAGTTAGCTGAGAGAGAATCCCATTCTCTTTTAGGAAGTCCAGG
This sequence comes from Agapanthus africanus, assembly GCA_030015575.1. Taxonomy (NCBI): domain Eukaryota; kingdom Viridiplantae; phylum Streptophyta; class Magnoliopsida; order Asparagales; family Amaryllidaceae; genus Agapanthus; species Agapanthus africanus. Next base: position 475,317,142 of record CM057339.1, on the reverse strand, counting down.
AATTCATTGCTCAAGTATTCTCCTCCTCGATCAGATCGTAGGATTTTAATACTTTTTCCGGTTTGGTTCTCGACTTCCTGTTTATATTCTCTAAATTTCTCAAAAGCTTCTGATTTGTGTTTCATCAGGAACACATATCCGAATCTAGAGAGATCGTCAGTGAATGTAATGAAGTACGCAGAACCATTCCTGGCATGTGTAGACATGGGGCCGCATACATCACTATGTACCAGTCCCAAGAGTTCTGTAACTCTCTCTCCGTGTCCCGTAAACGGAGTTTTGGTCATCTTGCCTTTGAGACATGACTGGCAAGTGTCATAAGATGAAAATTCAAACGGGTTCAAATATCCATCCTTATGCAACTTGGCTAGTCGTGTCATATTGATGTGACCCAGTCTACAATGCCACAAGAAGGATTCATTCATTTCTGAACTCTTCCTCTTATGTGTGTTTGTTATGCTCAGAACCGTTGATTGATTTAGAACATAAATGCCATTGCACAACGTGCCTGATCCAACCAACTTTTGGTTAAGGAAAATGTTCATAACATTATCCTGTAATACAAAATTATATCCCTCTTTACTCAACAAAGAAACCGATATAATGTTGCATATCAGGTTCGGCATGTAATAACATTCGTTCAGAATCAATGTATTACCAGTTGGCAATACAAGGTGATATTCCCCGACGGTTTTAGCTGCAACAATTGCACCATTTCCAACCCTTATGTCTTTATCACCTTCTCCAAGTTCTCTACCATTCCTAAGCCTATGTAACTGATTACATATATGGGATCCTGACCCGGTATCTAATACCCAGGACGTAGAGCAAATGGAGAAACAGTTCTCTGTAACGAACACACCCGAAGAAAATGCATCAACATGTACTTTCTTCATTCGGGTGGCATGGGAATCCTGGTATTCCCTTATATCCTGTTCAGTCTTATAACTTTTATAAGAAAGAACGGAACCAACGTTCCCCAGCACAGTATAACATGCGGGTTCGGTCAATACATCCATATTATTATCTTGATTAAGGCATGATATGGTCGCTACTTGGAGAGAGAGAGAAGAAAACACTTTAGCGTATGCTCGTGCAAGATCAGATTGGTTATTATTTTATCTAATCAGGATGGCTCCCACTGTTTTTATCAAATCTTCCTTCAAACCCTAAAAGGAAAGACTAGCCGGGATTAATTACACCCTACAACTTTGCCAATCTTTCAGCCATGCCAGTGTCGGTACATTGAGGGAGGTTCCCCTTGCTTTCGCACAGACCTAATTAAAGTAAACCTCGTTTTCCCAGAGGCGTAACCCCGTTGACACCTTTCTAGACACCTACTTGGTTGGATAACTGTCCTGTGTAAAACTCTCCCGGGAGTAACAATTACTCGCAGTGGGTATCGGGATCCAACTATCTCATAGAAGGTATGCAATCTCATTGCAAATTCTGTCACGACCCGCAGGGTACGGAACGTGACTGGCACTTAAGTTTACAAAACGTCTAAAGACGTCCGTAAAATAAGTAAGCCAAAGCCCAGAAAACAAAACCAATTAAGCAAAAGAGTGAAGAAAACCCAATCAGTTGAAAGCGAGTTTATCGAATAAGTCATGTAAAACACTTTTTAAAAACAATACCAATTTTTCCGAAAATTTCGGCAGAGTCTCCTTTGTAAATACTGGCCCCCAAAATGGGTACAACAAAATATATATGAATCCAACAAAATAGGGCATCCCCAAGCGGGAGCTAGCTCTTCGCCACAAGGCGGTCACAAATCCCACGCAATATAAAATGACAACAAGCAAAATAATCATAATGAAGCATAAGAAAAACATCATGTCGACTCAAGTGAGCTCGACCCCAAAATACAGCATAAAAGTCTACAAATCTCATAGTCTCATCTCTAGGTCAATATACAATAATACTGGTAGAAACAGTAGATGGAGTACACTAGATACAAAGAATATACAAGGTGGTACAAAAATGATAACATAACCCACCTATGAGCAAAAACCTCGAGTCCAGGCAAAGGAGGCAAAAGAACAAGTGCGCCCGCCGCTACTGGACTGACGGAGCGGACCTGCAAAAGACTGTGGCACAACGGGGGTGAGTTGCCAACTCGTGAGTAATAAATAACACCTACAAAGGCTATCGTAGCATGCACACAAGCATCCTAGCATCTAAAATACAGGTATGAATGGGTGCACTAGCAGGTGTGTATACAACATCAGTGTACGAATATGTATGCAGCATGAATATCTGAGATCTCAATAGGTATATATAAGAACATTTATCTCTTTTTGTTTTTGAAACTCTTTTAGAATGCCAGCATAATACTCGTAGAATCGACGAGAACCGGTGTCCAGCAACGACACCCAAAAGCTGTCTCAAATCTCATAAATGTATCTCTGGCCTCAGCCGTCCGGCTGACCCATCTCAAATATCAATATCTCATCATCTAGCGGCCACGGTCGGTATCCTCTGGATATCCGCCGTCCCAAACAGTCACCGGTAGGTAATCCGTCCCCTGCCAGGCTCAACGTCAACACCACATTCCTCTTGCCCCGGGGTACCTTACCGGGCCCACCATGTACCCGTGCCGGTTCCTCCACTCCTCGACACGGATTTCCAAAACCACAGCAAACTCATGGTGGACGACACTTACATCACTAGAAAACCGCAATTTACATATTTAAAAAATATAATAAGTTTAGAAATATTGCGGCTTTCCCCCGAAATCCAGCAATATCATAAAATCTCAAGAAATCCTCATAAGTGCATATATCAGTGATAATGAATGCATATGGTATCAATAATCCAGTTGCGATGTGTGATTAATGGATTAAGCATGAACAATTAATATGATGAAGTACATGCACATGAATAGAAATCCTACGGTTTCATTTTAAGGAATTAAAGGCAATAGCACAAGTTTAAGTATCAATTAGTAAAAGGTTTAAATTTAAAGGTTATCTAGTGTGGTGGCATGGCAATTACCAGGGTGTGTGTGTAAGCATGAATAGTGCTCGTGCTGCATATAAAAACCTGGCAATGGTGCAGGTGTCCTATAAAATGGTTTCGTATAGGTATGTCAATATAATGCATGGATGCAGCAATAGTCAAATAAGTATTTCACCCCTAATTACTAACATCACTAAGGATCTTGTAAGTTACTAAAACTATCGGGCGGCTTGCGCCATCCAACGATAGTCCCCCGTAGATGTTACATCTACTCACCGGAATCCCTGGCTAGCTGTGTCCAATCACCGCTTTCCCCTTTCGCGCCGCGTCTGACGTCTCCGCGAGCGAACCTGGAATTTACATCAATACCAAACATAAGGTTACTTATCAAGAACGACGCAAAACCCCAACGAAACTACTAATGTTCGCTAGCTAGGTACAACGTGTACAAACTGCGCGGAACACACGCGAAAATCGCAAAAACTGCCAAAAAACGCCGATTTGGTCGCCCGGCAAAACTAAAACCCGACTACCCAAAAAACCGCACTCGCGCATCCTAAACGTCATAGGAGATGCTAAAAACATCCCCAAGGTACCACAAACAAATCACCAAATAATTTTAATAAAAGCCTAGTAGGCACAAACTAGCAATTTGGTGCAAAAAACGAAACTTAGCGATCCGGTTATCACAATCCAACACAATATCCAACCACACAACAAGCAATCTACAAACACTATAATTACAACACATTAGCAAAGATTCAAAACCTATTTTCCATAAACAACCATTACTTGAATTATATAACCTAGCAATCCTTAATCCAAACTTTATATGAAAACCTTAAATTAACACTAATTTATAACTCAATTAGCAAGTTAACCTTCTAGATTAGGTTAGCAAAACAACTAGATAACAAATTAGATTTAATCAACTAGATAATGGTTTCTAAACCTTAATTCAACTCATTAATCATGCTTCACAACCCATTTCCATACACTAACCCCTTTCTAGATTTTCCTAAAACAACAATATACAACCAAATCACACTTTTAAAATTAACTAAATTAGCATAATTTGAAGACCACATAAACAAGGTAACCATATAGATTAGTTAATTAACAACTAGATTAACTACAAAACAATTTAATTAGCTATCATGGCTTCAAAAACCCTAGTTTAATACAAACTATTCTTTTAAAAAAACAAGATTAGAAATTAGCTAACTTTTAACACTAATACCATATAATTAAAGGAATTTAGCCAAAAGAGATTAACTTGATGGAAATTATACCTCAAGATCTATGGATCAAGCATGTGATTTGCCTCTAAGGATGGCTTCCTAGCTCCAAGATTCAAGCAAGAATGGCTAAGGATAAATGATAGCATAAGGATTTTGTTTGGATTTTTGAATAAATTGTGGATTTTGATGTGTTTTTTTGAAGAAATTTGAAGCAAATGAAAAGAAAAGAGATGAAGAAGAGGGGGGTGCAGGTTTCGGCCAGAGGAGCTAAGGGGGAGGGGTGTGGGTGAGTGGGGAAAAGTCATAGGTCAAGTCTCCAAAAGTCAATGCACCATACCTTATCAACTATATTTAAAATAAATCAATAAACCACTAATTCAACTCAAGAAAGAAAACAAAGAAATGAGGCCAGAAATTTCTGGACTTGAACAAGGTGGGGCTGTCCTAGGGCTGAGGGAAGAGAGAGAGGGGTTTTACAAAAGAAATTTTATGCAAAAAGGCCCCCTACAAGTCAAAAATTGCAAGTTTTAGCTTAAAATTCAATAAATTCGTTTCCTATCATAAAAATTTGTTAAAAATCAAAATAAAATACTAAAAATTTATGTTTCAACTAGATTTTAATTATCATAATTTTAAAGATTAAAATTAGCCCGGAAAAATTTGTATTTATCGCTAAATTAATGTATTTTCTTACCGGCTTAAAATAATATTAAAAAAATGATAAATTAGGGAAAATTTTTAAACGACCAGAATATCATAATTAACTCATTAGCTACTAAAAACAAGCAATTACCTATCCATTTTAGGTATAATTAGCCCTAAACTGCAAAATAACGAGAAGACGGTTTTCGGAAAAATACCGAATTTTCACCGAATTTCAGGAAAACACCAAAACGACTTATCAAGACGCTACAAATTCCAACACTTGAAATTCCCGATAATATTTTGCCCCTAGCGTCCCATGACCTTGACGCAGGCCAACAAACCATAGTGCGCTAGTTTGCAAGAAGTCATAGTCCACACATGGTCTTTGACGAAAACCCTTTGCAACAAGTCTAGCTTTGAAAGTCTCCACTTTCCCATCTACACCAAGTTTTTTCTTGAAGATCCACTTGCTCCCAATGGGTTTTATCCCTTCAGGAGCATCTTCCAAAGTCCATACTTTGTTGGTGTACATGGATTCCATCTTGGACCGCATTGCATCCAGCCATTTCACTGAGTCCCCACTCGTGATGGCCTGCTCGAAGCTAGTTGGGTCATCATCCTCCATGATGCAATCCTCGCTCCCACCATCCATGAGAAAACCGTAGTATCTCTCTGGTGGGTGTGGAACCCTATTAGATCTGCGGAGTGGCTAGGGTTCATCGGGAACTACCGAATCCTCTGGTTCCACCAAATCTTCTGTTGTGGTTTGTACAGCTGGACCCTCTTCCAGTTCTACCTCAGAGCCCCTAATCTCTTTTGCAAGAAATTCCTTTTCTAAAAAGGTGGCGTGTTGAGCAACAAACACCCTTTGTTCCTCACTGTGGTAGAAGATATACCCTCGCGAATGCTTGGGATATCCAACAAACTTACACAAAACAGACCTTGCCTCGAGTTTGTCCGGTATTTGTCTTTTGACATAGGCCGGGCAAACCCATATCTTAATAAAATTAAGATATGGTCTCTTCCCCTCCCATATCTCATATGGGGTAGTAGGCACAGATTTGGTGGGAACCCTAATCAGTAGGTATGCTGCTGTCTCCAGTGCATAGCCCCAGAAGGAAATAGGTAACTCAGCTGTGCTCATCATAGAGCGCACCATATCTAATAAGGTGTGGTTCCTCCGTTCCGATACACCGTTGTGGTGTAGTGTATATGGAGGAGTCAGCTGAGAGAGAATCCCATTCTCTTTTAGGAAGTCCAGGAATTCATTGCTCAAGTATTCACCTCCTCGATCAGATCAAAGGATTTTAATAATTTTCCCAGTTTGGTTCTCGACTTCTTATTTATATTCTCTAAATTTCTCAAAAGCTTCAGATTTATGTTTCATCTGTAGGGTTCCTAGGCACACTCAAGAGGTTCCACAAGGCATCAACCATGCCAAACAAAAATTTTCCGGTGCCGAGAAACCCTAATGAAGATCGTTAACTAGAAGTTAAGGCGAAAAGCAAGCAAGCAAACGACTTTACTACTAAGTGAAAGGGATTACAACCTTTGTAGATCCGGTCCAACACTCCTTTAGCTCCGTGTTGACGTCCCTCCGCTGCGATCATCGGATCCCGGACTCTAGAATTGGTTTCGTCGAAAAAATGATCGGGCTAGGTCATTGACTTCGAGGCCGAAGATGATCTACGTCGGGGAGACTCAAACTCAAGCTATTCCTTCACTCGGTCGAAAAAATTGTGAAGAGAACACCCTATACTACATGGCAAGTGGTAGAGGATGAAGAAATAGGAAGTGGGTTCACTTTAGAATTGGATTTCTCACTCTTTTTCTCATGATGCCATTGGAGCTAGCAAGCTTTTTCAAGCTTGATGAAGATCAAGAAGAAGAAAAGAATCATATGAATAATATCCAAAGTGAAACTTATCCAAATGAATGATGGCACCATGGTTGAGTTAAGCCCTCATGCTTAACTCATGTAGAGAATTAACCATAGCATAAGGTTACGGGTTGGGTTAGCTAATATCTTGAACAAATGACAAAAGAGTTGACTTTGTCAATGTTCATCAAGCTTCATGAAGCTTGATAACTTTGACCAAAGTCACTCTCTTTTGTTATTTGTTTAGGAAAATAGTAAACCCTAATTCAACCTTGATATGGTTCAAGTCTCATACACACAACTTGTTACAAACATGTACACTTGCATATATCACATATAAACAATGTACACTTTCAAGTGAGAAAACAAATCTTAAGTGAACCAATACTAGTTAATGTAAAGTAATATATCAAATATATAATTATACATTAAATCAACACTTGATTTAACGATCCGGTCATATCGCATATAACCGACTAATATCTATAGTAACAACTTATCGAATCAATAATTGATCCGATAACCCGGCTATATCGCATACAACCGATCAATGTCACAAATCGCGAGAATAGAATACAGTATCACATACTGGTATTATTCTCGGTCCCGCACATATCTCATATGCGCTCCTATTTCGTTTCGCTTGAGCCAGGAAATCCCTGTGTAGGACTCTAAAGACTCGTCAATACGCCGGCAGCAGGTGATGATCATATCAAACACCCACAAGCCGCAAGCGGTCTGCCAAACGTAACGGCCACCCGGGTATTGAGCGATCAGAAGATCAATGAGCAAGCCCGCTCACACTCCAATGAATCCAACGAGTAACACTACCGTACAGTCCGGTCTGTTCGTCTGATATGTCACATATCTCGTCTAGGGGTGGTAAACGTCAGACCCCAATAACTCGATAAGTCGTGTCGATATGAGGCTCATAACGGGTCGAGAAACTACTGGTAACACTTACCAGTAAATCCCTAAAGCTGCCTTGGCCAAGGACTTCCTGTTATAGCCAATCGAGCACTGCGCAACATCAACTCCCTATACCGGGAGAGACGAAACCCCTCCTATCGCTCATTGCCTCCATGTGATTCGAGACTGTACCCAAAAGCCACCTTTTTGCACGCCCTCTTGGACGTGGTATGATGGAAATCAAAGCACAGTGGGAATCACACAAGACTCTATGACGATCTCGGGTCTACAGACTAACCTGTACCAGTGTCACCAGAGAACTGCTATCTGACGTAAGGTATAATACCATCTGGGAGTTCTCGGCGAGTCCGTCCAGTGTACCCAGTCTCTACTGAGCACCCGTATATCATCTCTGATGTCAAACACCAATGGATATAGGATCATCCATCGCCCATCTGTATGGGTCGAGAAGCTACACGCTAGTCTACTCTGGTATATCGATGCCCCGTCTCGATACACCCATGACTAGGGACTTTGAAGGATGTACTTATGGACTACCATGTCCCCACTAGTATGATCCGCATCATAGTCCAGGTAGTCAAGTACACATCCTAAGGGCTTTGCCAACATGTAACAGAGAGACAATCAGTGTACACGTTAAGGTAAAGAGTAACCAGATAGCATACTATTATATCGAGCAAGAAAGTCATCTCTATATATGTCCAAGCATCCACTACAATATACATCCTATGTATAGTAATGGCCTCTAGGGCATACATATAACTAACAATCTCCCACTTGCACTAGGGCCATCTGATAGCAGTGGTTGTAGTATCTTATACTCAACCATCCCATAAAAGTCTCTCTCTGGGAAAAGGCCTTTCGTGAGTGGATCCGCCGTGTTGTCCTCTGAGTCTACTCTCCTAACCTCGATCCCCTGGAGATCAACCATCTCCACGATCAGGCGATACTGACTAAGAATATGTCTGGATCACTGATGGGATGGACGTTCCTTGGCATAAGCCACAACTCCATTGTCACACAATGGCAGGAACGAAGTTCATCTCATGAACTAATATACACCCAGACTTCCTCTTTGGTAGCATCTTTGGTAACGATGTATCTTGCCTTTAATCGTCTAGTATGCCACGGTATCTAGCTTGGAACTCTTCCAACATACCGTCCCTCCACTGAGGGTAAAGACAATGCCTGCAACTGACATTCAGTCGTCCTTATCACCCTGGAACCTTTCCAGTGATTCTCCCCAGGATCAATTGATACCAACTCACTACAACTTGTGAGTATCCTAACATCCATTTAAATCTATCTCATAGATCCAAAAATAAGGATTTAGGAGGTATCACTTTTATCCTATATGGAGAATCTTTGTGATAAACGGAGATTGATCGAGCGTAGCATAGGAAATTCCTTCCCTATCAAGAGTATGTCATCCACGTACTATACGAGGATCACTACCATACTCTCTACTACCTTTTTGTATATACAAGGTTCATCTACCATTTTGATGATGTCAAACTCTTTGACTAACTCATCAAAACAGATGTTCCAACTCCGCGATGCCTGCTTTATCATATAAAACATCTTGCTTACGTTTTCGCTGCTCCCACTGTCTACGAAGCCCTCTGGCTGTGTACTTATAGACTTTGTCTTCTAAATCATTATTTAGAAAAGCAGTCATGACACCCAACCGCCAGATATCGTAGTCATGGTATGTAGCCGTAGCAAGTAGGATCTGGATGGACTTAAGCATAGTTACTTAGAAAAGGTTTCATCATTAGCCACAACTGGTCTATTATGCAAACCTTTAACGAGTCTAGCTTTGAAAGTCTCAACTTTTCCATGTACACCAAGTAATCTTCTCAAGATATACTTGCTCCTGATGGGGATTTAACCCTTCAGATAAAGCAACCAAAGTCCATACTTTGTTGGTGTATAAGGATTCCATCTCAGATCGATAAGCATCCAGCCATTCTTACAGAGTCCTACTCCTGATGGCCAGCCCGAAACTAGTTGGGTCATCATCTCATGATGCAATCCTCGCTCCCACTGTCATAGAGAAAACCGAAGTATCTCTCAGGTGGGTGAGGAACCCTACTAGATCGGCGGAGAGGCTGAGGTTTGTTGGTTGCTATTGAATCCTTTGGTTCTACCAAATCAGCAGCTGCAGTTTGTATAGCTGGAACTGTTTCCAGTTGTACATAACAGACCTTGCCTCGAGCTTGTCCGGATTATGCTTTTAGACATAGCCCGGACAACTCCAAATCTTAACCAACTTAAGATATGGGCTCTTCCCTTTCCATATCACATATAAAGCGGTAGACAACTGATTTGATTGGAACCCTATTCAATAGGTATGCAACTTCATAAGTGCATAACTCCCAAAAAGGAAATAGGAAACTCAGTAGTACTCATCATAGAGCACACCATATCACATAGGGTGTTTTTGCTCCGCCCCGATACATCGACGTACTGTGGTGTATTCGGAGGAGTAATGCTGAGAGAGAATCTCATTCTCCTTTAGAATAATCCAGGAATTCCGTGCTCAAGTATTCTCCTCCTTGATCATATCAAAGGACATAATACTTATACCCGTATTTAGGTTCTCTACTTCTAACTTATATTCTATGAATATCTCAAAAGGTTCGGACTTGTGTTTCAACAGGAACATATGTCTGAATCTTAAGAGATTATCAAAGAATGTAATGAAGTACAAAGAACCGGTCTTGGCATGTGTAGACAGGGGACCTACATACATCAACATGTATCATCCCAAGAGTTCACTAACTCTTTCTCTGTTTCCAATAAACAGAGCTATGGTCATGTTATCTCTGTGACATGACTGGCAAGTTTCATAAGATGTAAATTCAAACTGATTTAAATATGCATCTAAATGTAACTTCAGCCAGTCGGGTCGCATTGATATGACCTAGTCTACAATGCTTCAAGAAGGATCCGTTCATTTCTGAACTCTTCCTCTTGTGTGTGTTCTGTTTACTCAGAACTGTAGTTTGATTTAGAACATCAATGCTTTTAGATAACGTGCCTGAACCGATCAACTCTTGATATAGGAAATGTTCAAAACATTATCCGACAATACAAAATTGTATCCTTCTTTAATGAATAAAGAGATTGATATGATTTTGTATATCAGGTTCGGTATCTAATAACATTTGTTCAGAATCAATGTATTCTGGTAATACAGGGTGACAGTGACCAACAGACTTGGGTGCAACACTTGCACCATTTTCTGCCTCATGAAACTTATCACCCGTTCTCAGTTCTCTACCTTTCTGTAGCCCTATGTAACAAATTACATATGCGGGATCCTGATCTGGTATCATATACCCAGGACGTAAAGGACATTGAGAAACAGTTCTGTGTAACGAACACACCCGAAGATGATGTATCAACATGCACTTTCTTCGTTTGGGCGGCACGGGAAATCTGGTATTCCCCATTTTCCTGCTCTGTCTTATAACAATTATAAGTTGGAGTGGGACCAATGTTCCCCAGCTCAATATAACAAGCGGGTTCGTCAATATATCCGTTTTATTATCTTGATTAAGGCGTGATATGGTCGCTACCTGGAGAGAGAGAGAAGAAAACACTCTGCGTGCTCTCTTGCAAGATCAGATTGGTTATTATTTTATCTAATCAGGATTGCTCCCATTGTTTTTATCAAATCTTCCTTCAAACCCTAAAAGGAGAGACTAGCCGGGATTAATTACACGCTACAAGTTCGCCAATCTTTCAGCCAGGCCAGTGTCGGTACTTTGAGGGAGGTGCCCCGTGCTTTCGCACGAACCTAATTAATGTAAACCTCGTTTTCCCAGAGGCGTAACCCCGTTGACACCTTTCTAGACACCTACTTGATCGGCTAATTGTAATGTGTAAAACTCTCCCAGGACTATCAATTACTCGCAGTGGGTATCGGGATCCAACTATCACATAGAAGGTATGCAATCCCATTGCAAATTTCAACACTTGAAATTCCCGATAATATTTTGCCCCAAGCGATCTATGACCTTGACTGAGTCAACAAACCATAGACCGCAAGTAAAGTTCAACCCGTCATTTCTGATTGAATTAAACCCACCCGCACGACCCTTGACCGAGTCAACAAGGCCGCACGACTACCCTAATCCAATCGCATCATATGCTTTGCAGATAAGCACTAATCAGCTACCGCACACTACGCCTTGACTGAGTCAACAAACGCAGCACGAATACTAACTATTACTTATCTGAAATGACGGAGGGCTACGACAGGTTTTTAAGAAAACCCTTTGCGTAATGAACTTTATATCGTTGTAGAATCAAATGATTTAAAATGGAGTGTTTTTGAGGCTTTTCTAGTTTTGCTAAAGGGGTCACTCCAGGTGAAGGTATCGTCGGCCCTTTCCTCGTCGAATGAGGTGCAGGATATATCATATACAACACTGTGCAAAGCAAGAACTATAGGAGCAATCAAAAGAAAAACCGAGGGTTGTAGCATCTGCCAGTTATTGCTAAAGGAGTCACTCCCGGTGAAGGGATCTCGGTCGTTTCCTTATCGAATAAGGTGCAGGATATTCTACAAGGAACACCGCGATGCAAAGCAAGAACCGTAGCTACCTGTTTTTGAAAATTCGATTCCACAACATCTTAGGTTTATTTTCTTTCATTAATCACATTAATGAAGTCCCATCATTTAAATCACCTAAACATCACAGATAAATACGACGTACACATAAGCCATCCGCATTCGCCTCGATGTCCCCTCGTGCACCGTTAGGTTAGGTAACTAACGACAGAGCGGGGCAGGGCTAGCGCGAGTGCAAAACATAAGTAACGTCTATATAATATATCATATATATCATATACAATATTTATCACAGAACATCAAATGATCACATCACAGATATCGCAGCAGAAGAATCATATGAAATATTGGATATACTAGGACGTCCGTGTTTTCAATATTAGCCTGTATAAAACACGGATTCCACGGTCTTGATGAATATCCAAACCCACACCCCTAGACCCCTACGAGAGCGGCAAGCAACCCTACCAATTCTAGAGTTAGGAGACCCGGACTCGACTCCTCGAGTTGGTCTCCCACTGGACTCCAGAACCCGATTATTTGTGCTCTCCTCCTTGGGTTTATCCTAGTGCGGAAAAGTAAATAATATACAATGGGTGACATCTTCCGCTACCTGGAAGTGCCCCAATAAAAGAATATTACATACAATAAATTTTACATGAATGAAAATGAAAAACTCTCATCTCACATAAAAACCCCGGCTATTCAAAACGCGACGATCCAATATAACATATCCAGCAACACATAACATCACATATCATCAACGTAAGTAAATGTGTGCATCCCAATTGTCGTTGGCATATAGCAACGAAACCGGCGATATCACATATTACACTTACGGTCGCAGAAAAGAAAGTGTAAAACTACAACAGTTGGAATCCGCAACCTCCTTAGACATCGCATGCCTAATCAAATGAATTCCTTAGACATCACATGCCTAACAATTATAAACCCCGCATTTTAGTCTCTATATCGAAAACACTTTTCAATATCAAGTCGGGCAATTCAACAAGATTCCCGGCATTTTGATCGAATGCTCGTCGCAAACTTTAGTAGACGGCCGCACTCCCGATACCGTCGACGAAGTGCACCAAGGCGGAACACCGCTACCGCGAGCACCCGAACGGATGCTTTCGGCAACGGGGTTCTCCTACAGTCACTTGGTCGGGGCTATGGGGTATAGCTGTCCATTAAGTTTACCGGCGAGTATCCGCGTACGCTACGTGATTGCGACGGACTTTTGATCACATCAAAATTCCGTGGCAACCGATCAAGTGAGACTAAAGTGCTATGTTTATAACATTCATATTAGTTATCTCATAACAACTTGTGAATTCCAAATATTGTATCACATTCCAGATAAATAGAAAATGTTAAACTTTCCGCTCGAACAATCAAACACCCAAGTTTTCCCGAAACAAATCAACACATGAAATAGGTTTAAAAAACATCCAGTTCATGCCTCAGTAGCGACGGTCCAGCCGTAGAAGGGTCAAGCCAACGCCTCACATGTGGCACGCCGTACTGCCCCAAACCCGAAGGTTCAAAAGGCAGTTCAAGACGGTCACATAATCGAGTTAAGGTTTGTTGTCTTCTAGAGGGTCCATCGCGTTACTTGCACTACTTAGAACGTTATTAAACCACGGAAAGATCCAACACTTGGAAATTTCCCGACAGGGGAAAAAGTGGGTATTTATATCCGGTCGAACTTTTTAACATATTCTAAAATTATCTGGAAAAACTTATAGACAAAGCTAAACAATCCGATCGAATCATCGATTCCCCAAAGCAACCCAGAAAACTCAACTCTTGAGTGCAAATTAAAGATTCCCAGAAAATACAGCATTAAAATATAGGAATTACTGTGCAGATTTCAAGTGCTGAAGTCACTATATGGCCGCGGAACCGCCGCACAAGCCATGATTGTGCCGCGGTTCCGCCGCTCTTTGGTTGAATCAAACGCACGTGCTTCACAGTAATTCATAAAAAAGCCTGCTGAGTTTTCTGCATATTTTTAATTCACATAAATCCCAGTTTTTAAAAAATGTACAGAGAAGGGTTAATTTTAGGGTTTCGGGGTTCGATCGGAATTCTAACATCGTCTACATTTCGCCTAAGGCTCTAGCTAGGCTCTGATACCACTGTAGGGTTCCTAGGCACACTCAAAAGGTTCCACAAGGCATCAACCATGCCAAACAAAAATTTTCCGGTGCTAGAGAAAACTAATGAAGATCGTTAACTAGAAGTTAAGGCGAAAAGCAAGCAAGCAAACGACTTTGCTACTAAGTGAAAGGGATTACAACCTTTATAGATCTGGTCCACCACTTCTTTAGCTCCGTGTTGACGTCCCTCTTCTGCGATCATCGGATCCCGGACTCTAGAATTGGTTTCGTCGGAGAAATGATCGGGCTAGGTCATTGACTTCAAGGCCGAAGATGATCTACGTCGGGGAGACTCAAACTCAAGCTATTCCTTCACTCGGTCGAAAACTTTGAGAAGAGAACACCCTATACAACATGGCAAGTGGTAGAGGATGAAGAAATAGGAAGTGGGTTCACTTTAGAATTGGATTTCTCACTCTTTTTCTCATGATGCCATTGGAGCTAGCAAGCTTTTTCAAGCTTGATGAAGATCAAGAAGAAGAAAAGAATCATATGAATAATATCCAAAGTGAAACTTATCCAAATGAATGATGGCACCATGGTTGAGTTAAGCCCTCATGCTTAACTCATGTAGAGAATTAACCATAGCATAAGGTTAAGGGTTGGGTTAGCTAATATCTTGAACAAATGACAAAAGAGTTGACTTTGTCAATGTTCATCAAGCTTCATGAAGCTTGATAACTTTGACCAAAGTCACTCTCTTTTGTTATTTGTTTAGGAAAATAGTAAACCCTAATTCAACCTTGATATGGTTCAAGTCTCATACACACAACTTGTTACAAACATGTACACTTGCATATATCACATATAAACAATGTACACTTTCAAGTGAGAAAATAAATCTTAAGTGAACCAATACTAGTTAATGTAAAGTAATATATCAAATATATAATTATACATTAAATCAACACTTGATTTAACGATCCGGTCATATCGCATATAACCGACTAATATCTATAGTAACAACTTATCGAATCAACACTTGATCCGATAACCCGGCTATATCGCATACAACCGATTAATGTCACAAATCGCGAGAATAGAATACAGTATCACATACTGGTATTATTCTCGGTCCCGCACATATCTCATATGCGCTCCTATTTCGTTTCCCTTGAGCCAGGAAACCCCTGTGTAGGACTCTAAAGACTCGTCAATACGCCGGCAGCAGGTGATGATCATATCAAACACCCACAAGCCGCAAGCGGTCTTCCAAACATAACGGCCACCCGGGTATTGAGCGATCAGAAGATCAACGAGCAAGCCCGCTCACACTCCAGTGAATCCAACGAGTAACACTACCGTACAGTCCGGTCTGTTCGTCTGATATGTCGCATATCTCGTCTAGGGGTGGTAAACGTCAGACCCCAATAACTCGATAAGTCGTGTCGATATGAGGCTCATAACGGGTCGAGAAACTACGGGTAACACTTACCAATAAATCCCTAAAGCTGCCTTGGCCAAGGACTTCCTGTTATAGCCAATCGAGCAATGCGCAACATCAACTCCCTATACCGGGAGAGACGAAACCCCTCCTATCGCTCATTGCCTCCATGTGATTCGGGACTGTACCCAAAAGCCACCTTTTTGCACGCCCTCTTGGACGTGGTATGATGGAAATCAAAGCACAGTGGGAATCACACAAGACTCTATGACGATCTCGGGTCTACAGACTAACCTGTACCAGTGTCACCAGAGAACAGCCATCTGACGTAAGGTATAATACCATCTGGGAGTTCTCGGCGAGTCTGTCCAGTGTACCCAGTCTCTATTGAGCACCCGTATATCATCTCTGATGTCAAACACAAATGGATATGGGATCATCCATCACCCATCTGTATGGGTCGAGAAGCTACATGCTAGTCTACTCTGGTATATCGATGCCCCGTCTCGATACACCCACGACTAGGGACTTTGAAGGATGTACTTATGGACTACCATGTCCCCACTAGTATGATCCGCATCATAGTCCAGGTAGTCAAGTACACATCCTAAGGGCTTTACCAACATGTAACAGAGAGACAATCAGTGTACACGTTAAGGTAAAGAGTAACCAGATAGCATACTATCATATCGAGCAAGAAAGTCATCCCTATATATGTCCAAGCATCCACTACAATATACATCCTATGTATAGTAATGGCCTCTAGGGCATACATATAACTAACATCATCAGGAACACATATCCGAACCTTGAGAGATCGTCAGTGAATGTAATGAAGTACGAAGAACCATCCCTGGTATGTGCAGACATGGGACCACATACATCACTATGTATTAGTCCTAAGAGTTCCGTAACTCTTTCTCCATGTCCCGTAAACGGAGTTTTGGTCATCTTTCCTTTGAGACATGACTGGCAAGTATCATAAGATGAAAATTCAAATGGATTCAAATATCCATCCTTATGCAACTTAGCTAGTCGTATTGCATTGATGTGACCCAGTCTACAATGTCACAAGAAGGATTCGTTCAGTTCTGAACTCTTCCTCTTGTGTGTGTTTGTTATGCTCAGAACTGTTGATTGATTTAGAACATAAATGCCATTGCACAACGTGCCTGGTCCAACCAACTTTTGGTTCAGGAAAATGTTCATAACATTATCTTGTAATACAAAATTATATCCCTCTTTACTCAATAAAGAAACCGATATAATGTTGCATATCAGATTCGGCATGTAATAGCATTCATTCAGAATCAATGTATTACCAGTTGGTAATACAAGGTGATATTCCCCGATGGTTTTAGCTGCAAAAATTGCACCATTTCCAACCCTTATGTCTTTATCACCTTCTCCAAGTTCTTTACCTTTCTTAAGCCCATGTAACTGATTACATATATGGGATCCTGACCTGGTATCTAATACCCAGGACGTAGAGCAAATGGAGAAACAGTTCTCTGTAACGAACACACCCGAAGAAAATGCATCAACATGTACTTTCTTCATTCGGGTGGCATAAGAATCCTGGTATTCCCCTATATCCTGTTCAGTCTTATAATTTTTATAAGAAAGAACGGAACCAACATTCCTCAGCACAGTATAACATGCGGGTTCGGTCAATACATCCATATTATTATCTTTATTAAGGCATGATATGGTCACTACCTCGAGAGAGAGAGAAGAAAACACTTTAGCGTATGCTCTTGCAAGATCAGATTGGTTATTATTTTATCTAATCAGGATGGCTCCCACTGTTTTTATCAAATCTTTCTTCAAACCCTAAAAGGAAAGACTAGCCGGGATTAATTACACCCTACAATTTCGCCAATCTTTCAGCCAGGCCAGTGTCGGTACTTTGAGGGAGGTTCTCCGTGCTTTCGCACGGACCTAATTAAAGTAAATCTCGTTTTCCCAGAGGCGTAACCCTGTTGACACCTTTCTAGACACCTACTTGATTGGCTAATTGTCCTGTGTAAAACTCTCTCGGGAGTAACAATTACTCGCAGTGGGTATCGGGATCCAACTATCTCATAGAAGGTATGCAATCTCATTGCAAATTTCAACACTTGAAATTCCCGATAATATTTTGCCCCAAGCATCCCATGACCTTGACGGGGGTCAACAAACCACAGGGTGCAAGTCAAGTTCAACCCGTCATTTCTTGATTGAATCAAACCCACCTGCACGACCCTTGATGAAGGTCAACAAGGTCGTATGACTACCCTAATCCAATCTGCATCATATGCATAAGCAGATAAATACTAGTTAGCTACCGCACACTACGCCTTGACGGAGGTCAACAAACGTAGCACGAATACTAAGTAGGACTTATCTGAAATGACGGAGGGCTACGACAGGTTTTTCTGAAAACCTATTGCGTAAAGAACTTGATATCGTTGTAGAATCGAGTGAATTTTGAAATGGAGTGATTTTGAGGCTTTTATTAGTTTTGCTAAAGAGGTCACTCCCGGTAAAGGGATCTCGGCTCTTTCCTTATGGAATAAGGTGCAGGATATATCATATATATCGCTATGCAAAGCAAAAACTCCAAAAGCAATAAAAAACAAACCGAGTGTTGTAGCATCTGCCAGTTTTGCTAAATAGGTCATTCCCGGAGAAGGGATCTCGGCTCTTTCCTCATCGAATAAGCTGCAGGATATATCATATATATCGCTATGCAAAGCAAAAACTGTAGCTACCCTTTTTGAAAATTTGATTCTACAACATCTTTTAGGGTTCTTTTCTTTCATTAATCACATTAATGAAGTCCCATCATTTAAGTCACCTAAACATCACAGATAAATACGACGTACACTTATGCCGTCCGCATTCGCCTCGATGTCCCCTCGTGCACCGTTAGGTTAGGTAACTAATGGCAGAGTGGGGCAGGGCTAGCACGGGTGTAAAACATAAGTAACATCTATATAATATATCATATATACTATATACAATATTTATCATAACATATCAAATGATCACATCACAGATATCGCAGCAGAAGAAACATATGAACATTGGATATACTAGGACGTCCGTGTTTTATTTTGAGCCTCTATAAAACACGGATTCCACGGTCGCGATGAATAGCCAAACCCACACCCCTAGACCCCTACGAGAGCGGCAAGCAACCCTACCAATTCTAGAGTTAGGAGACCCGGACTCGACTCCTCGAGTTGGTCTCCCACTGGACTTTAGAACCCGGTTACTTATGCTCTCCTCCTTGGGTCTATTCTAGTGCGGAAAAGTAAAAAATATACAAATGGTGACATCAACCTCATCCCGGAAGTGCCCCAATAAAAGAATATTACATATATTTAATTTTACATGAATGAAAATAAAAACACTCATCTCACATAAAACCCCCGGCTATTCAGAAACGCGATGATCCAATATAACATATCCAGCAACACATAACATCACATGTCATCAACATAAGTAAATATGCGCATCCTAATTGTCGTTGACATATAGCAATGAAGCCGGCGATATCACATATTACACTTACGGTCGCAGAAAAGAAAGTGTAAAACTACAACATTTGGAATCCACAATCTCTTTAGACATCGTACATCCGAAATATCACATACTTCGCATTTCATGCCTAACTATATGAATTCCACATATTGTATCACATTCCAGATAAATAGACAGTATTAAACTTTCCGATCGAATAATCAAACACCCAAGAATTTCCAAATAGTTCTCAATACTTGAGGGGAGTTTAAAAACATCCATCACATGCCACAGTACCAATGATCCAGCCGTAGAAGGGTCAAGCCAACGCCTCACATGTGGCAACGCCGTACTCCCCCAAACCCTAAGGTTCAAAAGGCAGTTCAAGATGGTCACATAATCGAGTTAAGGTTTGTTGTCTTCTAGAGGGTCCATTGCGTAACTTGCACGATTTAGACGTTCTTAAACTACGGAAAAATCCAACACTTGGAAATTTCCCGGGTCGGGAAAAAGTGAGTTATTGATATCCGTTCGAACTTTTTAATACTTTCTAAATATCCGGAAAACATAACGAAATTAAATATTCCGATCGAATCAACGAATACAAAATAATCCCCAGAACACTCAACACTTGAGTCAGATTAAAAATACCCAAAAATAAGAACTAATAGATACGGTCATAACTGTGCAAAACAAAAAATAAAATTCCACTGTACAGCCGCGGATCCGCGGCCCAAGCAGGGTATGGCCGCGGTTCCGTACGTATTACGTCATCGTTTTTCACAGTTATGCTTAGAAAACCCTGCTGAATTTTTAGGTATTTTTAATACAGAAAAATCATAGTTTTTAAAAAATGTCCAGAGAGGGGTTTAAAATGACGTTTCGGAGTTTGTTCGGAGTTTTAACTTCGTATACACGTCGCCTAATGCTCTAGCTAGGCTCTGATACTATAGTAGGGTTACTAGGCACTCTAATAAGGTTCTACAAGGCATCAACCATGCCCGTTTTAAAAAGTTAGCCGTGCCGAATAACCCTAAACAAGATCTTTGCTAGATAATTAGGGTTTCACATGCAAGTAAATTACATTTACCACTAAGTGAATACGAAATACAACCTTTGTAGATCGGTCCTTCACTTCTAAAGCTCCTTGTTGTAGTCCCTTCGCTGCGATCATGGTTCTCCTGGCCTCTTGCATGGCTTCACGAGGCGAAAGAAACGTCCTTGCTTGAAGTCTTCGAGGCCGAAGATGATCTACGTCGAGGGAATATCAACTCAAGCTACTACTTCACTAACTAGAGAATTAGTGAAGCAAACACCCTAAACTAAAGTGCTAGTCTAGTAGAGGATGGTGAAATAGGAAGTGGGTTCACTTTAGAATTTGTTTTCTCACAATGTTTCTCACTTTGGATCAAACCCTAGAGAGCTTTTTAGCTCAAGGAAGAAGATGAAGAAAATAAAATGAGAAGAGATAATGATCAAGTGAGTAAGCTAACCATGGGTGAGTGAGTATCATATACTAACTCATGTAGAGACATAACCATGGCTAATCCAAATGGTTAGATTAACAAAAATCTAAAGTAAAGACAAAGTTAGTGGACTTTGTCAAAGCAAAGCAAGCTTCTACAAGCTTCATGCTCTTTCCAAATCTCCACTAATTTTGTAATTACCTTAAATAATTACAACCCACCATAATAAATAGAATGGTGTATGTCTAGAACACCCATGCATGATGTATCAAAAACCATGATACCACATTTTAATATATATCTCATATATACTAAAGTTGTGCACATGTGAGAAAAATCCTTAAGTGAACAAATGTTAGTTAATATAAATTAGTATATCATATATACAATTATACACTAAATTATTAAATCAACACTTGACTTAATAATCCGGTTATATCTCATATAACCGACTAACATCCAATGTATCGACTTATCGAATCAACACTTGATTCGATAACCCGGCTATATCACATATAACCGACCGATACAAAAAGTCGCGAGAATAGAATACGGTATCACATACACGCATCATTCTCGGTCCCGCACATATCACATATGCTCTCCTATTTCGTTTTGCCTGAGCCAGTAAACCTCTATGTAGGACTCTAAAGACTCGTCAATACGCCGGCTGTAGGTGATGATCACATCAAGCACCCACAAGCCGCCAGCAGTACTAGCTGGACATAACGGCTACCCGGGTATTGAGCGATCAGAAGATCAGCAAGCAAGCCCGCTCCAACTCCTATAAAAGCCAAACGGTAACACTTCCCGTACAGTCCGGTCTCCTCGTCTGATATGTCTCATATCAAGTCTAGGGGTGGTAAACGTCAGACCCCAATAACCGATAAGTCGTGTCGATGTGAGGCTCATAACGGGTCGAGAAACTACTGGTAACACTTACCAGTAATTCTCTAAATCAGCCCTGGCCAGGGACTTCCCTGTTATGGCCAATCGAGCACAGCGCAACATCAACCACCAATACCGGGAGAGACGAAACCCCTCCTATCGCTCATTGCCTCCATGTGACTCGGGACTGTACCCAAAAACCACCGTTTTGCACGCCCTCTTGGACGTCTTAAGGTGGAAATCAAAGCACAGTGGGAATCACACAAGACTCTATGACGATCTCGGGTCTACAGACTAACCTGCAGAAGTGTCACCAGAGAACTGCCATCTGACGTGAGGTATAATACCATCTGGCAGTTCTCGGCGAGTCCGTCCAGTGTACCCAGTCTCCACTGAGCACCCGTATACCATCTCTGATGTCAAACACCAATGGATATGGGATCATCCATCGCCCATCTCATGGGTCGAGAAGCGTATACGCGAGTCTACTCTGGTATATCGATGCCCTGTCTCTATACACCCACGACTAGGAACATTAAAGGATGAACTTATTGTAACACCTTAGGATAAGGGTTAGTGAATAATTATATCTAAATATTGGTTTTTAACAAAAAGTTTACCAAATTGTGTTTTAAATATTTTTCCTAATTTAATAAATATTTTTCCAAAATTTTCCTAGGCTTGCACACACATGTGCATGTAAACTAGGGTTTTTAAATTGAGTTAATACCATAATTATTAACCATGGTGGGTTAATCTTGTGGGTTAAAGTCTTTTGGGTTTTGAGTGGATTTAATTAGCTAATTAAAAAGGTTACTTTAATTTGAATTAGTTTTGAGTGTTGACTTGTGAGAGAGAGAGAGAGGGCATCATGGCTCAAGTCATGCTTGCCATTAATGAAGAGAGAGAGAGAGTGAGGGGTTGACATTTGGAGTGATGATTTTTCCCTCTCATTCTTTGTTTCTTTCTCTCAACTCTCACACACTCTCACACACACACACACACTTACCTCTTCCCCAGCTCCAGAACCAGCAACTGAAGCAGCAGCAGAAGCAACTGAAGCAGCAGCAGTAACTGAAGCAGCAGCAGCAAGCATACAACAACAGCAACAGCAGCACAGTGAGCAGCAGCAACACCAGCTCCTAGTGCAGCCCCTTCCCTTCACTTCTTCATCTTCCTGCAACTCCCTAGGGTTAAGTATGAGGTATACTTCCTAACTTATTCCCTAGTTAGCTTAGTTAGTGTAGTTTTGCTTCGGTTAATGGATTTTAGTGTGTTTTAGTGCGATATGGGGTGTTTAGTGGGAACTTTGTGCTAATGAGGTGTAGATTGGTTTCAGTAGGATGCTTGAGGTTTGTTGAGACCATGTTAACTTAGTTTAACCCCAGTTGCACTAAAATACCACCAGTTTCACTATTCGATGCAAAATGTCGTTTTTGTGCAAATATGAGTTTTTCTGGATCTGCTATTGACCCGATGAGATCTGATTGATATTGAGAGTACTGTAGTATAGTGGTGATGTGCTGATACCCCAGGTGAAACCCGACCCCCTACCTGCTACAGTTGGCCGCCGAAATTCTCATTCTGGCCGCAATTTGCGGCCGGATGGGTAGGGATTTGGGTGTTGTTTGGTCCTATAGGTGTCTGCTAGTGTGTAGAGTTCTCTGGTATATATAGTTTTGTAAATCTAGCTCTGTGTAGAAATCTGGGACCAAATACCTGTTTTGCCATTTTTCTAAACCTTCGCGACACGCGTGATACGTGAGTAGGTTTGGGTTTCTGCGTATCGCGGCGCGTCGGGGTAGTTTCAGGCGCGTGATCACACGTTTTAGCGTATCGCGCACACGCGCGATTAGTTTGCGACACGAGTTTCTAGTTTGACCGTAATGTCGCGTTTTTGGTGAAATTGAGCTTATATGTGATATGTGTATGTGATTCTAGGTTCGCAGGCCAGTGAGACGGACGCTGCGAAGAAGGGCAAGCAAGTCGTCGGCTACACTTAGCGCGAGACACGGTGAGTAGATTTCACATCTACGGGGATATCGCCCGCATGGCGTTATGCGTCAGGGCTGATAGGAACTTATTGTTATATACTGCATATACCATACCATGGATTGCCATCGCATATTGCATTCCCTGCCATATATATATTGCTTAGAACTGATAGAACACCGCACTATTACTAACGGTTTATGTTGCACGGGCACTATTTTGCATGCTACACACACACCGTTAGTAATTGCCATGCCACACTCACTGTAGAACTGCCATGACTATACTGTTGTATTATTGCTGTAGTTCATCTTACATGTGATTGATTATGATTTCCTGGAAATTGGGAGCCGCATGACATCTTTAAAAACGGAAACTATTTTAAAAAGCGGCTTTCCCTTATACACCTGCCATGGATTGATTACATTGTACCTCGCATTGGATTTATTTATTAGTGATGGATTTTCATGTGATTTCTGGTTTTGAGGACCGTGGAATTATTTAAGGAAAGATGTGCTATTTTGAAAAACCCGGTACCTCGTGATATGATATTTTGGTGCGTCCACCACGCGTTTTCTCGGTGCTGAGACGTGTGCTTGAAACCCGATTCGAGGAGTGGATGTTCCGTTTGCGGGTTCGTGGTGGGCCCGGTATGGTTCCCCTCGGCGAGATGATCGATGGGTTTGCCGATTGAGCCTGGAGGCGGGCGAGTACCTACCGGTGATTGGTTGGACCTGGCAGTTGTCCGGAGGATACTGACCAGAGTCGAGAGATGGATGCGGGATGATCCGTACTGCCGGGGCCGAGGGCCGACACCGCAGACGGACCCCGTGGGCCGATCCGGACTGACGGAGTCCGATATACGAGGATTTGCGTGTCGATGCTGGACACGAGTATTTTATGATATTTTGGGTGCCGATGTTGGGCACTCGTGATTTCTCAGAGATGTACAGGATTTGAGGGCCGACGGGTGTGCCGGCGCCTGAGTGTATTTGGGATTTGAGTGCAGCCTGAGGCACCGATTATGGTTTTCCATGTTGACATAGTCCATGTAGATGTTATTTATCCCATACTCAGTATTGACTACTATATATCTCAACCTGTAGCATTTACCTGTTAGAGTATTTGCATTACTATTGCATCCTCTATTTGACATGCATTGATATCATCTGCTGGCATTAGTAGAGCCACGCTATATGTGCATGCTCGCGATCACCTTTATATGTTATCTCTATTCACGAGTTGGCAACTCACCCCCGTTGTGCCACAGTGTTTGCAGGTTGCCCTTGGGAGTAGTCACGGCTGGCTGTTACCGCATCTTTTGGCACAGATACCCTTTCTGAGGCGAGTTAGCCTTTTTGCTGTTTAGGTGGGTTTTGTACGGTATCTGTTATCATTTCAGTTGTATATTGATGTATCTAGTATTCTCCATCTACCTTTCGGTATTGACTTAGAGACAGTTGTGAGGACGATATGTATGATTTTATATTCTGGTGTCGAGCTCGCATGTGAGCCGACTTTACTTTATGCAGTCTCATCTTTTATGATTTTGTCCTTGCTTTACTGGGTACTCGTCGCTACAGCGTCGTATATCATATTGTGATGCTTTATTCATGTCACTTGTTATTTCGGTTACACCTTGCTTTTACCCGACTCGCGGGGCTAATGTTTTAAAAAGGAAATGTTACCAAAATTACAAAGGTTATAACTCTTGAACTTAAAAGGATTTCTACTAATTAAATGGAAGCTTTTCAGACATGTATGACTGTTTTTACGAAAAATGTTTTAATCACTCTTTATTATTGGTTTTGATTTCTGGGTTCGGCTTACTTAGCCGCGTTACGCCTGTAGACGTTGCGTGGTTAAGTGTCGGTCACGAGTCGAATTCTCGGGTCGTGACAAAGTTGGTATCAGAGCGTAGGTTTTACCTTCGGAGTGTTGGATGACCCTGGTATGATGGAGTAGGTAGCTGCAGCAGGGTAGCGTAGCGTGCGTATGTTCCGCGGCATACTCACGACACGGTACTCCGCCTACGCGACCTTAGGACTTATTGATTTGATCCCTCCTTATATTCTTGCGATTCGATTTCCGTGTTCTTATCGAATCCTAATTTTCTTTCAGCCATTATGCCGCCTAAGACTACGAGGGCACAGAGAGCGGCCGCGAGGGCCGAGATTCGTGTTGACTCGTCCGAGACGAGGACTGATCCGGGCAGTGCACCCGTTGTACCCGAGCAGGCTGTTCCTGCCGTGACAGAGCAGATCGCCACGCTTGGGGCTGGTATGCAGGAGATGCGCCAGACGGTGGGATCTAGCATGCAGGAGATGCGCCAGATGATAGGATCGCTAGTTGAGACGCTTCGAGCGCAGCGACCAGAGGTAGCTCCACCCGTTCCAGAGACCGTGATGGTGCCTACCGCACAGCCAGTTGCCCCTGCAGCCACGGAGGTGATTACAGTATCGCTATCAGAGTTCATGAGGCTGAAGCCTCCAGTATTCACAGGCACCGATACAGCCGAGGACCCACAGTCTTTCATCGATAGGATGGCCAGGATATGCCGTTCCCTCAGATGCGCAGATACGAGATGGGTTGAGTTCGCGAGCTTTCGCCTAGAGGGTCTTGCGCAGAAATGGTGTGACTCAGTTGAGAAGGGCAGAGCAGCAGGTCTTCCTCCTATGACCTGGACGGAGTTCGTGACCATATTTCTAGCCCGTTTCCTTCCCCAGAGTGTTAGGGATGCCCGAGCACGCAGATTTGAGTCCTTGCGCCAGACGCCAGGGATGACAGTGGCAGAGTATGACGTACTGTTTACAGAGCTAGCAGTCTACGCCCCATATTTAGTGGCTACCGAGGAGTTGCGAGTCCGGAGATTTGTTCGAGGCTTGCTTACACCATTGTTCCTCACGATCAGCGCGCAGCACTACGAGACCTATGCAGCAGCTGTAGAAGCAGCCCTAGTGGTCGAGGAGCACCTTGCTGAGACTTCGGTAGTTCCAGAGCCGAAGAGAGTTCGTACCAGTATTTCCGCACGGAGGCAGTCATTCAGACGCCGCGACAGGTATCGTTCCGGTACGAGGAGTAGCAGAGATTCGGGACGAGGTCGGATGTTTAGTTCGTATCCCCAGGAAGGTCAGCAGTCGCCGCGAAGTTGCTTCAGATGTGGCAGCCTACTTCACCTCGTTCGAGATTGTCCAGAGACACACCGGAGGGAGGCGGCAACACTGCATGTTACCTTACCACCTTCACCACCCCAGAGGGCGTTGCCCGTTGTGCCTACCGTTGCTCCACGCCAGACTTATGCACAGAGAGGTCGTGGGCGTGGAGGAGTTGCTCAGAGGGGACGAGATGACCGAGGCAGAGGTCAGTCAGTTACAGGTGGTGGACAGGCGAGGGTCTTTGCTTTGACACATCAGGACGCGCAGGCGTCCAATGCTGTGGTTTCAGGTATCCTTCCTGTATGTTCAGTTGATGCACATGTACTGTTCGATCCCGGATCCACACACTCGTACGTATCCACACACTTTGTGCCGAGTTTGGGTAGAGAGTCCGGCTTGCTTGATCAGCCGCTTGTGGTGACCACTCCGGTGGGAGAGTCGTTTGTGGCTAGGCACGTGTTCCGATCCTGTATCGTCTGTATTGGCGAGAGAGAGTTTCCTGTCGACTTGATCCTTCTGGAGATGTTGGACTTCGACGTTCTTTTGGGCATGGATTGGTTAGCCACGTGCTATGCTTCTGTGGACTGCCGCGAGAAGACAGTTAGATTCTGTTTCCCCGATGAGTCGGTTTTTGTTGTGTTGGGGGACCGTGGTGCCGCCCCTCACAGTGTGATTTCTTCTTTTCGCGCTGGACAGCTTTTGAGGAAGGGATGTCAGGGATTTCTCGCCTATGTTTGCGATGCTCGTGCTACACAGGTTCCATTGGACCAGGTTCCGGTTGTTAGCGAGTTTCTTGATGTGTTTCCTGACGAGCTTCCTGGGTTGCCGCCCGAGCGCGACATTTCTTTCTGTATTGATTTGGTTCCTGGTTCGGGGCCTATTTCTATACCGCCTTATCGGATGGCCCCGGTGGAACTTCGAGAGTTGAAGGGTCAGTTGCAAGACTTGCTGGACAAGGGACTTATTCGACCCAGTGTTTCTCCTTGGGGTGCTCCAGTCCTGTTCGTCAAGAAGAAGGACGGCAGTTTGCGTCTGTGTATCGACTACCGCCAGCTGAACAGGGTGACAGTGCGGAACAGGTATCCTTTGCCGCGTATCGACGATTTGTTCGACCAGCTTCAGGGGGCAGGGTACTTTTCGAGGATTGATTTACGATCGGGCTATCATCAGCTGCGGGTTCGACAGGAGGACATTCCCCGGACAGCCTTCCGTACGCGCTACGGCCATTACGAGTTTTTGGTGATGTCGTTCGGACTCACCAATGCGCCAGCAGCCTTCATGGACTTGATGAACCGTATTTTCCGGCCTTACTTGGATTTGTTCATTATAGTCTTCATCGACGATATCTTGGTGTATTCCCGGAGTAGTGACGAGCACGAGCAGCACCTGCGGATTACATTGCAGACCTTGAGGGAGCACCAGCTTTATGCGAAATTTTCCAAGTGTGCTTTTTGGCTGGACAGCGTAGACTTCTTGGGTCACGTGATTTCACGAGACGGTATATGTGTTGACCCGAGGAAGACCGAGGCCGTTCAGCGTTGGCCCAGACCCACATCGGTGACGGAGATTCGCAGCTTTTTGGGGTTGGCCGGTTACTACAGGCGTTTTGTGCAGGACTTCTCCCGTATTGCTACACCGTTGACCGGGTTGACCCGGAAGGGAGTTCCTTTCGTTTGGACGGAGGAGTGCGAGCACAGTTTCCAGCAGTTACAGACTCGGCTGACGACAGCACCGGTGTTATCTTTACCTTCCGGACCGGGCGGATTTGTGGTCTTCTGTGATGCTTCTCGAGTGGGGTTGGGATGCGTTTTGATGCAGCACGACAGGGTGATCGCGTATGCTTCGCGACAATTGAAGAGACATGAACAAAACTACCCCACTCATGATTTGGAAATGGCAGCAGTGGTCTTCGCACTTAAGATCTGGCGACATTACCTATACGGCGAGTCGTGCCAGATATTCACGGATCACAAGAGTCTGAAATACATATTTCAGCAGCGGGATCTGAACCTTCGACAGCGTCGATGGATGGAGTTAGTGAAGGATTACGACTGCGAGATCTTATATCACCCGGGCAAGGCGAATGTGGTGGCGGATGCTTTGAGCAGGAGGCCCGGGAGTAGTTTATCTTGTTTGAGCGCAGTACAGGAGCAGTCATTCGCAGATATTATGCGACAGCCGGGTACAGTTCGAGTTCACGCCGATTGGAGGACAGATAGCGCATGTCCGTGTACGGCCACAGTTGATCGATCGTATACGTGAGGCACAGCTCAGTGATGACCGATGTTCAGAGATCATGGCACAGATTGGACAGGGCAGATTTTCCGAGTTCGTGATCGATGATCAGGGGATACTACGATTTGGAGTCAGATTGTGCGTACCTGATGCTGAGGGACTGAGGCGTGAGATTCTTGAGGAGGCACATCGATCGGTATATAGCGTCCATCCCGGTTCCACCAAGATGTACCATGATATGAAAGATGTTTATTGGTGGGATGGAATGAAGAGGGACATTGCAGATTTTGTATCGAGATGCCTGACTTGTCAGCAAGTCAAGGCTGAGCACCAGAGGCCCGCGGGAGAGCTACAGCCGCTACCCATTCCGGAGTGGAAATGGGAACAGATTTCGATGGATTTCGTGGTGGGTCTACCCAGGACTAGTCGGGGGTATGACTCCATCTGGGTGATCGTGGATCGTTTGACGAAAGCGGCTCACTTCCTACCGGTGAAGATGACTTTCGGATTTACACAGTATGCCCAGATCTACATTGACGAGATAGTGCGACTACACGGAGTCCCGACGTGCATTGTGTCCGACAGAGGCACCCAGTTTACTAGTAGACTATGGCAGAGGCTTCAGGATGCTTTGGGCACTCGCTTGAGTTTCAGCACGGCTTTTCATCCGCAGACCGACGGACAGTCAGAGCGGACCATCCAGACTCTCGAGGACATGCTCAGAGCTTGTGTATTAGATTTCGGAGGTAGCTGGGATCATCATTTGCCTTTAGTAGAGTTCTCCTACAATAACAGCTACCAGGAGACCATTCAGATGGCACCATTTGAGGCTCTCTATGGGAGGAGATGCAGGTCGCCCACTTGTTGGACAGAGCTCAGTGAGAGCAGTATCTTAGGACCACAGATCGTTGAGGAGACGACAGCGAAGATCCAGTTGATTCGCGATAGGATGAGAGCAGCCCAGAGTAGGCAGAGGTCTTATGCGGACCGTCGGCGACGCAGACTTGAGTTTTCTGTTGGTGATCATGTTTTCTTGAGGGTCTCCCCAATGAAAGGTGTGATGAGGTTTGGGAAGAAGGGGAAGCTCAGTCCCAGGTATGTGGGCCCCTTCGAGATCCTCGAGCGTGTTGGTGCAGTAGCCTACCGTTTAGCCCTTCCGCCCAGCTTTCCAGATTTGCACCCCGTGTTTCATGTCTCGATGCTCCGCAGATATCTTCATGATCCTTCGCATGCGATTCAGCATCCGACGATCCAGCTTGAGCGTGACCTTTCCTATGCAGAGCAGCCGGTGATGATCTTGGATCGACAAGTGAGGAAACTGAGATCGAAGGACATTCCATCAGTTAAGGTGCTTTGGCGTGGCCAGAACCGTAAGGAGGTCACTTGGGCGACCGAAAGCGAGATGGTGAAGACGTATCCCCATCTTTTTGAAGGTAACCGTAGTTAGATTTTTGAAATTCGGGGACGAATTTCTTTAAGGGGGGGAGATTGTAACACCTTAGGATAAGGGTTAGTGAATAATTATATCTAAATATTGGTTTTTAACAAAAAGTTTACCAAATTGTGTTTTAAATATTTTTCCTAATTTAATAAATATTTTTCCAAAATTTTCCTAGGCTTGCACACACATGTGCATGTAAACTAGGGTTTTTAAATTGAGTTAATACCATAATTATTAACCATGGTGGGTTAATCTTGTGGGTTAAAGTCTTTTGGGTTTTGAGTGGATTTAATTAGCTAATTAAAAAGGTTACTTTAATTTGAATTAGTTTTGAGTGTTGACTTGTGAGAGAGAGAGAGGGCATCATGGCTCAAGCCATGCTTGCCATTAATGAAGAGAGAGAGAGTGAGGGGTTGACATTTGGAGTGATGATTTTTCCCTCTCATTCTTTGTTTCTTTCTCTCAACTCTCACACACTCTCACACACACACACACTTACCTCTTCCCCAGCTCCAGAACCAGCAACTGAAGCAGCAGCAGAAGCAACTGAAGCAGCAGCAGTAACTGAAGCAGCAGCAGTAAGCATACAACAACAGCAACAACAGCACAGTGAGCAGCAGCAACACCAGCTCCTAGTGCAGCCCCTTCCCTTCACTTCTTCATCTTCCTGCAACTCCCTAGGGTTAAGTATGAGGTATACTTCCTAACTTATTCCCTAGTTAGCTTAGTTAGTGTAGTTTTGCTTCGGTTAATGGATTTTAGTGTGTTTTAGTGCGATATGGGGTGTTTAGTGGGAACTTTGTGCTAATGAGGTGTAGATTGGTTTCAGTAGGATGCTTGAGGTTTGTTGAGACCATGTTAACTTAGTTTAACCCCAGTTGCACTAAAATACCACCAGTTTCACTATTCGATGCAAAATGTCGTTTTTGTGCAAATATGAGTTTTTCTGGATCTGCTATTGACCCGATGAGATCTGATTGATATTGAGAGTACTGTAGTATAGTGGTGATGTGCTGATACCCCAGGTGAAACCCGACCCCCTACCTGCTACAGTTGGCCGCCGAAATTCTCATTCTGGCCGCAATTTGCGGCCAGATGGGTAGGGATTTGGGTGTTGTTTGGTCCTATAGGTGTCTGCTAGTGTGTAGAGTTCTCTGGTATATATAGTTTTGTAAATCTAGCTCTATGTAGAAATCTAGGACCAAATACTTGTTTTGCCGTTTTTCTAAACCTTCGCGACACGCGTGATACGTGAGTAGGTTTGGGTTTCTGCGTATCGCGGCGCGTCGGGGTAGTTTCAGGCGCGTGATCACACGTTTTAGCGTATCGCGCACACGCGCGATTAGTTTGCGACACGAGTTTCTAGTTTGACCGTAATGTCGCGTTTTTGGTGAAATTGAGCTTATATGTGATATGTGTATGTGATTCTAGGTTCGCAGGCCAGTGAGACGGACGCTGCGAAGAAGGGCAAGCAAGTCGTCGGCTACACTTAGCGCGAGACACGGTGAGTAGATTTCACATCTACGGGGATATCGCCCGCATGGCGTTATGCGTCAGGGCTGATAGGAACTTATTGTTATATACTGCATATACCATACCATGGATTGCCATCGCATATTGCATTCCCTGCCATATATATATTGCTTAGAACTGATAGAACACCGCACTATTACTAACGGTTTATGTTGCACGGGCACTATTTTGCATGCTACACACACACCGTTAGTAATTGCCATGCCACACTCACTGTAGAACTGCCATGACTATACTGTTGTATTATTGCTGTAGTTCATCTTACATGTGATTGATTATGATTTCCTGGAAATTGGGAGCCGCATGACATCTTTAAAAACGGAAACTATTTTAAAAAGCGGCTTTCCTTTATACACCTGCCATGGATTGATTACATTGTACCTCGTATTGGATTTATTTATTAGTGATGGATTTTCATGTGATTTCTGGTTTTGAGGACCGTGGAATTATTTAAGGAAAGATGTGCTATTTTGAAAAACCCGGTACCTCGTGATATGATATTTTGGTGCGTCCACCACGCGTTTTCTCGGTGCTGAGACGTCTGCTTGAAACCCGATTCGAGGAGTGGATGTTCCGTTTGCGGGTTCGTGGTGGGCCCGGTATGGTTCCCTTCGGCGAGATGATCGATGGGTTTGCCGATTGAGCCTGTAGGCGGGCGAGTACCTACCGGTGATTGGTTGGACCTGGCAGTTGTCCGGAGGATACTGACCAGAGTCGAGAGATGGATGCGGGATGATCCGTACTGCCGGGGCCGAGGGCCGACACCGCAGACGGACCCCGTGGGCCGATCCAGACTGACGGAGTCCGATATACGAGGATTTGCGTGTCGATTCTGGACACGAGTATTTTATGATATTTTGGGTGCCGATGTTGGGCACTCGTGATTTCTCAGAGATGTACAGGATTTGAGGGCCGACGGGTGTGCCGGCGCCTGAGTGTATTTGGGATTTGAGTGCAGCCTGAGGCACCGATTATGGTTTTCCATGTTGACATAGTCCATGTAGATGTTATTTATCCCATACTCAGTATTGACTACTATATATCTCATCCTGTAGCATTTACCTGTTAGAGTATTTGCATTACTATTGCATCCTCTATTTGACATGCATTGATATCATCTGCTGGCATTAGTAGAGCCACGCTATATGTGCATGCTCGCGATCACCTTTATATGTTATCTCTATTCACGAGTTGGCAACTCACCCCCGTTGTGCCACAGTATTTGCAGGTTGCCCTTGGGAGTAGTCACGGCTGGCTGTTATCGCATCTTTTGGCACAGATACCCTTTCTGAGGCGAGTTAGCCTTTTTGCTGTTTAGGTGGGTTTTGTACGGTATCTGTTATCATTTCAGTTGTATATTGATGTATCTAGTATTCTCTATCTACCTTTCGGTATTGACTTAGAGACAGTTGTGAGGACGATATGTATGATTTTATATTCTGGTGTCGAGCTCGCATGTGAGCCGACTTTACTTTATGCAGTCTCATCTTTTATGATTTTGTCCTTGCTTTACTGGGTACTCGTCGCTACAGCGTCGTATATCATATTGTGATGCTTTATTCATGTCACTTGTTATTTCGGTTACACCTTGCTTTTACCCGACTCGCGGGGCTAATGTTTTAAAAAGGAAATGTTGCCAAAATTACAAAGGTTATAACTCTTGAACTTAAAAGGATTTCTACTAATTAAATGGAAGCTTTTCAGACATGTATGACTGTTTTTACGAAA
The DNA here is from genome assembly GCA_030015575.1 of Agapanthus africanus. Taxonomy (NCBI): domain Eukaryota; kingdom Viridiplantae; phylum Streptophyta; class Magnoliopsida; order Asparagales; family Amaryllidaceae; genus Agapanthus; species Agapanthus africanus. The sequence goes on along the minus strand of CM057339.1, from coordinate 475,283,413 downwards.
AATGTTTTAATCACTCTTTATTATTGGTTTTGATTTCTGGGTTCGGCTTACTTAGCCGCGTTACGCCTGTAGACGTTGCGTGGTTAAGTGCCGTTCACGAGTCGAATTCTCGGGTCGTGACACTTATGGACTACCATGGCCCCACTAGTATGATCTGCATCATAGTCCTGGTAGTTAAGTACACATCCTAAGGGCTTTACCAACATGTAACTATACGACAGTATCTAGAGACACGTATACATGTTAAGATAAAGAGCAACCAGATAGCATACTATCATATTGAACAAGAAAGTCCTCTCTATATATGTCCAAGCCTCCAATATAATATACATCATCTGTACAATACTGGCCTCTAGGGCATACATACAACTAACACACAGAACATCAACGCGAATGTCACGTTCGCAAATCCGTCTAAAAGAACTATAGTAATTAGACGTAATTTACCGCTCGAATGACATTCACGGTCGGAGATATAATATAAGTACTGTAAACTAACACATTTAAATTTCGATCGACAAATCTTCCCGAAGTGGGCCCCACGTACTTCTGGTGTACAGTAATAAAATCTGGGCCCAAAAGAAATATACCAGAAACCACAATTACCATGGAGAATATACTGTAGAAATTTGACTCACTGTTCTCACAATATCGCGGCGGATCCGCGGCCAAAACCTGGTTTAGGCAGCGGATCCGCGGCCGTACTGTGGGATCACATGATGAAATTTCACCGGTTTTCTTCAAAAAGCCTGCACAATTTTCTGTGATGCTCAAAATAATTTTTAGACCTGATTTAAAATCGACAGAAACTTTGTATAGAAAATTGTAGTTTTGCGAAAATCCGTTCGATCGATGTTTTAAACGCGTTAGCACAAGTTAGTAAAGCTTAATGGCGAGGCTCTGATACCAATGTAATTCTACGGTAGCGCCCTGGCCGTCTAACAGATGCCAAATGCGGAACAAAAACTTTTACAACTGGCGCTATCGCATACTATATTCCGGATCTGCCATTAAAGCTAAACTAACAAACTACAAAGTGGGTAGTAATGTAATACCGAACGATCCGGGTCCTTCGGTCTTCAACCATCATCCCACGCTTTGTTGCGGCTGCTCCGATCTCCTGAATCTCCAGTCTTCTTGTCCAGGTGGCACCACGTCGACGGATCTTTAAACGGGCTCCCGCCTCTGAACCGAGGCAACTCGGTCATCAAGTTTTCCAAAAGAGATGACGAAGATTGATATAGAGAATGAATAGAACACTTTGTCTCGCTTCGTCCAAACCCATGGACGAACGGTTAATGAAGTTGCCTTTTGAATCGGAAATGATACATGAATATATATGAAATTTCCATGAAGCCAAAACCATAGTCTTTTTTTTTCTTTTGCAATTCAATTATCTCTCAAAAGAGAGGGCCGGACACTTAAGGAGAGGGGGGAGGTGAGTGTAGGAGAGGGGGGGGGGTGACCACAGCATTAAATGAGATGAATGATTCATCTAAACACCTTGCACTAAACATTTAATGAAACAATGATTCATAACAACACATCATCACGTCATTAAATGAACAATTAATGCACTAATGACTCACTAGTCACCTCATCATCCTAGTCACCATGTAGAAACATCTAGAACCTTCCACACTCATCAAGAAAAGATAAATCCGTATTAAACCGAATGTTTAATACGGCTGATCGAAAACTGGAAACTGGCAACTTCCAAAAGCGATCCCGAAACGAATTTCAGGATAACCCCGTAACAGTATAAATATACCCGCATTTGTATTACGACCGAATACAAATGCAACTGAGACAAAGATATTATATCTACACAGTATAATACTAGGATCCGGCTTAAACCGAAGCCTACCAGTATTATCTGCCCGAAATATGACACGTGCGTAAATACACGTGCATTTTCCGAACCCTGCCATAAAACAATACGGCCTCTACAACGTTTCCCCCGAACTTGGGAAACTGTCTGTGGGGGACTCTAATGACTCATCAACACACTGGCACTGGGTATAACCACTAGCACGTTAGAGGTACTAGCTGTACGTAACGGTTGCCTATGTATTGATTGGAAGGGAAGCTGACGAGCGAACTCATCTAGAAACCCTACTGAGCCTGACAGTGACAATATCCGTACAGTCCGGTTCGTTCGTCTATGAGTATTGCATATAGGGCCTAGGGGGCTGGTAAACGTCAGACCCCCAACAGCTGTATAAGTCGTGTCAGAGAGTAGCCCAGAACACCCTGAGATACTACTGGAATACCTTCCAGTAAATCTCGATTACCCTGGCCAGGGATTTCGTGTAATGGTTCTCCTAAACACAGCGTGATCTCACCCCCAATACCGGGAGAGACGAATCCCTGACGATCCGCTCACTGCCTCCATGTGGCTCGGGACTGTACCCAACTAAAACCTGTTTGCACGACTCCTTTGAGCCATGGTAGGGTAGTAATCAAAGCACAGTGGGAACTCACACGAGACAAATGACGATCCCAGGTTGACAGATTAACCTGTACACATGTCACTAGGGAACTGTTATCTGACGATATGTATAATACCAACTAGCATGTTCCCGGCGAGTCCTGTCCGGTGTACTCATAACCCAATGGGCACCTGTATACATCTTAGGTGAACCAACTTACACCAATGGCTTGTGAGACCGACCACCGCCCCTCGCCGGGGTCTCGACTGTATACACTAGTCTACTTTGGAGTATCGATGCCCTGTCTCGAAACTCCAACGACTAGGGACATTTAAGGATATGCTTATAGACCCCAGCTCCCACATATATGATCCCCATCATACTGCTGGCAGTCAAGCAAGAATCCTATGGGCTCTATCATGATGATAAAGACAAACCAGATAGTATACTATCATCTTGAGCAAGACTTTCATATCGGTATAGGTCCTCCCTCAATCATTGCAATCACGTACCTGCGATCCAATAATTGACTTTGAAGGCACTATATCCAACACTTTTCGATCGATTCGTCGAGGTTCCATAATCCCCCAAGAGCTTAACATCTTGGGTACAGTTTAATAGTATCGAATATATGCCACAACACCTATGGACCAACCGTAGAATGGCAAACCCAAGCCTCATTAATGGCACCGCTGAACTACCGCAAACCCTAAGGTTCACCGGCGTTCCATGATCATTAAGTCGAGTTAGGGTTTCATTCTTCTAGAGGGTCCGTAGAATTACTTGCATTGTTTTCCGAATACTTTAAACTTGGAAAATAGGTTCCTGACATTCGATCGTCTATATTGACTCTCAACGTACCGGCGTGAAGTCGTCTCTAGCAGGAATCAATCAACCTGATGACCTCGCATTGGGGTAGGCAATGAATCACATGTCCTAATCTTTCATCTTTGGTGACTAGCGATCTTCTGTCATATCTCGAAGTATAACTTGTGCGATATCTTTTCATTCGCCAAAATCACTGGCTTATTCGTCCGCACGCTGAACAGTGCCTCAATCATCAAAATAATCTGTGCTTTGACGGTCATCACAATCTGGCTGGCCTCTTGCAGTGGTCCAATCCTCTGGTGCTGATCTGCACGCCCGATAAATCTCATAAAAGCGATCCATCAAATGCTCGTGGCGTGAAAACACAATAAAACGACGCCTCTATGCAATCGTATGTCCCTAGAATCACGCTCTGGTCAGTCCTCGTCCATGACGAGCTTATGCGGACCGCAACTCTAGCCGTAGCTCTCCACGCCCGTACAACCGTGATAACAAAACCATAACTGGTACTGATGAGGCTAGATCATAGGAATGAATATAATACTATGCAAGGAAATGCACATCCTAAGGCTTCTTAAGCGGAGTAGCGTATCTTAAGTGTGCCGCGGAACATACACACGGTACGTCTCTCTACTTGAGTCACCTACTCCATCAACCAAGGGTTATCCTACACTCCGAAGGTAAAACCTAACGCTCTGATACCAACTTTGTCATGACCCGAAAAGTACGGAACATGACCGGCACTTAAATTACGAAACTTCTCGAGGCGTACGTAATCTAAGTAAGCCAAAACCCATAATTCAAACCAAGGAAGCAGTGGAGTGAAGGAAAAACCAATTTAAAGCAAGTAGTTTTAACAACATAAGCCGAAGTATGTATTTTTAAAATCCCAAGTCTTTTTTGAAAATTTCGGCAGAGTCTCCTTTGTAAATACTGGCCCCCAAACGGGGTACAACATGAATAGTATACGAAATGATAAAAGGCATCCCCAAGCGGGAGCTAGCTCTTCGTCAATCGACGGTCACAACCCCGCAAACAATATAATATACAACGTCGAAGGGCGAGGATCAAAACTCAAAAGAAACTCAAAACAACAAGAAAACATAATAATACAACGCGCGACTCTAAGGTCGAAAGAATAACAAGTCTGGTCTTCTATCTCTATCAAATATACAATCTGGTTGATGGAGTTTTACTAGATACAACTGAAATAACAATATACAATGGTGGTCCTGATACAAAAGAACCCACCTGCCAAAGCAATCACCCGAAAGGAACAGTGTGCCAGCAAAGCCACAATGGAACCTGTACGGCAAAACCTGCAAGGAACTGTGGCACAACGGGGGTGAGTTGCTAACTCGTGAGTAGAAAACATCTACCAGCAGAAATCGCATGCATGACGCTATCCTAGGTCATATCAGGTAATATCCTCAAATAATAGCCAGATCTATCTACATGTAAGTGCAATACTACGTGCTCGTGTCAGTGCCTCAGATAGTAACATATCAAATATATGATGTATGAATGTAGTACGCATGAAATCAGAATACATCATGAATGAAACCACTATTTTCTTTATTTAATGAGATTTTTATATGTAAATCAATCGAGTATCATCAATGAAATCAACAGAGAAATCAGTGTCAAGAATCGACACAAAACATAATCTCAGTATCTAAATATCAAATCTCAATATCTCAATACCTCGGGCTCCGTCAGTCCGGATCGGCCCATATCATCAATCACACGACCACGTACGGTATCCTCCGGATATCCGCCGCGCCAGGTAAAATCACCGGTAGGCAGTCTGCCCCTGCCAGGCTCATCATCCTCCATGAAATCACTCTCGTCCCGGGGTACCATACCGGGCCCACCATGTACCCGAAACGATTCCTCCTCCTCCTCGAATCGGGTCTCGAAATCCAACAGCAATCATGAAACTCATGGTGGACGACACATACATCACGAGAAAACCGCATCTTGCATTTAAAAATGAGAGAAAGGAAGAGAGAAGTTTATATATATATTCTTGCGGTTTTCCCCCAAATCCAGAAATCTCATGGAAATCCCAAATCATCACAATCATGATATCAATAAACAGTGAATACCGGTATAAATCCCCATAATACTGCATAACCAATGAATATATGAATGCATCTGATATCATGCAATGAATACAATAATTAAACTAGCATATGGAAGCTATAACATATTGCAACTATCAGCTATCAAGCTATGTCAATGAAATAGTATTCTCTAAAGTGTACATGACATGGGAATTAACGATGAAGAGGTGTGTGAGCCGGCAAGCGAGTGTACGTGGAGCATACACGTCATTGGTAATGGTGCTGGTGTCCTAACAACATGATTTCATAATCACTAAGTATACAATAACATGCAATGAGGCGATAACAACCTAATAAAGGCAAATGAATAGCAAATGCAACAATAAAATGCGGAACATTAATAATAACGTAACAGTAAGGAATCTACATCGATAAACATACTGTTTTGCCATTTGAAATAATACGAATCGTGGTATTTTGAAAATAGGGGCCACGGAGTTTTTAAGAAAGATACGTCTTTTGAAATATCCGTGGTATCCCTTGGTATGTCTTTAAAATTCTCACGATTCGTTAGTTTTGGAAATAGGTATGACTCGGGTCCAGTCTAACATCTACTAGGTAAACTACAGGTCTAACTAACAACCAATCTAAAGGGGTATGGAAACCACCTAAATCTGGGTCGATGTATATATACCTATATATAAAAGTCGGTGATCCCTCCTCTATAGTACCACGAACGATACAATATATCATATGACATTCTCGAGTCAAGAGTGCGGATCTATCATCAATAGCTCGTACGGTAAATCCATCGTACGGCATCCCAAGTCAGGGTACGGGTCAATATCACATTTATCTCGTTATTCGTATGGTATACTTATCATCACAAATCGTGAACTGGGGGTACTGATCTAAGTCTAGTACAATACTGATACCATCTACATATAAATGCGTGTGTATGAAACACAACGCCTACCGATCCACTATCATCACATGTCACATCTCATAATACGATACATATCACCTCACCGATCTCATGGCATCAAGCCCAATCTCATCGACTCATTTCCAAATATCTGTTAGGGTATATGCCCTAGAGGCCATTACTGTATCATACTAGTTTGTATATTACTTGATGGAAGCTTGGGATATTCACAGTTGTATATACAATCTTGCTCGAAATGGTAGTATGCTACTTGGTTTTTCTCTGCTTTAATATGTGCATGTGTTTCTTTTAGCATATAGCTGATATACATATTAGTAGAGCCCTTAGGATCTTTGCTTGATTACCAGCGTTGTGATGGCGCTCACACTCGTGAGAGCTGGGTGATCTATAAGCACATCCTTATACAGGTCCCTAGTCGTTGGACTATCGAGACAGGGCATCGATACTTCGGAGTAGACTAGCGTATGCGCTTCTCATCCAAGTGTGGGAGACGGTCTGTCCCACAGCCGTCAGTACGTCGTATTTGAGATAGTATGCGGGTGCTCGTTAGGTTACGAGTACACTGGACAGGACTCGTCGGGAACTGTTGGTTGGTATTATACCTATCGTCAGTTATCAGTTCCCAGGTGACATGAGTACAGCTTAGTCCGCTGACTTGACACTGTCACTTCGCCTCGAGTGTGTTCCCACTGCACTTTGATTAATACCCTACCACGGCTCAAAGGAGTCGTGCAAACAGGTAATTTTTGGGCGCAGTCCCGAAGCACTTGGAGGCAGTGACGGTTAGACAGGATTCGTCTCTCCCGGTATTGGGGGTTGACATCGCGCTGTGTCTAGGAGAGCCATTACACGAGTAGTCCCTGGCCAGGGCAAGCGAGATATACTGGTAGGTTTCCAGTGTTATCTCAGGGTGTTCTGGGCTACACTCCGACACGACTTGTACCGCTATTAGGGGACTGACGTTTCACCGCCCCCCTAGGCCCGCCATGCGATGTATCAGACGAACAGACCGGACTGTACGGAGACTGTCACATACAGGCTCAGTAGGAGTTCAGATGGGGTTCACCTCGTCAGTCTTATTATCGACATCTACCTGGGGACCGTTACGTACAGCTAGTGCCGCTTGCGGTCTGTGGTTAAACCCACTGCCAGCGTAGTGTCGAGTCTTTAGAGTCCCACACAGAGAGCTATTCGCCTTTAGGCAAAATGAGTAGAGGTCGCATGGTTTTGCGACAGGGTTCGTTCACATCCGCGCACTTGTGCACGTTTGCTGTCCGGACAGCTTATACTAGCGGGCTTTAGTTTAAGCCGGATCCTAGTATATGATTTGGGATTGGTTTTTCTCATTGTATTCGTGTTCCTCGGATCACGAATACGGGTGCGTATGCACAGTTGCTTGAGACAGAGGGAGAGGACTTTGATTAGGGTTAATGACTATTGTCATTTTATTAACCCTAATGCTTATATGTGTATTATGGTTAATTGATATTAGTTTTATAATTGTGCATGGTTATGGTTGTTGACCATTTGACCTTCTTGACTTGTTGACCTTGGTTGACACTTTGACCATCATCATTTCATTTGGAAGATGCTTTTTGATCCTTGCAATTTGCATTAAAAATGAAATGATAATGGTCATGTCTTGATTAAGCCATGACAATTATCTCACTAATTTTCTAATTACAATAATTCACATATATGAGAGAATGCTTCATATTATTCTCTCATTCTATTATTCACATTCTCTCTCTTGTTCTTCCTCTCCCTCAAGCTCTCCCCTCTCATGTGTTGAGAAACACTTGAGCTTGAGAAAAACCTTTTCTTGATAATCTCTACTCTCATCTAGGGTTCAAGGATTAGCACTTCTTGCACCCTAGTTACTTCTAGCTTGGAGTTGAAGCCAAAGGTTGAGGCTTTCGGGTGGATCTTTCTTTGACGGGAGAAGACGACTAAGGTGACCTCCTTCCACTACTCCAAGGAGCAAGGAGAGAAGGACATAAAGCCCAAGGTATAACCTTTCTAGCACTTAGCTAGTTTCTAGTTAGCTTTAGCTTGTTTTTGTTTAGCAAAGATCCTTCTTTGTCTAGTCCATGTTGCCTAAAGTCATAAAAATTCGATTTTTATTCCGTTTTCCGCCTCCCCGTAAGCACCGGGGTGGGCAACGTGGACTTACAGTGGTATCAGAGCCTAACTAAACATAAACTAGCTAGGTAGTAAAGTGTATCGAAGTTCGAATCGGAAAAATCGAAAAACCGAGTTTTCAAAACCCTAAGTTTCTGTTAAAGATTTTTATGTTCAAAACAAAATAAATCATACTCCAAAAATCATCTCAGGGTTTTTTGAAGAAAGCCACCAAAAACGATCCAGTGATTCGACCAAAGAGTCGCGGTTCCGCGGCAATAGCAAGCTATTGCCGCGCAACCGCGGCCGTCTTGGCTCGTCTCTGGGTCGAGTTTGGTGCAGTGTATTTCTGGCTTATTTTAGGATTTTTAAGATGGTTTATATGTGCCCAGATTTTCCAGAATAGAAATTTGTTTTTGGGGGCCTATAAATCCGTATTTTTTATCGAACTTCAATACACTTTGACTAAAAGGTTATATCTGTGATGTTTATATGTATTGAACGTCGGCTAATCGCTATATGTCGATTAGTCGGGGTTATACATATCTGTGATCTGTGTTTGATGTTGGTATGTGTATATGAATGGGTTGGATTGTCGCGGGTGAATAGCCGTGGTGGATGTGAGATGAGTGTTGCTCTTTCTTTCATTCATTGTAATATGTAAATTGATGTAATATTATTATTTGTTTGGCCGCACAACCGGGTCGGGGTTGTAGCCGTCATTGTATAATTCTTTTTACTGTTTTTGCTCCTAGGATAGACCCATGGAAGGGGTGCACAAACTACCGGGTATCTCGAAGTGCCGAGTGGCCTACTCACGGTGTTGAGGGAGGTTGCTTCGCTTCGGGTACTTGGCGGGTAGTTTGCCGCACCCGTAGGGGTCTTGGGTGGGGTATTGGCTATTCACCGCGACCTTGTAATCCGCTTTTCGTTGCAGGCTCGAACGGATTGCGGATTCCTAGTATATCCAATGTATTCATCTGTGATCTGTAATGTCTATCATTGCTATATATTTATATATGATAACTATTTAGGCGTTGCTTATGTTTTACAGCCGCGCTAGCCCAGCCCCCGCTCTGTCGTTAGTTAAGTAACCTAACGGGTGATGACGGGGCCCCGTGGCGAATGCGAATGGCATAAGCGTACGTCATATTTTGGTTGTTTTCTGCAATGGTAGGATTAAATGATGGGACGCATTAAAAGAACTAATGCAAGAAAATAAACCAAGTAAAAGTCGATTGGAACACTTTGAAAACCACTCGGTTCTTTTCAAAACTAAACTTTTAAACGCGGAGCTTGAACCACTCCTTTTAAAAGCTATCTCGTTCCATCGATTAGATCAAGTTCACTACGTTCACGGTTTCGCCAAAACCATTCGTAGCCCTCCGTCATTCCACATGAATGGTCAAAAAGTATTCAAGCTATGTATTTTGGCCAAAGTCAAGGCATAGTGAAACTGAAAGCCGTAGAAGGGTCAACAAATCCAAAAGCCAGTGTTTTAAGAAGGTTCGGTTAACTTGGCCACTGAGTCATAGTCTAGGGTCGGTCCATGGTCGCTGCCAAAGAGAGAGAGAAAAGAAACACTCTGCATGCACTCTAACCTAGATCAGAATGGTTATCACTTTATCTAATCAGGATGTCTCCCACTGTAATCTCAAATTCTCTTCCAAACCTCAAAGAAGAATTAGTCGGGATCACCCGAGGAGTAAACCAACTCATCAGTGGGAATCGGGATCCAACTCTCATTGCATGATAACGTGAAGGAATCCACTCACGTTATCACACTCTAGAAGGTATGCGCATGCCTGGCAAGTTTCCTGTATGTTTGAAACTCCCGATATGATTTTTACCCCATGCTCTTATGAGCTTGATGAAGGCCAACAAATCATAAGTCACATGTCAAGTTCTACCCGTCATTGTCCAGGTTAATTTGAACCCACCCGTACATACCCTTGACGAAGGCCAACAAGGTAATACGACTTTCCCAAACCAACGCATCTATCTATGCAACAGAAAGGTAACAAGCAGCTACCATACACTATGCCTTGACGAAGGCCAACAAACATAGCATGAATACTAAGTGCTACCCGTCTGAAATGACGGAGGGCTACGGCTGGTTTTTGGCGAAAAACCTTTAACGTAATGAACCTGATATCATTGAAGGAACCGGCTAGCTTTTTACAAAAATATAGTGGCGAAAACCTTTGCTAAAGAGGTCACTCCCGATGAAGGGATCTCGGCTCTTTCCCCATAGAATGAGGTGCAGGATATTCCAAACTGAATACTACGATGCAAAGCAAAAAGTAATCGACTATAGTGAAGTTATTACCCTGACGCAAACCTCTGCCCAAGGGGTCACTCCCGATGAAGGGATCTCGGCCCTTGCCTCGTCGAATGAGGTGCTGGATATTCATAACCGAATACCACTGTGAAAAACAAAAGAAAATGTCCTTGTAATAACAGCTTTTTGAAAATTGTTCCAACAACATCGAATAGGTTTGTTTTCCTTGCATTGATCAGAATCAATGCAGTCCCATCAATTAATCACACCAGAAAAGAAAAAAAATAAAATGTACGTATATGCCATCCGCATTCGCCACTGGGTCCCGTCATCACCCGTTAGGTTACTTAACTAATGACAGAGCGGGGACTGGACTAGCGCGGGTGTAAAACATACACAACATCTACTAGTATATATATCAATATACAATAATCGCTCCAGGCGTGATAAATGCAACATCACAGAAAAGTAATAAGCATCACAGGACAATACAGATATCTGGGAGTCCCGGGTTTCCTTTGAGCCGCAAGCGAAACCCGACGTTTCCCTGATCGTGTGGATAGCCTGTGCAATGAAACCTAGACCCCTACGAGTACGGCAAGTTACCCGCCAAAACCTGAAGCGAGGTAGCCTCCTTCAGCAAAGTGAATGGACCACCCAGCACTTCACGGAATCCGGTAACTTGAGCACCCCTCCTTGGGTCAACCTGTACCCCCTACGAGTGCGGCAAATAGCCCGCCAATCCTAGAGTGAGGCCCCCTCCCTCTCAAAGCCATGAGACGCGGACCCGTTTCCCTCCAGATCTCGGCTATCCGTGCACTCCGTCGCCGGGTAAACCTAGTACAGAAATGAAAATATGTACAACGGGTATATCGACCTCAACCCGGTCGTGCCCTAAACAAATAATATACAAACGGGCAGTGACGGCAGTCCACATGTCGGACGCTCGCCCCGCGATATCATATGTACAAACAAATCCAAACTGCACTACCATTGCACACAGCTATCCACCACGACAAATACGCAACATCACAGCACAATACAGAACATCAACGCGAATGTCACGTTCGCAAACCCGTCTAAAAGGACTATAGCAATTATACGAGTTATACCGCTCTAATGACATTCACGGTCACAGATATAATGTATGCACTGTAAACTAACGTATTTAAAATCTCGATCGACAAAACTTCCCGAAGTGGGCCCCAAGTACAAATCCAGCACTCAAACAAAATCTGGGCCCAAACAAAATATTCCAGAAACCACAATTCCAAATGAAAGACACCGAGAAGAAAAATGGTACACTGTTGCTCCAAAACGGCGGCGGAACCGCTGCTAACACAAGGGTTTTGCGGCGGTTCCGCGGCAGTCTTGTAGGTTCAGTCGATCAAATTTCTTCCAGAGTCTTAAAAAAGCCTGCTCGATTTTCTGACATACCCAAAATAATTTTTAGACCCGTTTAAAAATACGACAGAAACTTTATCAATGGAAATGCGGTTTTGGAAATTTCGTTCGATCGATATTTTAAACATGTTAAAACAAGCTAGTAAAGGTTAATGGCATGGCACTGATACCATGCAAGTCTATGGTAGCACCCCGGCCGTCAATCCGAGGCCAAACGCGGAACAAAATCTTTTAAGAACTGGCGCTAACGTAGACTTTCACCCGGATCGTGCCATTAACACTAAACTAGCAAACTACAAAGAGGTTAGAACGGCTATACCGATCGATTCGTGTCCTTCGGTCTTTAGCCATCATCCCAAGCTCCTCGCTGCATCTCCGATCTCGCTCGATCTCCGGTCTCCTCGTTGAAGTGGCACCACGTCAGCGAATCTTTATACGGGCTCCCGCTTCAAACTGAAATAACTTGGACATGAAGTTTGCTAGCCGACATGTCCAAGATGAAGTAGAGAATGAGGGTGAAGGATTACTTTGTCTCAAGACACCCAATGTTTCTCAACTCATGAGACATTATGGGTGGAGGAAGAAAATGAAGCCTAAGAGGGTGAGAGAAGCAACTCATGAAAACATCATGGCTAAGTGTTGTGAGATCTTTCATGCAAGCTTGCAACTAAAGAATAAACCCCCAAGGGTTAAGGAAAAATATCTCACAAAACTTATCATGAAAGAATAGTGTAGGGCGAGTCACTTAATGACTCACCCCATGAATCACCAAAACAACCATGCTGCATTTAAAGCCAAAGATGACTCACCCTCCACCTCATTAAACCATTAATCCAAATGGTTAATACAATAATGAGGTGGCATCTTCTAGAAGTATCTTGTAATGAAATTACGAGAATACCCCTCAACCGTATATACATACCCGTATCCGTATTCCGACTGAATACGAATACAATGAGACTAAAATATTCCAACACAATATAATACTAGGATCCGGCATAAACCAAAGCCCTATAGTATTATCCGTCCGAATCATGACACGTGCACAAGTGCACGTGTATATTCGAACCCTGCCATAAAACCATACGGCCTCTACAACGTTTCGCCCGAACTTCGGAAACTATCTGTGGGGGACTCTAAAGACTCGTCAATACCCTGGCAGTGGGTTTAACCACAAGAACGTCAGTGGTACTAGCTGTACGTAACGACTGCCCATGTATTGAGCAAAAGGGAAGCCGATGAGCGAACTCATCCTGGAACCCTACTGAGCCTATCAGTGATAATATCCGTACAGTCCGGTTCGTTCGTCTATGAGTATCGCATATCGGGCCTAGGGGCTGGAAACGCCAGACCCCCAAAAGCGGTATAAGTCGTGTCGGAGTGTAGCCCAGAACACCCTGTAATACTACTGGAATACCTACCAGTAAATCTTCTGCCTTGGCCAAGGACTTCATGTAATGGCTCTCCTAGACACAGCGCGATCTCACCCCCAATACCGGGAGAGACGAAACCCCTGCCGATCCGCTCACTTCCTCCATGTGGCTCGAGACTGTAACCAACTAAAACCTGTTTGCACGACTCCTTTGAGCCGTGGTAGGGTAGTAATCAAAGCACAGTGGGAACTCAAATGAGACAAATGACGATCTTAGGTCGATGAACTAACCTGTATACATGTCATCAGGGAACTGCTATCTGACGCTAGGTATAATACCAACTAGCAGGTTCCCGGCGAGTCTTGTCCGGTGTACTCATAACCCAATGAGCACCTGTATACATCTTAGGTGAACCAACTGACACCAATGGCTTGTGATACCGGCCACCGCCCCTCGTCGGGGTCTCGACTGTATACACTAGTCTACTCTGGAGTATCGATGCCCTGTCTCGAAACTCCCTCGACTAGGGACCACTTTTAAGGATGTGCTTATAGACTACCCAACTCTCACGTATATGATCGCCATCATACAGCTGGTAGTTAAGAAAGAATCCCAAGGGCTCTATCAACGTGTAATAGTGATCTATAATGTCACATAAAGCAGTACACGATGATAAAGACAAACCAGATAGCATACTATCATCTCGAGTAAGACTGTCATACCGGTATAGGTCCTCCTCAATCATTGCAATCACGTGCCTGCGATCCAATAATTGACTTTGAGAGCACTATATCCAACACATCGCTAACTGCCTCTATGTGACTCGGGACTGTACCCAATATCCACCTGTTTGCACGACTCCTTTGAGCTGTGGTAGCAAGGAAATCAAAGCACAGTGGGAGCCACACAAGACACTATGACGATCTCGGATCTACATAACGTAGGGTTACTAGGCTGTACAAGGCATCGACCATGCCAAAATTAAATTTTTTATGTGCCGAACAACCCTAAGCTAGATCGTATACTAGAGATTAGGCGAAGAAAATAGCAAGTAAACAACTTTACGAATAAGGGTATGTGAAATACAACCTTTGTAGATCGGTCCTTCACTTCTAGAGCTCCTTGTCGTAGTCCCTTCGCTGCGATCAAAGTTCTCCCGGGCTCTTGCATGGCTTCACGAGGCGAAATATGCGACCTTGCTTGAAGTCTCCGAGGCCGAAGATGATCTACGTCGAGGGAATTCCGACTCAAGCTACTACTTCACTAACTAGAGAACTAGTGAAGTAAACACCCTAAACTAAAGTGTTAATCTAGTAGAGGATGAAGAAATAGGAAGTGGGTTCTCTTTAGAATTTTATTTCTCACAATAATTTTCACATTGGATCAAACCCTAGCAAGCCTTTTCTTTTGAACCAAGAAGAAGATGAACAAAAGAAAATGAAGTGGATAATGATCAAGTGAGTAAGCTAACCATGGTGAGTGAGTATCATATACTAACTCTTGTAGAGACATTACCATGGCTAAGTGTTAAGGTTAGGTTAAAACCCAAAGTAAAAACAAATTTAGTGGACTTTAGTCAATGCATCCACAAGCTTCCACAAGCTTCATGCATTTTTCTAATTTACCACTAATTTTGTAATTACTTTTAAATGTTAAAACCCAACATAACAAATAGCATGGTGTATGTCTCATACACCCAAGTGTGATGTATCATCAACCATGATACAATAATATAACACATTTTAATATATATCATATATATAGTAAAGATGTGTACATGTGAGGAAAAAACCCTAAGTGAACATGTGTTAGTTAATGTAAACTAGTATATCAAATATACAATTATACAATAAATTATTAAATAAACACTTGACTTAATAATCCGGTCATATCACATATAACCGACTAACATTAAATGTATCGACTTATCGAATCAACACTTGATTCGATAACCCGGCTATATCATATATAACCGACCGATACAAAAAGTCGTGAGAATAGAATATGGTATCACATACACGCATTATTCTCGGTCCCGCACATATCACATATGCGCCCCTATTTCGTTTTGCCTGAGCCAGTAAAACATCTATATAGGACTCTAAAGACTCGTCAATACGCCGGCAGTAGGTGATGATCACATCACGTACCCACAAGCCATCAGCGGTACTAGCTGGACGTAACGGCTACCCGGGTATTGAGCGATCAGAAGATCAGCAAGCAAGCCCGCTCTAACTCCTGTAAAAGCCTGCCGGTAACATTTCCCGTACAGTCCGGTCTCCTAGTCTAATATGTCGCATATCAAGTCTAGGGGTGGTAAACGTCAGACCCCAATAACCGATAAATCGTGCCGATGTGAGGCTCATAACGGGTCGAGAAACTACTGGTAACACTTACCAGTAAATCTCTAAATCAGCCCTGGCCAGGGACTTCCCTGTCACGGCCAATCGAGCACAGCGCAACATCAACCCCCAATACCGGGAGAGACGAAACCCCTCCTATCGCTCATTGCCTCTATGTGACTCGGGACTGTACCCAAAAACCACCGTTTTGCATGCCCTCATGGACGTGGTAAGGTGGAAATCAAAGCACAGTGGGAATCATACAAGACTCTATGACGATCTCGGGTCTACAGACTAACCTGCACAAGTGTTACCAGAGAACTGCCATCTGACGTGAGGTATAATACCATCTGGGAGTTCTCGGCGAGTCCGTCTAGTGTACCCAGTCTCTACTGAGTACCCGTATACCATCTCTGATGTCAAACACCAATGGATATGGGATCATCCATCGCCCATCTCATGGGTCGAGAAGCGTATACGCTAGTCTACACTGGTATATCGATGCCCCATCTCGATACACCCACGACTAGGGACCTTGAAGGATGTACTTATGGACTACCATGTCCCCACTAGTATGATCCGCATCATAGTCCAGGTAGTCAAGTACACATCCTAAGGGCTTTACCAACATGTAACGATAAGACAGTATAAAGAGACAAGTATACATGTTAAAGTAAAGTGCAACCAGATAGCATACTATCATATCGAGCAAGAAAGTCCTCTCTATATATGTCTAAGCATCTAATATAATATACATATACTGTACAATACTGGCCTCTGGGGCATACATAGAACTAACAATCTCCCACTTGCACTAGGGCCAGCTGCTGTAGTATCGCATACCGAGCATCCCGAAGAGTCTCTCAAACTGTATCTGGGGAATGGCCTTCGTGAGTGGATCCGCTGTGTTGTTCTTCGTGTCAACCCTCCCGACCTCAATCTCCCGGCGATCAACTATCTCCCGGATCAGGTGATACCGCCTCAGAATATGCCTGGATCTCTGATGGGACCTGGGTTCCTTGGCCAAAGCCACCGCTACATTGTTATCGCAATACAAAGGTATTGGATGTTCAATGGATGGAACCACTCCAAGTTCAGTAATGAACTTCGTGATCCAGACAGCCTCTTTGGCAGTATCGTTGGCAGCGATGTATTCAGCCTCCATCGTCGAGTCTGCCACGGTTTCCTTCTTGGAGCTCTTCCAGCTAACCGCCCCTCCGTAAAGGGTAAAGACAAATCCCGACTGCGACTTAGAGTCGTCCTTATCACTCTGGAATCTCGAATCGGTAAAGGACTCCACTTGGAGTTCTCCGTTACCATACACCAAGAGCATCTCTTTAGTCCTTCGCAAGTACTTGAGAATGCTCTTCACAGCTGTCCAGTGACTCTCTCCAGGATCAGCTTGATACCTACTCACTACACTTAGTGAGTATGCTACATCGGGTCTGGTACATAGCATCGCGTACATGATAGAGCCTACAGCCGAAGCATAGGGTATCCCTTGCATGCGAGCTCTCTCCAAATCAGTCTTGGGAGACATCTCTTTGGAGAGAGTGAGCCCTGAGATCGTGGGTAAAAACCCACGTTTGGACTCTTCCATACTAAACCTCTTTAGTATGGTGTCAATGTACCTAGATTGGGACAATCCCAATATCCGTTTAGATCTATCTCTATAGATCATAATTCCCAATATGCAGTAGGCATCACCAAGATCTTTCATTGAGAATCTTTGTGATAAGAAGAGCTTGACCGATTGCAGCATAGGAATATCATTTCCTATCAAGAGTATGTCGTCCACGTACAATACGAGGAAGACAACCTTACTCTCTGCCACCTTCTTGTAGATACAAGGTTCATCTACATTTTTGACGAAATCAAACTCTTTGATAACGACGTCAAAGCAGATGTTCCAACTCCGCGATGCTTGCTTTAATCCATAAATGGATTTAAGCAGTTTGCACACCTTCCCGCTGCTCCCACTATCTACGAAGCCCTCTGGCTGAGTCATGTACACGCACTCTTCTAAATCACCGTTTAGAAAGGCGGTCTTAACATCCATTTTCCAGATTTCGTAGTCATGATATGCAGCGATGGCAAGCATGATCCGGATGGATTTAAGCATAGCCACTGGAGAAAAGGTTTCGTCATAGTCCACACCTGGTCTTTGACGAAAACCTTTTGCAACAAGTCTAGCTTTGAAAGTCTCTACTTTCCCATCTACACCAAGTTTTTTCTTGAAGATCCACTTGCTCCCAATGGGTTTTACCCCTTCAGGAGCAACTTCCAAAGTCCACACTTTGTTGGTGTACATGGATTCCATCTCGGACCGCATTGCATCCAGCCATTTCACTGAGTCCCCACTCATGATGGCCTGCTCGAAGCTAGTTGGGTCATCATCAACCATGATGCAATCCTCGCTCCCACCATCCATGAGAAAACCGTAGTATCTCTCAGGTGGGTGAGGAACCCTACTAGATCTGCGGAGTGGCTGGGGTTCATCGGGAACTACCGAATCCTCTGGTTCAACCAAATCTTCTGTTGTAGTCTGTATTGCTGGAACCTCTTCCAGTTCTACCTCCATGCCACTAATCTTTTTTTCAAGAAATTCTTTTTCTAAAAAGGTGGCATGTCGAGAAACAAACACTTTTTGTTCCTCGGTTTGGTAGAAGATATACCCGCGTGAATGTTTGGGATATCCAATAAACTTACACAGAATGGACCTTGCTGCGAGTTTGTCCGGATTTTGTGTTTTTACATAGGCCGGACAACCCCATATCTTAACATAATTAAGACATGGTCTCTTTTCTTTCCATATCTCATATGGAGTGGTTGGCACAGATTTGGTGGGAACCATATTCAATAGGTCTGCAGCTGTTTCCAGTGCATATCCCCAGAAGGAAATAGGTAACTACAGCTCATCATAGAGCGCACCATATCTAATAGGGTGCGGTTCCTCCGTTCCGATACACCGTTGTGCTGTGGTGTCTATGGAGGAGTTAGCTGAGAGAGAATCCCATTCTCTTTTAGGAAGTCCAGGAATTCATTGCTCAAGTATTCTCCTCCTCGATCAGATCGTAGGATTTTAATACTTTTTCCGGTTTGGTTCTCGACTTCCTGTTTATATTCTCTAAATTTCTCAAAAGCTTCTGATTTGTGTTTCATCAGGAACACATATCCGAATCTAGAGAGATCGTCAGTGAATGTAATGAAGTACGCAGAACCATTCCTGGCATGTGTAGACATGGGGCCGCATACATCACTATGTACCAGTCCCAAGAGTTCTGTAACTCTCTCTCCGTGTCCCGTAAACGGAGTTTTGGTCATCTTGCCTTTGAGACATGACTGGCAAGTGTCATAAGATGAAAATTCAAACGGGTTCAAATATCCATCCTTATGCAACTTGGCTAGTCGTGTCATATTGATGTGACCCAGTCTACAATGCCACAAGAAGGATTCATTCATTTCTGAACTCTTCCTCTTATGTGTGTTTGTTATGCTCAGAACCGTTGATTGATTTAGAACATAAATGCCATTGCACAACGTGCCTGATCCAACCAACTTTTGGTTAAGGAAAATGTTCATAACATTATCCTGTAATACAAAATTATATCCCTCTTTACTCAACAAAGAAACCGATATAATGTTGCATATCAGGTTCGGCATGTAATAACATTCGTTCAGAATCAATGTATTACCAGTTGGCAATACAAGGTGATATTCCCCGACGGTTTTAGCTGCAACAATTGCACCATTTCCAACCCTTATGTCTTTATCACCTTCTCCAAGTTCTCTACCATTCCTAAGCCTATGTAACTGATTACATATATGGGATCCTGACCCGGTATCTAATACCCAGGACGTAGAGCAAATGGAGAAACAGTTCTCTGTAACGAACACACCCGAAGAAAATGCATCAACATGTACTTTCTTCATTCGGGTGGCATGGGAATCCTGGTATTCCCTTATATCCTGTTCAGTCTTATAACTTTTATAAGAAAGAACGGAACCAACGTTCCCCAGCACAGTATAACATGCGGGTTCGGTCAATACATCCATATTATTATCTTGATTAAGGCATGATATGGTCGCTACTTGGAGAGAGAGAGAAGAAAACACTTTAGCGTATGCTCGTGCAAGATCAGATTGGTTATTATTTTATCTAATCAGGATGGCTCCCACTGTTTTTATCAAATCTTCCTTCAAACCCTAAAAGGAAAGACTAGCCGGGATTAATTACACCCTACAACTTTGCCAATCTTTCAGCCATGCCAGTGTCGGTACATTGAGGGAGGTTCCCCTTGCTTTCGCACAGACCTAATTAAAGTAAACCTCGTTTTCCCAGAGGCGTAACCCCGTTGACACCTTTCTAGACACCTACTTGGTTGGATAACTGTCCTGTGTAAAACTCTCCCGGGAGTAACAATTACTCGCAGTGGGTATCGGGATCCAACTATCTCATAGAAGGTATGCAATCTCATTGCAAATTCTGTCACGACCCGCAGGGTACGGAACGTGACTGGCACTTAAGTTTACAAAACGTCTAAAGACGTCCGTAAAATAAGTAAGCCAAAGCCCAGAAAACAAAACCAATTAAGCAAAAGAGTGAAGAAAACCCAATCAGTTGAAAGCGAGTTTATCGAATAAGTCATGTAAAACACTTTTTAAAAACAATACCAATTTTTCCGAAAATTTCGGCAGAGTCTCCTTTGTAAATACTGGCCCCCAAAATGGGTACAACAAAATATATATGAATCCAACAAAATAGGGCATCCCCAAGCGGGAGCTAGCTCTTCGCCACAAGGCGGTCACAAATCCCACGCAATATAAAATGACAACAAGCAAAATAATCATAATGAAGCATAAGAAAAACATCATGTCGACTCAAGTGAGCTCGACCCCAAAATACAGCATAAAAGTCTACAAATCTCATAGTCTCATCTCTAGGTCAATATACAATAATACTGGTAGAAACAGTAGATGGAGTACACTAGATACAAAGAATATACAAGGTGGTACAAAAATGATAACATAACCCACCTATGAGCAAAAACCTCGAGTCCAGGCAAAGGAGGCAAAAGAACAAGTGCGCCCGCCGCTACTGGACTGACGGAGCGGACCTGCAAAAGACTGTGGCACAACGGGGGTGAGTTGCCAACTCGTGAGTAATAAATAACACCTACAAAGGCTATCGTAGCATGCACACAAGCATCCTAGCATCTAAAATACAGGTATGAATGGGTGCACTAGCAGGTGTGTATACAACATCAGTGTACGAATATGTATGCAGCATGAATATCTGAGATCTCAATAGGTATATATAAGAACATTTATCTCTTTTTGTTTTTGAAACTCTTTTAGAATGCCAGCATAATACTCGTAGAATCGACGAGAACCGGTGTCCAGCAACGACACCCAAAAGCTGTCTCAAATCTCATAAATGTATCTCTGGCCTCAGCCGTCCGGCTGACCCATCTCAAATATCAATATCTCATCATCTAGCGGCCACGGTCGGTATCCTCTGGATATCCGCCGTCCCAAACAGTCACCGGTAGGTAATCCGTCCCCTGCCAGGCTCAACGTCAACACCACATTCCTCTTGCCCCGGGGTACCTTACCGGGCCCACCATGTACCCGTGCCGGTTCCTCCACTCCTCGACACGGATTTCCAAAACCACAGCAAACTCATGGTGGACGACACTTACATCACTAGAAAACCGCAATTTACATATTTAAAAAATATAATAAGTTTAGAAATATTGCGGCTTTCCCCCGAAATCCAGCAATATCATAAAATCTCAAGAAATCCTCATAAGTGCATATATCAGTGATAATGAATGCATATGGTATCAATAATCCAGTTGCGATGTGTGATTAATGGATTAAGCATGAACAATTAATATGATGAAGTACATGCACATGAATAGAAATCCTACGGTTTCATTTTAAGGAATTAAAGGCAATAGCACAAGTTTAAGTATCAATTAGTAAAAGGTTTAAATTTAAAGGTTATCTAGTGTGGTGGCATGGCAATTACCAGGGTGTGTGTGTAAGCATGAATAGTGCTCGTGCTGCATATAAAAACCTGGCAATGGTGCAGGTGTCCTATAAAATGGTTTCGTATAGGTATGTCAATATAATGCATGGATGCAGCAATAGTCAAATAAGTATTTCACCCCTAATTACTAACATCACTAAGGATCTTGTCAGTTACTAAAACTATCGGGCGGCTTGCGCCATCCAACGATAGTCCCCCGTAGATGTTACATCTACTCACCGGAATCCCTGGCTAGCTGTGTCCAATCACCGCTTTCCCCTTTCGCGCCGCGTCTGACGTCTCCGCGAGCGAACCTGGAATTTACATCAATACCAAACATAAGGTTACTTATCAAGAACGACGCAAAACCCCAACGAAACTACTAATGTTCGCTAGCTAGGTACAACGTGTACAAACTGCGCGGAACACACGCGAAAATCGCAAAAACTGCCAAAAAACGCCGATTTGGTCGCCCGGCAAAACTAAAACCCGACTACCCAAAAAACCGCACTCGCGCATCCTAAACGTCATAGGAGATGCTAAAAACATCCCCAAGGTACCACAAACAAATCACCAAATAATTTTAATAAAAGCCTAGTAGGCACAAACTAGCAATTTGGTGCAAAAAACGAAACTTAGCGATCCGGTTATCACAATCCAACACAATATCCAACCACACAACAAGCAATCTACAAACACTATAATTACAACACATTAGCAAAGATTCAAAACCTATTTTCCATAAACAACCATTACTTGAATTATATAACCTAGCAATCCTTAATCCAAACTTTATATGAAAACCTTAAATTAACACTAATTTATAACTCAATTAGCAAGTTAACCTTCTAGATTAGGTTAGCAAAACAACTAGATAACAAATTAGATTTAATCAACTAGATAATGGTTTCTAAACCTTAATTCAACTCATTAATCATGCTTCACAACCCATTTCCATACACTAACCCCTTTCTAGATTTTCCTAAAACAACAATGTACAACCAAATCACACTTTTAAAATTAACTAAATTAGCATAATTTGAAGACCACATAAACAAGGTAACCATATAGATTAGTTAATTAACAACTAGATTAACTACAAAACAATTTAATTAGCTATCATGGCTTCAAAAACCCTAGTTTAATACAAACTATTCTTTTAAAAAAACAAGATTAGAAATTAGCTAACTTTTAACACTAATACCATATAATTAAAGGAATTTAGCCAAAAGAGATTAACTTGATGGAAATTATACCTCAAGATCTATGGATCAAGCATGTGATTTGCCTCTAAGGATGGCTTCCTAGCTCCAAGATTCAAGCAAGAATGGCTAAGGATAAATGATAGCATAAGGATTTTGTTTGGATTTTTGAATAAATTGTGGATTTTGATGTGTTTTTTTGAAGAAATTTGAAGCAAATGAAAAGAAAAGAGATGAAGAAGAGGGGGGTGCAGGTTTCGGCCAGAGGAGCTAAGGGGGAGGGGTGTGGGTGAGTGGGGAAAAGTCATAGGTCAAGTCTCCAAAAGTCAATGCACCATACCTTATCAACTATATTTAAAATAAATCAATAAACCACTAATTCAACTCAAGAAAGAAAACAAAGAAATGAGGCCAGAAATTTCTGGACTTGAACAAGGTGGGGCTGTCCTAGGGCTGAGGGAAGAGAGAGAGGGGTTTTACAAAAGAAATTTTATGCAAAAAGGCCCCCTACAAGTCAAAAATTGCAAGTTTTAGCTTAAAATTCAATAAATTCGTTTCCTATCATAAAAATTTGTTAAAAATCAAAATAAAATACTAAAAATTTATGTTTCAACTAGATTTTAATTATCATAATTTTAAAGATTAAAATTAGCCCGGAAAAATTTGTATTTATCGCTAAATTAATGTATTTTCTTACCGGCTTAAAATAATATTAAAAAAATGATAAATTAGGGAAAATTTTTAAACGACCAGAATATCATAATTAACTCATTAGCTACTAAAAACAAGCAATTACCTATCCATTTTAGGTATAATTAGCCCTAAACTGCAAAATAACGAGAAGACGGTTTTCGGAAAAATACCGAATTTTCACCGAATTTTAGGAAAACACCAAAACGACTTATCAAGACGCTACAAATTCCAACACTTGAAATTCCCGATAATATTTTGCCCCTAGCGTCCCATGACCTTGACGCAGGCCAACAAACCATAGTGCGCTAGTCAAGTTCAACCCGTCATTTGTTGATTGAATTAAACCTACCCGTACGACCCTTGACGCAGGCCAAAAAAAAATCGCACGACTACCCTAATCCAATCTACATCATATGCATAAGCAGATAAATACTAGTTAGCTACCGCACACTACGCCTTGACGCAGGCCAACAAACATAGCACGAATACTATGTAGGACTTATCTGAAATGACGGAGGGCTACGACAGGTTTTTCTGAAAACCTATTGCGTAATGAACTTGATATCGTTGTAGAATCGAGTGAATTTTGAAATGGAGTGATTTTGAGGCTTTCATTAGTTTTGCAAAAGAGGTCACTCCCGGTGAAGGGATCTCGGCTCTTTCCTTATGGAATAAGGTGCAGGATATATCATATACATCACTATGCAAAGCAAAACTCCAAAAGCAATCAAAAGCATACCGAGTGTTGTAGTATCTGCCAGTTTTGCTAAAGAGGTCATTCCCGGTGAAGGGATCTCGGCTCTTTCCTCATCGAATAAGGTGCGGGATATATCACATATATCGCTATGCAAAGCAAAACTGTAGCTACCCTTTTTTAAAAATTTGATTCTACAACATCTTTTAGGTTTCTTTTCTTTCATTAATCACATTAATGAAGTCCCATCATTTAAGTCACCTAAACATCACAGATAAATACGACGTACACTTATGCCATCCGCATTCGCCTCGATGTCCCCTCGTGCACCGTTAGGTTAGGTAACTAACGGCAGAGCGGGGCAGGGCTAGCGCGGGTGTAAAACATAAGTAACGCCTATATAATATATCATATATACTATATACAGTATTTATCACATCACATCACATGATCACATCACAGATATCGCAGCAGAAGAAACATATGAAACATTGGATATACTAGGACGTCCATGTTTTATTTTAAGCCTCTATAAAATACGGATTCCACGGTCGCGATGAATAGCCAAACCCACACCCCTAGACCCCTACGAGAGCGGCAAGCAACCCTACCAATTCTAGAGTTAGGAGACCCGGACTCGACTCCTCGAGTTGGTCTCCCACTGGACTCTAGAACCCGGTTACTTGTGCTCTCCTCCTTGGGTCTATCCTAGTGCGGAAAAGTAAATAATATACAAAAGATGACATCAACCTCATCCCGGAAGTGCCCCAATAAAAGAATATTACATACAATAAATTTTACATGAATGAAAATGAAAACTCTTATCTCACATAAAAACCCCCGGCTATTCAGAACGCGATGATCCAATATAACATATCCAGCAACACATAACATCATATCTCATCAATGTAAGTAAATATGCGCATCCCAATTGTCGTTGACATATAGCAACGAAACTAGCGATATCACATATTACACTTACGGTCACAGAAAAGAAAGTGTAAAACTACAACATTTGGAATCCACAATCTCTTTAGATATCGTAAATCCGAAATATCGCATATTCCGCATTTCATGCCTAACTGTATGAATTCCACATATTGTATCACAATCCAGATAAATTGACAGTATTAAACTTTCCGATCGAATAATCAAATACCCAAGATTTCCATAAATAGCTCAACACTTGAGTGGAGTTCAAACATTCCAGAATACGTCACAGTAGCAACGGTCCAGCCGTAGAAGGGTCAAGCCAACGCCTCACATGTGGCACGCCGTACTGCCCCAAACCTTAAGGTTCAAAAGGCAGTTCAAGACGGTCACATAATCGAGTTAAGGTTTGTTGTCTTGTAGAGAGTCCATCGCATCACATGTACGTTTTTCCGAAAGATTTAAACCCGAGAAAAATTCAACACTTGAATGTTTTTCGTGCCGGGAAAAATTGAGTTAATGATATCCATTCGAACATTTTAGTACTTTCTAAATTATCCGGAATAACATAACAAAATTAATTTCTCCAATCGAATTGACGATTACAAAATAAACCCCAAAATACTCAACACATGAGTCAGATTAAAAATACCCAGAAAATATCACTATCACATAGTAGTATTACGGTGCAAAAACCAAAGCATACACCCACTGAACGGCCGCGGAACCGCGGCCCAAGCAGGCTATTGCCGCGGTTCCGCGGCGATCCGTACAGATGACGTCACCAAATTTGCACCGTAATGCTTAGAAAACCCTGCTGAATTTTTTAGGTATTTTTAATTCCAAAAAAATCACAGATTTTGAAAAAAGTCCAGAGAGGGGGTTAAATTTGCGTATTCGGGTTCGTTCGGAGTTTTAACTTCGTTAACACATCGCCTAATGCTCAAGCCTGGCTTTGATACCACTGTAGGGTTACTAGGCACACAAACAAGGCTCTACAAGGCATCGACCATGCCAAAATTAAATTTTTTATGTACCGAACAACCCTAAGCTAGATCGTATACTAGAGATTAGGCGAAGAAAACAGCAAGTAAACAACTTTACGAATAAGGGTATGTGAAATACAACCTTTGTAGATCGGTCCTTCACTTCTAGAGCTCCTTGTCGTAGTCCCTTCGCTGCGATCAAAGTTCTCCCGGGCTCTTGCATGGCTTCACGAGGCGAAATATGTGACCTTGCTTGAAGTCTCCGAGGCCGAAGATGATCTACGTCGAGGGAATTCCGACTCAAGCTACTACTTCACTAACTAGAGAACTAGTGAAGTAAACACCCTAAACTAAAGTGTTAATCTAGTAGAGGATGAAGAAATAGGAAGTGGGTTCTCTTTAGAATTTTATTTCTCACAATAATTCTCACTTTGGATCAAACCCTAGCAAGCTTTTTCTTTTGAACCAAGAAGAAGATGAACAAAAGAAAATGAAGAGGATAATGATCAAGTGAGTAAGCTAACCATGGTGAGTGAGTATCATATACTAACTCTTGTAGAGACATTACCATGGCTAAGTGTTAAGGTTAGGTTAAAACCCAAAGTAAAAACAAATTTAGTGGACTTTAGTCAATGCATCCACAAGCTTCCACAAGCTTCATGCATTTTTCTAATTTACCACTAATTTTGTAATTACTTTTAAATGTTAAAACCCAACATAACAAATAGCATGGTGTATGTCTCATACACCCAAGTGTGATGTATCATCAACCATGATACAATAATATAACACATTTTAATATATATCATATATATAGTAAAGATGTGTACATGTGAGGAAAAAACCCTAAGTGAACATGTGTTAGTTAATGTAAACTAGTATATCAAATATACAATTATACAATAAATTATTAAATCAACACTTTGTTGGAGATAGTGCCCTCAGAGTCAATTATTGGATCACAAGCACGTGATTGCAATGATTGAGGGAGGACCTATCCCGGTAGGACAGTCTTACTCGAGATGATAGTATGCTATCTGGTTCATCTGTATCATCGTGTAATGCTTTAGGTGACCTGACAGGTCGCTATTACACGTTGATAGAGCCCTTTGGATTCTTGCTTGACTGCTAGCAGTATGAGGGCGATCATATACGTGAGAGCTGGTAGTCTATAAGCACATCCTTAAAAGGTCCCTAGTCGTGGGAGTTTCGAGACAGGGCATCGATACTCCAGAGTAGACTAGTGTATACAGTCGAGACCCCGACGAGGGGCGGTGGCCGGTCTCACAAGCCACTGGTGTCAGTTGGTTCACCTAAGATGTATACATGTGCTCATTGGGTTATGAGTACACCGGACAGGACTCGCCGGGAACATGCTAGTCGGTCTTATACCTGACGTCAGATAGCAGTTCCCTGGTGACATGTGTACAGGTTAGTTCATCGACCTGGGGATCATCATTTGTCTCGTGTGAGTTCCCACTGTACTTTGATTACCACCCTACCATGCTCAAAGGAGACGTGCAAACAGGTTTTAGTTGGGTACAGTCCCGAGCCACATGGAGGCAGTGAGCGGATCTTCAGGGGTTCTGTTGAAGTCAAAATTTGCACCCCGGTTGACCAAGTCAAAGTCAAGGTCAACCCCAAGCCAGATGGGCCCAAGCCCAAGTAAGTGGGCCAATGCCCAGGTTGAGCCCGAACATGAAGCGTCCGGCCTTCCGCCATCCCAACAAAAAAAATCATGTAATAAATAATTTTTATGTAATTTTTTATACATGAATGTATGCGAATTAGGCATAAAGCCAATATTTTGTAAGCCCATGGCTTATGTGCAAAAATGAAATAGCATATGAGCCATGGGATGGCTAAAATGCCATTTTTGTAAAGCCCAAGGGGCTATATGTAAATATGTTAGCCTATAAAAGGCAACAAGATGAATAGAAAAAAAGGACAACTTTTTCTCTCTCTAAAAAAAAGTTTCCAGATCTGAGATCTATTCTTCTTCTTCAAGGTTCCAAAACCTTCTTCTTTCTCTTGAATTAAATCAAGAGTTTTACTCTTATTTTTATAAAACAAATTAGTTTTTCACCACAAAACACACAAAGGGGAACTTGGATCTGTCATCAGATCTTAAAAAGGAGAGATTTTGAGATTTCACATCTCTTGATCTTCAAGATCCAGCAAGCAACAGGAGGAAGAAGAAGAACCACTTCCATTAAACCCAAAACACATTCAGGAGCCCGACTCCTCTCTGATTTCTCTTTTGAGAAATCTTTTTTTTTCAGGCTAAAAGCCTCTTGTCCTCTCCGGCGCGCAGCGCAAGTGCGCAAAGCGCCCACGTGCCGACACGTGGCGCACGCGCTTGCGCACCTGCGCGCTTGCGCAAGTGCGCAAAGCTCCCACGTGCCGACACGTGGCGCGCGCGCTTGCGCACCTGCGCGCATTGCGCAAGTGCGCAAAGCGTCCGCGTGCCGACACGTGGCGCGCACGCGCTTGCGCACCTGCGCGCAACGCGCATTGCGCAAAGCGCCCGCGTGCCGACACGTGGCGCGCGCAGCGCGCTTGCGCACCTGTGCGCAGCGCTCATGCGCAAAGTGCCCACGTGCCGACACGTGGCGCGCTTGCTCTTGCGCACCTGCGCGCAGCGCTCATGCGCAAAGCGCCCACGTGCCGACACGTGGCGCGCTTGCACCTGAGCGCACAGCACCTAAGCGCACAGCGCTCAAGGCGCTGGCCCCCACGCATCCCTTGGATGCCTTTTCCCCCTCTTTTTATGTACATACATATACATATACATATGTATACAAATTCACACATATACATACTCCGCCACATTCTCCCCCTCCAAAAAAATTTTCGGGCCGGGGCGCTGCCCCGAACCCCGCAAAGGGGCTGCTAGCCCCCTTGACCCCCAGCCCGCTATCCGGATAGCGGGACCCCCGTAAAAACTCTGCGTGGCTCCCGATATATCCAAAACCCCCTTTCAAAACAAAACACACGCACACTGCACATTGAGTTCGCATGACCAATTTAACCCGTTAATCGGAGTTTCCCTCGCCCCAAAGGCGAGGGGTAATTAACGGCAGCTTAGTCCGCGGCTGCCGGAGATTCGGATCCCCACAATCATTAAACTCCGGCCTACCCTAGGCAGGGGGAATCTGTAGTACGCCTGACAAGCGCGCGCGTATTCCCATCTCACTGGGGTGACGAAAAACACCCTACAGGTTCGTCTCTCCCGGTATTGGGGGTGAGGTCGCGCTGTGTCTAGGAGAGCCATTACACAAAGCCCTCGGCCGAGGCAGAAGATTTACTGGTGGGTATTCCAGCAGTATCTCAGGGTGTTCTGGACTACACTCCGACACGACTTGTACCGCTTTTGGGGGTCTGACTTTTACCAACCCCCTAGGCCCGCCATGCGATGCTCATAGACGAACGGACCGGACTGTACGGATATTGTCACTGACAGGCTCAGTAGGGTGTCAGGATGAGTTCGCTCATCGACGTCCCTTTTGGTCAATACCTGGTAGCCCGTTACGTATTGGCTTATACCTCTGACGTGCTAGTGGTTAAATCCACAACCAAGGTGTTGACGAGTCTTTAGAGTCCCCCACAGACATTTGCTCAAGTTTCGGGCGAAACGCTGTAGAGGCCGTATGGAGATATGGCAGGGTTCGATCAGACAGGTGCGGTATTGCACGGATCATGATCGGACGGTTTATACTAGCAGGCTTTGGTTTAAGCCGGATCCAAGTATTGTATAGTGCAGATTTTGTCTCATTGCATTTGTATTCGGTCGGAATACAAATGCGGGTGTGTATGCACAGTAGCGGGGTTTTTCCTGTAATTTATTACGGGATCAGTTTTTTGGAGTTGCCAGTTTGTTTTCCGTTTCAGCCATATTTCTTTGTATCATTCATTGGCTGAAGATTGGTGGAGGAGGGCTTATTTGCATTTGTGCAAATAAGCATTTGTGGAGGGTGGTTTTTGCCTATTCTTATGTCATGATGATTCTTCCACCCTTGACTTTCTTTAGTCATCATGGCTAGTCTTGTAGTATCATGATGGCATGACTTTTTGGTGATGGGAGTTAATTTGTTCTTGGAGTGTTGGATTATGGTTGTGATCATTTGACTTCATGATTATCATTATTCCCTTGCATTATTATCCCTCACTTGGCTCACTCCTCCTCTCCCTTTATGAAAAGTGGTTGGCCATTTCCCTTGTGGGAGTTGATACAATTTTTTGGGGTGCCATTTTCATCTCATATTTTCTTGCAAAATTCTTTTGGTTCACCTCAAAAGTTTACACTTCATTTTCCTGCACCATATAAATAGCAACTCCCTCAACCCCTAGAGACACAACTTCCACACTACATTCTACAGCAAATCTTGGGCACGTCGACTCGCCAACTTCGTGCCCGAGTTGCCTCGGTATAGAGGTGGGAGCCCGTAAAAGAAGTCGGCGACGTGGTGCCCTTCCGGCGAGGAGGTGGAGACCGGACATTCCGCGGGAGATCGGGACGACGACGAGAAGACCGGAGGACACGGATCGCTCGGTATATCTCTCTTCCCCATCTTGTAGTTAGCTAGGACTAGTTTAATGGCCCGATCCGGGTTTTAGTGCGCGGTGGTGCCGGTTTGCTAGTTTGCAAAGTTTTTCTCTTCCGCATTCCGGCGTCGGATTGACGGCCGGGGCGACGCCGTGCACTTACAGTGGTATCAGAGCCTCGCCATTAAGCTAGTCTAGCTTTGTCTAATGTGTTTACATTTCCGATCGAACAAAATTCCAAAACCGCATTTTCGAATAGCATTAGTTTCTGTCGAATTGTTTTGGGCTCCAAAATTTTTTCAGGTAGTTGCAGAATGATGTGCAGAGAATTCTAAGAACACTGTAAAATTTTGGTGATCTGATCCTTCCATAGGACCGTGGAACCGGGCCATAACCCCTCTTTGGCCGCGGTTCCGCCGCAGGATGTTAGCTTCATTTCACCATTTTTTTGCAGTGGGCTTTTGGGCTGAAAATAAGGGTTTTGGTATATTCTTTTTGGGCCCAGAATTTCTTTAAGTGCTACAGTAAAGCTTGGGGCCCACTTGGTAAAATTTGATCGATCGAAAATTTTAAAACACATTAGTTCACAGTATTTACATTATATCTGCGACCGTGAATGTCACTTGATCGGTAAATCATGTCTAACTGCTATAGCCCGGTTAGACGGATTTGCAAACGTGACATTCACGTTGATGTTCTGTGTTATGCTGTGATGTTGCGGATTGGTCGTGGGGGATAGCCTGGATGCAATGCTAGTACAGTTTTTGGTTGTATTATGTACATTTGATATTGCGGGCGAGCGCCCGACATGTGGACTGCCGTCACTGCCTGTTGTATATTATTCTTTTGGGGCACGACCGGGTCGAGGTCGATGTACCCGTTGTATGTATATTTTACTTTCTGTACTAGGATTACCCCGCGGAGGGGTGCACGGATAGCCGGGTTTTAGAGGGCAACAAGCCCGCATCTCATGGCATTGAGACGGAGGGCGCTTTACTCTAGAATTGGCGGGCTATTCGCCGCACTCGTAGGGGGTACAGGTTGACCCAGGAGGGGTGCCCAAGTTACCGGATTCCGTGAAGTGCTGGGTGGTCCATTCATGGTGCTGAAGGGGATTGCCTCGCTTCAGGTTTTGGCGGGTAACTTGCCGCGCCCGTAGGGGTCTAGGATTTCATTGCACAGGCTATCCACACGACCAGGGGAACGTCGGGTTTCAGTAGCGGCTCTGTGAAACCCGGGGATCCCAGATATTTGTATTGTTCTGTGATGCTGTACATTTCTGTGATGTTGCATTTTATCACGCCTTGAGCGAAATATTATATATTAATATATATACTAGTAGATGTTGTATATGTTTTGCATCCGCGCTAGTCCAGTCCCCGCTCTGTCGTTAGTTAACTAACCTAACGGGTAATGACGGGACCCATTGGCGAATGCGGATGGCATATACGTACATCATTATTTTCGTTCTTTGTGGTGTGATCAATTGATGGGACTGCGTTGATTCGGATCAATGCAAGTTAAAAACAAACCTATTCTGATGTTGCTGGAACACTTTTCAAAAAGCTGTTATTGCAAGGACGTTCTCTTTTGTTTTGCATCGTGGTATTCAGTTGGAATATCCTGCTCCTCAGTCGACGAGGCAAGGGCCGAGATCCCTTCACCGGGAGTGACCCCTTGGACAAAAAGTTTGCGTCAGGGCAATAACTTCACTATAGCCGATTACTTTTGCTTTGCATCGTGGTATTCAGTTGGAATATCCTGCACCTCATTCTACGGGGAAAGAGCCGAGATCCCTTCACCGGGAGTGACCTCTTTAGCAAAGGTATTCGTCACTATATTTTCATAAAAGCTATCCAGTTCCTTCAACGATATCAAGTTCATTACGTTAAAGGTTTTCGCCAGAAACCATTCGTAGCCCTCCGTCGTTTCATATGGGTTGTCAATAGTATTCAAGCCGTGTATGTTGGCCAAAGTCAAGGCACAATGATTGGTAGCTATTGGGTATTCATATGCAGCATAGATAGATGCGTTGGTTTGGGGCAGTCATACTACTATTTTGGCCAAAGTCAAGGGTATGTACGGGTGGGCTCAAATTAACCTGGAGAATGACGGGTAGAACTTGACATGTGACTTATGATATGTTGGCCAAAGTCAAGGTCATAAGAGCATGGGGTAAAAATCCACATCGGGAGTTTCTAAAAGAAACTGAAACTTTCCAGATATGCGCATACCTTCTGGAGTGTGATGACGTGAGCGGATTCCGTCACATTATCATGCGATGGTAGTTGGATCCCGATTCCCACTGATGAGTTGCTTTACTCCTCGGGCGATCCCGACTAATTCTTCTTTTAGGTTTGGAGGAGAATTTGAAGGTACAGTGGGAGGTTTCCTGATCAGATAAATTGGTAACCATTCTGATCTAGGTTAGAGTGCACGCTGAGTGTTTCTTTTCTCTCTCTCTTTGGCAGCGACCATTGACCCGACCCTAGACTATGACTCGGGAACCAAAATTGACCGAACCTTCTTAAACACCGGTTTTTGGATTGTCAGAGTTGCAAACCTCATTGCCACTCCTACTTTTACTCTTTTCTCCAGGACACCCCGTATTACTACGAACGTCCATTTCCATTGGACAAAACCATCGTATGGTCAGATACGAACTCGAAGGAATTTATTCGAGGATGGTTTCCGGTTCTGGAGAAAACGAATAGGACTATTCAGTTGTCTTTTCCTTTTACCTTCTCTCAGGTTGCGAGTACTCCTTGGTTGAGATAGTACACCTATTACGCAAATTGGATAGTCTTCTTCCAAACCTTAGGCTGGTGCCGAACGGTAGGGAATGAAGAAAACCAATTAGCATAACGATGGTGTGCAGAAGGTATTAAGTAAAGTCAAAGAAAGGGATTAGTAAAAGGGCAAAGTAAATTGCGACTGGTATTCACGACCAAACCAGGTATTTCATTACCACTCCCACTTCACCTTTGTATTTCTCCAGGACACTCCGTATCACTACGAAGATCCACAGTTTATTGGATACTCCATCGTATGGTTATATACGAACTCGAAAGGAACTTGTTCCAGTTCGGGGATGGATTCTGGTTCAGGAGAGATAGGAATAAGATTTATTCAGGTGTCTTTTATCTTCACCTTCTCTCGCATTGCGAGTGCTCCTAGGATTAGGACAGTACACCCATTATGCTTATTGGATAGTCTTCTTCCAAACCATAGGCTGGTGCCGAACGGTAGGGAAGGAAGAAAACCATTTGGCCTAAAGGGGTGTGCAGAAGGTAATGACTAAAGACATATAAATGGATTTGGAGAGGTGGCAAAGAATTATACGGTTACAGTCATGAATCTGGAAGAGGCATTACTAGGAATAACGGAATACCCCATCGGAAACATTTCAATGTTTCAGTTTCACTGTGTACTGTTAAACGAAAACTGATTTCCCGATTAGATACTTACTCCAGGGTATGTATTTACCAGGTATGATTCTCACATCTGTATGGTTTTACAGAAGATGAGTGAGAGTAAGTTATTGGGAATTGGGTGATCATCCTCATTATATCGGGATTCGTTGTAATCGGTGATATTTGAGAAAATCACCTGGGTTGTTTGCCGGTCGGCAAATATTTGGTTTTGAATATCCGCTGTAAATGCACCAATTTCAAATTAATATATCTGTACGTCTATTTTCATAGAGTGAGATATAGCTTTTTGAAATTATGTCTATGACATTTACCTATATCAGTAGATGGTTAGGTAAGGAGCATTAAACAGCGGCGTAATTCTTTTTAACCATAAATACAGTTTTCAACCTACGACATACAGGGATTGAGTTATCAGACTCAAAGGACTTATACAGAGTATTGTATGTGTTAGTTATATGTATGCCCTAGAGGCCATTACTGTACATTGGATGTATATTGTAGTGGATGATGGGACATATATGGGGAGGACTTTCTTGCTCGACATGATAGTATGCTATCTGGTTGCCCTTTACCTTAACGTGTACACTGATTGTCTCTATGTTACATGTTGGTAAAGCCCTTAGGATGTGTACTTGACTACCTGGACTATGATGCGGATCATACTAGTGGGGACATGGTAGTCCATAAGTACATCCTTCAAAGTCCCTAGTCGTGGGTGTATCGAGACGGGGCATCGATATACCAGAGTAGACTAGCGTATACCTTCTCGACCCATACAGATGGGCGATGGATGATCCCATATCCATCGGTGTTTGACATCAGAGATGATATACGGGTGCTCAGTAGAGACTGGGTACACTGGACGGACTCGCCGAGAACTCCCAGATGGTATTATACCTCACGTCAGATGGCAGTTCTCTGGTGACACTGGTACAGAGTAGTCTGTTGACCCGAGATCGTCATAGAGTCTTGTGTGGTTCCCACTGTGCTTTGATTTCCATCTTACCACATCCAAGAGGGCGTGCAAAACGGTGGTTTTTGGGTACAGTCCCGAGTCACATGGAGGCAATGAGAGATAGGAGGGGATTCGTCTCTCCCGGTATAGGGAGTTGATGTTGCGCTGTGTTTGATTGGCTGTAATAGGAAATCCCTGGCCAGGGTTGTTGAGATTTACTGGTAAGTGTTACCAGTAGTTTCTCGAATTGTTATAGACCTCATATCGACACGACTTATCGAGCTATTGGGGTCTGACGTTTACCACCCCTAGGCAAGATATGCGACATATCAGACGATCAGACCGGACTGTACGGTAGTGTTACTGGTTGGATTCACTGGAGTGTGAGCGGGCTTGCTCGTCGATCTTCTGATCGCTCAATACCCGGGTGGCCGTTACGTTTAGCAGACCGCTTGCGGCTTGTGGGTGTTTGATATGATCATCATCTGCTGCCAGCGTATTGACGAGTCTTTAGAGTCCTACACAGAGGTTTCCTGGCTCAAGCGAAACGAAATAGGAGCGCATATGAGATATGTGCGGCACCGAGAATAATGCGTGTATGTGATACCGTATTCCATTCTCGCGATGAATGTATCGAATGGTTATATGCGATATAACCTAGTTATCGAATCAATGGTTGATTCGATAAGCCGATACATTGAATACTAGTCGGTTATATGCGATATGACCGGATCGTTAAATCAAGTGTTGATTTAATGATTTATTGTATAATTATATATTTGATATATTACTTTGCATCAACTAGTATCGGTTTACTTAAGATGGATTTTCTCACTCGGGATGTGCGCATTGCATATGCGATATGATTTTGTGCACTTGCTTGTATCATGTTTGATGATACATGCCTTTTGGTTAAGTGTGAAGAATTAAACCTTGGTTAATGAAATGGTTAGGGTTTTATTTTTCCATTACTTATTTATTCATTTATTTGTTTATACATTTTGGAAAATAAATGGAAAAGAGAAAAGAATGGTGGCTTCATTTGTTGTTTAGTTAAAGCTTCATGAAGCTTTGACTTAGTCCACCATTCTTATCTCATCCTTAACCCTAACCATACCATTCAACCATGATTAATTCTCTACACTAAACCATGGTTCTATGATGATAAGAATGGATTATTCTTTTCATTTTAGAATTAACTTATCATAACATTTCTTCTTCTTCTTCCTTGAACTCAAGAAGAAAAAGCTTTCTTCATCAATGGTGAATTGAGCAAACAAGTGAGAAATCCAAATCTAAAGTCTACCCATTTCCTATTTCTTCATCCTCTACCTCTTGCCAAGTAGTAGAGTGTGTTTCCTTCACAAGGTTTTGGACTTGGTGAAGTTGGAGCTTGATTTAGCGATGCCTCAACGTAGATCATCTTCGGCATGGACATCGACGACCTAGCTTGCCCATTCTCCGACGAAGCCGACGCTAGAGCCCGGGAACTCATATGGACAGCAAGGAGACATCGTTGCGGAGCTATGGAGGTGGAGCACCGGATCTACAAAGGTTGTATTTCCGTATTCTTTATAGTTAAGTTGTTAACTAGTTATCTTTTCGCCTAGAAATCTAGCAAACGATCCGTAGTCGTGTCTCTCGGCACTGTTAATTTTTGAAATTGGCATGTTCGATGCCTTGTGAGACCTCACTAGAGTGCCTAGGAATCTTACAGTGGTATCAGAGCCTAGCTAGAGCCTTAGGCGAAGTCCAGACGGAATTTGATGTCCGAACGAACCCGAATCCCGATCACAATCATGCTCTCTGGACATTTTGTAAAATCGTTGATTTTTCCATATTAAAAGTTCTTAAAAAATTCAGCAGGGTATTGTATGAATTACCATGAAAAACGAGCCACTAATTCCCCAGGTTGACCGCGGAACCGCGGCGTTGACCCCACTTTAGCGGCGGTTCCGCGGCGTATTGAAGGCATTAGCGACGGTTCTTTGCACAGCAATTCATACCTCTGTTGTTTGTATTTTCTGGGCATTTTTAATACTGTTTCAAGAGTTGAATTTTCTGGAGTTGTTTTGGGGATTCGGTGTTTCGATCGGGGTATCAAATTTTGTCTATTTGGCTTTCCGGATAAATTTTAGAATATGTTAAAAAGTTCGACCGGATATAAATACCCAATTTTTCCCCTGTCGGGAAATTTCCAAGTGTTGGATCTTTCCGTAGTTTAACGACGTTCTAAGTAGTGCAAGTAACGCAATGGACCCTCTAGAAGACAACAAACCTTAACTCGATTATGTGACCGTCTTGAACTGCCCTTTGAACCTTCGGGTTTGGGGTAGTACGGCGTGCCACATGTGAGGCGTTGGCTTGACCCTTCTACGGCTGGACCGTTGGTACTGAGGCACGAACGGAATGTTGTTAGACTTGTTTCATGTGTTGATCTGTATCGGGAAAACTTGGGTGTTCGATTGTTCGATCGGAAAGTTTAACATTTTCTGTTTATCCGGAATGTGATACAATAATTGGAATTCACAATTAGTTATGAGATAACTGAATGAATGTTATAAACATAGCAGTTTAGTCTCACTTGTTCGGTTGCCACGGAATTTTGATGTGATCAAAAGTCCGTCGCAATCACGTAGCGTACGCGGATACTCGCCGGGTAAACTTAATAGACAGCCTCACTCCATAGCCCCGACCAAGTGATTGTAGGAGAACCCCGTCGCCGAAAGCATCCGTTCGGGTGCTCGCGGCAGCGGTGTTCCGCCTTGGTGCACTTCGTCGACGGTATCGGGGGTGCGACCGTCTACTGAAGTTTGCGACGAGCATTCGATCAGGATGTCGGGAATCTTGTTGAATTGCCCGACTTGATATTGAAAAGAGTTTTCGATAATGAGACTAAAATGCGGGGTTTATAATTGTTAGGCATGCGATGTCTAAAGAATTCATTCGATCAGGCATGCGATGTCTGAGGTGGTTGCGGATTCCAACTGTTGTAGTTTTACACTTTCTTTTCTGTGACCGTAAGTGTAATATGTGATATCGCTGGTTTCGTTGCTATATGTCAACGACAATTGGGATGGGTATATTTACTTACGTTGATGACATGTGATGTTATGTGTTGCTGGATATGTTATATTGGATCGTCGTGTTTGAATAGCCGTGGGGTTTTATGTGAGATGAGTGTTTTTTATTTTCATTCATGTAAAAACTTGTATGTAATATTCTTTTATTGGGGCGCTTCCAGGTTGCGGAAGTTGTCACCTTTTGTATATTATTTACTTTTCCGCACTAGGATAGACCCAAGGAGGAGGGCACAAGCAACCGGGCTCTGGAGTCCAGTGGGAGACCAACTCGAGGAGTCGATGCCGGGTCTCCTAACTCTAGAATTGGTAGGGTTGCTTGCCGCTCTCGTAGGGGTCTAAGGGTGTGGGTTTGGCTATTCATCACGACCGTGGAATCCGTGTTTTATACTGGCTCGTATTGAAAACACGGACGTCCTAGTATATCCAATATTTCATATGATTCTTCTGCTGCGATATCTGTGATGTGATCATGTGATGTTCTGTAATAGATACAGTATATAGTATATATGATATATTATATAGACGTTACTTATGTTTTACACCCGCGCTAGCCCTGCCCTGCTCTGTCGTTAGCTACCTAACCTAACGGTGCACGAGGGGACATCGAGGCGAATGCGGATGGCATAAGTGTACGTCATATCTATCTGTGATGTTTTGGTATTTAAATGATGGGACTTCATTAATGAGATTAATGAAAGTAAAAGAAACCTAAGATGTTGTAGAATCGAATTTCAAAATTAAAACAGGTAGCTACAGTTCTTGCTTTGCACAGCGGTATATACGATATATCCTGCACCTTATTCGATAAGGAAAGGACCGAGATCCCTTCACCGGGAGTGACTCCTTTAGCAATAACTGGCAGATGCTACACCCCCGGTTTGTCTTTTGATTGCTTTTAAGAGTTTTTGCTTTGCACAGCGATATATATGATATATCCCGCACCTCATTCGACGAGGAAAGGACCGACGATCCCTTCACCGGGAGTGACTCCTTTAGCAAAACAAGAAAAGCCTCAAAAGCACTCCATTTTAAAATCATTTGATTCTACAACGATATCAAGTTCATTACGCAATAGGTTTTCAGAAAAACCTGTCGTAGACCTCCGTCATTTCAGATAAGTTGTATATAGTATTCGTGCTGCATTTGATGGCTTTCGTCAAGGTGCAGTGTGCGGTAGCTATATGCTGCTTATCTGCTAGCATACGATGCGATTGGATTAGGGTAGTCGTGCGGCTTTGTTGGCTTTCGTCAAGGGTCGTGCGGGTGGGTTTAATTCGATCAAGAAATGTACGGGTTGAACTTGACTAACGGGCTATGGTTTGTTGGCTTTCGTCAAGGTCATAGCACGTTAGGGGCAAAATATTATCGGGAATTTCAAGTGTTGAAATTTGCAATGAGATTGCATACCTTCTATGAGATAGTTGGATCCCGATACCCGCTGCGAGTAATTGTTACTCCTGGGAGAGTTTTATACATTACAATTAGCCGATCAAGTAGGTGTCTAGAAAGGTGTTAACGAGGTTACGCCTCTGGGAAAACGAGGTTTACATTAATTAGGTCCGTGCGAAAGCACGGGGCACCTCCCTCAAAGTACCGACACTGGCCTGGCTGAAAGATTGGCGAACTTGTAGTGTGTAATTAATCCCGGCTAGTCTTTCCTTTTAGGGTTTGAAGGAAGATTTGATAAAAAGCAGTGGGAGCCATCCTGATTAGATAAAATAATAACCAATCTATTCTTGCAAGAGCGCACGTTGAGTGTTTTCTTCTCTCTCTCTCCTGGTAGCGACCACATCACGCCTTAATCAAGATAATAATACGGATTATTGACCGAACCCGCTTGTTATACTGAGCTGGGGAACGTTAGTCCCGCTCCAACTTATAATTGTTATAAGACAGAGCATGAATTTGGGGAATACCAGATTTCCCGTGCCGCCCAAACGAAGGGAGTGCATGTTGATGCATCATCTTCGGGTGTGTTCATTATACAGAACTGTTTCTCAGTATCCTCCGCATCCTTGGTATATGATACCGGATCAGGATCCCAGATATGTAATCTGTTACATCGGGCTACAAAAGGGTAGAAAAACTGAGAACGGGTGATAAGTTTCATGAGGCAGAAAACGGGGCAAGAGTTGCAGCCAAGTCTGTCGGTCACTGTCACCCTGTATTACCAATACGTTGATTCAGAACGAATGTTATTAGATACCGAACCTGATATACAAAATCATATCAGTCTCTTTATCAGTAAAGAAATGATAAAATTTTGTATTGTTGGATAATGTTTTGAACATTTCCTATATCAAAAGTTGATCGGTTCAGGCACGTTATCTAAAAGCATTAATGTTCTAAATCAAACTACAGTTCTTAGTATTCGGAACACACACAAGAGGAAGAGTTCAGAAATGAACGGATTCTTCTTGAGGTATTGTAGACTAGGTCAGATCAATGTGACCCGACTAGCTAGAGTTACATATAGATGCATATTTAAATCAGTTTGAATTTACATCTTGTGAAACTCGCCAGTCATGTCACAAAGATAAGATGACCATAGCTCTGTTTATTGGAAACAGAGAAAGAGTTAATGAACTCTTAGGACTGATACATGATGATGTATGTAAGGTCTCCTGTCTACACATGCCAGGACTGATTCTTTATACTTCATTATATTCTCTGATAATCTCTCAAGATTCTGTCATATGTTCCTGTTGAAACACAAGTCATAACCTTTTGAGATATTCACAGAATATAAGTTAGAAGTAGAGAACTAGAATACGGGTATAAGTATTATGTCCTTTGATGAGATCAAGGAGGAGAATACTTGTGCATAGAATTTCTGGACTATTCTAAAGGAGAATGAGATTCTCTCTCAGCATTATTCCTCCGTATACACCATAGCACGATGGTATGTCGGGGCGGAGCAGATACACCCTATTTGATATGGTGTGCTCTATGATGAGTACTACTGAGTTACCTTTTTCCTATTGGGTGTTATGCACTTATGAAGCTGCATACCTATTGAATTACGGTTTGAATCAAATTAGTTGCCTACCACTTCATACATGATATGGAAGGGGAAGAGCCCATATCTTAAGTTAGTTAAGATTTGGGGTTGTCCGGCCTATGTCTAAAAGCAAAATCCGGACAAGCTCGAGGCAACGTCTGTTATGTAGAACTGGAAACGTTCCAGCTATACAAAATACAGCAGATGATTTGGTACAACCAAAGGATTCAGTAGATTCCAACGAACCTCAGCCTCTCCGCCGATCTAGTAGGGTTCCTCACCCACCTGAGAGATACTTCGGTTTCTCTATGACAGTGGGAGCGAGGATTGCATCATGAGATGATGACCCAACTAGTTTCGAGCTGGCCATCAGGAGTGAGACTCTGTAAGAATGGCTGGATGCTTAGCGATCTGAGATGGAATCCTTATACACCAACAAAGTATGGACTTTAGTTGCTATATGTGAAGGGTTAAATCCCCATCAGGAGCAAGTATATCTTGAGAAGATTACTTGGTGTACTTGGAAGGGTTGAGACTTTCAAAGCTAGACTTGTTAAAGGTTTTCGTCATCAACCAGGAGTGGATAATGATGAAACCTTTTCCAGTATCTATGCTTAAGTCCATCCAGATCCTACTTGCCACGGCTACATACCATGACTACGATATCTGGCGGTTGGGTGCCATGACATCTTTTCTAAATGATGTTTTAGAAGAGAACGTCTATAAGTACACAGCCAGAGGGCTTCGTAAACAGTGGGAGCAGCGGAAACGTGAACAAGATGCTTTATAGGATAAAGCAGGCATCGCGGAGTTGGAACGTCTGTTTTGATGTCTTAGTCAAAGAGTTTGACATCATCAAAATGGTAGATGAACCTTGTATAAACAAAAAGGTAGTAGGAAGTATGGTGGTGATCCTCGTAGAGCACGTGGATGACATACTTATGATAGGAAAGGAGTTTCCTATG
The DNA here is from genome assembly GCA_030015575.1 of Agapanthus africanus. Lineage (NCBI taxonomy): Eukaryota > Viridiplantae > Streptophyta > Magnoliopsida > Asparagales > Amaryllidaceae > Agapanthus > Agapanthus africanus. The sequence goes on along the minus strand of CM057339.1, from coordinate 475,241,098 downwards.
CTACGCTCGGTCAATCTCCGCTTATCACAAGGATTCTCCAGATAGGATCAATGTGATACCTCTTCCATCCTGAGTTTTCATCTATGAGATAGATGTTATTTGGATGTTAGTATACTCACTAGTTGTAGTGAGATGGTATCAATCGATCCTGGGAGAATCACTGGAAGTGTTCCAGGGTGATAAAGACGACTGAATGTCAGTCGCAGGCATTGTCTTTACCCTTAGTAAAGGGACGGTATGTTGGAAGAGTTCCAAGCTAGATACCATGGCATACTAGACGATAAAGGCAGGATACATCGCTACTTAAGATGCTACCAAAGAGGCTGTTTGGATGTATAATGGTTCATGAGATGAACTACGTTCCGACCATTGTGAGACAATGGAGTTGTGGCTTATGCCAAGGAACGCCGGTCCCATCAGTGATCCAGACTTATTCTAAGGCAGTATCACCTGATCATGGAGATGGTTGATCTCCAAGGTGATCGAGGCAAGGAGAGTAGACTCAGAGGATAACACGGCGGATCCACTCACGAAGGCCTATTCCCAGAGAGAGACTTTTATGGGATGGTTGAGTATGAGATACTTCAACCACTGCTACAGATGGCCCTAGTGCAAGTGGGAGATTGTTAGTTATATGTATGCCCTAGAGGCCATTACTGTACATTGGATGTATATTGTAGTGGATGCTGGGACATATATGGGGAGGACTTTCTTGCTCGACATGATAGTATGCTATCTGGTTGCCCTTTACCTTAACGTGTACACTGATTGTCTATCTGTTACATGTTGGTAAAGCCCTTAGGATGTGTACTTGACTACCTGGACTATGATGCGGATCATACTAGTGGGGACATGGTAGTCCATAAGTACATCCTTCAAAGTCCCTAGTCGTGGGTGTATCGAGACGGGGCATCGATATACCAGAGTAGACTAGCGTATACCTTCTCAACCCATACAGATGGGCGATGGATGATCCCATATCCATCGGTGTTTGACATCAGAGATGATATATGGGTGCTCAGTAGAGACTGGGTACACTGGACGGACTCACCGAGAACTCCCAGATGGTATTATACCTCACGTCAGATGGCAGTTCTCTGGTGACACTGGTACAGAGTAGTCTGTTGACCCGAGATCGTCATAGAGTCTTGTGTGGTTCCCACTGTGCTTTGATTTCCATCTTACCACGTCCAAGAGGGCATGCAAAACGGTGGTTTTTGGGTACGGTCCCGAGTCACATGGAGGCAATGAGCGATAGGAGGGGATTCGTCTCTCCCGGTATAGGGAGTTGATGTTGCGCTGTGTTCGATTGGCTGTAACAGGAAATCCCTGGCCAGGGTTGTTGAGATTTACTGGTAAGTGTTACCAGTAGTTTCTCGAATTGTTATAGACCTCATATCGACACGACTTATCGAGCTATTGGGGTCTGACGTTTACCACCCCTAGGCAAGATATGCGACATATCAGACGATCAGACCGGACTGTACGGTAGTGTTACTGGTTGGATTCACTGTAGTGTGAGCGGGCTTGCTCGTCGATCTTCTGATCGCTCAATACCCGGGTGGCCGTTACGTTTAGCAGACCGCTTGCGGCTTGTGGGTGTTTGATATGATCATCATCTGCTGCCGGCGTATTGACGAGTCTTTAGAGTCCTACACAGAGGTTTCCTGGCTCAAGCGAAACGAAATAGGAGCGCATATGAGATATGTGCGGGACTGAGAATAATGCGTGTATGTGATACCATATTCCATTCTCGCGATGAATGTATCGAATGGTTATATGCGATATAACCTAGTTATCGAATCAATGGTTGATTCGATAAGCCGATACATTGAATACTAGTCGGTTATATGCGATATGACCGGATCGTTAAATCAAGTGTTGATTTAATGATTTATTGTATAATTATATATTTGATATATTACTTTGCATCAACTAGTATCGGTTTACTTAAGATGGATTTTCTCACTCGGGATGTGCGCATTGCATATGCGATATGATTTTGTGCACTTGCTTGTATCATGTTTGATGATACATGCCTTTTGGTTAAGTGTGAAGAATTAAACCTTGGTTAATGAAATGGTTAGGGTTTTATTTTTCCATTACTTATTTATTCATTTATTTGTTTATACATTTTGGAAAATAAATGGAAAAGAGTAAAGAATGGTGGCTTCATTTATTGTTTAGTTAAAGCTTCATGAAGCTTTGACTTAGTCCACCATTCTTATCTCATCCTTAACCCTAACCATACCATTCAACCATGATTAATTCTCTACACTAAACCATGGTTCTATGATGATAAGAATGGATTATTCTTTTCATTTTAGAATTAACTTATCATAACATTTCTTCTTCTTCTTCCTTGAACTCAAGAAGAAAAAGCTTTCTTCATCAATGGTGAATTGAGCAAACAAGTGAGAAATCCAAATCTAAAGTCTACCCACTTCCTATTTCTTCATCCTCTACCTCTTGCCAAGTAGTAGAGTGTGTTTCCTTCACAAGTTTTTGGACTTGGTGAAGTTGGAGCTTGATTTAGCAATGCCTCGACGTAGATCATCTACGGCATGGACATCGACGACCTAGCTTGCCCATTCTCTGACGAAGCCGACGCTAGAGCCCGGGAACTCATATGGACAGCAAGGAGACTTCGTTGCGGAGCTATGGAGGTGGAGCACCGGATCTACAAAGGTTGTATTTCCGTATTCTTTATAGTTAAGTTGTTAACTAGTTATCTTTTCGCCTAGAAATCTAGCAAACGATCCGTAGTCGGGTCTCTCGGCACTGTTAATTTTTGAAATTGGCATGTTCGATGCCTTGTGAGACCTCACTAGAGTGCCTAGGAACCCTACAGTATGTTGTCCAGGGTCCATCAGGACAGAGGGGTTGGTCCTCGTACTATATTCGGTTTACTTATGACTTCTCTAGTTTTTAGACAGGTGTTTCGTGGAAACACAGGGTCCGAATTTTGAGAAGTTATAGGTATTTGAATAAAGTAGAGAACCAGGTGTTGCAAGTATCGGGATTCTTCAAGTTGATCGAAGATATAGATACTTGAGTATGGTATTCAGTTGATAGTAGTGATTAAGAGAACTTGCTTCTCTTTCAGGTTACTCGTAAATGGAAGCATTCCTAAGTTGAGTAACGCTGATCGGCCTCCATCCATTTAGTTGACATGCACTGGAGTCAGCTGCATGATTTGAATCTGGTTCAATTAAATCAGTGCCTCTGTTTCTATATTAGATATAGAACAGTTCATATCTTAACGATGTTAAGGTACGGGAGTTGTCCGGCTTATGCTTAAAACCAGACTCTGGATAACTCAAGGCACGTTTCTGTAATGGCTGTTTGTGGGTTGACCCAGGCTATGACGAGGGTTGACTTTCTACCATCTGGAAGATCAATAGTGATATTGTTCTAGACTCGCCACAGTTCTAATAAAAATGGATTTTTTCAGAAAACAGTAGTGGGAGTATGGTAGAACTGGAAGTGATTCCAGAACCACAAACGATTACTGAAGATTTGATAGGAACCTAAAGATTCAATCTGGTTTGACATTCCATTGGCCACTCCGCAAATAAGATGGGTAACCTCAGGCACCCGAGAGGTACTCTGGTAGCCTCAAGGACGGTGTCAGGGAGGTTCTTGTTAACCCACACTTGCCATTGCTGTTGTTCCAGGCTGCGAGACCCGGCGAGAGGATGAGTATAGCGTCGTTCTAAACTGGTTTTAGAAGTGTACGTCTATATGACTCTGCCAGAGGGTTGTCATAGTCAGTGGGAGTAGCGGAAGCATTGGTGGACAGGTGGCTTATGTCTATTTATAGACTAAAGCACAATAGCGGAGAAAGATCATCTGTTTCTGATGTAACAGTCATAGGTTTGACTTCATCAGAATAGGGGATGGATCTGTTAAGAAGGTAGTAGGGTGTGATGTCCTGGTATTTGGATGACATACACAGAGTAGGAAAAGAAACTCCTATACTACGATCGGTTATACTTTGGTCGTCACACAGTGGTTTCTCCATAAAGGAAATGGATTTCATATCAAACATTCTGGTTACTGGATCTATGGTTTTAGATCTAGATTTAGGTAGTTTCCCAATCTGGGTACTTAGACAGCATTCTAAGAGTATTTAGAATAGACGACTCCTGGCACGGTAGTGTACCTGCAGGTGATGGAGTCACCCTCTCTAAAGGTGTCTTACTGACTAAAGGGGAGAGGGATGTGCATGATTGGCAAATCACTTGCTTAGGCAATTGAGTCAATCATGAGATGTCAAGTACCACACCAGATGTTGTTTTTGCACTAGATGCAGTAAGTTGACATTGATCCAATCCTGGAGAAACAGTCGGAAGCAGTTTTAGAACCTAAGTGGATGTTCTAGGGATATGATAACGGCAGCCTTATTCAGGAGATAGTTATCATTCCAGACTTCCAAGGTGACATGGATGACAGAGAGGTTGTCAGAGTTATAGTTTTCCTTCTGACGAGGGGCAGTATTTTGGATAGGTAGTCCAAGGCAATACTGAGGGAGGCATGGCGCAGGATACTGATTAAGTTCAGTTGACGATACAGTCTAAGAAGTTTGGATTTGGAGTTCATTTATGAGCTAGGTCCCATCAGACATCCAGACACATTCTAAGACAGGTATTGCTCATTTCGGGAGATGGCTTTCTCCGTGAAATTGAGATATAGAGAGACATAGAAAGAAACATCAAGGCGGATCCACTCACTGAGGCTATTCCTCGAACGCAATAGTTTCGCAAACGAGCTTTGTGAGACTGACTAGTAGAGGAGTTGGGTGTTCGGTATCACACGGGTTGTGAGTAGGCGACATCGCAATAATTAGCCTTCAGTGCAAGTGGGAGATTGTTGGAGATAGTGCCCTTAGAGTCAATTATTGGATCACAGGCACGTGATTGCAATGATTGAGGGAGGACCTATCCCGGTAGGACAGTCTTACTCGAGATGATAGTATGCTATCTGGTTCATCTTTATCATCGTGTACTGCTTTAGGTGACCTGATAAGTCGCTATTACACGTTGATAGAGCCCCTAGGATTCTTGCTTGACTGCCAGCAGTATGAGGGCGATCATATACGTGAGAGCTGGTAGTCTATAAGCACATCCTTAAAAGGTCCCTAGTGATGGGAGTTTCGAGACAGGGCATCGATACTCCAGAGTAGACTAGTGTAAACAGTCGAGACCCCGACGAGGGGCGGTGGCCGGTCTCACAAGCCACTGGTGTCAGTTGGTTCACCTAAGATGTATACATGTGCTCATTGGGTTATGAGTACACCGGACAGGACTCGCCGGGAACATGCTAGTTGGTCTTATACCTGACGTCAGATAGCAGTTCCCTGGTGACATATGTACATGTTAGTTCATCAACCTGGGGATCGTCATTTGTCTCGTGTGAGTTCCCACTGTACTTTGATTACTACCCTACCATGCTCAAAGTAGACGTGCAAACAGGTTTTAGTTGGGTACAGTCCCGAGCCACATGGAGGCAGTGAGCGGATCTTCAGGGGTTCGTCTCTCCCGGTATTGGGGGTGAGGTCGCGCTGTGTCTAGGAGAGCCATTACACAAAGCCCTCGGCCGAGGCAGGAGATTTACTGGTAGGTATTCGAGTAGTATCTCAGGATGTTCTGGACTGCACTCCGACACGACTTGTACCGCTTTTGGGGGTCTGACTTTTACCAACCCCCTAGGCCCGCCATGCGATGCTCATAGACAAACGGACCGGACTGTACGGATATTGTCACTGACAGGCTCAGTAGGGTGTCAGGATGAGTTCGCTCATTGACGTCCCTTTTGGTCAATACCTGGTAGCCCGTTACGTATTGGCTTATACCTCTGACGTGCTAGTGGTTAAATCCACAACCACGGTGTTGACGAGTCTTTAGAGTCCCCCACAGACAGTTGCTCAAGTTTCGGGCGAAACGCTGTAGAGGCCGTATGGAGATATGGCAGGGTTCGATCAGACAGGTGCAGTATTGCACGGATCATGATCGGACGGTTTATACCAGCGGGCTTTGGTTTAAGCCGGATCCTAGTATTGTATAGTGCAGATTTTGTCTCATTGCATTTGTATTCGGTCGGAATACAAATGCGGGTGTGTATGCACAGTAGCGGGGTTTTCCTGTAATTTATTACGGGATCAGTTTTTTGGAGTTGCCAGTTTGTTTTCTGTTTCAGCCATATTTATTTGTATCATTCATTGGCTGAAGATTGGTGGAGGAGGGCTTATTTGCATTTGTGCAAATAAGCATTTGTGGAGGGTGGTTTTTTCCTATTCTTGTGTCATGATGATTCTTCCACCCTTGACTTTCTTTAGTCATCATGGCTAGTCTTGTAGTATCATGATGGCATGACTTTTTGGTAATGGGAGTTGATTTGTTCTTAGAGTGTTGGATTATGGTTGTGATCATTTGACTTCATGATTATCATTATTCCCTTGCATTATTATCCCTCACTTGGCTCACTCCTCCTCTCCCTTGATGAAAAGTGGCCGGCCATTTCCCTTGCGGGAGTTGATACAATTTTTTAGGGTGCCATTTTCATCTCATATTTGCTTGCAAAATTCTTTTGGTTCACCTCAAAAGTTTACACTTCATTTTCCTCCACCATATAAATGGCAACTACCTCAACCCCTAGAGACACAAGTTCCACACTACATTCTACGGCAAATCTTGGGCACGTCGACTCGCCAACTTCATGCCCGAGTTGCCACGGTATAGAGGTGGGAGCCCATAAAAGAAGCCGGCGACGTGGTGCCCTTCCGGCGAGAAGTTGGAGACCGGACATTCCGCGGGAGATCGGGACGACGGCGAGAATACCGGAGGACACGGATCGCTCGGTATCTCTCTCTTCCCCATCTTGTAGTTAGCTAGTGTTAGTTATATGTATGCCCTAGAGGCCATTACTGTACATACGATGTATATTGTAGTGGATGCTAGGACATATATAGGGAGGACTTTCTTGCTCGACATGATAGTATGCTATCTGGTTGTACTTTATCTTAACATGTACTCTGATTGTCTCTACATTACATGTTGATAAAGCCCTTAGGATATGTACTCGACTACTGGGACTATGATGAGATCATACTAGTGGGGCCACGGTAGTCGACAAGTACATCCTATAACTGTTCCTAGTCGAGGGTATATCGAGACAGGGCATCGATGCACCAGAGTAGACTAGCGTATACGCATCTTGACCTATATGATGGGCGATGGATGATCCCATATCCATCGGTGTTTGACATCAAGGATGGTGTACGGGTGCTCAGTGGAGACTGGGTACACTGGACGGACTCGCCGAGAACTCCCAGATGGTATTATACCATACGTCAGATGGCAGTTCTCCGGTGACACTGGTACAGAGTAGTCTGTTGACCCGAGATCGTCATAGAGTCTCGTGTGGTTCCCACTGTGCTTTGATTTCCATCATACCACGTCCAAGAGGGCGTGCAAAAAGGTGGCTTTTGGGTACAGTCTCGAATCATATGGTGGCAATGAGCGATAGGAGGGGATTCGTCTCTCCCGGTATAGGGAGTTGATGTTGTGCTGTGTTCGATTGGCTATAACCGGAAATCCCTGGCCAGGGTTGCTGAGATTTACTGGTAAGTGTTATCAGTAGTTTCTCAAACTGTTATAGACCTCATATCGACACGACTTATCGAGCTACTGGGGTCTGACGTTTACCACCCCTAGGCGAGATATGCGACATATCAGACGACGAGACCGGACTGTACGGGAGTGTTACTGTTTGGATTCACAGGAGAAGTTACAGGCTTGCTTGTTGATCTTCTGAGCGCTCAATACCTGGGTAGCTGTTACGTTTAGCTGACCGCTTGCAGCTTGTGGGTGTTTGATATGATCATCACGTACTGCCGGCGTATTGACGATTCTTTAGAGTCCTACACAGAGGTTTCTTGACTCAGGCAAAACGGAGTAGGAGCACATATGTGATATGTGCGGGACCGAGGATAATGCGATATATGATACCGTATTATACTCTCGCGATATTTGATATCAGCCGGGTCATCGGATCAAGTGTTGATTCGATGAATCGGTACGGATAAATATTAGTCGGTTATATGCGATATAGCCGGATTGTCGGATCAAGTGTTGATTCGATAATTTAATGTATAATAATATATTTGATATATTAAATTACATTAACTAATATTTGCTCACTAAAAGATTCTTTTTCTCACTCGGGTAATACATTGATATATATGCGATATATGTTAAATGTATTATTTTATTTTATTTTGCAATAAATATTGTATATGTGATATATAATATTGTAACATATTATAATTATTAATGCAACATGATTAGAGGAGTTTAAACATGATTAGGGTTTGGATTAGGGTTAAACCTTCTAGTTGATTCTAGAAGCTTTTACTTTGTCATGATAAAGATATTTGTGTTGATCTTTATCCATGACTCACACTTAACCCAACCCAAACCCTAACCCTAGTAAACTCTCTACAATGGTTAAGTGAACCATGGTTGCATAAATGATTATGATAACATTCTTTCTATTCATCACAAATGATTGATCATCTTCTTCCTCCTTCATTCTTCCGTGGAAAAGCTTGCTTGTTTTTCAAAAGGTGATGAATAAATATGAGAAAAAGATAAATAAAGAGAGCAAAATTCCTACTTCATCATCCTCATCTTCCCTTGCCATTTAGATGAGGGTGTTCACATCATTTCATGAGTGTTAGCTTGTGTTAAAGAAACTTCGAGGTAGATCATCGTAGTATCGAAGATCGGAAGCAAAGGTTGCATCATTCTCTTCGTGGAACCTCTCGAGAGTCCGGAACCCGATGATCGCAGCGAAGGGACCACAACACGGAGCATATGAAGTGAAGGACCGGATCTACAAAGGTTGTAATCCCTCTCACTTAGTGTTAAAATGTTTAGCATGCAAATAATCGCTTAATCTCTAGTTTAAAGTTCCGTATTCGGGTTGTTCGGCACGGCTAAATTTAAAATCGGGCATGGTTGATGCCTCGTAGACCCTTGTGCGCATGCCTAGCAACCCTACAGTAGTATCAGAGCGAAGCTAGAGCTTTAGGCGAAGTCTAGACGAAGTTTAAAGTCCGACCGAACCCGGAACCCCGACTCCAAAATGCTCTCTGGAAATTTTCTGAAAATTTGGATTTTTGTCAATTAAAAGTTTCTAAAAAATTCAGCAGGGTCTAATTAGAATTACTGTGAAATTCGAGGGGGTAATTCGTCAAAAGTGCGGTGGAACCGCGGCAGAAGCCTGGCTTCTGCGGCGGTTCCGCGGCCAATTGATGACGTCACCCCTCCTATTTTGCACATTAATTCCTACTACGCAGTGCTGAGTTCTCTGGAATGTTTTAATTTTTATTCGACAGTTGAGTTTTCTGGAGTTGTTTTGGGGATTCGATGTTTCGATCGGAGTATTAGATTTTGTCTATGTAGTTTTCCGGATAACTTTTAGAAACTGTTAAAAAGTTCGAACGGATATCAATAACTCACTTTTTCTCCTGTCGGAAATTTTTTTCAAAAGTTGGATTTTTCCTCGTGTTTAAGAATGTTCTAAGTCGTGCAAGTAACTCGATGGACCCTCTAGAAGACAACAAACCTTAACTCGATTATGTGACCGTCTTGAACTACTCTTTGAACCTTAGGGTTTGGGGCAGTACGGCGTGCCACATGCGAGGCGTTGGCTTGACCCTTCTACGTCTGGACCATTGGTACTGTGGCATATAATGGATGTTTTTAAACTGTTTTCAAGTGTTGAAATATATTGGGGAAATCTTGGGTGCTTGATGATTCGATTGGAAAGTTTAACTTTTTCTATTTATCTGGAATATGATACAATACTTGGAATCCACATGTAGTTATGAGATAACTGATTTGAATATTATAAACATAGCAGTTTAGTCTCAGATGATCGGTTGCCACGGAATTTTGATGCGATCAAAAGTCCGTCGCAATCACGTAGCGTACGCGGATACTCGCCGGGTAATTAAGTTTGCGACGAGCATTCGATCAGGACAATCGGGAATCTTGTTGAATTGGCCGACTTGATATTGAAAAGAGTTTTCGATAATGAGACTAAAATGCGGGGTTTATAATTGTTAGGCATGTGATGTCTAAGGAATTCATTTGGTTAGGCATGCGATGTCTAAGGAGGTTGCGGATTCCAACTGTTGTAGTTTTACACTTTCTTTTCTGTGACCGTAAGCGTAGTATGTGGTGTATCGCCGGCTTCGTTGCTATACATCAACGACAATCGGGATACGCATACTTGCTTACGTTGATGATATGAGATATTATGTGTTGCTATGATATGTTGTATTGGATCGTCGCGTTTTGAATAGCCGGGGGTTTTATGTGAGATGAGAGTTTTTTCTTTTTCATTCATGTAAAATTCATTTGTATGTAATATTCTTTCATTGGGGCACTTCCAGGTAGCGGAAGATGTCACCGTTGTATATTATTTACTTTTCCGCATTAGGTAGACCCAAGGCGGGGAGCACAAGTAACCCGGTTCTAGGGTCTAGTGGGAGACCATCTCGAGGAGTCGAGACCGGGACTCCTAACCCTAGAATTGGCAGTGTTTCTTGCCGCTCTCGTAGGGGTCTAGGGATGTGGGTTTGGCTATTCATCGCGACCGTGGAATCCGTGTTTTATACAGGCTCGTATTGAAAACATGGACGTCCTAGTATATCCAATATTTCATATATGTTCTTCTGCTGCAATGTTCTGTGATGAGATCATATTACTGCCTGAGACGAATGTTTATATTATATATATATGAGATATATGTTATATTGCAGATTTCGTTTCAAAAGAGATGCTTTTGAAGCATAATAAAATGGGACTTCATTAATGAGATTAATGAAATAAAAGAAACCTAAGATGTTGTAGAAACTTATTTAAAAACTGGTAGCTCTAGTTCTTGCTTTGCATAGCGGTGTTCCTTGTAGAACATCCAGCACCTTATTCGATAAGGAAAGGACCGAGATCCATTCACCGGGAGTGACTCCTTTAGCAATAACTGGCAGATGCTACAAACTCGGTTTGTCTTTTGATTGCTTCTATAGTTCTTGCTTTGCACAGCGGTATATATGATATATCCTGCACCTTATTCGATGAGGAAAGGGCCGACGATCCCTTCACCGGGAGTGACCCCTTTAGCAAAACTAGAAAAGCCTCAAAAGCACTCCATTTAAAAATCACTCGATTCTACAACGATATCAAGTTCATTACGCAAAAGGTTTTCTTAAAAACCTGTCGTAGCCCTCCGTCATTTCAGATAAGTACTGGTTAGTATTCGTGCTGCGTTTGTTGACCTCTGTCAAGGCGTAGTGTGCGGTAGCTGATTAGTGCTTATCTGTATAAGCATATGATGTGATTGATTTAGGGTAGTCGTGCGACCTTGTTGACCTCTGTCAAGGGTCGTGCGGGTGGGTTTACTTCAATCAGGAAATGACGGGTTGAACTTGACTAGCAGCCTATGGTTTGTTGATCTCTGTTAAGGTCATAGGACGCTTGGGGCAAAATATTATTGGGAATTTCAAGAGTTGAAATTTGCAATGAGATTGCATACCTTCTATGAGATAGTTGGATCCCGATACCCGCTGCGAGTAAGAGTTACTCCTGGGAGAGTTTTACACATTACAATTAGCCGATCAAGTAGGTGTCTAGAAAGGTGTTAATGGGGTTATGCCTCTGGGAAAACGAGGTTTACATTAATTAGGTTCGTGCGAAAGCACGGGGGACCTCCCTCAAAGTACCGACACTGGCCTGGCTGAAAGATTGGCAAACTTGTAGCGTGTAATTAATCCCGGCTAGTCTTTCCTTTTAGGGTTTGAAGGAAGATTTGATTAAAACAGTGGGAGACATCCTGATTAGATATATTATATAACCAATCTAATCTTGCAAGAGCATACTCTGAGTGTTTTCTTCTCTCTCTCTCTCCAGGTAGCGACCATATTACGCCTTAATCAAGATAATAAAACGGATATATTGACCGAACCCGCTTGTTATACTGAGCTGGGGAACGTTGGTCCCGCTCCAACTTATAATTGTTATAAGACAGAGCAGGAAATTGGGGAATACCAGATTTCCCGAGCCGCCCAAACGAAGAAAGTGTATGCTGATGCATCATCTTCGGGTGTGTTCATTACAGAGAACCGTTTCTCAGTATCCTTTACGTCCTGGGTATGTGATACCGGATCAGGATCCCGTATATGTAATCTGTTACATGGACTACAGATAGGTAGAGAACTGAGAACGGGTGATAAGTTTCATGAGACAGAAAACGGTGCAAGTGTTGCAGCCAAGTCTGTTGGTCACTATCACCCTGTATTACCAGAATACATTGATTCTGAACGAATGTTATTAGATACCGAACCTGATATACAAAATCATATCAGTCTCTTTATTAGTAAAGAAAAGATATAATTTTGTATTGTTGGATAATGTTTTGAACATTTCCTATATCAAGAGTTGATCGGTTCAGGCACGTTATCTAAAAGCATTGATGTTCTAAATCAAACTACAGTTCTTAGTATACGGAACACACACAAGAAGAAGAGTTCAGAAATGAACGAATCCTTCTTGAGGCATTGTAGACTAGGTCATATCAATGCGACCCGACTGGCTGAAGTTACATTTAGATTCATATTTAAATCTGTTTGAATTTACATCTTGTGAAACTTGCCAATCATGTCACAAAGATAAGATGACCACAGCTCTGTTTATTGGAAACAGAGAAAGAATTAGTGAACTTTTGGGATTGATACATGCTGATGTATGAAAATCCCCTGTCTACACATGCCAAGATTGGTTCTTTGTACTTCATTACATTCTTTGATAATCTCTTAAGATTCAGACATGTGTTCCTGTTGAAATATAAGTCCGAAGCTTTTGAGATATTCACAGAATATAAGTTAGAAGTAGAGAACCAAAATACGGGTATAAGTATTATGTCCTTTGATGAGATCAAGGAGGAGAATACTTGAGCACGGAATTCCGGGTCTATTCTAAAGGAGAATGAGCTTTTTCTCAGCATTACTCCTCCGTATACACCATAGCACGATGGTATATCGGGGCGGAGCAACAACACCTTATGTGATATGGTGTGCTCTATGATGAGTACTACTGAGTTTCCTATTTCCTTTGGGAGTTATGCACTTGTGAAGTTGCATACCTATTGAATGTGGATTCAATAGTTTCCAACGAACCTCAGCCTCTCCGCCGATCTAGCAGGGTTCCTCACCCACCTGAGAGATACTTCGGTTTCTCTATGACAGTGGGAGTGAGGACTGCATCATGAGATGATGACCTAACTAGTTTCGAGCTGGCCATCAGGAGTGGGACTCTGTGAGAATGGCTGGATGCTTATCGATCTGAGATGGAATCCTTATACAACAACAAAGTATGGACTTTGGTTGCTTTATCTGAAGGGTTAAATCCCCATCAGGAGCGAGTATATCTTGAGATGATTACTTGGTGTACATGGAAAAGTTGAGACTTTCAAAGCTATGCTTAAAGTCCATCCAGATTCTACTTGCCACGGCTAAATACCATGACTACGATATCTGGTGGTTGGGTGTCATGACTGCTTTTCTAAATGATGATTTGGAAGAGAGCGTCTGTAAGTACACAGCCAGAAGGCTTCGTAGACAGTGGGAGCAGCGGAAACGTGTACAAGATGTATTATGTGATAAAACAGGCATCGCGGAGTTGGAACATCGGTTTTCATGTGGTAGTCAAAGAGTTTGACTTCATCAAAATGGTAGATGAACCTTGTATATACGAAAAGGTAGTAGGGAGTATGGTGGTGATCCTCGTAGAGTACGTGGATGACATACTCTTGATAAGAGAAGGAGTTTCCTATGCTATGATCGGTCAATCTCCGCTTATCACAAGGATTCTCCATATAGGATCAAAGTGATACCTACTAAATCCTAAGTTTTGAATCTATGAGATAGATCTAATTGGATGTTAGGATACTCACTAGTTGTAGTGAGATGGTATCAATCGATCCTGGGGAGAATCACTGGAAAGGTTCCAGGGTGATAAGGACGACTGAATGTCAGTCGAAGGCATTGTCTTTACCCTCAGTGGAGGGACGGTATGTTGGAAGAGTTCCAAGCTAGATACCGTGACATACTAGATGATTAAAGGCAAGATACATCGTTACCAAGGATACTACAAAAGAGGCAGTCTGGATATTTATAAGTTCATAAGATGAACTTCGTTCCTACCATTGTGTGACAATGGAGTTGTGGCTTTAGCCAAGGAACTACCGTCCCATCAGAAATCCAGATATAATTCTTAGGCAGTATCACCTGATCATGGAGATGGTTGATCTCCAGGGAGATCGAGGTAAGGAGAGTAGACACAGAGGACAACAGCGCGGATCCACTCACAAAAGCCTTTTTTCCAGTAGAGACTTTTACGGGAAGGTTGAGTATGAGATACTTCAACCGCAGCTAATTGTTGGGTATGCGATACCATAACAGATGGCCCTAGTGCAAGTGGGAGATTGTTAGTTATATGTATGCCCTAGAGGCCATTACTGTACATACGATGTATATTGTAGTGGATGCTAGGACATATATAGGGAGGACTTTCTTGCTCGACATGATAGTATGCTATCTGGTTGTACTTTATCTTAACATGTACTCTGATTGTCTCTATATTACATGTTGATAAAGCCCTTAGGATATGTACTCGACTACTGGGACTATGATGAGATCATACTAGTGGGGCCACGGTAGTCGACGAGTACATCCTATAACTGTTCCTAGTCGAGGGTATATCGAGACAGGGCATCGATGCACCAGAGTAGACTAGCGTATACGCATCTTGACCTATATGATAGGCGATGGATGATCCCATATCCATCGGTGTTTGACATCAAGGATGGTGTACGGGTGCTCAGTGGAGACTGGGTACACTGGACGGACTCGCCGAGAACTCCCAGATGGTATTATACCATACGTCAGATGGCAGTTCTCCGGTGACACTGGTACAGAGTAGTCTGTTGACCCGAGATCGTCATAGAGTCTTGTGTGGTTCCCACTGTGCTTTGATTTCCATCATACCACGTCCAAGAGGGCATGCAAAAAGGTGGCTTTTGGGTACAGTCTCGAATCATATGGAAGCAATGAGTGATAGGAGGGGATTCGTCTCTCCCGGTATAGGGAGTTGATGTTGTGCTGTGTTCGATTGGCTATAACCGGAAATCCCTGGCCAGGGTTGCTGAGATTTACTGGTAAGTGTTATCAGTAGTTTCTCGAACTGTTATAGACCTCATATCGACACGACTTATCGAGCTACTGGGGTCTGACGTTTACCACCCCTAGGCGAGATATGCGACATATCAGACGACGAGACCGGACTGTACGGGAGTGTTACTGTTTGGATTCACAGGAGAAGTTACAGGCTTGCTTGTTGATCTTCTGAGCGCTCAATACCTGGGTAGCTGTTACGTTTAGCTGACCTCTTGCAGCTTGTGGGTGTTTGATATGATCATCACCTACTGCCGGCGTATTGACGATTCTTTAGAGTCCTACACAGAGGTTTCTTGACTCAGGCAAAACGGAGTAGGAGCACATATGTGATATGTGCGGGACCGAGGATAATGCGTTATATGATACCGTATTATACTCTCGCGATATTTGATATTAGCCGGGTCATCGGATCAAGTGTTGATTCGATGAATCGGTACGGATAAATATTAGTCGGTTATATGCGATATAGCCGGATTGTCGGATCAAGTGTTGATTCGATAATTTAATGTATAATAATATATTTGATATATTAAATTACATTAACTAATATTTGCTCACTAAAAGATTCTTTTTCTCACTCGGGTAATACATTGATATATATGCGATATATGTTAAATGTATTATTTTATTTTATTTTGCAATAAATATTGTATATGTGATATATAATATTGTAACATATTATAATTATTAATGCAACATGATTAGAGGAGTTTAAACATGATTAGGGTTTGGATTAGGCTTAAACCTTCTAGTTGATTCTAGAAGCTTTTACTTTGTCATGATAAAGATATTTGTGTTGATCTTTATCCATGACTCACACTTAACCCAACCCAAACCCTAACCCTAGTAAACTCTCTACAATGGTTAAGTGAACCATGGTTGCATAAATGATTATGATAACATTCTTTCTATTCATCACAAATGATTGATCATCTTCTTCCTCCTTCATTCTTCCATGGAAAAGCTTGCTTGTTTTTCAAAAGGTGATGAATAAATATGAGAAAAAGATAAATAAAGAGAGCAAAATTCCTACTTCATCATCCTCATCTTCCCTTGCCATTTAGATGAGGGTGTTCACATCATTTCATGAGTGTTAGCTTGTGTTAAAGAAACTTCGAGGTAGATCATCGTAGTATCGAAGATCGGAAGCAAAGGTTGCGTCATTCTCTTCGTGGAACCTCTCGAGAGTCCGGAACCCGATGATCGCAGCGAAGGGACCACAACACGGAGCATATGAAGTGAAGGACCGGATCTACAAAGGTTGTAATCCCTCTCACTTAGTGTTAAAATGTTTAGCATTCACGTAATCGCCTAACCTCTAGTTTAAAGTTCCGTATTCGGGTTGTTCGGCACGGCTAAATTTGAAATCGGGCATGGTTGATGCCTCGTAGACCCTTGTGCGCAAGCCTAGCAACCCTACAGCTAGGACTAGTTTAATGGCCCGATCCGGGTTTTAGTGCGCGGTGGTGCCGGTTTGCTAGTTTGCAAAGTTTTTCGCTTTCGCATTCCAGCGTCGGATTGACGGCCGGGGCGTCGCCGTGCACTTACACACTTGACTTAATAATCCGGTCATATAATATATAACCGACTAACATTCAATGTATCGACTTATCGAATCAACACTTGATTCGATAACCCGGTTATATCATATATAACCGACCGATACAAAAAGTCACGAGAATAGAATACGGTATCACATACACGCATTATTCTCGGTCCCGCACATATTACATATGCGCCCCTATTTCGTTTTGCCTGAGCCAGTAAAACCTCTATGTAGGACTCTAAAGACTCGTCAATACGCCGGTAGTAGGTGATGATCACATCACGCACCCACAATGTAACATTTTCAAAAAGATAAAATATTAATTTTGGGAATTTTTATAATTTAATATTATTTTATTGAATATTTTAATATTTTGGTATTATTAAATACAAATAAATGGGAAAAAATTTTTGGAAAAATTATGGAAAATTCTAAAATAGGGAAAATTAGAGAATTATGACATTTTAAAGTTTTTGTGATTAGTTTGACACTAATTTAGTGCTAATCGCGATTAAAAATCGCTAATCGGTTTTTTAGCATTTTTGTGCAAAACATGCACATATCATTCTTTTTCACACTTGTGCATTTTCACTATGGTTTGCTTTGGGGTTACTATTTATGTGAGAAGGGTTTTTTAAGGAAAAAGAAAAGAAAAGAGAAAAGAATTGAGTAGTAGGTGAGAGAGAGAGAGAGAGAGAGGTATGGTCTCCTTTTGACTTAACCATCTCCTTCATTTCCTTCACTCATCTCTCTCTCCCTCATCAACCTTGCTGCTGCTGCTGCTCCTCACTTCCCTCCCCTCTTCAAGCCCTCTAAACACATCCAAAACAACTCCAAAACCCCAATCTCATTTCACTAAAAAGATGCACAAGCTCAAGACCTACACGATGGACCAAGAAAGCATGGATTTTGGCCACTAGGGGCAACTCAAGAAAATTCTTGAGTTGCCAAATGAGGTAATTACTGAACCATTAGCTTAGTTTAGCATTACTTTTAACCCTATGTTAAGATTGAATCAATATCGGGTAATTTTGTGAACATGGGAAAAACCTAGTTAGGGTTTGAGGGAAACTTGTGTTGTATGTGAAATTGAGTTCAGTAGAGGCTACACCAACACCCTAGTGTATGAATTGAGACCCTAACCTAAAGCTTAAACCCATAATACGGATTTTAGAAACCGATATCGGAGAATTTATGAAATCTGTGAAGGGTATATTGAATCTGCTTTCACCCGAGACACCCTAAATTAAAATTGATTGGACAGTGACATGTGCAGGCACCCAGAAAGCTACCACCAAGACCCCAGCCCCTAATTCCTTTTCCCGGCCGCAAATTCTACCATTCTGGCCGCAATTTGCGGCCAGAACATGATGGAATTGGCTCGTTTTGGTTTTGGTGTTCCCTTATCTGTAGATTAGGCCCCTAGTATATATAGAATTGTCTAATTTGACCTAGGGTGAAATCTGGAACATATTTCCTAAGTTGCTGTTTTGGATTCGTGTTTCCGTATTCCGTATTTTTAAGTCTGAATTAGTGTCTTGTGTTTTACCTCGATTATTTGGCGTTTAAATGACGATATAGAGGATTTATTGATGGTTTTGAAGGCGTGCCATAGGTTCTAACCTATAGGCCTCTTATCGTATCGTTTTGGGTTTCGTGTGAGCTTTGATTTGGTTTTAATGCGCATATATGACACTTTGATGTGTAGGTACCCCATGAAGACTTCGGGACAACAAGCAAGCGCGTGGCGACGTCCATAAACGAAGACGCAAGGTGAGTAGATTATATCTACCGGGGGAAGTCGGGTGGATGGCGTATACCACCCCCGCAGTCCGTAGTTGTGATAATATATATGATAGTTAGGTGTATTATGGATAGTGTAGGGTTAGAAGTGACTAGTGTAGTTCATAGTCGCGAACCCTAGAATAGAATTACACCTACACGCACACCCTTGCATATTACTTATACTTGCACTGTGTTGATGATATTGGATGACATTGGAGATGAGTCGATGATGTTGGGCCTTGTGCCGCGAGATCGGTGATTTGATGTGATTCGTTTTTAGGATACGATATGTGATCTCTAGCGGGCCTTGGGACGTGTGCTTGTACACGCAGTATTTTGATGGTATCAGTTGTACTAGACTTAGATCAGTACCCCAGATTATGTGATATGATGATGGTGATACCTGAGACGTGATGAGATGGTGTGATATTGACCGTACCCAGCTATTGGGATGCCGTACGACGATTTACCGTACGTGCCTATATTGACGATAGATCCGCGCTCATGACTTGTGGATGTCATATGATATACTGTATCGTACGCGATATTATTGAGGCGGGATCACCGACTAGTATATCTATATATATCGACTCAGATTTAGGTGGTTTCCATACCCCTCCTGATTGACCTGATACTTAGATCTGTAGTTTGCATAGTAGATTCTTCACTGTGGTGTTGATTATTTGATTTCCGCATATTCATGCTATTCGCATTGCTTGCATATGTTTATTGCTATATTATTATCATGCTGTTAGGACACCAGCAACATTATCGATGATGCGTATGTTCCACGTACACTATTTGCCGGCTCACACACTTCATCATCGATAATTGCCATGCCACTACAATGTAGTATTGTTGCGTTCATGATATGATTCTTGCATGGCATATTGTACACTTATACTTGTACACAAACATAGATGATTCTGACTTGATTAGAGACTTGGGAACCGCAAGATGTTCATCAAAACTGATTCGTTTTAAAAGAGCGGTTTCCCTCTACATGTGCACATTACTATTCCATGTTGCATGACTTATGATATGCTTACCTTTCTTACATGTCGCATACATCATGTTTTGATTATACGCATTGAGATATGTTATTTCCATGATATTTCTGGATTTGGGAACCGTGGGTATTTCAAAAGGGAATATATAATTGTGTTAAAAACCCGGTTACCCTTGATATGATATTTCAGTGCGTCCACCATGTGTTTTCTCAGTGCTGAGAGCGACATGTGAAACCCGAGTCGAGGAGGCGGATGAGGCCGATTGCGGGTACGTGGTGAACCCGGTATGGTATCCCGGGGCGAGAACGGTTTCGCTGTGTAGTAGACGGTGAGCCTGGCAGAGGGACTACTACCTACCGGTGATTGTATTTGAGCTCGGCGGATATCTGGAGGATACCGACCGGAGTTGAGAGATGGATATGGGCTGACCCGTAATGCCGGGGCCGAGGGCCGATACCGCAGACGGAGCCCCATATGGATGAGGATATGGGCTGACCCGTACTGCCGGGGCCGAGGGCCGATACCGCAGAGGGAGCCCCATATGGACGAGGATTTACGTGTCGATGCTAGGCACGGGTTTCATGATGTTTTTCCATGATTTTGGTTATATCCTCATATTAGCATACATGATGCTTTTTGTCTTTAGGTGACGGGTGGATGGGTTCCACGTTTATTGTCATTGGGTGACGGGTGGACGGGTTCCACGTTTATACAGACATGGATCATATACAGACTGGATTTACATTGATCATACTTCATTTGTATATATAACAGGGTATGAGGGCGCTGTTATATATACCCTTACACCAATATTTGTGGTATGAGACGCTAATATATGTGTATTGATATCCTTTCGATACTTCATCATATTTACTTCATGCAGACATACCTTATACTGATGACATGTTATTACCTGAGTACTTGGCACCACATACCTGTTTAGATGTTGCTTGCCACCTTATCATGTATTAGGCTTATTCCTTGAGGTTTATTACTGATTGTTGACCTAGGATTATGTCTTGCATTCGGTTTCTGCTTGTAGATATTCTCTATTCACGAGTTGGCAACTCACCCCCGTTGTGCCACAGTTCTTGCAGGTTTTGCCGTACAGGTTCCTTTGCGGCATTTCTGGCACATTGCTTCCTTGCGGGTGAATTGCTTTTGGTAGGTGGGTTCTTTTGCATCAAGAACCACCATTGTACTTGTATTATTCTTGTATCTAGAATTTCCATCAACCAAAACTTGTATATTGTTTCAGACTCAGACCTTAGTGATGTATTATTCGACCTTAGAGTCGCGCTTAGTAGTATTGCGGTTTTCATGCTTACTGAGTTTCTTTTGGATTTGATCCTCGCCTTTCGGCGTTGTATATTATATTGCATGTGTGGTTGTGACCGTCAATTGACGAAGAGCTAGCTCCCGCTTGGGGATGCCTTTTACCATTGTATATATGTTGTTCTTGTTGTACCGCGTTCGGGGCCAGTATTTACAAAAGAAACTTTGCCGAAATTTTTAGAAAAGACTTTACCTTTTAAAAATGCACATTCGGCTTGGTTATTTAAAAACCTTGACTTCAAACATGTTTTCCTTCACTTCTTTAAACCAGTTTTCTTTACTTACTATTAAAATGGTTTTAGATTTCTGGGCTTTTGGCTTACTTGGATCAGATGGAGTCCTATAGACTTCATATGGTTCAAGGGCCAGTCACGTGCTCTTTCGGGTCGTGACAAAGTTGGTATCAGAGCGCTAGGTTGACCTTGGTTCGAGTCTAAGTTTGACTATGTGGAGCCTAGGGCGTTTATATATATATATATACGGAACTTAGGCTTGACCTTACGGAACTTAGACTTAGTCGAGGGGGTATTAGACCCGAACTTTCGTCGTATAGGATGACCCTTGGTTGATGGAATAGGTGACTAAAGTAGAGTGACGTACCGTGGGTATGTTCCGCGGCATCATTACGACACGCCACTCCACTTAAGGAACCTTAGGATGTACATATTTTCGAGATCAGTGATTCTCTTTATATCCATGATTATACATCCATTTGAGATCCCCGATTCTATTAGTTCATGATCATACCTTCATTGATGTTGTTCCTTCTTATGATCATGTATCCTCTCTGGATCTGTTGTTCTCTTTCTTGCCATTGATCTGCTCTCTTCGATACTCGATTGAGGTTCCTGTCCCCATGTTTGAGCGCAGTTTGGGCTGCTGCTAGGGATACGGTCAGGGCGAGCTCGTCTGGTACGAGGGCCGACCATTGTGTTTTCTGGTGACATGGGAACGTCTCGAGTTAGTATTGATGATTGTGACCTCTAGTAGAGGCGAGTGCTTGGTTTTGCGCCGGAGCGGGCCCAGTTGAGTTGAAGATTTCCAGTGTGGAGAGTCTTACTCAGATCTAGAGCAGACCGATTCAGAGATGACCGCCAATGTGTCGCCTTTCCTGGAGGATTGAGGCGCTGTTCGGCGTACAGGCGAATGAGCCAGTTGCTGCTGCAAATGACGGGATATCGCCCAGATGGTTGGAGCTACTGCAGCGTGATCATACTTAGAGAGATGATAGCGAGTCGCTAGTCACCTGAGGATGAATGACTAGGACATTTGGTTCGTCCGTTTACCGATGCAAGGTCATCAGATAGATTATTTCCAGCTAGAGACGACTTCACGCGGAGACGTTGAGAGTCGATAGAGACGATCGAATGTCAGGAGCCCATTTTCCAAGTTTAAAGTATACGGAAAGACATGCAGGTGATTCTATGGACCCTCTAGAAGAATGAAACCCTAACTCGACTTAATGACCGTGTGAAAGCCTTTGAACCTTAGGGTTTGCGGCAGTTCCGCGGCGCCATTAGTGAGGCTTGGGTTTGCCCTTCTACGGCTGGACCACCAACACTGTGGCATGCACTCGATACTATTAAACTGTACTCAAGATGTTGATCTCTTGGGGGATTATAAGGTTCTGGCGAGTCGATCGAATGTTTCGACATTATTCGGATATCATGTGACGGGATGCATTGCTTGGGAGACTCCAGATACGAGTATAGCCGTTGGAGCACAGTCCATGCAACCACGATGAGATGAGTCCGAAATCAGTCGACATTGAAGCAGAGTGAAGAAAAGAGTTCGCAAGAGATTTCGACGAGATGACGTCCCACTCCGCTGACATCAGAGATGTGATACGCACCCAGAGGTGTTGTATATGGATATATCTTCCAGAAAGAAGCGCGATAAGTATGCAGCCGTTCCGGAATAAGAAATTGCTTCAGCGATGGATGATGACTTTCGGGCAATTCGGCAGGAATGAGATTTGAGAGAGAAACCTCGATAGGACCTTTCTGGAAAACGATATGAGAAGACCTAGACCCAGGAGTGGTCATATTGCGCACACCCAGCAGGCCAGAGTTCGGCATCATCGACAAGGTCGTTGACCAGGTTCGGATAAAGGACTTTACCCAGATGCGTTACGAATTGATCAAGGACGGATGGGTATTGGGTATTCCTCCGATGGTTGGGACGTGTTCCCGAGGACCTGTTCGGCCTGACATCTTCTACAGAATGATGAAGCTACAGAGTACGCGATTTCGAGTCCGTGCGAGAGACTTCAGATTGACCGTGGCCGAGAACAGTGCAGTGCGTAGATAGCATGGCGTGACGTCATAGTGTACGACGTAGAGACAGGTGGAACCAGAGGTTCGGGCGAGACGCTGACGAGCTGTCATTACTTCCCGTCGAGACTAGAGACCTGATATGCTTACAGAGGCGTTGGGATGCGACCAATTTCCGAGAAAATATTGTGCTGAGGACACAGATGTCTATCGAGTGAGAAGAGATTATGCAAGAGAGCCAGCCTCCGTACAGTTCGGCATAGGCAAGATTGGAAGAGACCTTAAGCAGGATTCCTTCCAGGACATTGCTGCAATGATGCTTGCACCCAGGATCAGATGTGTGATGTGCATTCAGAGAGCCAGAGGCCGACGCCAGTGATATGCTGCTTTATGAGTGGTCGTGAGGATCGACCGAGAGATGACCAGAGAAGTGCCAAAATGGAATCGTCCCCGTTAGCACATCTGACAGGGCTGATGAGCCGATTGATTGTGAGATAGGGATCCGCAGAGAAGATAAGGACCCAGAGACAGAGGACGCCAGACCGTGAGCAAGAGGCAAGTAGATATCTTGCGCTACTAGCATTGGATGCACCGACTCCTTCTCGACCTTGATGGAGGAACTACCGACGACGGTATTTATGATTTGTGATTTTGTGATTCGATTATCACGTATCCGTCATTTTGGATTTCGGTATTTTGGGCGTTCTGTTTGCATGATTTAGTTTGATGACTGAGTTTCATGATATTTGTTTCATGCACCCACTGGATATTTATATTTTGCGCATAAGTTATTACATTCGAGGTATTGATTGTGATTTCATGCCTATCTTATACAGTGATTTGATTTACACTTCCAGCATAGTTTTCATGCACCTTTAGTGTTTTGATATACGATTTTGGTGCACGCCAGATGCACTAAATCGGGATTCTTCATGCATATCACATGCACCTGATTTTTTTTTTTACTGTCAGGCACACACGTTGCCTACGACAGATGTTTCGTGCACACCAGTTGCACCTAGATGTTGTTTTGTACACCTGTTTGACACATATATGGATTTTGATTCCTTGCGCACCAGACGCACAGGATATTCTTATATATGCATTTTGGGGATTGATTTCTAGTAGAGCAATACATGGTTATGATATTCGCTATGTATTGATGTTTTCGGAGCCCCAACAAATTGGATTATTACTGAAACGTTTTAGTATTGGGGGTTTAAATTTAAATTCGGGGACCGAATTTCTTTAAGGGGGGTAGATTGTAACATTTTCAAAAAGATAAAATATTAATTTTGGGAATTTTTATAATTTAATATTATTTTATTGAATATTTTAATATTTTGGTATTATTAAATACAAATAAATGGGAAAAAAATTTGGAAAAATTATGGAAAATTCTAAAATAGGGAAAATTAGAGAATTATGACATTTTAAAGTTTTTGTGATTAGTTTGACACTAATTTAGTGCCAATCGCGATTAAAAATCGCTAATCGGTTTTTTAGCATTTTTGTGCAAAACATGCACATATCATTCTTTTTCTCACTTGTGCATTTTCACTATGGTTTGCTTTGGGGTTACTATTTATGTGAGAAGAGTTTTTTTAAGGAAAAAGAAAAGAAAAGAGAAAAGAATTGAGTAGTAGGTGAGAGAGAGAGAGAGGTATGGTCTCCTTTTGACTTAACCAGCTCCTTCATTTCCTTCACTCATCTCTCTCTCCCTCTTCAACCTTGCTGCTGCTGCTCCTCACTTCCCTCCTCTCTTCAAGCCCTCTGAACACATCCAAAACAACTCCAAAACCCCAATCTCATTTCACTAAAAAGATGCACAAGCTCAAGACCTACACGATGGACCAAGAAAGCATGGATTTTGGCCACTAGGGGCAACTCAAGAAAATTCTTGAGTTGCCAAATGAGGTAATTACTGAACCATTAGCTTAGTTTAGCATTACTTTTAACCCTATGTTAAGATTGAATCGATATCGGGTAATTTTGTGAACATGGGAAAAACCTAGTTAGGGTTTGAGGGAAACTTGTGTTGTATGTGAAATTGAGTTCAGTAGAGGCTACACCAACACCCTAGTGTATGAATTGAGACCCTAACCTGAAGCTTAAACCCATAATACGGATTTTAGAAACCGATATCGGAGAATTTATGAAATCTGTGAAGGGTATATTGAATCTGCTTTCACCCGAGACACCCTAAATTAAAATTGATTGGACAGTGACATGTGCAGGCACCCAGGAAGCTACCACCAAGACCCCAGCCCCTAATTCCTTTTCCCGGCCGCAAATTCTACCATTCTGGCCGCAATTTGCGGCCAGGCCATGATGGAATTGGCTCGTTTTGGTTTTGGTGTTCCCTTATCTGTAGATTAGGCCCCTAGTATATATAGAATTGTCTAATTTGACCTAGGGTGAAATCTGGAACATATTTCCTAAGTTGCTGTTTTGGATTCGTGTTTCCGTATTCCGTATTTTTAAGTCTGAATTAGTGTCTTGTGTTTTACCTCGATTATTTGGCGTTTAAACGACGATATAAAGGATTTATTGATGGTTTTGAAGGCGTGCCATAGGTTCTAACCTATAGGCCTCTTATCGTATCGTTTTGGGTTTCGTGTGAGCTTTGATTTGGTTTTAATGCACATATACGACACTTTGATGTGTAGGTACCCCATGAAGACTTCGGGACAACAAGCAAGCGCGTGGCGACGTCTATAAATGAAAACGCAAGGTGAGTAGATTATATCTACTGGGGGAATTCGGGTGGATGGCGTATAGCACCCCCGCAGTCCGTAGTTGTGATAATATATATGATAGTTAGGTGTATTATGGATAGTGTAGGGTTAGAAGTGACTAGTGCAGTTCATAGTCGCGAAAATCTAGAATAGAATTACACCTACACACACACCCTTGCATATTACTTATACTTGCACTGTGTTGATGATATTGGATGACATTGGAGATGAGTCGATGATGTTGGGCCTTGTGCCGCGAGATCGGTGATTTGATGTGATTCGTTTTTAGGATACGATATGTGATCTCAAGCGGGCCTTGGGACGTGTGCTTGTACACGCAGTATTTTGATGGTATCAGTTGTACTAGACTTAGATCAGTACCCCAGATTATGTGATATGATGATGGTGATACCTGAGACGTGATGAGATGGTGTGATATTGACCGTACCCAGCTATTGGGATGCCGTACGAAGATTTACCGTATGAGCCTATATTGACGATAGATCCGCGCTCATGACTTGAGGATGTCATATGATATACTGTATCGTACGCGATATTATTGAGGCGGGATCACCGACTAGTATATCTATATATATCGACTCAGATTTAGGTGGTTTCTGTAAGTCTACGGTAGCGCCCCGGCCGTCTTTCAGACGACAAATGCGGAACAAAAACTTTTATAACTGGCGCTATCGCATACTAAAAAACCAGGATCTGCCATTAACGCTAAACTAACAATCTACTAAGACGGAAGAAAGGTTATACCGAACGATCCGAGTCCTTCGTTCTTTAACCATCATCCCACGCTCCGTTGCGGCTGCTCCGATCTCGTCGATCTCCGATCTCCTCGTCAAGGTGGCACCACATCGTCGGATCTTTAAACGAGCTCCCGCCTCTGACTCGAGGCAACTCGGTCGTCAAGTTTGCTAAAAGAGACGACCAAGATTGATGTAGAGAATGAGTGGAATACTTTGTCTCGCTTCGTCCAAAACCATGGACGAACGGTTAATGAAGTTGCCGTGGGAATCCGGTGATGGAATGAAATGAGCTGTGAAATTCCATACACCCCAAAATCTATCATATCTTTTTAGAAAATGAAACATCAAGTGAGAGTGTGAGAGAGAGGAGGGGCCGGCCATATATATAAGGAGAGGGAGGTGATCGTAGGAGCAAAGAGGGTGACCACAAGGATAAAGATCTTTAACAAATATCTATCATGCAAACAAAAGGAATTAATGGTAAAGGGTGACTCATAAAACACATCATCAAAAAACCATTAATGCACTAATGAGTCATGAAGCCTAATCATCATCTAGAAGCTCCTAGAACCTTCCACACACTCATGACTCACCTCAGAGAAGAAAAGATAAATCCGCATTTAACCGAATGTTAAATACGGCTGATAGAAAACTGGAAACTGGCAACTTCCAAAAGTGATCCTGAAACGAATTTCAGGATAACCCCGTAACTGTATAAATATACCCGCATTTGTATTACGACCGAATACAGATGCAACTGAGACAAAGATATTATATCCACTCTGTATAATACATGGATCCGGCTTAAACCAAAGACCACCAGTATTATCTGCCCGAAAAATAACACGTGCGTAAACGCACGTGCATTTTCCGAACCCTGCCATAAAACCATACGGCCTCTACAACATTTCGCCCGAACTTGGGAAACTGTCTGTGGGGGACTCTAATGACTCGTCAGTACCCTGGCAGTGGGTTTAACCATAAACCGTCAGCGGCACTAGCTATGCGTAACGGCTGCCCATGGACTGACCTCAAGGGAGGCTGATGAGTGAACTCATCCAGAAACCCTACTGAGCCTAACAGTGACAATGTATATACAGTCCGGTCCGTTCGTCTATGAGTATCGCATATCCGGCTTAGGGGGCTAGTAACGTCAGACCCCCAATAGCTGTATAAGTCATGTCGGAGACAAGCTTTGAACACCCTGAGATACTACTGGAGTACCTACCAGTAAATCTCACCTGCCTTGGCCAAGGACTTGGTGTAATGGCTTTCCTAGACACAGCGCGACCTCCACCCCCAATACCGGGAGAGAAGAATCCCCTGCCGATCCGCTCACGTGCCTCCATGTGGCTCGGGACTGTACCCAAAAACTACCTGTTTGCACGACTCCTTTGAGCCGTGGTAGGGTAGAAATCAAAGCACAGTGGGAACTCACACGAGACAAATGACGACCTCAGGTTGATGAACTAACCTGTACACATGTCACCAGGGAACTGCTATCTGACGATATGTATAATACCAACTAGCAGATTCCCGGCGAGTCCTGTCCGGTGTACTCATAACCCAATGAGCACCTGTATACATCTTAGGTGATCCAACTGACACCAGTGGCTTGTGAGACCGGCCACCGCCCCTCGTCGGGGTCTCGACTGTATACACTAGTCTACTCCGGAGTATCGATGCCCTGTCTCGAAACTCCCACTACTAGGGACCAAAATTAAGGATATGCTTATAGACCACCCAACTCTCACTTATATGATCGCTCTCATACTGTTGGTAGTCAAGCAAGATCCTAAGGGCTCCATCAAAGTGTAATCGTGATCAGTCACCTTAACCTATACACGATTGATAAAGGCAAACCAGATAGCATACTATCATCTCGAGTAAGACTGTCCTACCGGTATAGGTCCTCCTCAATCATTGCAATCACGTACCTGAGATCCAATAATTGACTTTGAGGGCACTATATCCAACAATCTCCCACTTGCACTTAAGTCTAATTATTGCGATGTTGCGTACTCACAGCCCGTGTGAAACCAACACCCAACTCCTCTACTAATCAGTTTCACAAAGCCCGTTTGTAAAACTATTGTGTTCGAGAAATAGCCTCAGTGAGTGGATCCGCCAGGATGTTTCTTTCTATGTCTCTCTTAATCTCAAGTTCGCGGAGAAAGCCATCTCCCGAATTGAGTAATACCCGTCTTAGAATATGTTTGGATATCTGATAGGACCTAGTTCATAAATGAACTCCAAATCCAAACTTCTTAGACTGTATCGAAAACTGAACCTAATCAGTATCCGGCACCATACCTCCCATAGTATCCTCTTGGACCACCTGTCCATAATACTGTTCCTCTTCGTCAGAGGGAAAAACTATAACTCTGACATTCACTCTGTCATCCATGTCACCTTTGAAGCCTGGAATGATAACCGTCTCCCGAAGGAGGCTGCCGTCATCAAATCCGTAGAACATCCACTTATGTTCTAAAACTGCTTCCTTATGTTTCTCCAGGATTGGATTAATACAAACTTATTGCATCTAGTGCAAAAACAACATATGGTGTGGTACTTGACATCTCATGATTGACTCAACTGCCTAAGCAAGTGATCTGCCAATCATGCACATCCCTCTCCTCTTTAGTCTGTAAGACACCTTTAGAGAGGGTGACTCCATCACCTGCAGGTACACCACCATGCTAGGAGTCATCTATTCTAAAAACCATTAGAATACTGTCAAAGTACCAACATTGGGAAACTACCCAAATCCAGATCTAAAACCATAGATCTAGAAACCAGAATGTCATATATTATATCCATATCCTGTCTGGAGAAACAACTGTGTGACGACCAAAGTACAACCGATCGTAGTATAGGAATTTTACTTCCTACTATGTGTATGTCATCCAAAAACCAAGACATCACACCCTACTACCTTCTTAACAGATCCATCCCCTATTCTGATGAAGTCAAACCTATGACTGTCACATCAAAATTAGATGATCAATCTCCGCTATTACTGCTCTAGTCTATAAATAGACATAAGCTACTTGCCCACTATGCTTCTGCTGCTCCTACTGACCATAACTACCCTCCTACCGGGTCTCATAGCCTGGAACAACAGTAGTGTCAAGTCTGGATAGATAAGAACCTCTCTGTCACCGTCCTTGAGGCTACCAGAGTACCTCTCGGGTGTCTGAGGTTACCCACCAAATCTGCGGAGTGGCTAATGGAATGTCTAACCTGATTGAATCTTTAAGTCCTATCAAATTTTCCGTAATCGTTTGTGGTTCTGGAATCACTTCCAGTTCTACCATACTCCCACTACTGTTTTCTGAAAAAATCCATTTTGCTAAAACTGTGGCGAGTCAAGAACAATATCACTATTGATCTTCCAGATGGTAGAAAGTCAACCCTCGTCATAACCTGGGCCAACCCACAAACTGCCATTACAGAAACATGCCCTGAGTTATCCAGAGTCTGGTTTTAAGCATAAGTCGGACAACTCACCTATATCCAATATAGAAACTTTGGCACTTATTTAATTGGAACCAGATTCAAATCATGCAGCTGTCTCTAGTGCATATCAACTTTAATGGAGAGAGGCTAATCAGCATTACTCAACTTAGGAATCCATCCAATTATGAGTAACCTGAAAGAGAAACAAGTTTCTCAAAACTTTTACTATCATCTGAATACCAATCACAAGTATCTACATCTTCGATCTCTTTGAAGAATCCCAATACTTGTGACATCTGGTTCTCTACTTTATTCTTATACCCATAACTTCTCAAAACTTAGACCTTGTATTTCTACGAAACACTTGTCTAAAAACTAGAGAAGTCATAAGTAAACAGAACATAGTACGAGGACCTACCCCTTTGTCCTGATGGACACTGGACAACATACAATACTCTGTATAAGTCCGCTGAGTTGAATAACTCAAAACCTGTGCGTCGTAGGTTGAAAACTGTACCCTGGCGATTTCCTCAAATATCACCAATTACAACGAATTCCGATATAATGAGGATGATCACCTAATTCCCAATAACTTACTCCCACTCATCATCTGTAAAACCATACAGATATGAGAATGAAACCTGGTGAATACACACCCTGGAGTAAGTATCTAATCGAGAAAACAGTTTTCCATTAACAATGCACTGAAACATGAAGAATGTTTCGTAGGGGTATCCTGGTATTCATAGTAATGCCTCTTCCATAATCCAATTCATGACTGTAACCGTATGTCTCTTTGCCATCTCTCAAAATCCCTTTATTTGTTTTTAGTCGTTACCTTCTGTACACCATCGTTAGGCTAAATGGTTTTCTTCCTTCCCTACCGTTCGGCACCAGCCTATGGTTTGGAAGAAGACTATCCAGTAAGCATAATAGGTGTACCCTCCTAAACCAAGGAGTACTCGCAACTGAGAGAAGGTGATGATAAAAGACAACTGAATAATACCTTATTCTATTAAAGGTGAAATAGGAGTGGCGATGAAGCACGCGGTTTGGTCGTGAATGATAACAGTCGCAACTTACTTTGCCCTCTTTCTAATCCCTTTGTTTTGTCTTTACATATTACCTTCTGTACACCCTACTTAGGCTAATTGGTTTTCTTCATTCCCTACCTTTCGGCACCTGCCTATGGTTTGGAAGAAGACTATCCAATAAGCGTAATAGGTGTACTCTCCTAAACCAAGGAGCCCTCGCAACCTGAGAGAAGGTGATAATAAAAGACAACTGAATAAACCAATTCTATTTCTCCTGAACCTTGATCTATCCTCGAAGGAGTCCCTTCGAGTTCGTATATAACCATACGATGGATCTATCCAATGGAAGTGGATGTCCGTAGTAATACGGGTGTTCTGAGAAATGCAAAGGGTAGAAGAAGGAGTGGCAATGACTTATGCAACATAGACAATCCAAAAGCTAGTATTTTAAGAAGGTTCGGTCAACTTGGTCCCTGAGTCATAGTCTAGGGTCGGTCAAAGGTCACTGCCAAAGAGAGAGAGAAAAGAAACACTCTGCGTGCACTCTAACCTAGATCAGAATGGTTATCACTATATCTAATCCGGAAACCTCCCACTGAACTGTCAAATTCTCCCCCAAACCTGAAAGAAGAATCAATCGGGATCACCCGAAGAGTAAACCAACTCATCAGTGGGAATCGGGATCCAACTCTCATCGCATGATAACGTGACGGAATCTACTCGCGCTATCACACTCCAGAAGGTATGCGCATGCCTGGCAAGTTTCAGTTTCTTTAGAAACTCCCGATATGATTTTTACCCCATGCTCTTATGATCGTGACTAAGGGCCAACCCATCATAAGTCACATGTCAAGTTCTTCCCATCAGTATCTTGTTAATTTGAACCCACCCGTACTCGCCCTTGACTAAGGGCCAACAAGGCTGTACGACTGTCCCAAACCAACGCATCTATCTATGCAACATATGAATACCCCAGCAGCTACCAACCACTATGTCCTAGCTAAGGGCCAGACCAACATAGCTCGAATACTACTGACCATTCATATGAAATGACGGAGCGCTACGGCTGGTTTTTGGCGAAAAACCTTTAACGTAATGAACTTGATCTCGTTGAAGGAACCTGATAGCTTTTTATAAAATATAGTGGCGAAAACCTTTGCTAAAGAGGTCACTCCCGGTGAAGGGATCTCGGCTCTTTCCTCGTGGAATGAGGAGCAGGATATTCCACCGAATACCGCGATGCAAAGCAACATGTAATCGACTATAGTGAAGTTATTACCCTGACGCAAACTTCTGCCCAAGGGGTCAGTCCCGGTGAAGGGATATCGGCCCTTGCCCCGTCGAATGAGGTGCAGGATATTCCAATCGAATACCACTATGCATAACAAAAGGAAACATCTTTGTAATAACACTTTTTAAATTGTTCCAACAACATCCAGACAGGTTTGTTTTCCTTTGCATTGATCAAAATCAACGCAGTCCCATCAAATAATCACACCAGAAAAGAACGAAAATAGAATGTACGTATATGCCATCTGCATTCGTCACTGGGTCCCGTCATCACCCGTTAGGTTACTTAACTAACGACAGAGCGGGGACTGAACTAGCGCGGGTGTAAAACATATACAACATCTAATAGTATATAAACCAATATACAATAATCGCTCCAGGCGTGATAATATGCAATATTACAGAAAAGTAATAAGCATCACAGAACAATACAGATAATCTGGGATCCCCGAGTTTCACAGAGCCGCTGCTGAAACGCGACGTTCCCCTGTCGTGTGGATAGCCTGTGCAATGAAACCTAGACCCCTACGGGTGCGGCAAGTTACCCGCCAAAACCTAAAGCGAGGCAGCCCCCTACAGCATAGTGAATGGACCACCCAGCACTTCACGGAATCCGGTAGCTTGAGCACCCCTCCTTAGGTCAACCTGTACCCTCTACGAGTGCGGCGAATAGTCTGCCAATTCTAGAGTGGGGCCCCTCTGCCTCTCAAAGCCATGAGATGCGGACCCGTTTCCCTCCCGAACCCGGCTATCTGTGCACTCCGTCGCGGGGCAGAACCTAGTACAGAAATGAAAAATAGTACAACAGGTACATCGACCGCAACCTGGTCGTGCCCCAAAAGAATATTATACAACAGGCAGTGACGGCAGTCCACATGTTGGACGCTCGCCCCGCAATATCAAATGTACAAATAAATCCAAACTGCACTACCATTGCACACTGCTATCCACCACGACAAATCCGCAACATCACAGCACAACACAGAACATCAACGCGAATGTCATGTTCGCAAACCCGTCTAAAAGAACTATAGCAATCAGACGCGGTTTACCGATCAAATGACATTCACGGTCGGAGATATAATGTAAGCACTGTAAACTAACACATTTAAATTTCGATCGACTAAATTTCCCGAAGTGGGCCCCACGCAAATCAGCTGTACAGTAAAAAACACTGGGCCCAAATAAACAGTTCCAAAAACCACAATTTCCAACATAGAATCCACTGTAGAGAGTTGAGTGAGTGATCTCACTTTCCTGCGGCGGATCCGCGGCCAAACCCTAGCTTGGGCCGCGGATCCGCGGCGGAATAGTGGAATCACTTCCTCGAATTTCTACAGTATTCCTCAAAAACCCTGCTTGATTTTCTGGTATGGTCAAAATGACATTTGGACCAGTTTGAAAATTAACAGAAACTTTAATACTAGAAATTGCGATTTTTGAAAATCCGTTCGATCGATCTTTTAAACGCGTTAGCACAAGTTAGTAAAGCTTAATGGCGTGGCTCTGATACCATGTAAGTCTACGGTAGCGCCCCGGCCGTCTTTCAGACGACAAATGCGGAACAAAAACTTTTATAACTGGCACTATCGCATACTAAAAAACCCGGATCTGCCATTAACGCTAAACTAACAATCTACAAAGAGGGAAGAAAGGTTATACCGAACGATCCGAGTCCTTCGTTCTTTAACCATCATCCCACGCTCCATTGCGGCTGCTCCGATCTCGTCGATCTCCGATCTCCTCGTCAAGGTGGCACCACATCGTCGGATCTTTAAACGGGCTCCCGCCTCTGACTCGAGGCAACTCGGGCGTCAAGTTTGCTAAAACAGACGACCAAGATTGATGTAGAGAATGAGTGGAATACTTTGTCTCGCTTCGTCCAAAACCATGGACGAACGGTTAATGAAGTTGCCGTGGGAATACGGTGATGGAATGAAATGAGCTGTGAAATTCCATACACCCCAAAGTCTATCATATCTTTTTAGCAAATGAAACATCAAGTGAGAGTGTGAGAGACAGGAGGGGCCGGCCATATATATAAGGAGAGGGAGGTGATCGTAGGAGCAAAGAGGGTGACCATAAGGATAAAGATCTTTAACAAATATCTATCATGCAAACAAAAGGAATTAATGGTAAAGGATGACTCATAAAACACATCATCAAAAAACCATTAATGCACTAATGAGTCATGAAGCCTAGTCATCATCTAGAAGCTCCTAGAACCTTCCACACACTCATGACTCACCTCAGAGAAGAAAAGATAAATCCGCATTTAACCAAATGTTAAATACGGCTGATAGAAAACTGGAAACTGGCAACTTCCAAAAGTGATCCTGAAACGAATTTCAGGATAACCCCGTAACTGTATAAATATACCCACATTTGTATTACGACCGAATACAGATGCAACTGAGACAAAGATATTATATCCACTCTGTATAATACATGGATCCGGCTTAAACCAAAGCCCACCAGTATTATCTGCCCGAAAAATAACACGCGCGTAAACGCACGTGCATTTTCCGAACCCTGCCATAAAACTATACGGCCTCTACAATGTTTCGCCCGAACTTGGGAAACTGTCTGTGGGGGACTCTAATGACTCGTCAGTACCCTGGCAGTGGGTTTAACCATAAACCGTCAGCGGCACTAGCTATGCGTAACGGCTGCCCATGGACTGACCTCAAGGGAGGCTGATGAGTGAAACTCATCCAGAAATCCTACTGAGCCTAACAGTGACAATGTATATACAGTCCGGTCCGTTCGTCTATGAGTATCGCATATCCGGCCTAGGGGGCTAGTAACGTCAGACCCCCAATAGCTGTATAAGTCATGTCGGAGACAAGCCCTGAACACCCTGAGATACTACTGGAGTACCTACCAGTAAATCTCACCTGCCTTGGCCAAGGACTTGGTGTAATGGCTTTCCTAGACACAGCGCGACCTCCACCCCCAATACCGGGAGAGACGAATCCCCTGCCGATCCGCTCACGTGCCTCCATGTGGCTCGGGACTGTACCCAAAAACTACCTGTTTGCACGACTCCTTTGAGCCGTGGTAGGGTAGAAATCAAAGCACAGTGGGAACTCACACGAGACAAATGACGACCTCAGGTCGATGAACTAACCTGTACACATGTCACCAGGGAACTGCTATCTGACGATATGTATAATACCAACTAGCAGATTCCCGGCGAGTCCTGTCCGGTGTACTCATAACCCAATGAGCACCTGTATACATCTTAGGTGATCCAACTGACACCAGTGGCTTGTGAGACCGGCCACCGCCCCTCGTCGGGGTCTCGACTGTATACACTAGTCTACTCCGGAGTATCGATGCCCTGTCTCGAAACTCCCACGACTAGGGACCACAATTAAGGATATGCTTATAGACCACCCAACTCTCACTTATATGATCGCCCTCATACTGTTGGTAGTCAAGCAAGATCCTAAGGGCTCTATCAAAGTGTAATCGTGATCAGTCACCTGAACCTATACACGACTGATAAAGGCAATCCAGATAGCATACTATCATCTCGAGTAAGACTGTCCTACCGGTATAGGTCCTCCTCAATCATTGCAATCACGTACCTGCGATCCAATAATTGACTTTGAGGGCACTATATCCAACAGTTTCCATACCCCTCCTGATTGACCCGATACTTAGATCTGTAGTTTGCATAGTAGATTCTTCACTGTGGTGTTGATTATTTGATTTCCGCATATTCATGCTATTCGTATTGCTTGCATATGTTTATTGCTATATTATTATCATGCTGTTAGGACACCAGCACCATTATCGATGATGCGTATGTTCCACGTAAACTATTTGCCGGCTCACACACTTCATCATCGATAATTGCCATGCCACTACACTGTAGTATTGTTGCGTTCATGATATGATTCTTGCATGGCATATTGTACACTTATACTTGTACACAAACATAGATGATTCTGACTTGATTAGAGACTTGGGAACCGCAAGATGTTCATCAAAACTGATTCATTTTAAAAGAGCGGTTTCCCTCTACATGTGCACATTACTATTCCATGTTGCATGACTTATGATATGCTTACCTTTCTTACATGTCGCATACATCATGTTTTGATTATACGCATTGAGATATGTTATTTCCATGATATTTCTGGATATGGGAATTGTGGGTATTTCAAAAGGGAATATATAATTGTGTTAAAAACCCGGTTACCCTTGATATGATATTTCAGTGCGTCCACCATGTGTTTTCTCGGTGCTGAGAGCGACATGTGAAACCCGAGTCGAGGAGGCGGATGAGGCCGATTGTGGGTACGTGGTGGACCCGGTATGGTACCCCGGGGCGAGAACGGTTTCGCTGTGTAGTAGACGGTGAGCCTGGCAGAGGGACTACTACCTACCGGTGATTGTATTTGAGCTCGGCGGATATCTGGAGGATACCGACCGGAGTTGAGAGATGGATATGGGCTGACCCGTACTGCCGGGGCCGAGGGCCGATACCGCAGACGGAGCCCCATATGGATGAGGATATGGGCTGACCCGTACTGTCGGGGCCGAGGGCCGATACCGCAGACGGAGCCCCATATAGACGAGGATTTACGTGTCGATGCTAGGCACGGGTTTCATGATGTTTTTCCATGATTTTGTTTATATCCTCATATTAGCATACATGATGCTTTTTGTCTTTGGGTGACGGGTGGACGGGTTCCACGTTTATTGTCATTGGGTGACGGGTGGACGGGTTCCACGTTTATACAGACATGGATCATATACAGACTGGATTTACATTGATCATACTTCATTTGTATATATAACAGGGTATGAGGGCGCTGTTATATATACCCTTACACCAATATTAGTGGTATGGGACGCTAATATATGTGTATTGATATCATTTCGATACTTCATCATATTTACTTCATGCAGACATACCTTATACTGATGACATGTTATTACCTGTGTACTTGGCACCACATACCTGTTTAGATGTTGCTTGCCACCTTATCATGTATCAGGCTTATTCCTTGAGGTTTATTACTGATTGTTGACCTAGGATTATGTCTTGCATTCGGTTTCTGCTTGTAGATATTCTCTATTCACGAGTTGGCAACTCACCCCCGTTGTGCCACAGTTCTTGCAGGTTTTGCCGTACAGGTTCCTTTGCGGCATTTCTGGCACATTGCTTCCTTGCGGGTGAATTGCTTTTGGTAGGTGGGTTCTTTTGCATCAAGAACCACCATTGTACTTGTATTATTCTTGTATCTAGAATTTCCATCAACCAAAACTTGTATATTGTTTCAGACTCAGACCTTAGTGATGTATTATTCGACCTTAGAGTCGCGCTTAGTAGTATTGCGGTTTTCATGCTTACTGAGTTTCTTTTGGATTTGATCCTCGCCTTTCGGCGTTGTATATTATATTGCATGTGTGGTTGTGACCGTCAATTGACGAAGAGCTAGCTCCCGCTTGGGGATGCCTTTTACCATTGTATATATGTTGTTCTTGTTGTATCCCGTTCGGGGCCCGTATTTACAAAAGAAACTTTGCCGAAATTT
This sequence comes from Agapanthus africanus, assembly GCA_030015575.1. Classification (NCBI taxonomy): domain Eukaryota; kingdom Viridiplantae; phylum Streptophyta; class Magnoliopsida; order Asparagales; family Amaryllidaceae; genus Agapanthus; species Agapanthus africanus. The sequence goes on along the minus strand of CM057339.1, from coordinate 475,203,017 downwards.
TTAGAAAAGACTTTACCTTTTAAAAATGTACATTCGGCTTGGTTATTTAAAAACCTTGACTTCAAACATGTTTTCCTTCACTTCTTTAAACCAGTTTTCTTTACTTACTCTTAAAATGGTTTTAGATTTCTGGGCTTTTGGCTTACTTGGATCAGATGGAGTCCTATAGACTTCATATGGTTCAAGGGCCAGTCACGTGCTCTTTCGGGTCGTGACAAAGTTGGTATCAGAGCGCTAGGTTGACCTTGGTTCGAGTCTAAGTTTGACTATGTGGAGCCTAGGGCGTTTATATATATATATATATACGGAACTTAGGCTTGACCTTACGGAACTTAGACTTAGTCGAGGGGGTATTAGACCCGAACTTTCATCGTATAGGATGACCCTTGGTTGATGGAATAGGTGACTAAAGTAGAGTGACGTACCGTGGGTATGTTCCGCGGCATACTTACGACACGCCACTCCGCTTAAGGAACCTTAGGATGTACATATTTTCGAGATCAGTTATTCTCTTTATATCCATGATTATAAATCCATTTGAGATCCCCGATTCTATTAGTTCATGATCATACCTTCATTGATGTTGTTCCTTCTTATGATCATGTATCCGCTCTGGATCTGTTGTTCTCTTTCTTGCCATTGATCTGCTCTCTTCGATACTCGATTGAGGTTCCTGTCGCCATGTTTGAGCGCAGTTTGGGCTGCTGCTAGGGTTACGGTCAGGGCGAGCTCGTCTGGTACGGGGGCCGACCATTGTGTTTTCTGGTGACATGGGAACGTCTCGAGTTAGTATTGGTGATTGTGACCTCTAGTAGAGGCGAGTGCTTGGTTTTGCGCCGGAGCGGGCCCAGTTGAGTTGAAGATTTCCAGTGTGGAGAGTCTTACTCAGATCTAGAGCAGACCGATTCAGAGATGACCGCCAATGTGTCGCCTTTCCTGGAGGATTGAGGCGCTGTTCGGCGTACAGGCGAATGAGCCAGTTGCTGCTGCAAATGACGGGATATCGCCCAGATGGTTGGAGCTACTACAGCGTGATCATACTTAGAGAGATGATAGCGAGTCGCTAGTCACCTGAGGATGAATGACTAGGACATTTGGTTCGTCCGTTTACCGATGCGAGGTCATCAGATAGATTATTTCCAGCTAGAGACGACTTCACGCGGAGACGTTGAGAGTCGATAGAGACGATCGAATGTCAGGAGCCCATTTTCCAAGTTTAAAGTATACGGAAAGACATGCAGGTGATTCTATGGACCCTCTAGAAGAATGAAACCCTAACTCGACTTAATAACCGTGTGAAAGCCTTTGAACCTTAGGGTTTGCGGCAGTTCCGCGGCGCCATTAGTGAGGCTTGGGTTTGCCCTTCTACGGCTGGACCACCGACGCTGTGGCATGTACTCGATACTATTAAACTGTACTCAAGATGTTGATCTCTTGGGGGATTATAAGGTTCTGGCGAGTCGATCGAATGTTTCGACATCATTCGGATATCATGTGACGGGATGCATTGCTTGGGAGACACCAGATACGAGTATAGCCGTTGGAGCACAGTCCATGCAGCCACGATGAGACGAGTCCGAAATCAGTCGACATTGAAGCAGAGTGAAGAAAAGAGTTCGCAAGAGATTTCGATGAGATGACGTCCCACTCCGCTGACATCAGAGATGTTTTACGCACCCAGAGGTGTTGTATATGGATATATCTTCCAGAAAGAAGCGCGATAAGTATGCAGCCGTTCCGGAATAAGAAATTGCTTCAGCGATGGATGATGACTTCCGGGCAATTCGGCAGGAATGAGATTTGAGAGAGAAACATCGACAGGACCTTTCTGGAAAACGATATGAGAAGACCTAGACCCAGGAGTGGTCATATTGCGCACACCCAGCAGGCCAGAGTTCGGCATCATCGACAAGGTCGTTGACCAGGTTCGGATAAAGGACTTTACTCAGATGCGTTGCGAATTGATCAAGGACGGAAGGGTATTGGGTATTCCTCCGATGGTTGGGACGTGTTCCCGAGGACCTGTTCGGCCTGACATCTTCTACAGAATGATGAAGCTACAGAGTACGCGATTTCGAGTCCGTGCGAGAGACTTCAGATTGACCGTGGCCGAGAACAGTGCAGTGCGTTGATAGCATGGCGTGACGTCATAGTGGACGACAATAGAGACAGGTGGAACCAGAGGTTCGGGCGAGATGCTGACGAGCTGTCATTACTTCCCGTCGAGACTAGAGACCTGATATGCTTACAGAGGCGTTGGGATGCGACCAATTTCCGAGAAAATATTGTGCTGAGGACAAAGATGTCTATCGAGTGAGAAGAGATTATGCAAGAGAGCCAGCCTCCGTACATTTCGGCATAGGCAAGATTGGAAGAGACCTTGAGCAGGATTCCTTCCAGGACATTGCTGCAATGATGCTTGCAACCAGGATCAGATGTGTGATGTGCATTCAGAGAGCCAGAGGCCGACGCCAGTGATATGCTGCTTTATGAGTGGTCGTGACGATCGACCGAGAGATGACCAGAGAAGTGCCAAAACGGAATCGTCCCCGTTAGCACATCTGACAGGGCTGATGAGCCGATTGATTGTGAGATAGGGATCCGCAGAGAAGATAAGGACCCAGAGACAGAGGACGTCGGACCGTGAGCAAGAGGCAAGTAGATATCTTGCGCTACTAGCATTGGATGCACCGACTCCTTCTCGACCTTGATGGAGGAACTACCGACGACGGTATTTATGATTTGTGATTTTGTGATTCGATTATCACGTATCCGTCATTTTGGATTTCGGTATTTTGGGCGTTCTGTTTGCATGATTTAGTTTGATGACTGAGTTTCATGATATTTGTTTCATGCACCCACTGGATATTTATATTTTGCGCATAAGTTATTACATTCGAGGTATTGATTATGATTTCACGCCTATCTTATACAGTGATTTGATTTACACTTCCAGCATAGTTTTCATGCACCTTTAGTGTTTTGATATACGATTTTGGTGCACGCCAGATGCACTAAATCGGGATTCTTCGTGCATGTCACATGCACCTGATTTTTTTTTTACTGTCAGGCACACACGTTGCCTACGACAGATGTTTCGTGCACACCAGTTGCACCTAGATGTTGTTTTGTACACCTGTTTGACACATATATGGATTTTGATTCCTTGCGCACCAGACGCACAAGATATTCTTATATATGCATTTTGGGGATTGATTTCTAGTAGAGCAATACATGGTTATGATATTCGCTATGTATTGATGTTTTCGGAGCCCCGACAAATTGGATTATTACTGAAACGTTTTAGTATTGGGGGTTTAAATTTAAATTCGGGGACCGAATTTCATTAAGCGGGGTAGATTATAACATTTTCAAAAAGATAAAATATTAATTTTGGGAATTTTTATAATTTAATATTATTTTATTGAATATTTTAATATTTTAGTATTATTAAATACAAATAAATGGGAAAAAAAATTTGGAAAAATTATGGAAAATTCTAAAATAGGGAAAATTAGAGAATTATGACATTTTAATGTTTTTGTGATTAGTTTGACACTAATTTAGTGCTAATCGCGATTAAAAATCGCTAATCGGTTTTTTAGCATTTTTGTGCAAAACATGCACATATCATTCTTTTTCACACTTGTGCATTTTCACTATGGTTTGCTTTGGGGTTACTATTTATGTGAGAAGAGTTTTTTTAAGGAAAAAGAAAAGAAAAGAGAAAAGAATTGAGTAGTAGGTGAGAGAGAGAGAGAGGTATGGTCTCCTTTTGACTTAACCATCTCCTTCATTTCGTTCACTCATCTCTCTCTCCCTTTTCAACCTTGCTGCTGCTGCTGCTCCTCACTTCCCTCCCCTCTTCAAGCCCTCTAAACACATCCAAAACAACTCCAAAACCCCAATCTCATTTCACTAAAAAGATGCACAAGCTCAAGACCTACACGATAGACCAAGAAAGCATGGATTTTGGCCACTAGGGGCAACTCAAGAAAATTCTTGAGTTGCCAAATGAGGTAATTACTGAACCATTAGCTTAGTTTAGCATTACTTTTAACCCTATGTTAAGATTGAATCGATATCGGGTAATTTTGTGAACATGGGAAAAACCTAGTTAGGGTTTGAGGGAAACTTGTGTTGTATGTGAAATTGAGTTCAGTAGAGGCTACACCAACACCCTAGTGTATGAATTGAGACCCTAACCTGAAGCTTAAACCCATAATACGGATTTTAGAAACCGATATCGGAGAATTTATGAAATCTGTGAAGGGTATATTGAATCTGCTTTCACCCGAGACACCCTAAATTAAAATTGATTGGACAGTGACATGTGCAGGAACCTAGGAAGCTACCACCAAGACCCCAGCCCCTAATTCCTTTTCCCGGCCGCAAATTCTACCATTCTGGACGCAATTTGCGGCCAGACCATGATGGAATTCGCTCGTTTTGGTTTTGGTGTTCCCTTATCTGTAGATTAGGCCCCTGGTATATATAGAATTGTCTAATTTGACCTAGGGTGAAATCTGGAACATATTTCCTAAGTTGCTGTTTTGGATTCGTGTTTCCGTATTCCGTATTTTTAAGTCTGAATTAGTGTCTTGTGTTTTACCTCGATTATTTGGCGTTTAAACGACGATATAGAGGATTTATTGATGGTTTTGAAGGCGTTCCATAGGTTCTAACCTATAGGCCTCTTATCGTATCGTTTTGGGTTTCGTGTGAGCTTTGATTTGGTTTTAATGCACATATACGACACTTTGATGTGTAGGTACCCCATGAAGACTTCGGGACAACAAGCAAACGCGTGGCGACGTCCATAAATGAAGACGCAAGGTGAGTAGATTATATCTACTGGGGGAAGTCGGGTGGATGGCGTATAGCACCCCCGCAGTCCGTAGTTGTGATAATATATATGATAGTTAGGTGTATTATGGATAGTGTAGGGTTAGATGTGACTAGTGTAGTTCATAGTCGCGAAACCCTAGAATAGAATTACACCTACACGCACACCCTTGCATATTACTTATACTTGCACTGTGTTGATGATATTGGATGACATTGGAGATGAGTCGAGGATGTTGGGTCTTGTGCCGCGAGATCGGTGATTTGATGTGATTCGTTTTTAGGATACGATATGTGATCTCTAGCGGGCCTTGGGACGTGTGCTTGTACACGCAGTATTCTGATGGTATCAGTTGTACTAGACTTAGATCAGTACCCCAGATTATGTGATATGATGATGGTGATACCTGAGACGTGATGAGATGGTGTGATATTGACCGTACCCAGCTATTGGGATGCCGTACGACGATTTAACGTATGAGCCTATATTGACGATAGATCCGCGCTCATGACATATACTGTATCGTACGCGATATTATTTAGGCGGGATCACCGACTAGTATATCTATATATATCGACTCAGATTTAGGTGGTTTCCATACCCCTCCTGATTGACCTGATACTTAGATCTGTAGTTTGCATAGTAGATTCTTCACTGTGGTGTTGATTATTTGATTTCCGCATATTCAAGCTATTCGTATTGCTTGCATATGTTTATTGCTATATTATTATCATGCTGTTATGACACCAGCACCATTATAGAGGATGCGTATGTTCCACGTACAGTATTTGCCGGCTCACACACTTCATCATCGATAATTGCCATGCCACTACACTGTAGTATTGTTGCGTTCATGATATGATTCTTGCATGGCATATTGTACACTTATACTTGTACACAAACATAGATGATTCTGACTTGATTAGAGACTTGGGAACCGCAAGATGTTCATCAAAACTGATTCGTTTTAAATGAGCGGTTTCCCTCTACATGTGCACATTACTATTCCATGTTGCATGACTTATGATATGCTTACCTTTCTTACATGTCGCATACATCATGTTTTGATTATACGCATTGAGATATGTTATTTCCATGATATTTCTGGATTTGGGAACCGTGGGTATTTCAAAAGGGAATATATAATTGTGTCAAAAACCCGGTTACCCTTGATATGATATTTCAGTGCGTCCACCATGTGTTTTCTCGGTGCTGAGAGCGACATGTGAAACCCTAGTCGAGGAGGCGGATGAGGCCGATTGCGGGTACGTGGTGGACCCGGTATGGTATCCCGGGGCGAGAACGGTTTCGCTGTGTAGTAGACGGTGAGCCTGGCAGAGGGACTACTACCTACCGGTGATTGTATTTGAGCTCGGCGGATATCTGGAGGATACCGACCAGAGTTGAGAGATGGATATGGGCTGACCCGTACTACCGGGGCCGAGGGCCGATACCGCAGACGGAGCCCCATATGGATGAGGATATGGGCTGACCCGTTCTGCCGGGGCCGAGGGCCGATACCGCAGACGGAGCCCCATATGGACGAGAATTTACGTGTCGATGCTAGGCACGGGTTTCATGATGTTTTTCCATGATTTTGTTTATATCCTCATATTAGCATACATGATGCTTTTCGTCTTTGGGTGACGAGTGGACGGGTTCCACGTTTATTGTCATTGGGTGACGGGTGGACGGGTTCCATGTTTATACAGACATGGATCATATACAGACTGGATTTACATTGATCATACTTCATTTGTATATATAACAGGGTATGAGGGCGCTGTTATATATACCCTTACACCAATATTAGTGGTATGGGACGTTAATATATGTGTATTGATATCCTTTCGATACTTCATCATATTTACTTCATGCAGACATACCTTATACTGATGACATGTTATTACCTGAGTACTTGGCACCACATACCTGTTTAGATGTTGCTTGCCACCTTATCATGTATCAGGCTTATTCCTTGAGGTTTATTACTGATTGTTGACCTAGGATTATGTCTTGCATTCGGTTTCTGCTTGTAGATATTCTCTATTCACGAGTTGGCAACTCACCCCCGTTGTGCCACAGTTCTTGCAGGTTTTGCCGTACAGGTTCATTTGCGGCATTTCTGGCACATTGCTTCCTTTCGGGTGAATTGCTTTTGGTAGGTGGGTTCTTTTGCATCAAGAACCACCATTGTACTTGTATTATTCTTGTATCTAGAATTTCCATCAACCAAAACTTGTATATTGTTTCAGACTCAGACCTTAGTGATGTATTATTCGACCTTAGAGTCGCGCTTAGTAGTATTGCGGTTTTCATGCTTACTGAGTTTCTTTTGGATTTGATCCTCGCCTTTCGGAGTTGTATATTATATTGCATGTGTGGTTGTGACCGTCAATTGACGAAGTGCTAGCTCCCGCTTGGGGATGCCTTTTACCATTGTATATATGTTGTTCTTGTTGTACCCCGTTCGGGGCCAGTATTTACAAAAGAAACTCTGCCGAAATTTTTAGAAAAGACTTTACCTTTTAAAAATGCACATTCGGCTTGGTTATTTAAAAACCTTGACTTCAAACATGTTTTCCTTCACTTCTTTAAACCAGTTTTCTTTACTTACTCTTAAAATGGTTTTAGATTTCTGGGCTTTTGGCTTACTTGGATTAGATGGAGTCCTATAGACTTCATATGGTTCAAGGGCCAGTCACGTGCTCTTTCGGGTCGTGACACACAAGCCGTCAGCGGTACTAGCTAGATGTAACGGCTACCTGGGTATTGAGCGATAAGAAGATCAGCAAGCAAGCCCGCTCCAACTCCTGTAAAAGCCTTCCGGTAACACTTCCCGTACAGTCCGGTTTCCTCGTCTGATATGTCGCATATCAAGTCTAGGGGTGGTAAACGTCAGACCCCAATAACCGATAAGTCGTGCCGATGTGAGGCTCATAACGGATCGAGAAACTACTGGTAACACTTACCAGTAAATATCTAAATCAGCCCTGGCCAGGGACTTCCCTGTTACGGCCAATCGAGCACAGCGCAACATCAACCCCCAATACCGGGAGAGACGAAACCCCTCCTATCGCTCATTGCCTCCATGTGACTCGGGACTGTACCCAAAAACCACCGTTTTGCATGCCCTCATGGACGTGGTAAGGTGGAAATCAAGGCGCAGTGGGAATCACACAAGACTCTATGATGATCTCGGGTCTACAGACTAACCTGCACAAGTGTCACCAGAGAACTGCCATCTGACGTGAGGTATAATACCATCTGGGAGTTCTCGGCGAGTCCTCCAGTGTACCTAGTCTCTACTGAGCACCCGTATACCATCTCTGATGTCAAATACCAATGGATATGGGATCATCCATCACCCATCTCATGGGTCGAGAAGCGTATACGCTAGTCTACACTGGTATATCGATGCCCCGTCTCGATACACCCATGACTAGGGACCTTGAAGGATGTACTTATGGACTACCATGTCCCCACTAGTATGATCCGCATCATAGTCTAGGTAGTCAAGTACACATCCTAAGGGCTTTACCAACATGTAACGATAAGGCAGTATAAAAAGACAAGTATACATGTTAAAGTAAAGTGCAACCAGATAGATACTATCATATCGAGCAAGAAAGTCCTCTCTATATATGTCCAAGCATCCAATATAATATACATATACTGTACAATACTGGCCTCTAGGGCATACATACAACTAACACAGACTAACCTATACCAGTGTCACCAGAGAACTGCTATCTAACGATAGATATGGTACCATCTAGGAGTTCTCGACGAGTCCTGTTCGGTATACCCATTCTCTAATGAGCACCTGTGTACAATTTTTGATGTCAAACACCAATGGTTATGGGATCAACCATCGCCCCCTACAGGGTCAAGAAATGTACACACTAGTCTACTCTGGAATATCGATGCCCTGTCTCGATACCCCCCTCGATTAGGAATAGTTAAAGGATGCGCTTGTGGACTACAAAAGTCCCAGTAGTATGATCCGCTTCATAGTTCCGGTAGTCAAGAAAACATCCTAATGGCTTTATCAACATGTATCAGAGAGACAATATAATAATACAAGTGTACATGTTAAAATAAAGAGCAACCAGATAGCATACTATCATGTCGAGCAAGAAAGTCCTCTCTATATATATCCAAGCATCCACTATATCATACAATAATTGCCTCTAGGGCATACATATTCCTAACAATCTCCCACTTGCACTAAGGCCAGTTGTTGTAGTATCTCCTACCCAACATCCCAAAAAGTCTCTCAAATTGTGTCTCGGGGAGGGCCTTCGTGAGTGGATCCGCTGTGTTATCCTTCGTGTCAACTCTCTTTACCTCGATCTCCCGTCGATCTACTATCTCCCGGATCAGGTGTTACCGCCTAAGAATATGTCTGGATCTTTGATGGGACCGGGGTTCCTTGGCCAAAGCCACAGCACCATTGTTATCACAATACAAAGGTATTGGATGCTCAATGGATGGAACCACACCAAGTTCAGCAATGAACTTCTTCATCCAAAGAGCCTCTTTGGCAACATCGTTGGCAGCGATATATTCATCCTCCATCATCGAGTCTGCTACGGTATCTTGCTTGGAACTCTTCCAACATACCGTCCCTCCATTGAGGGTGAAGACAAAACCCGAGACCGACTTGTTGTCGTCTTTATCACTCTGGAAGCTCGAATCGGTAAAGGACTCCACCTGGAGTTCTCCATTACCATACACCAAGAACATTTCTTTAGTCCTTCTCAAGTACTTAAGAATGTTCTTCACAGCTGTCCAGTGCTTTTCCCCAGGATCTGATTGATACCTACTCACTGCACCTAGTGCGTAAGCTACATCTGGTTTGGTACATAACATCGCATACATGATAAACCCAACTGCAGAAGCATAGGGCATCACTATCATACGAGCCCTCTCCAAATCAGTCTTGAGAGACATATCTTTGGAGAGAGTGATTCCTGAACAAGCGGGTAAATTACCACGCTTAGAATCTTCCATACTAAATCTCTTTAGTATGGTGTCTATATACCTGGATTAGGACAATCCCAACATCCGCTTAGATCTATCTCTATAGATCTTGATTCCCAGGATGTAGGAGGCATCACCTAGATCTTTCATGGAGAATTTTTGTGATAAGAAGAGCTTGTCCGAGCGTAGCATATGAACATCATTTCCTATCAAGAGTATGTCATCCACGTATAATACGAGGAAGACAACCTTACTCTCTACTACCTTTTTGTACATACATGGTTCATCTATGTTCTTGATGAAGTCAAACTCTTTGAGCGCTTCATCAAAACAAATGTTTCAGCTCCACGATGCCTGCTTTAATCCTAGATTGATTTAAGCAGCTTGCATATCTTTCTGCTGCTCCCACTGTCTACAAAGCCCTCTGGCTGTGCTATGTATACGCTCTCTTCTAAATCACCATTTAGAAAAGTGGTCTTGACGTCCATCTGCCAGATTTCGTAGTCATGGTATGAAGTAATGGCAAGTAGGATTCTGATGGACTTAAGCATAGCGACTGGAGAAAAGGTTTCATCATAATCGACTCCTGGTCGTTGACGGAAACCTTTTGCTACAAGTCTAGCTTTAAAGGTCTCAACCTTTCCATCTATACCAATTTTCTTCTGAAAGATCCACTTGCTCCCGATGGGTTTTACCCCTTCAGGAGCAACTTCCAAAGTCCATACTTTGTTGGTGTACATGGATTCCATCTCAGATTGCATAGCATCTAGCCATTTCACAGAGTCCCCGCTTGTGATAGTCTGCTCGAAACTAGTTGGGTCATCATCTTCCATGATGCAGTCCTCGCTCCCACCGTCTATGAGAAAACTGTAGTATCTCTTAAGTGGATGAGGAACCCTACTGGATCTGCGGAGTGGCTGAGGTTCTTCGAGGACTATTAAATCCTTCGTTCTACCAAATTGTCAGTTATAGTTTGTGTAGCTGGAACTTCTTTTAGTTCTACCTCATTATCACTAATTTCTTTCACAAGAAATTCCTTTTCTAAAAAGGTGCGTTCCGAGAAACAAATACTTTTTGTTCATCGGTGCGGTAGAAGATATACCCTCATGAATGTTTAGGATATCCAACAAATTTACACAGAACAAACCTTGCCTCAAGCTTGTCCGGATTTTGCTTTTTAACATAAGCCGGACAACCCCATTGTTCCCCTCCGAATGACGTGGCGGAGACGCGATAAACGTCTTGCCTGAGATTCGGGGAAGATGCTATTTGGTTTTATCCGTTTATCTCTCCGAAGATGCCAAGTTGATTTATGGCACCGTGTATCGGAGGTTTAGACGGATGCGGCCGATGTAGCGGACTTCGTCAGATTCCCCCTCGCTTGAGGGGTTTTTGATTGTGGGGACGCTCTTCCCTGCAGGAGCAAGCCCCTGCAGTTAATTACGCTACCGCATCACGGTAACAACTTTCTCCTTCTCCAGAATTTCACTTCATATCGTGTGTGTTTGTTTTGTTTGTGGTTGCCCGTGGATTGTATACGGAGACTAAGCGATTTCGTCGTCCGTAGGACGTGGATTAGTCCAAATCCGTATTTATTTAGATTTGGGTTTGGTGTTTTGGTTTAAGGATATGTTAGCCGTATTTAGGCCAAGATCGACTTAAACGTTTGTTAAGGATACGTTAGTATGATTTGAGACTAAGATCAACTTAACGGGATCGTTTGGATCCGACAATAGAGCATTTAGGGGCTCTATTGTTCCAGTTTAGGGACATGGTGGTCCATATTCCAGTTTAGGGACATGGTGGTCCATATTCCAGTTTAGGGACGTGGTGGTCCATCGCCAGTTTAGGGACGTAGTGGTCCATATTCCAGTTTAGGGACGTGGTGGTCCATCGCCAGTTTAGGGACGTAGTGGTCCATTATTAGTTTAAGGACGTTTCGGTCCGTCATTAGTTTAAGAACGTTTCGGTCCAACATTAGTTTAAGGACGTTTCGGTCCAGCATTCCCATTTTGGGGTAAATATTAGTTTAAGGACGTTTCGGTCCACGAGTTTAAGGACCCCACAGTCCATATTGATGTGTGGTCGTCGGGACCCGTCACCTCTCTGACGTCGTTAAAGGATTACAACGATTGGTGTCAGAGGAGTTCGGAGATGTACCCTCGAACCGGTCATAAATCGATTTAGGGAGCAGCCATGCTCAGTCAATTTAATTTGAGGACTTATGGCCATGACTGGGCTAAGTCCAGTTTCAAGATTCTTTTGTCTTTGGCTTATTGGACCTGTGCTAGGCCCTTGCCCGTTTACTATATTATTTTTCTTTATTTTGGTTGGGCTCTGTCTCTTTTTTAAAATGCATAGCATTTTTGATTAGGCCTGTTAGGCCTTTTAATTGGGCTATGTCCCTTTTCTTAATAATACAGAGCATTAAATACTCTGACAGTGCCCCACATGGCTTGTCAGGCACTTTGCGCTAATTAATGAGCGCAAGTGCTCGTGGAGGTGATACGTGTCACGCTCTGGTGAGCGCAAGCGCAACAGCGCAGTGTGCTGCGTCAGTGGGCTCCGCTGTTGCACTGCTGACACGTGGCGCTTCCTGACGGCTTGCGCAATAGTGCAGTTTTGGCAAGTGCTGGGCACTGTTAACTTGACAATCTTTTATATTTAGAACCAATGGTTCATAAAAAGAAGTGCAAAGCACTGTTTGTTTTCTTGATCTAATTTAGATCAAAGAAAACAAGTTCTTCTTGTTGTTCTTATCTCGGGGAACCGATGGTTCATAGAAAAGTGCAAAGCACTTATTATTATTTATTTTTCTTTTTATTAAAGATCCTTGATCTTGTTCTCAGATCAATGATCTGTTCATAAGAGAATTTTCTCTTTTTCTAAAGGTTTTTACCTTTTTTGTTCTTGAGGATTTCTCTCCGATTCTTCAGAGTTCTCTCTGTTTGATTTCTCACAATAATGTTGATGCCTTTGAATTGAGGTCTAGGGTCCTTTTTATAGTGCACATAAATTAGTTAAATTTGTTAAAGAGATCTTTCTCTAAGTGATTTGGGGAATTTTCCCCACCGTTGGATCTTTGATCCAAGGGCTTCTGTTTTACAGAAGAAAATCTTCTTGTTTTAACAAGAACAGAAAGATTTCTTTAAAATCTTAATTCTGTTTAGTGCAAACGCCCCAGCGCGTGGCACGTGTCAAGTAGCGCACAGCGCAGCGCACCTGCGCTGGCGCATCTGCGCTGACACGTGTCGCGCAGCGCAAAGCGCAGCGCAACTGCGCTGGCGCATCTGCACTGACACGTGTCACGTTGCGCGCAACACAAAGAAACTGAAGCGTTGCTTCATTTACTAAAGTTTAAATTTTCAAATTAGAGCTTTGCTCTGATTGGGGGAAGATGAAGCGTTGCTTCATCTTCCGCCTTGGAATTTGAACAGAGCTTTGCTCTGATTGGGGTAAACAAATGCCCCCCCCGTTGCGCTTACGTGGCCCCAAACGCAAGCGCAACGGTGGTGGAATTCCAACCGTTGCGGCAACTTTTGGAAGTTGAAAGGGCACTTGATACCTATAAATAGGACCTTTGGTCCTGCACAGATAATTATCATCTTTAAAATTTTTATTTTCAAAAACTTCAGAGCTTTGCTCTTGCCCTCAAGAACTCACCGAGTTAGATTTTCTTTAAAAGAAACTATTTAAGTAAGAATTAGTCTTGAATTAAATCAATCTTAATTAATAGAGCTTTGCTCTCATAGATCTTTGATCTAAAGAAAATCCTTTTGGGGTTTCACCAAATAGAGCCTTGCTCTCAGGAATCTGTTTCAGGGTTTCTTAACCCATGAACAGAACCTTGCATCTTTGGCAAAACATAGATCTCTTTGATCTAAGAAAATGATGAACTCTTAAGAGTTCGAATATGGATAATGAAAATTAAAAAATGGAGTTTTGTATTTAATGGATCATATCATCTTTTAATAGTAATGATCTCAGAGTTCTCGGGGGATTTTTTTAAATTCCTCTTATTAGGATTTTGGTAGTCACTCCTGTTTGTCGAGAAGTTTAACTCTCTGTGTATTTTCTATCGCTAATCTTCCTGTGATGTTTCCTCCAGGCATAATGGCGGTGCGTCTATACAATTTGCACGAGTTCATCACCTACGAGGATATCCGCGCACAGGGCCATCATCAGAACCAGGAGTTTACGGATGCCCAGTGTGCGGAGGTCATGGGTCGTCTGAACGCACGCGTTGGTTGGCTGCTCCCCTGCCGCTCCGCTCTCTTGAAAGTCGTGTTGGGAGTGATTAGGAGGGCAATCCCGGGGTTCCATGAGGCCCTACCGCTCAATGCGATGGATGATGCCGAAGACAAGGTGCATTTAGTGTACTTGTTGGGGCTGATCTCGAAGAAACGGCGAGATAGCCTCATCGACATCCTGCATCAAATTTTCCAGCAGATGACGATAGTTGCTGCTTACCGAAGACCGGGTGGGCTTGCCGAGGATCTTGACACACAGGAGCGCGAGAGGTTGCGCACGAGAATAATCCGAAAGGCCAGAAGAACTCTGAACGACCTTACTTTTGAATTCCTCAATCCGTGCCCTGGATCTGAGGTTATTCCATTGTAATAATGTTTTTCGTTTATTGCTTTTATGATTGTAAGAACTTTTGGCAATATTAATGGAAAATTTTTATCCCAGCTTGTCTTTATTTTTCGTTCTGAGTCTTTTGCTTATGCACGAATGAGTGTGTCTCGAACGCTTGATCAAATGTAAATCGGATGCTCTTTCTGTTGCTTTCTTCTTTCTTTTATTATCAGCATGTTGTCTTGATAAACACATTTAACCGATAATAAAGTAAGCGTCTAGATTTTTTCTAAGAGATAGCGATGGCTTAGGCCGCAGGTTCGGATCTGCCGCCTAAGACTTTTCAACTCTATGAGCCGTGAGGGTCTCATAGAGACTTTTCTCCCTACGGATCGAGAGGATCTCGTAGGTGGGTTTTCTCCTTAGGAATCGTGAGGACTTCTAAGTGTGTTTTCTCTTGTAAGTCGTAAGGATCCTATAAGAGAATTTTTCCCTCTTACGAGTCGAGAGGACCCGTAAGCGGTTGTTTCCCTCCTTGTCGAAACTCGACTTTGGAGAGTGAGACCCATGAATAGTATGCAAGAGACCGTTTTAGATTGACTTGCAGGGTCCCATTGTTCAGGAAGCAATTTTTTTAGTCCTTGCTGCCTGAGGCTTCATTTTGCAAGTTGAGACGAATCGGGAATTTTCCCGCGGAGACACTGGTTTCTTTGCGAGCCGACGCGAATCAGGAGGCTCTCGTCAAGGATGTTTGTTTCCCTGAGTTGAGGTATTTGCCAAGGATTATTTGTTTCCCTGGTGTTGAAACGAATTGAGAATTTCTCAAGGAGACACTGGTTTCTCTGCGAGTCGATGCGAATCTGGAGGCCTTCATCAAGGATTGTTTGTTTCCCTGATTTGAGGTATTTGCCAAGGATTATTTGTTTCCCTGGTGTTGAAACGAATCGAGAATTTCCCACGGAGGCACTGGTTGCTCTGCGAGTCGACGCGAATCAGGAGGCTCTCATCAAGGATTGTTTGTTTCCCTGAGTTGAGGTATTTGCCAAGGAGTATTTGTTTCCCTGGTGTTGAAACGAATCGAGAATTTCCCACGGAGGCACTGGTTGCTCTGCGAGTCGATGCGAATCAGGAGGCTCTCGTCAAGGATTGTTTGTTTCCCTGAGTTGAGGTGTTTGCCAAGGATTATTTGTTTCCCTGGTGTTGAAATGAGTCGAGAATTTCCCACGGAGGCACTGGTTTCTCTGCGAGTCGACGCGGATCAGGAGGCTCTCATCAAGGATTGTTTTTTTCCCTGAGTTGAGGTATTTGCCAAGGAGTATTTGTTTCCCTGGTGTTGAAACGAATCGAGAATTTCCCACGGAGGCACTGGTTGCTCTGCGAGTCGATACGAATCAGGAGGCTCTTGTCAAGGATTGTTTGTTTCCCTGAGTTGAGGTGTTTGCCAAAGATTATTTGTTTCCCTGGTGTTGAAACGAATCGAGAATTTCCCACGGAGACACTGGTTTCTCTGCGAGTCGATGCGAATTAGAAGGCTCTCGTCAAGGATTGTTTGTTTCCCTGAGTTGAGGTATTTGCCAAGGATTATTTATTTCCCCGGTGTTGAAACGAATCGAGAATTTCCTGCTCTGCGAGTCGACGCGGATCAGGAGGCTCTCATCAAGGATTGTTTGTTTCCCTGAGTTGAGGTATTTGCCAAGGATTATTTGTTTCCCTGGTGTTGAAACGAATCGAGAATTTCCCACGGAGGCACTGGTTGCTCTGCGAGTCGACGCGGATCAGGAGGCTCTCATCAAGGATTGTTTGTTTCCCTGAGTTGAGGTATTTGCCGAAGACGATGGTTTCTTCGGAGTTGGGATGAACCGTCGAGATTTGGCTTCGTTTTCTGGCGGAGCCTGTTGGGAGAGTATGGTTCCCTCTTCGTTTGTGCTCTTGGATTGTATACAGGGATCGATGTGATCTCAACTGTAGGGCCAAAGTTTTATCATCATTTTTTTTGTTTTATTTCCGCGATGCTCTATCATTTCAGCTTTTATATCGCGAAGGTCGCGATTGCCCAATCATTTCGGCTATTTCTCGCGGTGCACAATCATTTCGGCTGTTTATTTTGTTTTCACTCGCTGCTTTTTATTGCGAGTTGCCCAATCATTTTGGCTATTTTGCATGCATACATTTTACTTGCTGCTTTTTATTGCAAGTTGCCCCATCATTTCGGCTATTTCGTATGCATGTGCGGCTTACTAGATTTCCGCCGTAAACCTGAAATTAGACACCGATTTCGGCATCAGCACCGCTACAACTGGGATATTGACAGGATCGAATCATCATCTGCCTCTGTCGATGTCAAACAAAGGTGGCTTAGCGATCAGGGTTAAGGTCCTGTTGACTAAGGCTTTCGACTTCGTGAGCTGTAAGGGTTTCACAAAGGTATTTCTCCCTACAAGTCGTGAGGATCTTGTAGGTGTATTTTCTCCTTAGGAATTATGAGGATTCCTAAGTGTTTGTTTCTCTGTAAGTCATAAGGATCCTATAAGAGGGTTTTCTCCTTGTAAGTCGAGAGGACTTATAAGGGTTGTTCATCATGTGCCCATATCCCCAATCACGGATGAAACTTGGTTAGGGAAATGTTTATTCGCGCTCGTGGATTGTATACAAGGGTCAGTATTGAGCCACTTGTAGGGCAATATCGAAAGTTGTGGGGGTTGCTTAAGCACAGGTTTAGGTCTCTGTAACTTAAGACTTTCAACTCTTATGAGCCGTGAGGATCTCGCAAGTGTATTTTCTCCCCAGGAATCGTGAGGATCCCTAAGTGTGTTGCTCCCTTGTGAGTCGTAAGGATCTCACGCGGGTGGTTTCTCCTTACAAGGTCGAGGGGACCCTGTAAGTGTCTTTTAACGAGGTTGCGCCCTTTCGGGTTTTCACAAACACTCGCCGGTAGTCCTGCTGTTTTTACTCATGGAGCCCTTTCGGGTTTTCATCCGTGCCCATTTTGCTTATGGACATACCGTTTTTATTTTATTTTTTTATTTATTTTCTTCTTCTTCTCTTTTTTTTTACGAGGTCGCCCCCTTTCGGGTTTTCACGAACGCTCGCCGATAGCCCTGCTGTTTTTACTCATGGAGCCCTTTCGGGTTTTCATCCGTGCCCTTTTTTGCTTATGGACTTACCTTTTTTATTTATTTATATATATATATATATATATATATTTTTTTTTTTTGTCAGCCTACGGATGCTGCGGTATTAGTTTAAGGATGTTTCGGTCCTCTATTTGTTTAAGGACGTTTCGGTCCGGCATTGAGAAAGTTGGCTACTGCTTATAAAGCTTGAGCTGAGGAAGATAGCGAGCGGACATAGTCATCGTCATCTATCATTGACCTAGGCTGTGGCTCATTAAGCGTAGTATTTCTTTAGGAAGCGACCGTTTATTGGCCTGAAAGGCCTTTCACCGTGCATGTCCATGAGTAGATAGGCCCCACCCTGGTAGACCTTATCTATGATGTACGGGCCTTCATAGTTTGGCTCGAATTTTCCCCGCTTGGCGCGATTGGGAATCATAGGCTTTTTGACCACTAGCATGAGTTCTCCTTGGCGGAATGTCCTCGGTCGGGTCAATCTTTCATATGAGCGCGTCATCTTTGCTTTATAGGCCTCCAGATTTTGTTGCGCTATGAGCCGGGTCTCATCGAGGGCATCGAGCTCCTCAAGCCGAAGGTGAGCATTTTCTTCATCTGCTAGCTCGTAGTGGACTGCCACTCATAGAGAGGGTAACTCTATCTCGAGGGGGAGTACTGCTTCTGTACCGAATACCAGCGCATATGGCGTTGTGTTTGTGGCTGTCTTGAACGTAGTTCGATACGCCCAAAGAGCTTCTTGCAGTCTTTCATGCCAGTCCTTCTTATTTCGGGACACTGTCTTCTTCATAATCTTTGTTAAGGTCTTATTGAAGGCCTCAGCTAGACCGTTAGCTCGCGGATTATAAACCGAAGAATATCTCCAGTCTATATTATGTTGTTGCGTGAAGCGACTGATTTTGTGGCTTCTGTAGGCTGGTCCGTTATCGGAGATGATCCGGCGTGGAGTTCCAAACCGATATATGACGTGCGTCTTGAAGAAATGGAGGATATTCTCCGTCTTCACTTCCCTCAACGGTACTGCTTCTGCCCATTTGGAGAAGTAGTCAGTCGTCGCCAGGATGAAACGATGTCCTCTGGACGATGCTGGTTCGATAGGGCCGACTATGTCAGTTCCCCACATTTTGAATGGCCAGCTAGCCACTGTTGGATGGAGTGGATTTGGATGTTGGTGGATGAAGTCTCCATGGATTTGGCACGAGTGGCACTGCTTCGCATACTCAAGGCAGTCTTGGATCATCGTGGGCCAGTAGTAGCCCATCCGTTTAGTCTTCAACTTCAACTTCGGGCCCGCTTGGTGAGAACCGCAGAGTCCGTCGTGAACTTCCTGAACGACTCTTTTCGCTTCGTCGGGTCCGAGACATCTCAACCACAAAGAATCGAACGACCTCTTGTATAGGGTTTCATTGACGAAGGCGAAAGACAGAGCTCGTTTCATAAGCTGATGTCTTGAGGACGCATCTTCGGGCATTCGGCGGTATTTGAAGTGGTCTATAAAGACTTCTCTCCAATCCTCGGTATTTTCCCGATCTTTTATTTGCAGGGCCGTCTGCTCAGTCGCTCCCTTCTCTTCGGGTGATTCCGGAGATATTTCCGCTGGGGCGAGCACCCGACGGCTTTGTACCACGATTCTTACGTCATCGAGGTTCTCATCAGCCAGTTCCTTGGCGAGCTTGGCCAACGCGTCCGCTTTGCTGTTTTCCACGCGTGGTATGTTTTCTAAAGTGTAGAAGGGAATTTGGGTCAACAGTTGCTGCACCTTTTCGCCGTACTTCACCAACTCCGGTTTGCATGTCTAGTAGTCGCCGTTTACTTGACTAACGACCAGCTGGGAGTCTCCGTATATGAGGAGGTTTTTAATTCCCATGTCGATGGCGATCTCGAGGCCTGCTATCAGAGCTTCATATTCGGCTTCATTGTTTGTCCTTGGCTCTGTTAGGGAGAAAGCAAAACGCATTATCTCTCTTTATGGAGTTACAAAGATGAGTCCTACCCCCGATTTGATTATAGGGGTACTTTGTTTGCGTTTCTTCATGGAAGATGCTCCATCGAAATAAAGCTCCCATCGGGTATCACCACCGTCGATCGCATCAAACGCATGTTCGTCTGGAAGATCGCAATTTAAAGGAGAATCGGCGGGTATCGGATGCTCAGCGAGGAAGTCGGCGATGGCCTGGCCTTTCACTGCCTTGAGAGGTTGATACGTTATCGAGAACCCCATCAAGAGCAGGGCCCATTTAGCATGTCGTCCCGTCAATATGGCCTTTGACATCAAATATTTAAGGGGGTCCACCTTTGAAATGAGACGGACCTCATGCGCCAACGCATAATGCCTGAGCTTTGTTATCGCGAAGATCAACGCCAGGCAGTGTTTTTCAATGGGGGAGTAGTTGCTTTCTGCCCCCAGTAGAACTCGACTTAAGTAGTAGAGTGCTCTTTCCTTCCCTTGATCATTCTCTTGTGCCCATAATGCGCCTAAGGAGCCTTCGAGAGCGGTTGTATAAAGAATGAAGGGCTTTCCCTTGACCGGAGCAGCCAACACTGACGGGTTCTGCAGGTATTGCTTGATCTCGTCTAGTGCGCTTTGGCATTTTTGGTCCCAGACGAACGGGGTTCCCTTCTTCATCAGGTGGCTGTAAGGACGGCACTTTCCTGAAAGGTTGGCTATAAATCGCCGTATATACGCGAGCTTCCCTTGGAGAGACCGCAGCTGTTTGAGAGTCCTTGGCGGAGGCATTTCCATGATCGCCTTGATCTTTGATGGATCTATTTCGATACCCCGGTGTCGGACGATGAATCCCAGGAATTTTCCCGAAGAAACTCCGAATGCACACTTGAGAGGGTTCATCTTCAAGTTGTATTGCCGAAGGCGTTGAAATACGGTCTTCAGATGCTCGAGATGTTCCTCGTATGATTTACTTTTAACCACGAGATCGTCGATATAACATTCGACGATTTCATGTATAAGGCCATCGAAGATTTTCATCATGGCCCTTTGGTAGGTGGCACCGACATTCTTTAAGCCGAAGGGCATCACCTTGTAGCAGAATATACCCAAAGGGGTCCTGAAGGCGGTGTGCTTCAGGTCTTCGGGATGCATCTTTATCTGATTATACCCTGACGAGCCGTCCATGAAGGAGAAAACCTCGTGAGTGGACGTATTGTCTATCATCAGTTCGGTGACTCGCACTGGGAAATCGTCCTTCGGGCAAGCTTTATTAAGATCCCGGAAGTTTACGCATATGCGCACTGTCCCATTTTTCTTCATCACCGAGACGATGTTGGCGATCCATTCAGGGTATTGAACTTCCTGGATGAAGCCAGAGTCGATCAGCTTCTTGACCTCGGCGTTGATAATCATCTCAAGCTCGAGCCACATTCTTCTCGGCGCCTGTTTGACCGTCTTAACGTCCGGAGATATCGCCAATCTTGTTAGTGTATATGCCCTAGAGGCCATTACTGTATCATACTAGTTTGTATATTCCTTAATGGAAGCTTGGGATATTCACCTTGTATAAACAATCTTGCTCAATATAGTAGTATGCTACTTGGTTTGTTTCTACTTCAATGTGTACTTGTGTTTATTTTACTATATCACTTATACGCATTAGTGGAGCCCTTAGGATCTTTTGCTTGATTACCAGCGTTGTGATGGCAGTCACACTAGTGGGGGCTGGGTAATCTATAAGCACATCCTTATACAGGTCCCTAGTCGCAGGACTATCGAGACAGGGCATCGATACTCCGGAGTAGACTAGCGTATGCGCTTCTCATCCCAGTGTGGGAGATGGTCTGTCCCACAGCCATCAGTACGTCGTACTGGAGATAGTATACGTGTGCTCGTTGGGTTACGAGTACACTGGACAGGACTCGTCGGGAACTGAAAGGTTGGTATTATACCTATCGTCAGTTATCAGTTCCCAGGTGACATGAGTACAGCTTAGTCCGCTGACTTGACACTGGCACTTCGCCTCGAGTGTGTTCCCACTGCACTTTGATCACTACCCTACCACGGCTCAAAGGAGTCGTGCAAACAGGTGGTGGTTGGGTGCAGTCCCGAAGCACTTGGAGGCAGTGACGGTTAGACAGGATTCGTCTCTCCCGGTATTGGGGGTTGACATCGCGCTGTGTCTAGGAGAGCCATTACACGAGTAGTCCCTGGCCAGGGCAAGCGAGATATACTGGTAGGCTTCCAGTGTTATCTCAGGGTGTTTTGGGCTTCACTCCGACACGACTTGTACCGCTATTGGGGGACTGACGTTTTACCGCCCCCTAGGCCCGACATGCGATGTATCAGACGAACAGACCGGACTGTACGGAGACTGTCACATTCAGACTCAGTAGGAGTTCAGATGGGGTTTCACCTCGTCAGCCTTCTTGTCGGCATCTACCTGGGGACCGTTACGCACAGCTAGTGTCGCTTGCGGTTTGTGGTTAAACCCACTTCCAGCGTAGTGTCGAGTCTTTAGAGTCCCACACAGAGGGTATTCGCCTCTGGGCAAAATAGAGTAGAGGTCGCATGGTTTTGCGACAGGGTTCGTTCTCATCCGCGCACTTGTGCACGTTTGGAGTCCGGACGGATATTGCCAGCGGGCTCTGGTTTGAGCCGGATACTGGTATAAGTTTTGGGGTTACTTTTATCTCTCAGTATTCATGTTCATCGGAACAAGAATGCAGGTGTGTATGCACAGTTGTTTGAGGCGGAAGAAGAGGTTTTTCATTAGGGTTTCGGAACGGGTGCGCATGCACAGTTGACAGTCGTTTTATTTTCCAAACCCTAATGAATTTGTGAGATATCTATTAATAATAGTAATTAAATGGAATTATGTTATGGTTGGTTTTGTTGACTTGTTGACCATGGTTGACTTGTTGACCATGGTTGAATGTTTGACCATCATCATTATTTTACAAGGATGCTCCTTGATTCTTGCCAACATTCATTTAATGAAGTATGATAGTGGTCATTCCAAAACAACCATCAACTATTCTCATTTGAATTATTATTACTAATTAGATAATTCTTTTTCTTTTGATATGGTTGCAAAAAGGAAAAGATAGCTCATTCCTTCATAACCATTCTCTCTCCTCACTTCATCTTCTTCTTCCTCAAGCTCAAGGTGATTCCTTCTCATGTGTTGAGAATCCCTCACCTTGAAAAGAAAACAACCCCTAGACACTCTCTACTCATTCTAGGTTCAAGGTTTAGCAAGCCGGAGATCCTAGTTCACTCAAAGTTCGAGGAAGAGCCCAAAGGTTGAACCCTCAGGTGGATCCATCTTCGACGGAAGAAGGCTACGAGGAAAGAACCATCAACCTCCACAAAGTTTGAAGAAGAAGGAGTTCAAGTTTAGGTATAACCATCTTTCCGAGTAGCTAACTCTCTTTAGCTTGTATGCTAGTTTTAGTTTAGGAAAAGATCCCGACTTTGTTTAGTCCATGTTGCCCCTTGCGCTAAAAATATGATTTTTATACCGTTTCCGCCTCCCCATAAGAACCGGGGGTCGCAACGTGGACTTACAGTGGTATCAAAGCCTAACTAAACTTAAACTAGCTTGGTAGTAAAGTGTAACGAAGTTCGGAACCGAAAAATCCAAAAACCAAACTTTTGCAAAACCCTAGTTTCTGTTAAAATTTTTTCTGGCCAAAACGAGATTTGTTATACACCTAAATTCGGCTCAGGGTTTTGTGTGAACACCCAAGAAAAACGATCCCCTGATTCATTCAAACCGCCGCGGTTCCGCGGCATGAGGTAGGTATTCGCCGCGGAACCGCCGCCGTTTGTTGTCCTCTCGTCATCGTTTTTCGTGCAGTGTGTCTCTGTGTTGGTTTTGGGATTTTTAAGATATATTATATGTGCCCAGATTTTCCAGAACAGAAATTTACTTTTGGGGTCCTATAATTCCGTATTTTTTCCGAACTTCACTGCACTTTGACTATGATGGTTATATCTGTGATGCTTGCATGTATTGAACGTCGGCTAATCGCTATAAGTCGATTGGTCGGGGTTATACATGATCTGTGTTTGATATTGGAATGTGTATATGAATGTGTTGGACTGTCGTGGGTGAATAGCCGGGGTGGATGTGAGATGAGCTTTTGTTTTTCTTTCATTCATTTGTAACATGTAAATTGATGTAATAATATTATTTGTATGGCCGCACAACCGGGTCGGGGTTGTAGCCGTCATTGTATAATTCTTTTTACTGTTTTTGCTCCTAGGATAGACCCACGGAGGGGTGCACAAACTGCCGAGTACTTAGCGGGTAGTTTGCCGCACCCGTAGGGGTCTTGGGTGGGGTATTTGGCTATTCACCGCGACCGTGTAATCCGCTTTTCGTTGCAGGCTCGAAAGGATTGCGGATTGCTAGTATATCCAATGTATTCATCTGTGATTTGTAATGTCTATCATTGCTTTCTATTTAGGCGTTGCTTATGTTTTACAGCCGCGCTAGCCCAGCCCCCGCTCTGTCGTTAGTTAAGTAACCTAACGGGTGATGACGGGGCCCCATGGCGAATGCATATGGCATAAGCGTACGTCATATTTTGGTTGTTTTCTGCAATGGTAGGATGAAATGATGGGACGCATTAAAAGTACTAATGCAAGAATATAACGCATTAAAAGAACTAATGCAAGATAATAAACCAAGTTGAAATCGTTGGAACACTTTCGAAAAACCACTCGGTTCTTTTCAAAACTAACTTTTAAATGCGGAGCTTGAGCCACTCCTTCTAAAAGCTATCTCGTTCCATCGATTATATCAAGTTCACTACGTTCACGGTTTCGCCAAAACCATTCGTAGCCCTCCGTCGTTTCACATGAATAGTCAATAGTATTCAAGCTGTGTTTGTTGGCCAAAGTCAAGGCATAGTGATTGGTAGCTATTGGGTATTCATGTGCAGCATAGATAGATGCGTTGGTTTGGAACAGTCGTACTGCCTTGTTGGCCAAAGTCAAGGGTAGGTACGGGTGGATTCAAATTAACCTGGAGAACGATGGGTAGAACTTGACATGTGACTTATGATTTGTTGGCCAAAGTCAAGGTCATAAGAGCATGGGGCAAAAATCCACATCGGAAGTTTCATAAGTACTGAAACTTGCTAGATTTGCATACCATTTGGAGTGTGATGATTATGGTAGGATTCCTTCATTTTCGTCACGCGATGATATTTGGATCCCGATCCTACTGTGAGTATATGCTACTCCTCGGGAAATTTTTCACTAAACGATCAATGCTATAAACCTAGTAGGTGCCTAGAAAGGTGTTAGCGGGGCTACGCCCCCAGGGAAAAGAGGTTATTTAATTAAGGAACTTCGCGAAAGCGTTGGAAAACCTCCCTCGAAGTACCGACACTGGCCTGGCTGAACGGTTAATCAAGTATTGTGCGGTGGGATTGATCCTGACTAATTCTTCCTTTATGGTTTGAGGAGGGATTCGAGAGACAGTGGGAGCCATCCTGTTTAGACAAATTAAAAACCATTCTAAACTTGCAAGAGCATCGTGCTAAAGTGTTTCTTCTCTCCCCCCTACAGCGACCAAATCGAAATGACTGGACTTAAGTTACTTCTAGATAAAAACATATTGACAGGGCCAAACTACAAAGATTGGCTCAGGAATGTCAAGTTGGCAATCACTTACGACAAGCTGGGGTATCTTCTTACCACCAAAGCTCCCCCCCATCCCAGGTCCCACCTCCAGCGTCGCGGATAAGGAAATCCGTAAGACTTGGGAGATTGACAGCGCGAAGGCCAGGTGCCTCGTACTTGCCTCGATGGACAACGAACATCAGAGGAGGCACGAGAATATGGATTTGGAGTCCATATTTCTCCATACAAAAGAACTGTATGGAGAGCAGTCTCGTATCGCAAGATACGAAGTGTCGAAGAAGTTATTTTCGACAAAGTTGGCCGTCGGATCATCGGGAGCGGACCACGTGCTTAAGATGATTGGCTACACTGAGGAGCTCGCGGAACTTGGGACCAAGTTGGACAGTGAACTCTATACGGATTTAATTCTCCAGTCCCTCCCATCCACTTACGCCCAGTTTATACTGAACTTCAACTTACAAGAAAAGGAAGTTGAACTTTCAGAACTCCTCAACATGCTGAGGAGCGCAGAGGGCACCCTACAGAAGGGTAGGGATACACCCGCTTTGTTTGTAGGAGGATCTTCTTCCTCTAGGTCCAAGGCGAAAGCCAAGGGAAAGAGGAAGAAAGCCCCCGCCAAACCAAGAGACGGTGTTAGTAAAGTGGGTACGAAGGGAAAGGAAAAGGTAACAAAGATTGCGGGGAAGCTTGTTGGAAAGGAAGAATGCTTCTATTGTCATAAGAGTGGACACTGGAAGAAAGATTGCAGGGCTTGGATGGCCAGGACACAGGGACTGAAGAAGGTTGCGGCTTCAGCTTCAGGTGTGTGTGTTATTGAAAACTGTCTTTCTATAAACTCTACTTCCTGGGTATTGGATACCGGATCAGGATCTCATATCTGTAATTCTTTGCAGGCATTGAGAAACCGTAGGGTTTTGAAGGCAGGTGACATGACCCTCAGAGTTGCGAACGGAGCTAGCATGGATGCTAAAGCCGTGGGGGACTATCACCTGGGAATGTCAGATGGGCATGTTTTGGTTTTGCGTAATTGCTTTTTTGTACCCAACGCAACTTGTAATATCATTTCTGTATCTTTGGTTTCTAAAGAAGGTTATGAATTTTCGTTTGTAAGTAATGTTGTAAACATTCACCTTAATCAAGTTCTGATTGGGTCAGGTACACTGAGCAATGGTATATACGTGTTAAACCAACCACAGATTTTCAATGTCCAGAATACACACAAAAGAAAGTCTCCAGATATTAATCAGGCTTTCTTATAGCATTGTAGACTGGGTCACATCAATGAGACACGGTTGACTAAGTTACATAAAGAAGGATACTTGGATCCGTTCGAGTATCAGTCTTATGCCACTTGTGAATCTTGTCTCATAGGAAAGATGACAAAGACTCCGTTCACTGGACACGGAGAAAGAGCGAGCGAGCTCTTGGGACTCGTACACAGCGACGTGTGCGGTCCAATGTCTACACATGCGCGAAGCGGTTACTCTTACTTCATTACTTTTACGGATGATTTCTCAAGGTACGGTTATGTCTTCTTAATGAAACATAAGTCCGAGGCTTTTGAAAAGTTCCAGGAATATAAGAATGAAGTAGAGAAACAGACAGGCAAAAGTATCAAGATTCTAAGATCGGATCAAGGTGGAGAATACTTAAGTGCCGAGTTCCTGAATTATTTAAAAGAGAACGGAATTCTCTCTCAGCTTACTCCTCCATACACTCCGCAACACAACGGTGTATCGGAGAGACGGAACCGAACCCTATTGGATATGGTACGGTCCATGATGAGAAACGCTGAGTTACCGCGATCATTCTGGGGGTATGCGCTAGAATCAGCTGCGTACCTTTTGAACCGAGTTCCTACTAAGACTGTGCCTACTACACCATATGAGATGTGGAGTGGGAAGAGACCCTATCTTAAGCACATTAAGACATGGGGATTTCCAGCTTTTGTTAAAAAGCAGCATGCGGATAAGCTCGAGGCACGCTCAGTACAGTGTAAGTTCGTGGGATATCCAAAGAACTCCAAAGGATATTTCTTCTACTGTGAAGAGGAACAAAAAGTTCTTGTTTCTCGTCATACCTACTTCTTGGAAACTGAGTTTTTGGAAAACCAGATAAGTGGGAGCACAGTAGAACTGGAAGAAATTCCAGAACCACGAGCTATTACTGAAAGCTTAGAGGAACCAGAGGGTTCAAAAGAACAGGACATTCCTACGCCGCTCCGCAGGAGTAGTAGGCAGTCTCATCCGCCCGAGAGATACTACGGTTTTCTCATAGACGGGGATCGAGAGGATTGCATCATAGATTATGATGAGCCTACTAGCTTCCAGCAGGCCGTTCAGAGCGTTGACTCGGTAAAATGGTTGGATGCAATGCGGACCGAAATGGAGTCCATGTACACCAACAAAGTATGGACGTTGGACATTGCTCCAGACGGGGTAAAACCCGTAGGATGCAAGTGGATCTTCAAAAGGAAGATTGGTGTAGATGGACAGGTTGAGACCTATAAAGCTAGACTTGTAGCAAAGGGTTTCCGTCAAAGACCTGGCTTGGACTTTGACGAAACCTTTTCTCCAGTGGCTATGCTGAAATCCATTCGGATCCTTTTTGCCATTGCTGCCTTCCACGATTATGAGATTTGGCAGATGGACGTAAAGACCGCTTTTCTAAATGGAAATTTAGAGGAGTGTGTCTATATGGATCAGCCAGAGGGTTTCATTCAGAGTGGGAGTAGCGGAAAGGTGTGCAAGTTGCTTAAGTCCATCTATGGACTAAAGCAGGCATCGCGGTGTTGGAACATCTGTTTTGATTAGACGGTCAAGGAATTTGGCTTTATCAAAAATCCAGATGAACCATGCATCTATAGTAGATTTGTAGCAAGAACTGTAGTATTCCTCGTTTTATACGTGGATGACATTCTCTTAATAGGAAATGGCATTCCTATGCTACAATCTGTCAAGGGGTTCTTGTCGCACAGGTTCTCCATGAAAGACCTGGGTGATGCCTCTTACATCCTGGGGATCCGGATCCATCGTGATAGATCCAAGAGGATATTAGGACTTTCTCAGTCCAGGTAGATTGACACCATAGTGAAGAGATTCAGTATGGAAGATTCCAAGCGCGGTAACCTACCGGCTTGTCACGGGATCACCCTCTTTAAAGAGATGTCTCCCAAGACTGATTTGGAGAGGGATCGCATGTCTATTATACCCTACGCTTCTGCGGTAGGCTCTATAATGTATGCGATGTTGTGTACCAGACCGGATGTAGCTTATGCACTGAGTGTGGTAAGCCGGTATCAGTCAAACCCTGGGGAGAAACACTGGATAGCGGTAAAGAACATTCTCAAGTACCTGAGAAGGACTAAGGAGATGTTCTTGGTGTATGGCGGAAAAGACCTCCAGATCGAGGCCTTTGCTGACTCCAGCTTCCAGAGTGACAAGGATGATTCCAAGTCCATGTCGGGTTTTGTCTTTACCCTCAATGGAGGGGCGGTGTGTTGGAAGAGTTCCAAACAGGAAACCGTTGCAGACTCGACGATGGAAGCGGAATACATTGCTGCATCTGATGCCGCAAAAGAAGCTGTCTGGATGAGGAAGTTCTTAAAAGAACTTCAGGTGGTTCCGTCCATTGTTGACCCAATACCTCTGTATTGCGACAACAACGGGGCTATAGCTTTAGCAAAGGAACCCAGGTCCCATCAGAGATCCAGGCACATCTTGAGGCGGTATTACCTGATCAGGGAGATCGTGGATCGTAAGGAGATCGAGGTTCGGAGGGTTGCTTCAGAAGAGAACACTGCAGATCCATTCACCAAGGCCCTACCCCAGACTCAGTTCGAGCGGCTGATCGAGATGATAGGTCTTCGATACGCCAGTACATGGCCTTAGTGCAAGTGGGAGAATGTTAGTGTATATGCCCTAGAGGCCATTACTGTATCATACTAGTTTGTATATTACTTAATGGAAGCTTGGGATATTCACCTTGTATAAACAATCTTGCTCAATATAGTAGTATGCTACTTGGTTTGTTTCTACTTCAATGTGTACTTGTGTTTATTTTACTATATCACTTATACGCATTAGTGGAGCCCTTAGGATCTTTTGCTTGATTACCAGCGTTGTGATGGCAGTCACACTAGTGGGGGCTGGGTAATCTATAAGCACATCCTTATACAGGTCCCTAGTCGCAGGACTATCGAGACAGGGCATCGATACTCCGGAGTAGACTAGCGTATGCGCTTCTCATCCCAGTGTGGGAGATGGTCTGTCCCACAGCCATCAGTACGTCGTACTGGAGATAGTATACGGGTGCTCGTTGGGTTACGAATACACTGGACAGGACTCGTCGGGAACTGACAGGTTGGTATTATACCTATCGTCAGTTATCAGTTCCCAGGTGACATGAGTACAGCTTAGTCCGCTGACTTGACACTGGCACTTCGCCTCGAGTGTGTTCCCACTGCACTTTGATCACTACCCTACCACGGCTCAAAGGAGTCGTGCAAACAGGTGGTGGTTGGGTGCAGTCCCGAAGCACTTGGAGGCAGTGACGGTTAGACAGGATTCGTCTCTCCCGGTATTGGGGGTTGACATCGCGCTGTGTCTAGGAGAGCCATTACACGAGTAGTCCCTGGCCAGGGCAAGCGAGATATACTGGTAGGCTTCCAGTGTTATCTCAGGGTGTTTTGGGCTTCACTCCGACACGACTTGTACCGCTATTGGGGGACTGACGTTTTACCGCCCCCTAGGCCCGACATGCGATGTATCAGACGAACAGACCGGACTGTACGGAGACTGTCACATTCAGACTCAGTAGGAGTTCAGATGGGGTTTCACCTCGTCAGCTTTCTTGTCGGCATCTACCTGGGGACCGTTACGCACAGCTAGTGCCGCTTGCGGTCTGTGGTTAAACCCACTGCCAGCGTAGTGTCGAGTCTTTAGAGTCCCACACAGAGGGTATTCGCCTCTGGGCAAAACAGAGTAGAGGTCGCATGGTTTTGCGACAGGGTTCGTTCTCATCCGCGCACTTGTGCACGTTTGGAGTCCGGACGGATATTGCCAGCGGGCTCTGGTTTGAGCCGGATACTGGTATATGTTTTGGGGTTACTTTTATCTCTTAGTATTCATGTTCATCGGAACAAGAATGCAGGTGTGTATGCACAGTTGTTTGAGGCGGAAGAAGAGGTTTTTCATTAGGGTTTCGGAACGGGTGCGCATGCACAGTTGACAGTCGTTTTATTTTCCAAACTCTAATAAATTTGTGAGATATCTATTAATAATAGTAATTAAATGGAATTATGTTATGGTTGGTTTTGTTGACTTGTTGACCATGGTTGACTTGTTGACCATGGTTGAATGTTTGACCATCATCATTATTTTGCAAGGATGCTCCTTGATTCTTGCCAACATTCATTTAATGAAGTATGATAGTGGTCATTCCAAAACAACCATCAACTATTCTCATTTGAATTATTATTACTAATTAGATAATTCTTTTTCTTTTGATATGGTTGCAAAAAGGAAAAGATAGCTCATTCCTTCATAACCATTCTCTCTCCTCACTTCATCTTCTTCTTCCTCAAGCTCAAGGTGATTCCTTCTCATGTGTTGAGAATCCCTCACCTTGAAAAGAAAACAACCCCTAGACACTCTCTACTCATTCTAGGTTCAAGGTTTAGCAAGACGGAGATCCTAGTTCACTCAAAGTTCGAGGAAGAGCCCAAAGGTTGAACCCTCAGGTGGATCCATCTTCGACGGAAGAAGGCTACGAGGAAAGAACCATCAACCTCCATAAAGTTTGAAGAAGAAGGAGTTCAAGTTTAGGTATAACCATCTTTCCGAGTAGCTAACTCTCTTTAGCTTGTATGCTAGTTTTAGTTTAGGAAAAGATCCCGACTTTGTTTAGCCCATGTTGCCCCTTGCGCTAAAAATATGATTTTTATACCGTTTCCGCCTCCCCGTAAGAACCGGGGGTCGCAACGTGGACTTACAAATCTATGCACAGCAATTTCTGGATCTAGTCCCGGCATTTCGGAATAGTTCCATGCGAAGCAATCTTTATGCTGCATAAGCAGGTCTTTTAATGAAGCCACCTTTTCTTCAGACAGCAGCTCACTAATGAATGTCGGTCGCGGGTCATTCGCCGTTCCCAACTCAATTTTCTTAAGGTTATCTGCGGTGGTATGGATTCTATCTTCCTGCTCTTTTGGCGCTGGTGGGAATTCTGAGATTACCTCATCGTTGCTGTTTTCGAAGCACCAGGGAAGGTCATCCACGTTCTCGGGCTCTTCTTTTGATATCGTTATCACGTGACAAGTACGAATTCGCTTCCAATCCCATTGTGGAACTGGTTCTTCTTCCGTGGCCTTGGGCTCATGCTTCTGTAGCGGAGCTACCCTCCAGTTGTCGGATAGAGCGAACTTGCCAAGCTGATATTGATCTTCGACCCAATTCTTGAAGGTGAAGCAGTCTTCGAGAGGGTGCCCTATCATTCGGTGATAAGGGCAATAGTCCGGGTAAGAGACTTCGCTTGATTGTTCGGGGTGTTTAGACTCCGGCAGTGTAAGCATTTGATGTTTTAAAGCAAGGTCAAGTATTTTCTTCGTCTTGTCCCGAGGAAAAGAGTATGCTCGACTCATTTTTCTCATGAGGGATAGATCGGAACCGCTTGATTTTCGCTCGCGTGGCCTCTCAGCCCCGCTTCGTCGCTGTTGAGCGCCTTCTTCGCGTTTCGACTTGTTTCTGCCTCTGCGTCGGGCCTTCTTTATAACAGGTTGATAAGGAGAGGCATTTTCATCTTTCACGGCCTGTTGGAGAAAGCGTTGCGTTTTGGCTTTCTCGTAGATGACCATTTCGCGGTTATGGTCGTCTCGGACTTTTTGACCAGCTTCCCTTATAAGCTTGTCCATTTGTTCTTCGAACGACGGACTGGGCTCCTTTACATCTGGAACTTTCACTGGCTCAGGATTAGCGTCCTCCCATTGAGCATCCGCTTCTTCATCGAAGTCATACATGACATAGCAGCTGTTTAGTAGCTCTCGTTTCTTTGACCGGATGTATCCAAGTCCTTTTGTCTCCATTCTCCCATTAGGCAGTTTGCGTTGAGTCCTGGGAACGTTCCATACTTTGTCATAAAACTTGGCTTTTCGAACAGTCTGCTTGAAGGATATCCCCTGGCGTTTCAGCAGCTTTTTCAAACCTTCCGTATAATATCTGGGAAGACGGATAGGCTGAAGCCTGTCGAGCGTAGGATCCGCGCCATGCCAGATTTCTTTCTCCACTTTGGTTTCTTCAGAGCGGTAGAATAGAATTGCTTTTTCTCTTTCTCACCTGGGAGGGATATAGAACATTTGCAGTTCTTCTACATTGCAAATATCAAGTGCATCCAATTCCTTACGGTGTTTAAGCGGCACCATGGCGACTTGTAGACTTTGTTCTTCATCAGCGAACGTTCGTATTGAAGGTCGAGCAAAGAATACAGCATGGATCTCATCTTCCGAGTCTCTACCAAAGATCAACGTAGGAGCGGACGGTCCTGGTTTGTTGTGTTGGGGCGGACCCGAATACACTATCTCCTCTTCCTTCTCGGTATCACTCCCGAAAACAGGGATGGTGGCGTTAGCTTTATTCTCCGGCTTGTGACACCTTTCCGTGTCTTTGAAATCCGGTAAGAAGTATTTGGCATCTTCATATTTGCGGACTTCGTTCACGGAAAACGGATTCAGTTCTCCCGCCACGGTATACTCGAGACCATCCTTAGCATACTTCATACACTGATGTTGTGTAGAAGGGATGACGTTGTACTCGTGTAACCACGGTCAGCCGAGCAGAGCATTGTAGCATGTCTTGGCGTCTATGACGTGGAACTTAATGTCCGTGATGAGTAGCCCAAAGCGTAGCGTCAGTATCACAGACCCAAGAGTCCTTGATGACTGGGTGTCGAACCCGGAGATGGTGATCTTGTCCCGAGCAAGGTGCTGGACGCTCATGCAGATTTCTTTCAACACCCGCACATTGCGGAGGTTAACGGAGGATCCATTGTCGATCAGGATTTTGCCTATCTTTATGTCGTGGCAGTATCCTGAGACATAAAGGAGGCGATTGTGTTCGCACGTCCCAAGGAGAAGGTCTTCATCACCAAAAGCGACATCGGCAGTGTGCACTTCCTCCAATTCATCCTTCATCTTTTCTTCGGCCAGGAAAGCTTGGAATTGCCCCGGATCTTGTAATGCCTTGATTAACGAATCTCTCGCCTCCTTTGATAGCAAAAGGGCATCAAGAATGCTGAGCTGTGAGGGTAGCTTCCTCAGATGCGCTAAAACGTTGTAATCCACGTTATTTTTCTTTGGCGGGTCCTTGGCATTTAGCTCCTCCACAACTTGGTCATCTAAGTCGATATCTTCATAGACCTTTTCTTTCCCTTTATCCCTTCTGTTTGAGGGTCCGAGATTCTTTTCAGGCAGCGTCCGATTACGCAGCCGTATATTTTCGCAAACCTTCGGCTCTTCTTCTTTTCCCGAAGTGGACTCTTTAAAGAGAGGGCCAAGTTCCAGCTCCTCATCAGAATCGCTCCCGAATGTAGGCACTTGTGACCCGCCGGTGTTAACCATGCGACAATCGCCGGTAGTTCTTTTAAGCCCTTCGGTCGTATTTTCTCGCTCCCGACGAGTTTTACGCTTCTCCCGCTTAAAATGTTGTCGATGAGCAACATATCCTTGCCACCATCTATCGAAAGCTTTGCACTTTTCGGTGGGGTGCGAAATCCTCCGATGATATAAGCAATAGGAGGGGTGCATTTCCACTTCATCAGGAGTGTTTTCTTCGGAGGATGGTAGCTTCATTCCCATTGATATGGCCTTAGCAAACCTTTTCTTCACCTTGAATTTTCTTTTGTCCGTAGTGGATGTATTCTGCTCCAGCGGAAGTGTCTCAGCTCTTTCGTCAAGTCGCTGGCGCTTGGCCCTTTCAAATACAGCCGTCTCGCGTTCTCGATCAGCTTTACTTTTCAATCGAGCTTCGTTGAAGAATGCGTCAATTACATCATCTGATGGCCCCAGAATTTTTGATTCGGTATCTGCCCCCAGCGTTTCAGTACAAGGTGTCTCCTCATTGTCCATGAATGAATGGGAAATCACATGACAGCTCACCACATATTCTTCAGATACATCAGATGAACTTTCTCCCTCATCTTCCTCTTGAAAGACATGATTGAGGAACTCTTGGAATGTAATGGGAGTCCGTGCCTTCTGGTTGTATTCCTCCAGCGCGTCAATTTGTTTTTGCAAGTCCGTGCGCTTGTTGCCAGGCTTCACGGGCTTCTTAGATTTCTTCTTTTTCTTTTTTGAAGATTTTGACGGCTGGTTGCGAGTGCTTGGGCCACCACCATCGGTCTTTGGAGGTGTACGTGGCTTCAACATCCCCTCAATGACCTGCGGTTCCAACTGGTTCTTCCACCAAATCGCTGGACATGTCTGAAGATGGTTTAGCATCCTCTTTGTCTTGGCTGATAATACAACCTCCCAAGGAGCTTCTTCAACGACAGAGCATGTTGCACCCGTCGTACTCATCCCCTTAGAGGTATGGGGTTGCGGGGGATTCACATTCCATTTGTCAGATAATGCGAACTTGCCCTGTCGGTACTGGTTTTCAAGCCAATTTTTGAAAACGTAGCAATCTTCGATCGGATGGCCCAGTACTTGATGATAAGGACAGTAGTTGGGATCATTGACATCATTTGGTTGTGACGGACGTTTTGGATCCGGCAGATTTATGAGTCGATTACACAACGCCAGCTCGAATAGCCTTCTCGTTTTATCTCGGGGAAACGAGTAAGAACGTCCTAGCCTCTCCTCAAGGGCTACCTACGGACGCGTATTATTTTGACGAACAACCGGCTTCGAGTTGCTCGGCTGTTGTTGAGCATTAGCGACAACGATCGCTTTCCCCTTCCCTTTGTCATTTCGGGAGTCCGGCTTTAGAAGAGGGGGTTTATGGCCCATCTGATCCATTTATGCTAGCTTGTCAATCAAGGCCTGGAAGGTAGTCGGCTTGAAAAACATCATAAATTGCGAGATGGTTGCTTGCGGATCAAGGGTTCCCACAAACATACCCACCGCGGGAGCTTCTTCAATGCGCTGCTCACACTTTGACCATAAGTTCCGCCACCGTATAGCATATTGAACCCACGTCTCGCCTGGCTTTACTCTGGCGTTAATAAGTACCGTCATCGGGGTGCGTTCACTGGCGCTTGCAAAACGCTGAGTAAACAACAGCTCCATCTCCACGAAGGTCTTGATAGAGTCATTCGGGAGCTCAGAGTACCACTCGAACGCCGTATCTGATAAACTTACAACAAACTAGCGAAGCAAAAGCTTGTCATCACCGTCGGTGTTGCCGCAGAGTTCCCTGAACTGGGCAACATGCTGGTGAGGATTGCCAGTCCCCTTGTAGACATGGAACTTAGGAATTGTGTAACCCGGCGGGTACTTGATTTGGTCATACCAACTTGGATATGGCCGCCCCGTTTTTATGACATGGCTAGCTGCTTCAGCCGCATGATGAACCCGTATTTGTTGGGTTATGTACTCGTCCAAATCAGCTTTGGAGATTGTTTCTTCCTTAGCTGTTGACAGAGCTGGCGGAGGATTCGATGTCTCTCTCCTATCGTCTCCATGGACGATCGGGGGATCTTCGGCCGGAGGATCTTGTTGGATCATCATCCCTACCATGTCTTGGAACAGGAGGCCCATACGCTGTATGTTGGCTGCTTGTTCAGCAGCCTCTTTGTCCTTCTTCTCTAATATTCGACGAAGGAATTCGGTGTCGGTTTCTTCCTCCTGGCGTTCAACCGAGGACGTTTCACGGTTTTCTTTTGGCCCAGTAAGTGCGGCCATAGCGTTCATCATCTCTTGGAGCTTCTGCTGCTGCTCCAACGCTTTGGGCACTGATCGCGTAAGCGGTCGATGACCCATAGATATGCGACTGTCTTCTTTACCAGACGCCACGTAGACGGTATGAACTACAATGCCCCCTGACTTAGGGCGTTTGGGTTGATCACCTCTGATATTCGTCATCGGCGTTGGCACTTTCTCCGGCCTTCTTCTTTTATAGGCCATAGAAGTTGAGGGGGTCGTTGCTTTGGGTACCCTGGTGACTGTCATCCTTTCCTGTTTGATCGGGCAGTCTTTTTCTTTTTCCACTTTCGCCTTTTTCTGTTGACGAGAGCGATCTGGGTCAATTACGGAGTCTTGAACTCTCCGCCAAAATTTATAAATTTTTGAGGACAGCCGTTGAGGGGGCTGTTCCTGCTTCGTTTCCGGAACTCTCTCCGCAGGTGGAGGAGATCGTTTCAGTGTAACGGTTGGAGAGTTCTTCCGTACCCTCCTCAGCAGTTCAAAGTTGTTCCCAGTTGGAACAGCAGCGTTGACTTCCACCACTGGAGCCGGTGGAGTTAGCCCTGAGGGGGAGTCGCCCCATGCCTTCCTTACTCGTCGCCAGTGGTGTCGTCGGGCCTGTAGGGTTCCTAGGCACACTAATGAGGTCTCACAAAGCATCAACCATGCCAATTTCAAATTTTACAAGTGCCGAGAAACCCTAATACGGATCGTTGACTAGAGTTTAGACGATAACAACAACTAGTAAACTACTTTACTAAGAAGTGAACGGAAATACAACCTTTGTAGATCCGGTCCTCCACCTCCATAGCTCCGTGATGAAGTCCCCTCGCTGCGATCATCGGATCCCGGGCTCTAACGTCGGCTTCATCGGAGAAATGGGCAGGCTAGGTCGTCGACTTCGATGCCGAAGATGATCTACGTCGAGGCAACACAAGATCAAGCTCCAACTTCACCAAGCCATGAAACTTGTGAAGAAAACACCCTATACTACTTGGCAAGTGGTAGAGGATGAAGAAATAGGAAGTGGGTTCACTTTAGAATTGGATTTCTTACTCTTTTTCTTAAGATGCCATTAATGGTTGCAAGCTTTCTTCTTTGTTGAAGAAGAAGAAGAAGAAGAAAAAGAATATGATTAGTATTATCAAAATAGAAAATGAAAATGATACTTATCATATAGCAACCATGGTTAAGTGTAGAGACTAAACTAGGGTTAGGTGAATGGTTAGGTTTAGGAAAGAAACAAAGTGGTCAAAGCTTCATGAAGTTTCAAGGTCAAAACAAAAGATGCCACCATTTTGTTTCTTGCCCAAAATAAACAAATAAATAAATAAAGGAGAATAAGTGAATGAATCAAAACCCTAACCATTAACATAACCATGGTTTTGGTCTTTACACAAACCCAAGTATGCATGTATCATCAAACATGATACAAACAAGTGCACAAAAGTATATCTCATATACAACTTGTGTAATTCAAGTGAGAAAATCCATTTAAAGTGAACAAATACTAGTTAATGCAAAGTAATATATCAAATATATAATTATGCATTAAATCATTAAATTAATACTTGATTTAACGATCCGGTCATATCGCATATAACCGACTAATATCCAATGTATCGGCTTATCGAATCAATCCTTGATTCGATAACTAGGTTATATCGCATACAACCAATTGAAACATTCATCGCGAGAATAGAATACGGTATCACATACACGCATTATTCTCGGTCCCGCACATATCTCATATGCGCTCCTATTTCGTTTCGCTTGAGCCAGGAAACCTCTGTGTAGGACTCTAAAGACTCGTCAATACGCCGGCAGCAGGTGATGATCATATCAAACACCTACAAGCCGCAAGCGGTCTGCTAAACGTAACGGCCACCCGGGTATTGAGCGATCAGAAGATCGACGAGCAAGCCCGCTCATACTCCTGTGAATCCAACCAGTAACACTTACCGTACAGTCCGGTCTGATCGTCTGATATGTCGCATAGACCCCAATAGCTCGATAAGTCGTGTCGATATAAGGTCTATAACAGTTCGAGAAACTACTGGTAACACTTACCAGAAAATCTCAACAACCCTGGCCAGGGATTTCCGGTTATAGCCAATCGAACATAGCGCAACATCAACTCCCTATACCGGGAGAGACGAATTCCCTCCTATCGCTCATTGCCTCCATGTGATTCGGGACTGTACCCAAAAACCACCGTTTTGCACGCCCTTGTCACGACCCGAAAGAGCACGTGACTGGCCCTTGAACCATATGAAGTCTATAGGACCCCATCTGATCCAAGTAAGCCAAAAGCCCAGAAATCTAAAACCATTTAAAGAGTAAATAAGGAAAACTGGTTTTAAGAAGTAAGGAAATCTCGTTTCGAAAATCAAGTTTTAAAATAACTAAGCCGAATATGCATTTTTAAAATGTGTAACCTTTCCTGAAAATTTCGGCAGAGTTTCCTTTGTAAAAACTGGCCCCAAACGGGGTACAACAAGAATAATATATATGAAATGATAAAAGGCATCCCCAAGCGGGAGCTAGCTCTTCGTCAATCGACGGTCACAACCACGCAAGCAATAATAATATACAACGCCGAAGGGCGAGGATCAAAATCCAAAAAGAAACTCAAACGGCCAGAAAACCGTAATACTACAAGCGCGACTCTAAGGTCGAAATAATACAACACTGTTTTCTAAGTCTGAAACAATATACAAGTTTTGGTTGATGGAA
This sequence comes from Agapanthus africanus, assembly GCA_030015575.1. Lineage (NCBI taxonomy): Eukaryota > Viridiplantae > Streptophyta > Magnoliopsida > Asparagales > Amaryllidaceae > Agapanthus > Agapanthus africanus. The sequence continues at coordinate 475,164,243 of CM057339.1, read as the reverse complement.
GGACTAGATATAATAAATAATACATGAACAATGGCGGTTCTGATACAAAAGAACCCACCTACCAACGCAAGTCACCCATATGGAAGCAGTGTGCCAGAATTGCCGCTATGGAATCTGTACGGCAAAAACCTACAAGGACTGTGGCACAACGGGGGTGAGTTGCCAACTCGTGACTAGAAAATATCTACAAGCAGAGATCGAATGCATGACCCATCCTAGGTCAATACGATCAGATATATATAAACCTCAATATGAATAAGACTGAAACATGCTAAACTGGCAATGTAATCTCTATACATGAGTGTAGTGCCAAGTGCTCGTGCCAGTGCCTCAGGTAATAGCATATCATAAATGTGAGGTAGAATCAATGTAATCAATCTGCATGTACGTGGATCTCGTCCACTCGTCACCCAATGACAATAACCATCATGCATGTAAATATCATCAGCATATACATGGAAATATGAGGATATAAACCACCTGTGTCCCTCGCGACACGTCAAAATCATGGAACCGGAGTGCCCAGCATCGGCACTCGAGAACATCATGAAAACTGTGCCCAGCATCGGCACGTAAATCCTCATATATCGGGCTCCGTCAGTCCGGATCGGCCCACAGGCCCTGTCTGCGGTATCGGCCCTCGGCCCCGGCAGTACGCCCATATCCATCTATCGACTCTGGTCGGTATCCTCCGGATAACCGCCAGGTCCAACAAAATCACCGGTAGGTACTCGCCACCCTGCCAGGCTCATCGTCTACTCCACGAAAAACATTTCTTGCCCCGGGGAACCATACCGGGTCCACCATGTACCCGCAATCGGCCTCATCCGCCTCCTCGAATCGGGTTTCACATGTCGCTCTCAGCACCGAGAAAATACATGGTGGACGCACTGAAATATCATATCAAGGGTAACCGGGTTTTCAAAACAATTACATATCCTCTTTGAAACACCCACGGTTCCCCAAAACCAGAAATATCATGGAAACAGCATATCTCAATGCGTATAATCAGAAAGCAGCATGTATACGACATATAGCAGAAAGGTAAGCATATCAATATGTCATGCAAGGGTCATATCCTGAATGCAACAGTACTACAGTGTAGTGACATGGCAATTATCGATGATGAAGTGTGTGGGCCGGCAACAGTGTACGTGGAACATACACATCATCGATAATGGTGCTGGTGTCCTAGCAGCATGACTGAAATATATCAACAATACAAGCGATGCAATGCAGATAGCATGAATATGCGGAATCGAATAATCAACGCAACAGTAGAGAACCTGCCTCAATAGATATATCATGCAACCTTGCCTTTTGAAATAAGACGAATCAGGGCTTTTGGTAAAATAAGGGCTACGGTGTTTTAAGAAAAGATGCGCCTTTTGAAAATATCCGTATAAACCCTTTTTCCTATCTTTAAAATATTCCTGATTCGTTAGTTTTGAAATAGGTATGACTCGGGTCTAGTCTAACGCCTACTATGCGAACTACGAATCCACAATCAAGTCAATAGAGAGGGGTATGGAAACCACCTAAATCTGAGTCGATATCACACTATCTCATCACATGACAGGTATCACTACCATCATATCACATCTCCAATACGAACTCTGTCATGTCGCCAAATCTCACGGCCTCAATCGAATCTCATCAACTCATCTCAATCCCACGTGTCATCCTCAAATCTCGTATATGAACACATAGTCCCATACCCATGTGTAGATATACACACCATCATATGCGCACAGATATATGAAAGAATGTATGCAAGTATGTGTGTATGTGTGAGTGTGGGTGCAACCACTACTCTAGGGTTTCGCACTATACTCGACCAATACATCCTTATCACCAATAATCCATTATTACCATCAATAATCCTAAACAACACATAATAAATATGTGTGTGTATACGTATTCGTATACATCACCACGGACTGCGGGGGTGCTATACGCCATCCACCCGACTTCTCCCCGTAGATATAAATCTACTCACCTTGCTTCTCATGTGTCGGTGCCGATGTCGCCATCTTCATCTTCTTTGCCTCAACATCTCGTAGGTACCTACAAGTATATCACAACGCTAAAGTACATGAAAATCACATCGGAAACCAAAATAGCACACGCTGCTCGCATAGGTAAAACCTATCGTCTCGCATGTAAACACGTTCAATATCCACTTGTCGTTGACGTCCAAACGTCACCCAACAGGAATGAATCACCAAATACCAAAATCCATACTAAAACAAGGCGTAAATCATACACCAATTCAAGCAAATCAACCCAGATTTCACCCTAGATGGAATCAGTCAAAACTAGACATACCCAGGGTCAAGACTAGAGGAAATAGGGCCATGCACCAAAATCGAGACGGATCCCTCCTGCTCTGGCCGCAATTTGCGGCCGGAAGGAATTAATTGGCGGCCTCACTTTTGAGTTGGGGGCTAGGGTTTGGTGTGGTGGTTCTATGGTGCCTGCACATCTCACTGTCAACTCAGTTTTATTTTTGGGGTCTCGGGGTGATAGCAGATTCCACAAAACACTTCCCGATTTATAGTTTTTCTTCGACATCGATTCCGTAATTCCGTACTCTGGTTTCAAGTTCAGGTTTGGGTCCAAATTAGCATCACACAAGGGGTTCTAAGGTCACAATAAGCCTCAATTCCACTTTGATTTCAGGTCTAACCCTAAACCCTAACTTGAATTCTCCAAAGTCCACAAAACGACACAATATCGATATGAAACTAGAATTGTTGCACAAGAAATGAGATACTACTCTAATAGGTGCAGAAATTACCTCCTTTGGCAACTCAAGAAAATTCTTGAGTTGCTCAAAGTCCTCCAAATCCAATCTTGCTAGGTTCAATGTGTAGCTAGTGAGCTTGGGGGTAAGTTTTGTGAAGTGGGAATGGGGTTTTGGGGTTGATTTCATTGTGTATCTAGGGTTTTTGTGAAGAGGGTGAGAGAGGGATGGCAGCAGCAGCAACAACAAGGGGAGGGAGAGGAGAGAGAATGAGAAGGGGAAAATGGATGGGGAATGGTTCATAAAGTGTGGGTTGACTTGGTCTCTCTCTCTCTCATCATGCTACTTTTTCCTTTTCTTTTCTTTCTCACTCCAATAGTGAACCCAAAGAACAACCATGGCAAAAGAAATGTAACACAAGTGTAACAAGTGTGGAAAATGATATGTGCACATTTTTGCACAAAAATGCTAAAAATCCAATTAGCGATTCTTAATCGCGATTAGCACTAAATTAGCATATAACTAATCTTAAAAACATTAAAATGGCATAATTCTATAAAATACCCTATTTTAGAATTTTCCATAATTTTTCCCCATTTATTTGTATTTAATTATACCAGAATATTAAAATATTCATTAAAATAATATTAAATTATAAAATTTCCCAAAAATCATATTTTATTATTTTGAAAACGTTACAATCTACCCCCCTTAAAGAAATTCGGTCCCCGAATTTAAATTTAAACCCCCAAATGCTAAAATATTTCAATACAAATTCCAAGTCATCGGGGCTCCGAAATCATCTATACCTAAAACATCATAGCGCAATGCATGCGCATGAGTACTGAGCAGATAACTCAAAAGCAACACTCCATCAAGCATCCCGCAATCATCGGAGTCATGGTAAAGACACAAATGTCAAATCCAATACAAAATCAATATGATATAAATCAGAACTATACATGTAGACATCCAATCTATACATGTGAATAGCTGATGTAAATGCATGCCAAATCTTTTTAAGTCGCTGTGCGATGCGCGTAACACTGCACAGTGGCGGACGTTTTTCACAGGAAAATAACTATATACGTATATATATCCTTTGTTTAATAGGTACGTCCCGCCGTTTTGAAAACAATTTAGAAGGGTTTCCTTGTTTTTAAACGTTTCGTGTCATATCGGACACGTAGGTATATATATATCGAGACCATAGCTCGCTCTTGGAAATCCCTTCGAACTATCAATGCATGCAAAATATATCCAGGTACTGTCCTCTGACTAGTCCTGCTCAGTATGAAAACAAATATCCAATATCATAAAAATGTACTGCTCCAAAAGGAATAAATCCCAAAAATGCACATAACACCACCATGTGCGTCTGGTGCGCACGGAAATAAAAATCCATATATGTGCCATACAGGTGCACAAAACAACATCTAGGTGCAACGGATGTGCACGAAATATCTGTCATTGGCAACGTGTGTGCCTGACAGCCAAAACAGGTGCATCTGACATGCACGAAGAATCTCGATTTAGTTCATCTGGTGTGCCCCAAAATCGTATCTCAAAACATGGGCCCAACATGCGCGAAAATCCAAATCGGTGCATCCATCGTGCACGAATGAAAATCTAAACCCTGTGCACTCCATATGCACGGAATCACAAAATCCAATAGCAACGCCGAACATGCGTAAGTCCAGTCAAAAGCACGGAGTGCAAGAATCCACATCAATATCACAATCAAAATCGACATACCGAAAGGCATCAAATCGAAGTCAGGTGCAACCGTAATGCACAAAATATAAATCCGGTGCAACAAAGGCACGAAATATAAATCTGATGCGATAAACGCAAGAAACATAAAACTGGTGCGACAAACGCACGAAGTATAGAACTTGTGCATCCCATGCACAAATACCAGCAATAACTCAAATGCGTAAGCAGCAACACTAAGTGTACCCAGATATAAAGAAAATCATAAACGTGTGCAGCTGCGTGCACAAAACACATATCAATGCACTACAAGCACATATAAGCTATACCGACTGCAAGAATCAAATCGTGTGCGTAACATATGCACAACATCAAATCAACCGTATGAAATCCATAAAGTCATAAGCAGGTGCAGCCAAGGCACGAAACAATATACAACGCGGCTTAATCAAATCAGGTGTACCGCGATGGAAAAACTCACAACCGCATGCATCAGCGTGCACAAATCAAAACACTAAAAGTACATGAAACTATGCTGGAAGCGTAAATCAAATCACCGGCAAAAAATAGGCATGAATCACAATCAACACCTCAAGAGTAATAACTATGTGCAAGGTATAAATATCCAGTAAGTGCAACCATGGTGCACAAAATCAAATATCATGGAACTCAGTCATCAAGACTAAATCATGCGAATAAATCGTCTAAAATACCAAAATCCAATGCGACGGATACATGATAATCAAATCACAAAATCACAAATCATAAATACCGTCGTCGGTATATCCTTCTTCAGGGTCGAGAAGGTACCGGAACATCCGATGCTAGCGGCGCAAGATATCTACTTGCCTCTTGCTCGCGGCTGGCGTCCTCTGCCTCTGGTTTCTTATCTTCTCTGTAGATTACCAATCTCGCAATCCATCGGCTCATCGGCCCGGTCAGGTGTGCTGACAGGAACGATTCCGTTCTGGCACTTTCCTGGTCATCTCTCGGTCAATCCTCACGACCGCTCGTAAAGCAGCACATCTCTGGCGCCTACCTCGGGTCCTCTGAATGCACATCACGCATCTACTCCTGGTTCAAATCTTATAGCAGCAGTGTACTGGAAGGAATCCTACTTAAGGTCTCTTCTGATCTTGCCTAAGCCAAACTGTACGGAGGCTGGTATTCTGGCATAATCATTCCTCGCTCTCTGGACATCTTCATCCTTAGTACAACACCTCCTCGGAAGCTGGTCGCATCCCTGCGCCTCTGTATGCATGTCCGACCTTTAATCTTAACGGGGTGTAGTGACAGCTCATCTGCATCTCGCACGAACTTCTTGTCCCGCTTGTCTGTATCATCGACCATTTCGACATCGCGTCTCTAACCGCGCACTGCCATGCCCTCGGCTACGGTCCATCTGAAGTCCCTCACACGGACCCGAAATCACGAACTCGGTATCTTCATCACTCAGTAGGAGATATCTAGCCGAACACGTCCTTAGCGTGCATATCACATCTCTGATGTCAGCGGAGTGGAACGTCATCTCGTCGAAATCTCGTGCGAACTCTTTACTCCACTCTGCTTCAATATTGACTGATTCAGACTCATCTCATCGTGGCTACACAGACTGCGCTCCAACGACTAAGCTCGTATCTGGAGCCTCCCAAGCAGTCTCCCATCACATGATATCCGAATGATGTCGAATCGTCCGATCGGCTCGTCAGAACCTCACAATCCCCCAAGAGCTCAACATCTCGGGTACAGTTTAATAGTATCGAGTACATACCACAGCATCGGTGGTCCAGCCGTAGAAGGGCAAACCCAAGCTTCACTAATGGCGCCGAGGAACTGCCGCAAACCCTAAGGTTCAAAGGCTTTCACACGGTCATTATGTCGAGTTAGGGTTTCATTCTTCTAGAGGGTCCATAGAATCGCTTGCATGTCTTTCCGAATACTTTAAACTTGAAAAATGGGTTCCTGACATTCGATCGTCTCAATCGACTCTCAACGAACCTGCGTGAAGTCGTCTCTAGCTGGAATCAATCTATCTGATGACCTTGCATCGGGGTAAGCGAACGAACCATAGGTCCTAGTCATTAATCCTCGGTGACTAGCGACTCACTATCATATCTCTAAGAATATGCTCACGCTGCAGTAGCTCCAATCATCTGGGCGATATCTCATCATTCGTAGCAACAACTGGCTCATTCGTCGGTACGCTAAGCAGCGCTTCAACCATCATGAATAAGCGATATATCAACAGTCATCACATCCTGGCTGGCCTCTATCAGTGGCTCAATCCTCTGGTGCCGATCAGCACACCCGGGAAATCTCGTAAAAGCGATCTGTCAAACGCTCATAGTGCGGAAACACAAAATACGAAGCCTCAAAGCAACCGTATGTCTCTGGAACCACGCCTCGGTCAGCCCTCGTCCACGACGAGCTCATGCTGACGCAGCTCGAGCCGTAGCTCACTCTGCCCGTGCAATCGCGGCAGCAAGATCATAACCAGTATCGATGAAGATAGATCATAGGAAGGAATATAATACTGTGCAAGGAAATGTACAACCTAAGGTTTCTTAAGCGGAGTGGCGTGTCGTAAGTATGCCGCGGAACATACCCACGGTACGTCACTCTACTTTAGTCACCTATTCCATCAACCAAGGGTCATCCTACACGACGAAAGTTCGGGTTTAATACCCCCTCGACTAAGTCTAAGTTCCGTAAGGTCAAGCCTAAGTTCCGTATATAAATAACGCCCTAGGCTCCACATAGTCAAACTCAAACTCGAACCAAGGTCAACCTAGCGCTCTGATACCAACTTTGTCACGACCCGAAAGAGCACGTGACTGGCCCTTGAACCATATGAAGTCTATAGGACCCCATCTGATCCAAGTAAGCCAAAAGCCCAGAAATCTAAAACCATTTAAAGAGTAAATAAGGAAAACTGGTTTTAAGAAGTAAGGAAATCACGTTTCGAAAATCAAGTTTTAAAATAACTAAGCCGAATATGCATTTTTAAAATGTGTAACCTTTCCTGAAAATTTCGGCAGAGTTTCCTTTGTAAAAACTGGCCCCAAACGGGGTACAATAAGAATAATATATATGAAATGATAAAAGGCATCCCCAAGCGGGAGCTAGCTCTTCGTCAATCGACGGTCATAACCACGCAAGCAATAATAATATACAACGCCGAAGGGCGAGGATCAAAATCCAAAAAGGAACTCAAACGGCCAGAAAACTGTAATACTACAAGCGCGACTCTAAGGTCGAAATAATACAACACTGTTTTCTAAGTCTGAAACAATATACAAGTTTTGGTTGATGGAAGGACTAGATACAATAAATAATACATGAACAATGGCGGTTCTGATACAGAAGAACCCACCTACCAACGCAAGTCACCCATATGGAAGCAGTGTGCCAGAATTGCAGCTATGGAATCTGTACAGCAAAAACCTGCAAGGACTGTGGCACAACGGGGGTGAGTTGCCAACTCGTGAATAGAAAATATCCACAAGCAGAGATCGAATGCATGACCCATCCTAGGTCAATACGATCAGATATATATAAACCTCAATATGAATAAGACTGAAACATGCTAAATTGGCAATGTAATCTCTATACATGAGTGTAGTGCCAAGTGCTCGTGCCAGTGCCTCAGGTAATAGCATATCATAAATGTGAGGTAGAATCATTGTAATCAATCTGCATGTACGTGGATCCCGTCCACTCGTCACCCAATGACAATAACCATCATGCATGTAAATATCATCAGCATATGCATGGAAATATGAGGATATAAACCACCTATGTCCCTCGCGACACGTCAAAATCATGGAACCGGAGTGCCCAGCATCGGCATTCAAAAACATCATGAAAACTGTGCCCAGCATCGGCACGTAAATCCTCATATATCGGGCTCCGTCAGTCCGGATCGGCCCACAGGCTCTGTCTGCGGTATCGGCCCTCGGCCCCGGGAGTACGCCCATATCCATCTATCGACTCTGGTCGGTATCCTCCGGATAACCGCCAGGTCCAACAAAATCACCGGTAGGTACTCGCCACCCTGCCAGGCTCATCGTCTACTCCACGAAAAACATTTCTTACCCCGGGGAACCATACCGGGTCCACCATGTACCCGCAATCGGCCTCATCCGCCTCCTCGAATCGGGTTTCACATGTCGCTCTCAACACCGAGAAAACACATGGTGGACGCACTGAAATATCATATCAAGGGTAACCGGGTTTTCAAAACAATTACATATCCTCTTTGAAACACCCACGGTTCCCCAAAACCAGAAATATCATGGAAACAACATATCTCAATGCGTATAATCAGAAAGCAGCATGTATACGACATATAGCAGAAAGGTAAGCATATCAATATGTCATGCAAGGGTTGTAGGGTTCCTAGGCACACTAATGAAGTCTCACAAGTGATCAAACATGGCCAATTAAAATTTTAGAAGTGCCGAGAAACCCTAATACAGATCGTTAACTAGATATATAGGTGATGCGATGAAAGTAAACAACTTTAACTTAAAGGAAAGAGGCTACAACCTTTGTAGATCCGGTCCTCCACCTCCTAGGCTCCGTGATGACGTTCCTCCGCTGTCCAAATTGAATCCATGACTCTAGCAACGGCTTCATCGGAGAAATGGGCGGGCTAGGTCGTCGGCTTCGATGCCGAAGATGATCTACGTCGAGGCATCACAAGATCAAGCTCCAAATTCACCAAGCCATGAAAACATGTGAAGGAAACACCCTATACTACTTGGCAAGAGGTAGAGGATGAAGAAATAGGAGGTGGGTTCACTTTAGAATTGGATTTCTCACTCATTTGCTCAAGTTGCCATTAAAGCTATCAAGCTTTTTCTTCTTGAAGAAGAAGAAGAAGAAGATAATATGATATGTTTTATCTAAAAAAGAAAACAATATGATACTTATCATATATTCAACCATGGTTTAGTGTAGAGATTTAACTAAGGTTAGATGAATGGTTAGGGTTAGAAGAAGAAGACAAGAATGGTTACTAAGTCAAAGTTACATGAAGCATCAAGAAGCTTCATGTAAGAAAGCAACCATTTTGTTTTCTTTTCTCTTTTTCTCAAAAAAGAATAGATAAATAAATAAGTAGATAATAAAAAGAAAACCCTAACCATTACACAACCATGGTTTAATCTTTACACAAACCCAAGTGAGCATGTATCATCAAACATGATACAAACAAGTGCACAAAAATATATCACATATACAATGTGCATTTCAAGTGAGAAAATCCATTTAAAATGAACCGATACTAGTTAATGCAAAGTAATGTATCAAATATATAATTATGCATTAAATCATTAAATCAACACTTGATTTATCGATCCGGTCATATCGCATATAACCGACTAATATCCAATGTATCGGCTTATCGAATCAATCCTTGATTCGATAACTAGGTTATATCGCATACAACCAATCGATACATTCATCGCGAGAATGGAATACGGTATCACATACACGCATTATTCTCGGTCCCGCACATATCTCATATGCGCTCCTATTTCGTTTCGCTTGAGCCAGGAAACCTTTGTGTAGGACTCTAAAGACTCGTCAATACGCCGGCAGCAGGTGATGATCATATCAAACACCCACAAGCCGCAAGCGGTCTGCTAAACGTAACGGCCACCCGGGTATTGAGCGATCAGAAGATCGACGAGCAAGCCCGCTCACACTCCTGTGAATCCAACCAGTAACACTTACCGTATAGTCCGGTCTGTTCGTCTGATATGTCGCATATCTCGCCTAGGGGTGGTAAACGTCAGACCCCAGTAGCTTGATAAGTCATGACGACGTAAGGTCCATAACATTCGTGAAACTACTGATAACTCTTACCAGTATATCATTACAACCCTGGCCAGGGATTTCCTGTTATGGCCAGTCGAGCATAGCACAACATCAACCCCCAATACCGGGAGATACGAATCCCCTCCTATCGCTCATTGCCTCCATGTGAATCGGGACTGTACCCAAAAACCACCTGTTTGCACGACTCAGTAGAGCCGTGGTAGGGTGGAAATCAAAGCACAGTGGGAGACACACAAGACTCTATGACGATCTCGGGTCAACAGACTAAGCTGTACCAGTGTCACCAGAGAACTGCCATCTGACGTGAGGTATAATACCATCTGGGAGTTCTCGGCGAGTCCGTTCAGTGTACCCAGTCTCCACTGAGCACCCACATACCATCTCCGATGTCAAACACCAATGGATATGGGATCATCCATCGCCCATCACATGGGTCGAGAAGATATACGCTAGTCTACTCCGGAATATCGATGCCCCGTCTCGATATTCCCACGACTAGGAATAATGAAGGATGTACTCATTGACTACCCATGCCCCACTAGTATGATCTTCATCATAGTCCTGGATGTCGAGTACGCATCCTAAGGGCCTTATCAACATGTAATCAGAGAGACAGAAAGTTTACATGTAAAGATAAAGAGCAACCAGATAGCGTACTATCATGTCGAACAAGAAAGTCCTACCTATATATGTCCCAGCATCCACTACAATATACATCCTATGTACAGTAATGGCCTCTAGGGCATACATATAACTAATAATCTCCCACTTGCACTAGGGCCATCTGTAGCAGTGGTTGCAGTATCACATACTCAACCATCCCATATGAGTCTCTCTCTGGGAAAAGGCCTTCGTGAGTGGATCCGCCGTGTTTTCCTCTGAGTCTACTCTCCTAACCTCGATCACCCTGGAGATCAACTATCTCCATGATCAGGTGATGCTTTCTCAGAATATGTCTGGGTCACTGATGGGATCGGGGTTCCTGGGCCAAAGCCACACTTCCATTGTCATACAATTGTAGGAACCTAGTTCATCTTATGAACCAATATACACCCAAACTTCCTTTTTGGTAGTATCTTTAATAGTGATGTTACCAGCCTTTATCGTCTAGTTTGCCAGGGTATCTAGCTTGGAACTCTTCCAACATACTGTCCCTCTACTGAGGGTAAAGACAATGCCCGCGACTGACATTCAGTCGTCCTTATCATCCTGGAACCTTTCCAGTGATTCTTCCGAGGATCAACTGATATCATCTCACTGCAATTAGTGAGAATCCTAACATCCATTTAGATCTATCTCATAGACCCAAATCTATGGATTTAGGAGGTATCATTTTGATCATATATGGAGAATCTATGTGATAAGAGGAGATCGACCGATCGTAGCATAGGAAACTCCTTTCCTATCAAGAGTATGTCATCCACGTACTCTACGAGGATCATTACCATACTTCATACTACCCTTTTGTACATACAAGGTTCATCTACCATTTTGATGAAGTCAAACTCTTTGACTACCACATCAAAACAGATGTTCCAACTCCGCGATGCCTGCTTTATTCTGTAAAGAAACTTACACACGTTTCCGCTGCTCCCACTGTTTACGAAGCCTTCTGGCTGTGTTATTATAGACGTTCTCTTCTAAATCATTATTTAGAAAAGTAGTCATGGCACCCAATCACCATATATCACAGTCATGGTATGTAGCAATGACAAGTAGGATCTGGATGGACTTAAGCATAGCCACTGGAAGAGGTTTCATCATTATCCACGCCTGGTCGATGACGAAAACCTTTAACAAGTCTAGCTTTGAAAGTTTCAACTTTTCCATCTACACCAAGTAATCTTCTCAAGATATACTTGCTCCTGATGGGGATTTAACCCTTCAGATATTGCAACCAAAGTCCATACTTTATTGGTGTATATGGATTCCATCTCAGATCGTCAAGCATCCAGCCATCCTTACAGAGTCCCTACTCTCGATGGCCTGCTCGATACTAGATGGGTCATCATCTCATGATGCATTCCTCGCTCCCACTGTCATCGAGAAACCGTAGTATCTCTCAGGCGGATGAGAAACCCTACTAGATCGGTGGAGAGGCTGAGGTTCATCGGAAACTATTGAATCCTTTGGTTCTGTCAAATCATCAGTTGTAGTTTTGTATAGCTGGAACCTTTCCAGTTCTACAGAACTGACCTTGCCTCGATCTTGTCCGGATTTTGCTTTAGACATAGGCCGGACAATCCCAAATCTTAACTTATTTAAGAGATAGGCTCTTCCCATACCATATCTCATATGGAATGGTAGGCAGTGATCTGATTCGAACCTAATTCAATAGGTATGCAGCTTCTCAAGCGCATAACTCCCAAAAGGAAATAGGAAACTCAGTAGTACTCATCATAGAGCACACCATATCTAATATTGTGCGATTTCTCCACCCCGATACACCATTGTGCTGTGGTGTATTCAGAGGAGTAATACTGAGAGAGAATCTCATTCTCCTTTAGAATAATCCAGGAATTCTATGCACAAGTATTTTCCTCCCTGATCTTATCATAGGACATAATACTTATACCCGGTTATTGGTTCTCTACTTATAACTTATATTCTGTGAATACCTCAAAAGCTTCGTACATATGTTTCAACAGAAACATATGACTGAATCTTGACAGATTATCAGAGAATATAATGAAGTATAAAGAACCAGTCCTGGCATGTGTAGACAGGAGACTTTACATACATCATCATGTATCAGTCCCAAGAGTTCATTAACTCTTTCTCTATTTCCAATAAACAGGGCTATGGTCATCTAATCTTTGTGACATGACTGGAAAGTTTTACAAGATGTAAATTCAAACTGATTTAAATATTCATCTAAAATGTAACTTCAGCCAGTCGGGTCGCATTGATATGACCTAGTCTACAATGCCTCAAGAAGGATTCGTTCATTTCTGAACTCTTCCTCATATGTGTGTTCTGTATACTAGGAACTGTAGTTTGATTTAGAACGTCAATGCTCTTAGATAACGTGCCTGTACCGATCAACTTTTGATATAGGAAATGTTCAAAACATTATCCAGCAATACAAATTTTTTTCATTACTTTAATAAATAAAGAGACTGATATGATGTTGTATATCAGGTTCGGTATCTAATAACATTCGTTCAGAATCAATGTATTTGGAAACACAGGGTGATAATGACCAACAGACTTGGCTGCAACACTTGCACCGTTTTCTGTCTCATGAAACTTGTCACCCTTTCTCAGTTTTCTACCCTTTTGTAGCCCTATGTAACAGATTACATATCTGGGATCCTGATCCGGTATCAAATACCCAGGATGCAGAGGATACTGAGAAACAGTTCTTTATAATGAACACACCCGAAGGAGATGCATCATATGCACTTTCTTCGTTTGGGCGGCAAAGGAATTCTGGTATTCCCCTATTTCCTGCTCTGTCTTATAACAATTATAAGTTGGAGCGGGACCAACGTTCCCCATCTCAGTATAACAAGCGGGTTCGGTCAATACATCCATATTATTATCTTGATTAAGGCGTGATATGGTCGCTACCTGGAGAGAGAGAGAAGAAAACACTCTGCGTGCGCTCTTGCAAGATCAGATTGGTTATTTATTTTATCTGATCTGGATGGCTCCCACTGTTTTTATCAAATCTTCCTTCAAACCTTAAAAGGAAAGACTAGCCGGGATTAATTACACTCTACAAGTTCGCCAATCTTTCAGCCAGGCCAGTGTCGGTACTTTGAGGGAGGTTCCCCGTGCTTTCGCACGGACCTAATTACAGTAAACCTCGTTTTCCCAGAGGCGTAACCCCGTTGACACCTTTTTAGACACCTACTTGATCGGCTAATTGCAAAGTGCAAAACTCTCCCAGGAGTAACAATTACTCACAATGGGTATCGGGATCCAACTATCACATAGAAGGTATGCAATCTCATTGCAAATTTCAACACTTGAAACTCCCGATAATGGTTTTTACCCCTAGCACCTATGACCTTAACTATGGTCAACAAATCATAAGTACTAGTCAAGTTCTACTCGTCATTTCGTGATTAACTAGACCCACCCACATGACCCTTAACTAAGGTCAACAAAGTCACGCGACTGTCCTAACTAATCGCATCATATGCGGTATAGGAAGACATCACTTAGCTACCGTACACTGTGCCTTAACTAAAGTCAACAAACACAGCACGAATACTAAGTACTCTACTTCCTAAAATGACGTGGGTTGCGTATGGTTTTTGTGAAAACCTTTAACGCTTTGAACTTGATCTCGTTGCGGAATCAAATGGTTTTTAAATGGAATGTTTTTGAAGCTTTTCTAGTTTTGCTTAAGGGGTCACTCCCGGCGAAGGGATCGTCGGCCCTTTCCTCGTCGAATGAGGTGCGGGATATATCATATATATCACTGTGCAAAGCAGAAACTATAGAAGCAATCAAAAGACAAACCGAGTGTGTAGCATCTGCCAGTTATTGCTAAAGGAGTCACTCCCGGTGAAGGGATCTCGGTCCTTTCCTTATCGAATAAGGTGCAGGATGTTCTACAATGAACACCGCGATGCAAAGCAAGAACTGTAGCTACCTGTTTTATTTTGAAATTCGATTCCACAACATCAATTAGGTTTATTTTCTTTCATTAATCTCATTAATGAATATCCCATCATTTAAGTTACCTAAACATCACAGATAAATATGACGTACACTTATGCCATCCGCATTCGCCTCGATGTCCCCTCGTGCACCGTTAGGTTAGGTAACTAACGGCAGAGCGGGGCAGGGCTAGCGCGGGTGTAAAACATAAGTAACATCTATATAATATATCATATATACTATATATTATATCTATCAAAGAAAATCACATGATCACATCACAGATAACGCAGCAGAAAATATCATATGAAATATTGGATATACTAGGACGTCCGTGTTTTCAATACGAGCCAGTATAAAACACGGATTCCACGGTCGTGATGAATAGCCAATCCCACACCCCTAGACCCCTACGAGAGCGGCAAGAAACCCTACCAATTCTAGGGTTAGGAGACCCGAACTCGACTCCTCGAGATGGTCTCCCACTGGACCCTAGAACCCGGTTACTTGTGCTCCCCTCCTTGGGTCTATCCTAATGCGGAAAAGTAAATAATAAACAAAGGGTGACATCTTCCGCAACCTGGAAGTGCCCCAATAAAAGAATATTACATACAAGTTTTTACATGAATGAAAATGAAAAACACCCATCTCACATAAAAACCGCCCTGCTATTCAAACACGACGTCCAATATAACATATCCAGCAACACATAACATCACATGTCATCAACGTAAGTAAATATGCGCATCCCAATTGTCGTTGATATATAGCAACGAAACCGGCGATATCACATATTACACTTACGGTCACAGAAAAGAAAGTGTAAAACTACAACAGTTGGAATCCGCAATCTCTTTAGACATCGCATGCCTAACAATCATAAACCCCGCATTTTAGTCTCATTATCGAAAACACTTTTCAATATCAAGTCGGGCAATTCAACAGGATTCCTGACATTCTGATCGAATGCTCGTCGCAAACTTTAGTAGGCGGCCGCACCCCCGACGCCGTCGACGAAGTGCACCAAGGAGGAACACCGCTGCCGCGAGCACCCGAACGGATGCTTTCGGCGACGGGGTTCTCCTACAGTCACTTGGTCGGGGCTATGGGGTGTAGCTGTCTATTATGTTTACCCGGCGAGTATCCGCGTACGCTACGTGATTGCGACGGACTTTTGATCACATCAAAATTCCGTGGCAACCGATCAAGTGAGACTAAACCGCTAGATTTATAACATTCATTCAGTTATCTCATAACTGGTTGTGAATTCCAAGTATTGTATCACATTCCGGATAAATAGAAAATGTTAAACTTTTCGATCGAACAATCGAACACCCAAGTTTTCCCGATACAGCTCAACACATGAAATAAGTTTAAAAACATTCACTTCGTGCCTCAGTACCAACGGTCCAGCCGTAGAAGGGTCAAGCCAACGCCTCACATGTGGCACGCCGTACTGCCCCAAACCCTAAGGTTCAAAGGGCAGTTCAAGACGGTCATATAATCGAGTTAAGGTTTGTTGTCTTCTAGAGGGACCATCGCATTACTTGCACTACTTAGAACGTGATTAAACTACGGAAAAATCCAACAATTGGAAATTTCCCTGCAGGGGAAAAATTGGGTATTTATATCCGGTCGAACTTTTTAACATATTCAAAAATTATCCGGAAAAACACATAGAGAAAATTTGATAATCCGATCAATTCTACGAACTCCTAATACAACCCAGAAAACTCAACTCTTGAGTTCAAATTAAAAATTCCCAGAAAAACCAGAACTACAAAGTAGGAGTTACTGTGCAAAACAAATTGGATAAGGAGACCATACTGCCGCGGAACCGCCGCACGAGTCATGCTCGTGCCGCGGATCCACGGCGGTTTGATGGAATTGGGTTATCGGATTTCACAGTAACTCTTAGAAATGCCTGCTGGATTTTCTGCATATTTTTAATGTGGAAAAATGCACAGTTTTGAAAAAAGTACAGAGAACAAGTTTGGAGTTAGGGTTTTGGTTCGATCGGACTTCAAACTCCGTCTACGCATCGCCTAAGGCTCTAGCTAGGCTCTGATACCACTGTAGGGTTCCTAGGCACACTAATGAAGTCTCACAAGTGATCAAACATGGCCAATTAAAATTTTAGAAGTGCCGAGAAACCCTAATACGGATCGTTAACTAGATATATAGGTGATGCGATGAAAGTAAACAACTTTAACTTAAAGGAAAGAGGCTACAACCTTTGTAGATCCGGTCCTCCACCTCCTAGGCTCCGTGATGACGTCACTCCGCTATCCAAATTGAATCCATGACTCTAGCATCGGCTTCATCGGAGAAATGGGCGGGCTAGGTCGTCGGCTTCGATGCCGAAGATGATCTACGTCGAGGCATCACAAGATCAAGCTCCAAATTCACCAAGCCATGAAAAATTGTGAAGGAAACACCCTATACTACTTGGCAAGAGGTAGAGGATGAAGAAATAGGAGGTGGGTTCACTTTAGAATTGGATTTCTCACTCATTTGCTCAAGTTGCCATTAAAGCTATCAAGCTTTTTCTTCTTGAAGAAGAAGAAGAAGAAGATAATATGATATGTTTTATCTAAAAAAGAAAACAATATGATACTTATCATATATTCAACCATGGTTTAGTGTAGAGATTTAACTAAGGTTAGATGAATGGTTAGGGTTAGAAGAAGAAGACAAGAATGGTCACTAAGTCAAAGTTACATGAAGCATCAAGAAGCTTCATGTAAGAAAGCAACCATTTTGTTTTCTTTTCTCTTTTTCTCAAAAAAAAATAGATAAATAAATAAGTAGATAATAAAAAGAAAACCCTAACCATTACACAACCATGGTTTAATCTTTACACAAACCCAAGTGAGCATGTATCATCAAATATGATACAAACAAGTGCACAAAAATATATCACATATACAATGTGCATTTCAAGTGAGAAAATCCATTTAAAGTGAACCGATACTAGTTAATGCAAAGTAATGTATCAAATATATAATTATGCATTAAATCATTAAATCAACACTTGATTTATCGATCCGGTCATATCGCATATAACCGACTAATAACCTATGTATCGGCTTATCGAATCAATCTTCGATTCGATAACTAGGTTATATCGCATACAACCAATCGATACATTCATCGCGAGAATGGAATGCGGTATCACATACACGCATTATTCTCGGTCCCGCACATATCTCATATGCGCTCCTATTTCGTTTCGCTTGAGCCAGGAAACCTCAGTGTAGGACTCTAAAGACTCGTCAATACGCCGGCAGCAGATGATGATCATATCAAGCACCCACAAGCCGCAAGCGGTCTGCCAAACGTAACGGTCACCCGGGTATTGAGCGATCAGAAGATCGACGAGCAAGCCCGCTCACACTCCTGTGAATCCAACCAGTAACACTTACCGTATAGTCCGGTCTGTTCGTCTGATATGTCGCATATCTCGCCTAGGGGTGGTAAACGTCAGACCCCAGTAGCTTGATAAGTCATGCCGACGTAAGGTCCATAACATTCGTGAAACTACTGATAACTCTTACCAGTATATCACTGCAACCCTGGCCAGGGATTTCCTGTTATGGCCAGTCGAGCATAGCGCATCATCCACCCCCAATACCGGGAGAGACGAATCTCCTCCTATCGCTCATTGCCTCCATGTGAATCGGGACTGTACCCAAAAACCACCTGTTTGCACGACTCAGTAGAACCGTGGTAGGGTGGAAATCAAAGCACAGTGGGAGACACACAAGACTCTATGACGATCTCGGGTCATAGACTAAGCTGTACCAGTGTCACCAGAGAACTGTCATCTGACGTGAGGTATAATACCATCTGGGAGTTCTCGGCGAGTCCGTTCAGTGTACCCAGTCTCCACTGAGCACCCGCATACCATCTCTGATGTCAAACACCAATGGATATGGGATCATCCATCGCCCATCACATGGGTCGAGAAGATATACGCTAGTCTACTCTGGAATATCGATGCCCCGTCTCGATATTCCCACGACTAGGAACAATGAAGGATGTACTCATTGACTACCCAGGCCCCACTAGTATGATCTTCATCATAGTCCTGGAAGTCGAGTACGCATCCTAAGGGCTTTATCAACATGTAATCAGAGAGACAGAAAGAATACATGTTAAGATAAAGAGCAACCAGATAGCGTACTATCATGTCGAGCAAGAAAGTCCTACCTATATATGTCCCAGCATCCACTACAATATACATCCTATGTACAGTAATGGCCTCTAGGGCATACATATAACTAACAAGGGTCATATCCTGAATGCAACAGTACTACAGTGTAGTGACATGGCAATTATCGATGATGAAGTGTGTGGGCCGGCAACAGTGTACATGGAACATACGCATCATCGATAATGGTGCTGGTGTCCTAGCAGCATGACTGAAATATATCAACAATACAAGTGATGCAATGCAGATAGCATGAATATGCGGAATCGAATAATCAACGCAACAGTAGAGAACCTGCCTCAATAGATATATCATGCAACCTTGCCTTTTGAAATAAGACGAATCAGGGCTTTTGGTAAAATAAGGGCTACGGTGTTTTAAGAAAAGATGCGCCTTTTGAAAATATCCGTATAAACCCTTTTTCCTATCTTTAAAATATCCCTGATTCGTTAGTTTTGAAATAGGTATGACTCGGGTCTAGTCTAACTCCTACTATGCCAACTACGAACCCACAATCAAGTCAATAGAGAGGGGTATGGAAACCACCTAAATCTGAGTGGATATTACACTATCTAATCACATGACAGGTATCACTACCATCATATCACATCTCCAATACGAACTCTGTCATGTCGCCAAATCTCACGGCCTCAATCGAATCTCATCGACTCATCTCAATCCCACGTGTCATCCTCAAATCTCGTATATGAACACATAGTCCCATACCCATGTGTAGATATACACACCATTATATGCGCACAGATATATGAAAGAATGTATGCAAGTATGTGTGTATGCGTGAGTGTGGGTGCAACCACTACTCTAGGGTTTCGCACTATACTCAACCAATACATCCTTATCACCAATAATCCATTATTACCATCAATAATCCTAAACAACACATAATAAATATATGTGTGTATACGTATTCGTATACATCACCACGGACTGCGGGGGTGCTATACGCCATCCACCCGACTTCTCCCCGTAGATATAAATCTACTCACCTTGCTTCTCATGTGTCGGTGCCGATGTCGCCATCTTCATCTTCTTTGCCTCAACATCTCGTAGGTACCTACAAGTATATCACAACGCTAAAGCACATGAAAATCACATCGGAAACCAAAATAGCACACGTTGCTCGCATAGGTAAAACCTATCGTCTCGCATGTAAACACGTTCAATATCCACTTGTCGTTGACGTCCAAACGCCACCCGACAGGAATGAATCACCAAATACCAAAATCCATACTAAAACAAGTCGTAAATCATACACCAATTCAAGCAAATCAACCCAGATTTCACCCTAGATGGAATCAGTCAAAACTAGACATACCCAGGGTCAAGTCTAAAGGAAATAGGGCCATGCACCAAAATCGAGACGGATCCCTCCTGCTCTGGCCGCAATTTGCGGCCAGAAGGAATTAATTGGCGGCCTCACTTTTGAGTTGGGGGCTAGGGTTTGGTGTGGTGGTTCTATGGTGCCTGCACATCTCACAGTCAACTCAGTTTTATTTTTGGGGTCTCGGGGTGATAGCAGATTCCACAAAACACTTCCAGATTTACAGTTTTTCTCCGACATCGATTCCGTAATTCCGTACTCTGGTTTCAAGTTCAGGTTTGGGTCCAAATTAGCATCACACAAGGGGTTCTAAGGTCACAACAAGCCTCAATTCCACTTTGATTTCAGGTCTAACCCTAAACCCTAACTTGAATTCTCCAAAGTCCACAAAACGACACAATATCGATATGAAACTAGAATTGATGCAAAAGAAATGAGATACTGCTCTAATAGGTGCAGAAATTACCTCCTTTGGCAACTCAAGAAAATTCTTGAGTTGCTCAAAGTCCTCCAAATCCAATCTTGCTAGGTTTAATGTGTAGCTATTGAGCTTGGGAGTAAGTTTTGTGAAGTGGGAATGGGGTTTTGGGGTTGATTTCATTATGGATCTAGGGTTTTTGTGAAGAGGGTGAGAGAGGGATGGCAGCAGCAGCAGCAACAAGGGGAGGGAGAGGAGAGAGAATGAGAAGGGGAAAATGATGGGGAATGGTTCATAAAGTGAGGGTTGACTTGGTCTCTCTCTCTCTCATCATGCTACTTTTTCCTTTTCTTTTCTTTCTCACTCCAATAGTGAACCCAAGGACAACCATGGCAAAAGAAATGTAACACAAGTGTAACAAGTGTGGAAAATGATATGTGCATATTTTTGCACAAAAATGCTAAAAATCCAATTAGCAATTCTTAATCGCGATTAGCACTAAATTAGCATATAACTAATCTTAAAAACATTAAAATGGCATAATTCCATAAAATACCCTATTTTAGAATTTTCCATAATTTTTCCCCATTTATTTGTATTTAATTATACCAGAATATTAAAATATTCATTAAAATAATATTAAATTATAAAATTTCCCAAAAATCATATTTTATTATTTTGAAAACGTTACAGCCCTCTTGGACGTGGTAAGGTGGAAATCAAAGCACATTGGGAACCACACAAGACTCTATGACGATCTCGGGTCAACAGACTACTCTGTACCAGTGTCACCAGAGAACTGCCATCTGACGTAAGGTATAATACCATCTGGGAGTTCTAGGAGAGTCCGTCCAGTGTACCCAGTCTCCACTGAGCACCCGTATATCATCTCTGATGTCAAACACCAATGGATATGGGATCATCCATCGCCCATCTGTATGGGTCGAGAAGGTATACGCTAGTCTACTCTGGTATATCGATGCCCCGTCTCGATATACCCACAACTAGGGACCTTGAAGGATGTACTTATGGACTACCCTGTCCCCACTAGTATGATCTGCATCATAGTCCAGGTAGTCAAGTACACATCCTAAGGGCTTTACCAACATGTAACAGAGAGACAATCAATGTACACGTTAAGGTAAAGAGCAACCAGATAGCATACTATCATGTCGAGCAAGAAAGTCCTCCCTATATATGTCCAAGCATCCACTACAATATACATCCTATGTATAGTAATGGCCTCTAGGGCATACATATAACTAACAATCTCCCACTTGCACTAGGGCCATCTGATAGCAGTGGTTGTAGTATCTCATACTCAACCATCCCATAAAAGTCTCTCTCTGGGAAAAGGCCTTTGTGAGTGGATCCGCCGTGTTGTCCTCTGAGTCTGCTCTCCTAACCTCGATCCCCTGGAGATCAACCATCTCCATGATCAGGTGATACTGCCTCAGAATATGTCTGGATCACTAATAGGACGGACGTTCCTTGGCATAAGCCACAACTCCATTGTCACACAATGGGAGGAACTAAGTTCATCTCATGAACAAATATACACCCAGACAGCCACTTTGGTAGCATATTTAACTAGCGATGTATCCAGCCTTTATCGTCTAGTATGCCACGGTATCTAGCTTGGAACTCTTCCAACATACCGTCCCTTTACTGAGGGTAAAGACAATGCATGTGACTGACATTCAGTCGTCCTTATCACCCTGGAACACTTCCAGTGATTCTCCCCAGGATCAATTGATACCATCTCACTTCAACTAGTGAGAATCCTAACATCCAATTAGATCTATCTCATAGATCAAAACTCAGGATTTAGTTTGATCCTATACGGAGAATCCTTGTTATAAGCGGAGATTGAGCGAGCGTAGCATAGGAAACTCCTTTCTTATCAAGAGTATGCCATCCACGTACTCTACGAGGATCGCCACCATACTCCCTACTACCTTTTTGTATATACAAGGTTCATCTACCATTTTGATGATGTCAAACTCTTTGACTACTTCATCAAAATAGACGTTCCAACTCCGCGATTCCTGCTTTATCCTATAAAGCATCTTGTACACGTTTCCGCTGCTCCCACTATCTACGAAGCCCTCTGGCTGTGTACTTACAGACACTATCTTCTAAAACATCATTTTAGAAAAGCAGTCATGACACCCAACCGCCAGATATCGTAGTCATGGTATGTAGCCGTGGCAAGTAGGATCCGGATGGACTTAAGCATAGCCACTGGAAAAGGTTTCATCATTATCCACGCCTGGTCGATGACGAAAACCTTTAACAAGTCTAGCTTTGAAAGTCTCAACTTTTCCATCTACACCAAATAATCTTCTCAAGATTTACTTGCTCCTGATGGGGATTTAACCCTTCAGATATAGCAACCAAAGTCCATACTTTGTTGGTGTATAAGGATTCCATCTCAGATCGCTAAGCATCCAGCCATTCTTATAGAGTCCCACTCCTGATGGCCAGCTCGAAACTAGTTGGGTCATCATCTCATGATGCAATCCTCGCTCCCACTGTCATAGAGACACTGAAGTATCTCTCAGGTGGGTGAGAAACCCTACTAGATCGGCGGAGAGGCTGAGGTTCGTTGGTTACTATTGGATCCTTCGGTTCTACCAAATTATCAGCTGCAGTTTGTATAGCCGGAACATTTCCAGTTCTACATAACAGACCTTGCCTCGAGCTTGTCCGGATTTTGCTTTTAGACATAGGCCGGACAACCCCGAATCTTAACTAGCTTAATACATGGGCTCTTCCCATACCATATCTCATATGGAGTGGTAGGCTGTGATCTGATTCGAACCCTATTCAATAGGTATGCAACTTCATAAGTGCATAACTCCCTAAAGGAAACAGGAAACTCAGTAGTACTCATCATAGAGCACACCATGTCACATAGGGTGCTATTGCTCCACCCTGATATACAATCGTGCTATGGTGTATACGGAGGAGTAATGCTGAGAGAGAATCTCATTTTCCTTTAGAATAGTCCAGGAATTCTATGCACAAGTATTCTCCTCCTTGATCTCATCATAGGACATAATACTTATACCCTTATTTTGATTCTCTACTTCTAACTTATATTCTGTGAATATCTCAAAAGGTTCGAACTTGTGTTTCAACAGGAACATAGGTCTGAATCTCGAAAGATCATCAGAGAATGTAATAAAGTACAAATAACTGGTCTAGACATGTGTAGACGGGGGACCTTCATACATCAACATGTATCATCCCAAGAGTTCACTTACTCTTTCTCTGTTTCCAGTAAACAGAGCTATGGTCATCTTATCTTTGTCACATGACTGGCAAGTTTCACAAGATGTAAATTCAAACTGATTTAAATATGCATCTATATGTAACTTCAGCTAGTCGGGTCGCATTGATATGACTTACTCTACAATGCCTCAAGAAGAATTCATTCATTTTTGAACTCTTCCTCTTGTGCGTGTTCTGTATACTAAGAACTGTAGTTTGATTTAGAACATCAATACTTTTAGATAACGTGCCTGAACCGATCAACTTTTGATATAGGAAATGTTCAAAACATTATCCAACAATACAAAATTTTATCGTTTCTTTACTAATAAAGAGACAGATATGATTTTGTATATTAGGTTCGGTATCTAATAGCATTTGTTCAGAATCAATGTACTCAGGTAATACAGGGTGACAGTGACCAACAGACCTGGTTGCAACACTTGCACCGTTTTCTGCCTCATGAAACTTATCACCCGTTCTCGGTTCTCTACCTTTCTGTAGCCCTATGTAACTGATTACATATCTGGGATCCTGATTCGGTATCAAATACCCAGGACGTAGAGGATACAGAGAAACGGTTCTTTGTAACGAACATACCCGAAGAAGATGCATCATATGCACTTTCTTCGTTTGGGCGGCATGGGAATCTTGGTATTCCCCTATTTCCTGCTCTGTCTTATAACAATTATAAGTTGGAGCGGGACCAACGTTCCCCAGCTCAGTATAACAAGCGGGTTCGGTCAATATATCCGTTTTATTATCTTGATTAAGGCGTGATATGGTCGCTACCTGGAGAGAGAGAGAAGAAAACACTCAGCGTATGCTCTTGCAAGATCAGATTGGTTATTATTTTATCTAATCAGGATGGCTCCCACTGTTTTTATCAAATCTTCCTTCAAACCCTAAAAGGAAAGACTAGCTGGGATTAATTACACGCTACAAGTTCGCCAATCTTTCAGCCAGGCCAGTGTCAGTACTTTGAGGGAGGTCCCCCGTGCTTTCGCACGAACCTAATTAATGTAAACCTCGTTTTCCCAGAGGCGTAACCCCGTTGACACCTTTCTAGACACCTACTTGATCGGCTAATTGTAATGTGTAAAACTCTCCCAGGAGTAACTCTTACTCGCAGCGGGTATCGGGATCCAACTATCTCATAGTAGGTATGCAATCTCATTGCAAATTTCAACACTTGAAATTCCTGATAATATTTTGCCCCTAACCTCCTATGACCTTGACAAAGGACAACAAACCATAGGATGCTAGTCAAGTTCAACCCGTCATTTCCTGATTGAATTAAACCCACCCGCACGACCCTTGGCAAAGGCCAACAAGGTCGCACGACTACCCTAACCCAATCTGCATCATATGCATATGCAGATAAGCACCAGTTAGCTACCGCACATTACGCCTTGATAAAGGCCAACAAACGCAGCACGAATACTAACTACTACTTATCTGAAATGACGGAGGGCTACGACAGGTTTTTCTGAAAACCTATTGCGTAATGAACTTGATATCGTTGTAGATCGAATGACTTTTGAAATGGAGTGTTTTTTAGGCTTTTCTAGTTTTGCTAAAGGAGTCACTCCCGGTGAAGGGATCGTCGGTCCTTTCCTCATCGAATAAGGTGCGGGATATATCATATATATCACTGTGCAAAGCAAAAACTCTTAAAATCAATCAAAAGACAAACCGAGTGTGTAGCATCTGCCAGTTATTGCTAAAGGAGTCACTCCCGGTGAAGGGATCTCGGTCCTTTCCTCATCGAATAAGGTGCAGGATATATCACATATACCGCTGTGCAAAGCAAGAACTGTAGCTACCTGTTTTATTTTTGAAATTCGATTCCACAACATCTTAGGTTTCTTTTATTTCATTAATCACATTAATGAAGTCCCATCATTTAAGTACCTAAACATCACAGATAAATACGACGTACACTTATGCCATCCGTGTTCGCCTCGATGTCCCCTCGTGCATCGTTAGGTTAGGTAACTAACGGCAGAGCAGGGCAGGGCTAGCGCGGGTGTAAAACATAAGTAACGTTTATATAATATATCATATATACTATATACAGTATTTATCACAGAACATCACATGATCACATCACAGATATCGCAGCAGAAGAAACATATGAAATATTGAATATACTAGGACGTCCGTCTTTTTAATACGAGCCAGTATAAAACACGGATTCCACGGTCGTGATGAATAGCCAAACCCACACCCTTAGACCCCTACGAGAGAGGCAAGCAACCCTACCAATTCTAGAGTTAGGAGACCCGGACTCGACTCCTCGAGTTGGTCTCCCACTGGACTCCAGAACCCGGTTATTTGTGCCCTCCTCCTTGGGTCTATCCTAGTGCGGAAAAGTAAATAATATACAAACGGTGACATCTTCCGCAACCTGGAAGTGCCCCAATAAAAGAATATTACATACAAGTTTTTACATGAATAAAAATGAAAAACACTCATCTCACATAAAAAAACCCCGGCTATTGAAACGCGACGATCCAATATAACATATCCAGCAACACATAACATCACATGTCATCAACGTAAGTAAATATGCGCATCCCAATTGTCGTTGACATATAGCAACGAAACCGGCGATATCACATATTACACTTACGGTCACAGAAAAGAAAGTGTAAAACTACAACAGTTGGAATCCGCAACCTTCATAAACATCGCATGCCTAATCAAATGATTTCCTTAGACATCGCATGCCTAACAATTATAAACCCCGCATTTTAGTCTCATTATCGAAAACACTTGTCAATACCAAGTCGGGCAATTCAACAAGATTCCCGACATCCTGATCGAATGCTCGTCGCAAACTTCAGTAGACGGCCGCACCTCCGATGCCGTCGACGAAGTGCACTAAGGCGGAACACCGCTGCCGCGAGCACCCGAACGGATGCTTTCGGCGACGGGGTTCTCCTACAGTCACTTGGTCGGGGCTATGGGGCGTGGCTATCTATTAAGTTTACCGGCGAGTATCCACGTACGCTACGAGATTGCGACGGACTTTTGATCACATCAAAATTCCATGGCAACCGATCATGTGAGACTAAAGTGCTATGTTTACAACATTCATATCAGTTATCTCATAACTACGTGTGGATTCCAAGTATTGTATCACATTCCAGATAAACAGAAGATGTTAAACTTTCCGATCGAGCATTCAAACACCCAAGTTTTTCCGAAACAAATCAACACATGAAATAGGTTTAAAAAACATCCAGTTCATGCCTCAGTACCAACGGTCCAGCCGTAGAAGGGTCAAGCCAACGCCTCACATGTGGCACGCCGTACTGCTCCAAACCCGAAGGTTCAAAGGGCAGTTCAAGACGGTCACATAATCGAGATAAGGTTTGTTGTCTTCTAGAGGGTCCATCGCGTTACTTGCACTACTTAGAACGTTGTTAAACCACGGAAAGATCCAACACTTGGAAATTTCCCGACAGGGGAAAAATTGGGTATTTATATCCGGTCGAACTTTTTAACATATTCAACAAATTATCCGGAAAACACATAGACAAAGTTTGATAATCCGATCGAATCTACGAACTCCCAATATAACCCAAAAAACTCAACTCTTGAGTAAATATTAAAAATTCCCAGAAAACTCAGCATTACAATAAAGAAGTTATTGTGCAAAAATAGTTGACTGAAGAGACTTATTGGCCGCGGAACCGCCGCAAAAGCCATGCTTCTGCCGCGGTTCCGCCGCGCTTTGGGCATATCATTTGCTCGTTTTTGCACCGTAATTCTTAGAATTTCCTGCTGAATTTTTTAAGCATTTTTAATCTGGAAAAAACCCAGTATTTAGAAAATGTACAGAGAGCATTTTTGAGTTAGGGTTTCGGTTCGATCGGACTTCTAACTCCGTCTACGCATCGCCTAAGGCTCTAGCTAGGCTCTGATACCACTGTAGGGTTCCTAGGTACACTAATGAAGTCTCACAAGGCATCAACCATGCTAATTTCAAATTTTACAAGTGCCGAGAAACCCTAATACGGATCGTTGACTAGAGTTTAGACGATAACAACAACTAGTAAACTACTTTACTAAGAAGTGAACGGAAATACAACCTTTGTAGATCCGGTCCTCCACCTCCATAGCTTCGTGATGAAGTCCCCTCGCTGCGATCATCGGATCCCGGGCTCTAGCGTCGGCTTCATCGGAGAAATGGGCGGGCTAGGTCGTCGACTTCGATGCCGAAGATGATCTATGTCGAGGCAACACAAGATCAAGCTCCAACTTCACCAAGCCATGAAACTTGTGAAGAAAACACCCTATACTACTTGGCAAGTGGTAGAGGATGAAGAAATAGGAAGTGGGTTCACTTTAGAATTGGATTTCTCACTCTTTTTCTCAAGATGTCATTAATGGTTGCAAGCTTTCTTCTTTGTTGAAGAAGAAGAAGAAGAAGAAGAAAAAGAATATGATTAGTATTATCAAAATAGAAAATGAAAATGATACTTATCATATAGCAACCATGGTTAAGTGTAGAGACTAAACTAGGGTTAGGTGAATGGTTAGGTTTAGGAAAGAAACAAAGTGGTCAAAGCTTCATGAAGCTTCAAGGTCAAAACAAAAGATGCCACCATTTTGTTTCTTGCCCAAAATAAACAAATAAATAAATAAAGGAGAATAAGTGAATGAATCAAAACCCTAACCATTAACATAACCATGGTTTTGGTCTTTACACAAACCCAAGTATGCATGTATCATCAAACATGATACAAACAAGTGCACAAAAGTATATCACATATACAACTTGTGTAATTCAAATGAGAAAATCCATTTAAAGTGAACAAATACTAGTTAATGCAAAGTAATATATCAAATATATAATTATGCATTAAATCATTAAATCAATACTTGATTTAACGATCCGGTCATATCGCATATAACCGACTAATATCCAATGTATCGGCTTATCGAATCAATCCTTGATTCGATAACTAGGTTATATCGCATACAACCAATTGGTACATTCATCGCGAGAATAGAATACGGTATCACATACACGCATTATTCTCGATCCCGCACATATCTCATATGCGCTCCTATTTCGTTTCGCTTGAGCCAGGAAACCTCTGTGTAGGACTCTAAAGACTCGTCAATACGCCGGCAGCAGGTGATGATCATATCAAACACCCACAAGCCGCAAGCGGTCTGCTAAACGTAACGGCCACCCGGGTATTGAGCGATCAGAAGATCGACGAGCAAGCCCGCTCATACTCCTGTGAATCCAACCAGTAACACTTACCGTACAGTCCGATCTGATCGTCTGATATGTCGCATATCTTGCCTAGGGGTGGTAAACGTCAGACCCCAATAGCTCGATAAGTCGTGTCGATATGAGGTCTATAACAGTTCGAGAAACTACTGGTAACACTTACCAGTAAATCTCAGCAACCCTGGCGAGGGATTTCCGGTTATAGCCAATCGAACACAGCGCAACATCAACTCCCTATACCGGGAGAGACGAATCCCCTCCTATCGCTCATTGCCTCCATGTGATTCGGGACCGTACCCAAAAACCACCATTTTGCACGCCCTCTTGGACGTGGTAAGGTGGAAATCAAAGCACATTAGGAACCACACAAGACTCTATGACGATCTCGGGTCAACAGACTACTCTGTACCAGTGTCACCAGAGAACTGCCATCTGACGTAAGGTATAATACCATCTGGGAGTTCTCGGCGAGTCCGTCCAGTGTACCCAGTCTTCACTGAGCACCCGTATATCATCTCTGATGTCAAACACCAATGGATATGGGATCATCCATCGCCCATCTGTATGGGTCGAGAAGGTATACGCTAGTCTACTCTGGTATATCGATGCCCCGTCTCGATATACCCACGACTAGGGACCTTGAAGGATGTACTTATGGACTACCCTGTCCCCACTAGTATGATCCGCATCATAGTCCAGGTAGTCAAGTACACATCCTATGGGCTTTACCAACATGTAACAGAGAGACAATCAGTGTACACGTTAAGGTAAAGAGCAACCAGATAGCATACTATCATGTCGAGCAAGAAAGTCCTTCCTATATATACATCCTATGTATAGTAATGGCCTCTAGGGCATACATATAACTAACAGTCGGGCGCGGCGAGTTGTCGGTATCGTTTCAGAGACAGAAACATCTTCTTCTTGCCCCCCGTTCAGGTGTGGGGCTGTTGCCGGCGTCAGCCTATTGAAAACTGATGTCTCTTGAGCAGCAAGAGCAGGAGTGGGAATTGGGACGGTCAATCTTGTAAAGACTGATCTCTTAGCAGGAGAAGCCGCCTTGACGACTTCTTGAGCAGGTTTGGCTATTCTTTTTGAAATAACCTTTTCCGGGACTGCAAGCTTCATCATGGGCCCGCAGGAGTTTTGGCCCAGTCTGGAGAAGACCGAGGCACTGGTGTTGGGCGACCCGTTGAGAGGGGCCGCAGTAGCTGAAAGTCGATCGAAGACCGACTTCTTAGGAGCTTCTTGTACGGGCACGGGGGTGCTGAAGCTTGTTGGCGGAAGCATAGTTCCGAAAAACAACCCCGTGGTGGCTTGAGTAATCTGTTCCACGGGCGTGGTGAACAAAGTGGCCGCTTGGGGCCCGTAGGTTATGCCCCCAGTGGAGGCCGGACGCGAGCTGCAGCTGCAGTTAGAGCACTTCGAACAGGTAGAGGCCATTGATGATTGATTTCTTTTCTGCGCCAAGCAAGAGACCAAATCTTAGTAAACTTGAAATCCAAAGGCAACCATTAACAAACCGCGATCTGTTCGCGAAGACGACACACGAAGTGTGGAGTGGAAAGAAGAAAAAGTCCCACCGGGCGTGCCAGAATCTGTTCCCCTCCGAATGACACGGCGGAGACGCGATAAACGTCTTGCCTGAGATTCGGGGCAGATGCTATTTGGTTTAACCATTTACCTCTCCGAATATGCCAAGTTGATTTATGGCACCGTGTATCGGAGGTTTAGACGGATGCGGCCGATGTAGCAGACTTCGTCAGATTCCCCCTCGCTTGAGGGGTTTTTGATTGTAGGGACGCTCTTCCCTGCAGACGCAAGCCCGTGCAGTTAATTACGCTACCGCATCGCGGGTAACAACTTTCTCCTTCTCCATAATTTCAATTCATGTCGTGTGTGTTTGTTTTGTTTGTGGTTGCCCGTGGATTGTATACGAAGACTAAGCGATTTCGTCGTCCGTAGGACGTGGATTAGTCCAAATCCGTATTTACTTAGATTTGGGTTTGGTGTTTTGGTTTAAGGATACGTTAGCCATATTTAGGCCAAGATCGACATAAACGTTTGTTAAGGATACGTTAGTCTGATTTGAGACTAAGATCAACTTAACGGGATCGTTTGGATTCGACAAGAGACCATTTGGGGGCTCTATTGTTCCAGTTTAGGGACATAGTGTTCCATATTCCAGTTTAGGGACGTGGTGGTCCATCGCCAGTTTAGGGACGTATTGGTCCATATTCCAGTTTAGGGACATGGTGGTCCATATTCCAGTTTAGGGACGTGGTGGTCCATCGCCAGTTTAGGGACGTAGTGGTCCGTCATTAGTTTAAGGACGTTTCGGTCCGTCATTAGTTTAAGGACGTTTCGGTCCAACATTAGTTTAAGGATGTTTCGGTCCAACATTAGTTTAAGGAAGTTTCGGTCCAACATTAGTTTAAGGACGTTTCGGTCCAGCATTCCCATTTTGGAGTAAATATTAGTTTAAGGACGTTTCGGTCCACGAGTTTAAGGACCCCGCAGTCCATATTGATGTGTGGTCGTCGGGACCCGTCACCTCTCTGACGTCGTTGAAGGATTACAATGATAGGTGTCAGAGGAGTTCGGAGATGTACCCTCGAACCGGTCGTAAATTGATTTAGGGAGCAGCCGTGCTCAGTCAATTTAATTTGAGGACTTATGGCCATGACTGGGCTAAGTCCAGTTTCAAGATTCTTTTGTCTTTGGCTTATTGGATCCGTGCTAGGCCCTTGTCCGTTTATTGTATTATTTTTCTTTATTTTGGTTGGGCTCTGTCTCTCTTTTAAAATGCATAGCATTTTTGATTAGGCCTATTAGGCCTTTTAATTGGGCTCTGTCCCTTTTCTTAATAATGCAGAGTATTAAATACTTTGACAGTGCCCCACGTGGCTTGTCAGGCGCTTTGCGCTAATTAATGAGCGCAAGCGCTCGTGGAGGTGACACGTGTCACGCTCTGGTGAGCGCAAGCGCAACAGCGCAGTGCGCTGCGTCAGTGAGCTGCGCTGTTGCACTGCTGACACGTGGCGCTTCCTGACGGCTTGCGCAATAGTGCAGTTTTGGCAAGTGCTGGGCACTGTTAACTTGAGAATCTTTTATATTCAGAACCAATGGTTCATAAAAAGAAGTGCAAAGCACTGTTTGTTTTCTTGATCTAATTTAGATCAAAGAAAACAAGTTCTTCTTGTTTTTCTTATCTCGGGGAACAGATGGTTCATAGAAAAGTGCAAAGCACTTATTATTATTTATTTTTCTTTTTATTAAAGATCCTTGATCTTGTTCTCAGATCAATGATCTGTTCATAAGAGAATTTTCTCATTTTCTAAAGGTTTTTACCTTTTTTGTTCTTGAGGATTTCTCTCCGATTCTTCAGAGTTCTCTCTGTTTGATTTCACACAAAAATGTTGATGCCGTTGAATTGAGGTCCAGGGTCCTTTTTATAGTGCACATAAATTAGTTAAATTTGTTAAAGAGATCTTTCTCTGAGTGATTTGGGGAATTTTCCCCACCGTTGGATCTTTGATCCAAGGGCTTCTGTTTTACAGAAGAAAATCTTCTTGTTTTAACAAGAACAGAAAGATTTCTTTAAAATCTTAATTCTGTTTGGCGCAAACGCCCCACCGCGTGACACGTGTCAAGCAGCGCACAGCGCAGCGCAACTGCGCTGACACGTGTCGCGCACCGCAAAGTGCAACTGCGCTGGCGCATCTGCGCTGACACGTGTCGCGCAGCGCAACTGCGCTGACACGTGTCACGTTGCGCGCAGCGCAAAGAAACTGAAGCGTTGCTTCATTTACTAAAGTTTAAATTTTCAAAGTAGAGCTGTGCTCTGATTGGGGGATGCTTCATCTTCCGCCTTGGAATTTGAACAGAGCTTTGCTCTGATTGGGGTAAACACCCATATCTTAATGAAATTAAGACATGGCCTCTTCCCCTCCCATATCTCATATGGAGTGGTAGACACTGATTTGCTTGGAACCCTATTCAATTGGTATGCAGCTGTCTCAAGTGCATAACCCCAAAAGGAAATAGGTAACTCAGCATTACTAATCATAGAGCACACCATATCTAATAGGGTGCAATTCCTCCTCTCCGATACTCCGTTGTGCTGTGGTGTATATGGAGGAGTAAGCTGAGAGATAATCCCATTCTCTTTTAAATAGTCTCGGAACACCGCGCTCAAGTATTCTCCTCCCCGATCAGATCGTAGGATTTTAATACTTTTACCCGTTTGGTTCTCTACTTCGTACTTATATTCCTTGAATTTCTCAAAAGCTTCATATTTATGCTTCAACAAGAAAACATGTCTGAATCTTGAGAGATCATCGGTGAATGTAATAAAGTACAAGGAACATTCCTGGCATGTGTAGACATATGACCGCATACATCACTATGTATCAGTCCCAAGAGTTCATTAGCTCTTTCTCCATGTCCAGTAAACTGAGTTTTGGTCATCTTGCCTTTGAGACATGACTGGCAAGTTTCATAAAATGTAAATTCGAACGGATTCAAATATCCAGTTTTATGCAACTTAGCTAGTCTTGACGCATTGATATAACCTAGTCTACAATACCACAAGAAGGCTTCATTCATCTCTGAACTTTTCCTCTTGTGTTCTGTATGTTCAGAACTGTAGTTTGATTTAGAACGTATATACCGTTACATAACGTACCAAACCCAATCAACACTTGATTTAGGAAAATGTTCATAACATTATCCTCTAATGCAAAGCAATATCCTTGTTTATAAAACAAAGTGTAAGTCCGCGGGGGCGCCCCGGCCGTCGATCGGACGTCGGAAACGCGGAAACAAAAACTTTGCAAAACTTGCAACCGGCACCACCGCGCACTTTTCACCCGGATCGGGCCATTAACCTAGCTAACTAGCAAACAAGAAAAGAGTAGAGAAGCTATACCAAGCGATCCGTGTCCTTCGGTCTTCGTCTCCACTCCGATCTCTTGCGGAATGTTCGCCACCTCCTCGCTCATCGGAAAGGCACCACGTAGCCGGAATCTTTTACGGGCTCCCACCTCTTGACCGAGGCAACTCGGGCGTGAAGTTGGCTAGCCGATGCGTCCAAGACTTGCTATAGAATAGTGTAGTAGCCATGTCTCTTTAGGGTTTTGAAGTTGCCATGGATGTGGAGGTGAGAAAGAGCTTTGGAAGAATGATGGTGTATATATTTTTTCAAGCATGAAAAATGATGTATCTTTCTTTTCCTCATCCAAAGTGAAACCTATCTCTCTATCTCAAGAATAGTGGCCGGCCCCTTTCTAAGTGAGAATGGTGGTGGAAAAATTTCAAGCAAATCAAGTGGAGAAAAGAAAAAGAATAATCTAAAATGATAATGGTCACAACCATTTCATTTCTCATCAAATCAAACACAACCATCACATGAAAGCAAGTGATAGATTCAAAAGGAATCTCATGATGAGGAAGCTACATATATGCATGAAACCCCTCATCAAATAAGTTAATTGCAAACTTGCAATTAACCCCTCCACCACAAAAGTCCGGCCGAGAAGAAACAAAGGAAAACCGGCCGGAACGGAATGCAAACTGGCAACTTCAGAAAACTGATCCCGTAATAAATTACAGGAAAACCCCGCTACTGCAAATACATGCCCGCATTTGTATTCCCACTGAACACAAATGCAAAGAGACAAAACTACACTATCTAATACTAGGATCCGGCTTAAACCAAAGCCGGCTAGTAAAAACCGTCCGATCACGATCCGTGCAATACCGCACGTATCTGATCGAACCCTGCCATATCTCCATACGGCCTCTACAGCGTTTCGCCCGAAACCTGAGTAACTGAGTGTGTGGTGCACTCTAAAGACTCGTCAATACAATGGCTATGGATTTAACCACTAGCACGTCAGAGGTATAAGCCAATACGTGACGGGCTACCAGGTATTGACCAAAAGGGACGTCGATGAGCGAACTCATCCTGACACCCTACTGAGCCTGTCAGTGACAATATCCGTACAGTCCGGTCCGTTCGTCTATGAGCATCGCATGGCGGGCCTAGGGGGTTGGTAAAAGTCAGACCCCTAAAAGCGGTACAAGTCGTGTCGGAGTGTAGCCCAGAACACCCTGAGATACTACTGGAATACCTACCAGCAAATCTCCTGCCTTGGCCAAGGACTTTTCATGTTCTGGCTCTCCTAGACACAGCGCGACCTCACCCCCAATACCGGGAGAGACGAACCCCTGCAGATCCGCTCACTTCCTCCATGTGGCTCGAGACTGTACCCAACTAAAACCTGTTTGCACGACTCCTCTGAGCCGTGGTAGGGTAGTAATCAAAGCACAGTGGGAACTCACACGAGACAAATGACGATCCTCAGGTCGATGAACTAACCTGTACACATGTCACCAGGGAACTGCTATCTGACGTCAGGTATAAGACCAATTAGCATGTTCCCGGCGAGTCCTGTCCGGTGTACTCATAACCCAATGAGCACCTGTATACATCTTTGGTGAACCAACTGACACCAGTGGCTTGTGAGACCGGCCACCGCCCCTCGTCGGGGT
Organism: Agapanthus africanus; assembly: GCA_030015575.1. Taxonomy (NCBI): domain Eukaryota; kingdom Viridiplantae; phylum Streptophyta; class Magnoliopsida; order Asparagales; family Amaryllidaceae; genus Agapanthus; species Agapanthus africanus. The sequence goes on along the minus strand of CM057339.1, from coordinate 475,128,268 downwards.
CTCGACTGTATTCACTAGTCTACTCTGGAGAATCGATGCCCTGTCTCGAAACTCCCACGACTAGGGACCTTTTAAGGATGTGTTTATAGACTACCAGCTCCCACGTATATGATCGCCCTCATACTGCTGGCAGTCAAGCTAGAATCCTGGGGGCTCTATCAACGTGCAATAGCGACCTGTCAGGTCACCTAAAGCAGTACACGATGATAAAGGTAAACCAGATAGCATACTATCATCTTAAGTAACACTGTCCTACTGGGACAGGTCCTCCCCTCAATCATTGCAATCACGTGCCTGTGATCCAATAATTGACTCTGAGGGCACTATCTCCAACAATCTCCCACTTGCACTCAAGGCTAATTATTGCGATGTCGCATACTCACAGCCCGTGTGATACCGAACACCCAACTCCTGTACTCGTCAGTCTCACAAAGCTCGTTTGCGAAACAATTGCGTTCGAGGAATAGCCTCAGTGAGTGGATCCGCTCTGGTGTTTCTTTCTATGTCTCTCTATATCTCAAGTTCACGGAGAAAGCTATCTCCCGAAATGAGCAATACCTGTCTTAGAATGTCTGGATGTCTGATGAGACCTAGCCCATAAATGAACTCCAAATCCAAACTTCTTAGACTGTATCGTCAACTGAACTTAATCAGTATCCTGCGCCATGCCTTCCCTCAGTATCTACCTGGACCATCTGTCCAAAATACTGCCCCTCGTCAGAGGGAAAACTATAACTGTGACAGCCACTCTGCCATCCACGTCACCATGGAAGCCTGGAATGATAACCGTCTCCTAAAGGAGGCAGCCGTTATCATATCCCTAGAACATTCACTTATGTTCTAAAACTGCTTCCGACTGTTTTCCCAGGATTGGATCAATATCAACTTATTGCACCTACTGCAAGAACAACATCTGGTGTGGTACTTGACATCTCATGATTGACTCAATTGCCTAAGCAAGTGATCTGCCAATCATGCACATCCCTCTCCCCTTTAGTCTATAAGACACCTTTAGAGAGGGTGACTCCATCACCTGTAGGTATACTACCGTGCCAAGAGTCGTCCATTCTAAATACTCATAGAATGCTGTCAAAGTACCCAGATTGGGAAACCACCCAAATCTAGATCTAAAACCATAGATCTAGTAACCAGAATGTACGATATAAGATCCAATTCCTATATGGAGAAACTACTGTGTGACGACCAAAGTATAACCGATCGTAGTATAGGAATATCACTTCCTACTCTGTGTATGTCATCAAATAACAGGACATCACACCCTACTACCTTCTTAACAGATCCATCCCCTATTCTGATGAAGTCAAACCTATGACTGTCACATCAGAAATAGATGATCTATCTCCGCTATATCTGCTTTAGTCTATAAATAGACATAAGCTAACTGTCCACCAATGCTTCCGCTGCTCCCACTGACTACGACAACCCTCTGGCAGAGTCATATAGACGTACACTTTTAAAGCTAGTTTAGAACGACGCTATACTCATCCTCCTGCCGGGTCTCACAGTCTGGAGAAACAGCAATGGAAAGTCTGGGTAAACAAGAACCTCCATGTCACCGTCCTTGAGCATACCGAAGTACCTCTCGAGCGCCTGAGGTTACCCATCTTATCTGCGGAGTGGCCAATGGAATGTCAAACCAGATTGAATCTTTAGGTTCTTATCAAATCTTCTGTAATCGTTTGTGGTTCTTGAATCGCTTCCAGTTCTACCATACTCCCACTACTGTTTTCTGAAAAAATCCATTTTTAATTAAAACTGTGGCGAGTTAAGAACAATATCACTATTGATCTTCCAGATGGTAGAAAGTCAACCCTCGTCATAGCCCGGGTCAACCCACAAACAGCCATTACGGAAACGTGCCTTTAGTTATTCGGAGTCTGGTTTTAAGCATAAGCCAGACAACTCCCCGTATCTTAACAATGTTAAGATATGAACTGTTCTATATCCAATACAGAAACAGAGGCACTGATTTAATTGAACCATATTCAAATCATGCAGCTGTCTCCAGTGCATGTCTACTAAATGGAAGGAGGCCGATCAGTCTTACTCAACTTAGGAGTACTTCCAATTATGAGTAAACTGAAAGAGAAGTAAGTTCTCTTAACCATTACTATCAACTAAATACCATATACAAGTATCTATATCTTCGATCACTTTGAAGAATCCCGATACTTGCAATACCTGGTTCTCTACTTTATTCTTATACCTATAACTTCTCAAAACTTGGACCCTGTGTTTCTACGAAACACCTGTCTAAGAACCAGAGAAGTCATAAGTAAACAGAATATAGTACGAGGACCTACCCCTCTGTCCTCATGGACACTGGACAATATACAATACTCTGTATAAGTCCCCTGAGTCTAGTGACTCATTCACTGTGTGTCGTAGGTTGAAAACTGTACTTATGGTTAAGAAGAATTACACCGTTGTTCAATGCTCCTTACCTAACCATCCACTGATATAGGTAAATGTCAAAGACATAATTTCAAAAAGTATATCTCACTCTATAAAAATAGACGTACAGATATATCAATTTGAAATTGGTGCATAACAACGGATATTCAAAACCATATATTTGCCGTCCGACAAACTACCCAGGTGACTTCCTCAAATATCACCAATTACAACGAATCCCGATATAATGAGGATGGTCACCTAATTCCCAATAACTTACTCCCACTCATCATCTGTAAAACCATACAGATGTGAGAATCATACCTGGTAAATACATACCCTGAGCAAGTGTCTAATTGGAAAATCAGTTTTCTTTTAACAGTACACAGTGAAACTGAAACATTGAAATGTTTCGATGGGGTATCCTGGTATTCCTAGTAATGCCTCTTCCATTATCCAGATTCACGACTGTAACCTTATAATTCTTTGCCACCTTTCCAAATCCCTTTATATGTCTTTAGTCATTACCTTCTGCACACCCCTTTAGGCCAAATGGTTTTCTTCCTTCCCTACCGTTCGGCACCAGCCTATGGTTTGGAAGAAGACTATCCAATAAGCCTAATGGGTGTACTGTCCTAGTCCTAGGAGCACTCGCAACGCGAGAGAAGGTGAAGATAAAAGACACCTGAATGAAGTTTATTCCTATTTCTCCTGAACCAGGATCCATCCCCGAACTGGAACAAGTTCCTTTCGAGTTCGTATATGACTATACGATGGATTATCCAATAAACTGGGATCTTCGTAGTGATATGGAGTGTCCTGGAGAAATACAAAGGTGATTTAGGATTGGTGAAGAAATACTTGGTTTGGTCGTGATTAGCAGTCGCAATTTACTTTGCCCTCTTACTAATCCCTTGCTTTGTCTGAACTTAATACCTTCTGTATACCGTTTTAAGAAAATTGGTTTTCGTCATTCCCTACCGGTCGGCTCCTGCCTATGGTTTGGAAGAAGACTGTTCAATTTGCGTAATAGGTGTACTATCTCCTAAACCAAGGAGTACTCGCAACCAGAGAGAAGGTGAAAGGAAAAGACAACTGAATAGTCCTATTCGTTTTCTCCAGAACCGGAAACCATCCTCGAATACCTTCGAGTTCGTATATAACCATACGATGGTTTTGTCCAATGGAAGTGGACGGTCGTAGTAATACGGGGTGTCCTGGAGAAAAGGGTAAAAGTAGGAGTGGCAATGAGGTTTGCAACTCTGACAATCCAAAAGCCAGTGTTAAGAAGGTTCGGTCAACTTGGTCACTGAGTCATAGTCTAGGGTCGGGTCAATGGTCGCTGCCAAAGAGAGAGAAAAGAAACACTCAGAGTGCACTCTAACCTAGATCAGAATGGTTATCACTTTATCTAATCTGGAAACCTCCCACTGTAACGTCCAATTCTTCCCCAAACCTGAAAGAAGAATTAGTCGGGATCACCCGAGGAGTAAACCAACTCATCAGTGGGAATCGGGATCCAACTATCATCGCATGATAACGTGACGGAATCCGCTCACGCTATCACACTTCAGAAGGTATGCGCATATCTGGCAAGTTTCAGTTCTTTTGAAACTCCCGATGTGGATTTTTACCCCATGCTCTTATGACCTTGGCGTGAGGTCAAAATGTCATAAGTCACATGTCAAGTTCTACCCATCATTATCCAGGTTAATTTGAACCCACCCGTACATACCCTTGACGTAGGACAAAATAATAGTACGACTGTCCCAAACAAACACATCTATCTATGCAACAGATAAATACCCGGCAGCTACCAAACACTCTGCCTTGGCGTGAGGTCAAAATACATAGCTTGAATACTACCGAATATTTAACTGAAATGATGGAGGGCTACGAATGGTTTCTGGCGAAAACCTTTAACGTAATGAACTTGATATCGTTGAAAGAACGGATAGCTTTGTAAAAAATATAGTGACGAAAACCTTTGCTAAAGAGGTCACTCCCGGTGAAGGGATCTCGGCTCTTTCCCCGTAGAATGAGGTGCTGGATATTCCAACTGAATACCACGATGCAAAGCAAAAGCAATCGGCTATAGTGAAGTTATTGTCCTGACGCAAACTTCTGTCCAAGGGGTCACTCCCGGTGAAGGGATCTCGGCCCTTGCCTCGTCGACTGAGAAGCAGGATATTCCAACTGAATACCACTGTTCAAAACAAAAGTGAACGTCCTTGCAATAACAGCTTTTTGAAAAAGTGTTCCAACAACATCAGAATAGGTTTGTTTATCTTGCATTGATCCGAATCAACGCAGTCCCATCAATTGATCACACCACAAAGAACGAAAATATACTGACGTACGTATATGCCATCCGCATTCGCCACTGGGTCCCGTCATCACCCGTTAGGTTAGCTAACTAACGACAGAGCGGGGACTGGACTAGCGCGGATGAAAAACATATACAACATCTACTAGTATATATACAATATATAATTTTCGCTCAAGTCGTGATAAAAATGCAGCAACACAGAAATGTATAGCAACACAGATCAATACAGATATCTGGGATCCTCGGGTTTCACAGAGCCGCTGCTGAAACCCGACGTTCCCCTGGTCGTGTGGATAGCCTGTGCACTGAAATCCTAGACCCCTACGGGCGCGACAAGTTACCCGCCAAAACCTGAAGCGAGGCAGCCCCCTTCAGCAACGTGAATGGACCACCCAGCACTTCACGGAATCCGGTAACTTGGGCACCCCTCCTGGGTCAACCTATACCCCCTACGGGTGCGGCGAATAGCCCGCCAATTCTAGAGTGAAGCCCCCTAGAACCCGTCTATCCGTGCACCCCTCCTTGGGGTAATCCTAGTACAGAAAGTAAAATATACATACAACGGGTACATCGACTGCAACCTGGTCGTGCCCCAAAATAATAATACAAACAGGCAGTGACGGCAGTCCACATGTCGGACGCTCGCCCCGCAATAACAAATGTACATATAAAACAAAACTGTACTAATATTGCATCCAGGCTATCCCCACGACCGATCCGCAACAACACAGCACAATCACAGAACATCAACGTGAATGTCATGTTCGCAAATCCGTCTAAAAGGGCTATAGCAGATAGACTGGATTTACCGATCGAGTGACATTCACGGTCGCAGATATAATGTAAATACTGTGAACTGGCATGTTTAAAATATCCGATCGACCAAATATTTATCAAGTGGGCCCCAAGCAGTACTGTAGCACTTACAGAAAATCTGGGCCCAAAAAGAATATCCCAAAACCCCTATTTCCAAGTCTAAAGCCCTCTGGAAAAATTTGGCATGCTGATCATTTAAAAGCGCGGCGGAACCGCGGCCCAAGCATAGGTTTGGCCGCGGTTCCACGGCGGTATGGAGCGATCTCGCGACCAAATTTTCACAGAATTCTTAGATTTTCATGCTTGTGTTTCTGCAATGACCTGAAAAGTTTTTGGAGCATAAAATAATTTCGACAGAAAACACATGCATAGGAAAATACGGTTTTTGGGGATTTTTGTTCGATCGAGTTATAAACACACTAGAGCAAGCTAGGCATGGTTAATGGCGTGGCTCTGATACCAATGTAAGTCCGCGGGGGCGCCCCGGCCGTCGATCGGACGCCGGAAACGCGGAAACAAAAACTTTGCAAAACTTGCAACCGGCACCACCGCGCACTTTTCACCCGGATCGGGCCATTAACCTAGCTAACTAGCAAACAAGAAAAGAGTAGAGAAGCTATACCAAGCGATCCGTGTCCTTCGGTCTTCGTCTCCACTCCGATCTCTTGCGGAATGTTCGTCACCTCCTCGCTCGTCGGAAAGGCACCACGTAGCTGGAATCTTTTACGGGCTCCCACCTCTTGACCGAGGCAACTCGGGCGTGAAGTTGGCTAGCCGACGCTTCCAGGACTTGCTATAGAATAGTGTAGTAGCCATGTCTCGTTAGGGTTTTGAAGCTGCCATGGATGTGGAGGTGAGAAAGAGCTTTGGAAGAATGATGGTGTATATATTTTTTCAAGCATGAAAAATGATATATCTTTCTTTTCCTCATCCAAAGTGAAACCTATCTCTCTCTCTCAAGAATAGTGGCCGGCCCCTCTCTAAGTGAGAATGGTGGTGGAAAAATTTCAAGCAAATCAAGTGGAGAAAAGAAAAAGAATAATCCAAAATGATAATGGTCACAACCATTTCATTTCTCATCAAATCAAACACAACCATCACATGAAAGCAAGTGATTGATTCAAAAGGAATCTCATGATAAGGAAGCTACATATTTGCATGAAACCCCTCATCAAATAAGTTAATTGCAAACTTGCAATTAACCCCTCCACCACAAAAGTCCGGCCGAGAAGAAACAAAGGAAAACCTGCCGGAACGGAATGCAAACTGGCAACTTCAGAATACTGATCCCGTAATAAATTACAGGAAAACCCCGCTACTGCAAATACATGCCCGCATTTGTATTCCCACTGAACACAAATGCAAAGAGACAAAACTACACTATCTAATACTAGGATCCGGCTTAAACCAAAGCCGGCTAGTAAAAACCGTCCGATCACGATCCGTGCAATACCGCACGTATCTGATCGAACCCTGCCATATCTCCATACGGCCTCTACAGCGTTTCGCCCGAAACCTGAGTAACTGAGTGTGTGGTGGACTCTAAAGACTCGTCAATACAATGGCTGTGGATTTAACCACTAGCACGTCAGAGGTATAAGCCAATACGTGACGGGCTACCAGGTATTGACCAAACGGGACGTCGATGAGCGAACTCATCCTGACACCCTACTGAGCCTGTCAGTGACAATATCCGTACAGTCCGGTCCGTTCGTCTATGAGCATCGCATGGCGGGCCTAGGGGGTTGGTAAAAGTCAGACCCCCAAAAGCGGTACAAGTCGTGTCGGAGTGTAGCCCAGAACACCCTGAGATACTACTGGAATACCTACCAGCAAATCTCCTGCCTTGACCAAGGACTTTTCATGTTCTGGCTCTCCTAGACACAGCGCGACCTCACCCCCAATACCGGGAGAGACGAACCCCTGCAGATCCGCTCACTGCCTCCATGTGGCTCGGGACTGTACCCAACTAAAACCTGTTTGCACGACTCCTTTGAGTCGTGGTAGGGTAGTAATCAAAGCACAGTGGGAACTCACACGAGACAAATGACGATCCTCAGGTCGATGAACTAACCTGTACACATGTCACCAGGGAACTGCTATCTGACGTCAGGTATAAGACCAACTAGCATGTTCCCGGCGAGTCCTGTCCGGTGTACTCATAACCCAATGAGCACCTGTATACATCTTAGGTGAACCAACTGACAACAGTGGCTTGTGAGACCGGCCACCGCCCCTCGTCGGGGTCTCGACTGTATACACTAGTCTACTCTGGAGAATCGATGCCCTGTCTCGAAACTCCCACGACTAGGGACCTTTTAAGGATGTGCTTATAGACTACCAGCTCCCACGTATATGATCGCCCTCATACTGCTGGAAGTCAAGCAAGAATCCTAGGGGCTCTATCAACGTGCAATAGCGACCTGTCAGGTCACCTAAAGCAGTACACGATGATAAAGGTAAACCAGATAGCATACTATCATCTTGAGTAAGACTGTCCTACTGGGACAGGTCCTCCCCTCAATCATTGCAATCACGTGCCTGTGATCCAATAATTGACTCTGAGGGCACTATCTCCAACACAAAGAAACTGATATAATATTGCACATCATTTTTGGTACGTAATAATAGTCGTTCAGAATCAATGTATTACCATTTGGTAATACTAGGTGATATTCGTCAACTGCTTTGGCTGCAACAATTGCTCCATTCTCTACCTTGAGAGACATATCACCATTTCCTAGTTCTCTACCTCTCCTTAACCCATATAACAAATTACATACGTAGGATCTTGATCCGGTATCCAATACCCAGGACATAGAGCATACTGAAAAACAGTTTTCGGTAACGAACACACCCGAAGAAGATGCATCATCATGCTCTTTCTTCATTCAGGTTGCATGGGAATTCTGATATTCCCCTATTCCTTGCTCAGAATTATGACAATCATAAGAAAAAGCAGAACCAACGTTCCCCGGCTTAGTATAATAAGCGGGTTCGGTCAATACATCCATATTATTATCTTGATTAAGGCGTTTCATGGTCACAACCAGGAGAGAGAGAGGATTACACTTTTGCGTGCGCTCTTTGCAAGATTAGATTGGTTATTATCTTATCTAATCAGGATGGATCTCACTGTTTTTATCAAATCTTTCTTCAAACCCTAAAAAGTAAGATTAGCCGGGATTAATTACACCCTACAAGTTCGCCAATCGGTCAGCCAGGCAGGTATTGGTACTCCGAAGGAGTCTCCCATGCTTTCACATGGAACAAATTAAATAACCTTGTTTCCGCAGGGGCATAACCCCGTTAACACCTTTCTTAGACACCTACTGGATCAGCTAATTGTAAAGTGGAAAACTCTCCCAGAAGTAACTCTTACTCGCAGTGGGTATCGGGATCCAACTATCTCATAAAAGGTATGCAATCTCATTGCAAATTTCAACACTTGAAATTCTCAATATCTGTTTTTACCCCTAGCAACTTATGACCTTAACTATGGTCAACAAATCATAAGCAATAGCCAAGTTCAACCTGTCATTTCTTGATTGAATTAACTCCACCCGCACGACCTTAACTATGGTCAACAAGACCGTACGACTATCCTAATCCAATCACATCATATGCGGCAGATAAGAACTGATCAGCTACTGCACACTACACCTTGACTATGGTCAACAAACGCATCACCAATACTAAATAGTCCTTATCTGAAATGACGGAGGGCTACGACTGATTTTGTAGAAAACGTTTAATGTAATGAACTTGATTTCGTTGTAGAATCTAGTGATATGAAAAGGAGTGGTTTGTAGCATTTGTTAGTTTTGCTAAAGGGGTCACTCCCGGTGAAGGGATCTCAGCTCTTTCCTCATCGAATGAGGTGCTGGATATTCATCAAGGAATACCACTATGCAAAGCAAGAACTAGAGAAGCTATCAAAATAAAACCGAGTGGGTTGTAGCATTTGCTAGTTTTGCTAAAGAGGTCACTCTCGGTGAAGGGATCTCGGCTCTTTCCTCATCGAATGAGGTGTTGAATATTCATCAAGGAATACCACTATGCAAAGCAAGAACTAGAGCTACCTTTTTGAAAATTTTGATTCTACAACATATTTAGGTTTCTTTTCTTTCCATTAATCTCATTAATGAAGTCCCATCATTTATGTTTGTTAGTTGTATGTATGCCCTAGAGGTCAGTATTGTACAGATGATGTATATTATATTGGATGCTTGGACATATATACAGAGGACTTTCTTGCTCGATATAATAGTATGCTATCAGGTTGCACTTTACTTTAACATGTATACTTGTCTCTTTATACTGTTTTATAGTTACATGTTGGTAAAGCCCTTAGGATGTGTACTTGACTACCTGGACTATGATGCGAATCATACTAGTGGGGGCATGGTAGTCCATAAGTATATCCTTCAAGGTCTCTAGTCATGGGTGTATCGAGATGGGGCATCGATATACCAGTGTAGACTAGCGTATACGCTTCTCGACCCATGAGATGGGCGATGGATGATCCCATATCCATTGGTGTTTGACATCAGAGATGGTATACGGGTGCTCAGTGGAGACTGGGTACACTGGACGGACTTGCCGAGAACTCCCAGATGGTATTATACCTCACGTCAGATGGCAGTTCTCTGGTGACACTTGTGCAGGTTAGTCTGTAGACCCGAGATCGTCATAGAGTCTTATGTGATTCCCACTGTGCTTTGTTTTCCACCTTACCACGTCCATGAGGGCGTGCAAAACGGTGGTTTTTGGGTACAGTCCCGAGTCACATGGAGGCAATGAACGATAGGAGGGGTTTCGTCTCTCCCGGTATTGGGGGTTGATGTTGCGCTGTGCTCGATTGGCCGTAACAGGGAAGTCCCTGGCCAGGGCTGATTTAGAGATTTACTGGTAAGTGTTACCAGTAGTTTCTCGACCCGTTATGAGCCTCACATCGGCACGACTTATCGGTTATTGGGGTCTGACGTTTACCACCCCTAGACTTGATATGCGACATATCAGACGAGGAGACCGGACTGTACGGGAAGTGTTACCGGTAGGATTTTACAGGAGTTGGAGCGGGCTTGCTTGCTGATCTTCTGATCGCTCAATACCCGGGTAGCCGTTACGTCCAGCTAGTACCGCTGACGGCTTGTGGGTGCTTGATGTGATCATCACCTACTACCGGCGTATTGACGAGTCTTTAGAGTCCTACATAGAGGTTATACTGGCTCAGGCAAAACGAAATAGGAGCGCATATGTGATATGTGCGCGACCGAGAATAATGCGTGTATGTGGTACCGTATTCTATTCTCGTGACTTTTTTTATCGGTCGGTTATATATGATATAGCCGGGTTATCGAATCAAGTGTTGATTCGATAAGTCGATATATTGGGTGTTAGTCGGTTATATGTGATATGACCGGATTATTAAGTCAAGTATTGATTTAATAATTTATTGTATAATTGTATATTTGATATACTAGTTTACATTAACTAACACTTATTCTCTTTAGGTATTTTCTCATATGTACACTTGAATATATATATGTGTGATATATATATTAAAAGTGTTTTCTTTTGTATCATGGTTGATGATACACTATACATGGGTGTGCAAGACATACACCATACTATTTTAGATGGTGGTTAATAGTTATTTAAAGTAATTACAAATTAGTGATGCTTAGGTCATAAGCATGAAGCTTGTAGAAGCTTATGGATGCTTTGACAAAGTCCACTTAATTTGTTTTACTTTAGATTTTTATTAACCTAACCATTTTGAATTAGCTATGGTTATGGCTCTACAAGAGTTAGTATATGATACTCAGTCACCATGGTTAGCCTTCTCACTTGATCATTATCCTCATCTCTTTCTTTTCTTCTTCTTCTTCATTTTGAAAAGAGAAAAAGCTTGCTAGGGTTTGATCCAAAATAAGATAGATTGTGAGAAATAAAATTCTAAAGAGAACCCATTTCCTATTTCTCCATCCTCTACTAGACTAGCACTTTAGTTTAGGGTGTTTACTTCACTAATTCTCAAGTTAGTGAAGTAGAAGCTTGAGTTGGCATCCCCTCGACGTAGATCATCTTCGGCCTCGAAGACTTCAAGCAAGGATGCGTCTTTCGCCTCGTGAAGCCATGCAAGGGTCCGGGAGAACTACGATCGCAGCGAAGGGACTTCAACAAGGAGCAAATGAAGTGAAGGACCGATCTACAAAGGTTGTATTTCGTGTTCCCTTAGAAGTAAAGTTGTTTACTTACTATTAGTTTCGCCTAAACTCTAGTATACGATCTTGCTTAGGGTTGTTCGACACATAAAAATTTTAATTTTGGCATGGTCGATGCCTTGTTGAGCCTTGTTAGTGTGCCTAGTAACCTTACAGTGGTATCAGAGCCTAGCTAGAGCATTAGGCGATGTGTTAGAAAAGTTAAAACCTCGATCGAACCCGGAAACGCAAATTTAACCCCCTCTCTGGACAATTTTTAAAAGCTGGGTTTTTTCTGAATTAAAAATACCTAAAAAATTCAGCAGGGTTTTCTAAGAATTACGGTGCAAATTTGATGACGTAATCAGTACGTACCGCCGCGGTTCCGCGGCAATACTCTGCTTGTGCCGCGGAACCGCGGCCGTACAGTGATATTGGGCTTTTCTGTTGGCACAGTAATTCTTATTTCTGTGATTTAGTTTTTCTGGGTATTTTTAAATTAACTCAAGTGTTGAGTATTTTGGGGTTTATTTTGTAATCGTCGATTCGATCGGGAAATTTAATTTTGTTTTGTTATTCCGGATAATTTAGAAAGTATTAAAATGTTCGAACGGAAATCATTAACTCAATTTTTCCCGGCACGAAAAACATTCAAGTGTTGAATTTTTCTCGGGTTTAAATCTTTCGGAAAAACGTGCATGTGACGCGATGGACCCTCTAGAAGACAACAAACCTTAACTCGATTATGTGACCGTCTTGAACTGACTTTTGAACCTTAGGGTTTGGGGCAGTACGGCGTGCCACATGTGAGGCGTTGGCTTGACCCTTCTACGGCTGGACTATTGCTACTGTGACGTATTCTGGAATTTTTGAACTCCGTTCAAGTGTTGAGCTATTATGGAAATCTTGGGTATTTGAATATTTGATCGGAAAGTTTAATACTGTCTATTTATCTTGAATGTGATACAATATTTGGAATTCATACAGTTAGGCATGAAATGCGAAGTATGTGATATTTCGGATTTACGATGTCTAAAGAGATCGTGGATTCCAAATGTTGTAGTTTTACACTTTCTTTTCTGTGACCGTAAGTGTAATATGTGATATCCCCGGTTTCGTTGCTATATGTCAACGACAATTGGGATGCGCATATTTACTTACGTTGATGACATGTGATGTTATGTGTTGCTGGATATGTTATATTGGATCGTCGTGTTTTGAATAGCCGGGGATTTTTATGTGAGATGAGAGTTTTTATTTTCATTCATGTAAAATTAAATGTATGTAATATTCTTTTATTGCGGCACTTCCGGGATGAGGTCGATGTCACCATTTGTATATTATTTACTTTTCCGCACTAGAATAGACCCGAGGAGGAGAGCACAAGTAACAGGGTTCTGGAGTCCAGTGGGAGACCAACTCGAGGAGTCGAGTCCGGGTCTCCTAACTCTAGAATTGGTAGGGTTGCTTGCCGTTCTCGTAAGGGTCTAGGGGTGTGGGTTTGGCTATTCATCGCGACCGTGGTGTAGGGTTCCTAGGCACACCCATGAGGTTCTATAACTGATCAAACATGTCCAATTCAAATTTTTCTATGTGCCAAAGAACCCTAAACTAGATCGTTACTAGAGGTAAGGCGAAACAAACAAGCAAGCAAACTACTTTGCTACTAAGTGAATGGAAATACAACCTTTGTAGATCCGGTCCTCCACTTCTTTAGCTCCGTGATGACGTCCCTCCGCTGCGATCATCGGATCCCGGACTCTATTGTCGGTTTCATCGGAGAAATGATCGGGCTAGGTCGTCGACTTCGATGCCGAAGATGATTTACGTCGAGGCAACTCAAGATCAAGCTCCATCTTCACTTGGTCATAGAACTTGTGAAGATAACACACTCTACTACATGGCAAGTGGTAGAGGATGAAGAAATAGGAAGTGGGTTCACTTTAGAATTGGATTTCTCACTCTTTTTCTCATGGCACCATTGGAGCTAGCAAACTTTCATGAAGCTTGATGAAGATGAAGAAGAAGAAAGAATTAAAAGGATAATGAAATAAGAATGAGACTTATCCTTTTAATTATGGTACCATGGTTAAGTTAAGACCCCATGCTTAACTTGTGTAGAGAATTGACCAAGGTATTAGGTTAAAGGTTAGGTTAAAGAATTATCAAAGGAAATGACAAAAGAGTGGACTTTGTCAAGGTTTCTCCAAGCTTCTTCAAGCTTGACAACTTTGACCAAGTTCATTTCTTTTGTTAATTCTCTTGATAAAACAATACCCTAATCTTAAACTTAATCTTGATATAATTCTCATACACACAACTTGTATGTATCATCAAACATGATACAAACATATGTACACAAAAAAATTTCATATATACACTTATGCACAAACTAGTGAGAAAACAAATCTTAAGTGAACCAATACTAGTTAATGTAAAGTAATATATCAAATATATAATTATACATTAAATCATTAAATCAACACTTGATTTAATGATCCGGTCATATCGCATATAACCGACTAATATCTAGTGTATCAATGTATCAAATCAACACTTGATTCGGTAACCCGGCTATATCTCATATAACCGTCCAATGATACAAATCGCCAGAATAGAATACAGTATCACATATTGGTATTATTCTCGGTCCCGCACATATCTCATATGCGCTCCTATTTCGTTTCGCTTGAGCCAGGAAACCTCTGTGTAGGACTCTAAAGACTCGTCAATACGCCGGTAGCAGGTGATAATCATATCAAGCACCTACAAGCCGCAAGCGGTCTGCTAAACGTAACGGCCACCCGGGTATTGAGCGATCAGAAGATCAACGAGCAAGCCCGCTCACACTCCTGTGAATCCAACCAGCAACACTTACCGTACAGTCCGGTCTGTTCGTCTGATATGTCGCATATCTCGCCTAGGAGTGGTGAACGTCAGACCCCAGTAGCTCGATAAGTCATGCCGATGTAAGGTCCATAACAAGCATGAAACTACTGATAACACTTACCAGTAAATCAGTGCAACCCTGGCCAGGGATTTCCAGTTATGGCCAGTCGAGCATAGCGCAACATCAACCCCCAATACCGGGAGAGACGAATCCCCTCCTATCGCTCATTGCCTCCATATGAATCGGGACTGTACCTGTAACACCTTAGGATAAGGGTTAGTGAATAAATATATTTAAATAATGGTTTTTAACAAAAAGTTTACCAAATTGTGCTTTAAATATTTTTCCTAATTTAATAAATATTTTTCCAAAATTTTCCTAGGCTTGCACACACATGTGCATGTAAACTAGGGTTTTTAAATTTAGTTAATACCATAATTATTAACCATGGTGGGTTAATCTTGAGGGTTAAAAGTCTTTTGGGTTTTAAGTGGATTTAATTAGCTAATTAAAAGGGTACTTTAATTTGAATTAGTTTTGAGTGTTGACTTGTGAGAGAGAGAGAGAGGGCATCATGGCTCAAGCCATGCTTGCCATTAATGAAGAGAGAGAGAGGAGGGTTGACAAGTGAGGGATGATTGTTGCTTCTCATTTTCTTTTTGTTTTTCTCTCAAACTCTCACACCCTCACACTCTCACACACACACACACACTTACCTGAGACCAGAAGCAGCAGCAGCAACATGGAAGCAGCAGCAGCAGCATGAGAGCAGCAGCAGCAGCAAGAAGTAGTAGCAGAAGCGGCAGAGATCAGTAGCAGCAGCAGCAGTGAACAGCAACTGCAGCTTCTTCCCCTCCACTTCTTCATCTTCCTGCAACTTCCTAGGGTTAAGTAAGAGGTATAATTCCTAAACTTTTTCCCTAGTTAGCTTTGTTAGTGTAGTTTTGCTTCGGTTAATGGATTTTAGTGTGTTTTAGTGTGATATGGGGTGTTTAGTGGGAACTTTGTGCTAATGAGGTGTAGATTGGTTTCAGTAGGATGCTTAAGGTTTGTTGAGACCATGTTAACTTAGTTTAACCCCTATTACACTAAAATACCATCAGTTTCACTATTCGATGCAAAATGTCGTATTTGTGCAAATTTGAGCTTTTCTGGATCTGCTTTTGACCCGATGAGGCCTGAATGAAATTGGGATGACTGTAGTATAGTGGTGAAGTGCTGATACCATAGTTTTAACCCGACCCCCTAACTCTTCCCTTTGGCCACCGAAATCTTCATTCTGGCCGCAATTTGCGGCCAGATGGGTAGGGATTTGGGTGTTGTTTGGTCCTATAGGTGTCTGCTAGTGTGTAGGGTCCTATGATATATATATTTTTGTAAGTTTAGTTCTGTAGAAAAATCTGGGACTAAATACCTATTTTGCCGTTTTTCTAAACCTTCGCGACACGCGTGATACGTGAGTGGGTTTGGGTTTCTGCGTATCGCGGCGCGTCGGGGTAGTTTCATGGCGCGTGAGTACACGTTTTAGCGTATCGCGCACACGCGCGATTGGTTTGCGACACGAGTGTCTAGTTGGACCTTAATGTCGCGTTTTTGTGATATGAGCTTATGTGTGATATATGATATGTGATTCTAGGTCCGCAGGCCAGTGAGACGGACGCTGCGAAGAAGGGCAAGCAAGTGGTTGGATACACTTAGCGCGAGACACTGTGAGTAGATTTCACATCTACGGGGATATCGCCCGCATGGCGTTATGCGTCAGGGCTGATAGGAACTTATTGTTATATACTGCATATACCATACCATGGATTGCCATCGCATATTGCATTTCCCTGCTATGTGTTATAGATATATGCTTAGAACTGATAGAACACTGCACTATTACTAACGGTTTATGTTGCACGGGCACTATTTTGCATGCTACACACACACCGTTAGTAATTGCCATGCCACACTCACTGTAGAACTGCCATGACTATACTGTTGTATTATTGCTGTAGTTCATCTTACATGTGATTGATTATGATTTCCTGGAAATTGGGAGCCGCATGACATCTTTAAAAACGGAAACTATTTTAAAAAGTGGCTTTCCCTTATACACCTGCCATGGATTGATTACATTGTACCTCGCATTGGATTTATTTATTAGTGATGGATTTTCATGTGATTTCTGGTTTTGAGGACCGTGGAATTATTTAAGGAAAGCTGTGCTATTTTGAAAAAACCCGGTACCTCGTGATATGATATTTTGGTGCGTCCACCACGCGTTTTCTCGGTGCTGAGACGTGTGCTTGAAACCCGATTCGAGGAGTGGATGTTCCGTTTGCGGGTTCGTGGTGGGCCCGGTATGGTTCCCCTCGGCGAGATGATCGATGGGTTTGCCGATTGAGCCTGGAGGCGGGCGAGTACCTACCGGTGATTGGTTGGACCTGGCAGTTGTCCGGAGGATACTGACCAGAGTCGAGAGATGGATGCGGGATGATCCGTACTGCCGGGGCCGAGGGCCGACACCGTAGACGGACCCCGTGGGCCAATCCGGACTGACGGAGCCCGATATACGAGGATTTGCGTGTCGATGCTGGACACGAGTATTTTATGATATTTTGGGTGCCGATGTTGGGCACTCGTGATTTCTCAGAGATGTACAGGATTTGATGGCCGATGGGTGTGCCGGCGCCTGAGTGTATTGGGATTTGGTGCAGCTAGAGGCACCGTCTAGTGTTTTCCATGATGACATATTCCATGTAGATATTATTTATCCCATGCTCAGTATTGATTACTATGTATCTCATCCTGTAGCATTTACCTGTTTGAGCACTTGCATTACTATTGCATCCACTGTTTGGCATGCATTGATATCATCTGCTGGCATAAGTAGAGCCACGCTATATGTGCATGCTCGCGATCACCTTTATATGTTATCTCTATTCACGAGTTGGCAACTCACCCCCGTTGTGCCACAGTGTTTGCAGGTTGCCCTCGGGAGTAGTCGCGGCTGGCTGTTACCGCATCTTTTGGCACAGATACCCTTTCTGAGGCGAGTTAGCCTTTTTGCTGTTTAGGTGGGTTTTGTACGGTATCTGTTATCATTTCAGTTGTATATTGATGTATCTAGTATTCTCCATCTACCTTTCTGTATTGACTTAGAGACAGTTGAGAGGACGATATGTATGATTTTATATTCTGGTGTCGAGCTCGCATGTGAGCCGACTTTACTTTTGCAGTCTCATCTTTTATGATATTGTCCTTGCTTTACTGTGTATTCTTCGCTACGGCGTCGTATATCTTATTGTGATGCTTCATTCATTTTACTCGTCATTTCTGTTACACCTTGTTTCTATCCGACTGGCGGGGCAAATGTTTTAAAAAGGAAATGTTACCAAAATTATAAAACTTATAACTTTTGAACTTAAAAAGGATTTCTACTAAATAAATGGAAGTTTTCCAGACATGTACGATTGTTTTTTTACAAATGTTTTAAAATCACTTTATATTTATTGGTTTTGATTTCTGGGTTCGGCTTACTTAGCCGCGTTGCGCCTGTAGACGTTGCGTGGTTAAGTGCCGGTCACGAGTCGAATTCTCGGGTCGTGACAAAGTTGGTATCAGAGCGTAGGTTTTACCTTCGGAGTGTAGGATGACCCTGGTATGATGGAGTAGGTAGCTGCAGCAGGGTAGCGTAGCGTGCGTATGTTCCGCGGCATACTCACGACACGATACTCAGCCTACGCGACCTTAGGACTTATTGATTTGATCCCTCCTTATATTCTTGCGATTCGATTTCCGTGTTCTTATCGAATCCTAAATTTCTTTTAGCCATTATGCCGCCTAAGACTACGAGGGCACAGAGAGCGGCCGCGAGGGCCGAGATTCGTGTTGACTCGTCCGAGACGAGGACTGATCCGGGCAGTGCACCCGTTGTACCCGAGCAGGCTGTTCCTGCCGTGACAGATCAGATCGCCACGCTAGGGGCTGGTATGCAGGAGATGCGCCAGATGGTGGGATCTAGCATGCAGGAGATGCGCCAGATGATAGGATCGCTAGTTGAGACGCTTCGATTGCAGCGACCAGAGGTAGCTCCACCCGTTCCAGAGACCGCGATGGTGCCTACTGCATAGCCAGTTGCCCCTGCAGCCATGGAGGTGATTACAATATCGCTATCAGAGTTCATGAGGCTGAAGCCTCCAGTATTCACAGGCACCGATACAGCCGAGGACCCACAGTCTTTCAAAGACAGGATGGCCAGGATATGCCGTTCCCTCAGATGCGCAGATACGAGATGGGTTGAGTTCGCGAGCTTTCGCCTGGAAGGTCTTGCGCTGAAATGGTGTGATTCAGTGGAGAAGGGCAGAGCAGCAGGTCTTCCTCCTATGACCCGGACGGAGTTCGTGACCATATTTCTAGCCCGTTTCCTTCCCCGGAGTGTTAGGGATGCCCGAGCACGCAGATTTGAGTCCTTGCGCCAGACGCCAGGGATGACAGTGGCAGAGTATGACGTACTGTTTACAGAGCTAGCAGTCTACGCCCCATATTTAGTGGCTACCGAGGAGTTGCGAGTCCGGAGATTTGTTCGAGGCTTGCTTACACCATTGTTCCTCGCGATCAGCGCGCAGCACTACGAGACCTATGCAGCAGCTGTAGACGCAGCCCTAGTGGTCGAGGAGCACTTTGCTGAGACTTCGGTAGTTCCAGAGCCGAAGAGAGTTCGTACCAGTATTTCCGCACGGAGGCAGTCATTCAGACGCCGCGACAGGTATCGTTCCGGTACGAGGAGTAGAAGTGATTCGGGACGAGGTCGGATGTTTAGTTCGTATCCCCAGGAAGGTCAGCAGTCACCGCGGGGTTGCTTCAGATGTGGAAGCCTACTTCACCTCGTTCGAGATTGTCCAGAGACACACCGGAGGGAGGCGGCAGCACCGCATGTTACCTTACCACCTTCACCACCCCAGAGGGCGTTGCCCGTTGTGCCTACCGTTGCTCCGCGCCAGACTTATGCACAGAGAGGTCGTGGGCGTGGAGGAGTTGCTCAGAGGGGACGAGATGACCGAGGCAGAGGTCAGTCAGTTACAGGTGGTGGACAGGCGAGGGTCTTTGCTTTGACACATCAGGACGCGCAGGCGTCCAATGCAGTGGTTTCAGGTATCCTTCATGTATGTTCAGTTGATGCACATGTACTGTTCGATCCCGGATCTACACACTCGTACGTATCCACACACTTTGTGCCGAGTTTGGATAGAGAGTCCGGCTTGCTTGATCAGCCGCTTGGGGTGACCACCCCGGTGGGAGAGTCGTTTGTGGCTAGGCACGTGTTCCGATCCTGTATCGTCTGTATTGGCGAGAGAGAGTTGCCTGTCGACTTGATCCTTCTGGAGATGTTGGACTTCGACGTTCCTTTGGGCATGGATTGGTTAGCCACGTGCTATGCTTCTGTGGACTGCCGCGAGAAGACAGTTAGATTTTGTTTCCCCGGTGAGTCGGTTTTTGTTGTGTTGGGGGACCATAGTGCCGCCCCTCACAGTGTGATTTCTTCTTTTCGCGCTGGACAGCTTTTGAGGAAGGGATGTCAGGGATTTCTCGCATATGTTTGCGATGCTAGTGCTACACAGGTTCCATTGGATCAGGTTCCGGTTGTTAGCGAGTTTCCTGATGTGTTCCCTGACGAGCTTCCCGGGTTGCCGCCCGAGCGCGACATTTCTTTCTGTATTGATTTGGTTCCTGGCTCGGGGCCTATTTCCATACCGCCTTATCGGATGGCCCCGGCGGAACTTCGAGAGTTGAAGGGTCAGTTGCAAGATTTGCTGGACAAGGGACTTATTCGACCCAGTGTTTCTCCTTGGGGTGCTCCAGTCCTGTTCGTCAAGAAGAAGGACGGCAGTTTGCGTCTGTGTATCGACTACCGCCAGCTGAACAGGGTGACAGTGCGGAACAGGTATCCTTTGCCGCGTATCGACGATTTGTTCGACCAGCTTCAGGGGGCAGGGTACTTTTCGAGGGTCGATTTACGATCGGGCTATCATCAGCTGCGGGTTCGACAGGAGGACATTCCCCGGACAGCCTTCCGTACGCGCTACGGCCATTACGAGTTTTTGGTGATGTCGTTCGGACTCACCAATGCGCCAGCAGCCTTCATGGATTTGATGAACCGTATTTTCTGGCCTTACTTGGATCTGTTCATTATAGTCTTCATTGACGATATCTTGGTGTATTCCCGGAGTAGTGACGAGCACGAGCAGCACCTGCGGATTACATTGCAGACCTTGAGGGAGCACCAGCTTTATGCGAAATTCTCCAAGTGTACTTTTTGGCTGGACAGCGTAGATTTCTTGGGGCACGTCATTTCACGAGACGGTATATGTGTAGACCCGAGGAAGATCGAGGCCGTTCAGCGTTGGCCCAGACCCACATCGGTGACGGAGATTCGCAGCTTTTTGGGGTTGGCCGGTTACTACAGGCGTTTTGTGCAGGACTTCTCCAGTATTGCTACACCATTGACCGGGTTGACCCGGAAGGGAGTTCCTTTCGTTTGGACGGAGGAGTGCGAGCACAGTTTTCAGCAGTTACGGACTCGGCTGACGACGGCACCGGTGTTATCTTTACCTTCCGGATCGGGCGGATTTGTGGTCTTTTGTGATGCTTCTCGAGTGGGGCTGGGATGCGTTTTGATGCAGCACGACAGGGTGATCGCGTATGCTTCGCGACAATTGAAGAAACATGAGCAAAACTACCCCACTCATGATTTGGAAATGGCAGCAGTGGTTTTCGCACTTAAGATCTGGCGACATTACCTATACGGCGAGTCGTGCCAGATATTCACGGATCACAAGAGTCTGAAATACATATTCCAGCAGCGGGACCTGAACCTTCGGCAGCGTCGATGGATGGAGTTAGTGAAGGATTACGACTGCGAGATCTTATATCACCCGGGCAAGGCAAATGTGGTGGCGGATGCTTTGAGCAGGAGGCCCGGGAGTAGTTTATCTTGTTTGAGCGCAGTACAGGAGCAGTCATCGGCAGACTGGCAGATATTATGCGACAGTCGAGTACAGTTCGAGTTCACGCCGATTGGAGGACAGATAGCGCATGTCCGCGCACGCCCACAGTTGATCGATCGTATACGTGAGGCACAGCTCAGTGATGACCGATGTTCAGAGATCATGGCACAGATTGGACAGGGCAGATTTTCCGAGTTCGTGATCGATGATCAGGGGATACTACGATTTGGAGTCAGACTGTGCGTACCTGATGCTGAGGGACTGAGGCGTGAGATTCTTGAGGAGGCACATCGATCGGTATATAGCGTCCATGCCGGTTCCACCAAGATGTATCACGATATGAGAGATGTTTATTGGTGGGACGGAATGAAGAGGGACATCGCAGATTTCGTGTCAAGATGCCTGACTTGTCAGCAAGTCAAGGCGGAGCACCAGAGGCCCGCGGGGAAGCTACAGCCGTTACCCATCCCGGAGTGGAAATGGGAACAGATTTCGATGGATTTCGTTGTGGGTCTACCCAGGACTAGTCGGGGGTATGACTCCATCTGGGTGATCGTAGATCGTTTGACGAAAGCGGCTCACTTCCTACCGGTGAAGACGACTTTCGGATTTACACAGTATGCCCAGATCTACATTGACGAGATAGTGCGACTACACGGAGTCCCGACGTGCATTGTGTCCGACAGAAGCACCCAGTTTACTAGTAGACTATGGCAGAGGCTTCAAGAGGCTTTGGGTACTCGCTTGAGTTTCAGCACGGCTTTTCATCCGCAGACCGACGGACAGTCAGAGCGGACCATCCAGACTCTCGAGGACATGCTCAGAGCTTGTGTATTAGATTTCGGAGGTAGCTGGGATCATCATTTGCCCTTAGTAGAGTTCTCCTACAATAACAGCTACCAGGAGACCTTTCAGATGGCACCATTTGAGGCTCTTTATGGGAGGAGATGCAGGTCGCCCACTTGTTGGACAGAGCTCAGTGAGGGCAGTATCTTAGGACCACAGATTGTTGAGGACACGACCGCGAAGATCCAGTTGATTCGCGATAGGATGAGAGCAGCGCAGAGTAGGCAGAGATCTTATGCGGACCGTCGGCGTCGCAGGCTTGAGTTTTCTGTTGGTGATCATGTTTTCTTGAGGGTCTCCCCAATGAAAGGTGTGATGAGATTTGGGAAGAAGGGGAAGCTCAGTACCAGGTATGTAGGCCCCTTCGAGATCCTCGAGCGTGTTAGTGCAGTAGCCTACCGTTTAGCCCTTCCGCCCAGCTTTCCAGATGTGCATCCCGTATTTCATGTCTCGATGCTCCGCAGATATCTTCATAATCCTTCGCATGCGATTCAGCATCCGACGATCCAGCTTGAGCGTGACCTTTCCTATGCAGAGCAGCCGGTGATGATCTTGGATCGACAAGTGAAGAAATTAAGATCGAAGGACATTCCATCAGTTAAGGTACTTTGGCATGGTCAGAACCGTGAAGAGGTCACTTGGGAGACCGAAAGCTAGATGATGAAGACGTATCCCCATCTTTTTCAAGGTACGTGTAGTTAGATTTTTGAAATTCGGGGACGAATTTCTTTAAGGGGGAGAGATTGTAACACCTTAGGATAAGGGTTAGTAAAT
This sequence comes from Agapanthus africanus, assembly GCA_030015575.1. Taxonomy (NCBI): domain Eukaryota; kingdom Viridiplantae; phylum Streptophyta; class Magnoliopsida; order Asparagales; family Amaryllidaceae; genus Agapanthus; species Agapanthus africanus. Next base: position 475,104,997 of record CM057339.1, on the reverse strand, counting down.
AAATATATTTAAATAATGGTTTTTAACAAAAAGTTTACCAAATTGTGTTTTAAATATTTTTCCTAATTTAATAAATATTTTTCCAAAATTTTCCTAGGCTTGCACACACATGTGCATGTAAACTAGGGTTTTTAAATTTAGTTAATACCATAATTATTAACCATGGTGGGTTAATCTTGAGGGTTAAAAGTCTTTTGGGTTTTAAGTGGATTTAATTAGCTAATTAAAAGGGTACTTTAATTTGAATTAGTTTTGAGTGTTGACTTGTGAGAGAGAGAGAGAGGGCATCATGGCTCAAGCCATGCTTGCCATTAATGAAGAGAGAGAGAGGAGGGTTGACAAGTGAGAGATGATTGTTGCCTCTCATTTTCTTTTTGTTTTTCTCTCAAACTCTCACACCCTCACACTCTCACACACACACACACTTACCTGAGACCAGAAGTAGCAGCAGCAACATGGAACCAGCAGCAGCAGCATGAGAGCAGCAGCAGCAGCAAGAAGTAGTAGCAGCAGCAGCAGCAGAGATCAGTAGCAGCAGCAGCAGTGAACAGCAACAGCAGCAACTGCAGCTTCTTCCCCTCCACTTCTTCATCTTCCTGCAACTTCCTAGGGTTAAGTAAGAGGTATAATTCCTAAACTTTTTCCCTAGTTAGCTTTGTTAGTGTAGTTTTGCTTCGGTTAATGGATTTTAGCGTGTTTTAGTGTGATATGGGGTGTTTAGTGGGAACTTTGTGCTAATGAGGTGTAGATTGGTTTCAGTAGGATGCTTGAGGTTTGTTGAGACCATGTTAACTTAGTTTAACCCCTATTACACTAAAATACCATCAGTTTCACTATTCGATGCAAAATGTCGTATTTGTGCAAATTTGAGCTTTTCTGGATCTGCTTTTGACCCTATGAGGCCTGAATGAAATTGGGTTGACTGTAGTATAGTGGTGAAGTGCTGATACCATAGTTTTAACCCGACCCCCTAACTCTTCCCTTTGGCCGCCGAAATCTTCATTCTGGCCGCAATTTGCGGCCAGATGGGTAGGGATTTGGGTGTTGTTTGGTCCTATAGGTGTCTGCTAGTGTGTAGGGTCCTATGATATATATATTTTTGTAAGTTTAGTTCTGTAGAAAAATCTGGGACTAAATACCTATTTTGCCGTTTTTTCTAAACCTTCGCGACACGCGTGATACGTGAGTGGGTTTGGGTTTCTGCGTATCGCGGCGCGTCGGGGTAGTTTCATGGCGCGTGAGTACACGTTTTAGCGTATCGCGCACACGCGCGATTGGTTTGCGACACGAGTGTCTAGTTGGACCGTAATGTCGCGTTTTTATGATATGAGCTTATGTGTGATATATGATATGTGATTCTAGGTTCGCAGGCCAGTGAGACGGACGCTGCGAAGAAGGGCAAGCAAGTGGTTGGATACACTTAGCGCGAGACACTGTGAGTAGATTTCACATCTACGGGGATATCGCCCGCATGGCGTTATGCGTCAGGGCTGATAGGAACTTATTGTTATATACTGCATATACCATACCATGGATTGCTATCGCATATTGCATTTCCCTGCTCTGTGTTATAGATATATGCTTAGAACTGATAGAACACTGCACTATTACTAACGGTTTATGTTGCACGGGCACTATTTTGCATGCTACACACACACCGTTAGTAATTGCCATGCCACACTCACTGTAGAACTGCCATGACTATACTGTTGTATTATTGCTGTAGTTCATCTTACATGTGATTGATTATGATTTCCTGGAAATTGGGAGCCGCATGACATCTTTAAAAACGGAAACTATTTTAAAAAGTGGCTTTCCCTTATACACCTGCCATAGATTGATTACATTGTACCTCGCATTGGATTTATTTATTAGTGATGGATTTTCATGTGATTTCTGGTTTTGAGGACCGTGGAATTATTTAAGGAAAGCTGTGCTATTTTGAAAAAACCCGGTACCTCGTGATATGATATTTTGGTGCGTCCACCACGCGTTTTCTCGGTGCTGAGACGTGTGCTTGAAACCCGATTCGAGGAGTGGATGTTCCGTTTGCGGGTTCGTGGTGGGCCCGGTATGGTTCCCCTCGGCGAGATGATCGATGGGTTTGCCGATTGAGCCTGGAGGCGGGCGAGTACCTACGGGTGAATGGTTGGACCAGGCAGTTGTCCGGAGGATACTGACCAGAGTCGAGAGATGGATGCGGGATGATCCGTACTGCCGGGGCCGAGGGCCGACACCGCAGACGGACCCCGTGGGCCGATCCGTACTGCCGGGGCCGAGGGCCGACACCGCAGACGGACCCCGTGGGCCGATCCGGACTGACGGAGCCCGATATACGAGGATTTGCGTGTCGACGCTGGACACGAGTATTTTATGATATTTTGGGTGCCGATGTTGGGCACTCGTGATTTCTCAGAGATGTACAGGATTTGAGGGCCGATGGGTGTGCCGGCGCCTGAGTGTATTGGGATTTGGTGCAGCTAGAGGAGCCGTCTAGTGTTTTCCTTGATGACATATTCCATGTAGATATTATTTATCCCATGCTCAGTATTGATTACTATGTATCTCATCCTGTAGCATTTACCTGTTTGAGCACTTGCATTACTATTGCATCCACTGTTTGGCATGCAATGATATCATCTGCTGGCATTAGTAGAGCCACGCTATATGTGCATGCTCGCGATCACCTTTATATGTTATCTCTATTCATGAGTTGGCAACTCACCCCCTTTGTGCCACAGTGTTTGCAGGTTGCCCTCGGGAGTAGTCGCGGCTGGCTGTTACCGCATCTTTTGGCACAGATACCCTTTCTGAGGCGAGTTAGCCTTTTTTCTGTTTAGGTGGGTTTTGTACGGTATCTGTTATCATTTCAGTTGTATATTGATGTATCTAGTATTCTCCATCTACCTTTCTGTATTGACTTAGAGACAGTTGAGAGGACGATATGTATGATTTTATATTCTAGTGTCGAGCTCGCATGTGAGCCGACTTTACTTTTGCAGTCTCATCTTTTATGATATTGTCCTTGCTTTACTGTGTATTCTTCGCTACGGCGTCGTATATCTTATTGTGATGCTTCATTCATTTTACTCGTCATTTCTGTTACACCTTGTTTCTATCCGACTGGCGGGGAAAATGTTTTAAAAAGGAAATGTTACCAAAATTATAAAACTTATAACTTTTGAACTTAAAAAGGATTTCTACTAAATAAATGGAAGTTTTCCAGACATGTACGATTGTTTTTTTACAAATGTTTTAAAATCACTCTATATTTATTGGTTTTGATTTCTGGGTTCGGCTTACTTAGCCGCGTTGCGCCTGTAGACGTTGCGTGGTTAAGTGCCGGTCACGAGTCGAATTCTCGGGTCGTGACAGTACCCAAAAACCACCTGTTTGCACGACTCAGTAGAGCCGTGGTAGGGTGGAAATCAAAGCACAGTGGGAGACACACAAGACTCTATGACGATCTCGGGTCAACAGACTAAGCTGTACCAGTGTCACCAGAGAACTGCCATCTGACGTGAGGTATAATACCATCTGGGTGTTCTCGGCGAGTCCGTTCAGTGTACCCGGTCATCAATGAGCACCCGCATACCATCTCTGATGTCAAACACCAATGGATATGGGATCATCCATCGCCCATCACATGGATCGAGAAGATATACGCTAGTCTACTCTGGAATATCGATGCCCCGTCTCGATATTCCCACGACTAGGAACATTGAAGGATGTACTCATGGACTACCCAGGCCCCACTAGTATGATCTACATCATAGTCCTGGAAGTCGAGTACACATCCTAAGGGCTTTATCTATATGTAACAGAGAGACAACAAGTATACATGTTAAGATAAAGAGCAACCAGATAGCGTACTATCATGTCGAGCAAGAAAGTCCTACCTATATATGTCCCAGCATCCACTACAATATACATCCTATGTACAGTAATGGCCTCTAGGGCATACATATAACTAACACGTGGAATCCGTGTTTTATAGAGGCTCAAAATAAAACACGGACGTCCTAGTATATCCAATTTTCATATGTTTCTTCTGCTGCGATATCTGTGATGTGATCATTTGATGTGCTGTGATAAATACTGTATATATATTATATATGATATATTATATAGGCGTTACTTATGTTTTACACCCGCGCTAGCCCTGCCCCGCTCTGCCGTTAGTTACCTAACCTAACGGTGCACGAGGGGACATCGAGGCGAATGCGGATTGCATAAGTGTACGTCGTATTTATCTGTGATGTTTAGGTGACTTAAATGATGGGACTTCATTAATGTGATTAATGAAAGAAAAGAAACCTAAAAGATGTTGTAGAATCAATTTTTTCAAAAAGGGTAGCTACAGTTTTGCTTTGCATAGCGATATATATGATATATCCTGCACCTTATTCGATGAGGAAAGAGCCGAGATCCCTTCACCGGGAGTGACCTCTTTAGCAAAACTGGCAGATGCTACAACACTCGGTTTGCTTTTGATTGCTTTTGGAGTTTTACTTTGCATAGTGATGTATATGATATATCCTGCACCTTATTCCATAAGGAAAGAGCCGAGATCCCTTCACCGGGAGTGACCTCTTTAGCAAAACTAATGAAAGCCTCAAAATCACTCCATTTCAAAATTCATTCGATTCTACGACGATATCAAGTTCATTACGCAATAGGTTTTCAGAAAAACTTGTCGTAGCCCTCCGTCATTTCAGATAAGTCCTACTTAGTATTCGTACTACGTTTATTGGCCTGCGTCAAGGCGTAGTGTGCGGTAGCTAACTAGTATTTATCTGCTTATGCATATGATGCAGATTGGATTAGGATAGTCGTGCGACTTTGTTGGCCTGCGTCAAGGGTCGTACGGGTGGGTTTAACTCAATCAAAAAATGACGGGTTGAACTTGACTAGCGCACTATGGTTTGTTGGACTGCGTCAAGGTCATGGGACGCTAGGGGCAAAATATTATCGGGAATTTCAAGTGTTGGAATTTGCAATGAGATTGCATACCTTCTATGAGATAGTTGGATCCCGATACCCACTGCGAGTAATTGTTACTCCCAGGAGAGTTTTACACAGGACAATTGGCCAATCAAGTAGGTGTCTAGAAAGGTGTCAACGAGGTTAAGCCTCTGGGAAAACGAGGTTTACTTTAATTAGGTCCGTGCGAAAGCACGGGGAACCTCTGTCAAAGTACCGACACTGGCCTGGCTGAAAGATTGGCGAAGTTGTAGGGTGTAATTAATCCCGGCTAGTCTTTCCTTTTAGGGTTTGAAGGAAGATTTGATAAAAACAGTGGGAGCCATCCTGATTAGATAAAATAATAACCAATCTGATCTTGCAAGAACATACGCTAAAGTGTTTTCTTCTCTCTCTCTCTCCAGGTAGCGACCATATCATGCCTTAATCAAGATAATAATATGGATGTATTGACCGAACCCGCAAGTTATACTGTGCTGGGGAACGTTGGTTCCGTTCTTTCTTATAAAAGTTATAAGACTGAACAGGATATAGGGGAATACCAGGATTCCCATGCCACCCGAATGAAGAAAGTACATGTTGATGCATTTTCTTCGGGTGTGTTCATTACAGAGAACTGTTTCTCCATTTGCTCTACGTCTTTGGTATTAGATACCGGGTCAGGATCCCATATATGTAATCAGTTACATGGGCTTAGGAAAGGTAGAGAACTTGGAGAAGGTGATAAAGGCATAAGGGTTGGAAATGGTGCAATTGTTGCAGCTAAAACCGTCGGGGAATATCACCTTGTATTGCCAACTGGTAATACATTGATTCTGAACGAATGCTATTACATGCCGAACCTGATATGCAACATTATATCGATTTCTTTGTTGAGTAAATAGGGATATAATTTTGTATTACAGTATAATGTTATGAACATTTTCCTTAACCAAAAGTTGGTTGGATCAGGCACGTTGTGCAATGGCATTTATGTTCTAAATCAATCAACGGTTCTGAGCATAACAAACACACACAAGTGGAAGAGTTCAGAAATGAACGAATCCTTCTTGTGGCATTGTAGACTGGGTCACATCAATGTGACACGACTGGCCAAGTTGCATAAGGATGGATATTTGAACCCGTTTGAATTTTCATCTTATGACACTTGCCAGTCATGTCTCAAAAGCAAGATGACCAAAACTCCGTTTACGGGACACGGAGAGAGAGTTACAGAACTCTTGGGACTGGTACATAGTGATGTATGCGGCCCCATGTCTACACATGCCAGGAATGGTTCTGTGTACTTCATTACATTCACTGACGATCTCTCTAGATTCAGATATGTGTTCCTGATGAAACACAAATCAATAGCTTTTGAGAAATTTAGAGAATATAAACAGGAAGTCGAGAACCAAACCGGAAAAGTATTAAAATCCTACGATCTGATCGAGGAGGAGAATACTTGAGCAATGAATTCATGGACTTCCTAAAATAGAATGGGATTCTCTCTCATCTAACTCCTCCATATACACCACAGCACAACGGTGTATCGGAACGGAGGAACCGCACCCTATTAGATATGGTGCGCTCTATGATGAGCACAGCTGAGTTACCTATTTCCTTCTGGGGATATGCACTGGAAACAGCTGCAGACCTATTGAATATGGTTCCCACCAAATCTGTGCCAACCACTCCATATGAGATATGGAAAGGAAAGAGACCATGTCTTAATTATGTTAAGATATAGGGTTGTCCGGCCTGTGTAAAAACACAAAATCCGGACAAACTCGCGGCAAGGTCCATTCTGTGTAAGTTTATTGGATATCCCAAACATTCGCGCGGGTATATCTTCTACCAACCCGAGGAACAAAAAGTGTTTGTTTCTCGACATGCCACCCTTTTAGAAAAGGAATTTCTTGAAAAAGAGATTAGTGGCATGGAGGTAGAACTGGAAGAGGTTCCAGCAATACAGACTACAACAGAAGATTTGGTTGAACCAGAGGATTCGGTAGTTCCCGATGAACCCCAGCCACTCCGCAGATCTAGTAGGGTTCCTCACCCACCTGAGAGATACTACGGTTTTCTCATGGATGGTGGGAGCGAGGATTGCATCATGGTTGATGATGACCCAACTATCTTCGAGCAGGCCATCACGAGTGGGGACTCAGTGAAATGGCTGGATGCAATGCGGTCCGAGATGGAATCCATGTACACTAACAAAGTGTGGACTTTGGAAGTTTCTCCTGAAGGGGTAAAACCCATTAGGAGCAAGTGGATCTTCAAGAAAAAACTTGGTGTAGATGGGAAAGTGGAGACTTTCAAAGCTAGACTTGTTGCAAAAGGTTTTCGTCAAAGACCAGGTGTGGACTATGACGAAACCGTTTCTCCAGTGGCTATGCTTAAATCCATCCGGATCATGCTTGCCATCGCTGCATATCATGACTATGAAATCTGGCAAATGGATGTTAAGACCGCCTTTCTAAACGGTGATTTAGAAGAGTGCATGTACATGACTCAGCCAGAGGGCTTCGTAGATAGTGGGAGCAGCGGGAAAGTGTGCAAGCTGCTTAAATCCATTTATGGATTAAAACAAGCATCGCGGAGTTGGAACATCTGCTTTGACGTCGTTATCAAAGAGTTTGATTTTGTCAAAAACGTAGATGAACCTTGTATCTACAAGAAGGTGGCAGAGAGTGAGGTTGTCTTCCTCGTATTGTACGTGGACGACATACTCTTGATAGGAAATGACATTCCTATGCTACAATCAGTCAAGCTCTTCTTATCACAAAGATTCTCAATGAAAGATCTTGGTGATGCCTCCTGCATATTGGAATTATGATCTATAGAGATGGATCTAAACGGATATTGGGATTGTCCCAATCCAGGTACATTGACACCATACTAAAGAGGTTTAGTATGGAAGAGTCCAAACGTGGGTTTTTACCCACGATCTCAGGGCTCACTCTCTCCAAAGAGATGTCTCCCAAGACTGATTTGGAGAGAGCTCGCATGCAAGGGATACCCTATGCTTCAGCAGTAGGCTCTATTATGTACGCGATGCTATGTATCAGACCCGATGTAGCATACTCACTAAGTGTAGTGAGCAGGTATCAAGCTGATCCTGGAGAGAGTCACTGGACAGCTGTGAAGAGCATTCTCAAGTACTTGCGAAGGACTAAAGAGATGCTCTTGGTGTATGGTAACGGAGAACTCCAAGTGGAGTCCTTTACCGATTCGAGCTTCCAGAGTGATAAGGACGACTCTAAGTCGCAGTCGGGATTTATCTTTACCCTTTACGGAGGGGAGGTTAGCTGGAAAAGTTCCAAGCAGGAAACCGTGGCAGACTCGACGATGGAGGCTGAATACATCGCTGCCAACGATGCTGCCAAAGAGGCTGTCTGGATCAAGAAGTTCATTACTGAACTTGGAGTGGTTCCATCCATTGAGCATTCAATACCTTTGTATTGCGATAACAATGGAGCGGTGGCTTTGGCCAAAGAACCCAGGTCCCATCAGCGATCCAGCCATATTCTGAGGCGGTATCACCTGATAGGGGAGATAGTTGATCGCTGGGAGATCAAGGTCGGGAGGGTTGACATGAAGAACAACACTGCGGATCCACTCACGAAGGCCATTCCCCAGATACAGTTTGAGAGACTCTTCGGGATGCTTGGTATGCGATACTACAGCAGCTGGCCCTAGTGCAAGTGGGAGATTGTTAGTTGTATGTATGCCCTAGAGGCCAGTATTGTACAGATGATGTATATTATATTGGATGCTTGGACATATATAGATAGGACTTTCTTGCTCGATATGATAGTATGCTATCTGGTTTCACTTTACTTTAACATGTATACTTGTCTCTTTATACTGTTTTATAGTTACATATTGGTAAAGCCCTTAGGATGTGTACTTGACTACCTGGACTATGATGCGGATCATACTAGTGGGGACATGGTAGTCCATAAGTACATCCTTCAAGGTCCTTAGTCGTGGGTGTATCGAGACAGGGCATCGATATACCAGTGTAGACTAGCGTATACGCTTCTCGACCTATGAGATGGGCGATGGATGATCCCATATCCATTGGTGTTTGACATCAGAGATGGTATACGGGTGCTCAGTGGAGACTGGGTACACTGGAAGGACTCGCCGAGAACTCCCAGATGGTATTATACCTCACGTCAGATGGCAGTTCTCTGGTGACACTTGTGCAGGTTAGTCAGTAGACCCGAGATCGTCATAGAGTCTTGTGTGATTCCCACTGTGTTTTGATTTCCACCTTACCACGTCCATGAGGGCATGCAAAACGGAGGTTTTTGGGTACAGTCCTGAGTCACATGGAGGCAATGAGCGATAGGAGGGGTTTCGTCTCTCCCGGTATTGGGGGTTGATGTTGCGCTGTGCTCGATTGGCCGTATCAGGGAAGTCCCTGGCCAGGGCTGATTTAGAGATTTACTGGTAAGTGTTACCAGTAGTTTCTCGACCCGTTATGAGCCTCACATCGGCACAACTTATCGGTTATTGGGGTCTGACGTTTACCACCTCTAGACTTGATATGCGACATATCAGACGAGGAGACCGGACTGTACGGGAAGTTTTACCGGTAGGCTTTTACAGGAGTTGGAGCGGGCTTGCTTGCTGATCTTCTGATCCCTCAATACCCTGGTAGCCGTTACGTCCAGCTAGTACCACTGACGGCTTGTGGGTGCTTGATGTGATCATCACCTACTTCCGGCATATTGACGAGTCTTTAGAGTCCTACATAGAGGTTATACTGGCTCAGGCAAAACGAAATAGAAGCGCATATGTGATATGTGCGCGACCGAGAATAATGCGTGTATGTGATACCGTATTCTATTCTCGTGACTTTTTGTATCGGTCGGTTATATATGATATAGCCGGGTTATCGAATCAAGTGTTGATTCGATAAGTCGATATATTGGGTGTTAGTCGGTTATATGTGATATGACCAGATTATTAAGTCAAGTATTGATTTAATAATTTATTGTATAATTGTATATTTGATATACTAGTTTACATTAACTAACACTTGTTCTCTTTAGGTATTTTCTCATATGTACACTTGAATATATATATATATATATATATGTGATATATATATTAAAAGTGTTTTCTTTTGTATCATGGTTGATGATACACTATACATGGGTGTGCAAGACATACACCATACTATTTTAGATGGTGGTTAATATTTATTTAAAGTAATTACAAATTAGTGATGCTTAGGTCATAAGCATGAAGCTTGTAGAAGCTTATGGATGCTTTGACAATGTCCACTTAATTTGTTTTACTTTAGATTTTTATTAACCTAACCATTTTGAATTAGCTATGGTTATGGCTCTACAAGAGTTAGTATATGATACTCACTCACCATGGTTAGCCTTCTCACTTGATCATTATCCTCTCATCTCTTTCTTTTCTTCTTCTTCTTCATTTTGAAAAGAGAAAAAGCTTGCTAGGATTTGATCCAAAGTGAGATAGATTGTGAGAAATAAAATTCTAAAGAGAACCCATTTCCTATTTCTCCATCCTCTACTAGACTAGCACTTTAGTTTAGGGTGTTTACTTCACTAATTCTCAAGTTAGTGAAGTAGAAGCTTGAGTTGGCATCCCCTCGACGTAGATCATCTTCGGCCTCGAAGACTTCAAGCAAGGACACGTCTTTCGCCTCGTGAAGCCATGCAAGGGTCCGGGAGAACCACGATCGCAGCGAAGGGACTTCAACAAGGAGCAAATGAAGTGAAGGACCGATCTACAAAGGTTGTATTTCGTGTTCCCTTAGAAGTAAAGTTGTTTATTTACTATTAGTTTCGCCTAAACTCTAGTATACGATCTTTCTTAGGGTTGTTCGACACATAAAAATTTAATTTTGGCATGGTCGATGCCTTGTTGAGCCTTGGTATCAGAGCGAGGTTTTGATCCTGGGACCTGTGGGTTACTAGGCACACTAACATATTTCCCTAAACATCACAGAAAAGAAACGAAAATTGAACGTACGCTTATGCCATCCGTATTCGCCACAAGGCCCCATCTTGCACCGTTAGGTTACTTAAGTAACGGCAGAGCGGGGGCTGGACTAGCGCGGGTGCAAAATATAAGCAACGTTTATTATATATCATATATATTGCATTCGTCTCACGCAATTATATGATCACATCACAGAACTCAAGCAGCAGAAGCAAACATATGAAATATTGGATATATTAGAAGGTCCGTGTTTTAAATTCAGCCAGTAATGAAATACACGGATTTCACGGTCGTGATGAATAGCCAAACCCACATCCTTAGAACCCTATGAGAGAGGCAAGCAACACTGCCAATTCTAGAGTTAGGAGACCCGGCTTTGACTCCTCGAGATGATCTCCCACTGGACTCTAGAACCCGGTTACTTGTGCTCCCCGTCTTGGGTCTATCCTAATGCGGAAAAGTAAATATTATACATCAATGGTGACATCATCCTCAACCCGGAAGTGTCCCAATAAAAGAATATTACATACAATTTTACATGAATAAAAATACAAAAACTTTCATCTCACGCAAAAAAAACCCGGCTATTCAATCACGACGATCCAATATAATATATAACAACAACATATAACATCACATGTCATCAACGTAAGTAAATATGCGTATCCCGAATTCCGTTGACATATAACAACGAGATCGGGAATACCACACATATTATACTTACAGTCGCAGAAAAGAAATGAAAAACTACAATAAATAGAATCCGCATATTCCTTAGACATCATAAACCTGGAATATCACATATTCCGAATTTCATGCCTAACCTATAAACCTTGCATTTTAGTCTCGAATTGAAAACACTTTTCAATAACTTAGTCAGGTAATTCAACAAGATTCTCGACTATCTGATCGAATGCTCATCAGGAACTTTAGTAGATGGCCGCACCCCCGATGCCGTCGACGAAGTGCACTTAGGCGGGAACACCGCGGCCGCGAGCACCCGAGTGGATGCTTTTGGCAACGGGGTTCTCCTACAGTCACTTGGTCGGGGCTATGGGGCGTGGCTATCTAGTAGTGTTTCCCGGCGAGTGTTCGCGTACAATACGAGATTGCGACGGAGTTTTGATCCGAATCAAAACTCTGTGGCAATCGATCAAACGAGACTAAACCGCTAGACTTACTAAACACTAACTAGTTTTCACAAAACTAATTATTGTGGATTCTAAATATTGTAACACATATCATAATAATCTAGACGATATTAAACATTTCGATCTATCAAACACCCACAAATCACATAGACCTCAACAACTTGGGTCTCACTAAAAATACCCAGAAAACCCAGAATCAAAAAATGGAGCAGCACAAGAAAAACTAACCCTCAACTCCACAAACTTGTGGTAGAACCACGGCCAAAACAAGGGTTAGGCCGCGGTTCCGCGGCGGTTTAGTAGAGATGGGGCCTCAAATTTCTTGGGGCTCCATCAAATAATCTGCACAATTTTCTGCATATTTTTAATTTCGAAAATTTTAACTTTTGAAAAAATGGACAGAAACTTGTAAAAAGTCGGGTTTTGAAATTCAATCGAACACTTTAACATCGTATAGACTTCACCTAATGTTCTAGCCTGGCTCTGGTACCATGAGAGTGTTTCTTAGCACCACCACTAGGTTTTAACCGGCATTAAGCATGCAATTTTAAAATTTCTTGGGTGCTAAGTTACACTAATCTAGAATCTAACTAGAGTATTAGGGTTAAAAGCATGATATAACAAGAACTATTCTAAGTGAAAGAGTTTACAACCTTTGTAGACCAAGTCCATCTTTTCTCAAGCTCGGAGTAGTAGTCCCTACGACTCCTCTTGGCTCCACTTGAAGAAGGGATTGAGCTTGCTTCGCGATCTTCGTGTCGAAGATGATCCACCTTGAAGCTTCTCTAATTCAAGCCACCTCTTCACCAATCAAGTATTAGTGAAGGAAACAAGCTATACATAATGACTAATATAGTGTAGGTTTATGAAGTAAGGGTTTTAGCACACTTAGAATTCACTAAAACCCTAAGGTTCACAACTCATGTGAGGGTTAGGGTTTTGAGGAGAAAGAAGTAGAAAATGGAGAGAACAAGAGAGTGTATGCAAATGAGCTAAGGAAATTATGAAGTGAAGAATGGCTTTCTTATTTGCTACTCACTTATTGAAGCATTCAATATTTTCCAATAATAAATTAGAACCATGCTTCAATAGTGATAACAAATGAATAAACTAAAGAAAAAGCCATGCCTCACACTTTCCTCAAATATCTCCTCATTTTCCACCTCATTTTCTATTTTCTCAAAATAGAAATTCCATGCTTCATAATACACACACACACACACATATCAAATATATATATATATATATATTAATAAAATAATTAGTGAGCAATAATATTAGTTAATATATAATTATATCAAATATAAATATATATCATATTATTAAATCAACACTTGATTCAATAATCCGGTTATATCACATATAACCGACTAATATCATTTACTTGTATATCATATTATCAGATCAACACTTGATTCAATAATCCAGTTATATCACATATAACCTGACCGATAACATTTATCTCCAGATTAGAATACGGTATCACATACTCGTATTTAATCAGGCTCCCGCACATATCAGCATATGTGCCCTACTTCATTTCGTTTGAACTATGAAACCTCTGTGTGGGACTCTAAAGTCTCGTCAATACGCCAGCAGTAGGCAATGATCACATCAGTTACCTACAAGCCGTCAGCGGTACTAGCTGGATGTAACGGCTACCCAGGTATTTAGCGATTAGAAGATCAACAAGCAAGCATGTCCAAACTCCCATGAAGCCTATAAGTAATATTTACCGTATAATCCGGTCTCTACGTCTGATTTGTCGCATATCGAGTCTAGGGGTGGAATCGTCAGACCCCAATAACTTGATAAGTCATGCCGATGTATTGCTTATAACGGTTCGAGAAACTACTGATAACACTTACCAGTAAATCTCATCAGCCCTGGCCAAGGACTTACTGTTATAGCTAATCGAGCATGGCGCAACATCAACTCCCCATACCGGGAGAGACGAAACCCCTCCTATCGCTCATTGCCTCCATGTGACTCGGGACTGTACCCAAAATCCACCTGTTTGCACGACTCCTTTGATTTGTGGTAAGGAGGAAATCAAATCACAGTGGGAGCCACACCAGACACTATGACGATCTCGGGTCTATAGACTAACATGTACCAGTGTCACCTAAGAACTGCTATCTGACGATAGGTATGGTACCATCAGGAGTTCTCGGCGAGTCTTGTTTGGTGTACCCATTCTCTAATGAGCACCTGTGTACAATCTTTGATGTCAAACACCAATGGTTATGGGATCAACCATCGCCCCCTACAGGGTCAAGAAACGTACACACTAGTCTACTCTTGAATATCGATGCCCTGTCTCGATACTCCCTCGACCAGGAACAGTTAAAGGTTGTGCTTGTGAACTACACAAGTCCCAGTTTATGATCCGCATCATAGTCCTGGAAGTCAAGCAAACATTCTAAGGGCTTTATCAACATATATCAGAGATGCAGTATAATAATACAAGTGCACATGTTAAGATAAAGAGCAACCAAATAGCATATTATCATGTCGAGCAAGAAAGTCCTCTATATATATGTCCAAGCATCCAATATATCATACAATAATGGCTTCTAGGGCATACATATTCCTAACATCGATACTGCAATAACTAAATGGTTCCGCTGATTGTGTACAAGTATATGTCACTTCCACTATTCAATCACGCTTTTACAGTAATGCACTTATCACAATCCAATCACTAACACTTATTACTCGGTAATCTAAAACAGTCACTAGGACATCAATGTATGTGGTCACTAGTAATGAAGGTCTAATGGTTATATGATATGATAAGAATGCAATCAAATACGATACGAATAAAATATGGACTGCCAGTGTCATATAACTTGCAAAATTCACTATAAATCATACGTGCAGAATTTAGAAAAACAATATTAAAGGAATATGAAGTATATTTTATTAATCAAGCCCTAAAATCAGTTTCATATCAATTGGCATTCAGGTTAAAGATTTATCATCATTTTAAATCAGCGATTAGTTGCTGGAATTCCAATTTCAAAACTGGAAGTCCAACTTCACGCGTAGTTTACTACAGATTGTGTTTAGATTCAAGTGTTGCTTCAGTCGAATAAAACCTATCTTTATCTGTTAGATTTCTAGCGCATCAAGCAGATCATTAATAGCCTCTATGCACCAGGAGATATTTTCCGTTTGGTGTCAAGGAATATAAACTGTCACAGCAGGAAACTGCAGGATATATCGATGATCTAAAATATATTTAAAATATCAAACTACATTCAAATTGAATGAAACTAGCACCATAAGTTAGATAGCTTAATTATACACGCTGAGATTTAGGACTCTATGTATTTTCAGATGTATACAGGGATGTATAGGTGTCTCAAATCAGGTATAGTTAGAAGTTACTGCTCTGGACTACAGTCCAGAGCCATATTTCTATCCCATTTTCATTAGCGTAACAAGTTGATATCCAGTAAATAATTATAGAGGGATGTAGATTATTCTGTTGGATTCGATATGAGCTATGGAATGCCACTGTACAATTTATATGCAATTTATTATGAATTTAATACGGTGATAGGTTCAGTAAATTCTAGTTTTCGTGTCAGTTATCGGGGCATCATTTCAGGGGATAAACTACGATATTTTAATTCCAAATTCCTACGGGATATTCATAATCGGTAAAGGAGTTTATTAACCACAATTTCCATCATTTTAAAATAGGTTTTCACTTAGGATTCCATATCGAACACCTAGGCTATGCAAACGATTATCGATCGAAATATCGATTACTTTTACTTGATCAACGAGAAATCAATTCATGAAATTCTATATGATATCACTATGGAATAGTCGATCCAAGTCGGGTCCCAAACACTAAATCAATGATTATAGTACACTATTCGATATTTGCAAGCCCGCGGGGGCGCCCCGGCCGTCGATCCGACGCCGGAAACGCGGAAACAAAAACTTTGCAAAACTTGCAACCGGCACCACCGCGCACTTTTCACCTGGATCGGGCCATTAACCTAGCTAACTAGCAAACAAGAAAAGAGTAGAGAAGTTATACCAAACGATCCGTGTCCTTTGGTCTTCGTCTCCACTCCGATCTCCCGCGGAATCTCCGTCCATCATCGTCTCGTCGGAAAGGGCACCACGTAGCCAGAATCTTTTACGGGCTCCTACCTCTTGACCGAGGCAACTCGGGCGCGAAGTTGGCTATCCGACACGTCCAAGGCTTGCTATAGAATAGTGTAGTAGCCATGTCTCTCTAGGGTTCATGAAGTTGCCATAGTATGTGGAGGAAAAGAATGAATCTTGGGAGAAGGAGAAAAATGGAGCTCTCAAATTTTCTTAGAATGAGATGAGAAGATAATGTTTCACACAAAATGAAGCTCTCTCATTCTCACCCCTCAAAGTGGCCGGCCCTCTCCTCCATGGTGGAGATTGGAGAGAGAAAAAGACCTCTCTCTCTCTCAAGGAAAAAGAATGAAAAACAATATATAAAAGAAAATGGTCACAACCATTTCCTTTCACAATCCACTCAAACAACCATCATGTGAAAAGCAATGAGTAAGACAAGAATGGAATCTCATCATGATGAAACCATTTTACAAAGAACCCCCTCCACCAAAACTAATTTGCACAATTGCAAATTAGCACCTCCAACGAAAAGTCCGGCCATGAAGGAATAAAAGAAAACCGGCCGGAACGGAATGCAAACTGGCAACTTCAGAAAACTGATCCTGTAATAAATTACAGGAAAACCCCGCTACTGCAAATACATGCCCGCATTTGTATTCCCACTGAACACAAATGCAAAGTGACAAAACTACACTAACAAATACTAGGATCCGGCTTAAGCCAAAGCCGGCTAGTAAAAACCATCCGATCACGATCCGTGCAATACCGCACGTATCTGATCGAACCCTGCCATATCTCTATACGGCCTCTACAGCGTTTCGCCCGAAACCTGAGTAACTGAGTGTGGTGGACTCTAAAGACTCGTCAATACTATGGCTGTGGATTTAACCACTAGCATGTCAGAGGTATAAGCCAATACGTGACGGGCCACCAGCTATTGACCAAAAGGGACGTCGATGAGCGAACTCATCCTGACACCCTACTGAGCCTGTCAGTGACAATATCCATACAGTCCGGTCCGTTCGTCTATGAGCATCGTATGGCGGGCCTAGGGGGTTGGTAAAAGTCAGACCCCCAAAAGCGGTACAAGTCGTGTCAGAGTGTGGCCCAGAACACCCTGAGATACTACTGGAATACCTACCAGCAAATCTCCTGCCTTGGCCAAGGACTTTTCATGTTCTGGCTCTCCTAGACACAGCGCGACCTCACCCCAAATACCGGGAGAGACGAACCCCTGCAGATCCGCTCACTGCCTCCATGTGGCTCGGGACTGTACCCAACTAAAACCTGTTTGCACGACTCCTTTGAGCCGTGGTAGGGTAGTAATCAAAGCACAGTGGGAACTCACACGAGACAAATGACGATCTCAGGTCGATGAACTAACCTGTACACATGTCACCAGGGAACTGCTATCTGACGTCAGGTATAATCCCAACTAGCAGGTTCCCGGCGAGTCCTGTCCGGTGTACTCATAACCCAATGAGCACCTGTATACATCTTAGGTGAACCAATTGACACCAGTGGCTTGTGAGACCGGCCACCGCCCCTCGACGGGGTCTCGACTGTATACACTAGTCTACTCTGGAGAATCGATGCCCTGTCTCGAAACTCCCACGACTAGGGACCATTTAAGGATGTGCTTATAGACTCCAGCTCTCACTTATATGATCGCCCTCATACTGCTGGTAGTCAAGCAAGAATCCTAGGCACTCTATCAACGTGTAATAGCGACTCATAAGGTCGCCTAAAGCAGTACACGATGATAAAGATAAACCAGATAGCATACTATCATCTCGAGTAAGACTGTCGTACTGGGACAGGTCCTCCCCTCAATCATTGCAATCACGTGCCTGTGATCCAATAATTGACTCTGAGGGCACTATCTCCAACAATCTCCCACTTGAACTCAAGGCTAATTATTGCGATGTCGCATACTCACAGCCCGTGTGATACCGAACACCCAACTCCTCTACTAGTCAGTCTCACAAAGCTCGTTTGCGAAACTATTGCGTTCGAGGAATAGCCTCAGTGAGTGGATCCGCTCTGGTGTTTCTTTCTATGTCTCTCTATATCTCAAGTTCGCGGAGAAAGCCATCTCCCGAAATGAGCAATACCTGTCTTAGAATGTCTGGATGTCTGATGGGACCTAGCTCATAAATGAACTCCAAATCCAAACTTCTTAGACCGTATCGTCAACTGAAATTAATCAGTATCTTGCGCCATGCCTTCCCTCAGTATCCACCTGGACCAACTGTCCAAAATACTGCCCCCCGTCAGAGGGAAAACTATAACTCTGACAGCCACTCTGCCATCCAGGTCACCTTGGAAGCCTGGAATGATAACCGTCTCCTAAAGGAGGCTGCCGTTATCATATCCTAGAACATTCACTTATGTTCTAAAACTGCTTCCGACTGTTTCTCCAGGATTGGATCAATATCAACTTATTGCACCTACTGCAAGAACAACATCTGGTGTGGTACTTGACATCTCATGATTGACTCAATTGCCTAAGCAAGTGATCTGTCAATCATGCGTATCCCTCTCCCCTTTAGTCTGTAAGACACCTTTAGAGAGGGTAACTCCATCACCTGCAGGTACACTACCGTGCCATGAGTCGTCCATTCTAAATACTCATAGAATGCGGTCAAGGTACCCATATTGAGAAACCACCCAAATCTAGATTTAAAACCATAGATCTAGTAACCAGAATGTCTGATATAATATCCAAATCCTACGTGGAGAAACTACTGTGTGACGACCATAGTATAACCGATCGTAGTATAGGAATATCACTTCCTACTTTGTGTATGTCATCAAATACCAGGACATCACACCCTACTACCTTCTCAACAGATCCATCCCCTATTCTGATGAAGTCAAACCTATGACTGTCATATCAGAAACAGATGATCTATCTCCACTATATCTGCTTTAGTCTATAAATAGACATAAGCCTGATGTCCACCAATGCTTCCGCTACTCCCACTGACTACGACAACCCTCTGGCAGAGTCATATACACGTACGCTTCTAAAACTAGTATAGAACGACGCTATACTCATCCTCCTGCCGGGTCTCATAGTCTGGAACAACAGCAATGGAAAGTCTGGGTAAACAAGAACTTCTCTGCCACCGTCCTTGAGTATACCGAAGTACCTCTCGGGTGCCTAAGGTTACCCACCTTATCTGCGGAGTGGCCAATGGAATGTCAAACCAGATTGAATCTTTAGGTTCTTGTCAAATCTTCAGTAATCGTTTGCGGTTCTGGAATCACTTCCAGTTCTACCATACTCCCACTACTGTTTTCTGAAAAAAAATCCATTTTTAATTAAAACTGTGGCGAGTCAAGAACAATATCACTATTGATCTTCCAGATGGTAGAAAGTCAACCCTCGTCATAACCCGGGTCAACCCACAAACAGCCATCACAGAAACGTGCCTTGAGTTATCCAGAGTCTGGTTTTAAGCATAAGCCGGACAACTCCCCGTATCTTAACAACGTCAAGATATGAACTGTTCTATATCCAAGAAACAGAGGCACTGATTTAATTGAACCAGATTCAAATCATGCAGCTGTCTCCAGTGCATGTCAACTTAATGGAAGTAGGCCGATCAGCGTTACTCAACTTAGGAATACTTCCAATTATGAGTAACCTGAAAGAGAAGCAAGTTCTCTTAACCATTACTATCAACTGAATACCATATACCAGTATCTACATCTTCGATCACTTTGATGAATCCTGATACTTGCAATATCTGGTTCTCTATTTTATTCTTATACCTATAACTCCTCAAAACTTAGACCTTGTGTATCTATGAAACACATGTCTAAGAACTAGAGAAGTCATAAGTAAACCGAATATGGTATGAGAACCAACCCCTCTGTCCTCATGGACACTGGACAATATACAATACTCTGTATAAGTCCCCAGAGTCTAGTGACTCATTCACTGTGTGTCGTCGGTTGAAAACTGTACTTATGGTTAAGAAGAATTACACCGTTGTTCAATGCTCCTTACCTAACCATCCACTGATATAGGTAAATGTCATAGACATAATTTCAAAAAGGTATGTCTCACTCTATAAAAATAGACGTACAGATATATCAATTTGAAATTGGTGCACAACAACGGATATTCAAAACCAAATATTTGCCGACCGGCAAACAACCCAGGTGGCTTCCTCAAATATCACCAATTCTAACGAATCCCGATATAATGAGGATGGTCACCTAATTCCCAATAACTTACTCCCACTCATCATCTGTAAAACCATACAGATGTGAGAATCCAACCTGGTAAATACATACCCTGGAGCAAGTGTCTAATTGGGAAATCAGTTTTCTTTTAACAGTACACAGTGAACTTGAAACATTGAAATGTTTCGACGGGGTATCCTGGTATTCCTAGTAATGCATCTTCCATTATCCAGATTCACAACTTTAACCGTATAATTCTTTGCCACTTCTCCAAATCCCTTTATATGTCTTTAGTCGTTACCTTCTGTACACCCCTTTAGGCCAAATGGTTTTCTTCCTTCCCTACCGTTCGGCACCAGCCTATGGTTTGGAAGAAGACTATCCAATAAGCATAATGGGTGTACTGTCCTAGTCCTAGGAACACTCGCAACGCGAGAGAAGGTGAAGATAAAAGACACCTGAATGTACTTTATTCCTATTTCTCCTGAACCATGATCCATCCCCGAACTGGAACAAGTTCCTTTCGAGTTCGTATATAACCATACGACGGATTATCCATTAAACTGGGATCTTCGTAGTGATACGGAGTGTCCTGGAGAAATACAAAGGTGAGTTGGGATTGGCGAAGAAATACTTGGTTAGGTCGTGAATAGCAGTCGCAATTTACTTTGCCCTCTTACTAATCCCTTGCTTTGTCTGAACTTAATACCTTCTGTACACCGTTTAGGCTAACTGGTTTTCTTCATTCCCTACCGGTCGGCACCAGCCTATGGTTTGGAAGAAGACTATCCAATTTGCGTAATAGGTGTACTACTCCTAAACCAAGGAGTACTCGCAGCCTGAGAGAAGGTGAAAAGAAAAGACAACTGAATAGTCCTATCCGTTTTCTTCAGAACCAGAAACCATCCTCGAATTCCTTCGAGTTCGTATATAACCATACGATGGTTTTTTCCAATGGAAGTGGACGGCCGTAGTAATACGGGGTGTCCTGGAGAAAAGGGTAAAAGTAGGAGTGGTAATGAGGTTAGCAACTCTGACAATCCAAAAGCCAGTGTTAAGTAGGTTCGGTCAACTTGGTCATTGAGTCATAGTCTAGGGTCGGGTCAATGGGCGCTGCTAAAGAGAGAGAGAAAAGAAACACTCAGCGTGCACTCTAACCTAGATCAGAATGGTTATCACTTTATCTAATCAGGAAACCTCCCACTGTAACGTCAAATTCTTCCCCAAACCTGAAAGAAGAATTAGCCGGGATCACCCGAGGAGTAAACCAACTCATCAGTGGGAATCGGGATCCAACTATCATCGCATGATAACGTGACGGAATCCGCTCACGCTATCACACTCCAGAAGGTATGCGCATATCTGGCAAGTTTCAGTACTTTTGAAACTCCCGATGTAGATTTTTACCCCATGCTCTTATGACCTTGACGAAGGCCAACAAATCATAAGTCACATGTCAAGTTCTACCCGTCATTATCCAGGTTAATTTGAACCCACCCGTACAAGCCCTTGACGAAGGCCAACAAGGCTATATGACTGTCCCAAACCAACGCATCTATCTATGCAGCAGAAAGGTAACAAGCAGCTACCATACACTATGCCTTGACGAAGGCCAACAAACATAGCATGAATACTACGTGCTACCCGTCTGAAACGACGGAGGGCTACGAATGGTTTCTGGCGAAAACCTTTAACGTAATGAACTTGATATCGTTGAAGGAACCGGATAGCTTTTAAAAATATAGTGACGAAAACCTTTGCTAAAGAGGTCACTCCCGGTGAAGCGATCTCGGCTCTTTCCCCGTAGAATGAGGTGCAGGATATTCCAACTGAATACCACGATGCAAAGCAAAAGTAATCGGCTATAGTGAAGTTATTGCCCTGACGCAAACTTCTGTCCAAGGGGTCACTCCCGGTGCAGGGATCTCGGCCCTTGCCTCGTCGACTGAGGAGCAGGATATTCCAACTGAATACCACGATGCAAAACAAAAGAGAACGCCCTTGCAATAACAGCTTTTTGAAAAGTGTTCCAACAACATCAGAATAGGTTTGTTTATCTTGCATTGTTCCGAATCAACGCAGTCCCATCAATTGATCACACCAATAAAGAACGAAAATATACTGACGTACGTATATGCCATCCGCATTCGCCACTGGGTCCCGTCATCACCCGTTAGGTTAGCTAACTAACGGCAGAGCGGGGACTGGACTAGCGCCGATGAAAAACATATACAACATCTACTAGTATATATATACAATATATAATTTTCGCTCAAGGCGTGAAAAAAATGCAGCAACACAGAAATGTATAGCAACACAGATCAATACAGATATCTGGGATCCCCAGGTTTCACAGAGCCGCTGCTGAAACCCGACGTTCCCCTGGTCTTGTGGATAGCCTGTGCAATGAAAACCTAGACCCCTACGGGCGCGGCAAGTCACCCGCCAAAACCTGAAGCGAGGCAGCCCCCTTCAGCTAAGTGAATGGACCACCCAGCACTTCACGGAATCCGGTAACTTGGGCACCCCTCCTGGGTCAACCTGTACCCCCTACGAGTGCGGCGAATAGCCCGCCAATTCTAGAGTGAAACCCCTTCCGTCTCAATGTCATGAGATGCGGACTTGTTGCCTTCTAGAACCCGGCTATCCGTGCACCCCTCCGTGGGGTAATCCTAGTACAGAAAGTAAAATATACATACACCGGGTACATCGACCGCAACCTGGTCGTGCCCCAAAAGAATAATACAAACAGGCAGTGACGGCAGTCCATATGTCGGATGCTCGCCCCGCAATATCAAATGTACATAATACAATAAAACTGTACTACCATTGCAACCAGGCTATCCCCCACGACCGATCCGCAACAACACAGCAAAACACAGAACATCAACGTGAATGTCACGTTCGCAAATCCGTCTAAAAGGGCTATAGCAGATAGACTGGATTTACCGATCGAGTGACATTCACGGTCGCAGATATAATGTAAATACTGTGAACTGGCATGTTTAAAATATCCGATCGAACAAATATTATCAAGTGGGCCCCATACAGTACTGTTGCACTTCCAGAAAATCCGGGCCCAAAAATAATATCCCAAAACCCCTATTTTCCAGACTAGGACCCACTGAAAAAAAAATGGTGCAACGAGGCAATAATACGGCGGCGGAACCGCGGCCAAAGTAGGGTTACTGCCGCGGTTCCGCGGCCGTATAAACGAATCAGCTCACCAAATTTTTTCCGTGTTCTTAGAATTTTCTGTACATGTTTCTGAAACAACCAGAAAATTTTTTTGAGCTTGAAAAAAATTGACAGAGAACACATGCACACAAAATCGGGTTTTCAGGATTTTTGTTCGATCGAGGATGTAAACACACTAGAGCAAGCTAGGCAGATTAACGGCGTGGCTCTGATACTAATGTAAGCCCGCGGGGGCGCACCGGCCGTCGATCCGACGCCGGAAACGCGGAAACAAAAACTTTGAAAAACTTGCAACCGGCACCACCGCGCACTTTTCACCCGAATCGGGCCATTAACCTAGCTAACTAGCAAACAAGAAAAGAGTAGAGAAGTTATACCAAGCGATCCGTGTCCTTCGGTCTTCGTCTCCACTCCGATCTCCCGCGGAATCTCCGTCCATCATCGTCTCGTCGGAAAGGGCACCACGTAGCCGGAATCTTTTACGGGCTCCCACCTCTTGACCGAGGCAACTCGGGCGCGAAGTTGGCTAGCCGACGCGTCCAAGGCTTGCTATAGAATAGTGTAGTAGCCATGTCTCTCTAGGGTTCATGAAGTTGCCATGGTATGTGGAGGAAAAGAATGTATCTTGTGAGAAGGAGAAAAATGGAGCTCTCAAATTTTCTTAGAATGAGATGAGAAGATAATGTTTCACACAAAATGAAGCTCTCTCATTCTCACCCCTCAAAGTGGTCGGCCCTCTCCTCCATGGTGGAGATTGGAGAGAGAAAAAGACCTCTCTCTCTCTCTCAAGGAAAAAGAATGAAAAACAATATATAAAAGAAAATGGTCACAACCATTTCCTTTCACAATCCACTCAAACAACCATCATGTGAAAAGCAATGAGTAAGACAAGAATGGAATCTCATCATGATGAAACCATTTTACACAGAACCCCCTCTACCAAAACTAATTTGCACAATTGCAAATTAGCCCCTCCAACGAAAAGTCCAGCCGTGAAGGAATAAAAGAAAACCGGCCGGAACGGAATGCAAACTGGCAACTTCAGAAAACTGATCCCGTAATAAATTATAGGAAAACCCCGCTACTGCAAATACATGCCCGCATTTGTATTCCCACTGAACACAAATGCAAAGAGACAAAACTACACTATCAAATACTAGGATCCGGCTTAGCCAAAGCCGGCTAGTAAAAACCATCCGATCACGATCCCGGCAATACCGCACGTATCTGATCGAACCCTGCCATATCTCCATACGGCCTCTACAGCGTTTCTCCCGAAACCTGAGTAACTGAGTGTGGTGGACTCTAAAGACTCGTCAATACTATGGTTGTGGATTTAACCATTAGCACGTCAGAGGTATAAGCCAATACGTGAAGGGCCACCAGCTATTGACCAAAAGGGACGTCGATGAGCGAACTCATCCTGACACCCTACTGAGCCTGTCAGTGACAATATCCGTACAGTCCGGTCCGTTCGTCTATGAGCATCGCATGGCGGGCCTAGGGGGTTGGTAAAAGTCAGACCCACAAAAGCGGTACAAGTCGTGTCGGAGTGTGGCCCAGAACACCCTGAGATACTACTGGAATACCTACCAGCAAATCTCCTGCCATGGCCAAGGGCTTTTCATGTTCTGGCTCTCCTAGACACAACGCGACCTCACCCCCAATACCGGGAGAGACGAACCCCTGCAGATCCGCTCACTGCCTCCATGTGGCTCGGGACTGTACCCAACTAAAACTTGTTTGCACGACTCCTTTGAGCCGTGGTAGGGTAGTAATCAAAGCACAGTGGGAACTCACACGAGACAAATGAAGATCTCAGGTCGATGAACTAACCTGTACACATGTCACCAGGGAACTGCTATCTGACGTCTGGTATAATCCCAACTAGCAGGTTCCCGGCGAGTCCTGTCCGGTGTACTCATAACCCAATGAGCACCTGTATACATCTTAGGTGAACCAACTGACACCAGTGGCTTGTGAGACCGGCCACCACCCCTCGTCCGGGTCTCGACTGTATACACTAGTCTACTCTGGAGAATCGATGCCCTGTTTCGAAACTCCCACGACTAGGGACCATTTAAGGATGTGCTTATAGACTCCGGCTCTCACTTATATGATCGCCCTCATACTGCTGGTAGTCAAGCAAGAATACTAGGGGCTCTATCAACGTGTAATAGCGACTCATAAGGTCGCCTAAAGCAGTACACGATGATAAAGATAAACCAGATAGCATACTATCATCTCGAGTAAGACTGTCGTACTGGGACAGGTCCTCCCCTCAATCATTGCAATCACGTGCCTGTGATCTAATAATTGACTCTGAGGGCACTATCTCCAACAATATTATCTTTGCAAACTATATATATATATATATATATATTCTATTTAACTATTATGATAGCATTGTGAACAAGTGAAGGGCTTTCACTTGCCTACGAAGATCAACGGCACGGTAGCAACGGTGACAGATGGCGTGAACCCGGCACGGCACGACAAGGCTCGGCTAAGGCTTGATCTTGGCACGGTGATGGTCATGGGGTGCGGGCACTGCGGCAGTGGTGATGATCGAATGGCGGCTATAGGGTTGCTGCTGCGACGGGTTTGCTGTGATGAACTAGGGCTCGGGTATTAAGAAAGAGATGGGTTTGAAACTCGGGTTTGGTTGAAGTGAGTTCTCGGCGAAGGAATTCAACGAGGGTTAGGGTATGGTTGCCGATGAGGTGAGGGTTATAAGGCTGTCGTCGCGGTTTGTGGGAGTTAGCAGGTGATGGAAGAACCCGTCGGTGATCGAGTGGGTTTTCGGGTCGTTAGAATCGACGGTAACGATGATGCTGCTGCTTGGGTGTTTGCTGGTGATGGTGAGTTGGTGGTCGAAGGTGATAGAAGAGGAAGGTGGTGATAGGTGATTCGATGTGTTAGTTATATGTATGCCCTAGAGTCCATTACTGTACATGCGATGTATATTGTAGTGGATGCTTGGACATATATAGGGAGGACTTTCTTGCTCGATGTGATAGTATGCTATCTGGTTGCACTTTATCATAACATGTACACTTATTGTCTCTCTACTACATGTTGATAAAGCTCTTAAGATGGATACTTGACTACCAGGATTATGAAACAGATCATACTAGTGGGGCAGATGTAGTCGGTAAGTACATCCTTAAATTGTTCCTAGTCGTGGGAGTATCGAGACAGGGCATCGATACTCCAGAGTAGAATAGCGTATGCACTTCTCGACCCATATGATAGGCGATGGATGATCCCATATCCATTGTTGTTTGACATCAGAGAAGGTATACAAGTGCTCAGTGGAGACTGGGTACACTGAACGGACTCGCCGAGAACTCCTAGATGGTATTATACCTATCGTCAGATAGCAGTTCTCTGGTGACACTGGTACAGTTTAGTCTGTCGACCCGAGATCGTCATAGAGTCTTTTGTGATTCCCACTGTGCTTTGATTTCCACCATACCACGGTCAAGAGATCGTGCAAAAAGGTGGTTTTTGGCTACAGTCCCGAGTCACATGGAGGCAATGAGCAATAGGAGGGGTTTCGTCTCTCCCGGTATTGGGAGTTGATGTTGCGCTATGCTCGATTGGCCATAACAGGAAATCCCTGGCCAGGGTTGCTGAGATTTATGTAAGTGCACGGCGGCGCCCCGGCCGTCAATCCGACGGCCAAACGCGGAAACGGTGATAAACTTTAATTTTGCGGACTTGGCAAAACGGCACCACCGCGCAGTAAACACCCGGATCGTGCCATTAAACTAGTCTAAGCTAACAAGAGGATGGGTTAGAGATGTACCGACTGATCCGAGTCCTCCGGTCTTCATCTCCTCTCCGATCTCCTCGCGGGATCTCCGGTCGTCGCCTCCTCGCCGGAAGGGCACCACGTCGCCTGCATCTTTTACGGGCTCCCGCCTCTATACCGAGGCAACTCGGGCATGAAGCCGGCAACTCGACATGCCCAAGGTTTGCTGTAGGAAGTGTAGTGTAGAATGTATGTCTCACTTTTGGGGTATTGGTTGCCTTTTAAAGATGGAGGAATGAAGGTATGAAAAATGGTGCTTTCATTTTTCCTTGTATCAAAAATGAGATGAATGAATGCTACTCTCTCCAAGATGAAGATGAAGCTCTCTCCTTCTCTTTTCTCCTTCTCTTTTTCTTTTCTCAAAACTCACACACTAAAAAATGGTGGAGGAATGGAACAATATACCAAGGGAGGTGAGTGTAGGAGAATGGAAGAGGTGACCACATCCAAAGACAAGAAAACATCAACCATGCTTATTCCTTACATCAAAACCATATCCTTTCTAATCTCATTTAATACAAGTGATGGAGAGAATCAAAGATGCTATCATAATCTCTACAATTGCAAGAAACCCCCTCCAAGAATGTTATTTGCACAATTGCAAATAACCCCCTCCATCGGAAAAGTCCGGCCGGGAAAGAACAAAGGAAAACCGGCCGGAACGGAAAGCAAACTGGAAACTCCAGAAAACTGGTCCCGTAATAAATTACAGGAAAACCCCCATACTGTGCATACACACCCGCATCTGTATTCCGTCCGGATACAAATGCAGTGAGACAAAATCTACACTGTACTATACTAGGATCCGGCTTAAGCCAAAGCCGGCTAGTAATATCCGTTCGATCCTGATCCGTGCAATACCGCACGTATCTGATCGAACCCTGCCATATTACCATACGGACACTAGTACAAACTGTCCGATCCTGATCCGTGCAATACCGCACGTATCTGATCGGACCCTGCCATATCTCCATACGGCCTCTACAGCGTTTCGCCCGAAAGCTTGAGTAACTGAAAGTGTGGTGGACTCTAAAGACTCGTCAATACTATGGCTGTGGATTTAACCACTAGCACGTCAGAGGTATAAGCCAATACGTGACGGGCCACCAGCTATTGACTAAAAGGGACGTCGATGATCGAACTCATCCTGACACCCTACTGAGCCTGTCAGTGACAATATCCGTACAGTCCGGTCCGTTCGTCTATGAGCATCGCATGTCGGGCCTAGGGGGTTGGTAAAAGTCAGACCCCCAAAAGCGGTACAAGTCGTGTCGGAGCGTAGCCCAGAACACCCTGAGATACTACTGGAATACCTACCAGTAAATCTCCTGCCTTGGCTAAGGTCTTCGTGTAATGGCTCTCCTAGACACAGCGCGACCTCACCCCCAATACCGGGAGAGACGAACCCCTGAAGATCCGCTCACTGCCTCCATGTGGCTCGGGACTGTACCCAACTAAAACCTGTTTGCACGACTCCTTTGAGCCGTGGTAGGGTAGTAATCAAAGCACAGTGGGAACTCACACGAGACAAATGACGATCCCCAGGTCGATGAACTAACCTGTACACATGCCACCTGGGAACTGCTATCTGACGTCAGGTATAAGACCAACTAGCATGTTCCCGGCGAGTCCTGTCCGGTGTACTCATAACCCAATGAGCACCTGTATACATCTTAGGTGAACCAACTGACACCAGTGGCTTGTAAGACCGGCCACCGCCCCTCGTCGGGGTCTCGACTGTATACACTAGTCTACTCTGGAGTATCGATGCCCTGTCTCGAAACTCCCACGACTAGGGACCTTTTAAGGATGTGCTTATAGACTCCAGCTCTCACTTATATGATCGCCCTCATACTGCTGGCAGTCAAGCAAGAATCCTAGGGGCTCTATCAACGTGCAATAGCGACATGTCAGGTCGCCTAAAGCAGTACACGATGATAAAGGTAAACCAGATAGCATACTATCATCTCGAGTAAGATTGTCCTACCGGGATAGGTCCTCCCTCAATCATTGCAATCACGTGCCTGTGATCCAATAATCGACTCTGAGGGCACTATCTCCAACAATCTCCCACTTGCACTCAAGGCTAATTATTGCGATGTCGCATACTCACAGCCCGTGTGATACCGAACACCCAACTCCTCTACTTGTCAGTCTCACAAATCCCGTTTGCGAAACTATTGCGTTCGAGGAATAGCCTCAGTGAGTGGATCCGCCTAGAAGTTTCTTTCTATGTCTCTCTATATCTCAAGTTCGCGGAGAAAGCCATCTCCCGAAATGAGCAATACCTGTCTTAGAATGTCTGGATGTCTGATGGGACCTAGCTCATAAATGAACTCCAAATCCAAAATTCTTCGACTGTATCGTCAACTGAATTTAATCAGTATCCTGCGCCATGCCTCCCTCAGTATTACCTTGGACCACCTGTCCAAAATACTGCCCCTCGTCAGAAGGAAAACTATAACTCTGACAACCTCCTTGTCGTCCATGTCACCTTGGAAGCCTAGAGTGATAACCGTCTCCTAAAGGAGGCAGCCGTTATCATATCCCTAGAACAGCCACTTATGTTCTAAAACTGCTTTCGACTGTTTCTCCAGGATTGGATCAGTGTCAACTTATTGCATCTAGTGCAAGAACAACATCTGGTATGGTACTTGACATCTCATGATTGACTCAATTGCCTAAGCAAGTGATCTGCCAATCATGCGCATCCCTCTCTACTTTAGTCTATAAGACACCTTTAGAGAGGGTGACTCCATTACCTGCAGGTACACTACCGTGCCAGGAGTCGTCCATTCTAAATACTCTTAGAATGCTGTCAAAGTACCCTGATTGGGAAACCACCCAAATCTAGATCTAAAACCATAGATCTAGTAACCAGTATGTCTGATATTATGTCCAAGTCCCATGTGGAGAAACCACTGTGTGACGACCAAAGTATAACCGATCGTAGTATAGGAGTTTCCTTTCCTACTACCTTCTCAACAGATCTATCCCCTATTCTGATGACGTCAAACCTATGACTGTCACATCAGAAATAGATGATCTACCTCTGCTACATCTGCTTTAGTCTATAAATAGACATAAGCCTGATGTCCACCAATGCTTCCGCTTCTCCCACTGACTACGACAACCCTCTGCCAGAGTCATATAGACGTGCACTTCTAAAACTAGTTTAGAACGACGCTATACTCATCCTCCTGCCGGGTCTCGCAGCCTGGAACAACAACAATGGCGAGTGTGGGTAAACAAGAACTTCCCTGTCACCGTCCTTGAGGCTACCGGAGTACCTCTCGGGTGCCTGAAGTTACCCACCTTATCTGCGGAGTGACCAATGGAATGTCAAATCAGATAGAATCTTTAGGTTCCTTATCAAATTTTCGGTAATCGTTTGCGGTTCTGGAATCACTTCCAGTTCTACCATACTCCCACTACTGTTTTTGAAAAAATCCATTTTTAATAAAACTGTGGCGAGTCAAGAACAATATTTCTATTGATCTGCCAGATGGTAGAAAATCAACCCTCGTCATAGCCTGGGTCAACCCACAAACAGCCATTACAGAAACGTGCCTTGAGTTGTCCAGTGTCTGGTTTTAATCATAAGCCGGACAACTCCCCGTACCTTAACAATGTTAAGATATGAACTGTACTATATCCAATATAGAACCAGAGGCACTGATTTAATTGAACCAGATTCAAATCATGCAGCTATCTCCAGTGCATGTCAACTAAATGGAAGGAGGCCGATCAGCGTTACTCAACTTAGGAATGCTTCCAATTATGAGTAACCTGAAAGAGAAGCAATTTCTCTTTATCATTACTATCAACTGAATACCATACACAAGTATCTACATCTTCGATTACTTTGAAGAATCCCGATACTTGCTACACCTGGTTCTCTACTCTATTCAAATACCTATAACTCCTCAAAACTTAGACCCTGTGTTTCTACGAAACACATGTCTAAGAACTAGAGAAGTTAAAAGTAAACAAAATATAGTATGAGGACCAACCCCTCTGTCCTAATGGACACTGGACAACATACAATACTCTGTATAAGTCCGCTGAGTCTAACAACTCTTTCACTGTGTGTCGTAGGTTGAAAACTGTACTTATGGTTAAGAAGAATTACACCGCTGTTTAATGCTCCTTACCTAATCATCCACTGATATAGGTAAATGTCATCGACATAATATCAAAAGGTATATCTCACTCTATGAAAATAGACGTACAGATATATCAATTTGAAATTGGTGCACAACAGCGGATATTCAAAACCAAATATTTGCCGACTGGCAAACAGCCCAGGTGATCTCCTCAAATATCACTGATTACAACGAATCCCGATATAATGAGGATGATCACCCAATTCCTAATAACTTACTCCCACTCATCATCTGTAAAACCATACAGATGTGAGAATCAAACCTGGTAAATAATACCCTGGAGCAAGTGTCCAATCGGGAAATCAGTTTTCTTTTAACAGTACACAGCTGAACTGAAACATTGAAATGTTTCGATGGGGTATCCTGGTATTCCTAGTAATGCCTCTACCATTATCCAGATTCACAACTATAACCGTATAATTCTTTGCCACCTCTCCAAATCCCTTTATATGTCTTTAGTCATTACCTTCTGCACACCCCTTAGGCCAAATGGTTTTCTTCCTTCCCTACCGTTCGGCACCAGCCTATGGTTTGGAAGAAGACTATCCAATAAGCATAATGGGTGTACTGTCCTAGTCCTAGGAGCACTCGCAATGCGAGAGAAGGTGAAGATAAAAGACAACCGAATAAACCTTATTCCTATTTCTCCTGAACCAGAATCCATCCCCGAACTGGAACAAGTTCCTTTCGAGTTCGTATATAACCATACGATGGAGTATCCAATAAACTGTGGATCTTCGTAGTGATACGGAGTGTCCTGGAGAAATACAAAGGTGATTTAGGATTGGCGAAGAAATACTTGGTTTGGTCGTGAATATCAGTCGCAATTTGCTTTGCCCTCTTACTAATCCCTTTCTTTGTCTGAACTTAATACCTTCTGTACACCGTTTAGGCTAACTGGTTTTCTTCATTCCCTACCGGTCGGCACCAGCCTATGGTTTGGAAGAAGACTATCCAATTTGCGTAATAGGTGTACTACTCCTAAACCAAGGAGTACTTGCAACCTGAGAGAAGATAGAAGGAAAAGACAACTGAATGATCCTATTCGTTTTCTCCAGAACCGGAAACCATCCTCGAATTCCTTCGAGTTCGTATCTAACCATACGATGGTTTTGTCCAATGGAAGTGGACGTTCGTAGCAATACGGGGTGTCCTGGAGAAAAGGGTAAAAGTAGGAGTGGCAATGAGGTTTGCAACTCCGACAATCCAAAAGCCAGTGTTAAGAAGGTTCGGTCAACTTGGTCACTGAGTCATAGTCTTAGGGTCGGGTCAATGGTCGCGGCCAGAGAGAGAGAAAAGAAACACTCAGCGTGCACTCTATCCTAGATCAGAATGGTTATCACTTTTTCTAATCTGGAAACCTCCCACTGTACCTCAAATTCTCCTCCAAACCTGAAAGAAGAATTAGTCGGGGTCACCCGAGGAGTAAACCAACTCATCAGTGGGAATCGGGATCCAACTAACATCGCATGATAACGTGACGGAATCCGCTCACGCTATCACACTCCAGAAGGTATGCGCATATCTGGCAAGTTTCAGTTCTTTTGAAACTCCCGATGTGATTTTTACCCCATGCTCTTATGACCTTGACGAAGGTCAACAAATCATAAGTCACATGTCAAGTTCTACCCGTCATTGTCCAGGTTAATTTGAACCCACCCGTACAAGCCCTTGACGAAGGTCAACAAGGCTATACGACTGTCCCAAACCAACGCATCTATCTATGCAGCAGAAAAGCAACAAGCAGCTACCATACACTATGCCTTGACGAAGGTCAACAAACATAGCATGAATACTACTTGCTACCCGTCTGAAATGACGGAGGGCTACGAATGGTTTCTGGCGAAAACCTTTAACGTAATGAACTTGATATCGTTGAAGGAACGGATAGCTTTTTAGAAAATATAGTGACGAAAACCTTTACTAAAGAGGTCACTCCCGGTGAAGGGATCTCGGCTCTTTCCCCGTAGAATGGGGTTCAGGATACTCCAAATGAATACCACGGTGCAAAGCAAAAGTAATCGGCTATAGTGAAGTTACTGCCCTGACGCAAACTTTTGTCCAAGGGGTCACTCCCGGTGAAGGGATCTCGGCCCTTGCCTCGTCGACTGAGGAGCAGGATATTCCAAATGAATACCACGATGCAAAACAAAAGTGAACGTCCTTGCAATAACAGCTTTTTGAAAAGTGTTCCAACAACATCAGAAAAGGTTTGTTTAACTTGCATTGATCCGAATCAACGCAGTCCCATCAATTAATCACACCACAAAGAACGAAAATATACTGACGTACGTATATGCCATCCGCATTCGCCACTGGGTCCCGTCATCACTCGTTAGGTTAGCTTACTAACGACAGAGCGGGGACTGGACTAGCGCGGATGAAAAGCATATACAACATCTACTAATATATATATACCAATATATTATATTCGCTCAAGGCGTGATAAGAAATGCAATATCACAGAAAATGTACAACATCACAGAACAATACAGATATCTGGGATCCCCGGTTTTCACAGAGCCACTACTGAAACCCGACGTTCCCCTGGTCGTGTGGATAGCCTGTGCAATGAAATCCTAGACCCCTACGGGCGCGGCAAGTCACCCGCCAAAACCTGAAGCGAGGCAGCCCCCTTCAGCTCCGTGAATGGACCACCCAGCACTTCACGGAATCCGGTAACTTGGGCACCCCTCCTGGGTCAACCTGTACCCCCTACGAGTGCGGCGAATAGCCCGCCAATCCCAGAGTGAAGCCCACTCCGTCCCAATGCCATGAGATGCGGGCTTGTTGCCCTCTAGAACCCGGCCATCCGTGCACCCCACCGCGGGGTAAACCTAGTACAGAAAATAAAATATACATACACCGGGTACATCGACCGCAACCAGGTCGTGCCCCAAAAGAATAATACAAACAGGCAGTGACGGCAGTCCACAAGTCGGACGCTCGCCCCGCAATATCAAATGTACATAATACAACAACACAGTACTAGTATTGCATCCAGGCTATCCCCCACGACCGATCCGCAACATCACAGCAAATACATAGAACATCAACGTGAAAGTCACGTTCGCAAATCCGTCTAACCGGGCTATAGCAGTTAGACCGGATTTACCGATCGAGTGACATTCACGGTCGCAGATATAATGTAAATACTGTGAAAAATGTGTTTAAAATTTTCCGATTGACCAAAAAATAACAAGTGGGCCCCCAATCAAAACTGTAGCACTCACAGAAAACCTGGGCCCAATTTTAATATTCCAAAACCCATATTTTAAGCCCAGAAGGCCTCTGAAAAAATTTGGTGAAGTGATCTCCACAGTGTGCGGCGGAAGGGCGGCGGGAAGGGGGTTTTCGCGGCGCTTCCGCGCTCCCACTGTGGAGTTACTTTGTCGAATTTTTACAGAGTTCTTAGATTTTCCAGTACATCAATATTTTAC
Source organism: Agapanthus africanus (assembly GCA_030015575.1). Taxonomy (NCBI): domain Eukaryota; kingdom Viridiplantae; phylum Streptophyta; class Magnoliopsida; order Asparagales; family Amaryllidaceae; genus Agapanthus; species Agapanthus africanus. The sequence goes on along the minus strand of CM057339.1, from coordinate 475,069,941 downwards.
AACCTGAAAAATTTTTAGACTTCAAAAAAATTCAACAGAAACTGATGTGAAGGAAAAAATACGGTTTTGGAATTTTGGTCGATCGGAACTGAAAAACACATCAAACGAAGCTAGACGAAGTTAATGGCGAGGCTCTGATACCACTGTAAGTGCACGGCGGCGCCCCGGCCGTCAATCCGACGGCCAAACGCGGAAACGGTGATAAACTTTAATTTTGCGGACTTGGCAAAACGGCACCACCGCGCACTAAACACCCGGATCGTGCCATTAAACTAGTCTAAGCTAACAAGAGGATGGGTTAGAGATGTACCGACTGATCCGAGTCCTCCGGTCCTCATCTCCTCTCCGATCTCCTCGCGGGATCTCCGGTCGTCGCCTCCTCGCCGGAAGGGCACCACGTCGCCTGCATCTTTTACGGGCTCCCGCCTCTATACCGAGGCAACTCGGGCATGAAGCCGGCAACTCGACATGCCCAAGGTTTGCTGTAGGAAGTGTAGTGTAGAATGTATGTCTCACTTTTGGGGTATTGGTTGCCTTTTGAAGATGGAGGAATGAAGGTATGAAAAATGGTGCTTTCATTTTTCCTTGTATCAAAAATGAGATGAATGAATGCTACTCTCTCCAAGATGAAGATGAAGCTCTCTCCTTCTCTTTTCTCCTTCTCTTTTTCTTTTCTCAAAACTCACACACTAAAAAATGGTGGAGGAATGGAACAATATACCAAGGGAGGTGAGTGTAGGAGAATGGAAGAGGTGACCACATCCAAAGACAAGAAAACATCAACCATGCTTATTCCTTACATCAAAACCATATCCTTTCTAATCTCATTTAATACAAGTGATGGAGAGAATCAAAGATGCTATCATAATCTCTACAATTGCAAGAAACCCCCTCCAAGAATGTTATTTGCACAATTGCAAATAACCCCCTCCATCGGAAAAGTCCGGCCGGGAAAGAACAAAGGAAAACCGGCCGGAACGGAAAGCAAACTGGCAACTCCAGAAAACTGGTCCCGTAATAAATTACAGGAAAACCCCCATACTGTGCATACACACCCGCATCTGTATTCCGTCCGGATACAAATGCAGTGAGACAAAATCTACACTGTACTATACTAGGATCCGGCTTAAGCCAAAGCCGGCTAGTAATATCCGTTCGATCCTGATCCGTGCAATACCGCACGTATCTGATCGAACCCTGCCATATTACCATACGGCCACTAGTACAAACTGTCCGATCCTGATCTGTGCAATACCGCACGTATCTGATCGGACCCTGCCATATCTCCATACGGCCTCTACAGCGTTTCGCCCGAAAGCTTGAGTAACTGAAAGTGTGGTGGACTCTAAAGACTCGTCAATACTATGGCTGTGGATTTAACCACTAGCACGTCAGAGGTATAAGCCAATACGTGACGGGCCACCAGCTATTGACTAAAAGGGACGTCGATGATCGAACTCATCCTGACACCCTACTGATCCTGTCAGTGACAATATCCGTACAGTCCGGTCCGTTCGTCTATGAGCATCGCATGTCGGGCCTAGGGGGTTGGTAAAAGTCAGACCCCCAAAAGCGGTACAAGTCGTGTCGGAGCGTAGCCCAGAACACCCTGAGATACTACTGGAATACCTACCAGTAAATCTCCTGCCTTGGCCAAGGTCTTCGTGTAATGGCTCTCCTAGACACAGCGCGACCTCACCCCCAATACCGGGAGAGACGAACCCCTGAAGATCCGCTCACTGCCTCCATGTGGCTCGGGACTGTACCCAACTAAAACCTGTTTGCACGACTCCTTTGAGCCGTGGTAGGGTAGTAATCAAAGCACAGTGGGAACTCACACGAGACAAATGACGATCCCCAGGTCGATGAACTAACCTGTACACATGTCACCTGGGAACTGCTATCTGACGTCAGGTATAAGACCAACTAGCATGTTCCCGGCGAGTCCTGTCCGGTGTACTCATAACCCAATGAGCACCTGTATACATCTTAGGTGAACCAACTGACACCAGTGGCTTGTAAGACCGGCCACCGCCCCTCGTCGGGGTCTCGACTGTATACACTAGTCTACTCTGGAGTATCGATGCCCTGTCTCGAAACTCCCACGACTAGGGACCTTTTAAGGATGTGCTTATAGACTCCAGCTCTCACTTATATGATCGCCCTCATACTGCTGGCAGTCAAGCAAGAATCCTAGGGGCTCTATCAACGTGCAATAGCGACATGTCAGGTCGCCTAAAGCAGTACACGATGATAAAGGTAAACCAGATAGCATACTATCATCTCGAGTAAGATTGTCCTACCGGGATAGGTCCTCCCTCAATCATTGCAATCACGTTCCTGTGATCCAATAATCGACTCTGAGGGCACTATCTCCAACAATTTACTGGTAAGTGTTACCAGTAGTTTCTCGAACCGTTATGGACCTTGCATCGGCATAACTTATCAGGCTATTGTGGTCTGACGTTATACCCCCCAGGCTGTGATATGCGACATATCTGACGAAGAGACCGGACTGTACGATAGTGTTACTAAATGGATTCGCAGGAGTATGAGCAGGATTGCTTGTTGATCTTCTGATCGCTCAATACCCGGGTGGCCGTTACGTTTAGCAAACCGCTTGCGGCTTGTGGGTGTTTGATATGATCATCACCTACTGTCGGCGTATTGACGAGTCTTTAGAGTCCTACACAAAGGTTTCCTGGTTTATGCGAAACGAAGTAGGCGCACATATGTGATATGTGCGGGACCGAGATTAATGCGCGTATGTGATACCGCATTCTATTCTCGTGATATGTGATATCGATCGGTTATATGTGATATAGCCGGGTTATCGGATCAAGTGTTGATTTGATAGATTGTTACATTAGATATTAGTCGGTTGTATGTGATATAGCCGGATTATTAAATCAAGTGTTGATTTGATAATTTAATGTAAAATTATATGTTTGATATATTAACTTACATTAACGAATATTTGCTCACTAAGTATTCTTTTTCTCACTTGTGTGCATAAAGTATATATGTGATATATATTAATATATATTTTATTGTGTAATGCTTGATGATACATGATACATGGGTGTATGAGACTTACACCATGCTTGATATAATGTAGGGTTTATATTTATCTAAGTAATTCAAAAAATGGATGGATATTTAGTATGGCTACAAGCTTGTAGAAGGTTGTGGAAAACATTAACCAAGTCCACTCTTTTTGTTTCACTTGTAGATATTTATTAACCCAACCATTATACTAACCATGATAAACTCTCTACATGAGTTAGTGTATGACACTAACTCACCCATGGTTCATATTCTCACCTCATGAGTTCATTCTCTCATTCTTCTTCACTTGAGCTTCTTCTTCGTCTTGAAAAGCTTTCTAGCTTTTGAAAATGGTGAGAAAATATTGTGAGAAAAATAAATCTAAAGTGATCCCATTTCCTACATCATCATCTTCTAATATTAACCATTTAGTTTAGGTGTTTGCTTCACTAAACCCTAATTTAGTGAAGAGGTAGCATGATCTTGAGTCTCCTCGACGTAGATCATCTTCGGCCTCGAAGACTTCGAGCAAGTTTGCATCTTTCACCTTGTGGATCCTCTCAAGAGTTCGGGAGATCATTACTCGCAGCGAAGGGACTTCTACACGGAGCATTTGAAGTGAAGGACCGGTCTACAAAGGTTTTATTCCGCATTCACTTAGTTGTAAAGTTGTTTACATATCGTTTCGTTTAAAACTCTAGTTAAGATTCTAGGGTTAGGGTTCTTTAGAACGACAAAAATTTGAAAACGACATGGACGATACCTCCCGAAACCTTGCCGCCACGCTAGGCAACCCAACAGTGGTATCAGAGCCAAGTTAGAGATTTAAACGATGTTTGTTAGATTACGAAAGTGAAACTATTCCGAAACTTTAAACATTGCAACCCAGTTTCTGTCGAATTTAAAAAGGCCTCTAAATTTTTTTAAACAACTGCAGAATGTTGTATGAGATATAACATGAACACAATACAAAATTCACTCGTCCTCACCAGATTTTGGCCGGCCAGAAGCATGTTAAAACCGGTGAGCTCGGCCATATGATGAGGTTTTGGGTTGAATTTTGTAGTGTGTTCCAGTCTCTGGGTTTTCGTGTTTCAGGTGTTGTTTGTTTTTGCTAAATTTGCATGTGATGTTAACTTTCTGCAAAGGCAACTCGGAGTGTTTCGTAATCGTAATTCTAACATGTATTCGGGTTATTTAGACGATGTTAAAAAGTTTGAACGGATATCAATAGCCCAATTTTTCCCCGCTTGAAGTTTTCCAAGTGTTGGATTTTTTCCGAGTTTAAAATCTTCAAAAAATCATGCAAGCGATTCTGTGGACCCTCTAGAAGAACGATACCCAAACTCGACTTTTTGGATCGCAGAACTGCGGTCATACCCTAGGGTTTGCCGCAGTTTCGTGGCGACATGAGTGAGGCATGGGTCGGCCCTTCTACGGATGGTTCATAAAAGCTGTGGCATGTTCTGGGTACTTTTTGAACTCCGCTCAAGTGTTGAGCTTATTGGGAAATTTTGGATGCTTGATTATTCGATCGAAAAGTTTAACTTTGTCTAGCTGTCTGTGATTGCGATACAATATTTGGAATCCACAACTAGTTATGAGATAACTAGTTTGAATTTTATAAATCTAGCAGTTTAGTCACATTTGATCGGTTGCCATGAATTTTGATGTGGATCAAAAATCCGTCGCAATTACGTAGTGTACGCGGATACTCACCGGGTAACCTTACTAGATAGCCACACCCCATAGCCCCGACTAAGTGACTATAGGAGAACCCCATCGCCAAAAGCATCCGTTCGAGTGCTTGCGGCCGCGGTGTTCCGCCTTAGTGCACTTCGTCGACGGCATCGGGGGTGCGGCCGTCTACTAAAGTTTCCGACGAGCATTCGATCAGGTTATCGGGAATCTTGTTGAATTACCTGACAGGTTATTGGAAAGTGTTTTCAATATCGAGACTAAAATGCGGGGTTTATAATTGTTAGGCATGTGATGTCTAAGGAATTCATTTGGTTGGGCATGAAATTCAAAGTATGTGATACATTGGGTTTATGATGTCTAAGGTGGTTGCGGATTCCAATTGCTGTAGTTTTTCACTTTCTTTTCTGCGATCGTAAGTGTAATATGTGGTGTATCGCCGGTTTCGGTGCTATATGTCAACGACAATTTGGATACGTATATTTACTTATGTTGATGGCATGCGATGTTATGTGTTGCTGTGATATGTTATATTGGATCGTCGTAATTTGAATAGCCGGGGGTTTTATGTGAGATGAGAGTTTTTCATTTTCATTCATGTAAAATTCATTGTATGTAATATTCTTTTATTGGGGCACTTCCGGGTTGAGGATGATGTCACCGTTGATGTATATTATTTACTTTTCCGCATTAGGATAGACCCAAGGAGGAGAGCACAAGTAACCGGGTTCTAGGGTCCAGAGGGAGACCATCTCGAGGATTCGAGACCGGGTCTCCTAACTCTAGAATTGGTAGGGTTGCTTGCCACTCTCGTAGGGGTCTAGGGATGTGGGTTTGGCTATTCATCATGACCGTGGAATCCACGTTTTATTGGCTTAAATAAAACACGGAATTCCTAGTATATCCAATATTTCATATGTGTTCTTCTGCTGCTGATATTCTGTGATGTGATCACTTGATATGTTCTGAGACGAATGCCTATATTATATATATGATATATAATAACTAATGCTGCTTTCGTTTCTACTGTGATGCTTGGGAAGCATAATTTGATGGGAATTCATTAATGAGATTAATGAAATAAAAGAAACCTAAAGATGTTGTAGAAACTTGTTTAAAAACTGGTAGCTCTAGTTCTTGCTTTGCATAGCGGTATTCCTTGTAGAATATCCAGCACCTTATTCGATAAGGAAAGAGCCGAGATCCCTTCACCGGGAGTGACCTCTTTAGCGAAACTTGCAGATACTACAACCCACTCGGTTTGTCTTTTGATTGCTTCTATAGTGTTTTCTTTGCATAGTGGTATTTGTGAAATATCCCGCACCTTATTTGGTAAGGAAAGAGCCGAGATCCCTTCACCGGAAGCGACCTCTTTAGCAAAACTATTAAAAGCATAAAAAACACTCCTTTTCAAAATCACTCGATTCTACAACGATATCAAGTTCATTACGCAAAAAGTTTTCATAAAAACCTGTCGTAACCTCTGTCATTTCAGATAAGTAGTATTTAGTATTCGTACTGCGTTTGTTGACCTTGTCAAGGTGTAGTGTGCGGTAGCCGATTAGTGCTTATCTGCTAACATATGATGCGATTGGATTAGGGTAGTCGTGCGGCCTTGTTGACCTTGTCAAAGGTCGTGCTGGTGGGTTTAATTCAATCAGGGAATGACGGGTTGAACTTGATTTGCGGTCTATGGTTTGTTGACCTTGTCAAGGTCATTGATCGCTTGGGACAAAATATTATCGGGAATTTCAAGTGTTGAAATTTGCAATGAGATTGCATACCTTTTATGAGATAGTTGGATCCCGATTCCCACTGCGAGTAAGAGTTACTCCTGGGAGAGTTTTACACATTACAATTAGCCGATCTAGTAGGTGTCTAGAAAGGTGTTAACGGGGTTACGCCCTTGGGAAAACGAGGTTTATTTTAATTAGGTTCGTGCGAAAGCACGGGAAACCTCCCTCAAAGTACCGACACTAGCCTGGCCGAAAGATTGGCGAACTTGTAGGGTGTAATTAATCCCGGCTAGTCTTACCTTTTAGGGTTTGAAGGAAGATTTGATAAAAACAGTGGGAGCCATCCTGATTAGATAAAATAAATAACCAATCTGATCTTACAAGAGCGCACACAGAGTGTTTTCTTCTCTCTCTCTCTCCTGGTAGCGACCATGTCACGTCTTAATAAAGATAATAATATGGATGCATTGAACGAACCTACTTATTATACTGAGCTAGGGAACGTTGGTTCTGCTCTATCTTATAATTGTTATAAGTCCGAGCAGGAAATAGGGGAATATCCGGATTCCTATGCCACCCAAACGAAGAAAGTACATGTTGATGCATCTTCTTCGGGTGTGATACCGGATCAGGATCCCGCATATGTTATATGTTACATGAGCAACAGATAGGTAGAGAACTGGGAATGGGTGATATGTCTCTAAGTGTAGAGAATGGTGCAAGTGTTGCAGCCAAATCAGTTGGCAAATATCACCTTGTATTAATACATTGATTCTGAATTAATGCTATTACATACCGAACCTGATATACAACATTACATTGGTTTCTTTAATGAGTTAAAGAAGGATATAATTCTGTATTGGAGGATTATGTTGTTAACATTTTCCTGAATCAAAAGTTGATTGGATCAGGCACGTTATATAATAGCATATACGTTCTAAATCAAACCACAGTTCAAAGTGTATAGAACACACACAAGAAGAATAGTTCAGAAATGAACGAATCCTTCTTGTGGCATTGTAGACTAGGTCATATCAATGCGAAATGACCAGCTAAGTTACATAAAGATGAATATAAGAATCTGTTCGAATTTTTATCTTATGATACTTGCCAGTCTTGTCTCAAAGGTAAAATGACCAATACACCGTTTACTAGAAACAGAGAAAGAGTTGATGAACTCTTGGGACATATACATGATGATGTATACGGTCTGATGTATACAAATGCCAAGGTTGGTTCTTTGTACTTCATTATATCCACTGATCATCTCTCGAGATTCGGACATATGTTCCTGTTGAAATACAAGTCTGAAACTTTTGAGAAATTCAAGGAATATAATCTTGAAGTTGAGAACCAGATGGGTAGAAGTATTAAAGTCCTTCGATGTGATCGAGAAGGCGAATACTTGGGCATAGAGTTCATGGATATTCTAAACAGAGAATGGGATTCTCTCTCAGCTTACTCCTTCGTATACACCACAGCATAATGGTGTATCGGGGCGGAGGTATCGCACCCTATGAGATATGGCGCGCTCTATGATGAGTATTGCTGAGTTACCTATTTCCTTTTGGGGGTTATGCACTTGAGAAGCTGCATACCTATTGAATGGGGTTTCGTCCAAATCAGTGTCTACCACTACATATGAGATATGAAATGGGAAGAGACCATGTCTTAAACGATTTAAGATATGGGGTTGTCCGGCCTATGATGAAAGTCAAAATCCGGACAAGCTCAAGGCAAGGTCAGTTCTGTAAGTTTGTTGGATATCCCGAACATTCGCGAGGGTATATCTTCTACCATTCTGAGGAGCAAAAGGTGTTTTGTTTCTCAGCATGCCGCCTTTTTAGAAAAGGAATTTCTTGTGAAGAAACTTGTGGTCATGAGGTAGAACTGGAAGGAGTTCCAGCTAGATAAACTAACAGCTGATGATTTGGTGAAACCAAAGGATTCAATAGTATCCAACGAATCTCAGCCTCTCCGCGAATCTGGTTGGATTCTGAATCCACTTGAGAGATACTACGGTCTTCTCGGTGACAGTGGGAGCGAGGATTGCATCATGAGATGATGGCCCGACCAGGTTCAGGCAGGCCATCATGAGTAGTGACTCTGTGAAAAGGATGGATGCTATGCGATCAAAGATGGAATCCATATACACCAACAAAGCATGACTTTGAATGTTGCACTTGAAGGGGTAAAACCCATTGGGAGCAAATTGGATCTTGAGAAGTTCTTGGTGTAGATGGAAAAGTTGAGACTTTCAAAGCTATGCTTAAGTCCATCAGGATTAAAGCATGCATCGCGGAGTTGGAACATCTATTTTGATGTGACAGTCAAAGAGTTTGACTTCATCAAAAAGGTAGATGAACCTTGTACATACAAAAAGGTTGTAGAGAGTAAGGTTGTCTTCCACGTATTATACGTAGATGACATACTCTTGATAGGAAATGGTTTCCTATGCTACACTCGGTCAAGCTCCTCTTATCACGAGGATTCTCAATAGAAGATTTGGATGATACCTACTACATCTTGTGGATTATGATCTATGTGGATGTTGGGAGTGTCCCAAATCCAGGTACATTAACACCATACTAAAAGGGTTTAGTATGGAAGATTCTAAGTGTGGTGGTTCGCCACTTACTCATGGATCACTTTCTCCAAAAGGATGTCTCCCGAGACTGATTTGGAGAGAGCTCGCGTGCAAGGGATACCCTATGCTTCGGCAGTAGGCTCTATCATGTATGCGATGTTATGTACCAGACCAGATGTAGATGACTCACTAGGTGTAGTGATCCGGAATCAATCGGATCTTGGGAGAATCACTGGACAGCTTTGGAGGACATTCTTAAGTACTTGAGAAGCACTAAATGAATGTTCTTGGTTCGAGCTTCCAGAGTGATAAGGTCGACTGAGAGTCAGTCATAGGCATTTTCTTTACCCTCAGTGCAGGGACGGTATGTTGGAAGAGTTCCAAGCTAGATACCGAGACATACTAGACGATAAAAGCTGAATACATTGCTACCAATGATGCTGCCAAAGTGGCTGTCTGGACATTTCTTGTTCATGAGATGAACAAGGTTCCTACCAATGAGCATCCAATAACTGTTATTGTGACAACAATGGAGTTGTGGCTTAGGCCTAGGAACGCAGGTTCCATCAGCGTTCCAGACATATTCTGAGGCAAGTATCACCTGATCAGGGAGATGGTTGATCTCCAAGGGATCGAGGTTAGGAGAGTAGACCTGAAGGATAACACAGCGGATCCACTCACAAAGGACTTACCCCTAGAGAGACTTCTATGCGATGGTTGAGTATGGGATACAACAACCACTGCTAAATTGTTGGGTATTGGATACTACAACAGATGGCCGTAGAGGCCATTACTGTACATGCGATGTATATTGTAGTGGATGCTTGGACATATATAGGAAGGACTTTCTTGCTCGACATGATAGTATGCTATCTGGTTGCACTTTATCTTAACATGTACACTTATTGTCTCTCTACTACATGTTGATAAAGCCTTTAGGATGAGTACTTGACTACCAAGATTATGATGCAGATCATACAAGTAGGGCAGATGTAGTCGATAAGTACATCCTTAGATTGTTTCTAGTCGTGGGAGTATCGAGACAGGGCATCGATACTCCATAGTAGACTAGCGTATGAACTTCTCGACCCATATGATGGGCGATGGATGATCCTATATCCATCGGTGTTTGACATCAGAGAAGGTGTACGGGTGCTCAGTAGAGACTGGGTACACTGAACGGACTCGCCGAGAACTCCTAGATGGTATTATACCTATCGTCAGATAGCAGTTCTCTGGTGACACTGGTATAGGTTAGTCTGTTGACCCGAGATCGTCATAGAGTCTTTTGTGATTCCCACTGTGCTTTGATTTCCACCATACCACGGTCAAGAGATCGTGCAAAAAGGTGGTTTTTGGGTACAGTCCCGAGTCACATGGAGGCAATGAGCGATAGGAGGGGATTCGTCCCTCCCGGTATTGGGAGTTGATGTTGCGCTATGCTCGATTGGATATAACAGGAATTCCCTGGCCAGGGCTGCTGAGATTTACTGGTAAGTGTTACCAGTAGTTTCTCGAACCGTTATGGACCTTGCATCGGCATGACTTATCAGGCTATTGGGGTCTGACGTTATACCACCCCCAGGCTGTGATATGCGACATATCTGACGAAGAGACCGGACTGTATGATAGTGTTACTGAATGGTTTCACAGGAGTATGAGTAGGCTTGCTTGTTGATCTTCTGATCGTTCAATACCCGGGTGGCCGTTACGTTTAGAAGACCGCTTGCAGCTTGTGGGTGTTTGATATGATCATCACCTACTGTCAGCGTATTGACGAGTCTTTAGAGTCTTACACAGAGGTTTCCTGGTTCATTCAAAACGAAGTAGGAGCACATATGTGATATGTGCGGGACCGAGATTAATGCGCGTATGTGATACCTCATTCTATTCTCGCGATATGTGATATCGGTCGGTTATATGTGATATAGACGAGTTATCGGATCAAGTGTTGATTCGATAGATTGTTACATTAGATATTAGTAGGTTGTATGTGTTAGTTATGTATATGCCCTAGAGGCCATTATTGTACATATGATGTATATTGTAGTGGATGCTTGGATATATATAGAGAGGACTTTCTTGCTCGATATGATAGTATGCTATCTGGTTTCACTTTGTCTTAATATGTTGACTTGTATTGGTTTACTATCTTGCTCTCATATATTGATAAAGCCCTTAGGATATGTACTCGACTACTAGGACTATGATGCAGATCATACTAGTGGGGCCGGGGTATTCCAAGAGTACATCCTATAACTGTTCCTAGTCGAGGGTGTATTGAGACGGTGCATCGATACTTCAGAGTAGACTAGCGTATACGCATCTTGACCCATATGATGGGCGATGGATGATCCCATATCCATTGGTGTTTGACATCAAAGATGGTGTACGGGTGCTCAGTAATGACTGGGTACACTGAACGAACTCGCCGAGAACTCCTAGATGGTATTATACCTATCCTCAAATAGCAGTTCTCTAGTGACACTGGTATAGGTTAGTCTGTAGACTGGAGATCGTCATAGAGTCTTGTGTGATTCCTACTGTGCTTTGATTTCCACCTTACCACATTCATGAGAACGTGCAAAACGGTGGCTTTTGGGTACAGTCCCAAATCATATGGATGCAATGAGCGATAGGAGGGGTTTCGTCTCTTCCGGTATTGGGGGTTGATGTTGCACTGTGTTTGATTGGCTATAACTGGAAGTCTCTGGCCAGGGCTGATATGGAGATCTACTAGTAAGTGTTATCAGTAGTTTCTCGACCCGTTATGAGCCTCACATCGACACGACTTATCGGTTACTGGGGTCGGACGTTTACCACCCCTAGACTGGATATGCGACATATCAGACGAAGAGACCGGACTGTATGATAGTGTTACTGAATGGTTTCACAGGAGTATGAGTAGGCTTGCTTGTTGATCTTATGATCGCTCAATTCCCGGGTGGATGTTACGTTTAGCTGACCGGTTGCAGCTTGTGGGTGTTTGATATGATCATCACCTACTGCCGGCGTATTGACGAGTCTTTAGAGTCCTACACAGAGGTTTCCTGGCTCAGGCGAAACAGAGTAGGAGCACATATGTGATATGTGTGGGACCGAGATTGATACGTGTATGTGATACCGTATTCTATTCTCGCGATATGTGATATCGGCCGGGTATATGTGATATAGCCGGGTTATCGGATCAAGTGTTGATTCGATAAAATGATACATATTATATTGGTCGGTTATATGTAATATAGCCGGATTATTAAATCAAGTATTGATTTAATAATTTAATGTATAATTATATATGTGATATATTACATTACATTAACTAATATAAGCTCACTTAAATAATTCTTTTTCTTACTTAGGATGCATTGACATATATGTGATATATGTTAAATGTATTCTTTTCTTTTGTTACAAAATTATATATATGTGATATGTATAATTATAAAATGCTTGGTTATAAATGCAACTAGGGTTTATGAGACTTAAACCATGCTGGGGTTAAGATTAGGGTTTATATTTATCATTAAGTAATTCAAATATTGTGGATTTTGTCATGGTTGATATTTGATGAAAGCTTGTAGAAGCTTGTGGGCTTCTTTGACTTTGTCCACTCTTTTTGTATAGCTTAAGATATTTATCAACCTAACCTTTACCCATAGCTCATGGTTAAGTCTCTAGGGTTAAGCATGACATTATTAACCCATGGTTGCATTTCTAACCTCACAACAATTATTCTCATCACTTCATCTTCTTCTTCCTCAAAAAGCTTGCTAGCCTTTTCATTTGTGATGAAATAAAGTGAGAAAAAGAAAACTAAAGAGTTAAAAATTCCTACTTCATCATCCTCTTCTATACTAGCCATATAGATTAGTATGTTAGCTTCACTAATTCTACATTAGTGAAGAGTAAGCTTGAGTTTGTGTTTCCTCAAGGTAGATCGTCTTGTATTTCGAAGACTTCAAGCAAGATGCATCATTCACCTCATGGAGCCTCTCTATAGTCCGGGAGCTTGATGATCGCAGCGAAGGGACCACAACTTGGAGCTTATGAAGTGAAGGAACGGACTACAAAGGTTGTAATCCCTGTCACATAGATGTAAAGTTGTTTACATGCAATGTTAACCCTAATTCTCTAGTTAAGATCTTGGTTAGGGTTTCATAGCACACCAAATTTTTATAAAATGGTATGGTTGATGCCTTCCCAAACCTTGTGGTCATGCTACGCAACCCAACAGTGGTATCTGAGCCAAGCTAGAGCATTAGGTGTTATCTAGACAAAGTTAGAATTCCGATCGAACCCCGAAAACCTGAAACAGACTCTCTGGAAATTTTTCAAAAAGTTGGATTTTTCCATGTTAAAAATACTCAAAAAATCATGCAGGGAATTCTATGGACGCACCTGAAGAACGAAACCCTAACTCGTCAAAGTGACCGCGGATCCGCAGCCAAAACACGGTTTTGGCGGCGGATCCGTTGCGCCACTTGAGTGGCTTGGGTCGAGCCTTCAGCTGTTGGTCCGTAGGTACTGTGGTATGTCTCTGGTTAATTTTAATAGTGCTCAAGTGTTGAGCTCTCTGGGACATTTTAGGAATTCGTTGAATCGATCGAATTGTCTAACTTCACCTAGTTATCTATGATTGTGATACAATATGTGGAATTCATATAGTTAGGCATGAAATCCGTAATATGTGATATTTCGGGTTTATGATGTCTGAAGTGATTGTGGATTCCAAATGTTGTAGTTTTTCATTTTCTTTTCTGCGACCGTAAGTGTAATATGTGGTATATCGCCGTTTTCGTTGCTATATGTCAACGACAATTGAGATACGCATATTTACTTACATTGATGGCATGTGATGTTATGTGTTGCTGTGATTTGTTATATTAGATCGCCGTAATTTGAATAGCCGGGGGTTTTATGTGAGATGAGATTTTTTCATTTTCTTTCATGTAAAATTCATTGTATGTAATATTCTTTTATTGGGGGCACTTCCGGGTTGAGAATGATGTCACCATTGTATATTATTTACTTTTCCTCATTAGGATAGACCCAAGGTGGGGAGCATAAGTAACCGGGTTCTAGAGTCTAGTGGGAGACCAACTCGAGGAGTCGAGTCCGGGTCTCCTAACTCTAGAATTGGTAGGGTTGCTTGCCGCTCTCGTAGGGGTCTAGGGATGTGGGTTTGGCTATTCATCGCGACCGTGGAATCCATGTTTTATACAGGCTCAAAATAAAACACGGACCTCCTAGTATATCCAATATTTCATATGTTATCTTCTGCTGTTGATATACTGTGATGTGATCATTTTATATGCGTGAGACGAATGCTTTACTATTGTATATATGATATATAATAAACGTTGCTTATGTTTTGCACCCACGCAAGTCCCGCCCCGGTATGCCGTTAGTTGAGTAACCTAACGCTGCATAACGGGACACTGTATCGAATGCGGATGGCATAAGCGTACGTTGAATTTTTGTTTCTTCTATGATGCTTAGGAAGCATAAATGATGGGACTTCATTAATGAGATTAATGAAAGAAAAAGAAACCTAAAAGATGTTCTAGAATCAAATTTTCAAAAAGGGTAGCTCTAGTTTTTGCTTTGCATAGCGGTATTTGTGAAATATCCTGCACCTTATACGATAAGGAAAGAGCCGAGATCCCTTCACCGGGAGTGTTAGTGTATATTCCTTAGGGGCCATTATTGTATCATACTAGCTTGTATATTACTTAATGGAAGCTTGGGATATTCACAGTTATATATACAGTCTTGCTAAAAATGGTAGTATGCTACTTGGTTTAAGTCTACTTTAATATGTGCATATTTTTCTTGTAACGTATCACTTATACATATTAGTAGAGCCCATAGGATCTTTGCTTGATTACCAGCGTCGTGATGGCAGTCACACTAGTGGGGGCCGGGTAGTCTGTAAGCAACATCCTATACAGGTCCCTAGTCGTTGGATTATCGAGATAGGGCATCGATATTCTGGAGTAGACTAAGTGTATACGCATCTCATCCCAGTTGGGGAGATGGTCTGTCCCACAGCCATCAGTACGTCGTACTAGAGATAGTATACAGGTGCTCGTTAGGTTACGGGTACACCGGACAGGACTCGCCGGGGAACTGATTGGTTGGTATTATACCCATCGTCAGTTAACAGTTCCCAGGTGACATGAGTACAGCATAGTCCGCAGACTTGACACTGCTACTTCGCCTCGAGTGTGTCCCACTGTTCTTAGATTGCTACCCTACCACGGCTCAAAGGAGTCGTGCAAACAGGTAGCAGTTGTGTGCCGTCCCGAGCACTTGGAGGCAGTGGCAGTTAGATAGGATTCGTCTCTCCCGGTATTGGGAGTTGATATCGCACTGTGTCAGAGAGCCATTACGCAAAGTCCCTGGCCAGGGAAAGCGAGATAGACTGGTAGGTTCCAGTAGCTTCTCAGGGTGTAATGGGCTTCGCTCCGACACGACTTATACAGCTATTAGGGGACTGACGCTTGCCGCCCCCTAGGCTTGATATGCGATAGTCTTAGACGAACAGACCGGACTGTACGAAGATTGTCACATCAGGCTCAGTGGGAGTTCGGATGATTTTCCTCACCGGCCTTCTTATTGACATCTACCTGGGGACCGTTATGTACAGCTAGTGCCGCTTGCGGTCTGTGGTTAAACCCACTGCCAGTGTAGTGTCGAGTCTTTAGAGTCCTACACAGAGAGTTTCCCTGCTCCAGGCGAAACGATATAGAGGTCGTATGGTTTTACGACAAGGGTTCGGATGCGTACGAGTGTTTACGCACGTACGACTTTTCGGACAGTTTTTACTAGCCGGCTTTGGTTTAAGCCAGATTCTAGTATCAGGTTATTGGATTAATACAGTCTAAAGTTTTTCCGTGTTTTCACGGATTGGAGGGGCGTTCTCGTAATTTGTCGAGAAGGTTCTAGAAGAGTGGTGACTAAGGGGTTAAGGTGGCATGAGCATTAATTGCTTAATGACTCATGCTTTGTATTAAATGATTCATTAATGAGTTAGTGAGTCAAATGATGAATCACACTAGATGAATGAATCTAACCATGATGATAAATCATTTATATTATTTATTTGATTTATTGTTATGGTTGATATATTCATATGAGTTCATTTATTCTTTTGATTGATCATTCTCACCTTCTCTCTCCTCAAGCTCACCCTCTCTTCAAACTCTAACCCTAACCTCTCATGTGTTGAGATCAAGGGTTAGCTAGACTAATAAATCCATAACCTCACTCTATATCCCCTAGGTAGCTTAGATTAGCACTTTAAGCAACCTAGTTATCTCAAGTTTGAGATTAAGCTTGGCGTAGGAGCTTTCAGGTGGATCGTCTTTGATTCGAGGAGGCCGTTGAGATGCCGATGTTCCAAGGAGCCTACGAGGAGTGGAGGACCGCGATGAAGACCCGAAGGACTAGTAACGTGAGGTATAACTTCATATCCGAGTAGTTAAACTTCTAGTACTTTGTTAGCAATGGTTTAGAAACGATTTATGCGCTCAAGTCCGTGTTACGAAGCTTTGATAATTGTTTTTCATATATTCGGCCTCCCCATAAGTTCGTGGGGTGCGTGACATGGACTTAAAGTGGTATCAGAGCCAACTAAACCATTACTAGCTTGTTAGCAACTGATTAGAAGTTCGATCGACGGAAAACACGGAAAACAAAACCCTAATCCTTAACAGTTTCTGTAAATTTTAAAAGTGTCGCAAAATTTTTTTGACATACCTTAAAATTCACAGCAGGGAATTGTAAGAAATCTGGGAAAATTCGAGGAGGCAACTCGACTAAATGGCCGCGGAACCGCGGCCAAATGGTGCTTTTGGCCGTGATTCCGCCGCCGAGTCAACGCCGAGTTGACTCGGAGTTTCACAGTAATTCTTATTTTTTTTTTGTGTTTTGTTTTCCTGTATAAACTGTTTCTGCCCAGGTGTTGATTTGCTTTTGGGGTAGACACGGATATAGGTTATCGATCGATGTTCTAAACTATTTGCTAATTGGATCTTTATCTGTAATGTTTTATGTGTTCGTAAACCTCCCCTAACTGCTAGTATGTCGGTTGGCAGGGGGTTGCACATATCTGTGATGTTATATATAACTGTTTGTGTATATGAACTTTGTTGGACTGTTGTGATGATTAGCCGGGGTTTGAGAAGTATTTAATATTCATTCATTCAATGTAAATGTAATAAGTTGTAATATTCTTTTGCGGGGCACATCCAGGTTGCGGTTGTAGCCACCGTTGTATTACTTCTTTTTACTGTTTTTTTCTCCTAGGATAGACCCAAGGCGGGGTACACAAACTACCGGGTACGTCGAAGTGTTTAGTGGCCTACTCACGTTGTTGAAGGAGACCGCTTCACTTCGGGTACTTGACGGGTAGTTTGTCGTACCCGTAGGGGTCTAGGGTGGGGTGGGCTATTCATCACAACTATGTAATCCGTCTTTTATTGCAGGCTCAAAGAAAATGCGGATTGCTAATAAATCCAATAAAGTTCATCTGTGATCTGGAATGCTTATTATTGCGTCTGACGAATGTACAATATCTATATATGATAGCTATTAGACGTAACTTATGTTTTACACCCGTGCTAGCCCAGCCCCCGCTCTGTCGTTAGTTAAGTAACCTAACGGGTGATGACGGGACCCCATGGCGAATGCGGATGGCATAAGAGGACGTGGTATTTTCGTTGTTTTCTGCAATGATAGGTTAAATGATGGTACGCATTATTATAATGCAAAGAAAATAAACCAAAGTTTAAATCGTTGGAACAAATTTAAAAGAAACCACTCGGTTATTTTAAAAGAGAAGAATTTTTTAATTGCGGAGCTTTAACCACTCCTTTTAAAAAGTATCAGGTTCCTTCGATTATATCAAGTTCACTACGTTCACGGTTTTGCCAAAACCATTCGTAGCCTTCCGTCATTTCATTTGGGTATTCAGTAGTATTCAAGCTATGTATTTTGGCCCTTAGTCAAGGCATAGTGTTTGGTAGCTGCTGGGGTATTCATTTGTAGCATAGATAGATGCGTTGGTTTGGGACAGTCGTATTACTTTTTTTGGCCCTTAGTCAAGAGTATATACGGGTGGGTACAAATTAACCTGGATAATGACAGGTAGAACTTGACATGTGACTTATGCATTTTGGCCCTTAGTCAAGGTCATAAGAGCACGGGGCAAAAATTTATATCGGGAATTTCTAAAGAAAACTGAAATTTGCAGTGAGAGCATACCATTTTTGAGTTTGATGAATGTTGGTAGGATTCCTTCAACATTATCATACGATGATATTTTGGATCCCGATCCTACTGTGAGTATATACTACTTATCAGGAGATTCGTCACTTAACGATCAATGCTATAAACCAAGTAGGTGCCTAGAAAGGTGTCAGCGGGGTTACGCCCACAGAGAAAAGAGGTTATTTAATTAAGGAACTTCGCGAAAGCGTTGGAAAACCTCCCTCGAAGTATCGACACTGACCTGGCTGAACGGTTAAGCAAGAATTGTACGGTGAGAATAGTCCTGGCTAATTCTTCTTTTATGGTTTGAGGAGGGATTCGAGAAACAGTGGGAGCCATCCTGTTTAGATAAAATTAAACCACTCTAAACTTGCAAAAGCATCATGCTAATAGTATTTTCTTCTCTCTCTTAAATTGCAGCGACCTTGTGACCACACATAGGTTATATCTAGATAATAATTTGACTGAATCTGACTTATATGACTGGCAGAAGTCTGTCCAGATGTCCATTGCCTATGACAAGATGGACCACCCTATTACTACTCAAGATCCTGCCGTCCCAGGTCCAGTTTCCACTGTCGTGGATATGGATATCCGTCAGACAAGGGAAAAAGATAAAGCGAAAGCTAAGTGCCTCGTGTTAGCTTCAGTTGATGGTGTATACCAGAAGAAGCACGAGAAGATGGACATATTTTCCATCTTTCTCCATAACAAAGATTTATATGGAGAGCAATCTCATATCACAAGATATGAGACCTCGAACGAATTAATTCAAGCGAGGTTAGCTGACGGGTCATCTGTAGGGGAAAACGTCCTTACAATGACTAGCTGTATTGATGAGCTCCAGGACCTGGAGACCGCGTTGGGAAACGAGTCAGATACTGACTTGATTCTACACTCTCTGCCTCCTACCCTGAAGGAAACCAGGGAAGTAGAAGGAAAGAGAATGGCAAAAGTTTTGGGACTGGATATAGTAAAAGAGGGACGTTCCTATTGTTACAGGAATGAACATTGGCAGAATAATTGCAGGGCTAGTAAAGCCAGTAGCCAGGATTCGAAGCATGTTGTTGCTTCAGCCTCAAGTATATTTGTTATTGAGAACTGTTTGTCAATTAACTCTACTTCCTGGGTGCTAGATACCGGAGCAGGATCTCATATCTGTAATTCATTACATGGTTTGAGAAACCGTAGAGTTATAAAGGTAGGTGATTGGTCTCTCAGAGTTGCAAACGGAATGAGCGTAGACGCTGAATCCGTGGGAGAATATCGCCTAGGTTTGACAAGTGGGCATTTATTGATTCTACGTAACTGTTTGTATGTACCTCGTATGACTTGTAATATAATATCAGTGCCCTCACTGTCAAGAGAGGGATATGATTTTACATTCGTAAGCGATGTAGTTAACATCCACCTAAATCAAGTTTTGATTGGGTCCGGTACATTAGATAACGGTATATACGTATTAAGTCAAGCTCAGGTTTTCAATGTCCAAAACACACTTAAAAGAAAGTCTCCAGAAATAAATCATGCTTTCTTATGGCATTGTAGACTAGGTCACATCAATGAGAGAAGGTTGACTAAGTTACATAGAGAAGGATATTTGAATCCGTTCAAATATCAATCTTATGCTACTTGTGAATCTTGTCTCAAAGGAAAGATGACAAAGACTCCGTTCACTGGACACGGAGTAAGAGCAAGCGAGCTCTTGGGACTCGTACACAGTGACGTGTGCGGTCCAATGTCTACACATGCGCGAGGTGGTTATTCCTACTTCATTAATTTTACGGATGATTTCTCTATGTATGGATATGTCTTCTTAATGAAGCATAAATCCGAGGCTTTTGAGAAATTCCAAGAATACAAGAATGAAGTGGAAAAACAAACAGGCAAGAGTATAAAGACACTGAGATCTGATCGAGGTGGAGAATACTTAAGTACCGAGTTCCTGGGTTACTTGAAAGAGAATGGAATTCTCTCTCAGCTTACTCCTCCATACACGCCACAACATAACGGTGTATCAGAAAGGAGGAATCGAACCCTATTGGATATGGTTCGTTCCATGATGAGTAACGCTGAGTTACCGCGATCATTCTGGGGATATGCACTAGAATCAGCTGCATATCTTTTGAACCAAGTTCCCACCAAGACTGTTCCTACCACACCATATCAAATGTGGAGTGGGACCAAACCCAGTCTAAAACATTTTAAGACATGGGGATGTCCAGCTTTTGTAAAAAAGCAGCATGTGGACAAGCTCGAGGCACGATCAGTACAGTGTAAGTTTGTGGGATATCCGAAGAATTGCAAAAGATATTATTTCTATTACGCAGAGGAACAAAAGGTTTTTGTTTCTCGTCATGCCCACTTTCTGGAACATCAGTTTTTAGAAAAAGGATCAAGTGGGAG
The DNA here is from genome assembly GCA_030015575.1 of Agapanthus africanus. Classification (NCBI taxonomy): domain Eukaryota; kingdom Viridiplantae; phylum Streptophyta; class Magnoliopsida; order Asparagales; family Amaryllidaceae; genus Agapanthus; species Agapanthus africanus. The sequence continues at coordinate 475,049,193 of CM057339.1, read as the reverse complement.
CGTAGTAGAACTGGAAGAAATTCCAGAACCACAAGCTATTACTGAAACCTTGGTAGAACAAGAAGGTTCAGGAGAACAGGACATCCCAACGCCACTCCGCAGGAGTAGTAGGCAATCTCATCCGCCCGAGAGATACTACGGTTTTCTCATAGACGGGGATAGAGAGGATTGCACTATTGACTATGATGAGCCTACTAGCTTCCAGCAAGCCATTCAGAGCGGTGACTCAGTAAAATGGCTGGATGCAATGTGGACCGAAATGGATTCCATGTACACTAACAAAGTATGGACTTTGGACGTTGCTCCAGATGGGGTAAAACCCATAGGATGCAAATGGATCTTCAAAAAGAAGATTGGTGTAGATAGACAGGTTGAAACCTATAAGGCTAGACTTGTTGCAAAGGGTTTCCGTCAAAGACCTGGTTTGGACTATGACGAAACCTTTTCTCCAGTGGATATGCTTAAATCTATTCGGGTCCTTCTTGCTATTGCTGCCTTCCACGATTATGAAATCTGGCAGATGGACGTAAAGACGGCCTTTTTAAATGGTAATTTGGAAGAGAGCGTCTATATGGATCAACCAGAGGGATTCATTCAGAGTGGGAGCAGCGGTAAAGTATGCAAGCTGCTTAAGTCCGTTTATGGACTAAAACAGGCATCATGGAGTTGGAACATCTGTTTTGATGATGCTGTCAAAGAATTTGACTTTATCAAAAATCCAAATGAACCATGCATATACAGTAAGATTGTAGGGAGAACTGTAGTATTCCTCGTCTTGTACGTAGATGACATTCTCCTAATAGGAAATGATATTCCTATGTTACAGTCAGTCAAAAGATACTTGTCACATAAATTCTCCATGAAAGACCTGGGTGATGCCACCTACATTCTGGGGATCCGAATCTATCGTGATAGATCAAAGAGGATGTTGGGACTTTCGCAGTCCAGGTATATAGACACCATAGTGAAGAGATTCAGTATGGATGATTCTAAGCGTGGTAACCTACCGGCTTGTCACGGAATCACCCTCTCCCAAGACTGATTTGGAAAGGGATCGCATGTCGATTATACCCTACGCTTCTGCGGTAGGCTCTATAATGTATGCGATGTTATGTACCAGACCAGATGTAGCATACACATTGAGCGTAGTAAGCCGGTATCAAGCAAATCGAGGGGAGAAGCACTGGATAGCAGTAAAGAACATTCTCAAGTACTTGAGAAGGACTAAGGAGATGTTCTTGATGTATGGCGGAAAAGACCTCCAGTTGGAGGCCTTTGCCGACTCCGGCTTCCAGAGTGACAAAGATGACTCCAAATCCATATCGGGTTATGTCTTTACCCTCAATGGAGGGGCGGTTTGTTGGAAGAGTTCCAAACAGGAGACCGTTGCTGACTCAACGATGGAAGCAGAGTACATAGCTGCTTGCGATGCCGCAAAAGAAGCAGTCTGGATGAAGAAGTTCCTCACAGAACTTCAGGTGGTTCCTACCAGTGTTGATCTAATACCTCTGTATTGTGACAACAATGGCGCTATAGCTTTAGCAAAGGAACCCAGGTCCCATCAGAAGTCCAGACACATCTTAAGGAGGTATCACCTGATCAGGGAGATCGTAGATCGCCGGGAGATCGAGGTGAAAAGAGTAGAGACAGAGAATAACATTGTTGATCCATTCAAAAAGGCCCTTCCTCAGACGCAGTTCGAGAGGCTATTCGAGATGATAGGTCTACGATATGTCAGCTCATGGCCCTAGTGCAAGTGGGAGAATGTTAGTGTTTATGCCCTAGAAGGCCATTACTGTATCATACTAATTTGTATATTACTTAATGGAAGCTTGGGATATTCACAGTTATATATACAGTCTTGCTAAAAATAGTAGTATGCTACTTGGTTTAAGTCTACTTTAATATGTGCATATGCTTCTTGTAACGTATCACTTATACATATTAGTAGAGCCCATAGGATCTTTGCTTGATTACCAGCGTCGTGATGGCAGTCACACTAGTGGGGGCTAGGTAGTCTGTAAGCAACATCCTATACAGGTCCCTAGTCGTTGGATTATCGAGATAGGGCATCGATATTCCGGAGTAGACTAAGTGTATACGCTTCTCATCCCAGTTGGGGAGATGGTCTGTCCCACAGCCATCAGTACGTCGTACTAGAGATAGTATACAGGTGCTCGTTAGGTTACGGGTACACCGGACAGGACTCGCCGGGGAACTGATTGGTTGGTATTATACCCATCGTCAGTTAACAGTTCCCAGGTGACATGAGTACTGCATAGTCCGCAGACTTGACACTGCTACTTCGCCTCGAGTGTGTCCCACTGTTCTTAGATTGCTACCCTACCACGGCTCAAAGGAGTCGTGCAAACAGGTAGCAGTTGGGTGCAGTCCCGAGCACTTGGAGGCAGTGGCAGTTAGATAGGATTCGTCTCTCCCGGTATTGGGAGTTGATATCGCACTGTGTCAGAGAGCCATTACGCAAAGTCCCTGGCCAGGGCAAGCGAGATAGACTGGTAGGTTCCAGTAGCTTCTTAGGGTGTAATGGGCTTCGCTCCGACACGACTTATACAGCTATTAGGGGAGTGACGCTTGCCGCCCCCTAGGCTTGATATGCGATAGTCTTAGACGAACAGACCGGACTGTACGAAGATTGTCACATCAGGCTCAGTGGGAGTTCGGATGATTTTCCTCACCGGCCTTCTTATCGACATCTACTTGGGGACCGTTACGTATAGCTAGTGCCGCTTGCGGTCTGTGGTTAAACCCACTGCCAGTGTAGTGTCGAGTCTTTAGAGTCCCACACAGAGAGTTTCCCTGCTCCAGGCGAAACGATATAGAAGTCGTATGGTTTTACGACAAGGGTTCGGATGCGTACGTGTGTTTACGCACGTACGAATTTTCGGACAGTTTTTACTAGCCGGCTTTGGTTTAAGCCAGATTCTAGTATCGGGTTATTGGATTAATACAGTCCAAAGTTTTTCCGTGTTTTCACGGATTGGAAGGGCGTTCTCGTAATTTGTCGAGAAGGTTCTAGAAGAGTGGTGACTAAGGGGTTAAGGTGGCATGAGCATTAATTGCTTAATGACTCATGCTTTGTATTAAATGATTCATTAATGAGTTAGTGAGTCATATGATGAATCACACTACATGAATGAATCTAACCATGATGATAAATCATTTATATTATTTATTTGATTTATTGTTATGGTTGATATATTCATATGAGTTCATTTATTCTTTTGATTGATCATTCTCACCTTCTCTCTCCTCATGCTCACCCTCTCTTCAAACCCTAACCCTAACCTCTCATGTGTTGAGATCAAGGGTTAGCTAGACTAATACATCCATAACCTCACTCTATATCCCCTAGGTAGCTTAGATTAGCACTTTAAGCAACCTAGTTATCTCAAGTTTGAGATTAAGCTTGGCGTAGGAGCTTTCAGGTGGATCGTCTTTGATTCGAGGAGGCCGTTGAGATGCCGATGTTCCAAGGAGCCTACGAGGAGTGGAGGACCGCGATGAAGACCCGAAGGACTAGTAACGTGAGGTATAACTTCGTATCCGAGTAGTTAAACCTCTAGTACTTTGTTAGCAATGGTTTAGAAACGATTTATGCGCTCAAGTCCGTGTTACGAAGCTTTGATAATTGTTTTTCGTATATTCCGCCTCCCCACAAGTTCGTGGGGTGCGTGACATGGACTTACAGGGAGTGACCTATTTAGCGAAACTAGCAGATGCTATAACTCACTCGGTTTTGTTTTTGATTGATTCTATAGTTTTTGCTTTGCATAGCGGTATTTGTGAAATATCTTGCACCTTATTCGATAAGGAAAGAGCTGAGATCCCTTCACCGGGAGTGACCTCTTTAGCGAAACTAGTAAAAGCCTAAAAAACACTCCTTTTCAAAATCACTTGTTTCTACAACGATATCAAGTTCATTACGCAAAAGGTTTTCATAAAAACCTGTCGTAACCCTCCGTCATTTTAGGAAGTAGAGTACTTAGTATTCGTGCTGCGTTTGTTGACCATAGTTAAGGCGCAGTATGCGGTAGCTAAGTGATGTCTTCCTATAAAGCATATGATGCGATTAATTAGGATAGTCATGGGACTTTGTTGACCATAGTTAAAGGTCATGTGGGTGGGTCTTGTAAGTCCACGTTGCCCACCCCGGTTCTTGCGGGGAGGCGGAAACGTTATGAAAAATCGGATTTTTACAACACTAGCCAACATGGACTATGCTAAAGGAGGGATCTTTGCTAAACAAAACTAACTACCAAAGCTAAAAGAGTTAGCTACTCGGAAAGGGGGTTATATCTAGGTCTTCAAGTCCTTCTCTTCTTGCTCCTTAGAGTGAAAGAACGGATCGTCTCGTCGCCTTCTCTTGCCGAAGAAAGATCCACCCGAGGGCCTCTACCTTTGGCTCCAACTTCAAACTAGAAGTAACTAAGGTGCTTCGTGTGCTAAACCTAAGACCTTAGGAAGAGTAGAGAATATTTTTGAGGGTTTTATCTCAAGCTCAAATGGTTCTCAACTCATGAGAGGGGAGAGCTAGAGAGAGAGGAAGAGGAGGAGAGAGAATGAGAATGATAGATAGAGAAGAATAATCCAACCTTCTCACATATATGTGAATTATGAAAAATAGATAATTAGCTAAAGATAATTGTGATGGTTAATCAAGAAATGACCATTATCATTTCACATTAAATGCTTTTGCAAGGATCAAAGGGCATCTTTCATATGGAATGATGATGGTCAACTTTTCAACCTAGGTCAACAAGTCAAGTATAGTCAAATGGTCAACAACCCTAACCATGCACAATTATAATTAACTAATATTAATAAATCATAATTCACACACATAAACATTAGGGTTAAGAAAATGACAATGGTCATAAACCCTAATGAAAGTCCTCTGCCTCAGTCAACCGTGCTTACACACCCGTATCCGTGTTCCGAGGAACACGAATACAATGAGATAAAACCAATCCCAAATCATATACTAGGATCCGGCAAAAACCAAAGCCCGCTACTATAAGCTGTCCGGACACAAAACATGCACAAGTGCGCGGATGTGAACGAACCCTGTCACAAAACCATGCGACCTCTACTCATTTTGCCTAAAGGCGAATAACCTGTTAGTTATATGTATGCCCTAGAGGCCATTACTGTACATAGGATGTATATTGTAGTGGATGCTGGGACATATATAGGGAGGACTTTCTTGCTCGACAAGATAGTATGCTATCTGGTTACACTTTACCTTAACGTGTACACTGATTGTCTCTCTGTTACATGTTGGTAAAGCCCTTAGGATGTGTACTTGACTACCTGAACTATGATGCGGATCATACTAGTGGGGACATGGTAGTCCATAAGTACATCCTTCAAGGTCCCTAGTCGTGGGTGTATCGAGACGGGGCATCGATATACCAGAGTAGACTAGCGTATACATTCTCGACCTATACAGATGGGCGATGGATGATCCCATATCCATTGGTGTTTGACATCAGAGATGATATACGGGTGCTCAGTAGAGACTGGGTACACTGGACGGACTCGCCGAGAACTCCCAGATGTTATTATACCTTACGTCAGATGGCAGTTCTCTGGTGACACTGGTACAGAGTAGTCTGTTGACCCGATATCGTCAAAGAGTCTTGTGTGATTCCCACTGTGCTTTGATTTCCACCTTACCACGTCCAAGAGGGCGTGCAAAACGGTGGTTTTTGGGTACAGTCCCGAATCACATGGAGGCAATGAGCGATAGGAGGGGATTCGTCTCTCCCGGTATAGGGAGTTGATGTTGCGCTGTGTTCGATTGGCTATAACCGGAAATCCCTGGCCAGGGTTGCTGAGATTTACTGGTAAGTGTTACCAGTAGTTTCTCGAACTGTTATAGACCTCATATCGACACGACTTATCGAGCTACTGGGGTCTGACGTTTACCACCCCTAGGCGAGATATGCGACATATCAGACGATCAGACCGGACTGTACGGTAAGTGTTACTGGTTGGATTCACAGGAGTGTGAGCGGGCTTGCTCGTCGATCTTCTGATCGCTCAATACCCGGGTGGCCGTTACGTTTAGCAGACCACTTGCGGCTTGTGGGTGTTTGATATGATCATCACCTGCTGCCGGCGTATTGACGAGTCTTTAGAGTCCTACACAGAGGTTTCCTGGCTCAAGCGAAACGAAATAGGAGCGCATATGAGATATGTGTGGGACCGAGAATAATGCGTGTATGTGATACCGTATTCTATTCTCGCGATGAATGTATCGATTGGTTGTATGCGATATAACCTAGTTATCGAATCGAGGATTGATTCGATAAGCCGATACATTGGATATTAGTCGATCATATGCGATATGACCGGATCATTAAATCAAGTGTTGATTTAATGATTTAATGTATAATTATATATTTGATATATTACTTTACATTAACTAGTATTTGTTCACTTAAAATGGATTTTCTCACTTGATGTGCACATTGTATATGTGATATATTTTTGTGCACTTGTTTGTATCATGTTTGATGATAAATGCAAACTTGGGTGTGTATGATTAAACCATGGTTATGTTAATGGTTAGAGTTTTGATTTACTTATTCATTTATTTATTTTCTTTAATTCATTTTGGCAAGAATAAAATGGTGGCTTACTTTGTTTCTTTCATGAAACTTCATGAAGCTTTGAAGCTTTGACCATTTTGTCTCTTAGCCTTAACCTAACCATTAAACCTAACCCTAGTTTATTCTCTACACTTAACCATGGTTGCTATATGATAAGAATCACTTTTTTTTCTATTTTTGAATAGGACTTATCATATATTCTTTTCTTCTTCTTCTTCTTCTTCTTCTTCTTCAAGATGAAGAAGCTTGCAACCAACAATGGTGCCTTGAGAAAAAGAGTGAGAAATCCAATTCTAAAGTGAACCCACTTCCTATTTCTTCATCCTCTACCACTTGCCATGTAGTATATGGTGTTTTCTTCACAAGTTTCATGACTTGGTGAAGTTGGAGCTTGATCTTGTGTTGCCTCGACGTAGATCATCTTCGGCATCGAAGTCGACGACCTAGCCCGATCATTTCTTCGATGAAGCCGATGCTAGAGCCCGGGATCCGATGATCGCAGCGAGGGGACATCATCACGGAGCTATGGAGGTGGAGGACCGGATCTACAAAGGTTGTATTTCCGTTCACTTTAGAGTAAAGTTGTTTACTCGCATTTGGTATCGCCTAATCTCTAGTCAACGATCGCATTAGGGTTTCCCGGCACCGGAATTTTTTTGAATTTGGCATGCTTGATGCCTTGTGAGACCTCCTTAGTGTGCCTAGGAACCCTCCAAGTGGTATCAGAGCCTAGCTAGAGCCTTAGGCGATGTCTAGACGATGTTAGAAATCCGAACGAACCCCGAAACCCTAATCCGACCCCTTCTCTGTACTTTTTTCAAAACTATGCATTTTTCCAAATTAAAAATATGCAGAAAAATCAGCAGGAGTTTTTTTGAGTTACTGTGAAATACGAGCGGCTATATCGATTAAAGCGCCGCGGAAACGCGGCACAAGCATGGCTCGTGCGGTGGTTCCGCGGCCGTTTAGTCACCTTGTTCATTTCAGTTTGCACAGTAATGTCACAATCTGTCTCCTGTGTTTTCTGGGTATTTTTATTTTATACTCAAGAGTTGAGTTTTCTGGGTTGTATTGGGGGCTCGATAATTCGATCGGAAATTTTAACTTTGTCTATGTGTTTTTCCCGATAATTTTAGAAAAAGTTGAAAAGTTCGACCGGATATAAATACCCACTTTTTCCCCTGCCGGGAAATTTCCAAGTGTTGGATATTTCCGTGGTTTAAAGACGTTCTAAGTAGTGCAAGTGACGCGATGGACCCTCTAGAAGACAACAAACCTTAACTCGATTTTGTGACCGTCTTGAACTGCCCTTTGAACCTTCGGGTTTGGGGCAGTACGGCGTGCCACATGTGAGGCGTTGGCTTGACCCTTCTACGGCTGGACCGTTGGTACTGAGGCATGAACTGGATGTTTTTAAACTTGTTTCATGTGTTGAGCTGTTTCGGGAAAACTTGGGTGTTTGACTGTTCGATCGGAAAGTTTAACATTTTCTGTTTATCTGGAAAGTGATACAATACTTGGAATCCACAAGTAGTTATGAGATAACTGATGTGAATGTTATAAACATAGCACTTTAGTCTCACTTGATCGGATGCCACGGAATTTTGACGCGATCGAAGGTCCGTCGCAATCACGTAGCGTACGCGGATACTCGCCGGGTAAACTTAATAGATAGCTACACCCCATAGCCCCGACCAAGTGACTGTAGGAGAACCCCGTTGCCAAAAGCATCCGTTCGGGTGCTCGCTGCAGCGGTGTTCCGCCTTGGTGCACTTCGTCGACGGCATCGGGGGTGCGGCCGTCTACTGAAGTTTGCGACGAGCATTCGATCAGTTTTTCGGGAATCTTGTTGAATTTCCCGACTTGATATTGAAAAGAGTTTTCGATAATGAGACTAAAATGCGGAGTTTATAATTGTTAGGCATGTGATGTCTAAGGAATTAATTTGGTCAGGCATGTGATGTCTGAGGAGGTTGCGGATTCCAACTGTTGTAGTTTTACACTTTCTTTTCTGTGACCGTAAGTGTAATATGTGATATCGCCAGTTTCGTTGATATATGTCAACGACAATTGGGATGCGCATATTTACTTACGTTGATGACATGTGATGTTATGTGTTGCTGGATATGTTATATTGGATCGTCGTGTTTGAATAGCCCGGGGTTTTTATGTGAGATGAGTGTTTTTTCATTTTCATTCATGTAAAAACTTGTATGTAATATTCTTTTATTGGGGCACTTCCAGGTTGCGGAAGATGCCACCGTTTGTATATTATTTACTTTTCCGCACTAGGATAGACCCAAGGAGGTGGGCACAAGTAACCGGGTTCTAGAGTCTAGTGGGAGACCAACTTGAGGAGTCGAGTCCGGGTCTCCTAACTCTAGAATTGGTAGGGTTGCTTGCCGCTCTCGTAGGGGTCTAGGGGTGTGGGTTTGGCTATTCATCGCGACCGTGGAATCCGTGTTTTATACTGGCTCGTATTGAAAACACGGACGTCCTAGTATATCCAATATTTCATATGTGTTGGATATATACGGGCTAGCGTGGAATCCGTGTTTTATACTGGCTCGTACTGGCTCGTATTGAAAACACGGACGTCCTAGTATATCCGTTGAAAACACGCTAGCCCTGCCCTGCTCTGCCGTTAGTTACCTAACCTAACGGTGCACGAGGGGACATCGAGGCGAATGCGGATGGCATAAGTGTACGTCGTATTTATCTGTGATGTTTAGGTGCATAAATGATGGGACTTCATTAATGTGATTAATGAAAGAAAAGAAACCTAAAGATGTTGTGGAATCAAATTTCAAAATAAAACAGATAGCTACAGTTCTTGCTTTGCATCGCGGTGTTCCTTGTAGAACATCCTGCACCTTATTCGATAAGGAAAGGACCGAGATTCCTTCATCGGGAGTGACTCCTTTAGCAATAACTGGCAGATGCTACACCCCTCGGTTTGTCTTTTTATTGCTTCTATAGTTTCTTCTTTGCACAGTGATATATATGATATATCCCGCACCTCATTCGACGAGGAAAGGGCCGACGATCCCTTCACCGGGAGTGACCCCTTTAGCAAAACTAGAAAAGCTTCAAAAACACTCCATTTTAAAATTATTTGATTCTACAACGATATCAGGTTCATTACGCAATAGGTTTTCAGAAAAACCTGTCGTAGCCCTCCGTCATTTCAGATAAGTACTAGTTAGTATTCGTGCTGCGGTTGTTTGGCCTCCGTCAAGGCGTAGTGTACGGTAGCTAACTAGTGCTTATCTGTTAGCATATGATGCGATTGGATTAGGGTATTCGTACGGCGTTGTTTGGCCTCCGTCAAGGGTCATGCGGGTGGGTTTAATTCAATCAGGAAATGACGGGTTGAACTTGACTAGCGGACTATGGGTTGTTTGGCCTCCGTCAAGGTCATAGGACGCTAGGGGGAAAATATTATCGGGAATTTCAAGTGTTGAAATTTGCAATGAGATTGCATATCTTCTATGTGATAGTTGGATCCCGATACCCACAGCGAGTAATTGTTACTCCTGGGAGAGTTTTACACATTACAATTAGCCGATCAAGTAGGTGTCTAGAAAGGTGTCAACGGGGTTACGCCTCTGGGAAAATGAGGTTTACATTAATTAGGTCCGTGCAAAAGCATGGGGAACCTCCCTCAAAGTACCGACACTGGCCTGGCTGAAAGATTGGCGAACTTGTAGCGTGTAATTAATCCCGGCTAGTCTTTCCTTTTAGGGTTTGAAGGAAGATTTGATAAAAAACAGTGGGAGCCATCCTGATTAGATAAAATAATAACCAATCTGATCTTGCAAGAGCATACGCTGAGTGTCTTCTTCTCTCTCTCCAGGTAGCGACCATGTCACGCCTTAATCAAGATAATAAAACGGATATATTGACCGAACCCGCTTGTTATACTAAGCTGGGGAACGTTGGTCCCGCTACAAGTTATAATTGTTATAAGACAGAGTAGGAATTAGGGAATACCAGATTTCCCGTGCCGTCCAAACGAAGAAAGTGCATGTTGATGCATCATCTTCGGGTGTGTTCGTTACAAAGAACTGTTTCTCTGTATCCTCTACGTCCTGGATATTTGATACCGGATCAGGATCCCAAATATGTAATCTGTTACATAGGGGTACAGATAGGTAGAGAACTGAGAACGGGTGATAAGTTTCATGAGACAGAAAACGGGGAAAGTGTTGCAACCAAGTCTGTTGGTCACTGTCACCCTGTATTACAAGAATACATTGATTCTGAACAAATGTTATTAGATACCGAACCTGATATACAAAATCATATCAGTCTCTTTATTAGTAAAGAAGGATATAATTTTGTGTTGTTGGATAATGTTTTGAACATTTCCTATATCAAAAGTTGATCGGTTCAGGCACGTTATCTAAAAGCATTGTTGTTCTAAATCAAACTACAGTTCTTTAGTATACGGAACACACACAAGAGGAAGAGTTCAGAAATGAACGGATCCTTCTTGAGGTATTGTAGACTAGGTCATATCAATGCGACCTGAGTAGCTAAGTTGCACAAAGATGCATATTTAAATCTATTTGAATTTACATCTTGTGAAAACTTGCCGGTCATGTCACAAAGATAAGATGACCACAGCTCTGTTTAATGGAAGCAGAGAAAGAGTTAGTGAACTCTTGGGATGATGCATGTTGATGTATGTAGGTCCCCTGTCTACACATGCCAAGACCGGTTCTTTGTACTTCATTAAATTCTCTGATGATCTTTCGAGATTCAGACCTATGTTCCTGTTGAAACATAAGTCCAAACCTTTTGAGATATTCACAGAACCTAAGTTAGAAGTAGAGAACCAAAATACGGGTATAAGTATTATGTCCTTACATGTGATCAAGGAGGAGAATACTTGAGCACGGAATTCCTGGACTATTCTAAAGGAGAATGAGATTCTCTCTCAGCATTACTCCTCCGTATACACCTTAACATGATGGTATATCGGGGCGGAGCAATAGCACCCTATGTGATATGGTGTGCTCTATGATGAGTACTACTGAGTTTCCTATTTCCTTTTAGGGAGTTATGCACTTATGAAGTTGCATACCTATTGAATAGGGTTCCAATCAAATCAATTGCCTACCACTTCATATGTGATATGGAAAGGGAAGAGCCCATATCTTAAGTTAGTTAAGATTTAGGGTTGTCCGGCCTATGTCTAAAAGCAAAATCCGGACAAGCTCGAGGCAAGGTCTGTTATGTAGAACTGGAAATGTTCCAGCTATACAAACTGCAGCGGATGATTTGGTAGAACCGAAGGATTCAATAGTAACCAACGAACCTCAGCCTCTCCGCCGATCTAGTAGGGTTCCTCACCCACCTGAGAGTTACTTCGGTTTCTCTATGACAGTGGGAGCGAGAATTGCATCATGAGATGATGACCCAACTAGTTTCGAGCTGGCCATCAGGAGTGGGACTCTGTAAGAATGGTTGGATGCTTAGCGATCTGAGATGGAATCCTTATACACCAACAAAGTATGGACTTTGGTTGCTCTGAAGGGTTAAATCCCCATCAGGAGCAAGTATATCTTGAGAAGATTACTTGGTGTAGATGGAAAAGTTGAGACTTTCAAAGCTAGACTTGTAAAAGGTTTTTGTCATCAACCAGGCGTGGAAAATGATGAAACCTTTTCCAGTAGCTATGCTTAAGTCCATCCAGATCCTACTTGCCACGGCTACATACCATGACTACGATATCTGGCGGTTGGGTGCCATGACTGCTTTTCTAAATGATGTTTTAGAAGAGTGCGTCTATAAGTACACAGCCAGAGGGCCTCGTAGACAGTGGGAGCAGCGGAAACGTGTGCGAGATGTTTTATGTGATAAAGCAGGCATCGCGGAGTTGGAACGTCTGTTTTGATGTGTTAGTCAAAGAGTTTGACATCATCAAAATGGTAGATGAACCTTGTATAAACAAAAAGGTAGTAGAGAGTATGGTGGTAATCCTCGTAGAGTACATGGATGGCATACTCTTGATAAGGAAGGAGTTTCCTATGCTACGCTCGGTCAATCTCCGCTTATCACAAGGATTCTCCATAAAGGATCAAAGTGATACCTCCTAAATCCTGAGTTTTGATCTATGAGATAGAAGTAATTGGATGTTAGGATTCTCACTAGTTGTAGTGAGAAGGTATCAATCGATACTGGGGAGAATCACTGGAAAGGTTCCAGGGTGATAAGGACGACTGAATGTCAGTCACAGGCATTGTCTTTACCCCCAGTAAAGGGACGGTATGTTGGAAGAGTTCCAAGCTAGATACCGTGGCATACTAGACGATAAAGGCTGGATACATCGCTACTTAAGATGCTAACAAAGAGGCAGTCTGGATGTATATTTGTTCATGAAATGAACTTAGTTCCTCCCATTGTGTGACAATGGAGTTATGGCTTATGCCAAGGAACGTCCGTCCCATCAGTGATCCAGACATATTCTAAGGCAGTATCACCTGATCATGGAGATGGCTGATCTCCAAGGTGATCGAGGTTAGGAGAGAAGACTTAGAGGACAACACGGTGGATCCACTCACAAAGGCCTTTTCCCAGAGAGAGACTTTTATGGGATGGTTGAGTATGAGATACTGCAACCACTGCTACAGATGGCCCTAGTGCAAGTGGGAGATTGTTAGTTATATGTATGCCCTAGAGGCCATTACTGTACATAGGATGTATATTGTAGTGGATGCTGGGACATATATAGGGAGGACTTTCTTGCTCGACATGATAGTATGCTATCTGGTTACTCTTTACCATAACGTGTATACTGATTTTCTCTCTGTTACATGTTGGTAAAGCCCTTAGGATGTGTACTTGACTACCTGGACTATGATGCGGATCATACTAGTGGGGACATGGTAGTCCATAAGTACATCCTTCAAGGTCCCTAGTCGTGGGTGTATCGAGACGGGGCATCGATATACCAGAGTAGACTAGCGTATACATTCTCGACCCATGCAGATGGGCGATGGATGATCCCATATCCATTGGTGTTTGACATCAGAGATGATATACAGGTGCTAAGTAGAGACTGGGTACACTGGACGGACTCGTCAAGAACTCCCAGATGGTATTATACCTTACGTCAGATGGCAGTTCTCTGGTGACACTGGTACAGAGTAGTCTGTTGACCCGAGATCGTCATAGAGTCTTGTGTGATTCCCACTGTGCTTTGATTTCCACCTTACCACGTCCAAGAGGGCGTGCAAAACGGTGGTTTTTGGGTACAGTCCCGAATCACATGGAGGCAATGAGCGATAGGAGGGGATTCGTCTCTCCCGGTATGGGTGTTACCAGTAGTTTCTCGAACTGTTATAGACCTCATATCGACACGACTTATCGAGCTATCGGGGTCTGACGTTTACCACACCTAGGCGAGATATGCGACATATCAGACGATCAGACCGGACTGTACGGTAAGTGTTACTGGTTGGATTCATAGGAGTGTGAGCGGGCTTGCTCGTCGATCTTCTGATCGCTCAATACCCGGGTGGCCGTTACGTTTAGCAGACCGCTTGTGGCTTGTGGGTGTTTGATATGATCATCACCTGCTGCCGGCGTATTTACGAGTCTTTAGAGTCCTACACAGAGGTTTCCTGGCTCAAGCGAAACGAAATAGGAGCGCATATGAGATATGTGCGGGACCGAGAATAATGCGTGTATGTGATACCGTATTCTATTCTCGCGATGAATGTATCGATTGGTCGTATACGATATAACCTAGTTATCGAATCGAGGATTGATTCGATAAGCCGATACATTGGATATTAGTCGGTCATATGCGATATGACCGGATCGTTAAATCAAGTGTTGATTTAATGATTTAATGTATAATTATATATTTGATATATTACTTTACATTAACTAGTATTTGTTCACTTAAAATGGATTTTCTCACTTGATGTGCACATTGTATATGTGATATATTTTTGTGCACTTGTTTGTATCATGTTTGATGATACATGCAAACTTGGGTGTGTATGATTAAACCATGGTTGTGTTAATGGTTATAGTTTTGATTTACTTATTCATTTATTTATTTTCTTTAATTCATTTTGGCAAGAATAAAATGGTGGCTTACTTTGTTTCTTTCATGAAACTTCATGAAGCTTTGACCATTTTGTCTCTTAGCCTTAACCTAACCATTAAACCTAACCCTAGTTTATTCTCTACACTTAACCATGGTTGCTATATGATAAGAATCACTTTGTTTTCTATTTTTGAATAAGACTTATCATATATTCTTTTCTTCTTCTTCAAGATGAAGAAGCTTGCAACCAACAATGGTGCCTTGAGAAAAAGAGTGAGAAATCCAATTCTAAAGTGAACCCACTTCCTATTTCTTCATCCTCTACCACTTGCCATGTAGTATAGGGTGTTTTCTTCATAAGTTTCATGACTTGGTGATGTTGGAGCTTGATCTTGTGTTGCCTCGACGTAGATCATCTTCGGCATCGAAGTCGACGACCTATCCCGATCATTTCTTCGATGAAGCTGATGCTAGAGCCCGGGATCCGATGATCGCAGCGAGGGGACATCATCACGGAGCTATGGAGGTGGAGGATCAGATCTACAAAGGTTGTATTTCCGTTCACTTTAGAGTAAAGTTGTTTACTCGCATTTGTTATCGCCTAATCTCTAGTCAACGATCGCATTAGGGTTTCTCGGCACCGGAATTTTTTTGAATTTGGCATGCTTGATGCCTTGTGAGACCTCCTTAGTGTTCCTAGGAACCCTACATAACCCTCTGTGTGGGACTCTAAAGACTCGACACTACGCTGGCAGTGGGTTTAACCATAGACTGCAAGCGGCACTAGCTGTACGTAACGGTCCCCCGGTAGATGCCGATAAGAAGACTGACGAGGTAAACCCATCTGAACTCCTACTGAGCCTGAATGTGACAGTCTCCGTACAGTCTGGTCTATTCGTCTAAGAACATCGCATGGCGGGCCTAGGGGGGCGGTAAACGTCAGTCCCCTACTAGCGGTACAAGTCGTGTCGGAGTGTAGCCCAGAACACCTGAGTTAACACTGGAAACCTACCAGTCTATCTCGCTTGCCCTGGCCAGGGACTTTATGTAATGGCTCTCCTAGACACAGCGCGATATCAACCCCCAAAATCGGGAGAGTCGAATCCTGTCTAACCGTTACTGCCTCCAAGTGCTTTTGGACTGCACCCAAAAACTACCTGTTTGCACGACTCCTTTGAGCCGTGGTAGGGTAGTAATCAAAGTACAGTGGGAACACACTCTAGGCGAAGTGACAGTGTCAAGTCAACGGACTAAGCTGTACTCATATCACCTGGGAACTGATAACTGACGATAGGTATAATACCAACCAACAGTTCCCGACGAGTTCTGTCCAGTGTACCCGTAACCTAACGAGCACCCGCATACTATCCCAAGTACGACGTACTGACGGCTGTGGGACAGGCCGTCTCCCAAGCTGGGATAAGAAGCGAATACGCTAGTCTACTCCGGAGTATCGATGCCCTGTCTCGATAGTCCTGCGACTAGGGACCTGCATAAGGATGTGCTTAAGGATTACCCAGCCCCCACGAGTGTGACTGCCATCACAACGCTGGTAATCAAGCAAAGATCTTAAGGGCTCCACTAATGTGTAAAGGAGATATGCTAAAAGAAACACATGCACACATTAAAGCAGAAACAAACCAAGTAGCATACTACTATTTTAAGCAAGATTGTCAATACAAGGTGAATATCCCAAGCTTCCATCAAGTAATATACATACTAGTATGATACATTAATGGCCTCTAGGGCATATACACTAACAATCTCCCACTTGCACTAAGGCCATGTACTGGCGTATCGAAGACTTATCATCTCGATCAGCTCTCGAACTGAGTCTGGGGTAAGGCCTTTGTGAATGGATCAGCAGTGTTATCTTCCATAGAAACTCTCCGAACCTCGATCTCCTGGCGACCCACGATCTCCCTGATCAGGTGATACCGCCTCAAGATGTGCCTGGACTTCTGAAGGGACCTGGGTTCCTTCGCTAAAGCTATAGCCCCGTTGTTGTCGCAATACAAAGGTACTGGAACAACAATGGACGGAACCACCTGAAGTTCTGTTAGGAACTTCCTTATCCAGACGGCTTCTTTTGCGGCATCTGCAGCAGCGATATATTCCGCTTCCATCGTCGAATCAGCAACGGTTTCCTGTTTGGAACTCTTCCAATACACCTCCCCTCCATAGAGGGTAAAAACATAACCCGACATGGACTTGGAATCATCCTTGTCACTCTGGAAGCTGGAGTCAGCAAAGGCCTCGATCTGGAGTTCTTTTCTGCCATACACCAAGAACATCTCCTTAGTCCTTCTCAGGTACTTGAGAATGTTCTTTACCGCTATCCAGTGTTTCTCCCCAGGGTTTGACTGATACCGGCTTACCACACTCAGTGCATAAGCTATATCTGGTCTGGCACACAACATCGCATACATTATAGAGCCTACCGCAGAAGCGTAGGGTATAATAGACATGCGATCCCTTTCCAAATCAGTCTTGGAAGACATCTCTTTGGAGAGGGTGATCCCGTAACAAGCCGGTAGATTACCGTGCTTGGAATCTTCCATACTGAACCTTTTCAGTATGGTGTCGATGTACCTGGATTGTGAGAGTCCTAATATCCTCTTGGATCTGTCACGATAGATCCGGATCCCAAAAATGTATGAGGCATCACCCAAGTCTTTCATGGAGAACCTGTGTGACAAGAACCCTTTGACAGATTGTAGCATAGGAATGTCATTTCCTATCAAGAGAATGTCATCCACGTATAATACGAGGAATACAACAGTTCTTGCTACAAATATACTATAGATGCATGGTTCATCTGGATTTTTGATATAGCCAAATTCTTTGACCGTCTCATCAAAACAGATGTTCCAACTCCGCGATGCCTGCTTTAGTCCATAGATGGACTTAAGCAACTTGCACACCTTTCCACTGCTCCCACTCTGAATGAAACCCTCTGGCTGGTCCGTATAGACACACTCCTCTAAATTTCCATTTAGAAAAGCGGTCTTTACGTCCATCTGCCAGATCTCATAATCGTGGAAGGTAGCAATGGCAAGAAGGATCCGATTGAATTTCAGCATAGCCACTGGAGAAAAGGTTTCGTCATAGTCCAAGCCAGGTCTTTGACGGAAACCCTTTGCAACAAGTCTAGCTTTATAGGTCTCAACCTGTCCATCTACACCAATCTTCCTTTTGAAGATCCACTTGCATCCTACGGGTTTTACCCCATCTGGAGCAATGTCCAACGTCCATACTTTGTTGGTGTACATGGACTCCATTTCGGTCTGCATTGCATCCAGCCATTTTACCGAGTCAACGCTCTGAATGGCCTGCTGGAAGCTAGTCGGCTCAGCACTATCAATGATGCAATCCTCTCTATCCCCGTCTATGAGAAAACCATAGTATCTCTCGGGCGGATGAGACTGCCTACTACTTCTGCGGAGCGGCGTAGGAATGTCCTGATCTTTCGAACCTACTGGTTCTACTAAGCTTTCAGTAATAGCTCGTGGTTCTGGAATTTCTTCCAGTTCTACTGCGCTCCCACTTATCTGATTTTCCAAAAACTCAGTTTCCAAGAAGTGGGCATGACGAGAAACAAAAACCTTTTGTTCTTCTTCGAAATAGAAGAAATATCCCTTGGAGTTCTTTGGATATCCCACAAACTTGCACTGTACTGAGCGTTCCTCGAGCTTGTCCGCATGCTGCTTTTTGACAAAAGCTGGACATCCCCATGTCTTAATGTGATTAAGATAGGGTCTCTTCCCACACCACATCTGATATGGTGTAGTAGGCACAGTATTAGTTGGAACTCGGTTCAAAAGGTATGCAGCTGATTCTAGTGCATATCCCTAGAATGATCGTGGTAACTCAGTGTTACTCATCATGGACCGTACCATATCCAATAGGGTTCGGTTCCGTCTCTCCGATACACCGTTATGTTGCGGAGTGTATGGAGGAGTAAGCTGAGAGAGAATTCCATTCTCTTTTAAGTAATCCAGGAACTCGGCACTCAAGTATTCACCACCTCGATCAGATCTCAGTGTCTTGATACTTTTGCCTGTTTGTTTTCCTACTTCATTCTTATATTCCTGGAATTTTTCAAAGGCTTCGAATTTATGTTTCATTAAGAAGACATAACCGTACCTTGAAAAATCATCCGTAAAAGTAATGAAGTAAGAATAACCGCTTCGCGCATGTGTAGACATTGGACCGCACACGTCGCTGTGTATGAGTCCTAAGAGCTCGCTCGCTCTCACTCCGTGTCCAGTGAACGGAGTCTTTGTCATCTTTCCTTTGAGACAGGATTGACAAGTTGCATATGATTGATATTCGAACGGATCCAAATATCCTTCTGTATGTAACTTTGTCAACCTTCTCTCATTGATGTGACCCAGTCTACAATGCCATAAGAAAGCCTGATTTGTTTCCGGAGACTTTCTTTTGTGTGTATTCTGGATATTGAAAATCCGTGGTTGGTTTAATACGTATATACCATTGCTCAAAGTACCTGACCCAATTGTTAGTGTTTATGCCCTAGAAGGCCATTACTGTATCATACTAGTTTGTATATTACTTAGTGGAAGCTTGGGATATTCACATGTATATAACAGTCTTGCTAAACATAGCAGTATGCTACTTGGTTTTTCTATCTTAATATGTGAGTATACGTATTGATAGAGCTCTTAGGATCTTGCTTGACTACCAGCGTTGTGATGGCAGTCAAACTAGTGGGGGCTGGGTAGTCTACAAGCAGATCCTTATTCTGGTCCTTAGTCGTAGGATTATCGAGACAGGGCATCGATACTCCGGAGTAGACTAGTGTGTACTCTTCTCATCCCAGTTGGGGGATGGTCTGTCCCACAGCCATCAGTACGTCGTACTGGAGATAGTATACAGGTGCTCGTTAGGTTACGGGTACACCGGACATGACTCATAGGGAACTGTTGGTTGGTTTTATACCAGTCGTCAGTTAACAGTTCCCAGGTGACATGAATACAGCATAGTCTGCAGACTTGACACTGCTACTTCGCCTCGAGTGTGTCCCACTGTTCTTAGATTGCTACCCTACCACGGCTCAAAGGAGTCGTGCAAACATGTGGCAGTTGGGTGCAGTCCCGAGCACTTGGAGGCAGTGGCGGTTAGACAGGATTCGTCTCTCCCGGTATTGGGGGTTGATATCGCGCTGTGTCAGAGAGCCATTACGCAAAGTCCCTGGCCAGGGCAAGCGAGATTTGCTGGTAGGTTCCAGTAGTTTCTCAGGGTGTAATGGGCTACGCTCCGACACGACTTATACCGCTTTTAGGAGACTGACGCTTGCCGCCCCCTAGGCCCGATATGCGATAGTCTTAGACAAACAGACCGGAATGTACGGAGATTGTCACAGCAGGCTCAGTAGGTGTTCGGATGGGTTTCCTCATCGACCTTCTTATCGACATCTACCTGGGGACCGTTACGTACAGCTAGTGCCGCTTGCGGTCTGTGGTTAAACCCACTGCCAGCGTAGTGTCGAGTCTTCAGAGTCCCACACAGAGAGTTTCCCTGCTTCGGGCGAAACGATAAAGAGGTCGTATGGTTTTACGACTGGGTTCGGACACATACGTGTTTTTACGCACGTACGATGTTCGGACAGTTTTTACTAGTCGGCTTTGGTTTAAGCCAGATTCTAGTATCGGATTATTAGATTTATACAGTCTAAAGTTTTTCCGTGTTTTTACGGATAGGAGGGGCGTTCCCGTAATTTGTCGGGAAGCTTCTTGAAGCATGGTGACTTGGGGGTTAAGGTGGCATTTGCATTAATTGGATAAGTGAGTCATGGTGTAAATCATACATGGAGTTAATGAATCAATTATGATTTATATGACTCATGTGATGAATCACTTAGTGTATTAATGAAACATGATGATATATCATTATTTGTTATTCATTTAATATATATGATATGTTTCATATATACACACATGATCTATTCATCCAAAAGGATTCTCATTCTCACCTTCTCTCTCCTCATACTCTCTCTCTTCAAAACCTAACCCTAACCTCTCATGTGTTGAGATCAAGGGTTAGCTAGACTAATACTTCCATAATCCAACTCTATATGACCTAGGTTGCATTGATTAGCACTTTGAGTAACCTAGTTACCTCAAGTTAGAGGTTAAGCTTGGAGTAAGAGCTCTCGGGTGGATCGTCTTTGACTCGAGGAGGCCGTTGAGGTGCCGACGTTCCAAAGAGCCTACAAGGAGTGGAGGATAGTGATGAAGACCCGAAGGACAAGAAACGTGAGGTATAACTTTGAATCAGAGTAGTTAAACCTTTTGTAGTTTGCTAGTAACGGTTTAGATACGATTCATGCGCTCAAGTCCGTGTTATGAACCTTTGAAGATCGTTTTTCATATATTCCGCCTCCCCGCAAGTTCGTGGGGTGCGTGACATGGACTTACAGTGGTATCAGAGACAACTAAACCATTACTAGCTTGTTAGCAACTAAGTAGAACTTCGATCGACGGAAAACACGAAAACAACACCTCGATACCCTTAACAGTTTCTGTTAATTTTAAATGTGTCAGAAATTTTTTTTGATAGGCCTTAAAATTCACAGCAGGGTATTATAAGAGTTCTGGGAAAATACGAGGTCCCAACTCGGCAATACGGCCGCGGAACCGCGGCCAAATGGTGCTTTTGGCCGCGGATCCGCCGCCGAGTCAACGCCGAGTTAACTCGGAGTTTCACAGTAATTCCTATGTTCTGGTGTTTTGTTTTCCTTTATGTTCTATTTCTACCCAGGTTACTTCAGTGCAGGTTTGCAATTGGGGTAGACACGGAAAATGGTTATCGATCGATATTCTAAGTTATTTGCTAATCGGGTTTTTATCTGTAATGTTTAATGTGTTTGTAAACCTCCCCTAACTTCTAGTATGTCGGTTGGCAGGGGGTTGCACATTTCTGTAATGTTTACAGTTTGTGTATATGAACTTCATTGGATCGTTGTGATGATTAGTGTCACGACCCGCAGGGTACGGAACGTGACTGGCACTTAAGTTTACGAAACGTCTCAAGACGTCCGTAAAATAAGTAAGCCAAAGCCAAGAAAACCAAAACCAAATAAGCAAAAGAGTGAAGAAAACCCAATCAATTGAAAGCGAGTTTATCAAATAAGTCATATAAAACCCTTTTTAAAAACAATATCAATTTTTTTCCGAAAATTTCGGCAGAGTCTCCTTTGTAAATACTGGCCCCCAAAATGGGTACAACAAGAATATAAATGAATCCAACAAATATGGCATCCCCAAGCGGGAGCTAGCTCTTCGCCACAAGGCGGTCACAAATCCCACGCAATATAAAGCAACAACATGCGAAATAATCATAATGAAGCATAAGAAAAACAGCATATCGGCTCAAGTGAGCTCGACCCCAAAATACAGCATAAAAGCCCACAAACCTCACAGTCTCATCTCTAGGTCAATATACAATAATACTGGTAGATAGAGTAGATGGAGTACACTAGATACAAAGAATATACAAGGTGGTGCAAAAATAATCATATAACCCACCTAAGAGCAAAACCTCGCGTCCAGGCAAAAGAAACAAGAGCGCCCGCCGCTACTGTACTGACGGAGCGGACCTGCAAAAGGCTGTGGCACAACGGGGGTGAGTTGCCAACTCGTGAGTAATAAATAACATCTACACAGGCTATCGTATGCATGCACACAAGTATTCTAGCATCTCTAATACAGGTATGACTGGATGCACTAGCAGGTGTGTATACAACATCAGTGTACTAGCAGGTGTATGTATGCAACATGAATATCTGAGGTCTCAATAGGTATATATAAGAAACATTTTATCTCTTTTGTTTTTGAAACTCTTTTAGAATGCCAGCATAATACTCAAAGAATCGACAAGAACCTGTGTCCAGCAACGACACCTAAAAGCTGTCTCAAATCTCATAAATCCATGTCATAGTGTCTCTGGCCTCAGCCATCCGGCTGACCCATCTCAATATCAATATCTCATCCTCTCGCGGCCCCGGTCGGTATCCTCTGGATATCCGCCGTGCCCAATGAAGTCACCGGTAGGTAATCCGTCCCCTGCCAGGCTCATCGTCAGCAACACGAGCTTCTTGCCCCGGGGTACCTTACCGGGCCCACCATGTACCCGAGACGGTTCATCCAACTCCTCGAAACGGGTCTCGAAAACCACAGCGAACTCATGGTGGACGACACTTACATCACTAGAAAACCGCAATTTACATATTTTAAAAATATAATAAGTTTAGAAATTTTGCGGCTTTCCCCCGAAATCCAGAATATCACAAAATCTCATGAAATCCTCATAAATGCATATGCCAATGATAATGAATGCATATGGTGTCAATAATCAAGTTGCGATGTATGATTGATAGATTAGGCATGAACAATTAATATGATGAAGTACATGCACATGAATAGCAATTCTACGATTTCATTTTAAGGAATTAAAGCAATAGCGCAAGTTTAAGTATCAATTATAGTAAAAGGGTTCAATTTAAAGGTTATCTAGTGTGGTGGAATGGCAATTACCAGGGTGTGTGTGTAAGAATGAATAGTGCTCGTGCTGCATATAAAATCCCTGGCAATGGTGCAGGTGTCCTATAAAATGGGTTCGCATATGTATGTCAATATAAGGCATGGATGCAGCAAATAATCATATAAGTAATACATCCCTAATTACTAACATCACTAAGAATCTTTTAAG
Organism: Agapanthus africanus; assembly: GCA_030015575.1. Taxonomy (NCBI): domain Eukaryota; kingdom Viridiplantae; phylum Streptophyta; class Magnoliopsida; order Asparagales; family Amaryllidaceae; genus Agapanthus; species Agapanthus africanus. The sequence goes on along the minus strand of CM057339.1, from coordinate 475,025,760 downwards.
TTACTAAAACTATCGGGCGACTTGCGCCATCCAACGATAGTCCCCCGTAGATGTTACATCTACTCACCGGAATCCCTAGCTAGTCACGTCCAATCACCGCCTTCCCTTTTCGTGCCGCGTCTGACGTCTCCGCGACCGAACCTGGAATTTACATCAATACCAAACATAAGGTTACATATCAAGAACGACGCAAAACCCAAACGAAAATACTAACGTTCACAAGCTAGGTACAACGTGCACAAAGTCCGCGGAACACACGCGAAAATCGCAAAAATCTACAAAAATGTCGATTTGGTCGCCCGGCAAAACTAAAACCCGATTACTCAAAAATCCGCACTCACGCATCCTAAACGTCATAGGATATGCCAACAATATAATCTAGATACCGCAATTAATTCGCCACAATAATATAATAAAAACCTAGTAAGCTAGAAGTTTGCAAATTTGGTGCAAACATCGACAATTTGCGACAAAGTGCACATATTATCACACAAATATCCAAATTAAACCATTAGAAAGCCATTACAATTAAATTAACCCCTTTACCATGCATCAAAACCCACATTCCATACACAAACCTTTTCTTGATTTTGGTAATTAGCAAAGCAAAGAAAATTTCACACAAGTTAACTTAGATTAGCAATACATCAAGCCACTTAAGCAAAGTAACCATATAGGTTGGTTAAGTAAACCACTAGATTAATTAACTAGATTTAATTAACTAAAACATAGTTTCAAGAAACCCTAGTTAACTCAACCATTAACTTTAAACAAAACTAGAATGAAAATAGCACTAAATTAACACTAAAACAATTTAATTAAAGGATTTTAACCATAAGAAATTAAAAGAGTAGAAATTATACCTCAAACCTATGGATCTAGTGAGAAGAAATTTGCCTCAATGATGGCCTCCTAGCACCATGATTCCAAGCAAGAGAGGTGAAGGAAAAAGGGATGAAGGATGGAGTTTAATTTGTGAGGTTTAAATTTGGAATTTTTGAAGCAACTTAATGAATTTTTTGAAGAAAATGAAAAGAACCAAGAGATGAAGGGGGGCTGCTGGAATTCGGCCAGAAATGAGGGAGAGGGGATGGTGTGGGGTGTAGGAAAGAAGTCTTGGTCAACTCCTACCAACCACAAAAGACTATACCCAAAAACAAATTCAAACCTTTCTCAAAACAACCATCATTTCCACACAATAAAACAAGCCAAGGAGCATGGAATTTTTCTGGACCTGATGGTGGTGGGGCTGGCCTAGGGCTGAGGGAAGAGAGAGAGAGGGGTTTTACAAAAGAAATTTTATGCAAAAAGACCCCCTACAAGTCAAAAATTGCAAGTTTAAGCTTAAATTCAATAAATTTCGTTTCCTATAATAAAAATTAGTTAAAAATCAAAATAAAATACTAAAAATTTATGTTACAACTAAATTTTAATTAACATAATTTTAAAGATTAAAATTAGCCCAGAAAAATTTGTATTTATCGCTAATTTAATGTATTTTCTTACCGGCTTAAAATAATATTGAAAAATTGAAAAATTAGGGAAAATTTTTAAACGACCAGAATTTCATAATTAACTCATTTGCTACTAAAAACTAGCAATTACCTATCCAAATTAGATATAATTAGTTCTAAACTGCAAAATAACAAAAAAGACGGTTTTCGGAAAAATACCGAATTTTCACCGATTTTCAGGAAAACACCAAAATGACTTTTCAAGACGCTACAATCTCCCCCCCTTAAAGAAATTCGGTCCCCGAATTTAAAAATATAACAACGCGTACCTTCAAAGAGATGGGGATATTTCTTCCTCATCTCGCCCTCGGTCTCCTAGGTAACCTCCTCGCTGCTCGGGCTACACCAAAGGACCTTGACGGTTGGTATAATCTTCGATCTCAACTTCTTCACCTGCCGATCCAGGATGGCCACCGGCTGCTCTGCAAAAGAAAGGTCGCGCTCTAGCTGGACTGTCGGGTGCTGAATCGCATGCGAAGGGTCGTGAAGGTACTTGCGGAGCATCGAAACATGGAAGACGGGGTGAACATCGGGAAAGCTGGGAGGAAGAGCCAAACGATATGCAACAGCGCCGACACGCTCGAGGATCTCGAAGGGACCTACGAATCTAGGGCTAAGCTTCCCCTTTCGCCCAAAACGCATCACGCCCTTCATCGGAGAGACCCTCAGAAAAACATGATCGCCAACTGCGAACTCTAACCTGCGACGCCGCCTGTCTGCATACGATTTCTGTCTGCTCTGAGCTGCCCTCATCCGGTCTTGGATCAACTGTATCTTCGCTGTCGTCTCCTCCACAAGCTGCGGCCCCAAAATGCTGCTCTCGCTGAGCTCTGTCCAACAGACAGGCGATCTGCATCTCCTCCCATACAATGCCTCGAAAGGTGCCATCTGAATAGTATCCTGGAAGCTGTTGTTGTAGGAGAACTCCAGTAGAGGTAAATGACGATCCCAGCCACCGCCGAAGTCTAAACCACACGCTCTGAGCATGTCCTCGAGAGTCTGAATGGTCCGCTCTGACTGTCCGTCGGTCTGCGGATGAAACGCTGTGCTGAAGCTCAAACGAGTGCCCAAAGCCTCCTGAAGTCTCTGCCATAGTCGGCTGGTAAACTGAGTGCCTCGATCTGACACGATACAAGTCGGTACGCCATGTAGTCGCACGATCTCATCAATGTAGAGCTGAGCATACTGAGCGAAGCTGAAAGTCGTCTTCACTGGCAGGAAGTGAGCCACTTTCTTCAATCTATCCACGATCACCCAGATGGATTCGTAACCTCGACTGGTCCTGGGTAGACCCACAACGAAGTCCATCGAAATCTGCTCCCATTTCCACTCCGGAATGGGTAACGACTGCAGCTCTCCTGCGGGCCTCTGGTGCTCGGCCTTGACTTGCTGGCAAGTCAGGCATCTCGATACAAACTCCGCAATGTCCCTCTTCATCCCGTCCCACCAGTAGGTCTCTCTCATATCGTGGTACATCTTGGTGGAACCGGGGTGGACACTATACACTGATCGGTGTGCCTCCTCAAGAATGTCGCGCCGCAATCCATCAGCATCTGGTACGCACAGTCTAGATCCATAACGTAAAATCCCCTGATCGTCAATCACGAACTCGGAAAATCTGCCCTATCCCATCTGTGCCATGATCTCTGAGCAACGGTCGTCACTGCGCTGTGCCTCATATATACGGTCAAGCAACTGTGGGCGTGCACGAACATGCGCGAGCTGTCCCCCTGTCTGAGTGAACTCGAACTCAACTCGGCTGTCGCATAACATCTGCCAATCTGCTGACGACTGCCTCTGCACTGCGCGCAAAAAGGATAGACTACTCCCGGGCCTCCTACTCAATGCATCTGCCACCACATTCGCCTTTCCTGGGTGATATAGGATCTCGCAGTCGTAGTCTTTCACCAACTCCATCCAACGACGCTGTCTGAGGTTCAGGTCTCGCTGCTGAAATATGTACTTTAAGCTCTTGTGATCAGTGAATATCTGACACGACTCGCCGTATAGGTAATGTCGCCAAATCTTCAGTGCAAAGACCACTGCAGCCATCTCCAAATCGTGAGTGGGGTAGTTCTGTTCATGCTTCTTCAGCTGCCGAGAAGCATATGCGATCACCCGGCCATGCTGCATCAACACGCATCCTAATCCCACTCGCGAAGCATCACAGTAGACCACAAATCCGCCTGATCCCGAAGGCAAAGATAATACCGGCGCCGTAGTCAAACGAGTCCGTAGCTGCAGAAAACTGCGCTCGCACTCCTCCGTCCAGACGAAAGGAACTCCCTTCCGGGTCAAACCGGTCAACGGTGCAGCTATACGGGAGAAGTCCTGAACAAAACACCTGTAGTAGCCCGCCAGGCCTAGAAAACTACGGATCTCAGTAACCGATGTAGGTCGGGGCCACTGCTGAACAGCCTCAATCTTCTTCGGGTCCACACATATGCCGTCTCTCGTAACCACGTGACCCAAGAATCCGACGTTGTCCAGCCAGAATGCACACTTGGAGAACTTTGCGAATAGCTGGTGCTCCCTCAGAGTCTGTAACGTAATCTGCAAGTGCTGCTCGTGCTCCTCTCTGCTCCGGGAGTACACCAAGATATCGTCGATAAACACGATGATGAACAAGTCAAGATACGGCCTGAATGTACGGTTTATCAAATCCATGAATGCTGCTGGGGCGTTGGTGAGTCCGAACGACATCACCAAAAACTCGTAGTGGCCATAGCGTGTTCGGAAGGCTGTCTTCGGTATATCCTCCTGTCGAACTCGCAGCTGATGGTATCCTGATCGCAAGTCGATCCTCGAAAAATAACCCGCGCCCTGGAGCTGGTCGAACAAATCATCAATACGTGGCAACGGATATCTGTTCCGAACGGTAACTTTGTTCAGCTGGCGGTAGTCGATACATAAGCGCAAACCTCCATCCTTCTTCTTGACAAACAGGACCGGAGCACCCCACGGAGAAACACTAGGTCGAATAAGCCCCTTCTCTAACAAATCCTGCAACTGATCCTTCAGCTCTCGAAGCTCAGCCGGGGCCATCCGATAAGGCGGTAGAGAAATAGGCCCCGAGCCGGGAATCAAATCGATGCAGAACTCAACGTCGCGCTCAGGTGGTAGCCCAGGTAGCTCATCAGGGAAAACATCAGGGAACTCACAAACAACAGGGACCCGGTCCAACGGAACCTCTGCAGCTCGAGTGTCACAAATATACGCTAAGAATCCCTGACATCCCTTCCGCAAGAGCTGACCAGCGCGAAGAGACGAAATTAAGCTGGGAAGGGTGACACTGCGGTCTCCCTGAATAACAAAGACTGGCTCTCCCGGAAAGCTAAATCTGACTGCCTTCTCACGGCAGTCCACCGAAGCATAACAAGTGGCTAGCCAATCCATGCCCAGAAGCACATCAAAGTCCAACATATCGAGGAGAATTAAATCAACTGATGAATCCCTCTCCCCGATACGAACGGAACACAATCGAAATACAAAATGAGCGACAAACGACTCTCCTACCGGAGTAACAACAACAAGCAGATGATCTAACGACGAGGACTCACGGCCCAACATCGGTGCAAAGTGTGTAGAGACGTACGAATGTGTGGAACCTGGGTCAAATAATACCCGGGCATCGAAAGAACAAACTGGCAAGGTACCTGTCACAACGGCATTGGATGCCTGCGCATCCTGCGGTGTCAAAGCAAATACTCGGGCCTGTCCTCCACCGATAGCGGGCTGATCTCGACCTCCGCCTTTGCCTCCTCGTCCTCTCTGAACAGGACCGCCGCGTCCACGGCCTCTGGGTGCATCTAACTGGCGTGGAGCATCGCCTGTGGTAGGAAGTAGGGCTCTCTGAGGAAGGGGTGGTGATGGTGGTAGGGTCACATGCGGAACTGTCGCTGCTCCCTGTCGTCTCACCGGACAGTCTCTGATAAGATGGTGCGGACTCCCGCACCCAAAACACCCTGGCGACAGCTGCTGCCCCTGGGGATAAGAACCATATAACTGTCCCCGCCCAAATCCTCTGCCAGGCCTATCTCTCGGAAAGAAACTGGCGCGCTGCCTCTGAGACAGTACATCGGTGAGAATCCTCTTCGGCCCAGAAACGGCCGAAGTCTGTGATATGCGTGCCTCCATCCGCAATGCCGTATCCATAGCAGCTGAATAAGTGTCGTAGTGCTGGGCGCCAATGGCAAGATATAGCTGGGCATCAAGTCCCTGTACGAACCTCTTCACCATCTTCTCCTAGGTATCCACCAAATACTGAGCATATCGGGATAACTGTGTAAACTGGATGTCATACTCAGACACCGTCATCCCAGGTGTCTTGACTAAGGCCTCGAAGCTACGAGCTCTGGCGTCACGAACGCTCTCTAGAAGGAAACGAGCTAGAAAGACCGCTGTAAACTCGACCCAAGTCATAGGCGGTAGACCTGCAGCTCGACCTCTCAAGACTGACTCCCACCATGTCTGCGCGAGACCCTCTAGTCGGAAACTCATAAGCTCTACCCATCGATCATCCGAACATCTCAGCGAACGGCAGATCCTGGCTAAACTGTCAAGGAACGTCTGGGGGTCCTCCGCTGCCTCGGTGCCGGTGAATACTGGAGGTCTCAGCCTCATGAAATCCTGTAGTGAAACCGGGATGGTCACGGTGGTAGTAGTAGGAGCAGGTATCATGGTCGTCTGTGATGTAGTAGGTGCGTCGTCCGGTCTCGGTGTACGACTGGCTGCAACTAGGGATCCTACCATCTGACGTAGCTCCTGCATACCCCCCATCATCTGTCGCATCTCCTCCATACCAGTCTCGAGCCTATCCATACGGCCTGGGGAAGGTGGATCGGTCTGTCCCTGCGGCGTAGGCATACCACCCTGCTCAGTCCTAGTCTCGGACGAGCCAGCTCGAATCTCGTCTCGGGCGGCAGCCCTCTGTGCCCTCGTAGCCTTCGGCGGCATAGTGGCTGTTACAGGAAAATGGATAGTAAGAACAGTGCAATAGGATCATAGGATACACGGAATTGAAGAAGGAATTTTCAAGCAAGTATATCCTAAAGTCACTTAGGCGGAGTACCGTATCGCAAGTATGCCGCGGACATACACACGCTACGTTACCCTACTTAAGTCACTTACTCCATCTACCAAGGGTCATCCTACACTCAAAAAGGTAAAACCTATCGCTCTGATACCAACTTTGTCACGACCCGCAGGTTACGGAACGTGACTGGCACTTAAGCTTACGAAACATCTCAAGACGTCCGTAAAATAAGTAAGCTAAAGCCCAGAAAACCAAAACCAAATAAGCAAAAGAGTGAAGAAAACCCAATCAATTGAAAGCGAGTTTATCAAATAAGTCATATAAAACCCTTTTTAAAAACAATATCAATTTTTTTCCGAAAATTTCGGCAGAGTCTCCTTTGTAAATACTGGCCCCCAAAATGGGTACAACAAGAATATAAATGAATCCAACAAATATGGCATCCCCAAGCGGGAGATAGCTCTTCGCCACAAGGCGGTCACAAATCCCACGCAATATAAAGCAACAACATGCGAAATAATCATAATGAAGCATAAGAAAAACAGCATGTCGGCTCAAGTGAGCTCGACCCCAAAATACAGCATAAAAGCCCACAAACCTCACAGTCTCATCTCTAGGTCAATATACAATAATACTGGTAGATACAGTAGATGGAGTACACTAGATACAAAGAATATACAAGGTGGTGCAAAAATAATCATATAACCCACCTAAGAGCAAAACCTCGCGTCCAGGCAAAAGAAACAAGAGCGCCCGCCGCTACTGTACTGACGGAGCAGACCTGCGAAAGGCTGTGGCACAACGGGGGTGAGTTGCCAACTCGTGAGTAATAAATAACATCTACACAGGCTATCGTATGCATGCACACAAGTATTCTAGCATCTCTAATACAGGTATGACTGGATGCACTAGCAGGTGTGTATACAACATCAGTATACTAGCAGGTGTATGTATGCAACATGAATATCTGAGGTCTCAATAGGTATATATAAGAAACATTTTATCTCTTTTTGTTTTTGAAACTCTTTTAGAATGCCAGCATAATACTCAAAGAATCGACAAGAACCTGTGTCCAGCAACGACACCTAAAAGCTGTCTCAAATCTCATAAATCCATGTCATAGTGTCTCTGGCCTCAGCCATCCGGCTGACCCATCTCAATATCAATATCTCATCCTCTCGCGGCCCCGGTCGGTATCCTCTGGATATCCGCCGTGCCCAATGAAGTCACCGGTAGGTAATCCGTCCCCTGCCAGGCTCATCGTCAGCAACACGAGCTTCTTGCCCTGGGGTACCTTACCGGGCCAACCATGTACCCGAGACGGTTCATCCAACTCCTCGAAACGGGTCTCGAAAACCACAACAAACTCATGGTGGACGACACTTACATCACTAGAAAACCGCAATTTACATATTTTAAAAATATAATAAGTTTAGAAATTTTGCGGCTTTCCCCCGAAATCCAGAATATCACAAAATCTCATGAAATCCTCATAAATGCATATGCCAATGATAATGAATGCATATGGTGTCAATAATCAAGTTGCGATGTATGATTGATAGATTAGGCATGAACAATTAATATGATGAAGTACATGCACATGAATAGCAATTCTACGATTTCATTTTAAGGAATTAAAGCAATAGCGCAAGTTTAAGTATCAATTATAGTAAAAGGGTTCAATTTAAAGGTTATCTAGTGTGGTGGCATGGCAATTACCAGGGTGTGTGTGTAAGCATGAATAGTGCTCGTGCTGCATATAAAAACCCTGGCAATGGTGCAGGTGTCCTATAAAATGGGTTCGCATATGTATGTCAATATAAGGCATGGATGCAGCAAATAATCATATAAGTAATACACCCCTAATTACTAACATCACTAAGAATCTTTTAAGTTACTAAAACTATCGGGCGACTTGCGCCATCCAACGATAGTCCCCCCGTAGATGTTACATCTACTCACCGGAATCCCTAGCTAGTCACGTCCAATCACCGCCTTCCCCTTTCGTGCCGCGTCTGACGTCTCCGCGACCGAACCTGGAATTACATCAATACCATACATAAGGTTACATATCAAGAACGACGCAAAACCCAAACGAAAATACTAACGTTCACAAGCTAGGTACAACGTGCACAAAGTCCGCGGAACACAAGCGAAAATCGCAAAAATCTACAAAAATGTCGATTTAGTCGCCCGGCAAAACTAAAACCCGATTACTCAAAAATCCGCACTCACGCATCCTAAACGTCATAGGATATGCCAACAATATAATCTAGATACCGCAATTAATTCGCCACAATAATATAATAAAAACCTAGTAAGCTAGAAGTTTGCAAATTTGGTGCAAACATCGACAATTTGCGACAAAGTGCACATATTATCACACAAATATCCAAATTAAACCATTAGAAAGCCATTATAATTAAATCAACCCCTTTACCATGCATCAAAACCCACATTCCATACACAAACCTTTTCTTGATTTTGGTAATTAGCAAAGCAAAGAAAATTTCACACAAGTTAACTTAGATTAGCAATACATCAAGCCACTTAAGCAAAGTAACCATATAGGTTGGTTAAGTAAACCACTAGATTAATTAACTAGATTTAATTAACTAAAACATGGTTTCAAGAAACCCTAGTTAACTCAACCATTAACTTTAAACAAAACTAGAATGAAAATAGCACTAAATTAACACTAAAACAATTTAATTAAAGGATTTTAACCATAAGAAATTAAAAGAGTAGAAATTATACCTCAAACCTATGGATCTAGTAAGAAGAAATTTGCCTCAATGATGGCCTCCTAGCACCATGATTCCAAGCAAGAGAGGTGAAGGAAAAAGGGATGAAGGATGGAGTTTAATTTGTGAGGTTTAAATTTGGATTTTTTGAAGCAACTTAATGAATTTTTTGAAGAAAATGAAAAGAACCAAGAGATGAAGGGGGGCTGCTGGAATTCGGCCAGAAATGAGGGAGAGGGGATGGTGTGGGGTGTGGGAAAGAAGTCTTGGTCAACTCCTACCAACCACAAAAGACTATACCCAAAAACAAATTCAAACCTTTCTCAAAACAACCATCATTTCCACACAATAAAACAAGCCAAGGAGCATGGAATTTTTCTGGACCTGATGGTGGTGGGGCTGGCCTAGGGCTGAGGGAAGAGAGAGAGGGGTTTTACAAAAGAAATTTTATGCAAAAAGACGCCCTACAAGTCAAAAATTGCAAGTTTAAGCTTAAATTCAATAAATTTCGTTTCCTATAATAAAAATTAGTTAAAAATCAAAATAAAATACTAAAAATTTATGTTACAACTAGATTTTAATTAACATAATTTTAAAGATTAAAATTAGCCCAGAAAAATTTGTATTTATCGCTAATTTAATGTATTTTCTTACCGGCTTAAAATATTATTAAAAAATTGAAAAATTAGGGAAAATTTTTAAACGACCAGAATTTCATAATTAACTCATTTGCTACTAAAATCTAGCAATTACCAATCCAAATTAGGTATAATTAGTCCTAAACTGCAAAATAACAAAAAAGACGGTTTTCGGAAAAATACCGAATTTTCACCGATTTTCAGGAAAACACCAAAATGACTTTTCAAGACGCTACAATTAGCCGGGGTTTGAGATGGGTTTTATATTCATTCATTCGATGTAAATTGTAATATGATGTAATATTCTTTTGCGGGGCACATCCAGGTTGCGGTTGTAGCCACCGTTGTATTATTTCATTTACTGTTTTTGCTCCTAGGATAGACCCAAGGTGGGGTACACAAACAACCGGGTATGTCGAAGTGTTTAGTGTCCTACTCACGTTGTTGAGGGAGACCGCTTCACTTCGGGTACTTGGAGGGTAGTTTGCCGTACCCGTAGGGGTCTAGGGTGGGGTAAAGGCTATTCATCACAACTGTGTAATCCGTATTTTGTTGCAGGCTCAAAGCAAACGCGGATTGCTTGTATATCCAATAATGTTCATCTGAGATCTGGAATGCCTATTATTGCGTCTGACGAATGTACAATATCTATATATGATAGCTATTTAGACGTCACTTATGTTTTACACCCCCGCTAGCCCAGCCCCCGCTCTGTCGTTAGTTAAGTAACCTAACGGGTGATGACGGGACCCAGTGGCGAATGCAGATGGCAAAAGAGGACGTTGTTTTTTCGTTGTTTTCTGCAATGATAGGTTAAATGATGGTACGCATTAGTTTAATGCAAAGAAAATAAACCAAAGTTGAATCGTTGGAACAAATTTAAAAGAAACCACTCGGTTATTTTAAAAGAGCAGATTTTTAATTGCGGAGCTTTAACCACTCCTTTTTAAAAAGGCTATCAGGTTCCTTCGATTATATCAAGTTCACTACGTTCATGGTTTCGCCAAAACCAGTCGTAGCCCTCCGTCATTTCTTATGGATGGTCGGTAGTATTCAAGCTATGTTTGTTGGCTTTCGTCAAGGCATAGTGTTTGGTAGCTGCTGGGGTATTCATTTGTTGCATAGATAGATGGGTTGGTTTGGGAAAGTCGTATAACCTTGTTGGCTTTCGTCAAGGGTATATACGGGTGGGTTCAAATTAACAAGATAATGATGGGCTGAACTTGACATGTGTTTTATGATTTGTTGGCTTTCGTCAAGGTCATAAGAAAATGGGGCAAAAATCCACATCGGGAGTTTCTAAAGAAACTGAAACTTGCTAGTGTTGCATACCATTTGGAGTTTGATGAATATTGGTAGGATTCCTTCAACATTATCATACGATGATATTTGGATCCCGATCCTACTGTGAGTATATGCTACTTATCAGGAGATTCATCACTTAACGATCAATGCTATAAACCAAGTAGGTGTCGAGAAAGGTGTCAGCGGGGCTACGCCCCCAGAGAAAAGAGGTTATTTAATTAAGGAACTTCGCGAAAGCGTTGGAAAACCTCCCTCGAAGTACCAACACTAGCCTGGCTGAACGGTTAAACAAGTATTGTATAGTGAGAATAGTCCTGGCTAATTCTTCTTTTATGGTTTGAGGAAGGATTCGAGAAATAGTGCGAGCCATCCAGTTTAGATAAATTAAAAACCAATCTAAACTTGCAAGAGCATCATGCTAAAGTGTTTTCTTCTCTCTCTCTCATTGCAGCGACCTTGTGACCATGACTAGGTTACATCAAGATAACAAGTTGACTGAATCTAACTTATTTGACTGGCAAAGGTCTGTCCAGATGTCCATTGCCTATGACAAGCTGGACCACCCTATTACTACTCAAGATCCCGCCGTCCCAAGTCCAGTTTCCACCGTCGCGGATATGGATATCCGTCAGACAAGGGAAAAAGATAAAGCGAAAGCTAAGTGCCTCGTGTTGACTTCAGATGATGGTGTATACCAGAAGCAACACGAGAAGATGGACTTAGTTTCCATCTTTCTCCATAACAAAGATTTATATGGAGAGCAATCTCATATCGCAAGATATGAGACCTCGAACGATTTAATTCAAGCGAGGTTGGCTGTCGGGTCATCTGTAAGGGACAACGTCCTTACAATGACTAGCTCTGTTGATGAGCTCAAGGACCTGGAGACCACGTTGGGAAACAGGTCATGCGCTGACTTATTTCCACAGTCCCTACTGTAGGGTTCCTAGGCATACTTAAGAGGCTCCATAAGGCATCAACCATGCCAAAATCAAAAAATTTCATATGCCGAGAAACCCTAAGGCAAGATCGTTACTAGAGGTAAGGAGAAAGCAAGCAAGTTAAGAACTTTAACTACAAGTGAAAGGGATTACAACCTTTGTAGATCCGGTCCTCCACTTCTTTACCTCCGTGTTGACGTCCCTCCGCTGCGATCATCGGGATCCTGGACTCTAGCGTTGGTTTCATCGGAGAAATGAGCGGGCTAGGTCGTTGACTTCGATGCCGAAAATGATCTACGTCGAGGCGACTCAAACTCAAGCTCCATCTTCACTTGGTCATGAACCTTGTGAAGAAAACACCCTATACAACATGGAAAGTGGTAGAGGATGAAGAAATAGGAAGTGGGTTCACTTTGGATTTGGATTTCTCACTTGATTTCAACACTTGAAATTTTCTAGCAAGGTTTTCTTTTCTTCATGAAGAAGAAGAAGAAGAAGAAGAAAGAAAATGAATAATCTTTTAAAATAATAAATCAAGTGAAGACTTATCATAATGCAACCATGGGTAAGTTTAACTCATGTAGAGAGCAAACCATTGTTTAGGTAATGGTTAGGTTTAAGAACAAAACAAAATGGCTAGACTTTTCAAAGATACTAAAAGCTTCATGAAGCTTCAAGTATAATACAAGAAAAGCCACCATTTTGTTTAATCAAAATAAATAAAGAAAATAAAACCCTAACCATTAACTAAACATGGTGTAAATCATACACATACCCAAGTTTGCATGTATCATCTAACATGATACAATCTAGTGCACAAAAAAATATATCACATATACAACTTGTGCACATCAAGTGAGAAAATCAATCTTAAGTGAACCAATACTAGTTAATGTAAAGTGATATATCAAATATATAATTATACATTAAATCATTAAATCAATACTTGATTTAATGATCCGGTCATATCGCATATAACCGACTAATATCTAGTGTATCAATGTATCGAATCAACACTTGATTCGGTAACCCGGCTATATCACATATAACCGTCCCATGATACAAATCGTGAGAATAGAATACAGTATCTCATACTTGTATTATTCTCGGTCCCGTACATATCTCATATGCGCTCCTATTTCGTTTCGCTTGAGCCAGGAAACCCCTGTGTAGGAATCTAAAGACTCGTCAATACGCCGGTAGTAGGTGGTGATCATATCAATCACCCACAAGCCGCAAGCGGTCTGCTAAACGTAACGGCCACCCGGGTATTGAGCGATCAGAAGATCAACAAGCAAGCCCTCTAGTTTGTAAGTCTACGCTAGCGCCCCGGCCGTCTACAGACGCCAAATGCGGAACAAAAACTTTTAAACTGGCGCTATCGTATACTTTAACCCGGATCTGCCATTATTGCTAAACTAACAAACTGTAAAGAGTGTAGAAAGGTTGTACCGAACGATCCGAGTCCTTCGTTCTTCAACCATCATCCCACGCTGCGTTGCGGCTGCTCCGATCTCGTCGATCTCCGATCTCCTCGTCGAGGTGGCACCACATGATCGGTTCTTTAAATGGGCTCCCGCCTCTGACTCGAGGCAACTCGATCGTCAAGTTTGCTAAAAGAGACGACCAAGAATGATATAGAGAATGAGTAGATGACTTTGTCTCACTTCGTCCAAATCCCTGGACGATCGGTTAATGAAGTCGCCGAGGGAATTGGGTGATGGAATGAAATGAGCTGTGGATTCCATACACCCCAAATCTATCATAATCTTTTTTCCAATGAAAAATCATCAAGTAGTGAGAGAGAAAGAGGGGGCCGGCCTCATATATGGAGAGGGGGTGACCGTAGGAGAGGGGGGGTGACCACAACATCAAGCATATCATGTATGAAAAGATCTTAATCAAAACAAAAAGCATTAAGGTTAAAGCATGACTCACAAACCTAGTCATCATGCATTAATGAACCCTTAAATGCAACCAATGAAAACTAAACACCAATAATCCTAGTCACCTCATCTAGAATCTTCTAGAAGAATCCACACTCATCTCAAGAAAAGATAAACCCGTCTTTAACCAAATGTTAAAAGACGGCTGATAGAAAACTGAAAACTGGCAACTTCCAAAAGTGATCCTGAAACGAATTTCAGGACAACCCCGAAACTGTATAAATATACCCGCATTTGTATTACGACCGAATACAAATGCAACTGAGACAAAGATATTATACATACTCAATATAATACTCGGATCCGGCTTAAACCAAAGCCGACCAGTATCATCTGCCCGAAAACTGACACGTGCGTAAACGCACGTGCATTTTCCGAACCCTGCCATAAAACCATACGGCCTCTACAACGTTTCGCCCGAACTTGGGAAACTGTCTGTGGGGGACTCTAATGACTCGTCAGTACCCTGGCAGTGGGTTTAACCACAAACCGTCAGCGGCACTAGCAATGCGTAACGGCTGCCCACGGACTGACCTCAAGGGAGACTGATGAGCGCACTCAAGGGTGGCCGATGAGCGAACTCATCCAGAAACCCTACTGAGCCTAACAGTGACAATGTATATACAGTCCGGTCCGTTCGTCAATGAGTATCGCATATCTGCCTAGGGGGCTAGCAACGTCAGACCCCCAATAGCAGTATAAGTCGTGTCAGAGTGAAGCCCAATAACACCCTGAGATACTACTGGAGTACCTACCAGTAAATCTCCTGCCACGGCCGTGGGCTTTGTGTAATGGCTCTCCTAGACACAGCACGACCTCGCCCCCAATACCAGGAGAGACGAATCCCCTGCCGATCCGCTTACGTGCCTCCATATGGCTCGGGACTGTACCCAAAAGCTACCTGTTTGCACGACTCCTTTGAGCCGTGGTAGGGTAGAAATCAAAGCACAGTGGGAACTCACACGAGACAAATGACGACCTCAGGTCGATGAACTAACCTGTACACATGTCACCAGGGAACTGCTATCTGACCGTAGATATAATACTAACTAGCAGATTCCCGGCGAGTCCTGTCCGGTGTACTCATAACCCAATGAGCACCTGTATACATCTTAGGTGATCCAACTGACACCAGTGGCTTGTGAGACCGGCCACCGCCCCTCGTCGGGGTCTCGACTGTACACACTAGTCTACTCCGGAGTATCGATGCCCTGTCTCGAAACTCCCACGACTAGGGACCACAATTAAGGATATGCATATAAACTACCCAACTCTCACGTATATGATCGCCATCATACTGTTGGTAGTAAAGCAAGATCCTAAGGGCTCTATCAAAGTGTAACATGCAATCAGTCACCTGAACATGTACACGACTGATAAAGGCAAACCAGATAGCATACTATCATCTCGAGTAAGACTGTACTACTGGGATAGGTCCTCCGCAATCATTGCAATCACGTACCTGCGATCCAATAATTGACTATGAGGGCACTATCTCCAACAATCTCCCACTTGCACTCAAGGCTAATATTGCGATGTTGACTACTCACAGCCCGTGTGAAACCGAACATCCAACTCCTCTACTAATCAGTTTCACAAAGCCCGTTTGTAAAACTATTGTGTTCGAGAAATAGCCTCAGTGAGTGGATCCGCCTAGAAGTTTCTTTCTGTATCTCTCTTAATCTCAAGTTCGCGGAGAAAGCCATCTCCCGAATTGAGTAATACCTGTCTTAGAATATGTCTGGATATCTGATGGGACCTTAGTTCATAAATGAACTCCATATCCAAACTTCTTAGACTGTATGGATCACTGAACCTAATCAGTATCCGGCACCATGCCACCCACAGTATCCTCTTGGACCACCTGTCTATAATACTGTCCCCTTCGTCAGAGGGAAAACTATAACTCTGACAATCACTCTGTCAACCATGTCACCTTTGAAGCCTGGAATGATAACCGTCTCCCGAAGGAGGCTGCCGTCATCAAATCCGTAGAACATGTACTTACGTTCTAAAACTGCTTCCTTATGTTTCTCCAGGATTGGATTAATACAAACTTATTGCATCTAGTGCAAAACCAACATTTGGTGTGGTACTTGACATCTTATGATTGACTCAATTGCCTAAGCAAGTGATCTGCCAATCATGCACATCCCTCTCCCCTTTAGTCTATACGACACCTTTAGAGAGGGTGACTCCATCACCTGCAGGTACACCACCATGCTAGGAGTCATCTATTCTAAAAACCATTAGAATACTGTCAAATTACCTACATTGGGAAACTACCCAAATCCAGATCTAAAACCATAGATCTAGAAACCATAATGTCAAATATTATATCCATATCCTGTCTGGAGAAACAACTGTGTGACGACCACAGTACAACCAATCGTAGTATTGGAATTTTACATCCTACTCTGTGATGTCATCCAGATACCATGACATCACACCCTACTACCTTCTTAACTGATCCATCCCCTATTCTGATTGAAGTCAAACCCATGACTGTCATATCAAAATTAGATGATCTATCTCCGCTATAACTGCTCAAGTCTATAAATAGATATAAGCATATTGCGCACTATGTTTCTGCTGCTCCCACTGACTACGACAACCCTCCTACCGGGTCTCATATCCTGGAACAACAATAGTGTCAAGTCTGGGTAGATAAGAACCTCTCTGTCACCGTCCTTGAGGCTACCGAAGTACCTCTCGGGTGTCTGAGGTTACCTACCATATCTGCGGAGTGGCTATTGGAATGTCAAACCTGATTGAATATATAGGTCCTATTAAATTTTCCGTAATCGTTCGCGGTTCTGGAATCACTTCCAGTTCTACCATACTCCCACTACTGTTTTCTGAATAAGATCCATTTTACTAAAACTGTGGCAAGTCAAGAACAATATCACTATTGATCTTCTAAATGGTAGAATATCAACCCTCGTCATAGCCAGGGTCAACCCACAAACAGCCATTACAGAAACGTGCCCTGAGTTATCCAGAGTCTGGTTTTAATCATAAGCTGGACAACTCCCCGTACCTTAACATCTTTTAAGGTACGATCCATTCTATATCCAATATAGAAACTTTGGCACTTATTTAATTGGAACCATATTCAATCCATGCATCTGTCTCCAGTGCATATCAACTTAATGGAAAGAGGCTAATCAGCATTACTCAACTTAGGAATCCATCCAATTATGAGTAACCTGAAAGAGAAACACGTTTCTCAAAACCATCACTATCATCTGAATACCAATCACAAGAATCTACATCTTCGATCTCTTTGAAGAATCCCGATACTTGTGATACCTGGTTCTCTACTTTATTCTTATACCCACAACTTCTCAAAACTTAGACCTTGTATTTCTACGAAACACTCGTCTAAATACTAGAGAAGTTATAAGTAAACAGAACATAGTACGAGGACCTACCCCTTTGTCCTGAAGGACACTTGGACAACATACAATACTCTGTATAAGTCCGCTGAGTTGAACAACTCAAAACCTGTGCGTTGTAGGTGGAAAACTGTACCCTGGCGATTTCCTCAAATATCACCAATTACAACGAATTCCGATATAATGAGGATGATCACCTAATTCCCAATATCTTACTCCCACTCATCATCTGTAAAACCATACAGATATGAGAATGAAACCTGGTAAATACATACCCTTGGAGTAAGTGTCTAATCGGGAAAACAGTTTTTCCTTTAACAATGCACTGAAACATGAAAATGTTTCGTAGGGGTATCCTGGTATTCATAGCAATGCCTCATCCATAATCCAATTCATGACTTCAACCGTATATTTTATTGCCATCTCTCCAAATCCCTTTATTTGTCTTTAGTCGTTACCTTCTGTACACCATCGTTAGGCTAAATGGTTTTCTTCCTTCCCTACCGTTCGGCACCAGCCTATGGTTTGGAAGAAGACTATCCAGTAAGCATAATAGGTGTACCCTCCTAAACTAAGGAGTACTCGCATCTCGAGAGAAGGTGACGATAAAAGACAACTGAATAATACCTTATTCTTTTAAAGGTGAAATAGGAGTGGCGATGAAGTACGCGGTTTTGGTCGTGAATGATATCAGTCGCAATTTACTTTGCCCTCTTTCTAATCCCTTTATTTTGTCTTTACATATTACCTTCTGCACACCCTACTTAGGCTAATTGGTTTTCTTCATTCCCTACCTTTCGGCACAAGCCTATGGTTTGGAATAAGACTATCCAATAGGCGTAATAGGTGTACTCTCCTAAACCAAGGAGCTCTCGCAACCTGAGAGAAGGTGATAATAAAAGACAACTGAATAAACCAATTCTATTTCTCCTGAACCTGGATCCATCCTCGAAGAAGTCCCTTCGAGTTCGTATATAACCATACGATGGATCTATCCAATGGAAGTGGATATCCGTAGTAATACGGGTGTTCTGAGAAATAAAAAGGGTAGAAGGAGTGGCAATGACTTATGCAACATAGACAATCCAAAAGCCAGTATTATAAGAAGGTTCGGTCAACTTGGTCACTGAGTCATAGTCTAGGGTCGGTCAAAGGTCGCTGCCAAAGAGAGAGAGAGAAAAGAAACACTCTGCGTGCACTCTAACCTAGATCAGAATGGTCATCATTTTATCTAATCCGGAAACCTCCCACTGTCCTGTCAAATTCTCCTCCAAACCTAAAGAAGAATCAATCGGGATCACCCGAAGAGTAAACCAACTCATCAGTGGGAATCGGGATCCAACTCTCATCGCATGATAACGTGATGGAATGCATCCACGTTACTCATACTTCAGAAGGTATGCGCATACTTGGCAAGTTTCAGTTTCTTTAGAAACTCCCGATATAGTTTTTGCCCCATGCTCTTATGATCGTGACTAAGGGCCAGCCCACCATAAGTCACATGTCAAGTTCTTCCCATCATTATCTTGTTAATTTGAACCCACCCGTACTCGCCCTTGACTAAGGGCCAACAAGGCTGTACGACTGTCCCAAACCAACTCATCTATCTATACAACATGTGAACACCCCAGCAGCTACCAATCACTATGTCCTAGCTAAGGGCTAGATCAACATAGCTTGAATACTACTGACCATTCATATGAAATGACGGAGGGCTACGGCTGGTTTTTGGCGAAAAACCTTTAGCGTAGTGAACTTGATATCGCTGAAGGAACCTGATAGCTTTTTAAAATATAGTGGCGAAAACCTTATGCTAAAGAGGTCACTCCCGGTAAAGGGATCTCGGCTCTTTCCTCGTGGAATGAGGTGCAGGATATTCCACTGAATACCGCTATGCAAAGCAACTTGTAATCGACTATAGTGAAGTTATTACCCTAACGCAAACTTTTGCCCAAGGGGTCGGTCCCGGTGAAGGGATATCGGCCCTTGCCCCGTCGAATGAGGTGCTGGATATTCCACTGAATACCGCTATGCATAACAAAAGGAAACGTCTTTGCAATAACACTTTTTAAATTTGTTCCAACAACTGAAAACAGGTTTGTTTAACTTTGCATTGATCAGAATCAACGCAGTCCCATCATCTAATCACACCAGAAAAGAACGAAAATAAAATGTACGTATATTCCATCCGCATTCGTCTCTGGGTCCCGTCATCACCCGTTAGGTTACTTAACTAACGACAGAGCGGGGACTGGACTAGCGCGGGTGTAAAACATATACAACATCTAATAGTATATAAACCAATATACATAATCGCTCCAGGCGTGATAGTATGCAACATTACAGAAAAGTAATAAGCATCACAGAACAATACAGATAATCTGGGATCCCCGAGTTTCACAGAGTCGCTGCTGAAACTCGACGTTCCCCTGTCGTGTGGATAGCCTGTGCAATGAAACCTAGACCCCTACGGGTGCGGCAAGTTACCCGCCAAAACCTGAAGCGAGGTAGTCCCCACAGCATAGTGAATGGAACACCCGGCACTTCACAGAATCCGGTAAATTGAGCACCCCTCCTTGGGTCAACCTGTACCCCCTACGAGTGCGGCGAATAGTCTGCCAATTTTAGAGTGGGGCCCCTCTGCCTCCCAAAGCCATGAGATGCGGACCCGTTGCCCTCCAGAACCCGGCTATCCGTGCACTCCGTCTCGGGGCAAAACCTAGTACAGTAATGAAAAATAGTACAATAGGTACATCGACCGCAACCTGGTCATGCCCCAAAAGAATATTATACAACAGGCAGTGACGGCAGTCCACAAGTTGGACGCTCGCCCCGCAATATCAAATGTACAAATAAACACAAATTGTACTACCATTGCACACTGCTATCCACCACGACAAATCTGCAACATCACAGCACAACACAGAACATCAACGCGAATGTCACGTTCGCAAACCCGTCTAAAAGAACTATAGCAATCAGACGCGGTTTACCGATCAAATGACATTCCCGGTCGGAGATATAATGTAAGCACTGTAAACTAACGTGTTTAAATTTCGATCGACCAAAGACCAAATATCAAAAAGTGGGCCCCACTGCTTACTGGTGAACAGTAACAAAATCTGGGCCAAAACTATATATACCAAAAATCCCAATTTGCAATAGAGAATGCACTGTAGAAATTTGGCCGAGTGAAGTAACTTTCTTGCGGCGGTTCCGCGGCCAAACCCATGGTGGGGCCGCGGAACCGCGGCGGAACAGTTGATTCACTCTGTCGAATTTCTCCAGTTTTCCTAAAAAACCCTGCTTGATTTTCTGAGATGTTCAACTGAGATGTTCAAAATGACATTTAGACCAGTTTTAAAATTAACAGAAACTGTCAAGCTAATAAATTGAGATTTTTGATTTCGGGTCGGATCGATGTTTTAAACGCGTTAGCACAAGTTAGTATAGCAAAATGGTGAGGCTCTGATACCACTGTAAGTCTACGCTAGCGCCCCGGCCGTCTACAGACGCCAAATGCGGAACAAAAACTTTTAAACTGGCGCTATCGTATACTTTAACCCGGATCTGCCATTATTGCTAAACTAACAAACTGTAAAGAGTGTAGAAAGGTTGTACCAAACGATCCGAGTCCTTCGTTCTTCAACCATCATCCCACGCTCCGTTGCGGCTGCTCCGATCTCGTCGATCTCCGATCTCCTCGTCGAGGTGGCACCACATGATCGGTTCTTTAAACGGGCTCCCGCCTCTGACTTGAGGCAACTCGATCGTCAAGTTTGCTAAAAGAGACGACCAAGAATGATGTAGAGAATGAGTAGATGACTTTGTCTCACTTCGTCCAAATCCGTGGACGATCGGTTAATGAAGTCGCCGAGGGAATTGGGTGATGGAATGAAATGAGCTGTGGATTCCATACACCCCAAATCTATCATAATCTTTTTTCCAATGAAAAATCATCAAGTAGTGAGAGAGAAAGAGGGGGCCGGCCTCATATATGGAGAGGGGGTGACCGTAGGAGAGGGGGGGTGACCACAACATCAAGCATATCATGTATGAAAAGATCTTAATCAAAACAAAAAGCATTAAGGTTAAAGCATGACTCACAAACCTAGTCATCATGCATTAATGAACCCTTAAATGCAACCAATGAAAACTAAACACCAATAATCCTAGTCACCTCATCTAGAATCTTCTAGAAGAATCCACACTCATCTCAAGAAAAGATAAACCCGTCTTTAACCAAATGTTAAAAGACGGCTGATAGAAAACTGAAAACTGGCAACTTCCAAAAGTGATCCTGAAACGAATTTCAGGACAACCCCGAAACTGTATAAATATACCCGCATTTGTATTACGACCGAATACAAATGCAACTGAGACAAAGATATTATACATACTCAATATAATACTCGGATCCGGCTTAAACCAAAGCCGACCAGTATCATCTGCCCGAAAACTGACACGTGCGTAAACGCACGTGCATTTTCCGAACCCTGCCATAAAACCATACGGCCTCTACAACGTTTCGCCCGAACTTGGGAAACTGTCTGTGGGGGACTCTAATGACTCGTCAGTACCCTGGCAGTGGGTTTAACCACAAACCGTTAGCGGCACTAGCAATGCGTAACGGCTGCCCACGGACTGACCTCAAGGGAGACTGATGAGCGCACTCAAGGGTGGCCGATGAGCGAACTCATCCAGAAACCCTACTGAGCCTAACAGTGACAATGTATATACAGTCCGGTCCGTTCGTCAATGAGTATCGCATATCTGCCTAGGGGGCTAGCAACGTCAGACCCCCAATAGCAGTATAAGTCGTGTCGGAGTGAAGCCCAATAACACCCTGAGATACTACTGGAGTACCTACCAGTAAATCTCCTGCCACGGCCGTGGGCTTTGTGTAATGGCTCTCCTAGACACAGCACGACCTCGCCCCCAATACCGGGAGAGACGAATCCCCTGCCGATCCGCTCACGTGCCTCCATATGGCTCGGGACTGTACCCAAAAGCTACCTGTTTGCACAACTCCTTTGAGCCGTGGTAGGGTAGAAATCAAAGCACAGTGGGAACTCACACGAGACAAATGACGACCTCAGGTCGATGAACTAACCTGTACACATGTCACCAGGGAACTGCTATCTGACGGTAGATATAATACTAACTAGCAGATTCCCGGCGAGTCCTGTCCGGTGTACTCATAACCCAATGAGCACCTTTATACATCTTAGGTGATCCAACTGACACCAGTGGCTTGTGAGACCGGCCACCGCCTCTCGTCGGGGTCTCGACTGTACACACTAGTCTACTCCGGAGTATCGATGCCCTGTCTCGAAACTCCCACGACTAGGGACCACAATTAAGGATATGCATATAAACTACCCAACTCTCACGTATATGATCGCCATCATACTGTTGGTAGTAAAGCAAGATCCTAAGGGCTCTATCAAAGTGTAACATGCAATCAGTCACCTGAACATGTACACGACTGATAAAGGCAAACCAGATAGAATACTATCATCTCGAGTAAGACTGTACTACCGGGATAGGTCCTCCGCAATCATTGCAATCACGTACCTGCGATCCAATAATTGACTATGAGGGCACTATCTCCAACATAGTTCTCCTGTGAATCCAATCAGTAACACTCCCGTACAGTCCGGTCTCGTCGTCTGATATGTCCCATATCTCGCCTAGGGGTGGTAAACGTCAGACCCCAGTAGCTCGATAAGTCGTGTCGATATGAGGTCTATAATAGTTCGAGAAACTACTGGTAACAATTACCAGTAAATATCGGCAACACTAGCCAGGGATTTCTGGTTATAGCCAATCGAACACAGCGCAACATCAACTCCCTATACCGGGAGAGACGAATCCCCTCCTATCGCTCATTGCCTCCATGTGATTCGGGACTGTACCCAAAAACCACCGTTTTGCATGCCCTCTTGGACGTAGTAAGGTGGAAATCAAAGCACAGTGGGAATCACACATGACTCTATGACGATCTCGGATCAACAGACTACTCTGTACCAGTGTCACCGGAGAACTGCCATCTGACGTGAGGTATAATACCATCTGGGAGTTCTCGGCGAATCCGTCCAGTGTACCCTGTCTCCACTGAGAACCCGTACACCATCCTTGATGTCAAACACCGATGGATATGGGATCATCCATCGCCCATCATATGGGTCAAGATGCGTATACGCTAGTCTACTCTGGTGCATCGATGCCCTGTCTCGATACACCCTCGACTAGGAACAGTTATAGGATGTACTCGTCGACTACCGTGGCCCCACTAGTATGATCTCATCATAGTCCCAGTAGTCGAGTACATATCCTAAGGGCTTTATCAACATGTAATAGAGACAATCAGAATACATGTTAAGATAAAGTATAACCAGATAGCATACTATCATGTCGAGCAAGAAAGTCCTCCCTATATATGTCCCCGCATCCACTACAATATACATCGTATGTACAATAATGGCCTCTAGGGCATACATATAACTAACAATCTCCCACTTGCACTAGGGCCATCTGTTGTGGTATCACATACCCAACAATTAGCTGTGGTCGAAGTATCTCATACTCAACCATCCCATAAAAGTCTTTACTGGGGAAAAGGCCTTTGTGAGTGGATCCGCGCTGTTGTCCTCTGTGTCTACTCTCCTAACCTTGATCTCCCTGGAGATCAACCATCTCCATAATCAGGTGATACTGCCTAAGAATTATATCTGGATTTCTGATGGGACGGTAGTTCCTTGGCTAAAGCCACAACTCCATTGTCACACAATGGTAGGAACGAAGTTCATCTCATGAACTTATATAGTTCCAGACTGCCTCTTTGGTAGCATCTTTGGTAACGATGTATCATGCCTTTAATCGTCTAGTATGTCACGGTATCTAGCTTGGAACTCTTCCAACATACCGTCCCTCCACTGAGGGTAAAGACAATGCCTGCGACTGATATTCAGTCGTCCTTATCACCCTGGAACTTTTCCAGTGATTCACCCCAGGATCTATTGATACCTTCTCACTACAACTAGTGAGTATCCTAACATCCAATTAGATCTATTTCGTAGATCCAAAACCCAGGATTTATTAGGTATCACTTTGATCCTATATGGAGAATCCTTGTGATAAACGGAGATTGACCGAGCGTAGCATAGGAAACACCTTCCCTATCAAGAGTATGTCATCCACGTACTCTACGAGGATCATTACCATACTCCCTACTACCTTTTTGTATATACAAGGTTCATCTACCATTTTGATGAAGTCAAACTCTTTTACTACCACATCAAAACAGATGTTCCAACTCCGCGATGCCTGTTTTATCACATAAAACATCTTGCACACGTTTCCGCTGCTCCCACTGTCTACGAAGCCCTCTGGCTGTGTACATATAGACGCTCTCTTCTAAATAATCATTTAGAAAAGCAATCATGACACCCAACCACCAGATATCGTAGTCATGGTATGTAGCCGTGGCAAGTAGGATCTGGATGGACTTAAGCATAGCTACTTAGAAAAGGTTTCATCATAATCCATACCTGGTTAATGATGCAAAGCTTTAACAAGTCTAGCTTTGAAAGTCTCAACTTTTCCATGTACACCAAGTAATCTTCTCAAGATCTACTTGCTCCTGATGGGGATTTAACCCTTCATATTAAGCAACCAAAGTCCATACTTTGTTGGTGTATAAGGATTCCATCTCAGATCGATAAGCATCCAGCCATTCTTACAGAGTCCCACTCCTGATGGCCAGCCCGAAACTAGTTGGGTCATCATCTCATGATGCAATCCTCGCTCCCACTGTCATAGAGAAACCTAAGTATCTCTCAGGTGGGTGAGGAACCCTATTAGATCGGCGGAGATGCTGAGGTTCATTGGAAACTATTGAATCCTTTGGTTCTACCAAATCATCAGCTGCAGTTTGTATAGCTGGAACCTTTCCAGTTCTACATAACAGACCTTGACTCGAGCTTGTCCGTATTTTGCTTTTAGACATAGTCCGGACAACCCCAAATCTTAACAAACTTAAGATATGGGCTCATCCCTTTCCATATCACATATGAAGTAGTAGGCAACTGATTTGATTTGAACCCTATTCAATAGGTTTGCAGCTTCTCAAGCGCATTACTCCCAAAAGGAAATAGGAAACTCAGTAGTACCCATCATAGAGCACACCATATCATATAAGGTGTGTTTGCTCCACCCCGATACACCAACGTGTTGTGGTGTATGCGAAGGAGTTATGCTGAGAGAGAATCTCATTCTCCTTTAGAATGGTTCAGGAATTCTGTGCTCAAGTATTCTCCTCCCTGATCTCATCAAAGGACATAATACTTATACCCGTATTTTGGTTCTCTACTTCTAACTTATATTCTGTGAATATCTCAAAAGGTTCGGACTTGTGTTTCAACAGGAACATATGTCTGAATCTTGAGAGATCATCAGAGAATGTAATGAAGTAAAAAGAACCGGTCTTAGCATGTGTAGACAGGAGACTTTCATACATCAGCATGTATTAATCCCAAGAGTTCACTAACTCTTTCTCTGTTTCCAATAAACGGAGCTGTGGTCATCTTATCTTTGTGACATGACCGACAAGTTTCATAAGATGTAAATTTAAACTTATAAAAATATGCATCTATATGTAACTTAGCTAGTCGGGTCGCATTGATATGATCTAGTCTACAATACCTCAAGAAGGATTTGTTCATTTCTGAACTATTCCTCTTGTGTGTGTTCTATATACTAAGAACTGTAGTTTGATTTAGAACGTCAATGCTTTTAGATAACGTGCCTGAACCGATCAACTCTTGATATAGGAAATGTTCAAAACATTATCCAACAATACAAAATTATATCTTTCTTTACTAATAAAGAGACTGATATGATGTTGTATATCAGGTTCGGTATCTAATAACATTTGTTCAGAATCAATGTATTCTGGTAATATAGGGTGATAGTGACCAACAGACTTGGCTGCAACACTTGCACCGTTTTCTGTCTCATGAAACGTATCACCCGTTCTCAGTTCTCTACCTTTCTGTAGCCCATGTAACATATTACATATACGGGATCCTGATCCGGTATCACATACCCAGGACGTAAAGGATACTGAGAAACAGTTCTCTGTAATGAACACACCCGAAGATGATGCATCAACATGCACTTTCTTCGTTTGGGCGGCATGGGAAATCTGGTGTTCCCCAATTTCCTGCTCTGTCTTATAACAATTATAAGTTGGAGCGGGACCAACGTTCTCCAGCACAGTATAACAAGCGGGTTCGGTCAATATATCCGTTTTATTATCTTGATTAAGGCGTGATATGGTCGCTACCTGGAGAGAGATAAGAAAACACTCAGCGTATGCTCTTGCAAGATCAGATTGGTTATTATTTTATCTAAGCCGGATGGCTCCCACTGTTTTAATCAAATCTTCCTTCAAACCCTAAAAGGAAAGACTAGCCGGGATTAATTACACGCTACAAGTTCGCCAATCTTTCAGCCAGGCCAGTGTCGGTACTTTGAGGGAGGTTCCCCGTGCTTTCGCACGGACCTAATTAAAATAAACCTGGTTTTCCCAGAGGCGTAACCCCGTTAACACCTTTCTAGACACCTACTTGATCGGCTAATTGTAATGTGTAAAACTATCCCAGGAGTAACTCTTACTCGCAGCGGGTATCGGGATCCAACTATCTCATAGAAGGTATGCAATCTCATTGCAAATTTCAACACTTGAAATTCCCGATAATATTTTACCCCTAGCATCCTATGACCTTGACAAATGCCAACAAACCATAGGCTGCTAGTCAAGTTCAACCCGTCATTTCTTGATTGAATTAAACCCACCCGCACGGCCCTTGACAAAAGCCAACAAGGTCGCACGACTACCCTAATCCAATCTGCATCATATGCATAAGCAGATAAGTACTATTCAGCTACCGCACACTACGCCTTGACAAAGGCCACCAAACGCAGCACGAATACTAAACAGTCCTTATCTGAAATGACGGAGGGCTACGACAGGTTTTTCTGAAAACCTTTTGCGTAATGAACTTGATATCTTTGTAGAATCAAATGATTTTAAAATGGAGTGTTTTTTAGGCTTTTCTAGTTTTGCTAAAGGGGTCACTCCCGGTGAAGGGATCGTCGGCCCTTTCCTCATCGAATAAGGTGCAGGATATATCATATATACCACTTTGCAAAGCAAAAACTCCAAAAGCAATCAAAAGACAAACCGAGGGTTGTAGCATCTGCCAGTTATTGCTAAAGGGGTCACTCCCGGTGAAGGGATCTCGGCCCTTTCCTTATCGAATAAGGTGCAGGATGTTCTACAAGGACCACCACGATGCAAAGCAAGAACTGTAGCTACCTGTTTTTGAAAATTCGATTCCACAACATCTTTTAGTTTTCTTTTTTCTTTCATTAATCACATTAATGAAGTCCCATCATTTAAGTCACCTAAACATCACAGATAAATACGACGTACACTTATGCCATCTGCATTCGCCTCGATGTCCCCTCGTGCACCGTTAGGTTAGGTAACTAACGGCAGAGTGGGGCAGGGCTAGCGCGGGTGTAAAACATAAGTAATTTCTATATAATATATCATATATACTATATACAGTATTTATCACAGAACATCAAATGATCACATCACAGATATCGCAGCAGAAGAAACATATATGAAATATTGGATATACTAGGACGTCCGTGTTTTCAATACGAGCCAGTATAAAACACGGATTCCACGGTCGTGATGAATAGCCAAACCCACATCCCTAGACTCCTATGAGAGCGGCAAGTAACACTGCCAATTCTAGGGTTAGGAGACCCGGTCTCGACTCCTCGAGATGGTCTCCCACTGGACCCTAGAAACCGGTTACTTGTGCTCCCCGCCTTGGGTCTACCTAATGCGGAAAAGTAAATAATATACAAGTGGTGACATCAACCTCATCCCGGAAGTGCCCCAATAAAAGAATATTACATATATTTAAAATTTTACATGAGTGAAAATGAAAAACTCTCATCTCACATAAAACCCCCGGCTATTCAAAACGCGACGATCCAATACAACATATCCAGCAACACATAACATCACATGTCATCAACGTAAGTAAATATGCGCATCCCAATTGTCGTTGACATATAGCAACGAAACCGGCGATATCACATATTACACTTACGGTCGCAGAAAAGAAAGTGTAAAACTACAACAGTTAGAATCCGCAACCTCCTTAGACATCGCATGCCTAACCAAATGAATTCCTTAGACATCGCATTCCTAACATTTATAAACCCCGCATTTTAGTCTCATTATCGAAAAATCTTTTCAATATCAAGTCGGGCAATTCAACAAGATTCCCGACATCCTGATCGAATGCTCGTCGCAAACTTTAGTAGACGGCCGCACCCCCGGATGCCTTCGACGAAATGCACTAAGGCGGAACACTGCTGCCACGAGCACCCGAACGGATGCTTTCGGCGATGGGGTTCTCCTACAGTCACTTGGTCGGGGCTATGGGGCATTGATGTCTATTAAGTTTATCCGACGAGTATCCGCGTACGCTACGTGATTGCGACGGACTTTTGATCGCATCAAAATTCCGTGGCAACCGATCAAATGAAACTAAAGTGCTATGTTTATAATATTCAAATCAGTTATCTCATAACAATTAGTGGATTCCAAATATTGTATCACATTCCAGATAAATAGACAATGTTAAACTTTCCGATCGAATGATCAAACACCCAAGTTTTCCCTAAAAGATCAACACATGAAATAAGTTTAAAAACATCCACTTCATGCTACAGTACCAACGGTCCAGCCGTAGAAGGGTCAATCCAACGCCTCACATGTGGCACGCCGTACTGCCCCAAACCCTAAGGTTCAAAGGGCAGTTCAAGACGGTCACATAATCGAGTTAAGGTTTGTTGTCTTCTAGAGGGTCCATCGCGTTACTTGCACTACTTAG
The DNA here is from genome assembly GCA_030015575.1 of Agapanthus africanus. Lineage (NCBI taxonomy): Eukaryota > Viridiplantae > Streptophyta > Magnoliopsida > Asparagales > Amaryllidaceae > Agapanthus > Agapanthus africanus. The sequence goes on along the minus strand of CM057339.1, from coordinate 474,996,252 downwards.
ACGTTCTTAAACTACGAGAAAAATCCAACACTTGGAAATTTCCCGGCAGGGGAAAAATTGGGTATTTATATCCGGTCAAACTTTTTAACATGTTCTAAAATTACCCGGAAGAACACATAGACGGAGTTAAGTTTTCCGATCGAAACACCGAGTCCCCAATACAACCCAGAAAACTCAACTCTTGAGTAGAAATTAAAATTACCCAGAAAACACAGGAATCACAATGGGACATTACTGTGCAAACAGTGAAGCAAGAGGACACTTTATGGCCGCGGAACCGCCGCACGACGTAGGGTACGGCCGCGGTTCCGCGGCGCCTTGGAAGAGTTGGGGTCACGTGCTTCACAGTAATGCTTAGAAATTCCTGCTGATTTTTTAAGTATTTTTAATTGGGAAAAATCCACTGTTTTGAAAAATGTACAGAGAAGGTTATAATTTAGGGTTTCGGGGTTCGATCGGGTTTCTAACTTCCTACACATCGCCTAAGGCTTTAGCTAGGATCTGATACCACTATAAGGTTCCTAGGCACACTTAAGAGGCTCCACAAGGCATCAACCATGCCAAAATCAAAAAATTTCATGTGCCGAGAAACCCTAATGCAAGATCGTTACTAGAGGTAAGGCGAAAGCAAGCAAGTTAACAACTTTAACTACAAGTGAAAGGGATTACAACCTTTGTAGATCCGGTCCTCCACTTCTTTAGCTCCGTGTTGACGTCCCTCCGCTGCGATCATCGGGATCCCAGACTCTAGCGTTGGTTTCATCGGAGAAATGAGCGGGCTAGGTCGTTGACTTCGATGCCGAATATGATCTACGTCGAGGCGACCCAAACTCAAGCTCCATCTTCACTTGGTCATGAACCTTGTGAAGAAAACACCCTATACAACATGGCAAGTGGTAGAGGATGAAGAAATAGGAAGTGGGTTCACTTTGGATTTGGATTTCTCACTTGATTTCAACATTTGAAATTTTCTAGCAAGGTTTTCTTTTCTTCATGAAGAAGAAGAAGAAGAAGAAAGAAAATGAATAATCTTTTAAAATCATAAATAAAGTGAAGACTTATCATAATGCAACCATAGGTAAGTTTAACTCATGTAGAGAGCAAACCAAAGTTTAGGTAATGGTTAGGTTTAAGAACAAAACAAAATGGCTAGACTTTTCAAAGATACTAAAAGCTTCATGAAGCTTCAAGTATAATACAAGAAAAGCCACCATTTTGTTTAATCAAAATAAATAAAGAAAATAAAACCCTAACCATTAACTAAATATGGTGTAAATCATACACATACCCAAGTTTGCATGTATCATCTAACATGATACAATCTAGTGCACAAAAAAATATATCACATATACAACTTGTGCACATCAAGTGAGAAAATCAATCTTAAGTGAACCAATACTAGTTAATGTAAAGTGATATATCAAATATATAATTATACATTAAATCATTAAATCAATACTTGATTTAATGATCCGGTCATATCGCATATAACCGACTAATATCTAGTGTATCAATGTATCGAATCAACACTTGATTCGGTAACCCGACTATATCACATATAACCGTCCCATGATACAAATCGCGAGAATAGAATACAGTATCTCATGCTTGTATTATTCTCGGTCCCGCACATATCTCATATGCGCTCCTATTTCTTTTCGCTTGAGCCAGGAAACCCCTGTGTAGGAATCTAAAGACTCGTCAATACGCCGGCAGTAGGTGGTGATCATATCAATCACCCACAAGCCGCAAGCGGTCTGCTAAACGTAACGGCCACCCGGGTATTGAGCGATCAGAAGATCAACAAGCAAGCCCGCTAGTTCTCCTGTGAATCCAATCAGTAACACTCCCGTACAGTCCGGTCTCGTCGTCTGATATGTCGCATATCTCGCCTAGGGGTGGTAAACGTCAGACCCCAGTAGCTCGATAAGTCGTGTCGATATGAGGTCTATAACAGTTCGAGAAACTACTGGTAACACTTACCAGTAAATCTCAGCAACCCTGGCCAGGGATTTTTGGTTATAGCCAATCGAACACAGCGCAACATCAACTCCCTATACCGGGAGAGACGAATCCCCTCCTATCGCTCATTGCCTCCATGTGATTCGGGACTGTACCCAAAAACCACCGTTTTGCATGCCTTCTTGGACGTAGTAAGGTGGAAATCAAAGCACGGTAGGAATCACACAAGACTCTATGACGATCTCGGGTCAACAGACTACTCTGTACCAGTGTCACCGGAGAACTGCCATCTGACGTGAGGTATAATACCATCTGGGAGTTCTCGGCGAGTCCGTCCAGTGTACCCAGTCTCCACTGAGCACCCGTACACCATCCTTGATGTCAAACACCGATGGATATGGGATCATCCATCGCCCATCATATGGGTCAAGATGCGTATACGCTAGTCTACTCTGGTGCATCGATGCCCTGTCTCGATACACCCTCGACTAGGAATAGTTATAGGATGTACTCGTCGACTATCGTGGCCCCACTAGTATGATCTCATCATAGTCCCAGTAGTCGAGTACATATCCTAAGGGCTTTATCAACATGTAATAGAGACAATCAGAATACATGTTAAGATAAAGTATAACCAGATAGCATACTATCATGTCGAGCAAGAAAGTCCTCCCTATATATGTCCCAGCATCCACTACAATATACATCGTATGTACAGTAATACCCTCTAGGGCATACATATAACTAACACCTACCCTCTATTTACACCCTGAAAGAAACCAGGGAGACACAAGCTCTGCTTAATGGGGGACCTTCTTCTTCTACATCCAGGGAGAAAGCAAAGGGTGAAAAGAAGAAGACCTCTACAAAGCCGATATACGGTGTCAATAAAGTAGGAGGAAAGGGAAGAGCAAAAGTTTCGGGACTTGGTATAGCTAAGGAGGGATGTTCCTATTGTTATGGGAACGGGCATTGGCAGAAGGATTGCTGGGCTTTGGAAGCCAGTAGCCAGGATACGAAGCATGTTGTGGCTTCAGCCTCAAGTGTGTTTGTAATTGTGAACTGTTTGTCAATTATCTCTACTTCTTGGGTACTAGATACCGGAGCAGGATCTCATATCTGTAATTCATTACATGCTTTGAGAAACCGTAGAGATATAAGGATAGGTGATTTGTCTCTCAGAGTTGCAAAAGGAATGAGCGTGGACGCTGAATCCGTGGGAGAATATCGCCTAGGTTTGACAAGTGGGCAGATACTGATTCTACGTAACTGTCTGTATGTACCTAATTTGACTTGTAATATCATATCAGTGTCCTCACTTTCAAGAGAGGGATATGACTTTACATTCGTAAGCGATGTAGTTCACATCCACCTAAATCAAGTTCTGATTAGGTCTGGTACATTAGATGACGGTATATACGTATTGAGTCAAGCTCAGGTTTTCAATGTCCAGAACACACTTAAAAAAAGTCTCCAGAAATGAATCAGGCTTTCTTATGGCATTGTAGACTAGGTCACATCAATGAAACACAATTAACGAAGTTACATAGAGAAGGATATTTGAATCCGTTCGAATATCAATCTTATGCCACTTGTGAATCTTGTCTCATGGGAAAGATGACAAAGACTCCGTTTACTGGACACGGAGTAAGAGCGAGCGAGCTCTTAGGACTCGTACACAGTGACGTGTGCGGTCCAATGTCTACACATGCGCGAGGTGGTTATTCCTACTTCATTACTTTTACGGATGATTTCTCTAGGTATGGACATATCTTCTTGATGAAGCATAAATCCGAGGCCTTTGAGAAATTCCAGGAATACAAGAATGAAGTGGAAAACCAAATAGGCAAAAGTATTAAGACACTGGGATCTGATCGAGGTGGTGAATACTTAAGTGCCGAGTTCCTGGGTTACTTAAAAGAGAATGGAATTCTCTCTCAGCTTACTCCTCCATACACACCACAACACAACGGTGTATCGGAGAGAAGGAATCGAACCCTATTGGATATGGTTCGTTCCATGATGAGTAAGGCTGAGTTACCGCGATCATTCTGGGGTTATGCGCTAGAATCAGCGATATATCTTTTGAACAAGGTTCCAACCAAAACAGTGCCTACCACACCATATCAGATGTGGAGTGGGAAGAAACCCTATCTTCAGTACCTGAAGACATGGGGGTGTCCAGCTTTTGTAAAAAAGCAGCATCCGGACAAGCTCGAGGCACGCTCATTAGAGTGTAAGTTTGTGGGATATCCAAAGAACTCCATGGGATATTGCTTCTATTACGCAGAGGAACAAAAGGTTTTTGTTTCTCATCATGCCCGCTTCTTAGAAACTGAATTTTTAGAAAATCAGAAGAGTGGGAGCGCAGTAGAACTGGAAGAAATTCCAGAACCACAAGCTGTTACTGAAAGTTTGGTGGAACAAGAAGTTTCAGAAGAAAGGGACATACCAGCGCCTATCCGCAGAAGTAGTAGACAGTCTCATCCGCCCGAGAGATACTACGGTTTTCTCATAGACGGGGATCGAGAAGATTGCGTCATTGATAATGACGACCCTACTAGCTTCCAGCAAGCCATTCAGAGCGGCGACTCGGTAAAATGGCTGGATGCAATGCAGACCGAAATGGAGTCCATGTACACTAACAAAGTATGGACTTTGGACACTGCTCCAGATGGGGTAAAACCCGTAGGATGCAAGTGGATCTTCAGGAAGAAGATTGGTGTTGATGGACAGGTTGAAACCTATAAGGCTAGACTTGTTGCAAAGGGTTTTCGTCAAAGACCTGGTTTGGACTATGACGAAACCTTTTCTCCAGTGGCTATGCTGAAATCCATTCGGGTCCTTCTTGCTATTGCTGCCTTCCACGATTATGAGATCTAGCAGATGGACGTAAAGACGGCCTTTTAAAATGGAAATTTAGAAGAGAGCGTCTATATGGATCAGCCAGAGGGATTCATTCAGAGTGGGAGCAGCGGTAAAGTATGAAAGCTGCTTAAATCCATTTATGGACTAAAGCAGGCATCGCGGAGTTGGAACATCTATTTTGATGATACTGTCAAAGAATTCGACTTTATCAAAAATCCAGATGAACCATGCATATACAGTAAGATTGTAGGGAGAGTTGTTGTATTCCTCGTCTTGTACGTGGATGACATTCTCCTAATAGGAAATGATATTCCTATGCTACAGTCAGTCAAAAGATTCTTGTCACGGAAGTTCTCCATGAAAGACCTGGGTGATGCCACCTACATTCTGGGGATCCAGATCTATCGTGATAGATCAAAGAGGATGTTGGGACTTTCGCAGTCCAGGTATATAGACACCATATTGAAAAGATTCAGTATGGATGATTCTAAGCGCGGTAACCTACCGTCTTGTCACGGAATCACCCTCTCCAAAGAGATATCTCCCAAGACTGATTTGGAAAGGGATCGCATGTCGATTATACCCTACGCATCTGCGGTAGGCTCTATAATGTATGCGATGTTATGTACCAGACCAGATGTAGCATACGCATTGAGCGTTTTAAGCCGATATCAGGCAAACCCAGGGGAGAAGCACTGGATAGCAGTAAAGAACATTCTCAAGTACCTGAGAAGGACTAAGGAGATGTTCTTGGTGTATGGCGGAAAAGACCTCCAGATCGAGGCCTTTGCTGACTCCAGCTTCTAGAGTGACAAGGATGACTCCAAGTCCATGTCGGGTTATGTCTTTACCCTCAATGGAGGGGCGGTCTGTTGGAAGAGTTCCAAGCAGGACACCATTGCTGACTCAACGATGGAAGCGGAGTACATAGCTGCTTGCGATGCCGCAAAAGAAGCTGTCTGGATGAAGAAGTTCCTCACAGAACTTCAGGTGGTTCCTACCAGTGTTGGTCCAATACCTCTGTATTGCGACAACAACGGCACTATAGCATTAGCGAAGGAACCCAGGTCCCATCAGAAGTCCAGACACATCTTAAGGCGGTATCACCTGATCAGGGAGATCGTCGATCGCCGGGAGATCGAGGTAAAGAGAGTAGATACAGAGAATAACACTACTAATCCATTCACAAAGGCCATTCCTCAGACGCAGTTCGAGAGGCTATTCGAGATGATAGGTCTGCGATACGCCGGTACATGGCCCTAGTGAAAGTGGGAGAATGTTAGTGTTTATGCCCTAGAAGGCCATTACTGTATCATACTAATTTGTATATTACTTAATGGAAACTTGGGATATTCACATGTATATAACAGTCTTGCTAAACATAGTTGTATGCTACTTGGTTTTTCTATATTAATATGTGAGTATACGTATTGATAGAGCTCTTAGGATCTTGCTTGACTACCAGCGTTGTGATGGCAGTCACACTAGTGGGGGCTGGGTAGTCTACAAGCACATCCTTATTCAGGTCCCTAGTCGTAGGATTATCGAGACAGGGCATCGATACTCCGGAGTAGACTAGTGTGTACGCTTCTCATCCCAGTTGGGGGATGGAATGTCCCACAGCCATCAGTACGTCGTACTGGAGATAGTATACAGGTGCTCGTTAGGTTAGGGTACACCGGACAGGACTCATAGGGAACTGTTGGTTGGTTTTATACCAGTCGTCAGTTAACGGTTCCCAGGTGACATGAGTATAGCATAGTCCGCAGACTTGACACTGCTACTTCTCCTCGCGTGTGTCCCACTGTTCTTAGATTGCTACCCTACCACGGCTCAAAGGAGTCGTGCAAATAGGTAGCAGTTGAGTGCAGTCCCGAGCACTTGGAGGCAGTGGCGGTTAGACAGGATTCGTTTCTCCCGGTATTGGGGGTTGATATCGCACTGTGTCAGAGAGCCATTACGCAAAGTCCCTGGCCAGGGCAAGCGAGATTTGCTGGTAGGTTCCAGTAGTTTCTCAGGGTGTAATGGGCTACGCTCCGACACGACTTATACCGCTTTTAGAGGACTGACGTTTGCCGCCCCTAAGCCCGATATGCGATAGTCTTAGACGAACAGACCGGACTGTACGGAGATTGTCACAGCAGGCTCAGTAGGAGTTCGGATGGGTTTCCAAATCGACCTTCTTATCGACATCTACCTGGGGACTGTTACGTACAGCTAGTGCCGCTTGCGGTCTGTGGTTAAACCCACTGCCAGCGTAGTGTCGAGTCTTTAGAGTCCCACACAGAGAGTTTCCCTGCTTCGGGCGAAACGATATAGAGGTCGTATGGTTTTACGACAGGGTTCGGACGCATACGTGTTTTTACGCACGTACGATGTTCGGACAGTTTTTACTAGTCGGCTTTGGTTTAAGCCAGATTCTAATATCGGATTATTGGATTTATACAGTCTAAAGTTTTTCCGTGTTTTTACGGATAGGAGTGGAGTTCCCGTAATTTTTCGGGAAGCTTCTTGAAGTATGGTGACTTGGGGGTTAAGGTGGCATTTGCATTAATTGGATAAGTGAGTCATGGTGTGAATCATACATGGAGTTAATGAATCAATTATGATTTATATGACTCATGTGATGAATCACTTAGTGTATTAATGAAACATGATGATATATCATTATTTGTTATTCATTTAATATATATGATATGTTTCATATACACACACATGATCTATTCATCCAAAAGGATTCTCATTCTCACCTTCTCTCTCCTCAAGCTCTCTCTCTCTTCTAACCCTAACCTCTCATGTGTTGAGATCAAGGGTTAGCTAGACTAATACTTCCATAATCCAACTCTATATCACCTAGGTTGCTTAGATTAGCACTTTGAGTAACCTAGTTACCTCAAGTTAGAGGTTAAGCTTGGAGTAGGAGCTCTCGGGTGGATCGTCTTTGACTCGAGGAGGCCGTTGAGGTGCCGACGTTTCAAAGAGCCTACATGGAGTGGAGGATAGTGATGAAGACCCGAAGGATAAGAAACGTGAGTTATAACTTCGAATCAGAGTAGTTAAACGTTTCGTAGTTTGCTAGTAACGGTTTAGATACGATTCATGCGCTCAAGTCCGTGTTACGAACCTTTGAAGATCGTTTTTCATATATTCCGCCTCCCCGCAAGTTCGTGGGGTGCATGACATGGACTTACTCCAATCAGAACTTGATTAAGGTGAATGTTTGCAACATTACTTACAAACGCAAATTCATAAGCTTCTTTAGAAATTAAAGATACAGAAATGATATTACAAGTTGCATTGGGTACAAAAAAGCAATTACGTAAAACCAAAACATGTCCATCTGACATTCCCAGGTGATAGTCCCCCACGGCCTCAGCATCCATACTAGCTCCGTTTGCAACTTTGAGGGTCATGTCACCTGCCTTCAAAAACCTACGCTTTCTCAACGCCCGCAAAGAATTACAGATATGAGATCCTGATCCGGTATCCAATACCCAGGACGTAGAGTTTATTGATAGACAGTTTTCAATAACATACACACCTGAAGCTGAAGCCGCAACCTGCTTCAGATCCTGTGTTCTGGCCTTCCAAGCCCTGCAATCTTTCTTCCAGTGTCCACTCTTATGACAGTAAAAGCATTCTTCCTTATCCACAAGCTTCCCCGCTACCTTTGTTGCTTTTGCCTTTCCCTTCGTATCCACTTTACTAACACCGCCCCTTGGTTTGGCGGGGGTTTTCTTCTTCTTTCCCTTGGCTTTCGCCCTGGACCTAGAAGAGGAAGATCCTCCTACAAACAAAGTGGATGTTTCCCTACCTTTCTGTAGGGTGCCCTCCACACTCCTCAGCATGTTGAGGAGCTCTGAAAGTTCAACTTCCTTTTCTTGCAAGTTGAAATTCAGGATGAGCTGGGCGTAGGTGGAAGGAAGGGACTGGAGAATCAAGTCCGTATAGAGCTCATTCTCCAACGTGGTCCCAAGGTCCGTGAGCTCCTCTATGTAGCCAATCATCTTAAGCATGTGTTCCGCTACCGATGATCCGACGGCCAATCTCGCCGAAAACAACTTCTTCGACACTTCGTATCTGGCGATACGGGATTTCTCTCCATACAGTTCTTTTGTATGGAGAAATACGGATTCGATGTCCATATTCTCATGCCTCCTCTGATGTTCATTGTCCATAGAGGCAAGCACGAGGCACTTGGCCTTCGCGCAGTCGATTTTCCAGGTCTTGCGGATTTCCCTATCCACGACGCTGGTTTTGGGACCTGGGACAGAGGGAGCTTTGGTGGTAAGAAGATATCCCAACTTGTCATAAGTGATTGCCATTTTGACATTCCTGAGCCAATCTTTGTAGTTTGGCCCTGTCAGTATGTTTTTATCTAGAAGTAACTTAAGTCCAGTCATGATAAATGGTCGCTGCAATTAGGAGAGAGAGAAGAAACACTTTAGCATGATGCTCTTGCAAGTTTAGAGTGGTTTTTAATTTGTCTAAACAGGATGGCTCCCACTGTCTCTCGAATCCCTCCTCAAACCATAAAGGAAGAATTAGTCGGGATCAATCTCACCATACAATACTTGCTTAACCGTTCAGCCAGGCCAGTGTCGGTACTTCGAGGGAGGTTTTCCAACGCTTTCGCGAAGTTCCTTAATTAAGTAACCTCTTTTCCCTGTGGGCGTAGCCCCGCTAACACCTTTCTAGACACCTACTTGGTTTATAGCATTGATCGTTAAGTGAGAAAGTTCCAGAGGAGTAGCATATACTCACGGTTGGATCGGGATCCAAATATCATCGCGTGACAAAACTGAAGGAATCCTACCAGAATCATCACACTCCAAATGGTATGCAGCGCTAGCAAGTTTGAGTTCTTTTGAAACTCCCGATGTGGATTTTTGCCCCATGCTCTTATGACCTTGACTTTGGCCAACAAATCATAAGTCACATGTTAAGTTCTACCCGTCATTCTCCAGGTTAATTTGAGCCCACCCGCACATACCTTTGACTTTGGCCAACAAGGTAGAACGACTGCCCCAAACCAACACATCTATCTATGCTGCACATGAATACCCAATAGCTACCAATCACTATGCCTTGACTTTGGCTAACAAACATAGCTTGAATACTTATTGACCATTCATGTGAAACGACGGAGGGCTACGAATGGTTTTGGCGAAACCGTGAACGTAGTGAACTTGATATAATCGATGGAACGAGATAGCTTTCAAAAGGAGTGGCTCAAGCTCCGCATTTAAAATTTGGTTTTGAAAAGAACCGAGTGGTTTTGAAAAGAACCGAGTGGTTTTGAAAGTGTTCCAACGACTTTTACTTGGTTTATTTTTTCTTGCGTTAATTCCAATGCGTCCCATCATTTAATCCTACCATTATAGAAAACAACGAAAATATGACGTACGCTTATGCCATCCGCATTCGCCACGGGGTCCCGTAATCACCCGTTAGGTTACTTAACTAACGACAGAGCGGGGGGTGGACTAGCGCGGATGCAAAACATAAGCAGCGCCTAAATAGATATCATATAAATATATATAAACATTCGTTACATGCAATGATAGCCATTCCAGATCACAGATGAATACATTGGATATACTAGGAATCCGCAATTCGTACGAGCCTGTAACGAAGAACGGATTACACGGTCGCGATGAATAGCCAAACCCCACCCTAGACCCCTACAGGTGCTACAAACTACCCGCCAAGTACCTGAAGCGAAGCAACCTCCCTCAACCCCGTGAGTAGGACACTCGGCACTTCGAGATACCCGGTAGTTTGTGCACCCCACCTTAGGTCTATCCTAGGAGCAAAAACAGTAAAAAGAAATTATACAATGACGGCTACAACCCCAACCCGGTTGTGGGGCCATACAAATAATATTACATCAATTTACATATTACAAGAATTGAAAGAATAAGAAAACTCTCATCTCACAACCCCCCGGCTATTCATCCGCGACAATCCAACGAATTCATATACACAAACCATCAAAATTACAGATCACAGATATGTATAACCCCCATTAATCGACGTATAGCGATTAGTGGACATTCAATACATATATCACATCACAGATATAACCCATTAGCCAAAGTGTAAAGAAGTTCAATAAAAAAAACGGATTTGTAACTTGTTCTCTGGAAAATCTGGGTAGAAACAAACTATATTAAAAATCCCTAAACCTCCAAATAAATACACTGCACCAAACTCGGTCCACGGCCGAGTCAACTCGACCGCGGATCCGCGGCAAGAAGCATGTTCATGCCGCGGAACCGCGGCGCTTTGACCGGTTCAGTTGATTGTTTTTGGTGGGTGTCTTTAGAAAACCCTGAGCCGAATTTTCATGTATGATTTATTATTTTTAAAGCAGAAATAAAAATTGGCAGAAACAAGGGTTTTTGAAAAGTGTTTTGCGATTTTTTTTCCGATCGAAGTTCTAGATACTTTGCTAACTAGTTAGTTTATGTTTAGCTAGGCTCTGATACCACTGTAAGTCCACGTTGCCCACCCCGGTGCTTGCGGGGAGGCGGAAACGTTATGAAAAATTGGATTTTTACAACACTAAGCAACATGGACTATGCTAAAGGAGGGATCTTTGCTAAACAAAACTAACTACCAAAGGTAAAAGAGTTAGCTACTCGGAAAGGGGGTTATACCTAGGTCTTCAAGTCCTTCTCTTCTTGCTCCTTGGAGTGAAAGAACGGATCATCTCGTCGCCTTCTCTTGCCGAAGAAAGATCTACCCGAGGGCCTCTACCTTTGGCTCCAACTTCAAACTAGAAGTAACTAAGGTGCTTGGTGTGCTAAACCTAGGACCTTAGAAAGAGTAGAGAATATTTTTGAGGGTTTTATCTCAAGCTCAAATGGTTCTCAACTCATGAGAGGGAAGAGCTAGAGAGAGGGGAAGAGGAGGAGAGAGAATGAGAATGATAGAATGAGAAGAATAATCCAACCTTCTCACATATATGTGAATTATGAAAAATAGATAATTAGCTAAACATAATTGTGATGGTTAATAAAGAAATGACCATTATCATTTCACATTAAATGCTTTTGCAAGGATCAAAGAGCATCTTTCATATGGAATGATGATGGTCAACTTGTCCACCTAGGTCAACAAGTCAAGTATAGTCAAATGGTCAACAACCCTAACCATGCACAATTATAATTAACTAATATTAATAAATCATAATTCACACACATAAACATTAGAGTTAAGAAAATGACAATGGTCATCAACCCTAATGAAAGTCATCTGCCTCTGCCTCAGTCAACTGTGGATACACACCCGTATCCGTGTTCCGAGTACAATGAGATAAAACCAATCCCAAATCATATACTAGGATCCGGCTTAAACCAAAGCCCGCTAGTATAAGCTGTCCGGACACAAAACGTGCACAAGTGCGCGGATGTGAACGAACCCTGTCGCAAAACCATGCGACCTCTACTCATTTTGCCTAACGGCGAATAACCCTTTCTGTGTGGGACTCTAAAGACTCGACACTACGCTGGCAGTGGGTTTAACCACAGACCGCAAGCGGCACGAGCTGTACGTAACGGTCCCCAGGTATATGCCGATAAGAAGACTGACGAGGTAAACCCATCTGAACTCCTACTGAGCCTGAATGTGACAGTCTCCGTACAGTCCGGTCTGTTCGTCTAATAACATCGCATGGCGGGCCTAGGGGGGCGGTAAACGTCAGTCCACTACTAGCGGTACAAGTCATGTCGGAGTGTAGCCCAGAACACCTGAGATAACACTGGAAACTTACCAGTCTATCTCACTTGCCCTGGCCAGGGACTTTGTGTAATGGCTCTCCTAGACACAGCGCGATATCAACCCCGAATACCGGGAGAGACGAATCATGTCTAACCGTCACTGCCTCCAAGTGCTTCGGGACTGCACCCAAAAACTACCTGTTTGCACGACTCCTTTGAGCCGTGGTAGGGTAGTAATCAAAGTACAGTGGGAACACACTCGAGGCGAAGTGACAGTGTCAAGTCAATGGACTAAGCTGTACTCATGTCACCTGGGAACTGATAACTGATGATAGGTATAATACCAACCAACAGTTCCCGACGAGTCATGTCCAGTGTACTCGTAACCTAACGAGCACCCGCATACTATCCCAAGTAGGACGTACTGACGGCTGTGGACAGGCCGTCTCCCAAGCTGGGATAAGAAGCGCATACGCTAGTCTACTCCGGAGTATCCATGCCCTGTCTCGATAGTCCTGCAACTAGGGACCTGCATAAGGATGTGCTTATGGATTACCCAGCCCCCACGAGTGTGACTGCCATCACAACGCTGGTAATCAAGCAAAGATCCTAAGGGCTCCACTAATGTGTAAAGGCGATATGCTAAAAGAAACACATGCAACATTAAAGCAGAAACAAACCAAGTAGCATACTACTATTTTGAGAAAGATTGTCAATACAAGGTGAATATCCCAAGCTTCCATCAAGTAATATACATACTAGTATGATACAGTAATGGCCTCTAGGGCATATACACTAACAGGTCTAAATTAATCGAGAAATGATGGGTAGAACTTGACTAGTGCTTATGATTTGTTGACCATAGTTAAGGTCATAAGACACTAGGGGTAAAAGCATTATCGGGAATTTCAAGTGTTGAAATTTGCAATGAGATTGCATACTTTCTATGAGATAGTTGGATCCCGATACCCACTGCGGGTAAGAGTTACTCCTGGGAGAGTTTTACACATGATAATTATCCGATCAAGTAGGTGTCTAGAAAGGTGTTAACGGGGTTATGTCTCTGGGAAAACGAGGTTTATTTTAATTAGGTCCGTGCGAAAGCACAGGGAACCTCCCTCAAAGTACCAACACTGGCCTGACTGAAAGATTGACGAACTTGTAAGGTGTAATTAATCCCGGCTAGTCTTACCTTTTAGGGTTTTGAAGGAAGATTTGATAAAAACAGTGGGAGTCATCCTGATTATATAAGATAATAACCAATATAATCTTGCAAGAGCATATGCTAAAGTGTTTCCTTCTCTCTCTCTCTCCAGGTAGCGACCATGTCAGGCCTTAATCAAGATAATAATATAGATGTATTGACTGAACCCGCTTATTATACTGAGCAAGGGAACGTTGGTTCCGTTCTTTCTTATAATTGTTATAAGACTGAACAGGAAATAGGGGAATATGCAGATTCCCACACCGCCCAAAAGAAGACAAAGCATGTTGATGCATCTTTTTCGGGTGTGTTAGTTATCGAGAACTGTTTCTTAGTTCACTCTACGTCCTGGGTATTAGATACTAGATCGGGATCCCACATATGTAATATGTTACATGGGCTACGGAAAGGTAGAGAACTGGGAGAGGGTGATCATTCCATAAGAGTAGGGAATGGTGCAAATATTGCAGCCAAAGCAGTTGGCGAATATCACATTGTATTACCAAATGGTAATACATTGATTCTGAACGAATGCTATTACATTCTGACCCTGATATGCAATATTATATCAGTTTCTTTATTAAGTAAAGAAGGATATAATTTTGTAGTAGAGGATAATGTTATGAACATCTTCCTAAATCAAAAGTTGATTGGATCAGGCTCGCTAATTAATGGCATATACGTTCTAAATCAAACCACAGTTCTTAATGTACAGAACACACACAAGAGGAAGAGTTCAGAAATGAACGAATCCTTCTTGTGGCATTGTAGACTAAGTCATATCAATGTGACATGACTAGCTAAGTTACATAAGGATGGATATTTGAATGAGTTCGAATTTTTATCTTATGATACTTGCCAGTCATGTCTCAAAGGCAAGATGACCAAAACTCCGTTTAGTGGACACGGAGAAAGAGTTACGGAACTCTTGAGACTGATCATAGTGATGTATGCGGTCCCATGTCTACACATGCCAGGACATCACGAGTGGGGACTCTGTGAAATGGATGGATGCAATGTGATTGTTAGAGATTTTCTGTGTTTAAATTTACCGCAATCAAGACGGTGTCGCTTGGTACCTAGCCGGTTGAGTACGGGTCGATCCACAGGGAGAAGGAATCCTTTTCTTTATGTTCTAATGAGTTAAATCCAATTAAGTTGGGTTTTGTTTTAAGATCTACGAATGAGAATAAATTGATAAAAATCTTGCCAGGGTTAGGATTAGGTTAGTTCGAGATAGGGATCTTCTCACATCTTTCAATGCCTTAGTTGTGAATAAAGGTGTTAGGGTAATCGGCAACAACGGGGATTAGCACGACTGGGAAAAAACTTAGTTTCTTCCTTTTGGTCCTTTTCCGTCCGTTCTTGGCTCTTAGCCCCAACCTCCGGTTAATTCAACCACAACCGGTCTAACTAGGGAATCACCGCTATCATGTAGGATAGGGTGTCGTAGTGAGCGGATTATGGTTGAATTAAAGGGAGTACGTATTTAAAATTATTTGGGCAAAGAAAGGAGTGAGAGAGATTTCCTTCTCTCAAACCTTCCCTCTCCCTCCCTAACAAGTGAGGAATTACTCACTCATTAGAGAGATAACAACAAAATTCATTATAAGGAAAAAGCAGATAAATTTCTACTACTGGATTAATATAAAAAAAATTGCAGGTACGATAAAAAGAATGCGAGATAAATAAAAAGCTTACCTTATTGATGTACTCTCAAAAACGCATTACAATGGAATTTAAATTTAGATCTAGAAATTAAAAAGTGGCATAAAAATAAAGAGAGGCATCCTAAGAAAGGCACCCTTAAAGAGGCACACCTTAATTTGGCTTTGAGCTCTCCTATTTATAGATAAGGAAACCCTAGGTTTACATTCTGATCCATACACGAAATTACAAAACTACCCCCAGAGAGCCGAGTCAAAGCACCGACACTGCCACCGACATGAGCAGAACGCGGCCGCGGAACCGCAGCAGAAGTGCCTGTTTGGCTGCGGTTCCGCGGCCATATGGTGGAATCTTGGGTCCATCTTTTCAGGTCTTCTACCAGTTGCTTTTATCATCTGTTTGGTACACTCGGTTACTCAAAAGCTCTTCTGTTCTCTTCCAGATATTCAGCAGTGGACTTTTGCCTTAAACTCCGCTTGAACTGGTATGCGGCATCATGCGAATCAGTATTCATCTGTTATTGGTCGTAGTCCCACATTTGTTGCGACTTTTAACGAATCTCACTGTAAAGAGCCGAGAACCTGTAACCTGCAACTATTTAGCAGACATGAATCAAAAGTACCTACTTATATGCAATGTGATTAAGAATGGGCGATATAAAAATGCAAAAATCTGATATGAACAAATACCCCCAAACTTATCTTTTGCTCGTCCCGAGCAAAGCCAATTTTATTCTCAAAAATTCCTAACCTCACTTTCGTAGGGAACGTGATTGCACTGAGCTCGTGCAACAAACCGTTAAACCTCTAGGTGTCCCTAGTAGGAGGTGAGTTGTCTCCTTAGGGTTTTTAGCGGATACTACCCACAAAATCCGATCAATTATGCCATTGACTCTAATTCTTCAATTCAGTATTCTAGTAAGGAATTCTATCATCTTCAACTTATAAATCATCGACCCGTATTTTTTACACTCACTTTTCATTTAACTTGAGATCGTATATGTTTTGCAAATTTATTAAGCTTTCAGCATCTTTTGAATTTTCCTACTAAGGTGCAATCTCAACTCAGGAATTTTTATCATCTTTACTGAAGATATAAGGCCTATCTTTATTCCTATCTCTCATCCAAACCCCAATCATATACCCCTACGTGTGTGTAATTTTTACCCCTACACTTGGAAATTCAATTCAAGCTATCATACTCTTGTCCATCGTCTAAAGTACTTTTTAGTTGATGATGAAATTGCTCACACATTCTTCATGCGGTCGTTAATACTTCTTGAGGTACCAAACGACCGATTACAAAATGTGCTTGTGCATTTAGGCGTAATTCTTTGTCTTGTAATACCTAAGGCTTAGCAGTGACTCCCAAACCAGTTGGTCTAAGGCACTAGGTGATAAAGCACCCTCGCTATATTTTTTATTTATGCTGCCTTAAGTAATTGCAAAACCAGTGTTCATTTTTTTATCTCTTTATTCACCACCTATACTTTTATTTTATTTTCCTTCAGACTAAGGATTTTAGATAAGAGCATTTCAAGGTATCCTCTACTATCCCAAGTTTCAAGATGTGTGTGAGTGCGTAAAGTAGGGTATATACTTTCATAATTTGGACTTAAGGTTCAGAATTATTTTTCAGACTTATACTTCAAATAGAGCTTTCAATACTCTTCCATTATTTTAATTTAGCCCAAGAACTGAACTCAAAATTTGCCTATTTCTAAATAAACTACAAGGATGTATATTTTCTACAGTTAAATTTTAAGAAAGGTTATTTTTTGGGTTTTAATTTACTAAGTTTATGACCTAGTTTTTCCTAACTAGTCAACCGTCATGTTGAACATGAGTCAAATTTGGTCAAAATTGAAATTTTCATTTTTTTTTGATTTTTATGGGTTTTAAAATAAATATGAAAATGCAAAAATATACATATGAATGCGAAAGAGGAAAGCTTACCGAGCATACCCCCAAACTTAAACTTGACAGTGCCCTCACTGTCAGGCTACACCAAGAGGGTCAAAATTGTCGGTACTCCCCTGTTTGTTTATTTATTATTTATTTATTTATATTTTTATTATTATTATCAGAAAAAGAAAACAAAATATATATATACACAAAAAGGTCCCCCTCAAACTTAAGTGAAACAGTATTTCCACTGTTGCCATTTTTTTAAATCTCATAAACCTGTAAACTTGGGAGGAAAAATTTATTAACGGGGACATGAAATATGATCGTGAAAATCTCCCCCAAACTTATTTTTGGCTCACCACTTTTAGTTAAAAAAATTTATTTTCAAGAGCCAAATTATACCCCCCCAAACTTAAGTTAAATAATGCTAAGCTTTTAAAGAGGGGGGTCAAAGTTACCGGTCAATGCCAAGCTTTGCAAAGACCAAAAGTCAACACCAATCATTCGAAGAATTTATCAGTGAAACGCACCGGTTGGTGGAAGAACATGTTGTATGGAGCCAGGATGAAGTGGGGAAGAGATAAGTGGTGTAAAAGAAAAGGTTTACGTCTCGATTTGTAGAGATGAAACAATAATGGTGAATGGAAACGAGAATGTGGATGATTAGGAATGGAAAGAATGGTCACATTCTCGTATGGGATAAGAAGAAATGGTGGTGGTTCGACTTCTTCAGGTGGAGGTTGATTAATCACAAAATCTGTGTCGTTTACGAATGCGAGTTCATCGGTGAAAATATCTTCGAAACTTTCATCGATGGTCCGATTGAACGTTTCAATGTCAATAAGTGTCGCGCCAGAATTCAAAACACTTGATTTTTCAAAAATTATGGAGGTAGGAGACTCGTAAGGCTCATCTACCTTATTCTCAAAAGAGTTTAAATCAAGTTGTTTTTCTAGAATTATTGAACTCAAAATATCGGATTGTGATTCATTAACACTCTCTATCATTAAAGAAAGATTAGAAGAAGAACCAGAAAAAGTGGGAGAAAGAAGTGGAATACGAACTTGAGGGTGGAAATGGTGTGTATAAATTAGCATAATTTGTAATGACCGATGTGTAAAAAGCGTCTGTGGTAATCTATCAACCCACTGAGAAACGAGGTCAAATCCCTCAAGATTCATGAGAAAACATGGGTACGTCGAACTTGGTAAACCAGACATTGAAAATGAAAGTGTAACGGTTTCTTGCAAGGTCGGAACGAGGATGGAGGGAAGTGATTGAGGAAGGGTATCGGTTAAAGATTCAGGAGGGTGTGCGCAGTCAATGAAAGGGATATAATGAATTGGGAAATCCGACTCCTCAAGTAAAACTTCTTCATCCTCAATAATTTTCTCAATACTCTCCTCAAAATTTAGCTTATCCATGCAATTCTCATCAAAATCAAGATGCATATGAAGTTCGAGAAACATTTAATGTCTCGGGATGATGAATTGGAAAGAAAAGCTCATCCAAAACTGCTAGTTCATCATCCAAAATATTCCCTGCGTCAATATCCTTGATCAAGTGAAAATCAAGTTTCTCAAACACCTCATCAAAAGCACGAGAATCAATTAATTCATGTTCTAGATTGGAGGTGTAGAGCTCAAAAAGATTGGGTATGGGTTCACTCAAAAGGGACCCTTCATAATCAGACAAATCAAACACTACAAAGTCGCACAACTTGATTGATCATCTAAGTTGTGTTTTGAAAATATAATCACAATCAAAGAAATTTATACCGCAATCAATTAACGGTGTCGGTGTAGCGCGTTAATGAATACGGATCGTCCACTGAAATGTGTGTTTTGATCGATCTTGTTTTAGATGAGTCGAAATGAAAAGATAAAAGAAATTGCATGAAAATTGATTCAAGATTTGTAAGTTTTCATTTCAAGAAATATAAAGAAAATAATGATCTAGAATTAAGAATCCAGAATTGTCCCAATCAATTTAGTTATCAAGATTTGTAGAATAGCTTGTAGGATTCGATTGAGTTAATAATTAATGTTGAATCCAATAATTCATAATCTTATCTATTGATAATTTGTAGCTAGAAAGATGATGATGAATGAAGATTAGGGATCTATTGAAGAAACTAGGGTTTCTCCTTCTACCCCTTGTCTTTTCATTTATCATCATTCAAATCTAGTCTCTAGCAAAGAAAATCATCAATTGTTTGATTTCTAATTTGCAATGAAATAATCAAGAAGTCATTTCTCTCCAAATTAGGTCATCAACGATTCTTTTTGCTAAAGTTCACAAATCTCATAAGAATTAAGACTAGTATTAAGATTTGATCATCATTAGATCTATCAATTCTCTCGAATCCTCCACAAGCGGAGATTTCACTCACACATCATGAAAATTAATGAATCAAAGATCAAGAAGTTTCATAACGCAAGAATGTAAAGAAAGCAAGAATTTCAATTACCACCTTTATTAAATCGACGACTAATTACACATTCCCTCAATTCGAGGTTACAAGATGTTTCTCTTGATCGCTCCTTTTGAAGAGGCAACTAGATCCGTCGAATTTCGCTCCGCTCGATATCTGTGAGTCGCGGATCATCGTGGATCTCTTGCTCGGATGAAGATTGGCTTCGCGGATAAAGGATCGATAGTTGCTTGCTTGATTTGCTTCTCAAAATGATCTTGATTTGGCTTTGGATTTGAATTTGGGCTAGGGTTTTGATTTACAAGTTGTGTCACTCAACTTGTGGAAATTTAGTTCAATGTTCAACCCTAATTGTGTAACCTCAAAACCCTAGATCTAGATCTCTTTTTATAACCACCTCATTTGAATCTTCCCTCCAATGCTAGGTTGTTAGGGAGAGTCTTCTAGAAGAAGTTTGTTGGAGGGAATATTCTAAAATAAGGTATATTCTAGGATAAGGTTGTTAGGCCGACCCTTCTGGATAAAGCCACGTGCTCTTTGGGAGTCTTCTGGAAGCTGAGGCCGTTATGAGAAGCCACGTGGAGGAATTTGGACCAATGAAGAGTTACTATAGCCGCGGATCCGCAGCGGATCGTCCAATTCGGCCGTGGATCCGCGGCCATGTTGGTAAGTTACTGCATGCAATTTCCAGGGATTTCTTCTGTTGGGTTTAGGGTCTTTATCTGATGTCTGGAATCCTATGTTTCTTTCTTGATTTCTGCCAGATCTCAGGTCAAAGACTTGCTGTATTTTTACCGGCACTTTTAGCAATTCCGGCTCTTTTACCTGGAGAATTTCCTGCACACAATCTCGAGACAAGGGTTGATATATATAAATCAATGCGATTAGTAATAAACACATAATTTCCCTTTAGAATGTCGATTATAACTATAACACAGGTTATTTGGTATTTTCCAGATAAATTCGTAATCCATGTTATATTTACAATAAACACCCTTATATGATTAATATGAGTAGGGAAATTGTCATGTTAAGAATGCAATATTTTCGACTGATCAAATTCCCCCAAACTTAATTTTGGTCGTCTCGAGCAAACATCTTTATTCAAGAGAAGGAGAAAATATAAGAAAGAGAAAAACTAACTAGCACACTTTCGTAGGCAACACGATTGCACTGAGCACGTGCAACAAGCCTTTAAACCTCTAGGTGTCCCTAGTAGGAGGAGTGTTGTCTCCTGATGGTTTTCAGCGGATTGCACCCACAAAATCCAATAATAAAAGGAAGACCGTGAAAGTTACATATAAAGATAAGAATTGTAAAAGAAAGGCTTTGAAAATTAGGGTTTTCAACTAATACTAGCTTTTCAGTTGCTATGAGCCCTATCTTAATAGTCATGAAAAGATGTTAGAAATCACGTCATCCCTCAATAAAACATCGCCTTTATTCTTCATTCCTACCTTTCTTCCAAACATCGATCATATAACCCTACGTGTGTGTAAAGGACGTTCCTACACTCGGAGAATTCAATTCAAGCTATCATACTCTTGTCCATCTACCTCAGTACTTTTTAATTGATGAATATTTAGACGAAATTGTTCACACATTTTTCATGCGACCGTTAATACTTCTTGAGGTACTAACCGACCGATTACTCATGTGCTTTCTTAATAGGTGTATCTAGAATTTCCTCGTCTTGCAACACCTAAGGCTTAGCAGTGACTCCCAAACCAGTTGGTCTAAGGCACTAGGTGATGAATCACCCTCGCTATATTTTTTATTGCTGCCTTGGTGATAACAAAACCAGTGTTCATTTTTCTTCACCATTTTATCTTTTATGCTTCATTTATTATTTCCTTCATACTTTGGCTTTTAGACAAGAGCATTTCAAGGTATCCTCTACTATCCCGAGTTTCAAGACGTGTGTAAGTGCGTATAGTAGGGTATCAACATTCAAATGTTTGGATTCCAGAATAGGAACTATTTTTCAGACTTATTTTTATCTGTAGATTTGTGACTTCTTTCATCTTACTAACCCTTGGGACAACGGCTCATAACTACTTATTACTAGTTTCGTTTAAGAAAACTTCTAACTTTCTTGGTTTTCTTAAATTTTTTCAATCTTTTGGATGTAATTTTTCACTATCTAATCTTTTATTATCTTATTTATGTACAATTTTTTTTATATGTTTTGTGCTTATGCAAAATATGATGCAAAATGATGCGCAAATAAGCACAAACCTCCCCCAAACTTGTTTTCAACAATGTCATCACTGTTGCTATCTGTTAAATCTCAAAAACCTGTAAGCTTGGGAGGAAAATTTATTAGCGGGGACATGAAATATGATCGTGAAAATCTTCTCCCAAACTTATTCTTTGGCTCACCATTCCGAGGACAACTTTTATTTTCTAGAGCCAAAAATATACCCCCCCCCAAACTTGAGTTAAACAATGTTAAGCTTTTAAAATCACCTGAGGGGGTAAAGTTATTGGTCAATGCCAATCCTTGCAAAGACCGAAAGTCAACACCAACCATTCGAAGATTTTATCAGTGTAGTGCACCGGTTGGTGGAAGAACAAGTTGAAAAGAGCTAGGAAGAAGTGGGGACGAGATAAGTAGTGTGATGGAATGGATTTGCGTCTCGTTCTGGAGAGACGACACAGTGATTGTGATGGATTACTTGCATTCTTGTGAATGATACGAAGAAGGGGTGGAGGTTCAATTTCTTTGTTTTGGAGATGAATCATCTCAACACCCGTGTCTGCTACGAATGCAAGTCTATCAGTGAAACTTTCATCGATATCTCGAAGAATAATGTTATAGGAAAGAACGGGATGATACACAGACTGCATAAAAAGTTCATCATCGACGTTAGATGTTGACCCAGACAACTCGAAAGAAGGGTCCGTATGTATATGATACATATCTGGGTCAAACAACAACGTATAAAGGAAGTCTGGATCTGTATCGTGAAGCTGATCAAATTCGCTGCTGTCGACATCTATTAATTCGACGGAATATACTCGAGCATGAGGATCGGAGGGTTGACTTCCCAACTTGTAAATGTTGAGCTCAATTGACCTATTCCCGAAAGATAGGTTCATAGAGCCGTTTCTACAGTTGATTACAGCGTTAGAAGGCGCCAAAAAGGGTCGACCTAGAATCACCGGAATTTGGTTCCGTGGGTTCGCTACAGGCTGTGGATCAAGAACAATAAAGTCCATAGGGAATATAAATTCCCCGATTTTTATCAACACATCCTCAAGTTCACCCTTATGTTTGGTGATTAATCGGTCAGCCATTTGGAGAGTTATGTTCAAGGGCTTTAACACTCCGATACCTAGTTGCTCATAGACTGAATATGGAAGCAAGTTAACACTAGCGCCAAGGTCAATTAAAGCACGGTTAATGTGTTTATCCCTAATAGAAATAGAAATAGTGGGACAGCCAGGGTCCTTACGTTTTCTTGGTAATTGTTGGGGAAAAACTGTGTCTACCGTACTCGACATGAACAATTTTTTCGGCACTTGAGTCTTCCTCTTCCTAGTGCACAAGTTCTTAAGAATTTTTGCATAGGACGGAACTTGTTGTATAGCATCTAGGAGAGGGATATTGATGTTAACTTGCTTAAACATTTCCACAAGCTTCTCCATTTGTCCATTGGGTTTGTTGGGCCTTAACCTTTCCGGAAATGGAGCTCTATCAATAAGTGTTGGGTCCAACATTTGTGGAGAAGTTTGTGGGGATGGAAATGATGAAGTGGGTGGAGGGTTCGAGCATTTGGGAAAACGGAGAACAGGCTCGGAAGAAGAAGGTAAATTAGACGAAATAGGGTAAGGAGTAGAAGTGGGAGTGGAAGTGGAAGTGGAAGACGGGGGTTCAATTGATTCCTCAACATCAATCTGTTCACCCACATGGTTGTCTAGCACTCTTCCAGATCTCAACGTGGTAAGTGCATTCACATTAGTGTAATGTGAAGGGCCAGGATCAGGTAAAGGTTGAGCTGGAAGTTTCCCTTTCTCTCTATCACTCATTTCGGCTGTTAACTGTGCAATTTGTGCTTCCATCGATTTAATAATCTCACCTTGGGAGGCGGAGTTCTTCTTTATGTCATCGACAGAAGACTTAAAATCAGCTGACATTTGAATAGAATATGTCAGAAGCAAACTCATGGTTTGTTCAAGTGCAGAGGTGTTATTGGTACCGGCAGAAAATGGATCAAAGTTGTTGGCCGGGTTTTGAAAATTTTGTGGTTGGTAGAGGTGCTGACTCTGTTGTGGTGGTTGCTGTTGTGGTGGAGGGACCCATTGGAAGTTATTCTGGTTTGGATCCGTGTATTGAGTTTGGTGATGGATCCAAGAAAGATCAAGGTAATTCCTCCAATCTTGATTATATGAGGAAGAAGAAGGATCGTTTCTATGTCTTTGCTGAAATGCAGCATTAGTGTGACCTTGAAACGGTACATTTAAAGGACATTCTTCTGTCAAATGTGATGGGTTTGAATAGCAACCACACATAGTTTTGGGAAGTGTGTAATGGTTTAGGGAGGTTGAAGAAATTCTGTTTTCTATAGCGTCGAGTTTCCTTTGTATTGCGGCCATTTCGGCTCTCATTGTGACGGAAACATCGAGCTGATTGATATCTTCCCTAGGCGATGGTAGTCTAACACTTTCCCATTGTAATGTGTTTTGAGCTAAATCTTCTAGGTATTTCCAAGCTTCACCATCATCTTTAGACAGGAATTGGCAATGACACATGGTTTCAAGCATCTGTTTAGTTGTGAAATCAATACCCTCATAGATAACCCGACATAAATACCATCTGGGGATTCCGTGATGAAGGCATTCTAAAAGAAGATCCTTGAACCGTTCAAAGCATTTCCAGAATGGTTCATTGGGAAGTTGGTTAAATTTGAATATTTCGCTCCGAACACGGCTGGTCTTGTGATTGGGATAAAATTTCTTAAGGAATGCTGTCACGCCTCGCTTCCCAGAGTACGCTAAGGTAGGCACGTGATATAGCCAACCATGCTACCTGTGGATAGGAATTATCCTTCCACAGTCACATTACGGCTGTAGAGATATCAAGAACAAAATAAAATAACTATCTAGCACATGTCCATAAGCCAAAATACAATAAGTCAAGAATAAATAATGCGGAAGCAAGAGATCCAATAAAAGAATAACTGGAATGTATGTCCCATAATGCGGGCTCACATCAGGAATAAAATAATACTGAAAGTAACGGAACTAACTACTAAGGAGTCCTCACTGCTCAGCCCGCTGACTGAAGTACTCCTGCTCTGACTGCAGCAAGGGTAAGGAATCTGGGCCATGCAAAACCCATACGTCAGCGCGTCATAACATCAAGCAATAATATGTAAACAGGGTAGCAGGACATGCAAGTATAATCATAAATAGTAAAGCAGGGTAACAGCAATATAAATCAGTGCGGTGAAATGTAGTGTGCAGTGAGTAATCTAAACTGGTTATTGGGTTGAATAGTCTCAAGTCCTTGAAATCAATTTGATGAATTATCGATGTAACTCAATAGTATCCCGTGCATGCCCGGGACCACGGTCTAAGACTCTCGGGCTGAAACCGAGACGTGCCGCTAGGCACTAAAAGGAAAAGGGTAAAGACGAACGATGTCAGCAGCATCATCCCGAGGCGGGCCTAGCCTCAAAAACTGATCAATATAAGTAAGCAACTGTCGAGTTACAAGTCAGGATTTCATCATTGATTTCCCCATACCCCCAAGTTATATGTGTTCAAGTCAGGTATTAAGTAATCAAGAACTAATGCCAACTCAGGATCAGGTAGGTGCAGGTTTGTCTGGATAGACAACAGGAACGGTCCGTAAGGACTACTTGTCAGGTTTGTTGGCATTAGTCACAAGATCAGGTAACAGGTAAAGCCATGGTACATCAGGTCAAGTCAGGTAATATATAAAGGTGTCACGTTATGTCAAGAGTTGTACGGTACCATGTTGGGTCAAGTAATATGTGTAGCAAGTCATGTCAGGGTGTATAAGATATCATGTGAGTGCTCATAATCAACTAGTATAATCATGGTTATAAATAAACAAGCATGGGTATTACCAGAACAATAAACTGGAACATGTAATATGATATGCAAATAGGTACAGATTAAACTACTTGGATGCACGGTTATCAGTTTGGGTTTAAGAGATAGTTTTAACATTTCATGAATGCAGTAAAACAATGTGGATGATAAAATTATATTAATATGTACCAAAACAATTTAGAGATGCAATTGAATATGAATTAGGCTAGATGTATGCAACAGGTCGTCCGATAAGGTATAAACTACAAAAGGGTATTATGGCTATCCAAACAATTGTGATTATGTGATCTAACATATAAATGTGGTTACTAGGTTTAGTAAACTAATTGCAACATTTAGGTTTCCAGTTCTAGATCTGAAACATGTAAACGGAACATCATGCTGTTAACTTGGAATTCATGGCTTTAGATTCTACCTATAGATTTAATAAGAAAATAGATAAATTAATATAGGAATAGTATGAATAGCATGTAGCAAGTTTCACTTGCCTCAACGGATCACGAAACGGATATGTACGGTACGTCCGACGTCGGAAAGATGTCGCAACGCACGAACGGCACACGGGACGGGTCCAAGCAACGCAAGACGGTGATCACGCAGGTAAGGTACGTACTCTGGGTCGTCTGGATCGTCGGCGACGTCACGGCTCCGGCGATCGCTCCTCTTCACCCAAGATGTTGTACACGATTGCAGCTGGGTTTTCATTAATGTATCACCGAGTGGAAGTCCAATGACAACTCTCAAATGTCGTTGATACTGAGAAATATAACAAGACTCAAAGGTATGATGGCTACTATTATGCTCGGAGTAACCTCATTTAGCAAAATCCTTTCATCCTTTATTAGAAATAGTTCTACAGCAACCACACCAGCCCCTTCTAAGGAACTAACAGATCTTTGAGCAACGTCAACAGCATGCTTCTTTATGTTTGCAGTCACATCAGCAGGAGCCTCAACTATGTGACAAATTTTATCCCTGTGAATAGTTTCCACAACTGGATAGCATGAAATTGAACCATCTCTTTCCCTTGCTACAATGAATGCCAACTCTTTTATTGCAAATTCACAAACAGCAGCACCATCATCGAAACTCCCAAAGACATGCCGATGAGAAAGTGCACTTGCAGGGCAATTCTCAAGGGAATCTAAAGTGATGACTTGCTGCCCTAGAGTTCCCGGGACAGAGGAGAGGGCGAGGAGGTGGTGGTGATGACAAGAGGCGACGGGGTCGGGGCTCCGGCGAGGAAGCAGGTGAGGTTGTGTGTGTGTATGCTCGGGTTCATGGGTGGACTGGTCGGTCCAGGTTGAAGTGGGTGTGCATGGGAGAAGAGGTCGGGGAGAGAGAGGAGAGGGTGGCCGCGAGGACACGGGATCGCTGGCTGTGAGGTGGGACGTGCAGTGGGTTATCGGGTTCTGTGAGGGGTTTGGCTTGGGGTTGCGATGGGTTGAAGGGAAGTACGAGATGATGGAGGTGGCATCGGGGATATGGAGGTGAAGACGAGGGTTAGACGACGGCGACGAACGTTACCCGCGGCGTGGGTTGCAGCGATGGGTTCCCGACGTTGGGATCAGGGTCGGTGTAAGAGGAGGAGGTGGAGACGAGGATGGCGACGGTGACGACGAGGGAGCGGCGGTTAGGGTTTTCTCGTGACGAGAAAAGAATTACGTGAGCGAAAGAGGAAGAGAAGATCAACAAAAATAAAGAAAAAAATAATAAATTAATTATTATTTTGAATAGACGAGAGGGGTAGCGAGAGTAGAGAGGGAGAGAGAAGAGAGAGAGACAGAGAGAGAGAGAGATAATCTGTTAAGGAAAAATATAAAAATAGATTTTTAGAGAGAGAGAGAGAGATAGGAAGAGAGAGAGATAATCTGTTAAGAAAAAATATGAAATATATTTTCTTAGTTGAAAAGTTAGAATGAAATATGGAATATAATATTAGTCCGTTTTAAGATTTTGGCAAATACAAACTTACTCCAAAACACACCCGGGTCGGGTCTGAAAATTCAGATTTAAAATATTAAAAAATATGCAACTTCCAAATTTCAAAATGGATGCTTAGTTAAAGAAAATCCATACCCCCAAGAACGGATACACGTACGTGCGTGTAGCCATCCAAACACGTCCGTTTCACTGAACGGGACGAGAACAAGATGCGCGGATGCTACCACGGGGTTAGGGGTATCATGCAGGATATGACATGTAAATTTTAAATTATTTTCTGTGACCTAAAAATGTTATATGATAAAGGATGCAATACCATATAAAATGCCTGTATGAACTAATCATGAGATGCGCGTGTCCATGCAACAAGTCAATGTAATCTATAGATAAGATTCTAACAGGTTCAAGCAAGCGGGTTGGGTCGAATGCAATATAAAGTGTAAGACACCATTCGCACCCAAGATACGTTATATCAAGAAAAGACCATGGATAGGTAAATACGGAAACTGGAATTGGTATAAATGAACTCGGGTGTTACATTATACCCAACTACAAAAGAATTTCGTCCTCGAAATTCCAAGAACAAGATAGGATAAACAAACAAGAAATTTCAAGAAAAGATATGGAAACTTCTGTCGAAATTCATCATCTCGTTCCCAACCTGGTTCTCCATGAGAGCGATTACTCCAAGAAACAAGTACAAGAGGGATAACTTTGATCATACGAACCTTTCCTCTTCGATCCATGATTGGTATCAAAAACTATCTATTATTTCCATCAAGAACGGCGTCGCTTTGCAGCTAGCCGGTGAGTACGGGTCGGTCCACAGGGATGTTGTGAATTTCCTAATCGCTCTTACGAGTTAATTCCAAACGGTGTGAATGGATTAATTAAATCTAAAAACTAAATTAATCTAGGGCAATTGAATTAAAGATCTAACTATCTAACTTGGGCAAGGAATTAAATTTAATCTAGGGCAGAGAATGAAAAATTACCTAGGGCAAGAATTGAAATTACCTACTTATTTTACAGATGGCTCTCTCCAAACATCAACACAAGACTTGTCAGATCTGAATTTCTGAAATGAAAAGAGGCATCGATGCTCTCCAAAAGAAATCTAAATTTTATTGATAAAAAGAGGCATAGGGAGGCATGGCCTTTACAATGATTTAGAGTTCCTATATTTAGAGGATAGGAAACCCTAGGTTACAATTGATTCGCATGTCTACATTTACCAAAATATCCTTAGGAAGACCTAGTCAAAGTAGACTCCAAGATTTAGTAAAATTTTATGTCTCTGTCTCTTTAAAAGAAAGTATTGGGCGTTGAAATTTCCTTTGTTGGCTCTTCTGTCTTTGGGCTTCCTTATTATTTGGTTCTTTTATTAAAATAGCTTCTATGTTTCTTCCAGATCTCCAGTGAATAATTGCGGTGGACTTTTAACCGTTCGCTTTGTAATCTTGGACCTTGCATTGCCTTGTACTTTGTGAATTTTATCTTTGATGTAGGCTTGATCAAGAGTCTTCTGTTTGTTGGTCAAAGTCCACTTTTGCATCGTCTTTTCATCATTTTCACTGTTTTCTGTCCAAGAACCTGTAACCTGTAATATGTAGCAGACATGCGTCAAAATCACCTGTTTATTTATAAAACGAATAAGAATGGGGAATATAATAATACAATATTATGGTGTGAACAAATACCCCCAAACTTATCTTTTGCTCGTCCTCGAGCAAACTTATTTTTATTCTCTACAAAAACCTAACCGCACTTTCGCAGGGAAACGCGATTGCACTGAGCTCGTGTAACAAGCCGTTAAACCTCTAGGTGTCCCTAGTAGGGGGAGTGTTGTCTCCTGAGGGTTTTCAGCGGATACTACCCACAAAATCCTATCAATTTGGCTCATTAACTTTTATTCTCCAATTAGGCTTTCTAACAAGGAATTCTATTATCTTTGACCCGTAAATTATCCACCCATATTCTTCACACTTCCTCATTATTTAACTTAAGATTATATATGTTCTATAGACTTAGCTTTCGGCATCTCCTAAGTTTTCCTTCTAAGGGTCCATCTCTACTTAGGAATTTTTATCAACTCTACTAAAGATACAAGTTCTATTCTTCATTCCTTTCTCTCATCTAAACTCCAATCACATACCCTTACGTGTGTGTATAGATCACCCCTACACTTGGAAATTCAAATCAAGCAATCATACTCTTGTCCGTTGTCCAAAGTACTTCTTAATAGGTGAATTTTGCTTACACATCCTTCATGCGACCGTTAATACTTCTTGAGGTACCAACGACCGATTACAAAATGCGTTTGCACTTTAAAGCGTAATTCCTAGTCTTGCAACACCCAAGGCTTTAGCAGTGACTCCTAAACCAGTTGTTCTAAGGCACTAGGTGATGAAGCACCCTCACTAAATATTTTTTCATTAATGCAGCCTTAAGTAATCACAAAAACCAGTGTTCATTTTTTTTCCTCTCTGTATTCACTTTTTTCTTTTATTTTCATTGTACTAAGGACTTTAGACAAGAGCATTTCAAGGTCTCCTCTACTATTCCAAGTTTCAAGGTGCGTGATTGTGCAAATTGTAGGGTATACATTTTCAGAATCTATTTTTCAAACTTATACTCTAATAAGAACATCAATACTTTTCCTTTGTTTCGACTTAGCCCAAGAAGTGAACCAAAAATTTGCCTATTTCTAATTAAACTACAAAGACATATACTTTCTACCGCTAAACTTTAAGGAAGGTTATCTTTAGGGTTTTTAATTCACTAAGTCTAAGATCTAGTTGTTCCTAGCCAATTAACCTATTCGTCAAACTCAAGTCAACTAAGGCCAAAATTTAATACATAAATTTTTATAATTTTTTGAAATTTTCAATTTTTTATGGGTTTTAAAATAAGTATGCAAATGCAAAAATATGTACAAATGAATACGAAGAAAGAAGACTTACCGAGCATACCCCCAAACTTAAACTTGACAGTGTCCTCACTGTCATGCTACACCAAGAGGGTCAAAATTTGTCGGCACTCCCCTGTTTATTTATTTATAATTTTTTTTATAGAAAGAGAAAATAAAAAGTATATATACATATATACAACAAGGTTCCCCCCAAACTTAAGCTTGGCCTTACACAAGCCAAAGGTTAGCACCAACCATTCAAAAATCTTATCGTGGTAATGGTCGAGTTGGTGAAAGAATGAGGTGTAAAGGAAAGAAATGAGAAGCACACGAGACCGAATGGGAAGAAGGGTGGAATATGGTCTCGGTGGTGGAGAAGAATGGCAGAAAAGAGAAAGAAGGGTAGCACGATCTTGATGGTGTAAATCGAGTGAATAAATAACGCAATTTGTGATGACCAATGTGTTAAAAGCGATTGTGCTAATCTATCAACCCGTCGAGAAATGGGGTCAAATCCCTCAAGATTCGCAAGAAAGCATGGATACGCCGAACTTGGTATTGGAGATGAAAGCGTAACGGTCTCTTGTACGGTCGGAACGATAGGAAGGACGAAATGGAGTGAATTTGTGATAGTCTCATTCTCACCGTAGTAAACTGTCTCGAAATGGAAAGATTCCAATAATGGTTCGAAACAACTGTAAGCAACCGAGTCTGATGGTTCAACTAACTCATATGAAAATTCAAAGGACTCAAACTCGGGCGGTGAGTCATCAACATCGTCCGAAAAAGTGAAACACTCGTATGTGTTATCGACTGTGAGAACCGTGTCAGATTCAAAGGAAAAATTTTCAAGCTCATAGTCTTCAAGCGTGATATTAGGCGTGGACGGAACGATGGAAAGGAGGGAGGGTGATTTAGTTAAAGGTTCAAGAGGATGAATTGGAAAATCCGACACATCAAACAAAAATGGTTCAACCTCAATATTATCCTCACTACTCTCCTCAATACTATCCTCATAAGTCTCCTCAATATTTATCTCATCCATGCCATTATCATCAAAATCAAGACGCATATGAAGTTCGGGAGAAACATCTAATGACTCGGGATGATGAATGGGACATAAAATTTCAATCAAATCTACTGGTTCATCATCCGAAATATTCCCGGCGTCTATATCCTCAATCAAGTGAAAATCAATTTTCTTAGACACCTCATCAAAAGCATGGATATTTATCAATTCATGTTCTAGATTGGAGGTGTAAAGATCGAAAGGATTAAGTGTGGTTTCACTCGAAAGGGGTTCTTCACAATCTGGCAAATCAAGCACTACAAAATCACACAACTCGTTTTTATTTTCAACTGGTGAACTATTTGGGACAATCGATGGAAAACCGGAGTTGTGGGCTAGAATTGGGTATGGGTAGGTTTGATTTGGAAATCCTCTCAAATTCTCACTCTGTTCAACCGCCTCCTCATATATTGGAAAATTTGGAGCTAGTTGGAAACTAGCTACCGGTTCACTCGGTTGCATAAGGGCGGCCATAGACGCTTCCACATTCCTAGTCATTTTGTTTGTTGCTGCAATATAAGCTGCCAACGACTGTTCCAAACTAGAAATGGGTGGTGAAGGGGTTTCGGTAAAAGATTCAAAATTGTTTGGATACGTGAAACTCCCAAAAGGCTGTGTAGAAACAGGGTCTAGTGAAGGTGGGAAAGTCGGGTAGGACTGGTAGGAAGTGGATGGTTGGACAGGATTAGGATCAACATGTGGATAAAAAGGTGGATGGACTTGTTGAGTCCTAGAACTAGATGAGGGGAGAGGGGTGAAAGATCGGCTATGAGATTGAGCGATATGCTCAGCAATGGACATCGGTTTAGGAGTTACAGCAGGACTTGAAAAAGTGGTATCAACATATAAAGGTGGTAAAGGTTAACTTGGTTGACACAAAGTGGGTTGCAAAGTCGAACTGTTTCTCCTAGACGCTTCTATTTGATCTTTCAACGAAATTTTTGGCATGGAGGGATCTTCCTTAAATCGACCGAAACAATTGACGTACGAAGCAAAGTTAGGTTCGGGATACCAAAGTTCGGCAAGAGATTTGTGATGTGGGGTACCCATTGTAAGTCCACGTTGCCCACCCCGGTGCTTACGGGGAGGCGGAAAACATAATAAAAAACGGATTTTTATTGACTTAGGCAACATGGACCATGCTTGTGAGGATCTTTGCTAAACAAAAACTAGCTAAAGCAAACTAACAACTAGCTAAGTTGTAGAAAGGTTATACCTTGAGCTCGAAGTCCTTCTCTCCTTGCTCGTCGGAATGGTAGAAAGACCTCACCTTGCTTGTCTTCTTCCGTCAAAGAAGGATCCACCCGAAAGCCTCGACCTTTAGCTTCAACTCCAAGCTAGGAGTAACTAGAGTGCAAGAAATGCTAAGACTTGAACCCTAGAAGAGAGTAGAGAAGATCAAGTGAAGGTTTTTCTCAAGCTTTTTGTTTCTCAACACATGAGAGGGAGAGAGCTTGAGGGAGAGGATGAGCAAGAGAGAGAAATGATATGAGAGAATGAATTATTAGTGAGCCATTCTCACTAATATGTGTGTAATATTTTAATTCAATAATTAGCTAGAAAATTGTCATGGTTTAATCAAGGTGTGACCATTATCATTTCAATATTAATGCAAATTGCAAGGATCAAAGAGCATCTTCCAAATGAAATGATTATGGTCAAGTTGTCAACTTGGTCAACAAGTCAATGAAGTCAAAAGGTCAACAACAACAACCATGCACAATAATTAAGCTAATTATTAATTAACAATAATACACACAAAAGCAATGGGGTTAATAAAATGACAATAGTCAATAACCCTAAACAAGGTCCTCTCCCTCAATCTCAAGCAACTGTGCATACGCACCCGCATTCGTGATCCGAGGAACACGAACACAATGAGAAAAACCAATCTCAAACCATACACTAGGATCCGGCTTAAACCAAAGCCTGCTAGTATAAACTGTCCGGACAGCAAACGTGCACAAGTGCGCGAATGTGAACGAACCCTGTCGCAAAACCATGCGACCTCTACTCATTTTGCCTAAAGGCGAATAGCTCTCTGTGTGGGACTCTAAAGACTCGACACTACGCTGGCAGTGGGTTTAACCACAGACCGCAAGCGGCACTAGCTGTACGTAACGGTCCCCAGGTAGATGTCGATAAGAAGACTGACGAGGTGAACCCCATCTGCACTCCTACTGAGCCTGTATGTGACAGTCTCCGTACAGTCCGGTCTGTTCGTCTGATACATCGCATGGCGGGCCTAGGGGGGCGGTGAACGTCAGTCCCCTAATAGCGGTACAAGTCGTGTCGGAGTGTAGCCCAGAACACCCTGAGATAACACTGGAAGCCTACCAGTATATCTCGCTTGCCCTGGCCAGGGACTACTCGTGTAATGGCTCTCCTGGACACAGCGCGATGTCAACCCCCAATACCGGGAGAGATGAATCCTGTCTAACCGTCACTGCCTCCAAGTGCTTCGGGACTGCACCCAAAAACTACCTGTATGCACGACTCCTTTGAGCCGTCGTAGGGTAGTAATCAAAGTGCAGTGGGAACACACTCGAGGCGAAGTGACAGTGTCAAGTCAGCGGACTAAGCTGTACTCATGTCACCTGGGAACTGATAACTGACGATAGGTATATTACCAACCAACAGTTCCCGACGAGTCCTGTCCAGTGTACTCGTAACCTAACGAGCACCCGCATACTATCCCAAGTACGACGTACTAACGGCTGTGGGACAGACCGTCTCCCACACTGGGATGAGAAGCGCATACTCTAGTCTACTCCGGAGTATCGATGCCCTGTCTCGATAGTCCAACGACCAGGGACCTGTATAAGGATGTGCTTATAGATTACCCAGCTCCCACGAGTGCGAGCGCCATCACAACGCTGGTAATCAAGCAAAGATCCTAAGGGCTCTACTAATATGTATACCAGCAATATGCTAAAAGAAACACATGCACATATTAAAGCAGAGACAAACCAAGTAGCATACTACCATTTCGAGCAAGATTGTATATACAACTGTGAATATCACAAGCTTCCATTAAGTAATATACAAACTAGTATGATACAGTAATGGCCTCTAGGGCATATACACTAACACCCATGATGTCAGAAGGAGAAGATAAAGAAGGTGGGTGTAAGTGGGGTGCATGGATTTCTTAGCGACAAAATTTTGCAATTTTTTATAAAAAAATTTCCTTTTTCCTTTTTCTCTTTATTTAAAACTGTTTGCAAAAATATTTTCGAGAAAAGAGCTAAGACACACTTTCGATCAACTAAAAATGCACAATCAAGCCTAGATCTAGGGTCACTTAGGTCAGCTAGACAACTCCTAACTGTTCCAAAGGGCTAGAAATAGGACCTCAAACCGCCTCTTCACCGCCAATTGCAGCTAGGTAAGTTCCAGGTAAGTGGGAGGCTCCCCACTACAAGTAGCGGTCCTAATTAAGTAACCACTTGCCTTAGACACACTTGCCTAGACACCGCAAAGTCAGGTTAGGATAAACGGACGATGCCTATAACTAGTCCCCTGTCCAATTAAGCTCGAAGTCCTTAGGGCTGAGTCTAGTATTTTTTTTAATTAAGATATGGTCAATGCAAATGCTTTATGTGATTTCTGGGGTCCTGGGAAGGGTGATGAAATCTCCACCCAATCTGAATTGGTCAAAAGCCCCTTAAAATCCGATTAAAGATATGCAAAACAGTAAATCACTTGCAATCAAATCTTTTTTATTTTATACGCGGCGCAAAGATTCCTATACAAGATTTTTTATTGGAAGGGGGAAGATTTTTTTAAGCGCAAAGAATTCTGCAGGAGATTTTTCATAGGAGATATCAGAGATTTGTAGAGGAGGAGATCAGAAAACTTACAGAGGTTTTTTTTTTCTTCTTCTTCAAGCCCTGAACCGACCAGGGCGCGGCGGTTCCGCGGCCGGAAGGTGGGTCGCGCGGCCGTTTTTTTTTTTTGGGAACCAGATCACCGCGATTCTTCTTGTTTGACTCAGTCCTCCAAATTTCTTCTGTTGTCTATTGTGATATTCCTCTGTTTGTTCGGATTTGATATTTGCTGTTTTGATCTCTGTAGATTTCCAGATCCGAATTTGTTCGTAGATCCTGCAAAATTCACACAAAAATACCCTTCTCAAAAATAACAGATGATATATTTTTTATATTTTTTTGATTTTTTTGATTTTTATGATTTTTTAAATTTTGATTAACCCGAAATTGCAAAAAGAAAATAACACGCCATCCCCGGCAACGCTGCCATTTGACTGGTATCAAAAACTATCTATTACCGCAATCAAGAACGGCGTCGCTTTGCAGCTAGCCGGTGAGTACGGGTCGGTCCACAGGGATGTTGTGAATTTCCTAATCGCTCTTACGAGTTAATTCCAAACGGTGTGAATGGATTAATTAAATCTAAAAACTAAATTAATCTAGGGCAATTGAATTAAAGATCTAACTATCTAACTAGGGCAAGGAATTAAATTTAATCTAGGGCAGAGAATGAAAAATTACCTAGGGCAAGAATTGAAATTACATACTTATTTTATAGATGGCTCTCTCCAAATATCAACACAAGACTTGTCAGATCTGAATTTCTGAAATGAAAAGAGGCATCGATGCTCTCCAAAAGAAATCTAAATTTTATTGATAAAAAGAGGCATAGGGAAGCATGGCCTTTACAATGATTTAGAGTTCCTATTTATAGAGGATAGGAAACCCTAGGTTACAATTGATTCGCATGTCTACATTTACCAAAATATCCTTAGGAAGACCTAGTCAAAGTAGACTCCAAGCTTTGGTAAAATTTTATGTCTCTGTCTCTTTAAAAGAAAGTATTGGGCCTTGAAATTTCTTTTGTTGGCTCTTCTGTCTTTGGGCTTCCTTATTATTTGGTTCTTTTATTAAAATAGCTTCTATGTTTCTTCCAGATCTCCAGTGAATAATTGCGGTGGACTTTTAACCGTTCGCTTTGTAATCTTGGACCTTGCATTGCCTTGTACTTTGTGAATTTTATCTTTGATGTATGCTTGATCAAGAGTCTTCTGTTTGTTGGTCAAAGTCCACTTTTGCATCATCTTTTCATCGTTTTTACTGTTTTCTGTCCAAGAACCTATAACCTGTAATATGTAGCAGACATGCGTCAAAAGCACCTGTTTATTTATAAAACGAATAAGAATGGGGAATATAATAATACAATATTATGGTGTGAACAATCCACAATTGACATCGGTCGCTCCTCAAAGGTTAAATCTTCTCATACAGTCAGTTTCGAATGATTCAACGCATGTGTTTTATCTCGAACATACATACGGGGTTGAGGTACGAGAAGCACGTCATGACCATTCGCCAAGGATTGCGGTAATGCCAAACGATCAACCACTTCTCCAACACGTTCCAAGATCTAAAAAGGTCCAATGAATCGAGGACTAAACTTTCCTCGACTTCCGAAACGAATAACTCTTCTAGTTGGTGATATCTTCAAATTTCCGAATCACTAACCCCGAATTCCAGATATCTCCTCGATGTATCTGCCCAACTCTTCTGTCGGTCTTGTACTGCTTCCAAATGATTTCGGATAGTATTAACCTTCTCAACTATCTGCACAACTAAAACTGATCCCCACAATTTTCGTTCGCCGACATCATCCCAACAAACAAGTGAACGACACTTGCGACCATATAATGCTTCGGATGGAGCCATCTGAATAGTCTCCTGAAAGCTGTTGCTGTAAGAAAAATTCTACCAAATGTAGATGATCCTCCCATGAACCCTTGAAGTCCAACATGCAGGCTCTCAACATGTCTTCAAGAGTTTGGATCGTTCTCCGATTGGCCATTTGTCTGAGAGTGATAAGTTATACCAAACTTCAAACTAGTCCCTAAACCTTCCTGTAAATTCCTCCAAAATTGCGATAAGAATCGGGTGTCACGATCGGACACGATGCTCACCGGTCCTCCGTGCAATCTTACTATCTCCTGTATGCACCGTTCAGCCAAAGCTTCTGTTGATCGATCATCTCGAAAAGAGATGAAATGAGCTGCCTTGGTCAATCCGTCAACAATCACCCAAACTGCATTGTTGCCTTTTGGACTCCGCGGTAAAGCCGTCACGAAATCCATGGTTATATGTTCCCACTTCCCGTGAGGGATCGGAAGTGGTTGCAATAAACCAGCAACCCGTTGATGTTCAGCCTTAACTTGCTGACACACCAAGCACTTTGCTACAAAGCGGTAATCTCCCGTTTCAAGCCTTTCCACCAGAATTGCTGTCGTAGCTCTCGGTACATCTTCATGCCTTCTGGATGTACGGATTATGAGGAACTGTGTGCCTCCTTCATAAATTCTTCACGAATGTCTCTTTTGGCACACACAAACAGCTGCCATATCGCAACGAACCATCTTCATGAATCAATAAGTCCGTTCGAAGTCCGGCTTCAACCTTTCTCGAAACCTTTGCAATCTTGGGTATTTGACTGCGCTGCTTTAATACTCTCGATCAATGACGACTGTGTAAGTGCACGGCGGCGCCCCGGCCGTCAATCCGACGGCGGAATGCGGAAGCGGTGATAAACTTTAATTTTACGAACTTAGCAAACCGGCACCACCGCGCACTAAACACCCGGATCGAACCATTAACTAGTCTAAGCTAACTACAAGATGGGTTAGAGATATACCGAATGATCCGAGTCCTCCGGTCTTCTCGTCGTCTTCCCGATCTCCTGCGGAAACTCCGGTCGTCGCCTCCTCGCCGGAAGGGCACCACATCGCCTGCATCTTTTACGGGCTCCCACCTCAATACCGAGGCAACTCGGGCGTGAAGTTGGCTGGCCGACGCGTCCAAGATTTGCTGTAGAATGTGTAGGGTTGAAGCTATGTCTCATTTGGGGTTTGTTGCCTTTGAAGATGATGGAGGAATCAAGATAAGAAAAATGGTGCTTGCATTTTTCAAGCATGAAATGAGATCAAGAATGAAAACCTCTTCTTCTCTTTTCTCAAAATGAAACCTTATCATGTAAGAATGGTGGAGGAAAGAATACATAAGCAAGAGGGAGGTGAGTGTAGGAAAAGAGAGAGGGTGACCATATCCAAACATCATCATAACTTACTCACATCAACTACTAATCACCTCAAATCAACAAAAAGCAAGTGATGATGATAGATAAGAATGGTATCAAAAGATGCTTTCATAATCTCTCATCTTACAAATAATCCCTCCACAAAATGTTATCTGCAACCTTGCAAATAACCCCCTCCATCGGAAAAGTCAGGCCGGGAAAGAACAAAGGAAAACCGGCCGGAACGGAATGCAAACTGGCAACTCCAGAAAACTGGTCCCGTAATAAATTACAGGAAAACTCCAATACTGTGCATACACACCCGCATCTGTATTCCGACTGGATACAAATGAAATGAGACAAAATCTACACTGTACTATACTAGGATCCGGCTTAAATCAAAGCCGGCTAGTAATATCCGTTCGATCCTGATCCGTGCAATACCGCACGTATCCGATCGAACCTTGCCATATCTCTATACGGCCTCTAGTACTAAATGTCCGATCCTGATCCGTGCAATACCGCACGTATCTGATCGGACCCTGCCATATCTCCATACGGCCTCTACAGCGTTTCGCCCGAAAGCTTGAGTAACTGTAAGTGTGGTGGACTCTAAAGACTCGTCAATACTATGGCTGTGGATTTAACCACTAGCACGTCAGAGGTATAAGGCAATACGTGACGGGCCACCAACTATTGACCAAAAGGTATGTCGATGAGCGAACTCATCCTGACACCCTACTGAGCCTGTCAGTGACAATATCCGTATAGTCCGGTCCGTTCGTCTATGAGCATCGCATGTCGGGCCTAGGGGATTGGTAAAAGTCAGACCCCCAAAAGCGGTACAAGTCGTGTCGGAGTGTAGCCCAGAACACCCAGAGATACTACTGGAATACCTACCAGTAAATCTCCTGCCTTGGCCAAGGACTTCGTGTAATGGCTCTCCTAGACACAGCGCGACCTCACCCCCAATACCGCGAGAGACGAACCCCTGAAGATCCGCTCACTGCCTCCATGTGGCTCGGGACTGTACCCAACTAAAACCTGTTTGCACGACTCCTTTGAGCCGTGGTAGGGTAGTAATCA
This sequence comes from Agapanthus africanus, assembly GCA_030015575.1. Taxonomy (NCBI): domain Eukaryota; kingdom Viridiplantae; phylum Streptophyta; class Magnoliopsida; order Asparagales; family Amaryllidaceae; genus Agapanthus; species Agapanthus africanus. Next base: position 474,956,338 of record CM057339.1, on the reverse strand, counting down.
AAGCACAGTGGGAACTCACACGAGACAAATGACGATCCCCAGGTCGATGAACTAACCTGTACACATGTCACCTGGGAACTGCTATCTGACGTCAGGTATAAGACCAACTAGCATGTTCCCGACGAGTCCTGTCCGGTGTACTCATAACCCAATGAGCACCTGTATACATCTTAGGTGAACCAACTGACACCAGTGGCTTGTGAGACCGGCCACCGCCCCTCGTCGGGGTCTCGACTGTATACACTAGTCTACTCTGGAGAATCGATGCCCTGTCTCGAAACTCCTACGACTAGGGACCTTTAAAGGATGTGCTTATAGACTACCAGCTCCCACGTATATGATCGCCCTCATACTGCTGGCAGTCAAGCAAGAATCCTAGGGGCTCTATCAACGTGCAATAGCGACCTGTCAGGTCACCTAAAGCAGTACACGATGATAAAGGTAAACCAGATAGCATACTATCATCTCGAGTAAGACTGTCCTACCGGGATAGGTCCTCCCTCAATCATTGCAATCACGTGCCTGTGATCCAATAATTGACTCTGAGGGCACTATCTCCAACAATCTCCCACTTGCACTCAAGGCTAATTATTGCGATGTCGCATACTCACAGCCCGTGTGATACCGAACACCCAACTCCCCTACTAGTCAGTCTCACAAAATCCGTTTGTGAAACTATTGTGTTCGAGGAATAGCCTCAGTTAGTGGATCCGCCTTGATGTATCTTTCTATGTCTCTCTCTATCTCAAGTTCGCGGAGAAAGTCATCTCCCGAAATGAGCAATACCTGTATTAGAATGTCTGGATGGCTGATGGGACGTAGCTCATAAATGAACACCAAATCCAAACTTCTTAGACTGTATCGTCAACTGAACTTAATCAGTATCCTGTGCCATGCCATCCTCAGTATTGCCTTGGACCACCTGTCCAAAATACTGCCCCTCGTCAGAAGGAAAACTATAACTCTGACAACCTCCTTGTCGTCCATGTCACCTTGGAAGCCTGGAATGATAATCGTCTCCTAAAGGAGGCAGCCGTTATCATATCCCTAGAACATTCACTTATGTTCTAAAACTGCTTCCGACTGTTTCTCCAGGATTGGATCAATGTCAACTTATTGCATTTAGTGCAAGAACAACATCTGGTGTGGTACTTGACATCCCATGATTGACTCAATTGCCTAAGCAAGTGATCTGCCAATCATGCACATCCCTCTCTACTTTAGTCTATAAGACACCTTTAGAGAGGGTGACTCCATCACCTGCAGGTACACTACCGTGCCAGGAGTCGTCCATTCTAAATACTCTTAGAATGCTGTCAAAGTACCCTGATTGGGAAACCACCCAAATCTAGATAAAAAAACCATAGATCTAGTAACCAGTATGTCTGATATAATGTCCAAGTCCCTTGTGGAGAAACCACTGTGTTACGACCAAAGTATAACCGATCGTAGTATAGGAATATCACTTCCTACTCTGTGTATGTCATCAAATACCAGGACATCACACCCTACTACCTTCTCAACAGATCCATCCCCTATTCTGATGAAGTCAAACCTATGACTGTCACATCAGAAATAGATGATCTATCTCCGCTACATCTGCTTTAGTCTATAGACATGAGCCTGATGTCCACCAATGCTTCCGCTGCTCCCACTGACTACGACAACCCTCTGGCAGAGTCATATAGACGTGCACTTCTAAAGCTAGTTTAGAATGACGCTATATTCATCCTCCTGCCGGGTCTCGCAGCCTGGAACAACAACAATGGCAAGTGTGGGTAAACAAGAACATCCCTGTCACCGTCCTTGAGGCTACCGGAGTACCTCTCGGGTGCCTGAAGTTACCCACCTTATCTGCGGAGTGGCCAATGGAACGTCAAACCAGATTGAATCTTTAGGTTCCTTATCAAATCTTCAGTAATCGTTTGCGGTTCTGGAATCACTTCCAGTTCTACCATACTCCCACTACTGTTTTTAAAAAATCCATTTTTAATAAAACTGTGGCGAGTTTAGAACAATATTTCTATTGATCTGCCAGATGGTAGAAAATCAACCCTCGTCATAGCTTGGGTCAACCCACAAACAGCCATTATAGAAACGTGCCTTGAGTTATCCAGAGTCTCGTTTTAATCATAAGCCGGACAACTCCCCGTACCTTAATAACGTTAAGATATGAACTGTTCTATATCCAATATAGAACCAGAGGCACTGATTTAATTTAACCAGATTCAAATCATGCAGCTGTCTCCAGTGCATGTCATCTAAATGGAGAGAGGCCGATCAGCGTTACTCAACTTAGGAATGCTTCCAATTATGAGTAACCTGAAAGAGAAACAATTTCTCTTTATCATTACTATCAACTGAATACCATACACAAGTATCTACATCTTCGATCACTTTGAAGAATCCCGATACTTGCTACACCTGGTTCTCCACTCTATTCAAATACCTATAACTCCTCAAAACTTAGACCCTGTGTTTCTATGAAACACATGTCTAAGAACTAGAGAAGTTAAAAGTAAACAGAATATAGTATGAGGACCAACCCCTCTGTCCTAATGGACACTGGACAACATACAATACTCTGTATAAGTCCGCTGAGTGTAACAACTCTTTCACTGTATGTCGTAGGTTGAAAACTGTACTTATGGTTAAGAAGAATTACACCGCTGTTTAATGCTCCTTACCTAACCATCCACTGATATAGGTAAATGTCATCGACATAATATCAAAAGGTATATCTCACTCTATGAAAATAGACGTACAGATATATCAATTTGAAATTGGTGCACAACAGCGGATATTCAAAACCAAATATTTGCCGACCGGCAAACAGCCCAGATGATCTCCTCAAATATCACTGATTACAACGAATCCCGATATAATGAGGATGATCACCCTATTCCCAATAACTTACTCCCACTCATCATCTGTAAAACCATACAGATGTGAGAATCAAACCTGGTAAATACATACCCTGGAGCAAGTGTCTAATCGGGAAATCAGTTTTCTTTTAACAGTACACAGTCGAACTGAAACATTGAAATGTTTCGATAGGGTATCCTGGTATTCCTAGTAATGCCTCTACCATTATCCAGATTCATAACTATAACCGTATAATTCTTTGCCACCTCTCCAAATCCCTTTATATGTCTTTAGTCATTACCTTCTGCACACCCCTTAGGCCAAATGGTTTTCTTCCTTCCCTACCGTTCGGCACCAGCCTATGGTTTGGAAGAAGACTATCCAATAAGCAAAATGGGCGTACTGTCCTAGTCCTAGGAGCACTCGCAATGCAAGAGAAGGTGAAGATAAAAGACAACCGAATAAACCTTATTCCTATTTCTCCTGGACCAGAATCCATCCCCGAACTGGAACAAGTTCCTTTCGAGTTCGTATATAACCATACGATGGATTATCCAATAAACTGTGGATCTTCGTAGTGATACGGAGTGTCCTGGAGAAATACAAAGGTGATTTAGGATTGGCGAAGAAATACTTGGTTTGGTCGTGAATATCAGTCGCAATTTACTTTGCCCTCTTACTAATCCCTTGCTTTGTCTTAATCTTAATACCTTCTGCACACCGTTTAGGCCAATTGGTTTTCTTCATTCCCTACCAGTCGGCACGAGCCTAAGGTTTGGAAGAAGACTATCCAATTTGCGTAATAGGTGTACTATCTCCTAAACCAAGGAGTACTCACAACTTGAGAGAAGGTAGAAAGAAAAGACAACTGAATAATCCTATCCGTTTTCTCCAGAACCAGAAATCATCCTCGAATTCCTTCGAGTTCGTATATAACCATACGATGGTTTTGTCTAATGGAAGTGGACGTTCGTAGTAATACGGGGTGTCCCGGAGAAAAGGGTAAAAGTAGGAGTGGCAATGAGGTTTGCAACTCTGACAATCCAAAAGCCAATGTTAAGAAGGTTCGGTCAACTTGGTCACAGAGTCATAGTCTAGGGTCGGGTCAATAGTCGCTGCCAGAGAGAGAGAGAAAAGAAACACTCAGCGTGCACTCTAACCTAGATCAAAAAGGTTACCAATTTATCTAATCTGGAAACCTCCCACTGTACCTCAAATTCTCCTCCAAACCTGAAAGAAGAATTAGTCGGGGTCACCCGAGGAGTAAACCAACTCATCAGTGGGAATCGGGATCCAGCTATCATCGCATGATAACGTGACGGAATCTGCTCACGCTATCACACTCCAGAAGTTATGCGCATATCTGGCAAGTTTCAGTTCTTTTGAAACTCCCGATGTGATTTCTGCCCCATGCTCTTATGACCTTGACGAAGGTCAACAAATCATAAGTCACATGTCAAGTTCCACCCGTCATTGTCCAGGTTAATTTGAACCCACCTGTACAAGCCCTTGACGAAGGTCAACAAGGCTATACGACTGTCCCAAACCAACACATCTATCTATGCAGCAGAAAGGCAACAAGCAGCTACCATGCACTATGCCTTGACGAAGGTCAACAAACATAGCATGAATACTACGTGCTACCTGTCTGAAACGACGGAGGGCTACGAATGGTTTCTGGCAAAAACCTTTAACGTAATGAACTTGATATCGTTGAAGGAACGGATAGCTTTTTAGAAAATATAGTGACGAAAACCTTTACTAAAGAGGTCACTCCCGGTGAAGGGATCTCGGCTCTTTCCCCGTAGAATGGGGTGCAGGATATTCCAAATGAATACCACGGTGCAAAGCAAAAGTAATCGGCTATAGTGAAGTTAATACCCTGACGCAAACTTCTGTCCAAGGGGTCACTCCTGGTGAAGGGATCTCGGCCCTTGCCTCGTCGTCTAAGGAGCAGGATATTCCAACTGAATATCACGATGCAAAACAAAAGAGAACGTCCTTGCAATAACAGCTTTTTGAAAAGTGTTCCAACAACATCAGATTAGGTTTGTTTTAACTTGCATTGATCCGAATCAACGCAGTCCCATCAATTGATCACACCACAAAGAACGAAAATATACTGATGTACGTATATGCCATCTGCATTCGCCACTGGGTCCCGTCATTACCCGTTAGGTTAGCTAACTAACGACAGAGCGGGGACTGGACTAGCGCGGATGTAAAACATATACAACATCTACTAATATATATACCAATATATTATATTCGCTCAAGGCGTGATAAGAAATGCAACATCACAGAAATGTACAGCATCACAGAACAATACAGATATCTGGGATCCCCGTGTTTCACAGAGCCACTACTGAAACCCGACGTTCCCCTGGTCGTGTGGATAGCCTGTGCAATGAAATCCTAGACCCCTACGGGCGTGGCAAGTTACCCGCCAAAACCTGAAGCGAGGCAGCCCCCTTCAGCACCGTGAATGGACCACCCAACACTTCACGGAATCCGGTAACTTGGGCACCCCTCCTGGGTCAACCTGTACCCCCTACGAGTGCGGCGAATAGCCCGCCAATTCTAGAGTGAAGCCCCCTCCGTCTCAATGTCACGAGATGCGGGCCCGTTGCCCTCTAGAACCCGGCTATCCGTGCACCCCTCCACGGGGTAATCCTAGTACAGAAAGTAAAAATATACATACAACGGGTACATCAACCGCAACCAGGTCGTGCCCCAAAAGAATAATACAAACAGGCAGTGACGGCAGTCCACATGTCGGACGCTCGCCCCGCAATATCAAATGTACATAATACAACAACACTGTACTAGCATTGCATCCAGGCTATCCCCACGACCGATTCGCAACATCACAGCAAAATCACAGAACATCAATGTGAAAGTCACGTTCGCAAATCCGTCTAACCGGGCTATAGCAGTTAGACCGGATTTACCGATCGAGTGACATTCACGGTCGCAGATATAATGTAAATACTGTGAAATACTGTGTTTAAAATATCCGATCATTCAAAAATTAACAAGTGGGCCCCCAAGCAATACTGTAGCACTCACAGAAATTCTGGGCCCAAGTTTAATATTCCAAAACCCCAATTTTCAGCCCACCAGCCCATGGGAAAATTTTGACGCATAGATCCATCAATACGGCGGCGGAACCGCGGCAACAAGGGGGGTTCTGCCGCGGTTCCGCGCTCATCCTGAGAGATCAATGTCTCGAATTTTCCCAGAACTCTTAGAACTTCTTGTACATCAGTTTTATACAACCTGAAAAATTTTTGGACTTCAAAAAATTTCGACAGAAAACTGATGTAAGGAAAAACGCGGGTTTTTGGAATTTTGGTCGATTGGAAATGCAAACACATCAAACAAAGCTAGACGAAGTTAATAGCGAGGCTCTGATACCACTGTAAGTGCACGGCGGCGCCCCGGCCGTCAATCCGACGGCGGAATGCGGAAGCGGTGATAAACTTTAATTTTGCGAACTTAGCAAACCGGCACCACCGCGCACTAAACACCCGGATCGAACCATTAACTAGTCTAAGCTAACTACAAGACGGGTTAGAGATATACCGAATGATCCGAGTCCTCCGGTCTTCTCGTCGTCTTCCCGATCTCCTGCGGAAACTCCGGTCGTCACCTCCTCGCCGGAAGGGCACCACATCGCCTGCATCTTTTACGGGCTCCCACCTCAATACCGAGGCAACTCGGGCGCGAGTTGGCTGGCCGACGCGTCCAAGATTTGCTGTAGAATGTGTAGGGTTGAAGCTATGTCTCATTTGGGGTTTGTTGCCTTTGAAGATGATGGAGGAATCAAGATAAGAAAAATGGTGCTTGCATTTTTCAAGCATGACATGAGATCAAGAATGAAACTCTCAAGAATGAAAACCTTTTCATCTCTTTTCTCAAAATGAAACCTTATCATGTAAGAATGGTGGAGGAAAGAATACATAAGCAAGAGGGAGGTGAGTGTAGGAAAAGAGAGAGGGTGACCATATCCAAACATCATCATAACTTACTCACATCAACTACTAATCACCTCAAATCAACAAAAAGAAAGTGATGATGATAGATAAGAATGGTATCAAAAGATTCTTTCATAATCTCTCATCTTACAAATAAACCCTCCACAAAATGTTATTTGCAAACTTGCAAATAACCCCCTCCATCGGAAAAGTCCGGCCGGGAAAGAACAAAGGAAAACAGGCCGGAACGGAATGCAAACTGGCAACTCCAGAAAACTGGTCCCGTAATAAATTACAGGAAAACCCCCATACTGTGCATACACACCCGCATCTGTATTCCGACTGGATACAAATGCAATGAGACAAAATCTACACTGTACTATACTAGGATCCGGCTTAAATCAAAGCCGGCTAGTAATATCCGTTCGATCCTGATCCGTGCAATACCGCACGTATCCGATCGAACCTTGCCATATCTCTATACGGCCTCTAGTACTAAATGTCCGATCCTGATCCGTACAATACCGCACGTATCTGATCGGACCCTGCTATATCTCTATACGGCCTCTACAGCGTTTCGCCCGAAAGCTTGAGTAACTGTAAGTGTGGTGGACTCTAAAGACTCGTCAATACTATGGCTGTGGATTTAACCACTAGCACGTCAGAGGTATAAGCCAATACGTGACGGCCACCAGCTATTGACCAAAAGGGACGTTGATGAGCGAACTCATCCTGACACCCTACTGAGCCTGTCAGTGACAATATCCGTACAGTCCGGTCCGTTCGTCTATGAGCATCGCATGTCGGGCCTAGGGGGTTGGTAAAAGTCAGACCCCCAAAAGCGGTACAAGTCGTATCGGAGTGTAGCCCAGAACACCCTGAGATACTACTGGAATACCTACCAGTAAATCTCCTGCCTTGGCCAAGCACTTCGTGTAATGGCTCTCCTAGACACAGTGCGACCTCACCCCCAATACCGGGAGAGACGAACCCCTGAAGATCCGCTCACTGCCTCCATGTGGCTCGGGACTGTACCCAACTAAAACCTGTTTGCACGACTCCTTTGAGCCGTGGTAGGGTAGTAATCAAAGCACAGTGGGAACTCACACGAGACAAATGATGATCCCCAGGTCGATGAACTAACCTGTACACATGTCACCTGGGAACTGCTATCTGACGTCAGGTATAAGACCAACTAGCATGTTCCCGGCGAGTCCTGTCCGGTGTACTCATAACCCAATGAGCACCTGTATACATCTTAGGTGAACCAACTGACACCAGTGGCTTGTGAGACCGGCCACCGCCCCTCGTCGGGGTCTCGACTGTATACACTAGTCTACTCTGGAGAATCGATGCCCTGTCTCGAAACTCCTACGACTAGGGACCTTTAAAGGATGTGCTTATAGACTACCAGCTCCCACGTATATGATCTCCCTCATACTGCTGGCAGTCAAGCAAGAATCCTAGGGGCTCTATCAATGTGCAATAGCGACCTGTCAGGTCACCTAAAGCAGTACACGATGATAAAGGTAAACCAGATAGCATACTATCATCTCGAGTAAGACTGTCCTACCGGGATAGGTCCTCCCTCAATCATTGCAATCACGTGCCTGTAATCCAATAATTGACTCTGAGGGCACTATCTCCAACAGACTGTACTTGCTGTAAGGATTTCCTAGCACCCTATAATGAGTTTTGAAGCATCACATGTCTCAAAGTTCGGATTTTGATGGTGCTAAACAAGCATGCAAAGGAATCGATCCTAGAAAATTAGGGTTACAAAACTTAAAGCTAATAAAATTAGGGTTTCGAGACTACAACCTTTGTAGCTCCCTTTTGCTGAACTCCTTGGTCTCTTGGGTGTTGGAAGAAGGTCCTCTTGAAGTCCTCTCACGTCCACGACGATCTACCCGGAGTTCCCCGTCCAAGCTCGCAACTTCGAGAATCGAAGAGAACACTCTAAACAAGTTGGCTAAACTTGTGTAGAATGATGTTGTGGTTAAGATTCTCACTTCAAAAACCTTTCTTTATGTGTATTTTACTCACTAGAAGAAACTAGAGAGCAAATATTGAAGGAGGAAGAAGATGACTTTTTATTTTTAACAAGAGTAGAATGATAACCATCAAAAGAAAAATGAAATATATCTTTATATATTTTATTTCTTCTCACTATGAACCATGGTTAAATGATGGAGACATTATTTAACTTGAGTTTTAGAACACAAAGAGAAGGATAACTCAAGGTTAGAGGTAAGTGAGAATGGTTAGGTTTAAAGAAGAATGTAGAAGCAAGAAAGAATTATCCTTATCTTTTCTATTTTGTTTTAAACAATAAATCAAATAATAATCCATATATTCAACCATGGTGTGAGTCTTATATTGCCATCTTATTCCATATATAAACAACCATGATAGATGGGTGTATGTATGTATGTATGCACATCCATATGTGCATGAAACTAGTAAGGAAGAAAGAAAGAAAAACATGCATGCATGCACACATCCATCATCCAAGAAAAGGTTTTAAGTGAGAAAACTAATGGTTAAATGATAAATCAACACTTGATTTATCAATCCGGCCATATCACATATGACCCCACCAAAAGCAAGCCGCCCGATCAATGTACGGTATTATATACGCGCATTTTAATCGGGTCCATGCGCATATCGCATACGCGCACCACAACGTTTCGCCTGGACTAGGTAACTCCTGTGTGGGACTCTAAGACTCGTTAATACGCCGGCAGAGGGTGATGATCATATCAAGTACCCCCAAGCCGCAAGCGGTCAGCTAAACGTAACGGCCACCCGGGTATTGAGCGATCAGAAGAAAACAAGCGAACCTGCTACAACTCCCGTCGAGCCAACCGGCAACACTACCGTACAGTCCGGTCTCTTCGTCAGATATGCTGCATATTGAGCCTAGGGATGGTCACGTCGACCCCAATAACTCAATAAGTCGTGCCGGTGAATGGTCTATAACAGATCGAGAAACTACTGATAACACTTATCAGCAAATCTCAGCAGCCCTGGCCAGGGACTTACTGATATAACCAGTCGGGCACTGCACAGCATCAACTCCCAATACCGGGAGAGACGAAACCCTTCCTATCGCTCATCATCTTCGTGTGTCTTGGGACTGTACCCAACGGCCACCTGTTTGCACGACTCAGTAGAGCCGTGGTAGGGTGGCAATCAAAGTACAGTAGGAGAACACACAAGACTCTATGACGATCTCGGGTCTACAGACTAACCTGTTCCAGTGTCACCTGAGAACTGCTATCCGACGATAGATATAATTCCATATAGGAGTTCTCGGTGAGTCCGCCCAGTGTACCCAGTCACCACTGAGCACCCGTATATGATCTTGATGTCAAACATCGATGAATGTGGGAACATTCATCGCCCATCGTATGGGTCTAGTATCATATACGCTAGTCTACTCTGGTATATCAATGCCCCGTCTCGATATACCTACGACTAGGGAATTTCCAGGATATGCTTATAGACTATAGATGTCCCACTAGTATGATCTCCATCATAATCAGAGTAGTCAAGCCGATATCCTCAGGGCTTTATCAGCATGTATGAATGAATAAAAGCATGATCAAATCAACATGTCAGATAAAAAAAAGAACCAGATAGCATACTATCATGTCGAGCAAGAATGCATACTGAATATATATACATGTACAGATACATCCACTATCACATAATGGCCTCTAGGGCATACATATATCCAACAATCTCCCACTTGCACTAAGGCCAGTTATTGGCGTATCTCATACCCAACATCTCAAAAAGTCGCTCATGCTGTGGCTGAGGGAGGGCCTTGGTGAGTGGATCCGCGGCGTTATTCTTTGTGTCTACTCTCTTAATCTCGATCTCGCGACGATCTACAATCTCCCGGATCAAATGAAAACGCCTCAGGATGTGTCTGGACCGCTGATAGGATCTGGGCTCCTTGGCTAACGCCATAGCCCCATTATTATCACAATACAAAGGTATTGGATCAATAATGGTTGGAACTACTCCTAGCTCCGAAATGAACTTCTTCATCCAGACGGCTTCCTTGGCAGCATCATTTGCAGCAATGTACTCAGCTTCCATCGTAGAGTCTGCAACGGTATCTTGTTTGGAACTCTTCCAACTCACCGCCCCTCCATTGAGGGTAAATACAAACCCTGAGATAGATTTGCTGTCATCCTTATCGCTCTGGAAGCTGGAATCGGTAAAGGCCTCCATTTGGAGATCTGTATTACCATACACCAAGAACAATTCTTTAGTCCTTCGTAAGTACTTAAGAATGTTCTTCACAGCTGTCCAGTGGTTCTCCCCTGGGTTGGATTGATACCTGCTTACAACACTAAGTGCATAAGCTACATCTGGGCGTGTACATAACATCGCATACATTATAGATCCTACTACCGAAGCATAGGGTATAATGCTCATGCGAGCTCTCTCTTCATCGGTCTTTGGACAAGAATCCTTGGAGAGAGTGACTCCATGGCAAGCGGGTAAGGCACCCCGCTTGGAGTCTTCCATACTAAACCTTTTTAGGATGGTGTTGATGTACCTGGTTTGGGACAATCCCAATAACTTTTTGGATCTATCCCTATAGATCCTTATGCCCAGGATGTATGTGGCATCACCCAGGTCCTTCATGGAGAACCTTAGTGATAAGAATGATTTGACCGACTGTAGCATAGGAATATCATTTCCTATCAGAAGAATGTCATCCACGTACAATACGAGGAATGTGACAGCTCTTCCTACAGCCTTCTTATAAACACAAGGTTCATCTAGATTTTTGATGAAATCAAACTCTTTGATAACATCATCGAAACAGATGTTCCAGCTCCGAGATGCCTGCTTTAACCTATATATGGATTTAAGCAGTCTACATGCTTTCCCGCTGCTCCCACTGTCAATGAAGCCCTCTGGCTGATCGATATAAACGCATTCTTCTAACTCTCCATTTAGAAATGTTGTTTTAACATCCATCTGCCAGATTTCATTGTCGTAGTGAGCAGCAATAGCAAGTAGGATCCGAATGGATATAAGCATGGCTACGGGCGAAAAAGTTTCGTCATAGTCCAAACCTGGTCTTTGACGAAAACCTTTTGCCACAAGTCTTGTCTTATAGATCTCTACCTGCCCATCCACACCAATCTTTCTTTTAAAGATCCATTTGCATCCCATAGGTTTTACCCCAGGGGGTACAATGTCCAAAGTCTATACTTTGTTGGTGTACATAGACTCCATTTCGGATCTCATGACATCCAGCCACTTCACAGAGTCACCACTCGTGATAGCTTGCTGAAAACTGGTGGGATCATCATCATCCATGATGCAATCTTCTCCGTCACCATCAATGAGGAAACCGTAGTACCTCTCCGGTGGGCGAGAAGTCCTACCAGACCTTCGGAGTGGCCGAGGTTCCTCAGTTTCTATTGCAACAGCCGGTTCAACCAAATCGTCATTAGTAGTTTGTGTTTCTAGAACCTCTTCTAGATCCACCACCTTGCCATCATCTTTATCTGTGAAAAACTCTTTTTCTAAGAATGTGGCATACTGAGAAACAAACACTTTTTGTTCCTCTTTGTGGTAGAATAGATATCCATAAGAATTCTTTGGATATCCTACAAAGTTACACATGACTGACCGTGTCTCGAGTTTGTCCGGATTCTGCTTTTTAACATAGGCCGGGCAACCCCAAATCTTAATTCTCTTAAGAGATTGTCTCTTCCCATGCCATATCTCATATGGCGTGGTAGACACGGTTTTGGTTGGAACCCTGTTTAGTAGAAACGCTGCAGTCTTCAATGCATGCCCCCAAAACGAGACTGGTAACTCAGCGTCACTCATCATGGACCGGACCATATCTAATAGGGTCCTATTCCGTCGTTCTGGCACACCGTTGTGCTGTGGTGTGTAAGGAGGAGTGAGCTGAGAGAGAATCCCATTCTCTTTTAGGAAGTTTGCAAATTCTGTACTTAGATACTCACCACCTCGATCTGGTCGAAGCATCTTGATACTCAAGCCGGTTTGTTTTTCTACTTCTTGTTTATATTCAATGAATTTCTTGAAAGCTTCGGACTTGTGCTTTAATAAAAATACATGACCGAATCTTGAGAAATCGTCGGTGAATGTAATGAAGTATGAAAAACCGCCTCTAGCCTGTATAGACATTGGCCCACATACATCACTATGTATGAGGCCAAGGAGCTGAGTAGCTCTTTCTCCGTGTCCGGTAAACGGAGTTTTGGTCATTTTACCCTTGATACAAGACTGGCAAGTCGCATAAGATTTATATTCAAAAGAGTTTAAATATCCATCTTTGTGTAACTTGTTTAGTCTTGTTTCGTTAATATGACCAAGTCTACAATGCCAAAAAAAAGCTTCATTTAATTCTGAAAGTTTTCTTTTATTAGTGTGTTGTATACTGAAAACCGTGTGTTGATTTAGGACATATATTCCGTTATTAAGCGTACCATACCCAACCAATATTTGATTCGGGTGAATGTTCATAACATTGTTCTGCAATACAAAATTATATCCTTCATTGTCCAACAAAGAAACGAATATTATATTACATAGCATACTCGGTACAAAATAACATGGATTCAAAATCAAAATACATCCAGATGGCAACCCCAAGTGATACTCTCCCACTGCGACTGTATGTACATTGGAACCATTTCCAACGCGGAGAGTATGGTCACCTGTCTTCAAAACCTTGCTATTTCTCAGCCCCTGCATAGAATTGCAAATGTGAGAACCTGAACCGGTATCCAATACCCAGGAAGCAGAGTTTATTGAAAAACAGTTTTCTGTTACAAACGCACCTGAAGCAGAAGCATCACCATGCTTCTTCTTGAGACTTAAGTACTCCGTGTAGTTGCGCTTCCAATGTCCTGTCTTGTGGCAATGAAAACATTCGCCTTTCCCCGAGTCTCCAGCCTTGGACTTTTCCTTTCTCTTCACCTTTTTAACTCCACCCTTAGGATTAGTGGGCTTCTTCTTTTTCTTTCCCTTGGCCTTAGCTTTCGGGCGAGAAGAGGAAGACTGCCCAGTAGTCATAACGGGAGTTTTTGCTGACTTCATAGTGCTCTCTGCACTCCTTAACATGTTAAGGAGTTCAGGGAGTTCCTTCTCTATGCCGTGCATGTTGAAGTTCACTATGAATTGAGCAAAGGTGGAGGGGAGGGACTGCAGAATAATATATATATATTGTTCATTGTCCATTGTCCATCCTAGGTCCTCAAGCTCTTCTATAAGAGCTATTATCTTGAGAACATGGTCTCCTACTGGTGTGCCAGGGGCCATTCGCATCTGAAACAGTTTCTTTGATGCTTCGTATCGTAATACGCGGGATTGCTCTCCATACAACTCCTTTGTATGGAGAAATATGGTTTGAATGTCCATATTCTCGTGCTGCTTTTGATGTGTATTGTCCATCGATGCAAGCGCGGGCATTTGGCCATGGCACAGTCAGCGTCCCATGTCTTGCGGACTTCAACGTCCGCAACTGAGGATTTTGGACCAGGGACAGGCGGGGCTGAAGCCGTGAGGACATATGATAGTTTATCATAAGTCAAGGCGACTTTCAGATTCCTCAGCCAGTCTTTATAATTGGTCCCATTCAGTTTGTTTTTATCTAGTAAAAGCTTGAGTCCAGTCATGGGTATCTGCCATTAAGAGAGAGAAAAGAATACACTCAGCGAAAGCTCTTGCACAGATCAGATTGGTTATTATCTTGTCTAATCGATGTCTCTCACTGCTTTAATCAAGTTTTTCTTTCAAACCTTAAAAAGAAAACTAGCCAGGATTAATTACAGTCTACAACTTCGCTAACCGTTCAGCCAGGCCAGTGTCGGTACTTGAGGGAGGTTCCCCGTGCTTTCGCACGGACCTAATTAAAGTAAACCTCGTTTTCCCAGAGGCGTAGCCCCGTTAACACCTTTCTAGACACCTAATGAGTTAGCTAATTGTAAACTGCAAAACTCTCCTAGGAGCAACTATTGCCCACAGTGGGATCGGGATCCAACCATCATATGGAAGGTATGCAATCTCATTGCAAATTTCAACACTTGAAATTCCCGATGTAATTTTTACCCCTAGTACTTATGACCTTAACTATGGTCAACAAATCATAAGTACCAGTCAAGTTCTACCCCTCATTTCTTGATCAATTTGACCCACCCATATGACCCTTAACTATGGTCAACAAAGTCGCATGAATGTCCTAATTAATCTGCATCATATGCAGTGTAGGAAGACATCACTTAGCTACCGTACACTACGACTTAACTAAAGTCAACAAACGTAGCACGAATACTAAGTACTCTACTTCCTAAAATGACGGAGGGTTGCGGATGATTTTTAAGAAAATCTTTAACGCTTTGAACTTGATATCGTTGTAGAATCAAACGGTTTTCAAAAGGAGTGGCTTGTGCTCCGCAGTTTTGAAATATAGCTTTTTCATAAAGAGCCGAGTGGTTTTCAAATTTGATTCTACAACATCTTTTTAGGTTTATTTTCTTTACATTAATCATATTAATGTAATCCCATCATTTAAGTCCTTAAGCCAATCACAGAAAAGAAACGAAAATAACACGTACGCTTATGCCATCCGCATTCGCCGCAATGTTCTGTTATGCACCGTTAGGTTACTTAACTAACGGCATACCGGGACGGGACTAGCACGGGTGTAAAACATAAGCAACGTCTACTATATATCATATATATAATATGTCATTCGTCTCAGATATCACATAACACAGGCAGCAGAAACATATATATAATGTGGGATATACTAGGACGTCAGTATTTAGTATTTAGCCAATAATAGAAAATACGGATTCCACAGTCGCGATGAATAGCCAAGCCCACACCCCTAGACCCCTACGAGAGCGGCAAGCGACCCTACCAATCTTGGAGTTTAGGAGACCCGGTCTCGACTCCTCGAGATGGCCTCCCACTGAACCCCAGAACCCGATCACTTGTGCTCCCCACCTTGGGTCTATCCTAATGCGGAAAAGTAAATAATATAAAACACTGGTGACACAACCTCAACCCGGAAGTGCCCCAAATAAACACTACTACAAATATGGGTTGCCCCTACGGATTTATCCATAGGGGCAACCCACTGCCCCTACGGATATCTGCGTAGGGGCGAAAAAATACCCCGTAGGTGCAAAGGCCGCAGGTGCAAGTTGAGGCCCCGAACTTGCCCCTACGGGCAAATTAGTGCCCCTACGGATATATCTGTAGGTGTTATTGCCCCTACGGATTACGCCGTAGGGGTAATCAAATCATATATGTATTTTTTTTTTGAATATATTGTATGTACCTACGGATACAACCGTAGGTCCTTGTTCTACCCCTACGGATAACTCTGTAGGGGATAGGCAGTAGCCCCTACGGACATATCCGTAGGGGCACTCCCAACACCCTGCACTGAGATCAGGGGGCAAAATATCAGGAAACCTGATATTTTGCCCCTACGGATAAATCCGTAGGGGATAGACAGTGGACCCTACGGACATATCCGTAGGGGCACCCCCAACACCCTGCACTGAGATCGGGAGGGGAAATATCAGGTTTCCTGATAGTTTGCCCCTACGGATATGTCCGTAGGGGCAACATATATACCTACGGCTTAATCCGTAGGTACATATTGTCTGTACTTTTTTTTTAAAAATGGGCTGCTAGATTTTTTCCCGCCCTGTGCACAATACTATATACATCAATCAAATCATATATTTTAGTATTCATAATCACATCTCACGCATATATATAATATACAAAAGAAACCCAAAAATTGAATATGATATAAATACAAACCAATATCAATATCGTTTCAAAATGTAGTACAATGTGATATAAATAAATACATGTTTCAAAAAATAAGAACCAAAAAGCTACCCTAGTTCGGTCCAGCTCCACCTCTGAATAACGTTAGAATAACGCGCGCCTGCTCCTCGGTCAATACACTCTGCAATGCTACAAATAAGGGAGTCTGAGCGGCATGTGGAGCTGGCGATGTGGTCTGCACAGCCGCCGTCGAGGTAGTCGCTTGCGGAGCCGCGGCTGCGGGAGTCTGAGTGGGCGGTGGAGCTATAGGAGCTGTCTGCGGAACCGCAGCCGATGTAGTGGCTTGCGGAGCCGCAGCCGAAGGAGATGCATGTGGAGGCTCGGCCGATCTACCCTGTCGCGTCTGGACATAACGTGTGTAAGAAGCGTGTAAGAACTGTGTATTATTCGAATTCGTTTCATTATTAAGTTATTTCGAAACCCTGTTTGGATACTAGTTTGGAAAAGCGTTGTTTATTTTAATTACATATGTATGTATGATTAATCAAACTTAAGTCTAAAACCAAATAAGCTCAAGCTACGTACTAATTATGGATATGTTGATATGTATATAATATGAAATGATATTTTACTATAAAGTAGTATACATACCAGCATCTCCTTCAACTCCTGAACGGTGGCCCTCAAGCTATCCAGTTCCTGATGGACATGCCGGTCACTGGAGACGGAGGAAGTAACCGCCGGGGTGGAGTCCAACCTCATATGGGCCCTGCTAGGGCCCAATCCCCGGCCTCTCTCCCAACCTCCGTGGTGCCCTCCGTGTGCGACGTCCAGAACTGGGGTCAGCAGCCTCGGATCGTTCTGTCCGGTAAAATCGATCCCCGAGGCCTGGGCCTGCTCAACCACCCGCTCCTACACCGACATTAAGCAGTAAAGTATAAGTATAAAATTTAAACTTGAACCTTCCAAAACTAAAATTTCAAATTTGGATAGAAAAAATATTAACACTTACGCAGTACTCCTGGGTAGCGACGTCGGGACATCGAAGCTCGCCCATGGCGGGATCTGTCGAGGTGCCGTGGACGGCAAGATATGCGGACAGCACGCTCGGTGTACCACCTGACGCCATGGTCCGAGATGTCTGCAATATTAGAAAGTAACTCTTAATATTAGAAATATTAGAGAATAACTCTTAATATTGCAGAATATTAGAGAATAACTCTTAATTTACCGATAACTCCATGGCTCGAGTAATGTTCCTCGAGCCACCTGTGTAAGTGGGGCGACCCCTCTTCGCCGACTTCCTGTTCTCCGTATTCTGAGCGGCCTGTTTCTGCACAACGCATTAACATTTAGTTTTCTAATTAAGAAACACAAAGAAATAAATTATATCATAAATAATTAATTAAATTTAAAATACATACTTGTTTGCGTTCGGAGTCGAAATAAGCGCAAAATAAAGGCCATGTCTCTACGTCGACTCTCGCAAACGCCGGAGTAGATAGGAAGGCCGCTCTCTCTGCCTCGGGGGTCGCTATCCACAGGGAGTAGCAGTCGGCCTTCAGCTCATTCCTGTTGTATCGGACCTTGGCCTGCATGTTCTTCATCAGGCCATTGTACAGAGCATGAAGGTCGAGCACCCTCCCCGGGTGATCAGGGTCGGCTACAGGCTGAAAATCGTAATCCAACTGAAAATACAAAAAAAAAACATTGTTATTAGATTGCAAGTGTTAATAATAAATATATTGGATAGATCAAATGAAAATATATATTAATACATACCCGAGCCTGATCAAAGAAGAGGCGAATGAGCGCTGGTGCTGCTCGCCCCACTCAACGTGAAGTGGATAGTTCTTCACGATCCGGCTCTCTTCCCCCAAATACCGGCCGAACCTCTCGGCATGAGGACCGGTATAGCGATAGTCAAGGGTAAAAAATAGGGGGAATGCTGCCTCCCCCCTAGCTCTATCAGGCCTCAGCCTATGGGACTGATTCGGGCCTCGAGTCCCCCTCTGGGGATGGAGAGGCCCTGCGTCTGCACGAAATATCAAGACAATCAATAATAAGACAAAGTTGTATTAAGAAATCAAGGTTAAAGAAAATTCAAGTGTGATATATACCTCCGGTGACTAGCGCACGAGCCTGGGCCCGAGCAGCAGCACGAGCGGGATGATAGTTCCTCCGGTGAGGAACAACCGGGGTCCCGGACCCGGACGCATCCCCTCCAACTATAAAATAAACATCGACGCTAAATTTCCTTGAAGTTCATATTTATTCTATAGAGCATATGTAAAATGAATAAATATTTTAAATTTATTCATACTAACCTGCAGACGATGCGGAGGGTATGGAAGCGGCAGGAGTGGCCCCTGTGGAAGGTGTGGACGCACCACCTATAATTAGACAATTAAAAATAGATTATATAAGTAATTGCAAAAAGAATGTGTAGATCAATAATATAACGTTCTAAATCAATATGCATGCACTATAGGATATATAAACATACCCGCAGGTGCGGTGGTGTCACCACCTACAGCTAGACAATAATAAAAATTGCTAAGTAAGAGCAAAAGGAATGTGTGTATTTATGATATAGCATTCTAAATCAATATACATACACTATATGATATATAAACATACCTGGAGGAGCGGGGGTGGCCTCTGTCCCAGATGTGGACGCATCACCAACAACTAGACAATCAAACATTGACAATATAAGTAATTTTGACATAAACATGCATGAATATCTGTAATATTACATTCAAAATGGATATGTGTGCAGTATACCTGGAGGTGTGGCCAAATCAACACGGAAGGAGGCATCCGAAGGGGTCTCCGATCTGGGTGCAAGACCGGCCCTCTGAAGCTCCCTACGGAGCTCTCGGGGCGGCAGAACCGCTCTGCCTCTGCCTCTGCCGCGGCTGGAGCTCCTGCCGCCCCTCGCTGCTCCCGACATCGTCATCAAATCTAGATAAACGGTTCGTGGACGCATTAGACAATCATTAAAAGTATTGACTATATATGATCTAGAGCGTAAAATGTGAAGTAATAATATAACATTACTGATAACCTTTTTCGTTTCGTGGGCGCATCATACATATCTACTTGGATTTCATCGTCGATGTCATTTCTAACCCACGTAACTTCATGATCGGTCGAAGACAACCCGTCCTTCGAAACAAACGGTCGGAGCACTTTAAGCCTTCTCTCTTCTTCGTCATCATCGCTGTCCTCGTATTCTGGGACATCGTAGACATCTCTAGGTTTCCATCGGCATACAACACTCCACACCGGATGCTTCAAACACTGTGAGTAGTATACTTGGAACGCTTGGTTCGGAAAGATAAACGGATCGTCCTGACCGTAAAATCGAAGTGTGTTCACACTGGTCAATCCATATTCATCTTTCCAAGTCCCAAGACTGCTTCTCCACCTGTCTGTATCGGTTCGCGGATCGTACCAAGTACAGTGGAATATATGGAATATATAAAAGGGTTCTGATCGTCAGGGATAGTGGATGCCGAGTATACAATTTAAGTACCCATAGTAAATCACACCGTCCGATCCTACCGTCGCAATCCCACTATTCTGAGTGGTTCTAGATGTTTCTATGTCCTTAACTTCGAATTTGTATCGAAGGACACCAAATCCTTTATAATATGCAACCTCCATACTAGGAAATTGAGCTAAACATCTTGAATCACTCTCAAATGATGCAGACAAGTTCGGATCGTGGATCTAACAAAACAAATTTTACGATAAATACATAACGATACAAGTTTAGATTAAAACTGATAGCAATAAAATGTAATTCGAATAACTTACATGCTCTGTGACCCAATCACAAAAATTATCCTGATGGTATTTTTCCAAACGCTCTTCGTTCCAATCAGGATGCCCCTCACGTACCTCGTTAAAATGAGTTCTGTTTTCGACAAATAATTGTGACATTAATATTATGTCATTTCATACACACACAAACACAGATATAACAATTAATCCAAAAGAACTTACTCTCTAATTTGTTCAAGACATGCGCGATTAAGCAAGATAAACCGGTATATCTTGTTGATAAACATAGTGTCTACCCTCTTATAATCGGCTTTACCATATGGCCCATCTTGAATTCTTCGTGGTCGGTTAAGCCTTGTCTCAATGTTCTCGTCCAGATAGCGGGAACAAAATGTGGTTGCTTCATCAAGAAGATAACCTTGCATGATAGAACCCTCTGGTCGATTTTTATTGCGTATATACTTCTTAAGAGTGTAAAGGTACCTAATGAGAATATGTTGAATAAATAAACACGGGCATACAGGACAACAATAAATTTATAAATTGCGCGAAACGAAAAATTACACGTACCTCTCGACGGGATACATCCATCGATATTGTACCGGTCCGGCTAACTTCGCCTCAGTTGCAAGATGAACCGTCAAGTGTATTATGATATCAAAGAATGACGGTGGAAAAATACGCACAAACTTGCAAAGTATCAACGCAATAGAATTTTCTAGTTTATCCAGCGTCGCAACCTCCAGGGTTTTAGCACACAACTCCCTGAAAAAACAACATAGGTCGTTGATTACTAGACCAACCGAGTCGGGGAGAGAAAAGTCCTAAGGGCTAATGGAAGAAGGTGCTCCACGATAACATGGTGATCATGACTTTTCAGCCCATCGATCTTGCCCTTCACAATTTTTATTTTCTTGCTGAATGATCCTGAGAAACCTGTGGGGACTTTCAAATCATGCAACACCTGCAGGAATCTTTTCTTCTCCGGTTGTGACATATGATAAGCGGCATTGGGAAGTACAAACTTGCCCGGTTTACCCGCTACCGGTTTAGGGTGCAGTTCACTTCTTATTCCCCACTCTTGTAGATCCATCCGGGCATTCATGTTGTCTTTCGATTTCCCGTCTTCACACAGAAGCAAGTTAAGTATGTGCTCTGATACTCCCTTCTCTATATGTATGACGTCCAGACAATGACGCACTGAATTTGTAGACCAGTACGGAAGCTCGAAGAAAATGCTTAACTTGTTCCAATATTGTGGTTTAGCCTGTCTCGTCGGATCCATCCCGAAGGTCATGTTATTGTAACCATCCCATTTAGCAGTCACGTCCTCTCCGTACAATGGGGATGGAGGCCCAAGAAGCTCTTGATGACCATCAAAGTGAACCGTGTCTAACCTATAGGGGTGGTCTGGAGGCAGAAAACGTCGATGGCCGCAATAACAAACCTTCCTGCTAAAATTCAAAAATTTTGATGTTGTGTGTTCATGGCAATGAGGACATGCTTTGTGACCATGTACGGACCAACCTGATAGCATTCCATACGCAGGAAAGTCATTAATTGTCCACATTAAAGCCGCACGCAGTATGAAGGTTGTATTTGTGTTTGAATCATATGTCTCTACACTATCAATGAACAAAGTTTTCAGCTCCTCGATCAGAGGTCGGAGATAGACGTCGATATTGTTCCCCGGTGAGTTTGGTCCGTCGATGAGAAGAGGCATCATAAAGTATGATTGGTCCATAGCCAACCAAGGCGACAGATTATAAATTATCATTACAACGGGCCATGTACTGTGACTTCCAGCCATATAGTTGAATGGGCAGAAGCCATCGGCAGCCAGTCCGAGCCGGACATTGCGAGGATCGCTACAGAATATTGCGTGCCTCCTATCGAAATCCTTCCATGCCGGTGAATCTCTTGGATGGCTCATTTTTCCATTTTCGCTTGGAGGAGCACGGTGATGCCAAATCATTGCCTCGGCTGTTTTCTTGCACCTGAATAGCCTCTGTAGCCTCTGTGTTATGGGAAAATATCGTTCTATCTTCACAGGTATATCGGGCTTCTTATCAGAATCTTTCGGCTTATACCTGGCCTCTCCGCATGTTGGACACTCTTTCAAATCTGAATTCTCTTTCCGGTACAACACGCAATTTTTAGGACATGCTTGAATCTTCTCGCACTTTAGACCCAAATAAGACATCATTTTCTGGGCTTCGTACCAGCTTTCGGGCACATTATTTCCCAGAGGCATAGAATCTTTCAAGAACGAAAGAAGCATTATGAATGACTTGTTGCTCCATCCATTAAAGCACTTAATTTGGAAAAGTTGGACGAACCATGAGAGGGTGGAATACTTCGCATTCTCATAAATTGGCTTCCTAGCATCATTCATGAAATTTTCATATTTATCCGCACGCGGTCCTTGACCGGAAGGAATGTCATCTTCGGTACGAATAGATTCACCTATGGCAGCCTCTACCATATCCTCCATTTCTTCTGATGGAAATAAATTTCCGTCTCCTGCCGTATTACCGAATTCTTCTTCTTCTCCTGCCGCATTATCGTGTTCTCCTTCTTCTTCTACCGCAGTACTGCATTCTTCTCCTTCCCCATGATATTTCCAAGTTGAATAAAGTCTAGTAAACCCATGTTTTACAATATGAAGCTCTGCCAATTCTACCTTTTGCCAGTACTTATTGCCACATCTATCGCACGGACAGAGAATCTTCTCTATTATGATCTTATTATGTGCTCGTGCAAATTCAAGGAAAGCAGCAACTCCTGCGACAAACTTAGGTTGCATACGTTGTTTCCAATCCACATACATCCAGTCCTTAAATCTGACGTACTCATGGGCCATGTTAGACTCAATAACATATAAATTGTAGGTTATGCTGACTATATTGAGAAATATAAGAACGGGATAGTTACTGACAAAGGAGAAAATCCGTGTATATGCTTTGTGTGTGCGTTTGTCGTTGAAAAGAATAAATTATCGCACGTTATGTTAACCGATAGACGGGGACTAAGTGGCGCTTTTAGTTTCATATATGGGTATCGATGGGAATATGAAGGTTTCATATTATCATATATTGGTTTTAACCCGAACATCTCGAATCGCTCTCTAATTATGCGTTTGTATGTATGTGTTCCAGCTGTCGGGGGTAGGCTTCTATCCCTTTAAGAATGTATAGAGCGAACGCCCATCACTTGTGCTTTCAACCGTTTCGAGTAAATTTCGGCAGCACCTCCCCGCTGTTCTCCGAGTACACTGTAATAGAATAGATAATCATTTCAAAGCTGTGAAATAACGTTGAAATGAACATCTAATCTATCTTTGTACACGGAGAACCAGCGGAAAGGTACCGACGAAATATCTCGAAACGGATGAAAACACAAGTGAATGAAGGCGTTTGCTTTATACATTCTTAACTTGTCCACACGGGATAAATCTATGGGTTACCATACGATTGGATTTTCTCGTCGCGTAGACTATACGACGGTTGTTAATATCGAGCTATACTGTCCGATATTTAACAACCTTCGTATAGTTCTAGGTCACGACGAGCATCGCACGTATGTTAACCGATAGACGGGGACTAAGTGGCGCTTTTAGTTTTATATGTAGGGTTGCTAGGCACGCGCACAAGGGTCTATGAGGCATCAACCATGCCCGATTAAAAAATTAGTCATGCCGAACAACCCGAATACGGAACTTTAAACTAGAGATTAGGCGAAAACAAGCATGCTAAACACTTTAACACTAAGTGAGAGGGATTACAACCTTTGTAGATCCGGTCCTTCACTTCATACGCTCCGTGTTGTGGTCCCTTCGCTGCGATCATCGGGATCCGGACTCTCGAGAGGTTCCACGAAGAGAAAGACGCAACCTTTGCTTCCGATCTTCGATACTAAGATGATCTACCTTGAAGTTTCTTTAACACAAGCTAACACTCATGAAATGATGTGAACACCCTCATCTAAATGGCAAGGGAAGATGAGGATGATGAAGTAGGATTTTTGCTCTCTTTATTAATCTTTTTCTCATATTTATCCATCACAAAAATCAAAGCAAGAAACCATTTCAAGCAAAGAAGAAGAAGGAAGAAGATGATGAACAATAATAGAATCCTTTTGTGATGAAAAGAAAATGAAATGATATGAAGAATAATGCAACCATGGTTGACTTAACCATTGTAGAGAATTGACTAGGGTTAGGGTTTGAGTTGGGTTAAAGCATGAGTCACTTACAAATATCTTTATCATGACAAAATGAAAAGCTTCTAGAAACATCTAGAAAGCTTAACCCTAATCCAAACCCTAATCATGTTTAAACTCCACTAAACAGGTTGCATTAGTTATCATATCATGTTACAATATTATATATCATATATATAATATTTATCGTAACAATATAAAATAATACAATTAACATATATCGCATATATATCAATATATTACCCGAGTGAGAAAAAGAATCTTTTAGTGAGCAAATATTAGTTAATGTAATTTAATATATCATGTATATTATTATACATTAAATTATCGAATCAACACTTGATCCGACAATCCGGCTATATCGCATATAACCGGCTAATATTTATCCGTACCGATTCATCGAATCAACACTTGATCCGATGACCCGGTTGATATCAAATATCGCGAGAATACAATACGATATCACATACCGCATTATCCTCGGTCCCGCACATATCACATATGTGCCCCTACTCCGTTTTGCCTGAGTCAAGAAACCTCTGTGTAGGACTCTAAAGAATCGTCAATACGCCGGCAGTAGGTGATGATCATATCAAACACCCACAAGCTGCAAGCGGTCAGCTAAACGTAACAGCTACCCAGGTATTGAGCGCTCAGAAGATCAACAAGCAAGCCTGTAACTTCTCCTGCGAATCCAAACAGAAACACTCCCGTACAGTCCGGTCTCGTCGTCTGATATGTCGCATATCTCGCCTAGGGGTGGTAAACGTCAGACCCCAGTAGCTTGATAAGTCGTGTCGATATGAGGTCTATAACATTTCGAGAAACTACTGATAACACTTACCAGTAAATCTCAGCAACCCTGGCCAGGGATTTCCGGTTATAGCCAATCGAACACAGCACAACATCAACTCCCTATACCGGGAAAGACGAATCCCCTCCTATCGCTCATTGCCTCCATGTGATTCGGGACTGTACCCAAAAGCCACCTTTTTGCACGCCCTCTTGGACGTGGTATGATGGAAATCAAAGCACAGTGGGAATCACACAAGACTCTATGACGATCTCGGGTCAACAGACTACTCTGTACCAGTGTCACCGGAGAACTGCCATCTGACCTATGGTATAATACCATCTGGGAGTTCTCGGCGAGTCCGTCCAGTGTACCCAGTCTCCACTGAGCACCCGTACACCATCCTTGATGTCAAACACCGATGGATATGGGATCATCCATCGCCCATCATATGGGTCAAGATGCGTATACGCTAGTCTACTCTGGTGTATCGATGCCCTGTCTCGATACACTCTCGACTAGGAACAGTTATAGGATGTACTCGTCGACTACCGTGGCCCCACTAGTATGGTCTCATCATAGTCCCAGTAGTCGAGTACATATCCTAAGGGCTTTATCAACATGTAATATAGAGACAATCAGAGTACATGTTAAGATAAAGTACAACCAGATAGCATACTATCATGTCGAGCAAGAAAGTCCTCCCTATATATGTCCTAGCATCCACTACAATATACATCGTATGTACAGTAATGGCCTCTAGGGCATACATATAACTAACAATCTCCCACTTGCACTAGGGCCATCTGTTATGGTATCGCATACCCAACAATTAGCTGCGGTTGAAGTATCTCATACTCAACCATCCCATAAAAGTCTCTACTGGGAAAAAAAGGCCTTTGTGAGTGGATCCGCGCTGTTGTCCTCTGTGTCTACTCTCCTAACCTCGATCTCCCTGGAGATCAACCATCTCCATGATCAGGTGATACTGCCTAAGAATTATATCTGGATTTCTGATGGGACGTTAGTTCCTTGGCTAAAGCCACAACTCCATTGTCACACAATGGTAGGAACGAAGTTCATCTTATGAACTTATATATATCCAGACTGCCTATTTGGTAGCATTCTTGGTAACGATGTATCTTACCTTTAATCGTCTAGTATGTCACGGTATCTGGCTTGGAACTCTTCCAACATACCGTCCCTCTACTGAGGGTAAAGACAATGCCTACGACTGACATTCAGTCGTCCTTATCACCCTGGAACATTTCCAGTGATTCTCCCCAGGATCGATTGATACCTTCTCACTACAACTAGTGAGTTTCCTAACATCCAATTAGATCTATCTCATAGATCCAAAAAATCCAGGATTTAGGAGGTATCATTTTGATCCTATATGGAGAATCCTTGTGATAAGCGGAGATTGACCGAGCGTAGCATAGGAAACTCCTTCCCTATCAAGAGTATGTCATCCACGTACGATACGAGGATCACCACCATACTCTCTACTACATTTTTGTATATACAAGGTTCATCTACCATTTTGATGAAGTCAAACTCTTTGACTACCACATCAAAACAGATGTTCCAACTCCGCGATGCCTGTTTTATCATATAAAACATCTTGCACACGTTTCCGCTGCTCCCACTGTCTACGAAGCCCTCTGGCTGTGTACTTATAGATGCTCTTTTCTAAAACATCATTTAGAAAAGCAGTCATGACACCCAACCACCAGATATCGTAGTCATGGTATGTAGCCGTGGCAAGTAGGATCTGGATGGACTTAAGCATAGATTCTTAGAAAAGGTTTCAACACAATCCATACCTGGTCTATGATGCAAACCTTTAACAAGTCTAGCTTTGAAAGTCTCAACTTTTCCATGTACACCAAGTAATCTTCTCAAGATATACTTGCTCCTGATGGGGATTTAACCCTTCAGATAAAGCAACCAAAGTCCATACTTTGTTGGTGTATAAGGATTCCATCTCAGATCGATAAGCATCTAGCCATTCTTACAGAGTCCCACTCCTGATGGCCAGCTCGAAACTAGTTGGGTCATCATCTCATGATGCAATCCTCGCTCCCACTGTCATAGAGAAACCAAAGTATCTCTCAAGTGGGTGGGGAACCCTACTAGATCGGCGGAGAGGCCGAGGTTCGTTGGTAACTATTGAATCCTTTGGTTTTACCAAATCATCAGCTGCAGTTTGTATAGCTGGAACCTTTCCAGTTCTACATAACAGACCTTGCCTCGAGTTTGTCCGGATTTTTCTTTTAGACATAGGCCGGACAACCCCAAATCTTAACAAGCTTAAGATATGGGCTCTTCCCTGTCCATATCACATATGAAGTGGTAGGCAACTGATTTGATTCGAACCCTATTCAATAGGTATGCAGCTTCTCAAGTGCATAACTCCCAAAAGAAAATAGGAAACTCAGTAGTACTCATCATAGAGCACACCATATCAAATAGGGTGCTAATGCTCCGCCCCGATACACCGACGTGCTGTGGTGTATACGGAGGAGTAAGGCTGAGAGAAAATCTCATTCTCCTTTAGAATAGTCCAGGAATTTCGTGCTCAAGTATTCTCCTCTTTGATCACATCAAAGGACATAATACTTTTACCCGTATTTTGGTTCTCTACTTCTAATTTATATTCTGTGAATATCTCAAAAGGTTCAGACTTGTGTTTCAGCAGGAACATATGTCTGAATCTTAAGAGATCATCAGAGAATGTAATGAAGTACAAAGAACCAGTCTTGGCATGTGTAGACAGGAGACTTTCATACATCAGCATGTATCAATCCCAAGAGTTCACTAACTCTTTCTCTGTTTCCAACAAACAGAGCTGTGGTCATCTTATCTTTGTGACATGACAGGCAAGTTTCACAAGATGTAAATTCAAACTAATTTGAATATGCATCTTTATGTAACTTCAGCCAGTCGGGTCGCATTGATATGACCTAGTCTACAATACCTCAAGAAGGATTCATTCATTTCTGAACTCTTCCTCTTGTGTGTGTTCCGTATACTAAGAACTGTAGTTTGATTTAGAACGTCAATGCTTTTAGATAACGTGCCTGAACCGATCAACTCTTGATATAGGAAATGTTCAAAACATTATCCAACAATACAAAATTATATCCTTTCTTTACTAATAAAGAGACTGATATGATTTTGTATATCAGGTTCGGTATCTAATAACATTTGTTCAGAATCAATGTATTCCGGTAATACAAGGTGACAGTGACCAACAGACTTGGCTGCAACACTTGCACCGTTTTCTGTCTCATGAAACTTATCGCCGTTCTCAGTTCTCTACCTTTCTGTAGCCCATGTAACAGATTACATATACTGGATCCTGATCCGGTATCACATACCCAGGATGTAAAGGATACTGAGAAACAGTTCTGTGTAATGAACACACCCGAAGATAATGCATCAACATGCACTTTCTTCATTTAGGTGGCACGGGAAATCTGGTATTCCCCAATTTCCTGCTCTGTCTTATAACAATTATAAGTGGGAGCGGGACCAACGTTTCCCAGCTCAGTATAACAAGCGGGTTCGGTCAATATATCCGTTTTATTATCTTGATTAAGGCGTGATATAGTCGCTACCTGGAGAGAGAGAGAAGAAAACACTCAGCGTATGCTCTTGCAAGATTAGATTGGTTATCTAATATATCTAATCAGGATGTCTCCCACTGTTTTAGTCAAATCTTCCTTCAAACCCTAAAAGGAAAGACTAGCCGGGATTAATTACACGCTACAAGTTCGCCAATCTTTCAGCCAGGCCAGTGTCGGTACTTTGAGGGAGGTCCCCCGTGCTTTCGCACGAACCTAATTACTGTAAACCTCGTTTTCCCAGAGGCGTAACCCCGTTAACACCTTTCTAGACACCTACTTGATCGGCTAATTGTAATGTGTAAAACTCTCCCAGGAGTAACTCTTACTCGCAGCGGGTATCGGGATCCAACTATCTTATAGAAGGTATGCAATCTCATTGAAAATTTCAACACTTGAAATTCCCAATAATATTTTGCCCCTAGCATCTTATGACCTTGGCTAAGGTCAACAAATCATAAGTGCTAGCCAAGTTCAACCTGTCATTTCCCGATTGAATTAAACCAACCCGCACGACCGTTGGCTAAGGTCAACAAAGTCGCACGACTACCCTAACTCAATCGCATCATATGCTTATACAGATAAGCACTAATCAGCTACCGCACACTACGCCTTGGCTAAGGTCAACAAACGTAGCACGAATACTAACTAGTACTTATCTGAAATGACGGAGGGCTACGACGGGTTTTTCAGAAAACCCTTTGCGTAATGAACTTGATATCGTTGTAGAATCGAGTGATTTTAAATGGAGTGTTTTTTAGGCTTTTCTAGTTTTGCTAAAGGGGTCACTCCTGGTGAAGGGATCGTCGGCCCTTTCCTCATCGAATAAGGTGCAGGATATATCATATATACCGCTGTGCAAAGCAAAAACTATAGTAGCAATCAAAAGACAAACCGAGTTTGTAGCATCTGCCAGTTATTGCTAAAGGAGTCACTCCCGGAGAAGGGATCTCGGTCCTTTCCTTATCGAATAAGGTGCTGGATGTTCTACAAGGAACACCGCTATGCAAAGCAAGAACTGTAGCTACCAGTTTTTATTAAACAAGTTTCTACAACATCTTAGGTTTCTTTTAGTTCATTAATCTCATTAATGAAGTCCCATCTTATTATGCTTCACAAGAATCTCTTTTGAAACGAAATCTGCAATATAACATATATCTCATATATATAATATAAACATTCGTCACAGGCAGTAATATGATCTCATCACAGAACATTGCAGCAGAAGAACATATATGAAATATTGGATATACTAGGACGTCCGTGTTTTCAATACGAGCCTGTATAAAATACGGATTCCACGGTCGCGATGAATAGCCAAACCCACATCCCTAGACCCCTACGAGAGCGGCAAGCAACACTGCCAATTCTAGGGTTAGGAGACCCGGTCTCGACTCCTCGAGACGGTCTCCCACTGGACCCTAGAACCCGGTTACTTGTGCTCCCCGCCTTGGGTCTACCTAATGCGGAAAAGTAAATAATATACAACGGTGACATCTTTCGCTACCTGGAAGTGCCCCAATAAAAGAATATTACATACAAATGAATTTTACATGAATGAAAAAGAAAAAACTCTCATCTCACAAAAAAACCCCGGCTATTCAAAACGCGACGATCCAATAAAACATATCACAGCAACACATAATATCTCATATCATCAACGTAAGCAAGTATGCGTATCCCGATTGTCGTTGATGTATAGCAACGAAGCCGGCGATACACCACATACTACGCTTACGGTCACAGAAAAGAAAGTGAAAAACTACAACAGTTGGAATCCGCAATCTCCTTAGACATCGCATGCCTAACCAAATGAATTCCTTAGATATCACATGCCTAACAATTATAAACCCGGCATTTTAGTCTCATTATCGAAAACACTTTTCAATATCAAGTCGGGCAATTCAACAAGATTCCCGACGTCCTGATCGAATGCTCGTCGCAAACTTTAGTAGACGGCCGCACCCCCGATACCGTCGACGAAGTGCACCAAGGCGGAACACCGCTACCGGGAGCACCCGAACGGATGCTTTCGGTGACGGGGTTCTCCTACAGTCACTTGGTCGGGGCTATGGAGTGAGGCTGTCTATTAAGTTTACCCGGCGAGTATCCGCGTACTCTACGTGATTGCGACGGACTTTTGATCACATCAAAATTCCGTGGCAACCGATCATCTGAGACTAAACTGCTATGTCTATAATATTCAATTCAGTTATCTCATAACTACCTGTGGATTCCAAATATTGTATCATATTCCAGATAAATAGACAAAGTTAAACTTTCCGATCGAATCATCAAACACCCAAGATTTCCCCAATATATCTCAACACTTGAAATTAGTTTAAAAACATCCATCACATGCCACAGTACCAATGGTCCAGCCGTAGAAGGGTCAAGCCAACGCCTCACATGTGGCACGCCGTACTGCCCCAAACCCTAAGGTTCAAAGGGCAGTTCAAGACGGTCACATAATCGAGTTAAGGTTTGTTGTCTTCTAGAGGGTCCACCGAGTTACTTGCATGACTTAGAACATTCTTAAACACGAGAAAAATCCAACTTTTGAAAAAATTTCCGACAGGGGAAAAAGTGAGTTATTGATATCCGTTCGAACTTTTTAACAGTTTCTAAAATTTATCCGGAAAACACACATAGACAAAATCTGATAATCCGATCGAATCATCGAATCCCCAAAACAACCCCAGAAAATTCAACTCTTGAATAAATATTAAAAGTTCCCAGAAAATCCAGAATAATAAAATAGGAGTTACTGTGCAAACAGGGAATGATGACGTCATTCTTTAGCCGCGGAACCGCCGCAGAAGGCATGCTTCTGCCGCGGATCCGCCGCTCTTTGTACTGTTCATCGAAAACTTTTTGCACCGTAATTATTATAATTCTCTGCTGAATTTTTTAAGCATTTTTAATGTGGAAAAATCCCAGTTTTTAGAAAAAGTCCAGAGAGCGGGTTTTATCGGGGTTTCGGGTTTCGATCGGACTTTAAACTTCGTATAGACTTCGCCTAAAGCTCTAGCTTGGCTTTGATACCACTGTAGGGTTGCTAGGCACGCGCACAAGGGTCTACGAGGCATCAACCATGCCCGATTAAAAAATTAGCCGTGCCAAACAACCCGAATACGGAACTTTAAACTAGAGATTAGGCGAAAACAAGCATGCTAAACACTTTAACACTAAGTGAGAGGGATTACAACCTTTGTAGATCCGGTCCTTCACTTCATATGCTCCGTGTTGTGGTCCCTTCGCTGCGATCATCGGGATCCGGACTCTCGAGAGGTTCCACGAAGAGAAAGACGCAACCTTTGCTTCCGATCTTCGATACTAAGATGATCTATCTTGAAGTTTCTTTAACACAAGCTAACACTCATGAAATGATGTGAACACCCTCATCTAAATGGCAAGGGAAGATGAGGATGATGAAGTAGGATTTTTGCTCTCTTTATTAATCTTTTTCTCATATTTATCCATCACAAAAATCAAAGCAAGAAACCATTTCAAGGAAAGAAGAAGAAGGAAGAAGATGATGAACAATAATAGAATCCTTTTGTGATGAATAGAAAATGAAATGATATGAAGAATAATGCAACCATGGTTGACTTAACCATTGTAGAGAATTGACTAGGGTTAGGGTTTGGGTTGGGTTAAAGCATGAGTCACTTACAAATATCTTTATCATGACAAAATGAAAAGCTTCTAGAAACATCTAGAAAGCTTAACCCTAATCCAAACCCTAATCATGTTTAAACTCCACTAAACAAGTTGCATTAGTTATCATATCATGTTACAATATTATATATCACATATATAATATTTATCGTAACAATATAAAATAATACAATTAACATATATCGCATATATATCAATATATTACTCGAGTGAGAAAAAGAATCTTTTAGTGAGCAAATATTAGTTAATGTAATTTAATATATCATGTATATTATTATACATTAAATTATCGAATCAACACTTGATCCGACAATCCGGCTATATCGCATATAACCGGCTAATATTTATCCGTACCGATTCATCGAATCAACACTTGATCCGATGACCCGGTTGATATCAAATATCGCGAGAATACAATACGATATCACATACCGCATTATCCTCGGTCCCGCACATATCACATATGTGCCCCTACTCCGTTTTGCCTGAGTCAAGAAACCTCTGTGTAGGACTCTAAAGAATCGTCAATACGCCGGCAGTAGGTGATGATCATATCAAACACCCACAAGCTACAAGCGGTCAGCTAAACGTAACAGCTACCCAGGTATTGAGCACTCAGAAGATCAACAAGCAAGCCTGTAACTTCTCCTGCGAATCCAAACAGTAACACTCCCGTACAGTCCTGTCTCGTCGTCTGATATGTCGCATATCTCGCCTAGGGGTGGTAAACGTCAGACCCCAGTAGCATGATAAGTCGTGTCGATATGAGGTCTATAACATTTCGAGAAACTACTGATAACACTTACCAGTAAATCTCAGCAACCCTGGCCAGGGATTTCCGGTTATAGCCAATCGAACACAGCACAACATCAACTCCCTATACCGGGAGAGACGAATCCCCTCCTATCGCTCATTGCCTCCATGTGATTCGGGACTGTACCCAAAAGCCACCTTTTTGCACGCCCTCTTGGACGTGGTATGATGGAAATCAAAGCACAGTGGGAATCACACAAGACTCTATGACGATCTCGGGTCAACAGACTACTCTGTACCAGTGTCACCGGAGAACTGCCATCTGACGTATGGTATAATACCATCTGGGAGTTCTCGGCGAGTCCGTCCAGTGTACCCAGTCTCCACTGAGCACCCGTACACCATCCTTGATGTCAAACACCGATGGATATGGGATCATCCATCGCCCATCATATGGGTCAAGATGCGTATACTCTAGTCTACTCTGGTGTATCGATGCCCTGTCTCGATACACCCTCGACTAGGAACAGTTATAGGATGTACTCGTCGACTACCGTGGCCCCACTAGTATGATCTCATCATAGTCCCAGTAGTCGAGTACATATCCTAAGGGCTTTATCAACATGTAATATAGAGACAATCAGAGTACATGTTAAGATAAAGTACAACCAGATAGCATACTATCATGTCGAGCAAGAAAGTCCTCCCTATATATGTCCTAGCATCCACTACAATATACATCGTATGTACAGTAATGGCCTCTAGGGCATACATATAACTAACATCATATATGGGTATCGATGGGAATATGAAGGTTTCATATTATCATATATTGGTTTTAACCCGAACATCTCGAATCGCTCTCTAATTATGCGTTTGTATGTATGTGTTCCGGCTGTCGGGGGTAGGCTTCTATCCCATTAAGAATGTATAG
This sequence comes from Agapanthus africanus, assembly GCA_030015575.1. Taxonomy (NCBI): domain Eukaryota; kingdom Viridiplantae; phylum Streptophyta; class Magnoliopsida; order Asparagales; family Amaryllidaceae; genus Agapanthus; species Agapanthus africanus. The sequence goes on along the minus strand of CM057339.1, from coordinate 474,921,874 downwards.
AGCGAACGCCCATCACTTGTGCTTTCAACCGTTTCGAGTAAATTTCAGCAGCACCTCCCCGCTGTTCTCCGAGTACACTGTAATAGAATAGATAATCATTTCAAAGCTGTGAAACAACGTTGAAATGAACATCTTATCTATCTTTGTACACGGAGAACCAGCGGAAAGGTACCGACGAAATATCTCGAAACGGATGAAAACACAAGTGAATGAAGGCGTTTGCTTTATACATTCTTAACTTGTCCACACGGGACAAATCTATGGGTTACCATACGATTGAATTTTCTCGTCGCGTAGACTATACGACGGTTGTTAGTATCGAGCTATACTGTCCGATATTTAACAACTTTCGTATAGTTCTAGGTCACGACGAGCATCGCACGTATGTTAACCGATAGACGGGGACTAAGTGGCGCTTTTAGTTTCATATATGGGTATCGATGGGAATATGAAGGTTTCATATTATCATCGAGTATCATATATTGGTTTCATATTATTTATAGTTTACTTTATTTTGTTTAATATATATAATTAAATATATTGATAAATAATATTTGCAACAGAGAATCAAATTACTGAAATGCCTCATTTCATCTCCAAAGCTATTTATTTCCCCCAAATTAAAACCCCTCCAAAATCCCAAAAGAACCTTATCTATCTATATCAAAAAATTGAAGCAGCAAGCAGTGCCATTTCCTTCTCTTCTCCCAAAACCCAGCTCGCCTTCAATCTCTCCAACTCATCCTAACCCCAACCCAGCCCCAGCCAAACCCCAACCCAACACCAAACCCTAACCCGGCCTAACCCTAACTCCAACCCAGCCCCAGCCGAACCCCAACCCCAACACCAAACCCCAACCGAAACCCTAACCCTAACCCTAACCCCAACACCAGTCGTTGAACCCCAACCGCCGATCGAACCCGTACCCTAACCCTAATCCTAACCCTAACCACAACCGATACCTAATCTTAACCCTCATTGATCGCTACCCTAACATTATTATAATAATGTTTAACTAATTACCTGTAGGCGACGACGGAGACGCAATCGGCGACGACGAGGGCGGTGGCGACAACGAGAACGGAGCAGGGTGGCGACCACGAGATCACTGCGCAGGCGTGGCGACGACGATTCGGCTTGGATTCGGTGACGACGAGATCACTGCGGCGGCGGCGGCGGCGACGATCTCGATTTGGGAAAATTTGGTTTCGCGCGAGAATAGGAAAAAAAAATAATCAGCGTAGGGATCGATCTCTTAAATCCCTATTTATATGCCCCTACGGATATACCCGTAGGTGCTTGGTTTGCGCCTCCGTAGGGACAAAAAACACTTTAAGATTTAATAAATTTTAAATAAATATTGAACGACCGTAGGGGCAACCACTTTGCCCTACGGATTAATCCTTAGGGCCAAACTTTTATTGCCCCTACGGATGATATTATCCGTAGGGGCAACCCCTTATTTTACTAGTGAAAAGAATATTACATTACATTTGAATTTACATGAATGAAAATATAAAACTCTCATCTCACATTAAAAAAAACCCGGCTATTCAATCGCGACAATCCTGCACATCATATCTCAGCAACACATAATATCACATATCATCAACGTAAGTAAGTATGCATACCCCAATTGTCGTTGACGTATAGCAACGAAACCGGCGATATCGAACATACTACACTTACGGTCACAGAAAAGAAAGTGTAAAACTACAGTATTTGGAATCCACATTCTCTTTAGACATCATAAATGCGAAATATCACATATTTCGTATTTCATGCCTAAACTATATGAATTCCACATATTGTATCAAATTCCAGATAAACAGACACTATTAAAGTTTTCGAACGAACGATCAAGCACCCAAGATTCACTAAAGCTCAACACTTGAGCAGGGTTCAAAAATCCGGAGTGTGGCACAGTAGTGGCGGTCCAGCCGTAGAAGGGTCAAGCCAACGCCTCACATGTGGCACGCCGTACTGCCCCAAACCCTAAGGTTCAAAGGGCAGTTCAAGACGGTCACATAATCGAGTTAAGGTTTGTTGTCTTCTAGAGGGTCCACCACAAAAAGACTTGCACGTATCTCCAAAGTATTTAAACCCCGTTAATAGTAAGCAAATGATACTCGTTCAAACACTTCAATACTTTCTAATTTACCGTGATAAACAACGAAATGAAAATTCCGATCGAATCTACGCGTCCAAAACCATCTCCAGAAAATACAGTACTATATTCAGATTAAACATACCTAAAACACTGTACAAGCAGACATAGGAATTATAGTGTAATTTTCATGCAATGATACCACTGTACGGCCGCGGAGCCGCGGCCTAAGCAAGGAATTGCCGCGGTTCCGCGGCCATTTGAACTGTTCATGGCATCGAATTTCACCATATTTCTTAGGTTTCCCTGCTGTATTTTTTAAGTATTTTTAATTCTGAAAAAGGTCAGATTTTAAAATTTGTCCAGAGAGGGTCTAAAAAAGGCGTATTTTTGTCCGATCGGGATTTTTACTTCGTAAAAGCGTCGCCTAATGTTCTAGGTCGGCTCTGATACTAATGTAAGGATTGCCTAGCACCCTATAATGAGTTTTGAAGCATCACATGTCTCAAAATTTAGATTTTGATGGTGCTAAACAAGCATGCAAAGGAATCGATCCTAGAAAATTAGGGTTACAAAACTTAAAGCTAATAAAATTAGGGTTTCGAGACTACAACCTTTGTAGCTCCCTTTTGCTGAACTCCTTGGTCTCTTGGGTGTTGGAAGAAGGTCCTCTTGAAGTCCTCTCACGTCCACGACGATCCACCCGGAGTTCCCCGTCCAAGCTCGCAACTTCGAGAATCGAAGAGAACACTCTAAACAAGTTGGCTAAACTTGTGTAGAATGATGTTGTGGTTAAGATTCTCACTTCAAAAACCTTTCTTTATGTGTATTTTACTCACTAGAAGAAACTAGAGAGCAAATATTGAAGGAGGAAGAAGATGGCTTTTTATTTTTAACAAGAGTAGAATGATAACCATCAAAAGAAAAATGAAATATATCTTTATATATTTTATTTCTTCTCACTATGAACCATGGTTAAATGATGGAGACATTATTTAACTTGAGTTTTAGAACACAAAGAGAAGGATAACTCAAGGTTAGAGGTAGGTGAGAATGGTTAGGTTTAAAGAAGAATGTAGAAGCAAGCAAGAATTATCCTTATCTTTTCTATTTTGTTTTAAACAATAAATCAAATAATAATCCATATATTCAACCATGGTGTGAGTCTTATATTGCCATCTTATTCCATATATAAACAACCATGATAGATGGGTGTATGTATGTATGTATGTATGCACATCCATATGTGCATGAAACTAGTAAGAAAGAAAGAAAGAAAAACATGCATGCATGCACACATCCAACATCAAAGAAAAGGTTTTAAGTGAGAAAACTAATGGCTAAATGATAAATCAACACTTGATTTATCAATCCGTCCATATCACATATGACCCCACCAAAAGCAAGCCGCCCAATCAATGTACGGTATCATATACGCGCATTTTAATCGGGTCCATACGCATATCGCATACGCGCACCACAACGTTTCGCCTGGACTAGGTAACTCCTGTGTGGGACTCTAAGACTCGTCAATACGCCGGCAGAGGGTGATGATCATATCAAGTACCCCCAAGCCGCAAGCGGTCAGCTAAACGTAACGGCCACCCGGGTATTGAGCGATCAGAAGAAAACAAGCGAACCTGCTACAACTCCCGTCGAGCCAACCGGCAACACTACCGTACAGTCCGGTCTCTTCGTCAGATATGCTGCATATCGAACCTAGGGATGGTCACGTCGACCCCAATAACTCAATAAGTCGTGCCGGTGAATGGTCTATAACAGATCGAGAAACTACTGATAACACTTATCAGCAAATCTCAGCAGCCCTGGCTAGGGACTTACTGATATAACCAGTCGGGCACTGCACAGCATCAACTCCCAATACCGGGAGAGACGAAACCCATCCTATCGCTCATCATCTTCGTGTGTCTCGGGACTGTATCCAACGGCCACCTATTTGCACGACTCAGTAGAGCCGTGGTAGGGTGGCAATCAAAGTACAGTGGGAGAACACACAAGACTCTATGACGATCTCGGGTCTACAGACTAACATGTACCAGTGTCACCTGAGAACTGCTATCCAACGATAGATATAATTCCATATAGGAGTTCTCGGTGAGTCCGTCCAGTGTACCCAGTCACCACTGAGCACCCGTATATGATCTTGATGTCAAACATCGATGAATGTGGGAACATTCATCGCCCCTCGTATGGGTCTAGTATCATATACGCTAGTGTACTCTGGTATATCAATGCCCCGTCTCTATATACCTACGACTAGGGACTTTTCAGGATATGCTTATAGACTACAGATGTCCCACTAGTATGATCTCCATCATAATCAGAGTAGTCAAGCCGATATCCTCAGGACTTTATCAGCATGTATGAATGAATAAAAGCATGATCAAATCAACATGTCAGATAAAAAAAAGAACCAGATAGCATACTATCATGTCGAGCAAGAATGCATACTGAATATATATACATGTACAGATACATCCACTATCACATAATGGCCTCTAGGGCATACATATATCCAACACTTGCAGCGACATCAACTGTCCTAAAGAATGCGGTAGCACGATCTCCAACTCGAATCTCCGAAAGTCTTTAATAAGTTCCTTTTTGTGCAGTCAACGTCCGAATTGCTGGTAACCGACTAAGCGCGTCCGGTACAACATTAACTTTTCCCTGATGGTACTTAAGATCAAGATCGTAGTCAGCTATCAGCTCCAACCATCTACGCTGCCTCGTAAATAGCTCCTTCTAAGTGAACACTTACTTTAGGCCTTTGTGATCGGTGAATACTTCGACCCCTTTCGCCCAATAAGTAGTGTTTCCAAATCTTCAAAGCAAAAGAATTACAGCTGCTAGCTCCAAGTCCTGATTTGGGTAATTCTTCTCATGGGTCTTCAACTGTGTAGACGCATAAGCTACAACCTTCCCACGCTGCATCAAACACATCCCAATCCTTTCCCAGATGCGTTGTTGTGAAACACCAATCCTCCGGAACTGTCTGGCATGGTTAAAACAGGTGCGGTTATCAATCTCTGCTTCAACGCCTCAAAAACTGACGCACACTTATCTGTCCATACCAACGGTACTTCCTTGCGCGTAAGCTTGGTCAAAGCTCAGCCAAACGAGCAAAATTCTCCACCAACCTTCTGTAGTATCCTGCATGTCCAAGAAAACTTCTGATCTCTACAACGTTCTTCGGAATCGGCCAATCTTGAACTGCTGCAATCTTTCCTGGATAAACGGCGATTCCATCTCCAGTTACGATATGCCCCAAAACTTTACTTCTTCAAGCCAAAACTCGCACTTGCTCATCTTTGCATAAAATCCTTCTTGCATCAATGTCTGCAGTGCGATCTTCGAGTGTGCCGCATGCTCTTCAATACTCTTTTGAGTAGACCAGAATATTATCAATGAACACCACTATGAACTGGTCCAGAATGGTGAAAAGATTCGGTTCATCAAGCCCATAAATATCGCCGGTGCATTCGTTACTCCAAAGGCATCACTAATACTCGTAATGTCCATACTGAGTTCGGAACGCAGTCTTGCAAATATCTTCTGATCGGATTTGATGATATCCGGATCGCAAATCCAGTTTTGAGAATACCCTCGCGCCACTAAGCTGCTCAAGTAATTCACCAATACGAGGGATCGGGTATTTGTTCTTAATAGTCACCCGGTTTAATTCTCGATAATCGATGCACATCCTCCTTGTGCCATCTTTCTTCTTTACTAGAAGAACTGGAGCTCTCCAAAGTGAGTTGCTGCTGCGAATCCACTCCTTCTCTAGCAATTCGGCAACCTGCTTCTTGACTTCTTCCAACTCTACTAGTGCCATCGGGTAATACGCCTTTGAGATTGGCGCTGCACCAGGTACAAAATCAAACGCGAACTCCACGTCTCGCTTCGGCGGTAAACCTAATATGTCTTCAAACACGTCCATGAACTCACGAAATATAGCCGGCGCTTCTTCCTTATCAACTTCCATCGACGAAAGAACATTATTTGTCGGCCTAGCCCTTACTCGACTGACCCGACAGAACAGCTTCCTCCAGCAAAACAAGTTCCGGGTGTCCGGGAATCTGGAGAATCACTTTCCTTTCCTTACAATCAATATGAGCGTGGAAAGTGCTGCGAAAAATCCATTCCCAAGACAACAACAACAAAGGAATGCACCAGAATTGAATAATCCTAATGCGGGGAAAACATGAACAAGTAGGATGCTTGAAACGATTTCACCTGGAGCCAAAACACTGAAGAAAATAAGCACAGTAACCCGGATTCAAGCTTGTAGTAAAACATGAACTGGAAAGCAAGAGAAGTAAGGTAATATAACAACTATGAAGTCAATATAAGTAAGCAACTGTCGAGTTACAAGTCAGGATTTCATCATTGATTTCCCCATACCCCCAAGTTATATGTGTTCAAGTCAGGTATTAAGTAATCAAGAACTAATGCCAACTCAGGATCAGGTAGGTGCAGGTTTGTCTGGATAGACAACAGGAACGGTCCGTAAGGACTACTTGTCAGGTTTGTTGGCATTAGTCACAAGATCATGTAACAGGTAAAGCCATGGTACATCAGGTCAAGTCAGGTAATATATAAAGGTGTCACGTTATGTCAAGAGTTGTACGGTACCATGTCGGGTCAAGTAATATGTGTAGCAAGTCATATCAGGGTGTACAAGATATCATGTGGGTGCTCATAATCAACTAGTATAATCATGGTTATAAATAAACAAGCATGGGTATTATCAGAACAATAAACTGGCACATGTAATATGATATGCAAATAGGTACAGATTAAACTACTTAGATGCACGGTTATCAGTTTGGCTTTAAGAGATAGTTTTAACATTTCATGAATGCAGTAAAACAATGTGGATGATAAAATTATATTAATATGTACCAAAACAATCTAAAGATGCAATTGAATATGAATTAGGCTAAATGTATGCAACAGGTCGTCCGATAGGGTATAAACTGCAAAAGGGTATTATGGCTATGCAAACAATTGTGATTATGTGATCTAACATATAAATGTGGTTACTAGGTTTAGTAAACTAAATGCAACAATTAGGTTTCCAGTTCTAGATATGAAACATGTAAACGGAACATCGTGCTGTTAACTTGGAATTCATGGCTTTAGATTCTATCTATAGATTTAATAAGAAAATAGATAAATTAATATAGGAATAGTATGAATAGCATGTAGCAAGTTTCACTTGCCTCAATGGGTCACGAAACGGATATGTACGGTACGTCCGACGTCGGAAAGATGTCACAAAGCACGCACGGCACATGGGACGGGTCCAAGCAACGCAAGAGGGTGATCACGCAGGTAAGGTACATCCTCTGGGTCGTCTGGATCGTCGGCGACGTCACGGCTCCGGCGATCGCTCCTCTTCACCCAAGATGTTGTACACGATTGCAGCTGGGGTTTTCATTGATGTATCACCGAGTGGAAGTCCAATGACAGCTCTCAAATGTCGTTCATACTGAGAAATATAACAAGACTCAAAGGTGTGATGGCCACTATTATGCTCGGAGCAACCTCATTTAGCAAAATCCTATCATCCTTTGTTAGAAATAGTTCTACAGCAACCACACCAGCCCCTTCTAAGGAACTAACAGATCTTTGTGCAACGTCAACAGCATGCTTCTTTATGTTTGCAGGCACATCAGCAGGAGCCTCAACTATGTGACAAATTTTATCCCTGTGAATAGTTTCCACAACTGGATAGCATGAAATTGAACCATCTCTTTCCCTTGCTACAATGACTACCAACTCTTTTATTGCAAATTCACAAATAGCAGCACCATCATCGAAACTCCCAACGACATGCCGATGAGAAAGTGCACTTGCAGGGCAATTCTCAAGGGCATCCAAAGTGATGACTTGCTGCCCTAGAGTTCCCGGGATAGAGGAGAGGGCGAGGAGGTGGTGGTGATGACGAGAGGCGACGGGGTCGGGGCTCCGGCGAGGAAGCAGGTGAGGTCGTGTGTGTGTATGCTCGGGTTCATGGGTGGACTGGTCGGGTCAGGTTGAAGTGGGTGTGCAGGGGAGACGAGGTCGAGGAGGGAGAGAGAGGAGAGGGTGGCCGCGAGGACACGGGATCGCTGGCGGCGAGGTGGGACGTGCAGTGGGTTACCGGGTTCTGTGAGGGGTTTGGCTTGGGGTTGCGATGGGTTGAAGGGAAGAAGGAGATGATGGAGGTGGCGTCGGGGATATGGAGGTGAAGACGAGGGTTAGACGACGGCGACGAACGTTACCCGCGGTGTGGGTTGCAACGATGGGTTCCGGACGTTGGGATCGGGGTTGGTGTAAGAGGAGGAGGTGGAGACGAGGATGACGACGGTGATGACGAGGGAGCGGCGGTTAGGGTTTTCCCGTGACGAGAAAAGAATTACATGAGCGAAGGAGGAGAGAAGATCGGCACAGATAAAGAAAAAAAATAATAAATTAATTATTATTTTGAATAGACGAGAGGGGTAGCGAGAGCAGAGAGGGAGAGAGAAGAGAGAGAGACAGAGAGATAGGAAGAGATAGAGAGATAATCTGTTAAGGAAAAATATAAAAATAGATTTTTAGTGAAAGAGAGAGAGAGATAGGAAGAGAGAGAGAGATAATCTGTTAAGGAAAAAATATGAAATATATTTTCTTAGTTGAAAAGTTAGAATGAAATATGGAATATAATATTAGTCCGTTTTGAGATTTTTGCAAATACAAACTTACTCCAATACACGCCCGAGTCGGGTCTAAAAATTCAAATTTAAAATATTAAAAATATATGCAACTTCCAAATTTCAAAATGGATGCTTAGTTAAAGAAAATGCATACCCCCATTAACGGATGCACGTACGTGCGCGTAGCCATCCAAACACGTCCGTTTCACTGAACGGGACGAGAACAAGATGCGCGGATGCTACCACGGGGTTAAGGGTATTATGCAGGATATGACATGTAAATTTTAAATTATTTTCTGTGACCTAAAAATGTTATATGATAAAAGATGCAATACCATGTAAAATGCCTGTATGAACTAATCATGAGATGCGCGTGTCCATGCAACAAGTCAATGTAATCTATAGATAAGATTCTAACAGGTTCAAGCAAGCGGGTCGGGTCGAATGCAATATAAAGTGTAGCACACCATTCGCACCCAAGATACGTTATATCAAGAAAAAGACCATGGATAGGTAAATACGGAAACTGGAATTGGTATAAATGAACTCGGGTGTTACAAATGCTGCAACAAATTCATCCCATTTTGAAATAGAATGTGCGGTTGTATTATAAAGCCACTTCTCGGCTAAATCCACAAAGTGAATGGGAGAAGACGTAAACGCCGAGCATCCAAAGACAGTTGTGACGTTCCAATCATTGCGCATACGTTTTCGAATTTGGAGATAAAAACGTATGCGTCTTAATACTCAAGACCGTGAAATTTGGGTAACAGTTTGATAAATTGGGGGTTGATTTCAAAATTTTCCCTGTTGGCAGGTGGAATAGAAAGACAGGTGGGAAGGGGAACACGTGTAGGATAACATCTCTCTTGAAGAGAAATGCGTGGAGGATTCTGCGCACCTGCGGGCGATGGCAGAGTGGTGTTAAAGTGTGATGGAAATCCGTCCATCGTAGTCGTGGTGGGTGGTGGGAAAAAGAAAATGTAGAAATACCGATTTTGGGGTCGATAAGGGAAACGCGGACAAAACGGGCACTAGAATCCCGTGTCCAGCCAAGCTTGCACTAAAGGGTTTAGCACAAGTGGAAGTGTTGTGATAATTAGGGGAAAGATGGTTTGGTGTTTGTTTTGAAAAATACGGTTTTTGAAATATCAAATCACAAAAAATGCACACACCACCATAGATCTAATTAGTCACCTAGGTCAAGTCACTAGACCGCTCCTAAACTTCCAGAAGACAAATCGCAGGATAAATCCTCTACTGTCTCTTTATCTCTTCTGTGGCCAGGTAAGTGCCAGGTCAGTGGAAGGTTCTCCGCTACGTAAGTAGCGGGCCTAATTAAGTAACCACTTGCCTTAGACATACTTTCCTTAGACACCACAAAAGAAATGTGGATAAGCAATAGATTACCCATGACCTCCTTCTGTCCTAATTGAGCGCGACGGTCCTTAGAGTCTTGTCTAGATTTTTTTTTGTTAATGAGGGTGATGCGGATGCAAGTTTGTGATTTTTGGGGCTTAGGAAGGGTAATGAAATCCCCACCTAATCTGAATTTGGTCTTTGCCCCTTAATTTCCGTGTTAAAATATGCAAACAACCAAGATCAAACACGCAACACATTTTTTCTTTTTAGCGGCGCTGAATTTTGCAAAGAATCCTGCACAAAATGATTATTGGAAAAGATCAAAGAGAAGAGGAGAGAACAGAGAGTATACCTGAAAATTTGGGTACAGTGATTACCCTAAACGGCGGCTGAACCGCCGCAAAAATGCCTCATTGGCCGCGGTTCCGCGGCTTGATGGGGGACTTAGGGTTTCAAAAAATTTCAGTTGCTTCCTGTACTCCTGTGGAATCATCAGAACTTCCCTGAATCTTGATTTCCTCAGTAAAATGATTCCAGATTCTCTCGCAAAATTTCAAACACTATCGTTAAGCACTTGATGCGATTTTTGATCTAAAAATTCTGATGGAATAAAAAAAATTCAACTCAAATAACAAAAACGAACAAAATAGCACGCATCCCCGGCAAAGGCGCCATTTGATTGATCATCTAAGTTGTGTTTTGAAAATATAATCACAATCAAAGAAATTTATACCGCAATCAATTAACGGTGTCGTTGTAGCGCGTTAATGAATACGGATCGTCCACTGAGATGTGTGTTTTGATCGATCTTGTTTTAGATGAGTCGAAATGAAAAGATAAAAGAAATTGCAAGAAAATTGATTCAAGATTTGTATGTTTTCATTTCAAGAAATATAAAGAAAATAAAGATCTAGAATCAAGAATCAAGAATTATCCCAATCAATTTAGTTATCAAGATTTGTAGAATAGCTTGTAGGATTCGATTGAGTTAATAGTTAATGATGAATCCAATAATTCCTAATCTTATCTATTGATAATTTGTAGCTAGAAAGATGATGATGAATGAAGATTAGGGATCTATTGAAGAAACTAGGGTTTCTCCTTCTATCCCTTGTCTTTTCATTAATCATCATTCAAATCTAGCCTCTAGTAAAGAAAATCATCAATTGTTTGATCCCTAATTTGCAATGAAATAATCAAGAAGTCATTTCGCTCCAAATTAGGTCATCAACGATTCTTTTTGCTAAAGTTCACAAATCTCATAAGAATTAAGACTAGTATTAAGATTTGATCATCATTAGATCTATCAATTCTCTCGAATCCTCCACAAGCGGAGATTTCACTCACACATCATGAAAATTAATGAATCAAAGATCAAGAAGTTTCATAACGCAAGAATGTAAAGAAAGCAAGAATTTCAATTATCACCTTTATTAAATCGACGACTAATTACACATTCCCTCAATTCGAGGTTACAAGATGTTGCTCTCGATCGCTTCTTTTGAAGAGGTAACTAGATCCGTCGAATTTCGCTCCGCTCGATCTCCGTGAGTCGCGAATCGTCGTGGATCTCTTGCTCGGATGAAGATTGGCTTTGCGGATAAAGGATCGATGGTTGCTTGCTTGATTTTCTTCTCAAAATGATCTTGATTTGGCTTTGAATTTGAATTTGGGCTAGGGTTTTGATTTACAAGTTGTGTCACTCAACTTGTGGAAATTTGGTTCAATGTTCAACCTTAATTGTGTAACCTCAAAACCCTAGATCTAGATCTCTTTTTATAACCACCTCATTTGAATCTTCCTTCCAAAACTAGGTTGTTAGGAAGAGTCTTCTAGAAGAAATTTGTTGGATGGAATATTCTAAAATAAGGTATATTCTAAGATAAGGTTGTTAGGCCGGGCCTTCTGGATAAAGCCACGTGCTCTTTAGGAGTCTTCTGGAAGCTGAGGCCGTTAGGAGAAGCTACGTGGAGGAATTTGGACCAATGAAGAGCTACTATAGCCGCGGATCCGCGGCGGATCGGCCAACTCGGCCGCGGATCCGTGGCCATGTTGGTGAGTTACTGCATGCAATTTCCAAGGATTTCTTCTGTTGGGTTTAGGGTCTTTATCTGATGTATGGAATCCTATGTTTCTTTCTTGATTTCTGCCAGATCTCAGGTCAAAGACTTGCTGTATTTTTACCGGCACTTTTTGCAATTCCGGCTCTTTTACCTGGAGAATTTCCTGTACACAATCTCGAGACAAGGGTTGATATATATAAATCAATGCGATTAGTAATAAACACGTAATTTCCTTTTAGAATTTCGATTATAACTATAACACAGGTTATTTGGTATTTTCCAGATAAATTCGTAATCCGTGTTATATTTACAATAAACACCCTTATATGATTGATATGAGTAGGGAAATTGTCGTGTTAAGAATGCAATATTTTCGACTGATCACAACTCATTACTTATTCTATCTTCAATTGATTAATCATTTGGAACACTTGATAGACATTCAAAATCTGAATTGTGGGATTCAATTGGGTATGGGTAGGTTTGATTTGGAAGGGTGCACAGCTCACTCTCTCCACTCAAATTATCAATCTGTCCAACCGCCTCATCATACATTGGGAAATGTGGAGCTAGTTGGAAACTAGCTGCCGGGTCACTAGGTTGTATGAGGGAGGCCATGGACGCATTCAAATCCATCATCTGTTGTCATGGCGCTTCCCTAAAGTCTTCCAACGCCTGTTCCAAACTAGACATGGGTTGTGAAGGAGTTTCAGTAAAAGATTCAAAATTGTTTGGATATATGAAACTCCCAAATGGCTGTGTAGAAGCAATGTCTAGGAAAGGTGCGAAAGTCGGGTAGGACTGGTAGGAATTGAATGGTTGGACAGGAGTCGGATCAACATTTGGATAAGAAGATGAATGGAATTGTTGATCCAAAAAATTCGCAGTGGTGAAAGGAGTGAAAGATCGGTTACGAGATTGTTCAATATGTTCAGCAATAGACATGGGTTTCGGAGTTACAACAGGACTCGCAAAAGGAGTATCAACGTAAGAAGGTGGTGAAGGTTGAAATGGTTAATACAAGGTGGATTGCGTAGTCCAATTGGTTGTCCTAGACGCGTCTATCCAATCTTTCAAAGAAATTTTGGGCATGGAGGGGTCGTTCGAAATTCGATCAAAATAAGAATCGTAGGAAGTAATGTCTGGTTGTGGGTACCAAAGTTCGGTAAGAGTTTTGCGAGGTGGGGTACCCATGATGTAATGAGAGAAAGGAGAAGAAAAAGAATGTGATTTTTTTTGTAAAAAAATGTTTGTTTTTGGAGTTTAGAAATTTTTGAAAGAGTTTTGCAAGAATGTATATGGACTTACTTCAAATAATCACAGTTAAAATATGCACAATCAAACCTAGAGCTATGGTCTTCTAAGTCCACTAGACTGCTCCTAACTGTTCTAAAGTGACAAGTTGTGAGATATCCCTCAAATCGTCTCTTCACTGCCAATTGGGGCCAGGTAAGCACAAATGAAGAAAGGAGCGTTTCGCTCACGAATCACCGTGAGACAGGCCTTTTAAAGTTACCTTTCTCACTTGTCTAGCCTAGGCACCACAAAGTCAAGTTTTGATAAACGATTGAATGCCCACAACCTTCCTCTGTCCTAATGAGCACAACGGTCCTTAGTTGGCTGAGTCTAGGTATTTTTTAATTTAGCTCAAGGATGATGCATATGCTTTTTAGTGATTTTTGGGGTCTTAAGAAGGGTAATGAAATCCCCACCCAATCTTAATTGGTGTTATAGCCCCTTAGATTCCGTATTAATTATACAAAGTAGTAACACACCAAAAATCTAAAACACTTGCAATTTTTTTTTATTTGGCAGCGCAAAGAATCCTGCACAAAAACAATTTATATGATATGAGAAAGAGAATCTGTGCAAAGAAACCTGCAGGGAATTTTTTTCAGTGGAGTGCAGAGGAAAGGAGATGAGAAATGAGATACTCACATAGATTTTTGGTTGCTGACGTCACTCGTTGACCGCGGTTCTGCGGTCAAACCCTTACTTCTGCCGCGCGCGGCCTAACAGAAGGTCGACTGCTTCAAATTTTGTCTCTGTGCTGAGTTGGTTTTCCTCTACCTGTTTAGATCTCCTGAATATTGATTTGTTTACTGAATTTGCTCCAGATCTGAAACAGAGTTTGCCCCAAGCCTGCACACTTGCACAAAAACCTTTCAGATGATTTTTATTTTTGTTTTATTTATTTATTTATTTTTCTTGGTTTTTCAATTTTTATATTTTTAAATTTTTTTAACCCGAAATTACACAATGAAATAAGCTACAATCTCCCCGGCAACGGCGCCATTTTATTGTCAGAGATTATCTGTGTTTAAATTTACAGCAATCAAGACGGTGTCGCTTGGTAACTAGTTGGTTGAGTACGGGTCGATCCACAGGGAGAAGGAATCCTTTTCTTTATGTTCTAACGAGTTAAATCCAATTAAGTTGGGTTTTTTTTTAAGATCTACGAATGAGAATAAGTTGATAAAAAGCTTGTTAGGGTTAGGATTAGGTTAGTTCGAGATAGGGATCTTCTCACATCTTTCAATGCCTTAGTTGTGAATAAAGGTGTTAGGGTAATCGGCAACAACGAGAATTAGCACGACTGCAAAAAAACTTAGTTTCTTCCTTTTGGTCCTTGTCCGTCCGTTCTTGGCTCTTAGCCCTAACCTCCGGTTAATTCAACCACAACCGGTCTAACTAGAGAATCACCGCTATCATGTAGGATAGGGTGCCGTAGTGAGCGGATTATGGTTGAATTAAAGGGAGTCCGTATTTAAAATTATTTGGGCAAAGAAAGGAGTGAGAGAGATTTCCTTCTCTCAATCCTTCCCTCTCCTTCCTTAACAAGTGAGGAATTACTCACTCATTAGAGAGATAACAACAAAATTCATTATAAGGAAAAAGCAGATAAATTTCTATTACTGGATTTATAATAAAAAAATTGCAGGTACGATAAAAAGAATGCGAGATAAATAAAAAGCTTACTTTATTAATGTCCTCTCAAAAATGCATTACAATGGAATTTAAATTTAGATCTCGAAATTAAAAAGAGGCATAAAAATAAAGATAGGCATCCTAAGAAAGGCACCCTCAAAGAGGCACACCTTAATTTGGCTTTGAGGTCTCCTATTTATAGATAAGAAAACCCTAGGTTTACATTCTGATCCATACACGAAATTACAAAACTATCCCTAGAGAGCCGAGTCAAAGCACCGACACTGCCACTGACATGCGCAGAACGCGGCCGCGGAACCGCGGCAGAAGTGCCTGTTTGGCCGCGGTTCCGTGGCCATATGATGGAATCTTGGGTCCATCTTTTCAGGTCTTCTACTGGTTGCTTTTATCATCTGTTTGGTACACTTGGTTTCTCAAAAGCTCTTCTGTTCTCTTCCAGAAATTCAGCAGTGGTCTTTTGCCTTGAACTCCGCTTGAACTGGTATGCGGCATCATGCGGATCAGTATTCATCTGTTATTGGTCATAGTCCCACATTTGTTGCGACTTTTAACGAATCTCACTGTAAAGAGCTGAGAACCTGTAACCTGCAACTATTTAGCAGACATGGATAAAAAATACCTACTTATATGTAATGTGATTAAGAATGAACGATATAAAAATGCAAAAATCTGATATGAACACAATGCAATCTGAGATGGAATCCATATACACAAACAAATTATGGACTTTGGAAGTTGCTCCTGAAGGGGTAAAACCCATTGGGAGTAAATGGATCTTTAAGAAGAAACTTGGTGTAGATGGAAAAGTTGAGACTTTCAAAGCTAGACTTGTTGCAAAGGGTTTTCGTCAACGACTAGATTATGGGGAAACCTTTTCTCCAGTGGCTATGCTTAAGTCCATCTGGATCCTACTTACCAGTGCTGCATACCATGACTACGAAATCTGGCAGATGGATGTTAAGACCGCCTTTCTAAATGGTGATTTAGAGGAGTGCGTGTACATAACTCAGCCAGAGGGCTTCGTAGACAGTGGGGGGTGCGGAAAGGTGAGCAAGCTGCTTAAATCCATCTACGGGTTAAAGCAGGCATCGCGGAGTTGAAACATCTATTTTGATGTTGTAGTCAAAGAGTTTGACTTCATCAAGAACGTAGATGAACCTTGTATCTACAAGAAGGTTGCAGAGAGTAAAGTTGTCTTTCTCATATTGTACGTGGATGACATGCTCTTGATAGGAAATGATGTTCCTATGCTGCACTCGGTCAAGCTCTTCTTATCACATAGATTCTCAATGAAAGATCTAGGTGATACCTCCTGCATTTTGGGGATTAAGATCTATAGAGATAGATCTAAAAGGATACTGGGATTGTCCTAATCCAGGTACATTGACACCATACTAAAGAGGTTTAGTATGGAAGAATCCAAGCGTGGGAATTTACCTACGATCTCTGGACTCACTCTCTCCAAAGAGATGTTTCCCAAGACTGATTTGGAGAGAGCTCGCATGCAAGAGATACCCTATGCTTCGGCAGTAGGCTCTATCATGTACGCAATGCTATGTACCACCCGATGTAGCATACTCACTAAGTGTAGTGAGTAGATTCAAACAGATCTAGGAGAGAGTCACTGGACAGCGGTGAAGAACATTCTCAAGTGCTTGAGAAGGACTAAGGAGATGTTCTTGGTGTATGGTAATAGAGAACTCCAAGTGGAGTCCTTTACCGATTCGAGCTTCCAAAGTGATAAGGACGACTCTAAGTCGCACTCGGGATTTGTCTTTACCCTCAATGGAGGGGTGGTGTGTTAGAAGAGTTCCAAACAGGAAACCGTAGCAGAATCGACAATGGAGGCTGAATACATCGCTGCCAACGATGCTGCCAAAGAGGTTGTCTGGATGAAGAAGTTCATCACTGAACTTGATGTGGTTCCGTCCATTGTGCATCCAATACCTTTGTATTGTGATAACAATGGAGCTGTGGCTTTGGCCAAGGAACCCAGGTCCCATCAGAGATCCAAGCATATTCTGAGGCGGTATCACCTGATCTAGGAGATAGTTGATCGCCGAGAGATCGAGGTCAGGAGAGTTGACACGAAGGACAACACTGCGGATCCACTCACGAAGGCCATACCCTAGATACAATTTGAGAGTCTCTTCGGGCTGTTGGGTATGAGATACTACAACAGCTGGCCTTAGTGCAAGTGGGAGATTGTTAGTTATGTATATGCCCTAGAAGCCATTATTGTACATATGATGTATATTGTAGTGGATGCTTGGATATATATAGAGAGGACTTTCTTGCTCGATATGATAGTATGCTATCTGATTTCACTTTATCTTAACATGTTGACTTGTATTAGTTTACTGTCTTGCTATCACATGTTGATAAAGCCCTTAAGATATGTACTCGGCTACTAGGACTATGATGCAGATCATACTAGTGGGGTCGGGGTAGTCCAAGAGTACATCCTATAACTGTTCCTAACCGAGGGTGTATCGAGACAGAGCATCGATACTCCAGAGTAGACTAGCGTATACGCATCTTGACCCATATGATGGGCGATGGATGATCCCATATCCATTGGTGTTTGATATCAAAGATGGTGTACGGGTGCTCAGTGATGACTGGGTACACTGAATGGACTCGCCGAGAACTCCTAGATTGTATTATACCTATCGTCAGATAGCAGTTCTCTGGTGACAATGGTACATTTTAGTCTGTAGACTCGAGATCGTCATAGAGTCTTGTGTGATTCCCACTGTGCTTTGATTTCCACCTTACCACGTTCATGATAACGTGCAAAATGGTGGCTTTTGGGTACAGTCCCGAATCACATGGAGGCAATGAGCGATAGGAGGGGTTTCGTCTCTCCCGGTATTGGGGGTTGATATTGCGCTGTGTTCGATTGGCTATAACTGGATGTCCCTGGCCAGGGCTGATATGGAGACTACTGGTAAGTGTTATCAGTAGTTTCTCGACCCGTTATGAGCGTCACATCAACACGACTTATCGTTTACTGGGGTCTGACGTTTACCACCCCTAGAATGGATATGTGACATATCAGACGAAGAGACCGGACTGTATGGTAGTGTTACTGATTGGATTCACAGAAGTGTGTGCAGGCTTGCTTGTTGATCTTCTGATCACTCAATATCCTGGTGGTTGTTACGTTTAGCTTGTAGGGTTACTAGGCACTCTAAGAAGGTTCTACAAGGCATCAACCATGCCCGATTAAAATTTTAGCCGTGCCGAATAACTCTAAACAAGATCTTTGCTAGATAATTAGGGTAACACATGCTAGTAAATAACAATTATCACTAAGTGAATACGAAATACAACCTTTGTAGATCGGTCCTTCACTTCTAAAGCTCCTTTTTGTAGTCCTTTCACTGCGATCATCGAACTCCTGGACTCTCGGACGGCTCCATGAGAAGATTGCAACGGTATTGCTTGAAGTCTTCAAGGCCGAAAATGATCTACGTCGAGGGAATACGAACTCAAGCTTCTACTTCACTAACTAGAGAACTAGTGAAGCAAACACCCTAAACTAAAGTGCTAGTCTAGTAAAGGATGATGAAATAGGAAATGGGTACACTTTAGAATTTCTTTTCTCATAATGTATCTCTCTCTTTATCAAACCCTAGAAAGAAATTGAAGGAGGAAGAAGATGAGCTCAAAATGAGAATGAAACTTAATCAAGAGAGAGATTTCTAACCATGGGTGAGTGGGTATCATATACTAACTCATGTAGAGACATAACCATGGCTAATTCTAATGGTTGGGTTAACTTAATATCATAAGTAAAACAAATTGAGTTGAATTTGTCAAAGCACTAAAAGCTTCTACAAGCTTCATGCACTTAACAAATATCAATCAATTTAGATTTACTTTAAATATAAAAAACCCTCCACTAAAATTAGAATGGTGTATGTCTTATACACCCATGTCAAGTGTATCAACAACCATGATACAATTATGAAAACAAAATAAATATATATCACATATATATTAAGTTGTGCACAAGTCAGAAAAACAAATGCTTAAGTGAACCAATGTTAGTTAATGTAAATTAGTATATCACATATATAATTATACACTAAATTATTAAATCAATACTTGACTTAATAATCCGGTTATATCACATATAACCGACTAACACAAAATGTACAAACTTATCGAATCAACCCTTGATTCGATAACCTGGTTATATCGCATATAACCGATCGATACAAACATCGCGAGAATAGAATACGGTATCACATAGTCGCATTATTCTCGGTCCCGCACATATCACATATGCGCTCTTATTTCTTTTTTCCTGAGCCAGTAAAACCTCTATGTAGGACTCTAAAGACTCGTCAATACGACGGCAGTAGGTGATGATCATATCAAGCACCCACAAGCCGTCAGCAGAACTAGCTGGACGTAACGGCTACCCGGGTATTGAGCGATCAGAAGATCAGCATGCAAGCCCGCTCCAACTCCTGCAAAAAGCCTGACAGTGACACTACCGTACAGTCCGGTCTCCTCGTCTGATATGTCGTATATCAAGTCCAGGGGTGGTAAAACGTCAGACCCCAATAACCGATAAGTCATGCCGATATGAGGCTCATAACGGGTCAATAAACTACTGGTAACACTTACCAGTAAATCTCTAAACCAGCCCTGGCCAGGGACTTCCCTGTTATGGCCAATCGAGCATAGCGCAACATCAACCCCTAATACCGAGAGAGACGAAACCCCTCCTATCGCTCATTGCCTCTATGTGACTCGGGACTGTACCGAAAAACCATCGTTTTGCATGCCCTCTTGGACGTGGTAAGGTGGAAATCAAAGCACATTGGGAATCATACAAGACTCTATGACGATCCCGGGTCTACAGACTAACCTGTACCAGTGTCACTAGAGAACTGTCATCTGACGTAAGGTATAATACCATCTGGGAGTTCTCGGCGAGTCCTTCCAGTGTACCCAGTCTCCACTTAGCACCCGTATATCATCTCTGATGTCAAACACCAATGGATATGGTATCATCCATCGCCCATCTACATGGGTCGAGAAGGTATACGCTAGTCTACTCTGGTATATCGATGCCCCGTCTTGATACACCCACGACTACGGACCTTGAAGGATGTACTTATAGACTACCATGTCCCCACTAGTATGATCCGCATCATAGTCCAGGTAGTCAAGTACACATCCTAAGGGCTTTACCAACATGTAACAGAGAGACAATCAGTGTACACGTTAAGGTAAAGAGTAACCAGATAGCATACTATCATGTCGAGCAAGAAAGTCCTCCCTATATATGTCCAAGCATCCACTACAATATACATCTCATGTATAGTAATGGCCTCTAGGGCATACATATAACTAACAATCTTCCACTTGCACTTGGGCCATCTGATAACAGTGGTTGTAGTATCTCATACTCAACCATCCCATAATAGTCTCTCTCTGGGAAAAGGCCTTTGTGAGTGGATCCGCCGTATTGTCCTCTGAGTCTACTCTCCTAACCTCGATCCCCTGGAGATCAACCATCTCCATGATCAGGTGATACTGCCTTAGAATATGTCTGGATCACTGATGGGACGGGCGTTCCTAGGCATAAGCCACAATTCCATTTTCTCACAATGGTAGGAACGAAGTTCATCTCATGAACTAATATACACCCAGACTTTCTCTTTGGTAGCATCTTTGGTAGCAATGTATCTAGCCTTTATCGTCTAGTATGCCACGGTATATGTCTTGGAACTCTTCCAACATACCGTCCATTTACTGAGGGTAAAGACAATGCCTGTGACTGACATTCAGTCGTCCTTATCACCCTGGAACCCTTCCAGTGATTCTCCCCAGGATCAATTGATACCATCTCACTACAGCTAATGAGTATCCTAACATCCAATTAGATCCATCTCATAGATCCAAAACCCAGGATTTAGTAGGTATCACTTTGATCCTATGTGGAGAATCATTGTGATAAGCGGAGATTGATCGAGCGTAGCATAGGAAACTCCTTCCCCATCTAGAGTATGTCATCCACGTACTCTACGAGGATCACCACCATACTCCCTACTACCTTTTTTTATATACAAGGATCATCTACCATTTTGATGAAGTCAAACTCTTTGACTACCACATCAAAACAGACGTTCCAACTCCGCGATGCCTGCTTTATCCCATAAAGCAACTTGTACATGCTTCCGCTGCTCCCACTATCTACGAAGTCCTCTGGCTGTGTACTTATAGACGCTCCCTTCCAAATCAACATTTAGAAAAGCAGTCATGACACCCAACCGCCAGATATCGTAGTCATGGTATGTAGCCGTGGCAAGTAGGATCTGGATGGACTTAAGCATAGCTACTTAGAAAAGGTTTCATCATAATCAATACCTGGTCAATGATGCAAACCTTTAACAAGTCTAGCATTGAAAGTCTCAACTTTTTAATGTACACCAAGTAATCTTCTCAAGATATACTTGCTCATGATGGGGATTTAACCCTTCAGATAAAGCAACCAAAGTCCATACTTTGTTGGTGTATAAGGATTCCATCTCAGATCGTTAAGCATCCAGCCATTCTTACAGAGTCCCACTCCTGATGGCCAGCTCGAAACAAGTTGGGTCATCTGTTGTCATCTCCCGGTCAATCATCGCGACCACTCGTAAGACAGCATATCACTGGCGTCGGCCTCTGGCTCTCTGAATGTACGTGACACATCTGATCCTGGGTGCAAGTATCATTGCAGCAGTGTCCTGGAAGGAATCCTGCTCATGGTCTCTTCCATGTCTCGTCTCTGCTAACTGTCCGGAAGTCATCGTCCTTTTCTATATCTGCATCTTGCTCCGAAACGGCTGCATACCCATCGCGACTCCTTCTGGAAGGTATATCCAGTACTCTGCCTCGGCATGCGTATCGCATCTCTGATGTCGGCGGAGTGGAACGTCATCATATCCAGATCTTGTACGAACCTCTTACTCCACTTTTCTCTAATGTCGACTGCTTTGGACTCGTCTCATCGCGGCTGCATGGACTGAGCTCCAACGGCTATCCTCGTACCTGGAGTCTCCCAAGAAATGCATCTCACCACCTAGCATCCAAATTAAGTCGAGCCATCCGATCGAGTCGTCAAAACCTCATAATCCCCCAAGAGCTCAACATCTTGGGCACAGTTTAATAGTATCGAGTACATACCACAGCATCGGTGGTCCAGCCGTAGAAGGGCAAACCCAAGCCTCACTAATGGCGCCGTAGAACTGCCGCAAACCCGAAGGTTCAAAGGCTTTCACACGGTCATTAAGTCGAGTTAGGGTTTCATTCTTCTAGAGGGACCATAGAATTGCCTACATGTCTTTCCGACTACTTTAAACTTGGAATAATAGGTTTCTGACATTCGATCATCTCTGTCGACTCCCAACGTCTCCGCGTGAAGTCGTCTCTAGCTGGAATCAATCTATCTGATGACCTCGCATCGGGGTAGGCGAACGATCCACATGTCCTAGTCATTCATCCTCGATGACTAGCGACCTTCTATCATCTCTTAGTACAACTCATTCTGCACTAACTCCAGCATCTGGGGCAATATCTCGTCGTTCGCAGCAATAACTGGCTCGCTCATCTGCACGTTGAACGGTGCCTCAATCATCAGGAGTAAGCAACACACCAACGGTCATCAAAATCTGGCTGGCCTCTATCATTGGCTCAATCCTCTAGTGCTGATCGGCATGTCCAAGTAATCTCATACAGCGATCCATCCAACGCTCGGGGCACGAAATCACAATCAAAAGACATATCTCTACAATCGTGTGTCGCCGGAATTATGTTCTGGTTAGTCCTCGTTCGTAACGAGCTCGTGCTGACCGCAACTCTAGCCGTAGCTCTCCCTGCCCGTAATCGTGGCAGCAAAACCATAACTGGTACTGATGAGGCTAGATCGGAATGAATATAATACTGAGCAAAGAAATGTACATCCTAAGGCTCCTTAAGTGGAGTGGCGTGTCGTAAGTATGCCGCGGAACATACCCACGGTACGTCACTCTACTTTAGTCACCTATTCCATCAACCAAGGGTCATCCTACGTTCCGAAGGTAAAACCTAACGCTCTGATACCAACTTTGTCACGACCCGAAAGTACGGAACATGACCGGCACTTAGACTACGAAACTTCTCGAGGCGTACGTAATCTAAGTAAGCCAAAAACCCAGAAATCCAAACCATGAAAAGTAGTAGAGTGAAGGAAAACCAATTTAAATCAACTAGTTTTAATAGCATAAGCCGAATTATGCGTTTTTAAAAAAAACATCAAATATTTCCTGAAAATTTCGGCAGAGTCTCCTTTGTAAATACTGGCTCCCAAACGGGATACAACATGAATAGTATACGAAATCAATAAAAGGCATCCCCAAGCGGGAGCTAGCTCTTCGTCAATCGACGGTCACAACCACACAAACAATATAATATACAACGCCAAGGGCGAGGATCAAAACTCAAAAGGAAACGCAAAACAACAAGAAATCCACATAAATACAACGCGCGACTCTAAGGTCGAAAGAATAACATCACTGGTCTCTATCTCAAAAATAAATACATGTTTGGTTGATGGAATTTACTAGATACAACTGAATAATATTATACAAAGTAATATGATGGGTACGATACCAATAAACCCACCTACTAGCAAGTCACCCGAAAGAAGCAGTGCCAGCAAGCCGTAATGAAACCTGTACGGCAAACCTGCAAGAAACTGGGGCACAACGGGGGTGAGTTGCCAACTCGTGAATAGAAAAACATCTACGAATAGAAATCGCATGTATGACGCAATCCTAGGTCATACGATCATAATATATCCTCAAATATAAGAATAACATGCAACCTATAACAAGGCTAGGGTAGATATCTAACCCGAGTGTAATCTCATGTGCCCGTGTCAGTGCCTCAGGTAGCAATATATCATATGAATGAGGTATGAATGCATGAAAACAGAATACATGTAAATGAAGAACTGTTTTCATAATTTAGTGAGATTTTCTTTGTATTTTTAAAATGAGGTATCATAATGAAATCAGCATAAAACAGTGCCTAGCATCGACACAAAACGTAATCCCAATATCTCGATATCTCTGTATCACAGTCTCTGTACCTCAATATCTCGAAATCTCAATATCACAGTCTCAATATCTAGGGCGCCGTCAGTCCAGACCGGCCCCTACCATCCATCTCAAGACCACGACGGTATCCTCCGGATATCCGACGCGTCGGGTAAAATCACCGGTAGGTAGTGCTCCCCTGCCAGGCTCACATCGTCATCATCACGCGCTTCTTGCCCCGGGGTACCTTATCGGGTCCACCATGTACCCGAAACGGTTCATCCGTCTCCTCGAATCGGGTCTCGAAATCCATCAGCAAACTCATGGTGGACGACTCATACATCATGGGAAAACCGCACTTTTTATTTTAAAAGAGAGAAAATGTTTATTTATGTTTTTGCGGTTTTCCTCCAAATCCAGAAAAGATCTAATGGAAATCCGAATCCAAAACCTCAATAACACGTAAAATAGTGAATATATGCATGTTAATCCATGAATGCGACATAACAATGAATAACAGTATGCATGAAGTAGCAGGTAATAACTACAATGTCTAAACTAACATATAAGGCAAGTACGCTAATATCATGTCTAAACTATTAGCTAACAGGCTATGTCAAGCACTAATATTCTCTAAGGTGTACGTGACATGGCAATTACCGATGAAGATGTGTGTGAGCCGGCAAGTAAGTGTACGTGGTACATACGCATCATCGGTAATGGTGCTGGTGTCCTAACATCATGATATCAATAATGGAGTATGAAACATAATATAAGCATGCAATGCGAAGCGAACCACAATAAAGAGCACGAGCTGAATACTAGACACAACTATAACTAATCTGCATTAACCTAATATAAGTCCTACAAATGGTGCCTTTTGAAATAACACGAATCATGGGGTTTTGAAAATAGGGGCTACGGTGTTTTCATGAAAGGATACGTCTTTTGAAATATCCGTAGGATCTCTTGGGCTGTCTTTTAAAATACCCACGATTCGTTAGTTTTTGAAATAGGTAAAAATCAAATCTAATCTAACAACTAAACTAAACTAGAGGGCTAAACTAACAAGCTGGACTACAGGTAAGGAAACCGCCTAACATCTGAGTCGATCCATATACATACCTGTATATATATTAGTCGGTGATCCCGCCTCAATAATATCATATCCGATACCATATCCATAATCAGACATCCCAAGTCAAGAGTGCGGATCAATCATCAAGATATAGCTCGTACGTAAATCCGTCGTACGGCATCCCCAAATCTGGGTACGGGTCAATATCATATTCATCACACTAATCATCTGGTATCCTCTTTATCCAGGATCATCGTCCAGGGTATTGACCTATGTCTAGTACAATACTAATATCATCAACATAGTCATAATCTGACTACTGATCAACAGTCTCGTACAAACCGATATCACAACCACAAAACAAATCTCATCGACTCAGCTCAATCCCAAGTATCGTCCTCATATCCGTATGTGAACACATAGTCTCATACCCATGTGAACACATAACTATAAAGAATCCCATGAGCACATAAAATAGGAATGTATGCAAGTATGTATGTGTGTATGTGTAGTGCAACACTACCCTAGGGTTCGCAACACTAAAGTAATCCAACACACCAATATCCATCCTAACATCGTTATTAATCCCAAATAACATATAATAATTGTTGTTGTGTATACGCATCCGTATACACCACCACGGACTGCGGGGGTGCTATACGCCATCCACCCGACTACTCCCCGTAGATATAAATCTACTCACCTGGTCCTCGCTAGCCGGTGCCGACGTCGCCATGCGCTTGCTTGTCGTCTCAAAGTCCACATGGGTTACCTACATATCATAACGCACCATATCGCATTAAAATCCGACTCATGACCAAATCGACACACGAATCTCACATAAGTCAAAACCTATGATTTGCTCTCTCAAATCAACCCAAAACACTCGACATCGGCGTACGAACACTGAGTGACCGAGAAAAACTCAAACGTACAAATCGTAGTTCCCAAAACTCACTAATTATAATATAACATAGGTTTTAAATCATCAAAACATTAAAATAAATCAAATCGATTCATTTTCTGAAAACCTAGAAAGCACTAAATTTTCGTTTTAATTCGAAACTTGATGTTTTAACAAAACTAATGGCCATAATATCCACTAAACATAATAACTAAGTCATACAAATCACTTCCATATTTTTAATCTCAATAAATTGCATTAACCCAAAAATCTAGTTAACAAAATTAACCAATTTCAACCATTTTATAGAAAAAATGCACAAACAACAATTTAGCTTTGATTTGCATGATCTAAACTATTAAA
This sequence comes from Agapanthus africanus, assembly GCA_030015575.1. Classification (NCBI taxonomy): domain Eukaryota; kingdom Viridiplantae; phylum Streptophyta; class Magnoliopsida; order Asparagales; family Amaryllidaceae; genus Agapanthus; species Agapanthus africanus. Next base: position 474,895,261 of record CM057339.1, on the reverse strand, counting down.
CAATAACTTATAATGTTAATAATGCCATGAATACCCTAATTAGATTTTTAATCTCACATTTGCAACTAATTGCTAAAACCTAGTTTGCTTATAAAAAGCTAATTTGGATGTTTTAATGTTACAATTAGCAATAGGCAACAAGATTACATTTTACATAACATTGGCATGATATCCTACTCATTAAAACCACACTCTAATGATAAAAACCCTAATTTGATTACAACCCATTCTCTTGAAATTCTCATTTTGCAATTAAGGTTACAACATCTAATTAAAACTAAATTCAAACAAACAATTAACAAGTAACAATTTTGGATGAAGCTTATACCTCATGATCAAGAGATCAAACATGAAAAATTTAACCTCCAAAAATGGTCTCTTGCACCCAAATCCATACTAGAATAGCCAATGAGAAATGGGTAGGGATTTAATTGAAGAATTATTGAGGTTCTTGAGTGGATTTGATGGATTTTTGAAGACTTTTTAATGCAAAAAGAAGTGGGGGATTTGGGAGGGCTGTTGCTGCAGCAAGGATTGGGAGGGCTCGGGAATGATGAGGTGAGGGGGAGAGAGAAAATTTGAGGGGTTTGGTGTAGGTTGAAACTTCCAAAGTCAACAAAGTCCATTACTCATTCTTTATTATTTTCTTTTTCTATTCTTTCATCCAAATCTTTAAGTGGGGAAAAAAAATGGGAGTGGGGCAGCCCATGGCCGACCAAAGAGGGCAAGTGGGGGGGTGTGAGTGTGGGTGTGTGTGTGGGGTGAAGGAAAATGATAAATGTTATACCCCAAATTTCCATTTAACTTATTTTCACCAAAAAAGCCCTTTTTCTTCAATAATTTCTAACACTGTTTGGCAGTTCATTTTGTTTCAAAAACAATATGTTAAAATTTTGTTTAATGTGTTATGATGCACAAAATTTGTTTCAACTCATTCCAATTTGTAATTTTCCCTAATTAAATGTATTAGTAACGGCTTAAAATAATATTAAAATAATAAATTTCGGAAAAAATTTCAGAAAATTTGAAATTTCACCAGTGGCTCAATAAACACCAAATACTATCAATTACATAGCTAGAATATGTATATTTAATTTTAAAATAAAGATATTTATATTTTGACTTTTTACAGAAAACCCCCTTATTTTACCGTTTTTTCGAAATTTCACCGAAACGATTTTCAAGACGTTACAATCTTCCTCCCTTAAAGAAATTCGGTCCCCGAATTTAAATTAAAACTCTCCCCAAATACTAAAACATCTAAACCAAATCCATCAAGTCGTCGGGGCTCCGAAATTGTAAATACATAAAACAAATCGTAGCGCGGCGCATGCGCATGAAAAATAAGCATATAACTCAAATCAAAACTCCGTCAAGCATCCCGCAATCATCGGAGTCAAGGGGAAGACATCAATGCCAAATCCAAAGCAAAACCAATATGATATAACTCAAAACTATACATGTAAATATCGAATCTATATATGTAATTATCTAAAGGAAATGCATGCCAAAATATATTCAGGTACTGTCCTCTGACTAGTCCTGCTTAGTACGAAAACACATCGCAATTATCATAAAAAAAACGTACTGCTCTATACGAAATCAATCCCAAAATACGCGTATGAATACTACGTGCGTCTGGTGCGCACGACAATCAAAATCCATATGCGTGCCATATAAGTGCACAGAAACAAGATCTAAGTGCATCGGGTGTGCACAAAGCATCTGTCGTAGGCAACATGTGTGCCTGACAGCAAAATCAGGTGCATCTGACATGCACGAAAAATCTCGATTTAGTGCATCTGGTGTGCACCGAAATCACACTTCAAAACATGCGCCCAACATGCGCGAAAATCCAAATCAGGTGCATCCATCGTGCACGAAATCATGAAATCCAATATCAAGTGCAACAACCGTGCAAAAATCGTAAATACTCAGCAGGTGCAACCATGGTCCATGAAGACAAATATCATGAAACTCAATCATCAAAATCAATCATGCGAATAAATCGTCCAAAATACGCAAATCAAGTATGGCGGAATAGTCCTGCTCAAGCACATCCTCTAAGAATCTCGGCCAACTGTCGCGGTCACTAGTGGAACGTCTCGTCGATGATCATGAACTCTGGCCTGCTGGTGTGCGTAACAATGACCACTCCTGGTTCAAGGTCTTCACTGGGAATCACCAATCTCTCGGTCCATCGGCTCATCGGCCTTGTCAGGTGTGCTAACGGGGATGATCACGTTCTGGCACGTCTCTTGTCATCTCCCGGTCAATCATCGCGACCACTCGTAAGACAGCATATCACCGGCGTCGGCCTCTTGCTCTCTGAATGTACGTGACACATCTGATCCTGGGTGCAAGTATCATTGCAGCAGTGTCCTGGAAGGAATCCTGCTCATGGTCTCTTCCATGTCTCGTATCTGCTAACTGTCCGGAAGTCATCGTCCTTTCCTATATCTGCATCTTGCTCCGAAACGGCTGCATACCCATCGCGACTCCTTCTGGAAGGTATATCCAGTACTCTGCCTCGGCATGCGTATCGCATCTCTGATGTCGGCGGAGTGGAACGTCATCATATCCAGATCTTGTACGAACCTCTTACTCCACTTTTCTCTAATGTCGACTGCTTTGGACTCGTCTCATCGCGGCTGCATGGACTGAGCTCCAACGGCTATCCTCGTACCTGGAGTCTCCCAAGAAATGCATCTCACCACCTAGCATCCAAATTAAGTCGAGCCATCCGATCGAGTCGTCAAAACCTCATAATCCCCCAAGAGCTCAACATCTTAGGCACAGTTTAATAGTATCGAGTACATACCACAGCATCGGTGGTCCAGCCGTAGAAGGGCAAACCCAAGCCTCACTAATGGCGCCGTAGAACTGCCGCAAACCCGAAGGTTCAAAGGCTTTCACACGGTCATTAAGTCGAGTTAGGGTTTCATTCTTCTAGAGGGACCATAGAATTGCCTACATGTCTTTCCGACTACTTTAAACTTGGAATAATAGGTTTCTGACATTCGATCGTCTCTGTCGACTCCCAACGTCTCCGCGTGAAGTCGTCTCTAGCTGGAATCAATCTATCTGATGACCTCGCATCGGGGTAGGCGAACGATCCACATGTCCTAGTCATTCATCCTCGACGACTAGCGACCTTCTATCATCTCTTAGTACAACTCATTCTGCACTAACTCCAGCATCTGGGGCAATATCTCGTCGTTCGCAGCAATAACTGGCTCGCTCATCTGCACGCTGAACGGTGCCTCAATCATCAGGAGTAAGCAACACACCAACGGTCATCAAAATCTGGCTGGCCTCTATCATTGGCTCAATCCTCTAGTGCTGATCGGCATGTCCAAGTAATCTCATACAGCGATCCATCCAACGCTCGGGGCATGAAATCACAATCAAAAGACATATCTCTACAATCGTGTGTCGCCGGAATTATGTTCTGGTTAGTCCTCGTTCGTAACGAGCTCGTGCTGACCGCAACTCTAGCCGTAGCACTCCCTGCCCGTAATCGTGGCAGCAAAACCATAACTGGTACTGATGAGGCTAGATCGGAATGAATATAATACTGAGCAAAGAAATGTACATCCTAAGGCTCCTTAAGTGGAGTGGCGTGTCGTAAGTTTGCCGCGGAACATACCCACGGTACGTCACTCTACTTTAGTCACCTATTCCATCAACCAAGGGTCATCCTACGTTCCGAAGGTAAAACCTAACGCTCTGATACCAACTTTGTCATGACCCGAAAGTACGGAACATGACCGGCACTTAGACTACGAAACGTCTCGAGGCGTACGTAATCTAAGTAAGCCAAAAACCCAGAAATCCAAACCATGAAAAGTAGTAGAGTGAAGGAAAACCAATTTAAATCAACTAGTTTTAATAGCATAAGCCGAATTATGCGTTTTTAAAAAAAACATCAAATATTTCCTGAAAATTTCGGCAGAGTCTCCTTTGTAAATACTGGCTCCCAAACGGGATACAACATGAATAGTATACGAAATCAATAAAAGGCATCCCCAAGCGGGAGCTAGCTCTTCGTCAATCGACGGTCACAACCACACAAGCAATATAATATACAACGCCAAGGGCGAGGATCAAAACTCAAAAGGAAACGCAAAACAACAAGAAATCCACATAAATACAACGCGCGACTCTAAGGTCGAAAGAATAACATCACTGGTCTCTATCTCAAAAATAAATACATGTTTGGTTGATGGAATTTACTAGATACAACTGAATAATATTATACAAAGTAATATGATGGGTACGATACCAATAAACCCACCTACTAGCAAGTCACCCGAAAGAAGCAGTGCCAGCAAGCCGTAATGAAACCTGTACGGCAAACCTGCAAGAAACTGGGGCACAACGGGGGTGAGTTGCCAACTCGTGAATAGAAAAACATCTACGAATAGAAATCGCATGTATGACGCAATTCTAGGTCATTCGATCATAATATATCCTCAAATATAAGAATAACATGCAACCTATAACTAGGCTAGGGTAGATATCTAACCCGAGTGTAATCTCATGTGCCCGTGTCAGTGCCTCAGGTAGCAATATATCATATGAATGAGGTATGAATGCATGAAAACAGAATACATGTAAATGAAGAACTGTTTTCATAATTTAGTGAGATTTTCTTTGTATTTTTAAAATGAGGTATCATAATGAAATCAGCATAAAACAGTGCCTAGCATCGACACAAAACGTAATCCCAATATCTCGATATCTCTGTATCACAGTCTCTGTACCCTAATATCTCGAAATCTCAATATCACAGTCTCAATATCTAGGGCACCGTCAGTCCAGACCGGCCCCTACCATCCATCTCAAGACCACGACGGTATCCTCCGGATATCCGACGCGTCGGGTAAAATCACCGGTAGGTAGTGCTCCCCTGCCAGGCTCACATCGTCATCATCACGCGCTTCTTGCCCCGGGGTACCTTATCGGGTCCACCATCTACCCGAAACGGTTCATCCGTCTCCTCGAATAGGGTCTCAAAATCCATCAGCAAACTCATGGTGGACGACTCATACATCATGGGAAAACCGCACTTTTTATTTTAAAAGAGAGAAAATGTTTATTTATGTTTTTGCGGTTTTCCTCCAAATCCAGAAAAGATCTCATGGAAATCCGAATCCAAAACCTCAATAACACGTAAAATAGTGAATATATGCATGTGAATCCATGAATGCGACATAACAATGAATAACAGTATGCATGAAGTAGCAGGTAATAACTACAATGTCTAAACTAACATATAAGGCAAGTACGCTAATATCATGTCTAAACTATAAGCTAACAGGCTATGTCAAGCACTAATATTCTCTAAGGTGTACGTGACATGGCAATTACCGATGAAGATGTGTGTGAGCCGGCAAGTAAGTGTACGTGGTACATACGCATCATCGGTAATGGTGCTGGTGTCCTAACAGCATGATATCAATAATGGAGTATGAAACATAATATAAGCATGCGATGCGAAGCGAACCACAATAAAGAGCGGGAGCTGAATACTAGACGCAACTATAACTAATCTGCATTAACCTAATATAAGTCCTACAAATGGTGCCTTTTGAAATAACACGAATCATGGGGTTTTGAAAATAGGGGCTACGGTGTTTTCATGAAAGGATACGTCTTTTGAAATATCCGTAGGATCCCTTGGGCTGTCTTTTAAAATACCCACGATTCATTAGTTTTTGAAATAGGTAAAAATCAAATCTAATCTAACAACTAAACAAAACTAGAGGGCTAAACTAACAAGCTGGACTACAGGTAAGGAAACCGCCTAACATCTGAGTCGATCCATATACATACCTGTATATATATTAGTCGGTGATCCCGCCTCAATAATATCATATCCGATACCATATCCATAATCAGACATCCCAAGTCAAGAGTGCGGATCAATCATCAAGATATAGCTCGTACGTAAATCCGTCGTACGACATCCCCAAATCTGGGTACGGGTCAATATCATATTCATCACACTAATCATCCGGTATCCTCTTTATCCAGGATCATCGTCCAGGGTATTGACCTATGTCTAGTACAATACTAATATCATCAACATAGTCATGATCTGACTACTGATCAACAGTCTCGTACAAACCGATATCACAACCACAAAACAAATCTCATCGACTCAGCTCAATCCCAAGTATCGTCCTCATATCCGTATGTGAACACATAGTCTCATACCCATGTGAACACATAACTATAAAGAATCCCATGAGCACATAAAATAGGAATGTATGCAAGTATGTATGTGTGTATGTGTAGCGCAACACTACCCTAGGGTTCGCAACACTAAAGTAATCCAACACACCAATATCCATCCTAACATCGTTATTAATCCCAAATAACATATAATAATTGTTGGTGTGTATACGCATCCGTATACACCACCACGGACTGCGGGGGTGCTATACGCCATCCACCCGACTACTCCCCGTAGATATAAATCTACTCACCTGGTCCTCGCTAGCCGGTGCCGACGTCGCCATGCGCTTGCTTGTCGTCTCAAATTCCACATGGGGTACCTACATATCATAACGCACCATATCGCATTAAAATCCGACTCATGACCAAATCGACACACGAATCTTACATAAGTCAAAACCTATGATTTGCTCTCTCAAATCAACCCAAAACACTCGACATCGGCGTACGAACGCCGAGTGACCGAGAAAAACTCAAACGTACAAATCGTAGTTCCCAAAACTCACTAATTATAATATAACATAGGTTTTAAATCATCAAAACATTAAAATAAATCAAATCGATTCATTTTCTGAAAACCTAGAAAGCACTAAATTTTCGTTTTAATTCGAAACTTGATGTTTTAACAAAACTAATGGCCATAATATCCACTAAACATAATAACTAAGTCATACAAATCACTTCCATATTTTTAATCTCAATAAATTGCATTAACCCAAAAATCTAGTTAACAAAATTAACCAATTTCAACCATTTTATAGCAAAAATGCACAAACAACAATTTAGCTTTGATTTGCATGATCTAAACTATTAAACAATAACTTATAATGTTAATAATGCCATGAATACCCTAATTAGATTTTTAATCTCACATTTGCAACTAACTGCTAAAACCTAGTTTGCTTATAAAAAGCTAATTTGGATGTTTTAATGTTACAATTAGCAATAGGCAACAAGATTACATTTTACATAACATTGGCATGATATCCTACTCATTAAAACCACATTCTAATGATAAAAACCCTAATTTGATTACAACCCATTCTCTTGAAATTCTCATTTTGCAATTAAGGTTACAACATCTAATTAAAACTAAATTCAAACAAACAATTAACAAGTAACAATTTTGGATGAAGCTTATACCTCATGATCAAGAGATCAAACATGAAAAATTTTACCTCCAAAAATGGTCTCTTGCACCCAAATCCATACTAGAATAGCCAATGAGAAATGGGTAGGGATTTAATTGAAGAATTATTGAGGTTTTTGAGTGGATTTGATGGATTTTTGAAGACTTTTTAATGCAAAAAGAAGTGGGGGATTTGGGAGGGCTGTTGCTGCAGCAAGGATTGGGAGGTCTCGGGAATGATGAGGTGAGGGGGAGAGAGAAAATTTGAGAGGTTTGGTGTAGGTTGAAACTTCCAAAGTCAACAAAGTCCATTACTCATTCTTTATTGTTTTCTTTTTCTATTCTTTCATCCAAATCTTTAAGTGGGGAAAAAAAATGGGAGTGGGGCAGCCCATGGCCGACCAAAGAGGGCAAGTGGGGGGTGTGAGTGTGGGTGTGTGTGTGGGGTGAAGGAAAATGATAAATGTTATACCCCAAATTTCCATTTAACTTATTTTCACCAAAAAATCCATTTTTCTTCAATAATTTCTAACACTGTTTGGCAGTTCATTTTGTTTCAAAAACAATATGTTAAAATTTTGTTTAATGTGTTATGATGCACAAAATTTGTTTCAACTCATTCCAATTTGTAATTTTCCCTAATTAAATATATTAGTGACGGCTTAAAATAATATTAAAATAATAAATTTCGGAAAAAATTTCAGAAAATTTGAAATTTCACCAGTGGCTCAATAAATACCAAATACTATCAATTATATAGCTAGAATATGTATATTTAATTTTAAAATAAAGATATTTATATTTTGACTTTTTACAGAAAATCCCCTTATTTTACCGTTTTTTCGAAATTTCACCGAAACGATTTTCAAGACGTTACAATCTTCCTCCCTTAAAGAAATTCGGTCCCCGAATTTAAATTAAAACTCTCCCCAAATACTAAAACATCTAAACCAAATCCATCAAGTCTTCGGGGCTCCGAAATTGTAAATACATAAAACAAATCATAGCGCGGCGCATGCGCATGAAAAATGAGCATATAACTCAAATCAAAACTCCGTCAAGCATCCCGCAATCATCGGAGTCAAGGGGAAGACATCAATGCCAAATCCAAAGCAAAACCAATATGATATAACTCAAAACTATACATGTAAATATCGAATCTATATATGTAAGTATCTGAAGGAAATGCATGCCAAAATATATTCAGGTACTGTCCTCTGACTAGTCCTGCTTAGTACGAAAACACATCGCAATTATCATAAAAAAAACGTACTGCTCTATACGAAATCAATCCCAAAATACGCGTATGAATACTACGTGCGTCTGGTGCGCACGACAATCAAAATCCATATGCGTGCCATATAAGTGCACAGAAACAAGATCTAAGTGCATCGGGTGTGCACAAAGCATCTGTCGTGGGCAACATGTGTGCCTGACAGCAAAATCAGGTGCATCTGACATGCACGAAAAATCTCGATTTAGTGCATCTGGTGTGCACCAAAATCACACTTCAAAACATGCGCCCAACATGCGCGAAAATCCAAATCAGGTGCATCCATCGTGCATGAAATCATGAAATCCAATATCAAGTGCAACAACCGTGCAAAAATCGTAAATACTCAGCAGGTGCAACCATGGTCCATGAAGACAAATATCATGAAATTCAATCATCAAAATCAATCATGCGAATAAATCGCCCAAAATACGCAAATCAAGTATGGCGGAATAGTCCTGCTCAAGCACATCCTCTAAGAATCTCGGCCAACTGTCGCGGTCACTAGTGGGACGTCTCGTCGATGATCATGAACTCTGGCCTGCTGGTGTGCGTAACAATGACCACTCCTGGTTCAAGGTCTTCACTGGGAATCACCAATCTCTCGGTCCATCGGCTCATCGGCCTTGTCAGGTGTGCTAACGGGGATGATCCCGTTCTGGCACGTCTCTTGTCATCTCCCGGTCAATCATCGCGACCACTCGTAAGACAGCATATCACCGGCGTCGGCCTCTTGCTCTCTGAATGTACGTGACACATCTGATCCTGGGTGCAAGTATCATTGCAGCAGTGTCCTGGAAGGAATCCTGCTCATGGTCTCTTCCATGTCTCGTATCTGCTAACTGTCCGGAAGTCATCGTCCTTTCCTATATCTGCATCTTGCTCCGAAACGGCTGCATACCCATCGCGACTCCTTCTGGAAGGTATATCCAGTACTCTGCCTCGGCATGCGTATCGCATCTCTGATGTCGGCGGAGTGGAACGTCATCATATCCAGATCTTGTACGAACCTCTTACTCCACTTTTCTCTAATGTCGACTGCTTTGGACTCGTCTCATCGCGGCTGCATGGACTGAGCTCCAACGGCTATCCTCGTACCTGGAGTCTCCCAAGAAATGCATCTCACCACCTAGCATCCAAATTAAGTCGAGCCATCCGATCGAGTCGTCAAAACCTCATAATCCCCCAAGAGCTCAACATCTTGGGCACAGTTTAATAGTATCGAGTACATACCACAACATCGGTGGTCCAGCCGTAGAAGGGCAAACCCAAGCCTCACTAATGGCGCCGTAGAACTGCAGCAAACCCGAAGGTTCAAAGTCTTTCACACGGTCATTAAGTCGAGTTAGGGTTTCATTCTTCTAGAGGGACCATAGAATTGCCTACATGTCTTTCCGACTACTTTAAACTTGGAATAATAGGTTTCTGACATTCGATCGTCTCTGTCGACTCACAACGTCTCCGCATGAAGTCGTCTCTAGCTGGAATCAATCTATCTGATGACCTCGCATCGGGGTAGGCGAACGATCCACATGTCCTAGTCATTCATCCTCGATGACTAGCGACCTTCTATCATCTCTTAGTACAACTCATTCTGCACTAACTCCAGCATCTGGGGCAATATCTCGTCGTTCGCAGCAATAACTGGCTCGCTCATCTGCACGCTGAACGGTGCCTCAATCATCAGGAGTAAGCAACACACCAACGGTCATCAAAATCTGGCTGGCCTCTATCATTGGCTCAATCCTCTAGTGCTGATCGGCATGTCCAAGTAATCTCATACAGCGATCCATCCAACGCTCGGGGCACGAAATCACAATCAAAAGACATATCTCTACAATCGTGTGTCGCCGGAATTATGTTCTGGTTAGTCCTCGTTCGTAACGAGCTCGTGCTGACCGCAACTCTAGCCGTAGCTCTCCCTGCCCGTAATCGTGGCAGCAAAACCATAACTGGTACTGATGAGGCTAGATCGGAATGAATATAATACTGAGCAAAGAAATGTACATCCTAAGGCTCCTTAAGTGGAGTGGCGTGTCGTAAGTATGCCGCGGAACATACCCACGGTACGTCACTCTACTTTAGTCACCTATTCCATCAACCAAGGGTCATCCTACGTTCCGAAGGTAAAACCTAACGCTCTGATACCAACTTTGTCACGACCCGAAAGTACGGAACATGACAGGCACTTAGACTACGAAACGTCTCGAGGCGTACGTAATCTAAGTAAGCCAAAAACCCAGAAATCCAAACCATGAAAAGTAGTAGAGTGAAGGAAAACCAATTTAAATCAACTAGTTTTAATGGCATAAGCCGAATTATGCGTTTTTAAAAAAAACATCAAATATTACCTGAAAATTTCGGCAGAGTCTCCTTTGTAAATACTGGCTCCCAAACGGGATACAACATGAATAGTATACGAAATCAATAAAAGGCATCCCCAAGCGGGAGCTAGCTCTTCGTCAATCGACGGTCACAACCACACAAGCAATATAATATACAACGCCAAGGGCGAGGATCAAAACTCAAAAGGAAACGCAAAACAACAAGAAATCCACATAAATACAACGCGCGACTCTAAGGTCGAAAGAATAACATCACTGGTCTCTATCTCAAAAATAAATACATGTTTGGTTGATGGAATTTACTAGATACAACTGAATAATATTATACAAAGTAATATGATGGGTACGATACCAATAAACCCACCTACTAGCAAGTCACCCGAAAGAAGCAGTGCCAGCAAGCCGTAATGAAACCTGTACGGCAAACCTGCAAGAAACTGGGGCACAACGTGAGTGAGTTGCCAACTCGTGAATAGAAAAACATCTTCGAATAGAAATCGCATGTATGACGCAATCCTAGGTCATTCGATCATAATATATCCTCAAATATAAGAATAACATGCAACCTGTAACAAGGCTAGGGTAGATATCTAACCCGAGTGTAATCTCATGTGCCCGTGTCAGTGCCTCAGGTAGCAATATATCATATGAATGAGGTATGAATGCATGAAAACAGAATACATGTAAATGAAGAACTGTTTTCATAATTTAGTGAGATTTTCTTTGTATTTTTAAAATGAGGTATCATAATGAAATCAGCATAAAACAGTTCCTAGTATCGACACAAAACGTAATCCCAATATCTCGATATCTCTGTATCACAGTCTCTGTACCTCAATATCTCGAAATCTCAATATCACAGTCTCAATATCTAGGGCACCGTCAGTCCAGACCGGCCCCTACCATCCATCTCAAGACCACGACGGTATCCTCCGGATATCCGACGCGTCGGGTAAAATCACCGGTAGGTAGTGCTCCCATGCCAGGCTCACATCGTTATCATCACGCGCTTCTTGCACCGGGGTACCTTATCGGGTCAACCATGTACCCGAAACGGTTCATCCGTCTCCTCGAATCGGGTCTCGAAATCCATCAGCAAACTCATGGTGGACGACTCATACATCATGGGAAAACCGCACTTTTTATTTTAAAAGAGAGAAAATGTTTATTTATGTTTTTGCGGTTTTCCTCCAAATCCAGAAAAGATCTCATGGAAATCCGAATCCAAAACCTCAATAACACGTAAAATAGTGAATATATGCATGTGAATCCATGAATGCGACATAACAATGAATAACAGTATGCATGAAGTAGCAGGTAATAACTACAATGTCTAAACTAACATATAAGGCAAGTACGCTAATATCATGTCTAAACTATTAGCTAACAGGCTATGTCAAGCACTAATATTCTCTAAGGTGTACGTGACATGGCAATTACCGATGAAGATGTGTGTGAGCCGGCAAGTAAGTGTACGTGGTACATACGCATCATCGGTAATGGTGCTGGTGTCCTAACAGCATGATATCAATAATGGAGTATGAAACATAATATAAGCATGCGATGCGAAGCGAACCACAATAAAGAGCGGGAGCTGAATACTAGACGCAACTATAACTAATCTGCATTAACCTAATATAAGTCCTACAAATGTTGCCTTTTGAAATAACACGAATCATGGGGTTTTGAAAATAGGGGCTACGGTGTTTTCATGAAAGGATACGTCTTTTGAAATATCCGTAGGATCCCTTGGGCTGTCTTTTAAAATACCCACGGTTCGTTAGTTTTTGAAATAGGAAAAAATCAAATCTAATCTAACAACTAAACTAAACTAGAGGGCTAAACTAACAAGCTGGACTACAGGTAAGGAAACCGCCTAACATCTGAGTAGATCCATATACATACCTGTATATATATTAGTCGGTGATCCCGCCTCAATAATATCATATCCGATACCATATCCATAATCAGACATCCCAAGTCAAGAGTGCGGATCAATCATCAAGATATAGCTCGTACGTAAATCCGTCGTACGACATCCCCAAATCTGGGTACGGGTCAATATCATATTCATCACACTAATCATCCGGTATCCTCTTTATCCAGGATCATCATCCAGGGTATTGACCTATGTCTAGTACAATACTAATATCATCAACATAGTCATGATCTGACTACTGATCAACAGTCTCGTACAAACCGATATCACAACCACAAAACAAATCTCATCGACTCAGCTCAATCCCAAGTATCGTCCTCATATCCGTATGTGAACACATAGTCTCATACCCATGTGAACACATAACTATAAAGAATCCCATGAGCACATAAAATAGGAATGTATGCAAGTATGTATGTGTGTATGTGTAGTGCAACACTACCTTAGGGTTCGCAACACTAAAGTAATCCAACACACCAATATCCATCCTAACATCGTTATTAATCCCAAATAACATATAATAATTGTTGGTGTGTATACGCATCCGTATACACCACCACGGACTGCGGGGGTGCTATACGCCATCCACCCGACTACTCCCCGTAGATATAAATCTACTCACCTGGTCCTCGCTAGCCGGTGCCGACGTCGCCATGCGCTTGCTTGTCGTCTCAAAGTCCACATGGGGTACCTACATATCATAACGCACCATATCGCATTAAAATCCGACTCATGACCAAATCGACACACGAATCTCACATAAGTCAAAACCTATGATTTGCTCTCTCAAATCAACCCAAAACACTCGACATCGGCGTACGAACGCCGAGTGACCGAGAAAAACTCAAACGTACAAATCGTAGTTCCCAAAACTCACTAATTATAATATAACATAGGTTTTAAATCATCAAAACATTAAAATAAATCAAATCGATTCATTTTCTGAAAACCTAGAAAGCACTAAATTTTCGTTTTAATTCGAAACTTGATGTTTTAACAAAACTAATGGCCATAATATCCACTAAACATAATAACTAAGTCATACAAATCACTTCCATATTTTTAATCTCAATAAATTGCATTAACCCAAAAATCTAGTTAACAAAATTAACCAATTTCAACCATTTTATAGCAAAAATGCACTAACAACAATTTAGCTTTGATTTGCATGATCTAAACTATTAAACAATAACTTATAATGTTAATAATGCCATGAATACCCTAATTAGATTTTTAATCTCACATTTGCAACTAATTGCTAAAACCTAGTTTGCTTATAAAAAGCTAATTTGGATGTTTTAATGTTACAATTAGCAATAGGCAACAAGATTACATTTTACATAATATTGGCATGATATCCTACTCATTAAAACCACACTCTAATGATAAAAACCCTAATTTGATTACAACCCATTCTCTTGAAATTCTCATTTTGCAATTAAGGTTACAGCATATAATTAAAACTAAATTCAAACAAACAATTAACAAGTAACAATTTTGGATGAAGCTTATACCTCATGATCAAGAGATCAAACATGAAAAATTTTACCTCCAAAAATGGTCTCTTGCACCCAAATCCATACTAGATTAGCCAATAAGAAATGGGTAGGGATTTAATTGAAGAATTATTGAGGTTTTTGAGTGGATTTGATGGATTTTTGAAGACTTTTTAATGCAAAAAGAAGTGGGGGATTTGGGAGGGCTGTTGCTGCAGCAAGGATTGGTAGGGCTCGGGAATGATGAGGTGAGGGGGAGAGAGAAAATTTGAGGGGTTTGGTGTAGGTTAAAACTTCCAAAGTCAACAAAGTCCATTACTCATTCTTTATTGTTTTCTTTTTCTATTCTTTCATCCAAATCTTTAAGTGGGGAAAACAAATGGGATTGGGGAAGCCCATGGCCGACCACAGAGGGCAAGTGGGGAGGGCGTGAGTGTGGGTGTGTGTGTGGGGTGAAGGAAAATGATAAATGTTATACCCCAAATTTCCATTTAACTTATTTTCACCAAAAAAGCCTTTTTTCTTCAATAATTTCTAACACTGTTTGGCAGTTCATTTTGTTTCAAAAACAATATGTTAAAATTTTGTTTAATGTGTTATGATGCACAAAATTTGTTTCAACTCATTCCAATTTGTAATTTTCCCTAATTAAATGTATTAGTGACGGCTTAAAATAATATTAAAATAATAAATTTCGGAAAAAATTTCAGAAAATTTGAAATTTCACCAGTGGCTCAATAAACACCAAATACTATCAATTACATAGCTAGAATATGTATATTTAATTTTAAAATAAAGATATTTATATTTTGACTTTTTACAGAAAACCCCCTTATTTTACCGTTTTTTCGAAATTTCATCGAAACGATTTTCAAGACGTTACAGCAACCCCACCAATTCTAGAGTTAGGAGACCCGGACTCGACTCCTCGAGTTGGTCTCCCACTGGACCCTAGAACCCGGTTACTTGTGCTCTCCTCCTTGGGTCTATCCTAGTGCAGAAAAGTAAATAATATACAAATGGTGACATCAACCTCATTACGGAAGTGCCCCAATAAAAGAATATTACATACATCGAATTTTACATGAATAAAAATAAAAACCATCATCTCACATAAAACCCCCGGCTATTCAGAACGCGACGATCCAATATAACATATCCAGTAACTCATAACATCACATGTCATCAACGTAAGTAAATATGCGCACCCAATTGTCGTTGACATATAGCAACGAAACCGGCGATAACACATATTACACTTACGGTCGCAGAAAAGAAAGTCTAAAACTACAATAGTTGGAATCCGCAACCTCCTTAGACATCGCATTCCTAACAATTATAAACCCCGCATTTTAGTCTCTATATCGAAAACACTTTTCAATATCTAGTCGGGCAGTTCAACAAGATTCCCGATATGTGATCGAATGCTCGTCGCAAACTTTAGTAGACGGCCGCACCCCCGGATGCCGTCGACGAAGTGCACTAAGGCGGAACACCGCTGCCGCGAGCACCCAAACGAATGCTTTTGGCGACGGGGTTCTCCTACAGTCACTTGGTCGGGGCTTTGGGGCGTGGCTGTCTATTAAGTTTACCCGGCGAGTATCCGCGTACGCTACGTGATTGCGACGGACTTTTGATCGCATCAAAATCCCGTGGCAACCGATCATTTGAGACTAAACTGCTAAGTTTATAACATTCAAATTAGTTATCTCATAACTACTTGTGGATTCCAAATATTATATCACATTCCAGATAAATAGACAATGTTAAACATTCCGATCGAATAATCAAACACCCAAGTTTTCCCAAATAGTTCTCAACACTTGAGGGGAGTTTAAAAACATCCATCACATGCCACAGTACCAATGGTCCAGCCGTAGAAGGGTCAAGCCAACACCTCACATGTAGCAACGCCGTACTGCCCTAAACCCTAAGATTCAAAAGGCAGTTCAAGACGGTCACATAATCGAGTTAAGGTTTGTTGTCTTCTAGAGGGTCCATTGCGTAACTTGCACGATTTAGACGTTCTTAAACTACGGAAAAAATCTAACACTTGGAAATTTCCCGGGTCGGGAAAAAGTGAGTTATTGATATTCGTTCGAACATTTTAATACTTTCTAAATTATCCGGAAAACATAGCGAATTTAAATTTTCCGATCGAATCAGCGAATACAAAATAAACCCCAGATCACTCAACACTTGAGTCAGATAAAAAAATACCCATAAAATATAAGGAATAGCTATAGAAATTACGGCACAAAACTCTGTCCAAAGTTCACTATTACTGCCGCGGAACCGCCGCCTAAAGTGGGGTGTGACCGCGGTTCCGCGGCGGCTGTACGGAAATAGGGGCTTGAATTTTGTGGTAATTCTTAGAATCCCCTGCTGATTTTTTAGGTATTTTTAATTCTGAAAATAACACAGTTTTAAAAAATGTACAGAAATGGGGTTAAATCGTCGATTCGGAATTCGTTCGGAGTTTTAACTTCGTATACACGTCGCCTAATGCTCTAGCTAGGCTCTGATACCACTGTAGGGTTACTAGGCACTCTAAGAAGGTTCTACAAGGCATCAACCATGCCCGATTAAAATTTTAGCCGTGCCGAATAACTCTAAACAAGATCTTTGCTAGATAATTAGGGTAACACATGCTAGTAAATAACAATTATCATTAAGTGAATACGAAATACAACCTTTGTAGATCGGTCCTTCACTTCTAAAGCTACTTGTTGTAGTCCCTTCGCTGCGATCAACGAACTCCCGGACTCTCGGACGGCTCCATGAGAAGATTGCAACGGTATTGCTTGAAGTCTTCGAGGCCGAAGATGATCTACGTCGAGGGAATACGAACTCAAGCTTCTACTTCACTAACTAGAGAACTAGTGAAGCAAACACCCTAAACTAAAGTGCTAGTCTAGTAGAGGATGATGAAATAGGAAATGGGTACACTTTAGAATTTCTTTTCTCACAATGTATCTCTCTCTTTATCAAACCCTAGAAAGAAATTGAAGGAGGAAGAAGATGAGCTCAAAATGAGAATGAAACTTAATCACGAGAGAGATTTCTAACCATGGGTGAGTGAGTATCATATACTAACTCATGTAGAGACATAACCATGGCTAATTCTAATGGTTGGGTTAACTTAATATCATAAGTAAAACAAATTGAGTTGAATTTGTCAAAGCACTAAAAGCTTCTACAAGCTTCATGCACTTAACAAATATCAATCAATTTAGATTTACTTTAAATATAAAAAAACCTCCACTAAAATTAGAATGGTGTATGTCTTATACACCCATGTCAAGTGTATCAACAACTATGATACAATTATGAACACAAAATAAATATATATCACATATATATTAAATTGTGCACAAGTGAGTAAAAAAAATGCTTAAATGAACCAATGTTAGTTAATGTAAATTAGTATATCACATATACAATTATACACTAAATTATTAAATCAATACTTGACTTAATAATTGATTATAAAATTCGAGACTGTGTAGTGTGTATCAACTCAAATGATCCTCGGCAACGGCGCCATTTGATTGATTCTAAAATTCAAGACTGTGTGAATTGAAATCACAACCAAAAATTATTTTGACCGCAATCAACTACGGTGTCGGATGTAGATTGTAAGTGAGTGCGGATCGTCCACAGGTATTGTGGGATTCGTTTCTATATTTAATTTGTTTGAATTGAAAAGTTAATCAAAAAGAAAAGAAACCATGATTCAAGATTTTATCGATTGATTCAGGTGTCACTAGTCTAATCAAGAATCAAGAAAATGATAAACAATCGAGAATCGGGTTTCGATGATATTTCCAACCAAAATGTCAAGAATCTAAATGAGGCTCGTAGGAATCGATCGGATCTATTGATGTGATATAATCTCAAGATATCGTGTTCTTGTCCTTCGAAGAATTGATACTAGATCGATGATGATCGACGAGAGTTAGGGCTTCCTCGTGAAACTAGGGTTTCATCATTTAACCCTTGTTCTTTCGTCG
The DNA here is from genome assembly GCA_030015575.1 of Agapanthus africanus. NCBI lineage: Eukaryota > Viridiplantae > Streptophyta > Magnoliopsida > Asparagales > Amaryllidaceae > Agapanthus > Agapanthus africanus. The sequence continues at coordinate 474,876,823 of CM057339.1, read as the reverse complement.
ATATCATTCACATTCTAGCCTCTAGCAATTTCAAGAAACGATCGTAACTCCCCAATTTCGAGAGATATCAAGAAAGCATCGCAACGAACTGGGTTGTCGGTTCTTGAACTTGCTAGGGTTTACAAAACTCGTAGGAATCAAGAATCGTTTTCAGGTATTTTACATCATCATTCTATTGATCGTCTCGACTCCTCGACGAGCGGAGTATTACTCAAACATCACAACAAGAACTACAACTAGAAATTGAGATCGAATCATGATTCAAGAATTTAAAGAAAACAAGATAAAAGAATATCACCTTTTATTTATATCAACAATTTGATTACAGTCGCTCAAGAACTACAAGAGGAAGAACTAAATTGTCGATCTGGCGTCGCTTTTCTCCGTGAGTCGTGGATCGGCTTGGACCACTTGCTCTGTTGAAGATCGGCTCCGCTCATAAAAGGTTGAAGGGCTTCTTGCTTGGTTTGGTACTCGGGAATCTTGAATTTGATTGGAATTAGGGTTAGGGTTTCACACAAGTCTTGTCACTAGACTTGTGGAAGATGATGAAGAAAGAGAGTGAATGGATCTAGATTGAATTAATAGAAAATCCCCTTTTACAAGTGAGCCTAGGGTCTTATTTATAGATCTCCCAAACCCTAGGCCTTGAGTTTGAAATAGAAGTTCCCTCCAAAAGTTTGTTGAAAGACTTCCAGAAGTAGTTAGTTAGGCTTAGCTTAGGGTTTAAGCTAGGGTTTAAGGAGAAGTTTCTAGAATGATAGGCTAGTTTAGTATAGGAACAAGGGTTTGCTGATCTGGAAGAATGCTCAGGAGTCTTCTGGAACTTTCATAGGTTTTCTGAAGTGTGGAAGCTGACATAGGAGTTATGGTGCAGAGCAGAGTGGATGATGTGGCTAGTTGACCGCGGAACCGCGGCGCAAGCAGGCTTAGGCCGCGGTTCCGCGGCCAAGTTGTGGCTTTATGGCTTCAACTTTGCTGTATTGTCTTCTGCTGTCTTCAGGTCTCTTTTGTGATATATTTAATTCCTGAATGCCCTTTATATCAATACCAGATTCCAAATCCTTGAGTTGGCGTACTCTTTTATGGTGTAAATTTGAGCAAGCTTCTGATTTTCCTGCACGGACTTTGAAACACGGGTTTCGATATATAGAAATGATGCCATGCTATGAAATGCAGTCAATTTCCCTAGAAATGCCGGTTTTAAGGTCTAACACATGTAATCTGATATTTGATGACTGTTTTGCTAATATGTGCTATATGAATGCCGAACACTTCTATATGAATGCAAATGACAGGGAAATTGCCGGTTAAAAGATGCAATATTTTCGACTAATCAAATTCCCCCAAACTTAATTTCGATCGTCTCGAGCGAACTTTTATTAAAAAGAGAAGGAGAAAATAAAGAAAGAGAAAAACTAACTAGCACACTTTCGTAGGCAACACGATTGCATTGAGCACGTGCAACAAGCCTTTAAACCTCTAGGTGTCCCTAGTAGGAGGAGTGTTGTCTCCTGAGGGTTTTCAGCGGATTGCACCCACAAAATCCAATAATAAAATAAAGATCATGAATATTACATTTAAAGAAAAGAATCGTAAAAGAAAAGCCTTGAAAATTAGGGTTTTCAACTAAGCTAGCTTTTCGGTTGTCATGATCCCTATCTTAATGGTCATGAAAAGATGTCGGAAATCACGTCCTCCCTCAATAAAACATTGTCTTATTTTTCATTCCTATCTTTCTTCCAAACATCGATCATATAACCCTGCGTGTGTATAAAGACATCCCTACACCCGGAGAATTCAATTCAAGCTATCATACTCTTGCCCATCAGCCTCAGTACTTTTTAATTAATGAATATTTAGATGAGATTGCTCACACACTTTCATGTGACCGTTAATACTTCTTGAGGTACTAACCAACCGATTACTACTGTGCTTGCTTACTTGGTGTATTTTTCTCGTCTTGCACCACCTCAAGCATAGCAGTGACTCCCAGACCAGTTGGCCTTAGGGCACTAGGTGAAGAGGCACCCCTCGCTATACATTTTTTTATTGCCCTTGGTGATAACAAAACCAGTGTCCATTTTTCTCACCACTTTATATTTTCTTTATTCACTTTTTTTTTATTTCCTTCATACTTTTGGCTTTAAGACAAGAGCATTTCAAGGTTCCTCTACTATCCCAGGCTTTAAGACGTGTGTAAGTGCGAATAGCAAGGTATCAACGTTCAAAATGTTTGGCTTCCAGAATAGAAACTATTTTTCAGACTTATTTTTATCCTCAGATTAGTGACGTCTTTCGTCTTACTAACCCTTGGGACAACGACTCATAACTACTTATTACTAGTTCGTATAAGAAAACTTCTAATTTTCTTGGTTTTCTTAAATTTTTCTAATCTCATGGATGTAATTTTTCACTCTCTAAACTTTTATTATCTTATTTATGTACAAAAAATGTTAAAATATTTTTATATTTTGAAAATTTTAAATTTTTATGGATTTTAAGATTTTTAAATTTTTATAAGTTTTAAAAGAAATGTTTTGTGTTTATGCAAATGATATGCAAATGATGCAAAAATAAGCACAAACCTCCCCCAAACTTGTTTTCAACAGTGTCCTCACTGTTGCCAACAGCAATATCTACAAAACCTGTAAGTCTGGGAGGAATTATTAGTGGGGGCAAAATATATAAGTGAAGAACTTCCCCCAAACTTACTCTTTTTACTCACCTCCATTCAAAAAATGATGCAGTGATATGCAGGATATGAAGGTGAGACGGAGGAATTTTAATCCAAATAAACTGGCTCCTGTAAGAACAGGAGCTCCTCCGTGGGGTCAGTGGAAAAATACGGCTTTAATCTATGTCCATTCACTTTAAAAAATGTGTCGTTTTTAATATTTTCTACTTCTATTGTCCCGTGCGGGTATACAGACCGCACAACAAAAGGTCCCTTCCATCGAGATCGGAGCTTACCCGCGTGAAGGTGTAGTCGTGAATCATAAAGAAGGACTTGTTGACCTTGTGTAAATGTTTTCCTCAAAATGTTTTTATCGTGAAAAACCTTGGTCCTATTCTTTACAATTACAGCGTTATCATAAGCTTCATCGCGGAGTTCGCTTAGCTCATTTATTTGCAGCTTCCGAAAGTTGCAAGCAAGGTTTAGATCAAAATTTATTTCCTTAATAGCCCACAATGCTTTATGCTCTATCTCGACAGGTAAGTGACATGCTTTTCCAAACACTATCCTATATGGAGACATCCCTAGGTCGGTCTTATATGCAGTTCGGAATGCCCAAAGAGCATCCGTCAGTTTGGTCGACCAGTCTTTTCTATTTTTAGCAACAGTTTTCTCCAGGATAAGTTTGATTTGTTTGTTTGAGATTTTAGCCTGCCCGCTTGTTTGGGGATGATAGGGTGTAGAAAGTCGGTGGTTGATTGAGTATTTCCGCATCAGAGTCTCGAAAGACCTGTTGCAGAAATGTGTCCCATTATCGCTAATAATAGCGCGTGGGTGTCCAAATCGCGAGAAGATATTCTCTTTTAAGAACTTAATGACAACTTTCCTGTCATTAGTGCGACATGGAATGGCTTCTACCCACTTTGAGACATAATCAACCGCCAGCAGTATGTACAAATTCCCAAAGGAGTTGGGAAAGGGACCCATAAAATCAATGCCCCAAACATCGAATATTTCAACAACCAAGATGGGTTCCTGAGGCATTTCATTTCTCTGGGAGATTCTACCCGTGTACTGACATTGTGTACAGGTTTTGCAATAGTCAAATGCGTCCTTGAATAAGGTCGGCCAATAAAATCCACATTGCAAAACCTTTTCCGCCGTCTTTTTAGGACCAAAGTGACCCCCACAGGCCTGATCATGACAAAAAGAAAGAACACTCTTGAACTCTTCTTTCGGGACACACCGGCGAATGATCTGATCAGGACAATACTTAAACAAGTATGGATCGTCCCGGTAAAAGTGTTTTACTTGGGAAAGAAAACGGTATTTGTCCTGTTTTGACCAATCGCTAGGTATAAGTCCCGTGACAAGATAGTTCACAATATCCCTGAACCATGGTTCATTGGATACACTCAAGAGTTGTTCGTCAGGGAACGAATCATTGATCGGCAGGGTCACAAGGGAAGAAGAGATGCGTGAAAGATTGTCAGCTACTACATTTTCACATCCTTTCTTATCTTTGATAACAAGATCGAATTCTTGTAACAGAAGGATCCAACGTATTAGTCGACCTTTTGCATCTTTCTTCGCCAGAAGATGTTTTAAAGCGGAATGGTCAGTATACACAACTATAGGTGAGCCAATTAGGTAAGGCCTGAATTTTTCTAATGCAAATACAACCGCTAAAAGTTCTTTTTCTGTGGTTGTATAATTGATTTAAGCATCATTCAGGGTCTTACTTGCATAGTATATCACGTGTGGCATCTTTTCGATGTGCTGTCCTAAGACTGCACCTACTGCAAAGTCGGATGCATCACACATCAACTCAAAGGGGTAGTCCCAGTTTGGTGATGATAGCACGGGGGCTGAAGTGAGTGAGTGTTTAAGTGAGTCAAAAGCTGTCTCGCAGTCCGAGTCAAAATGGAAGGTCGTATCCTTGGCCAGGAGAAGAGTTAAAGGTCTAGCAATTTTGCTAAAATCCTTAATGAATCTTCTATAAAAGCCCGCATGGCCAAGGAAAGATCGAATATCTTTGACGCTTTTGGGATGAGGGAGGTTTTGAATGACATCTATCTTAGCTCTGTCAACCTCAATGCCTTTCTATGAAATAACATGTCCAAGAACAATTCCTTCTTGGACCATAAAATGGCATTTTTCCCAGTTCAAAGTTAAGTTCTTCTCTTTGCAACGAGTAAGAACAGCGTCAAGATTTTCTAGGCAATCGGAAAAAGAGTCTCCAAAAATCGAGAAATCGTCCATAAAGATCTCCAGAAAATTCTCTACCATATCAGAGAATATCCCCATCATACACCGCTGAAAGGTAGCGGGAGCATTGCAAAACCCAAAGGGCATGCGACTGTAAGCATAGGTACCAAAAGGATAAGTAAAAGTGGTTTTATCTAGATCCTTTTTGGCGACGGGGACCTGATTATAGCCTGAGTATCCGTCCATAAAACAATAATACTCTCGTCCCGCTAAGCGTTCCAGCATTTGATCAATGAATGGTAGAGGAAAATGGTCTTTCTTCGTGGCAGCATTGAGTTTTCTATAATCAATACATACACGCCACCCAGTTTGGGTGCGTGTCTGAATCAACTAATTTGCCTCATTGGTTATAACAGTGATGCCGGATTTCTTAGGAACGACATGTATAGGACTCACCCATTGGCTATCGGAGATGGGGTATATAATACCATTATCTAGGCATTTGACGATCTCTTTCATTACCGCTTCCTTCATGACGGGATTCAACCGTCTCTGTGGTTCTCGGGTTGGTCTGGCATCATCCATCACATGTATATGATGTTCAACTATCAAGGGACTAATCCCTTTGATGTCCGCCATACTCCAACCAAACGCCTCTTTGTTAGATCTCAATACCGATAAAAGTGCATTCTCTTGCTCTAATGCTAGAGAAGCGGATATTATAACCGGTAAAGACTCATTCTCACCTAAATAAGCATATTTAAGATGAGAAGGTAAAATTTTGAGATCTAATTCAGGCGGAGAAATGATAGAAGGAGGGATCATTGAGTGATTTTTGGATTTACAAAGAAGCTCAGAGCCTGTGAAAGATACAAACTCGGGTGGAGAAAAGTCAGGAGTGCAGGACTCAAGTGTAGAAAAAGTGTCCTCACTAAGATCTTGTGTGAAATCAAACAGAGATGTGGTAATGTCATCGAGATCAGTAAAGCAAAGTTCCTCAGCTCCACAACTATCGGGAGTGATCTCATGGACAGAGCACACATCTAAAATATGAGCAGAGGGTTCTGATGGCTGACTTCCAACTTTGTAGAAGTTTAGTTCAATGGTCATATTTCCAAATGATAAGTTCATTGAACCGTTTCTACAGTTTATAACAGCGTTGGAAGTGGCAAGGAAAGGACGACCCAGAATCACCGGAATTTGTCCCCGGGGGTTTGCTACAGGCTGTGTGTCGAGTACAATGAAGTCTACAGGGAAAACAAATTCCCCGACCTTTATTAACACATCCTCTAGTTCACCCTTTGGTTTGGTGATTGAGCGGTCTGCCATCTGGAGAGTGCAGTGAGCAGGTTTCAGCTCTCCAATCCCTAGTTGCTCATATACAGAATATGGAAGTAGGTTAACACTTGCGCCAAGGTCTAAAAGAGCACGATTTATGTTTTTACCCCCAATAGAAATCGATATTGTAGGACATCCTGGGTCCTTTCGTTTCTTTGGTAGCTGGGGAATAAAAGCAGTGCTAATATTATTAGACATAAAGACCTTCTTCGGCACTTGAGTCTTCCTCTTCCTAGTGCACAAGTCCTTAAGAATTTTCGCATAAGCGGGGACTTGTTGAATCGCATCTAGGAGAGAGATGTTGATGTTAACCTGTTTGAACATTTCCATAATTTTCTCCATATGAGGACTCGTTCTATTACCCCTTAACCGGTTCGGGTAAGGAGCTTTCGCAATAAGCGTCGGGTCCATCATAGGAGAAGGAAGAGGGGGTAGACGAGATCCCAAAAGAGGTGTGGGGACCGTCTGTGGAGAACTATAAGGGTTGGGCTGAGGTGTCGAGCCTAGTGGGAAATGGAGAATAGGCTCTTGAGAAGGTGGTATGGTAGAAGAAGAAGGATCGGAATTAGAAGTGTGTGTATGAGAAAAGGTCTCAGCCGGGGTGTTATTGATAGGATTTTCAATATCATCAATTCCTTCCCCGACATGATTGTTCAGCACTCTTCCCGATCTCAACGTTGTGACGGCATTTACATTGTAATGCCCAGGATTCTGTACGGGTTGAGAGGGAAGTTTCCCTTTTTCTCTCGCACTCATTTCGGCTTTAAGGCGTGCGATTTCAGCCTCCATCGATCTGATACTCTCAGCTTGGGACGCTGAGTTTTTCTTTATCTCACTGACGGAAGATCTAACCTCAGTCGAAACCTCTATGAATTGATAAAAGTGATTTCATGGTTTGAGTGAATTGAGAGAATTCGTCAGAACAGGACAACTGCATAGGATTAGACTGTGCAGGAGTGTTGACCTGGTTTTGGAAATTTTGTGACTGGTAGGGGTGCTGAATGAGTTGAAGGGGTTGCTGTTGTGGTGGAGGAAGAGCCCTTTGAAAATTATTCATGTTTGGAACCGTGTTTTGAGATTGGTTTTGGTTCCAAGCGAAATTCGGGTGATTCCTCCAACCCTGATTGTACGTGGAAGAATATGGATCGTTTCTAAGTCGTTGAAATGCGGCATTTGTATGCTCGTGACCTTGAAACGCAGAGTTTAATGGACATTCTTCCGTTAAATGAGACGGATCAGAACAGCACCCACAAACAGTTTTAGGGAGCGACATTGGGTTTAGGGAAGCTGCTGCAAATTTGTGTTCCATAGCGTCGAGCTTCTTTTGCATTGCTGTCATCTCAGCTCGAACACCTATGGACACATCTATTTGGTGTACGCCACCCCTATTCAATGGTTGGGTTCCACTCTCCCACTGTAGTGATTTTTCAGCGAACTCTTCTAAATACTTCCACGCTTCCCCATCATCCTTAGTCATAAAAGTACCTTGACACATATTTTCAAGGCTCTGTTTAGTGTTTGGGTTAATGCCCTCATAAATGATTCGGCACAATTCCCATCTCGGGATGCCGTGATGAGGACACTGAACCAATAGATCCTTGAAACGTTCAAAGTATTTAGAGAATGGTTCAGTAGGAGCTCGGCAAATTGATTCAGTTCGCTACGGATTCGAGCTGTCTTTTGTATTGGGTAAAATTTCTTAAGGAATGCAGCGACGAATTCTTCCCAATTCGTGAGAGAATGTGCGGTAGTGTTATATAGCTACTTCTCGGCTATATCGCACAAAGTAAATGGAAGAAGTCGTAGACGCATAGCATCCACTGAAAGTTGTGACGTACCCATCATTGTGCATACGTTTTCAAATTTGGTAATGAAAACGTAAGCGTCCTCAGTCTCGAGTCCGTGGAATTTGGGTAAAAGGTTGATGTATTGGGGTTTAATCTCAAAGTTATCCCCATTGGCTGGTGGTGTGGATAAGCAGGTCGAAAGAGGACCTCGCAGTGGATAGCACCTCTCCTGGAGAGAGATGCGGGGAGGATTCTGCGCACCAACGGACGGCGGCAGATTAGGGTTAAAGAAGTTCGATGGAGGTGGATCCATCGATGTGGGTGTGGTAGTGGGTAAAGGAAAGGTAAATGGAGAAATATCGACTTCGGAGTCGATAAAGGGTACGCGGACTAAACGGGCACTAGAATCCCGTGTCCAGCCTATCTTGTACTAAAAAGGGTTAGCACAAGTGGCGCAGTTGCCGGCAACTTCGAGACTGTGTAGTGTGTATCAACTCAAATGATCCCCGGCAACGGCGCCATTTGATTGATTCTAAAATTCAAGACTGTGTGAATTGAAATCACAACCAAAAATTTTTTTGACCGCAATCAACTACGGTGTCGGATGTAGATTGTAAGTGAGTGTGGATCGTCCACAGGGATTGTGCGATTCGTTTCTATATTTAATTTGTTTGAATTGAAAAGTTAATCGAAAAGAAAAGAAAACATGATTCAAGATTTTATCGATTGATTCAGGTGTCACTAGTCTAATCAAGAATCAAGAAAATGATAAACAATCGAGAATGGGGTTTCGATGATATTTCCAACCAAAATGTCAAGAATCGAAATGAGGCTCGTAGGAATCGATCGGATCTATAGATGTGATATAATCTCAAGATATCGTGTTCTTGTCCTTCGAAGAATTGATACTAGATCGATGATGATCGACGAGAGTTAGGGCTTCCTCATGAAACTAGGGTTTCATCATTTAACCCTTGTTCTTTCATCGATATCATTCACATTCTAGCCTCTAGCAATTTCAAGAAACGATCGTAACTCCCCAATTTCGAGCGATGTCAAGAAAGCATCGCAACGAACTGGGTTGTCGGTTCTTGAACTTGCTAGGGTTTACAAAACTCGGAGGAATCAAGAATCGTTTTCAGATATATTACATCATCATTCTATTGATCGTCTCGACTCCTCGACGAGCGGAGTATTACTCAAACATCACAACAAGAACTACAACTAGAAATTGAGATCGAATCATGATTCAAGAATTTAAAGAAAACAAGATAAAAGAATATCACCTTTTATTTATATCAACAATTTGATTACAGTCGCTCAAGAACTACAAGAGGAAGAACTAAATTGTCGATCTGGCGTCGCTTTTCTCCGTGAGTCGTGGATCGGCTTGGACCACTTGCTCTATTGAAGATCGGCTCCGCTCATAAAAGGTTGAAGGGCTTCTTGCTTGGTTTGGTACTCGGAAATCTTGAATTTGATTGGAATTAGGGTTAGGGTTTCACACAAGTCTTGTCACTAGACTTGTGGAAGAAGATGAAGAAAGAGAGTGAATGGATCTAGATTGAATTAATAGAAAATCCCCTTTTACAAGTGAGCCTAAGGTCTTATTTATAGATCTCCCAAACCCTAAGCCTTGAGTTTGAAATAGAAGTTCCCTCCAAAAGTTTGTTGAACGACTTCCAGAAGTGGTTAGTTAGGCTTAGCTTAGGGTTTAAGCTAGGGTTTAAGGAGAAGTTTCTAGAATGATAGGCTAGTTTAGTGTAGGAACAAGGGTTTGCTGATCTGGAAGAATGTTCAGGAGTCTTCTGGAACTTGCATAGGTTTTCTGAAGTGTGGAAGCTGACATAGGAGTTATGGTGCAGAGCAGAGTGGATGATGTGGCTAGTTGACCGCGGAACCGCGGCGCAAGCCGGCTTAGGCCTCGGTTCCGCGGCCAAGTTGTGGCTTTATGGCTTCAACTTTGCTGTATTGTCTTCTGCTGTCTTCAGGTCTCTTTTGTGATATATTTAATTCCTGAATTCCCTTTATATCAATACCAGATTCCAAATCCTTGAGTTGGCGTACTCTTTTAGCGGTGTAAATTTAAGCAAGCTTCTGATTTTCCTGCACGGACTTCGAAACACGGGTTGCGATATATAGAAATGATGCCATGCTATGAAATGCAGTCAATTTCCCTAGAAATGCATGTTTTAAGGTCTAACACATGTAATCTGATATTTGACGACTGTTTTGCTAATATGTGCTATATGAATGTCGAACACTTCTATATGAATGCAAATGACAGGGAAATTGCCGGTTAAAAGATGCAATATTTTCGACTAATCTATAATCCGGTTATATCACATATATCCGACTAACACAAAATGTACCAACTTATCGAATCAACCCTTGATTCGATAACCTGGTTATATCGCATATAACCGATCGATACAAACATCGCGAGAATAGAATACGGCATCACATACTCGCATTATTCTCGGTCCCGCACATATCACATATGCGCTCCTATTTCGTTTTTCCTGAGCCAGTAAAACCTCAATGTAGGACTCTAAAGACTTGTCAATACGCCGACAGTAGGTGATGATCATATCAAGCACCCACAAGCCGTCAGCGGTACTAGCTGGACGTAACGGCTACCCGGGTATTGAGCGATCAGAAGATCAGCAAGCAAGCCCGCTCCAACTCCTGCAAAAAGCCTGACAATGACACTACCGTACAGTCCGGTCTTCTCGTCTGATATGTAGCATATCAAGTCTAGGGGTGGTAAAACATCAGACCCCAATAACCGATAAGTCATGCCGATATGAGGCTCATAACGGGTCGAGAAACTACTGGTAACACTTACCAGTAAATCTCTAAACCAACCCTGGCCAGGGACTTCCCTGTTATGGCCAATCGAGCATAGCACAACATTAACCCCCAATACCGGGAGTGACGAAACCCCTCCTATCGCTCATTGCCTCCATGTGACTCGGGACTGTACCCAAAAACCACCGTTTTGCATGCCCTCTTGGACGTGGTAAGGTGGAAATCAAAGCACAGTGGGAATCACACAAGACTCTATGACGATCTCGGGTCTACAGACTAACCTGTACCAGTGTCACCAGAGAACTGCCATCTGACGTAAGGTATAATACCATCTGGGAGTTCTCGGTGAGTCCGTCCAGTGTACCCAGTCTCCACTGAGCACCCGTATATCATCTCTGATGTCAAACACCAATGGATATGGGATCATTCATCGCCCATCTACATGGGTCGAGAAGGTATATGCTAGTCTACTCTGGTATATCGATGCCCCGTCTCGATACACCCACGACTAGGGACCTTGAAGGATGTACTTATGGACTACCATGTCCCCACTAGTATGATCCGCATCATAGTCCAGGTAGTCAAGTACACATCCTAAGGGCTTTACCAACATGTAACAGAGAGACAATCAGTGTACACGTTAAGGTAAAGAGTAACCAGATAGCATACTATCATGTCGAGCAAGAAAGTCCTCCCTATATATGTCCAAGCATCCACTACAATATACATCTCATGTATAGTAATGGCCTTTAGGGCATACATATAACTAACATAGCTGACCGCTTGCAGCTTGTGGGTGTTTGATATGATCATCACCTACTGCCGGCGTATTGACGAGTCTTTAGAGTCCTACACAGAGGTTTCCTGGCTCAGGCGAAACGGAGTAGGAGCACATATGTGATATGTGCGGGACCGAGATTGATACGTGTATGTGATACCGTATTCTATTCTCGCGATATGTGATATCGGCCGGGTATATGTGATATAGCCGGGTTATCGGATCAAGTGTTGATTCGATAAAATGATACATATTATATTGGTCGGTTATATGTAATATAGCCGGATTATTAATTCAAGTATTGATTTAATAATTTAATGTATAATTATATATGTGATATATTACATTACATAAACTAATATAAGCTCACTTAAATGATTCTTTTTCTCACTTAAGATGCATTGACATATATGCGATATATATTAAATGTATTCTTTTCTTTTGTTACAAAATTATATATATGTGATATGTATAATTGTAAAATGCTTGGTTATAAATGCAACTAGGGTTTATGAGACTTAAAGCATGCTAGGGTTAAGATTAGGGTTTATATTTATAATTAAGTAATTCAAATATTGTGTATTTTGTCATGGTTGATATTTGATGAAAGATTGTAGAAGCTTGTGGGCTTCTTTGACTTTGTACACTCTTTTGGTCTAGCTTAAGATATTTATCAACCTAACCTTTAACCATAGCTCATGGTTAAGTCTCTACAAGGATTAAGCATGACATTATTAACCCATGGTTGCATTTCTAACCTCACAACAATTATTCTCATCACTTCATCTTCTTCTTCCTCAAAAAGCTTGCTAGCGTTTTCATTTGTGATGAAATAAAGTGAGAAAAAGAAAACTAAAGAGAGAAAAATTCCTACTTCATCATTCTCTTCTATACTAGCCATATAGATTAGTGTGTTAGCTTCACTAATTCTACATTAGTGAAGAGTTAACTTGAGTTTGTGTTTCCTCAAGGTAGATCGTCTTGGATTTCGAAGACTTCAAGCAAGATGTATCATTCAACTCATGGAGCCTCTCTAGAGTCCAGGAGCTTGATGATCGCAGCGAAGGGACCACAACTTGGAGCTTATGAAGCGAAGGAACAGACTACAAAGGTTGTAATCCCTCTTACTTAGATGTAAAGTTGTTTACATGCAATGTTAACCCTAATTCTCTAGGTAAGATCTTGGTTAGGGTTTCATAGCAGAACAAATTTTTATAAAATTGCATGGTTGATGCCTTCCCAAACCTTGTGGTCGTGCTACGCAACCCAACAGTATGTGATATAGCCGGATTATTAAATCAAGTGTTGATTTGATAATTTAATGTATAATTATATGTTTGATATATTAACTTCGATTAACTAATATTTGCTCACTAAGTATTCTTTTTCTCACTTGTGTGCATAAAGTATATATGTGATATATATTAATGTACATTTTATTGTGTCATGCTTGATGATACATGATACATGGGTGTATGAGACTTACACCATGCTTGGTATAATGTAGGGTTTATATTTATCTAAGTAATTCAAAAAAATGGATGGATATTTGGCATGGCTACAAGCTTGTGGAAAACATTGACCAAGTCCACTCTTTTTGTTTCACTTGTAGATATTTATTAACCCAACCATTATACTAACCATGGTAAACTCACTACATGAGTTAGTGTATGACACTAACTCACCCATGGTTCATATTCTTACCTCATGAGTTCATTCTCTCATTCTTCTTCACTTGAGCTTCTTCTTCCTCATGAAAAGCTTTCTAGCTTTTGAAAATGGTGAGAAAATATTGTGAGAAAAATAAATCTAAAGTGGGCCCATTTCCTACTTCATCATCTTCTACTATTAGCCATTTAGTTTAGGGTATTTGCTTCACTAAACCCTAATTTAGTGAAGAGCTAGCATGGACTTGAGTCTCCTCGACGTAGATCATCTTCGGCCACGAAGACTTCGAGCAAGTTTGCATCTTTCTCCTTGTGGATCCTCTCAAGAGTTCGGAAGATCATTACTCGCAGCGAAGAGACTTCTACACGGAGCATTTGAAGTGAAGGGCCGGTCTACAAAGGTTATATTCCGTATTCACTTAGTTGTAAAGTTGTTTACATATCGTTTCGTTTAAAACTTTAGTTAAGATTCTAGGGTTAGGGTTCTTTAGAATGGCAAAAATTCGAAAATGGCATGGACGATACCTCCCGAAACCTCGCTGCCGCGCTAGGCAACCCAACACGATGGTGCAGGGGTTCTTGGTCGAGGATGAAGGCGAAGGATCGTACGGTTGCTCGAAGGAGATGGCGGTGTGGTCTTGGTGATCGGGGTCAAGGTCGAAGGAGGTAGCGCTATGGTGGTGAGGGCTGCGACGTGAGGTGCTCGGCTAGTGAAGTGGAGGTATTGGTGTTGAAGCTCCGTCGAGGGTTGCAAAGGAGGGTCGACGGCAGTAGGTCAAGGTGATGGCCGCGGCGGTGAGTTGAAGTGGTGGGTGTGGGCTTGAAAGATGATGGGGCTTAGGAGAGGGAGGTGGTGGTGAAGTCGCGGCGGTGGTCAGTGCTGCAGAGAGGTGGGCTCCGGTGGCGATAGGAGAGGTCGGTGTGAGGAGGTGGTCGGGGCTAGCTTGTAGAGGGGAGAGAGGGAGAGGGAGAGAGGTTTAGAGTGAAGGGGAGAAAGAGATGTTGAGGGAGATGAGGGATACGATGAGGTGATCTCGGAAAGTAGTTGGGGCGTGGGGAAGGTCGTGGGTGAGCGCGGGTCGTGCGAGGGCTGTTTCAATCGTGGGTGAAGGTGAGGGAGAGAAGAAACGGAGGAGAGAAAGGAAAAGAGAGGGAAATAGAGAAGAAGAGAGTGGGGGGCTCGGGCTGGGTTAGGGTTTGGGGTATTGGGCTTGGGCCGAGTTCAGGCGAAAATAAGGGGAAAAGAGAGGGGAGTGAGGTAGTGGACCGGGTAGAGCTTAGGGGGTAAGGTTTTTATGGTTTAAGAAAAAGTGAGGGATTAAGAATTTGAATATTAGGAAATTAATTAGAAAAGAAATAAGAAAATTATTTTATTTAAAAATACGGATACATGGGAAATCTAGGAAAAATATGAAAGATTTTAAGACGGCATTTATTGATAGAATTTAGGAAAACAAAGTTGATTAAAATACGGAATATAACGTACCTAAGGAAACCGGTTAGTACATATACTATATTAAGATCTGCATGTAAAAACCACTGTTAGCGCTAGCAAACAGTTTATGCAGTTACAACCGTCAAATCATATCTTACATACATATATATATTTTTATTTTTTATTTTTGTTATATATATTTTTTTTTACAGTAGTTATGGTTATTTAATTTTGATATGAAAACTAAATAAATCATAACAATAAATATCATAAATCTTCCTTTAATTATTGTTATGATTTATTTAGTTTTCATATTCTCACTACCATATATTTATTTTTCCTAATTTTGAGAAGACCAAAAGCTCTCTGCTTCTTCCTTATCAACATATACTCATTCCTTAAAAGATTAAGGAGACGATCGCTAAGAGAAAAGGAAGGGTCGTTGGTTCACCGACGAGTGTCTTGAAATCGAACTTCGAGGCTAACTCTATACGTTTTTTTAGCAATTTGATATTAAGATCAAGTTGTTATTTGTAAGTTCCCCTTCTCCTCCTCCTCCTCCTCCTCCTCTTATTCTCTCTTGTCTCATGTTGCTCGAAAGCCCTAGCCGCGTCACAAAAATGATGTTTTTAAATTAAAAGATTATTTTTTTAGAGAAAGAGATTTTTCTATAATAAAGATTCTTTATATTTTAATTTAGATATACATAACACATTAAATGTCTTGTTAATGACACATATTACTATCTTAACTATGTTATAAAAATGTATTATATATGAACTGCAAAACATCATTAATAACTTGTAGCTTCAATATTTATTTACTAACTAAAACATGACTGCTAAGTGAAATTGTTCATCCTATTTTATATTTTCACTTAATGACTCATATGAGTACTTGTATCTGTAAAACTTAACATTGAATCTAATAACTCTATTTAATTGCAATCTGCTAATTTATATGCATTCATGTTGATCATTTTTTTAATTCATTTTAGGTAACATGTATTATAATTACTATAACTTGCTTACTTATACTACCTTAATATGAAATGAATTGTATTAATTAATTACATGATATCTGTAGCATCATTGAAATCATACACACAACCTAAGAATATAATTCCATGATAAGTGACAACAAACTAAACCACTAAAATACTAAAACCTAATATATATCATTGTCAAAAATATTTCAATGACCAAGTAAAACAAATGCACGGTCAACCTGCTTGATAAGAACAATAGTTTATAATTTTTAATTAACACAACTAAATACTAATAACATAACTAAAGATATGTTTTAAGCGTTATGGTATTTATTGTAGGGTGTTTGTTGCAAGCCCAACTATAAACACTTAGGTCCTAGCCCATATGAAATTATTTACCAAAAAAATCTATTTCCTTATATTTCAAGTAGGCCTAGGCCCAACTCAATTCCATTTTAATTTGTCATCGACTAAATAATTTATTTCAGGTCCCTTTAAAGTTTTAAATTTTTTATGACCTTTACAAAATATTTTCAGCTCTATTTAGGCTTTTGAAAATTTAATATAAGCCCCTGAAAATATTATTATTTCGGTATTATCCCCACTGTAGAAATTCCAAAGGAAACATGATATGAAATATTAGTACATGTCCTCAGAATTTTTCATAATTAGTTTTAGCCCCTTTTAATATCAGGGTAATGAAATCATAGGCTGCATATGATAAAGTTCCTAGCGTCTTAGCCGCCACAACCGCGATATTTGCGGAATGAAAAACGAAAATTTGAGAGGCGCTAGAATCTTAAACTCTAGAATCTTAACCAACCACTTAAAGTAGAAAACTACAAAAAGTTTTAGCTCCTATGAAAAGAGATTATACCAAAGAGATCAAGTCTTTCGGTTCTTCAAATCCTCTTCTTTAGCTCCTTGAGGCGGTGGGATCGAGCTTGTCCACCGATTTTTCTTTGTCGAAAATGATCCATCTGAGAGATATGGTTCAAGACTGTAACTCCACACAAATAATCAAATGAAAAAATTAAAGACCCTAGGCTGCTAATTTAGAGTGCTTAGAGATGTAGTGAAGTGTTCAAGTATTTTTCTATCACTTTCTCAATTTGATTCTCAACTCATGAGAGTATAAGTGAGAGGAAGAAGAGGGAGGAGCCTAGTCATGAGAGAGAAAGCAAATGGTGAAAAGAAAATGAAGTCTCACAAAATGAAAAATGGATAGCATGGTTTTTGTTCAAAGTATTATCTAAATAGAAAATAGCAACTATTCTTGAATAGTGCATCAAATACAATAAACAAATACAAAACCATTTCCAAGAGCATGCTTCCTTCATGCCTCATCTTTAAACCTCATTTCTATTTTTAACAAAAATAGAGAATCTATGATGAGGTGTCCACTTTCTAGAATGTGTTTTGTATAAATAAAAAATAAAATCTCCGTATATACATACCTGTATTCGTATCAAAATATAAATACCCAAATAGATAGAATAATACAATGAACATAATACTAGAATATACATATCGAAATATATATATATATGTAAATTATTAAATCAATACTTGATTTAATAATCCGGCTTAATCTTAAGCCGGCTAGTATTATTATCCGCCCGATTAAAATCTATAGGGTTACCTAGGATGGAAGCAAGGTATCGGGAGGCATCGTCTATGCCAAATTCAAAAAATTGCCGTTCTAGTTAACCCTAAACTATGAATAGTTAACTAGAAATCGACCGAAATGTAAATGCAAACACTTTGCAAGTATAGTGAGCAAGGAATACAACCTTTGTAGACCGGTCCTTCACTTCAATAACTCCGTGTAGTAGTCCATTCGCTGCGATCGTGAACTCCAGACTCTAGATAGGCTCCTATGAAGAAACGAACATGATTGCTTCGAAGTCTTCGAGGCCGAAGACGATCTACGTCGAGGAGACACTAACCCAAGCTATCTCTTCACTAATTACGGAATTAGTGAAGCAAACACCATATACTAAATGTCAAGTAGTAGAGGATGATGAAGTAGGAAGTGGGCTCACTTTAGATTTCATTTTCTCACATTTTTTCTCATACCTCCATTGAAGCTAGAAAGGTTTTTCAGGAAGAAGAAGAAGAATGAACTCATATGAAAAATAATGATACAAATGAATTATTGCAACCATGGATGCGTTAAGCCCTCATGCCTAACTCATGTAGAGAATAAACCAAGATCAAGGGTTAAGGTTGGGTTAACAAATATCTTAAGCAATGACAAACAAGTGGACTTGGTCAATGGTTATCAAGTTTGCACAAGAAATCAACCATGACAAATTCCAAATGTTTATTAAATACTTAATAATAAATATTAACCATAACATAAACCCTAGCATGGTATATGTCTCATGCACCCATCCTGCATGTATCATCAAGCATGACACAATGATATGTACACAAATATATATCACATATATACACATGTACAATCCAAGTGAGAAAAGAATCATAAGTGAGCTAATACTAGTTAATGTAATGTAATATATCTAATATATAATTATACATTAGATTATCAAATCAACTCTTGATTTAATAATCCGGCTATATCACATATAACCGACTAATATCATGTGTAACAACTTATCGAATCAACACTTGATCCGACAACCAGGCTATATCGCATATAACCGACCAATGTCACATTTCGCGAGAATAGAATACGGTATCTCATATCGTATTAATCTCGGTCCTGCACATATCACATATGTGCTCCTACTCCGATTCGCTTGAGCCAGGAAACCCCTGTATAGGACTCTAAAGACTCATCAATACGCCGGCAGTAGGTGATGATCATATCAAACACCCACAAGCTGCAAGCGGTCTGCTAAACGTAACGGCCACCCGGGTATTGAGCGATCAGAAGATCAACAAGCAAGTCTGCTCACACTCCTGCGAATCCAATCAGTAACACTACCGTACAGTCCGGTCTCTTCGTCTGATATGTCGCATATCTCGTCTAGAGATGGTAAACGTCAGACCCCAGTAACTCGATAAGTCGTGCCGATATGAGGCTCATAACGGGTCGAGAAACTACTGATAACACTTACCAGTATATCTCTGAAGCAGCCCTGTCCAGGGACTTCCTGTTATAGCCAATCGAGCACAGCGCAACATCAACTCCTAATACCGGGAGAGACGAAACCCCTCCTATCGCTCATTGTCTCCATGTGATTCGGGACTGTACCCAAAAGCCACCATTTTGCACGTTATCTCGAACGTGGTAAGGTGGAAATCAAAGCACAGTGGGAATCACACAAGACTCTATGACGATCTCGGGTTTACAGACTAACCTGTACCAGTGTCACCAGAGAACTGCCATCTGACGTGAGGTATAATACCATCTGGGAGTTCTCGGCGAGTCCGTTCAGTGTACCCAGTCTTCACCGAGCACCCGTATACTATCTCTGATGTCAAACACCAATGGATATGGGATCATCCATCGCCCATCTACATGGGTCGAGAAGCTATACGCTAGTCTACTCTGGTATATCGATGCCCTGTCTCGATACACCCACGACTAAGAACATTTGAAGGATGTACTTAGCGACTACACTGTCCCCACTACTATGATCTGCATCATAATCCTAGAAGTCAAGTACTCATCCTTAGGGCTTTATCAACATGTAATATAGAGACAATCAGTATGCATATTAAGATAAAGAGCAACCAGATAGTATACAATCATGTCAAGCAAGAATGTCCTCCATATATATATCCAAGCATCCACTACAATATACATCGTATGTACAGTAATGGCCTCTAGGGCATACATCTAACTAACAATCTTTCACTTGCACTAGGGCCATCTGTTGTAGTATCCCATTCCCAACAATCAGCAGTGGTTGAAGTATCTCATACTCAACCATCCCATTAAAGTCTCTCCTGGGAATAGGCCTTTGTGAGTGGATCCGCCGTGTCGTCCTCTGTATCTACTCCCCTATCCTCGATCTCCTTGGAGATCATCCATCTCCATGATCAGGTGATACTGCCTTACAATATGTCTGGATCACTGATAGGACGGGGGTTCCTAGGCCTAAGCCACAACTCCATTGTCACATAATGGTAGGAACGAATTTCATCTCATGAACTTATATACACCCCGACTGCTTCTTTGGTAGCATTGTAGGTAGCGATGTATCTAGCCTTTATCGTCTAGTATGCCACGGTATCTACCTTGGAACTCTTCCATCATACCTTCCCTCCACTGAGGGTAAAGACAATGCCTGTGACTGACATTCAGTCGTCCTTACCACCCTGGAAGCTATCCAGTAATTCTTGTAGGGTTCCTAGGCACACTAATGATGTCTCACAAGGCATCAACCATGCCAATTTAAAAAAATTCCGGTGCCTACAAACCCTAATACGGATCGTTGACTAGGGATTAGGCGAAACTACAAGCTACTAAACTGTTTTAGCATTAAGTGAACGGAAATACAACCTTTGTAGATCCGGTCCTCCACCTCCTCGGCTCCATGATGAAGTCCCTCCGCTTTACCCATCGGATCCCGAACTCTCGCGGTGGTTTCATCGAAGAAATGGGCGGGCTAGGTCGTCGACTTCGATGCCGAAGATGATCTACGTCGAGGCAACACAAGATCAAGCTCCAACTTCACCAAGTCAAGAAACTTATGAAGAAAACACCCTATACTACATGGCAAGTGGTAGAGGATGAAGAAATTGGAAGTGGGTTCACTTTAGAATTGGATTTCTCACTCTTTTTCTCAAGTTGCCATTAAAGGTTGTAAGCTTTTCTTCTTGTTGATGAAGAAGAGGAAGAAGAAAAGAATATGATAAGTTATTTTCAAAATAGAAAACCAAATGATACTTATCATATTTGCAACCATAGTTAGGTGTAGAGAATAAACTAAGGTTAGGTTGAATGGTTAGGGTTAAGCATGAAACAAAAATGGTGGACTTATTCAAAGCTTCATGAAGCTTCAACTAGAAAACAAATCAAGCCACCATTTTTCCTTTTGCCAAAATGAATGAATAAATAAATAAATAAGCAAATAAATCAAGTGAAACCCTAACCATTGACCATACCATGGTTTAAACCAAACATACACCCAAACTAGCATGTATCATCAAACATGATACAATCTTGTGCACAAAAATATATCATATACACAATGTGCACATCAAGTGAGAAAATCCATCTTAAGTGAATAAATACTAGTTAATGCAAAGTAATATATCAAATATATAATTATGCATTAAATCATCAAATTAACACTTGATTTAACGATCCGGTCATATCGCATATGACCGGCTAATATCCGATGTATCGACTTATCGAATCAATCCTCGATTCGATAACTAGGTTATATCGCATACAACCAATCGATACATTCATCGCGAGAATAGAATACAGTATCACATACTGGTATTATTCTCGGTCCCGCACATATCTCATATGCGCTCCTATTTCGTTTCGCTTGAGCCAGGAAACCTCTGTGTAGGACTCAAAAGACTCGTCAATACGCCGGCAGCAGGTGATGATCATATCAAACACCCACAAGCCGCAAGCGGTCTGCCAAACGTAACGGCCACCCGGGTATTGAGCGATCAGAAGATCGATGAGCAAGCCTGCTCATACTCCTGTGAATCCAACCAGTAACACTTACCGTACAGTCCGGTCTGTTCGTCTGATATATCGCATATCTCGCCTAGGGGTGGTAAACGTCAGACCCCAGTAGCTCGATAAGTCATGTCGATATGAGGTCTATAACAGTTCGAGAAACTACTGGTAACACTTGCCAGTAAATCTCAGCAACCCTGGCCAGGGATTCCCGGTTATAGCCAATCGAACACAGCGCAACATCAACTCCCTATACAGAGAGAGGCGAATCCCCTCCTATCGCTCATTGCCTCCATGTGATTCGGGACTGTACCCAAAAGCCACCATTTTGCACGCCCTCTTGGACGTGGTAAGGTGGAAATCAAAGCACAGTGGGAATCACACAAGACTCTATGATGATCTCGGGTCAACAGACTACTCTGTACCAGTGTCACCAGAGAACTGCCATCTGACGTAAGGTATAATACCATCTGGGAGTTCTCGGCGAGTCCGTCCAGTGTACCCAGTCTCTACTGAGCACCCGTATATCTTCTCTGATGTCAAACACTAATGGATATGGGATCATCCATCGCCCATCTGTATGGGTCGAGAAGGTATACGCTAGTCTACTCTGGTATATCGATGCCCCGTCTCGATACACCCATGACTAGGGACCTTGAAGGATGCACTTATGGACTACCATGTCCCCACTAGTATGATCCGCATCATAGTCCAGGTAGTCAAGTACACATCCTAAGGGCTTTACCAACATGTAACAGAGAGACAATCAGTATACACGTTAAGGTAAAGAGTAACCAGATAGTATACTATCATGTCGAGCAAGAAAGTCCTCCCTATATATGTCCCAGCATTCACTACAATATACATCCTATGTACAGTAATGGCCTCTTGGGCATACATATAACTAACAATCTCCCACTTGCACTAGGGCCATCTGTAGCAGTGGTTGCAGTATCTCATACTCAACCATCCCATAAAAGTCTCTCTCTGGGAATAGGCCTTCGTGAGTGGATTCGCCGTGTTATCCTCTGAGTCTGCTCTCCTAACCTCGATCTCTTTGGAGATCATCCATCTCCATGATCAGGTGATACTGCCTTAGAATATGTCTGGATCACTGATGGGATGGACGTTCCTTGGCATAAGCCACATCTCCATTGTCACACAATGGGAGGAACTAAGTTCATCTCATGAACAAATATATATCCAGACTGCCTCTTTGGTAGCATCATAAGTAGCGATGTATCCAGCCTTTATCGTCTAGTATGCCATGGTATCTAGCTTAGAACTCTTCCAACATACCGTCCCTTTACTGAGGGTAAAGACAATGCCTGTGACTGACATTCAGTCATCCTTATCACTCTGGAACCTTTCCAGTGATTCTCCTCAGGATCAATTGATACCATCTCACTACAGCTAGTGAGTATTCTAACACCCAAATAACATCTATCTCGTAGATGAAAACTCAGGATTTAGGAGGTATCATTTTGATCCTATATGGAGAATCCATGTGATAAGCGGAGATCGACCGAGCGTAGTATAGGAAACTCCTTCCCTATCAAGAGTATGTCATCCACGTACTCTACGAGGATCACTACCATACTCCCTACTACCTTTTTGTATATACAAGGTTCATCTACCATTTTGATTGTAGGGTTGCTAGGCACGCGCACAAGGGTCTACGAGGCATCAACCATGCCCGAATAAAAATTTAGCCGTGCCGAACAACCCGAATACGGAACTTTAAACTAGAGATTAGGCGATAACTTGCATGCTAAACACTTTAACACTAAGTGAGAGGGATTACAACCTTTGTAGATCCGGTCCTTCACTTCATATGCTCCGTGTTGTGGTCCCTTCGCTGCGATCATCGGGTTCCGGGCTCTCGAGAGGTTCCACGAAGAGAAAGACGCAACCTTTGCTTCCGATCTTCGATACTAAGATGATCTACCTCGAAGTTTCTTTAACACAAGCTAACACTCATGAAATGATGTGAACACCCTCATCTAAATGGCAAGGGAAGATGAGGATGATGAAGCAGGAATTTTGCTCTATTTATTTATCTTTTTCTCATATTTATTCACCACCTTTGGAAAAACAAGCAAGCTTTTCCATGGAAGAATCAAGGAGGAAGAAGATGATAATTCATTTGTGATGAATAGAATGAATGTTATCATAATCATTTATGCAACCATGGTTCACTTAACCATTGTAGAGAGTTTACTAGGGTTAGGGTTTGGGTTGGGTTAAGTGTGAGTCATGGATAAAGATCAACACAAATATCTTTATCATGACAAAGTAAAAGCTTCTAGAATCAACTAGAAGGTTTAACCCTAATCCAAACCCTAATCATGTTTAAACTTCTCTAATCATGTTGCATTAATAATTATAATATGTTACAATATTATATATCACATATACAATATTTATTGTAACAAAATAAAATAATACATTTAACATATATCGCATATATATCAATGTATTACCCGAGTGAGAAAAAGAATCTTTTAGTGAGCAAATATTAGTTAATGTAATTTAATATATCAAATATATTATTATACATTAAATTATCGAATCAACACTTGATCCGACAATCCGGCTATATCTCATATAACCGACTAATATTTATCCGTACCGATTCATCGAATCAACACTTGATCCGATGACCCGGCTGATATCAAATATCGCGAGAATATAATACGGTATCACATATCGCATTATCCTCGGTCCCGCACATATCACATATGTGCTCCTACTTCGTTTTCCCTGAGTCAAGAAACCTCTGTGTAGGACTCTAAAGAATCGTCAATACGCCGGCAGTAGGTGATGATCATATCAAACACCCACAAGCTGCAAGCGGTTAGCTAAACGTAACAGCTACCCAGGTATTGAGCGCTCAGAAGATCAACAAGCAAGCCTATAACTTCTCCTGCGAATCCAAACAGTAACACTCCCGTACAGTCCGGTCTCGTCGTCTGATATGTTGCATATCTCGCCTAGGGGTGGTAAACGTCAGACCCCAGTAGCTCGATAAGTCGTGTCGATATGAGGTCTATAACAGTTTGAGAAACTACTGATAACACTTACCAGTAAATCTCAGCAACCCTGGCCAGGGATTTCCGGTTATAGCCAATCGAACACAGCACAACATCAACTCCCTATACCGGGAGAGACGAATCCCCTCCTATCGCTCATTGCCTCCATGTGATTCGGGACTGTACCCAAAAGCCACCTTTTTGCACGCCCTCTTGGACGTGGTATGATGGAAATCAAAGCACAGTGGGAATCACACAAGACTCTATGACGATCTCGGGTCAACAGACTACTCTGTACCAGTGTCACCGGAGAATTGCCATCTGACGTATGGTATAATACCATCTGGGAGTTCTCGGCGAGTCCGTCCAGTGTACCCAGTCTCCACTGAGCACCCGTACACCATCCTTGATGTCAAACACCGATGGATATGGGATCATCCATCGCCCATCATATGGGTCAAGATGCGTATACGCTAGTCTACTCTGGTGTATCGATGCCCTGTCTCGATACACCCTCGACTAGGAACAGTTATAGGATATACTCGTCGACTACCGTGGCCCCACTAGTATGATCTCATCATAGTTCCAGTAGTCGAGTACATATCCTAAGGGCTTTATCAACATGTAATATAGAGACAATCAGAGTACATGTTAAGATAAAGTACAACCAGATAGCATACTATCATGTCGAGCAAGAAAGTCCTCCCTATATATATCCTAGCATCCACTACAATATACATCGTATGTACAGTAATGGCCTCTAGGGCATACATATAACTAACAATCTCCTACTTGCACTAGGATCATCTGTTATGGTATCGCATACCCAACAATTAGCTGCGGTTGAAGTATCTCATACTCAACCATCCCATAAAAGTCTCTACTGGGAAAATGGCCTTTGTGAGTGGATCCGCGCTGTTGTCCTCTGTGTCTACTCTCCTAACCTCGATCTCCCTGGAGATCAACCATCTCCATGATCAGGTGACACTGCCTAAGAATTATATCTGGATTCCTGATGGGACGGTAGTTCCTTAGCTAAAGCCACAACTCCATTGTCACACAATGGTAGGAACGAAGTTCATCTCATGAACTTATAAATATCCAGACTGCCTCTTTGGTAGTATCCTTGGTAACGATGTATCTTGCCTTTAATCGTCTAGTATGTCACGGTATCTAGCTTGGAACTCTTCCAACATACCGTCCCTCCACTGAGGGCATAGACAAGCCTGCGACTGACATTCAGTCGTCCTTATCACCCTGGAACCCTTCCAGTGATTCTCCCCAGGATCGAATGATACCATCTCACTACAACTAGTGTGTATCCTAACATCCAATTAGATCTATCTCATAGATCCAAAAACCCAGGATTTAGGAGGTATCACTTTGATCCTATATGGAGAATCCTTGTGATAAGCGGAGATTGACCCAGCGTAGCATAGGAAACTCCTTCCCTATCAAGAGTATGTCATCCACGTACTTTATGAGGATCACCACCATACTCTCTACTACCTTTTCGTATATACAAGGTTCATCTACCATTTTGATGAAGTCAAACTCTTTGACTACCACATCAAAACAGATGTTCCAACTCCGCGATGCCTGCTTTATCATATAAAACATCTTGCACATGTTTCCGCTGCTCCCACTGTCTACGAAGCCCTCTGGCTATGTACTTATATACGCTCTTTTCTAAAACATCATTTAGAAAAGCAGTCATGACACCCAACCGCCAGATATCGTAGTCATGGTATGTAGCCGTGGCAAGTAGGATCTGGATGGACTTAAGCATAGCTCCTTAGAAAAGGTTTTATCATAATCCATACCTGGTCAATGATGCAAATCTTTAACAAGTCTAGCTTTGAAAGTCTCAACTTTTCGATGTACACCAAGTAATCTTCTCAAGATATACTTGCTCCTGATAGGGATTTAACCCTTTAGATAAAGCAACCAAAGTCCATACTTTGTTGGTGTATAAGGATTCCATCTCAGATCGATAAGCATCCAGCCATTCTTACAGAGTCCCACTCCTGATGGCTAGCTCGAAACTAGTTGAGTCATCATCTCATGATGCAATCCTTGCTCCCACTGTCATAGAGAAACCGAAGTATCTCTCAGGTGGGTGAGGAACCCTACTAGATCGGCGGAGAGGCTGAGGTTCGTTGGAAACTATTGAATCCTCTGGTTCTACCAAATCATCAGCTGCAGTTTGTATAGCTGGAACCTTTCCAGTTCTACATAACAGACCTTGCCTCGAGTTTGTCCGGATTTTGCTTTTAGACATAGCCCGGACAACCCCAAATCTTAACAAGCTTAAGATATGGGCTCTTCCCTTTCCATATCATATATGAAGTGGTAGGCAACTGATTTGATTTGAACCCTATTCAATAGGTATGCAGCTTCTCAAGTGCATAACTCCCAAAAAGAAACAGGCAACTCAGTAGTACTCATCATAGAGCACACCATATCACATAGGGTGCTATTGCTCTGCCCCGATACACCGACGTGCTGTGGTGTATACGGAGGAGTAATGCTGAGAGAGAATCTTATTCTCCTTTAGAACAGTCCAGGAATTCCGTGCTCAAGTATTCTCCTCCTTGATCACATCAAAGGACATAATACTTTTACCCGTATTTTGGTTCTCTACTTCTAATTTATATTCTGTGAATATCTCAAAAGGTTCGGACTTGTGTTTCAACAGGAACATATGTCTGAATCTTGAGAGATTATCAGAGAATGTAATGAAGTATAAAGAATCGATCTTGGCATGTGTAGACAGGGGACTTTCATACATCAGCATGTATCAATCCCAAAAGTTCACTAACTCTTTCTCTGTTTCCAATAAACAGAGCTGTGGTCATATTATCTTTGTGACATGACCGGCAAGTTTCACAAGATGTAAATTCAAACTAATTTAAATATGCATCTATATGTAACTTCAGTCAGTCGGGTCGCATTGATATGACCTAGTCTACAATGCCTCAAGAAGGATTTGTTCATTTCTGAACTCTTCCTCTTGTGTGTGTTCTGTATACTAAGAACTGTAGTTTGATTTAGAACGTCAATGCTTTTAGATAACGTGCCTGAACCGATCAACTCTTGATATAGGAAATGTTCAAAACATTATCCAACAATACAAAATTATATCCTTTCTTTACTAATAAAGAGACTGATATGATTTTGTATATCAGGTTCGGTATCTAATAACATTTGTTCAGAATCAATGTATTCTGATAATACAGGATGATAGTGACCAACAGACTTGGCTGCAACACTTGCACCGTTTTCTGTCTCATGAAACTTATCACCCGTTCTCAGTTCTCTACCTATCTGTAGCCCATGTAACAGATTACATATACGGGATCCTGATCCGGTATCACATACCCAGGACGTAAAGGATACTGAGAAACAGTTCTCTGTAATGAACACACCCGAAGATGATGCATCAACATGCACTTTCCTCGTTTGGGCGGCACGGGAAATCTGGTATTCCCCAATTTCTTGCTCTGTCTTATAACAATTATAAGTTGGAGCGGGACCAACGTTCCCCAGCTCAGTATAACAAGCGGGTTCAGTCAATATATCCGTTTTATTATCTTGATTAAGGCGTGATATGGTCGCTATCTAGAGAGAGAGAGAAGAAAACACTCAGCGTATGCTATTGCAAGATTAGATTGGTTATCTAATATATCTAATCAGGATGTCTCCCACTGTTTTAATCAAATCTTCCTTCAAACCCTAAAAGGAAAGACTAGCCGGGATTAATTACACGCTACAAGTTCGCCAATCTTTCAGTCAGGCCAGTGTCGGTACTTTGAGGGAGGTCCCCCGTGCTTTCGCACGAACCTAATTAATGTAAACCTCGTTTTCCCAGAGGCGTAACCCCGTTAACACCTTTCTAGACACCTACTTGATCGGCTAATTGTAATGTGTAAAACTCTCCCAGGAGTAACTCTTACTCACAGCATGTATTGGGATCCAACTATCTCATAGAAGGTATGCAATCTCATTGCAAATTTCAACACTTGAAATTCCCAATAATATTTTACCCCAAACGATCTATGACCTTGACTGAGTCAACAAACCATAGACCGCAAGTAAAGTTCAACCCGTACATTTCTTTATTGAATTAAACCCACCCGCACGACCCTTGACCGAGTCAACAAGGCCGCACGACTACCCTAATCCAATCGCATCATATGCTTTGCAGATAAGCATTAATCAGCTACCGCACACTACGCCTTGACTGAGTCAACAAACGCAGCACGAATACTAACTATTACTTATCTGAAATGACGGAGGGCTACGACAGGTTTTTAAGAAAACCCTTTGCGTAATGAACTTTATATCGTTGTAGAATCGAGTGATTTTAAATGGAGTGTTTTTGAGGCTTTTCTAGTTTTGCTAAAGGGGTCACTCCCGGTGAAGGGATCGTCGGCCCTTTCTTCATCGAATAAGGTGCAGGATATATCACATATACCACTATGCAAAGCAGAAACTATAGAAGCAATCAAAAGACAAACCGAGTTTGTAGCATCTGCCAGTTATCGCTAAAGGAGTCACTCCCGGTGAAGGGATCTCGGTCCTTTCCTTATCGAATAAGGTGCTGGATGTTCTACAAGGAACACCGCTATGCAAAGCCACAACTAGAGCTACCAGTTTTTAAACAAGATTCTACAACATCTTAGGTTTCTTTTATTTCATTAATCTCATTAATGAAGTCCCATTTTAATTATGCTTCACAAGCATCTCTTTTGAAACGAAATCTGCAATATAACATATATCTCATATATATAATATATAAACATTCGTCTCAGGCAGTAATATGATCTCATCACAGAACATTGCAGCAGAAG
Source organism: Agapanthus africanus (assembly GCA_030015575.1). NCBI lineage: Eukaryota > Viridiplantae > Streptophyta > Magnoliopsida > Asparagales > Amaryllidaceae > Agapanthus > Agapanthus africanus. The sequence goes on along the minus strand of CM057339.1, from coordinate 474,847,632 downwards.
AACATATATGAAATATTGGATATACTAGGACGTCCGTGTTTTCAATACGAGCCTGTATAAAACACGGATTCCACGGTCGCGATGAATAGCCAAACCCACATCCCTAGACCCCTACGAGAGCGGCAAGTAACACTGCCAATTCTAGGGTTAGGAGACCCGGTCTCGACTCCTCGAGATGGTCTCCCGCTGGACCGTAGAACCCGGTTACTTGTGCTCCCCGCCTTGGGTCTACCTAATGCGGAAAAGTAAATAATATACAACGGTGACATCTTCCGCTACCTGGAAGTGCCCCAAAAAAAGAATATTACATACAAATGAATTTTTACATGAATGAAAAAGAAAAACTCTCATCTCACATAAAACCCCGGCTATTCAAACGCGACGATCCAATACAACATATCACAGCAACACATAATATCTCATATCATCAACGTAAGCAAGTATGCGTATCCCGATTGTCGTTGATGTATAGCAACGAAACCGGCGATACTCCACATACTACGCTTACGGTCACAGAAAAGAAAGTGTAAAACTACAACAGTTGGAATCCGCAACCTCTTTAGACATCGCATGCCTAACCAAATGAATTCCTTAGACATCGCATGCCTAACAATTATAAACCCCGCATTTTAGTCTCATTATCGAAAACTCTTTTCAATATCAGGTCGGGCAATTCAACAAGATTCCCGACGTCCTGATCGAATGCTCGTCGCAAACTTTAGTAGACGGCCGCACCCCCGATACCGTCGACGAAGTGCACCAAGGCGGAACACCGCTACCGGGAGCACCCGAACGGATGCTTTCGGCGACGGGGTTCTCCTACAGTCACTTGGTCGGGGCTATGGAGTGAGGCTGTCTATTAAGTTTACCCGGCGAGTATCCGCTTACCCTACGTGATTGCGACGGACTTTTGATCACATCAAAATTCCGTGGCAACCGATCATCTGAGACTAAACTGCTATGTTTATAATATTCAAATTAGTTATCACATAACTACCTGTGGATTCCAATTATTGTATCACATTCCAGATAAATAGAAAAAATTAAACTTTCCGATCGAATCATCAAGCACCCAAGATTTCCCCAATATATCTCAACACTTGAAATCAGTTTAAAAACGTTCATCACATGCCACAGTACCAATGGTCCAGCCGTAGAAGGGTCAAGCCAACGCCTCACATGTGGCACGCCGTACTGCCCCAAACCCTAAGGTTCAAAGGGCAGTTCAAGACGGTCACATAATCGAGTTAAGGTTTGTTGTCTTCTAGAGGGTCCATCGAGTTACTTGCACGACTTAGAACATTCTTAAACACGAGGAAAAATCCAACTTTTGAAAAATTTTCCGACAGGGGAAAAAGTGAGTTATTGATATCCGTTCGAACTTTTTAACAGTTTCTAAAAGTTATCCGGAAAACCACATAGACAAAATTTGATACCCCGATCGAAACACCGAATCCCCAAAACAACTCCAGAAAATTCAACACTTGAATAAATATTAAAAATTCCCAGAAAATCCAGAATAATTAAATAAGAGTTACTGTGCAGAAAAGAATTGATGACGTCATATTTTCGCCGCGGAACCGCCGCAGAAGGCATACTTCTGCCGCGGTTCCGCCGCGAGATTTACTGTTCATCAAAAAATTTTTGCGTCGTAATTCTTAAAATTTCCTGCTGAATTTTTTAAGCATTTTTAATTTCGAAAAACTCCAGATTTTAGAAAAAGTCCAGAGAGCAATTTGTGATCGGGTTTCGGGTTCGTTCGGACTTCAAAATCCGTCTAGACTTCGCCTAAAGCTCTAGCTTGGCTCTGATACCACTGTAGGGTTGCTAGGCACGCGCACAAGGGTCTACGAGGCATCAACCATGCCCGAATAAAAATTTAGCCGTGCCGAACAACCCGAATACGGAACTTTAAACTAGAGATTAGGCGATAACTTGCATGCTAAACACTCTAACACTAAATGAGAGGGATTACAACCTTTGTAGATCCGGTCCTTCACTTCATATGCTCCGTGTTGTGGTCCCTTCGCTGCGATCATCGGGTTCCGGGCTCTCGAGAGGTTCCACGAAGAGAAAGACGCAACCTTTGCTTCCGATCTTCGATACTAAGATGATCTACCTCGAAGTTTCTTTAACACAAGCTAACACTCATGAAATGATGTGAACACCCTCATCTAAATGGCAAGGGAAGATGAGGATGATGAAGTAGGAATTTTGCTCTATTTATTTATCTTTTTCTCATATTTATTCATCACCTTTGGAAAAACAAGCAAGCTTTTCCATGGAAGAATCAAGGAGGAAGAAGATGATAATTCATTTGTGATGAATAGAAAGAATGTTATCATAATCATTTATGCAACCATGGTTCACTTAACCATTGTAGAGAGTTTACTAGGGTTAGGGTTTGGGTTGGGTTAAGTGTGAGTCATGGATAAAGATCAACACAAATATCTTTATCATGACAAAGTAAAAGCTTCTAGAATCAACTAGAAGGTTTAACCCTAATCCAAACCCTAATCATGTTTAAACTTCTCTAATCATGTTGCATTAATAATTATAATATGTTTAAATATTATATATCACATATACAATATTTATTGTAACAAAATAAAATAATACATTTAACATATATCGCATATATATCAATGTATTACCCGAGTGAGAAAAAGAATCTTTTAGTGAGCAAATATTAGTTAATGTAATTTAATATATCAAATATATTATTATACATTAAATTATCGAATCAACACTTGATCCGACAATCCGGCTATATCTCATATAACCGACTAATATTTATCCGTACCGATTCATCGAATCAACACTTGATCCGATGACCCGGCTGATATCAAATATCGCGAGAATATAATACGGTATCACATATCGCATTATCCTCGGTCCCGCACATATCACATATGTGCTCCTACTTCGTTTTGCCTGAGTCAAGAAACCTCTGTGTAGGACTCTAAAGAATTGTCAATACGCCGGCAGTAGGTGATGATCATATCAAACACCCACAAGCTGCAAGCGGTCAGCTAAACGTAACAGCTACCCAGGTATTGAGCGCTCAGAAGATCAACAAGCAAGCCTGTAACTTCTCCTGCGAATCCAAACAGTAACACTCCCGTACAGTCCGGTCTCGTCGTCTGATATGTTGCATATCTCGCCTAGGGGTGGTAAACGTCAGACCCCAGTAGCTCGATAAGTCGTGTCGATATGAGGTCTATAACAGTTCGAGAAACTACTGATAACACTTACCAGTAAATCTCAGCAACCCTGGCCAGGGATTTCCGGTTATAGCCAATCGAACACAGCACAACATCAACTCCCTATACCGGGAGAGACGAATCCCCTCCTATCGCTCATTGCCTCCAAGTGATTCGGGACTGTACCCAAAAGCCACTTTTTTGCACGCCCTCTTGGATGTGGTATGATGGAAATCAAAGCACAGTGGGAATCACACAAGACTCTATGACGATCTCGGGTCAACAGACTACTCTGTACCAGTGTCACCGGAGAACTGCCATCTGACGTATGGTATAATACCATCTGGGAGTTCTCGGCGAGTCCGTCCAGTGTACCCAGTCTCCACTGAGCATCCGTACACCATCCTTGATGTCAAACACCGATGTATATGGGATCATCCATCGCCCATCATATGGGTCAAGATGCGTATATGCTAGTCTACTCTGGTGTATCGATGCCCTGTCTCGATACACCCTCGACTAGGAACAGTTATAGGTGTAAGTCGATGTAGGACACCCCAGTACTTATGGGGAGGCGGAATTTTCAAAAACAATCAAGTTTAAAGAACGAACATCGACTAACCGCTTAAATCGAAGCTAAACTATAAATAACCGTACACAAAGATTTTCTTATCACTTGTGATTAGGGATTATACCTATCGAAACTAGTCCTTCGTCTTTGTGTCCTCCTTTGTTCTCCTCGGCCTTCTTTAGGTAGTAGACGATCCACCCGAGAGCGAAACTCCAAGCTAAACCTCTAACTTGAGGTAACTAATCAACTTTGATTGCTAATCAAAGATGAAAGGATGATGTAGAGTGAAGGTTATAGATTGTTTAGTCTAACTAATCCTTTGATCTCAACTCATGAGGTGTAAGGATTAGGGTTTGAAGATGAGAGCTTGAGGAGAGAGAATATGAGATAAGATAATGAGAGAAGAGAGAGAGTGTATCATAATATATTATGAAGCATTCTTTTTTAAGACTAATGAATAAATGAAATGAATAAGCATGCTTCATAAAATATCTAGTGGTGATTCATTAGCATGAGTCATTAAGCAATAAATGTGCATTAATGAAATGAATGAATCACCACCATGACTCACAACCTCATCCAAAGTAACCTCCTTAGTCACATCTTCTAGAAGCTTCTCGTACAATTACGAGAACGCCCCTCCGATCCGCAAAAATACGGAAAAACTTTAGACTGTAAAAATCCAATAACCGGATACCAGTAACTGGCTTAAACCAAAGCCGACTGGTAAAAACTGTCCGAAAGTCGTACGTGCGTAAACGCACGTATGCGTCCGAACCCTTTGTCGCAAAACCATGCAACCTCTATATCGTTTCGCCTGGAGTAGGAAACTCTCTGTGTGGGACTCTAGAGACTCGACTACTACGCTGGCAGTGGGTTTAACCACAGACCGCAAGCGGCACTAGCTGTACGTAACGGTCCCCAGGTAGTTGTCGATAAGAAGGCCGGTGAGAAAACCCATCCGAACTCCTACTGAGTCTGATGTGACAATCTCCATACAGTCCGGTCTGTTCGTCCAAGACTATCGCATATCGGGCCTAGGGGGGCGGCAAACGTCAGTCCCCTAATAGCGGTATAAGTCGTGTCGGAGGGAAGCCCATTACACCCTGAGAAACTACTGGAACCTACCAGCAAATCTCGCTTGCCCTGGCCAGGGACTTTGCGTAATGGCTCTCTGACACAGCACGATATCTACTCCCAATACCGGGAGGGACGAATCCTGTCTAACCGCCACTGCCTCCAAGTGCTCGGGACTGCACCCAACTGCCACCTGTTTGCACGACTCCTTTGAGCCGTGGTAGGGTAGCAATCTAAGAACAGTGGGACACACTCGAGGCGAAGTAGCAGTGTCAAGTCTGCGGACTACGCTGTACTCATGTCACCTGGGAACTGTTTACTGACGACTGGTATCAAACCAACCAACAGTTCCCGGTGAGTCCTGTCCGGTGTACCCATAACCTAACGAGCACCTGTATACTATCTCCAGTACGACGTACTGACGGCTGTGGGACAGACCATCTCCCCAACTGGGATGAGAAGCGTACACACCAGTCTACCCCGGAGTATCGATGCTCTGTCTCGATAATCCAACGACCAGGGACCTGAATAAGGATGTGCTTGTAGACTACCCAGCCCCCACTAGTGTGACTGCCATCACAACGCTGGCAGACAAGCAAGATCCTAAGAGCTCTATCAATACGTACACTCACATATTAAGATAGAGAAACCAAGTAGCATACTACCATGTTTAGCAAGACTGTTATATATATGTGAATATCCCAAGCTTCCATTAAGTAATATACAAGCTAGTATGATACAGTAATGGCCTTCTAGGGCATAAACACTAACAATCTCCCACTTGCACTAGGGCCATGTACTGGCATATCGTAGACCAATGATCTCGAGTAGCCTCTCGAACTGAATCTGAGGAAGGGCCTTCGTGAATGGATCAGCAATGTTCTCTTCTGAAGCAACTCTCCGAACCTCGATCTCCTGACGATCAATGATCTCCCTGATCAGGTGATACCGCCTCAAGATGTGTCTGGACTTCTGATGGGACCTTGGTTCCTTTGCTAAAGCTATAGCTCCGTTGTTGTCGCAATACAGAGGTATTGGATCAACTATGGTAGGAACAACCTGAAGTTCTGTTAGGAACTTCTTCATCCAGACTGCTTCTTTTGCGGCATCGCAAGCAGCTATATACTCCGCTTCCATCGTCGAGTCAGCAACGGTGTCCTGCTTGGAGCTCTTCCAGCACACCGCCCCTCTATTGAGGGTAAAGACATAACCCGACATGGACTTGGAATCGTCCTTATCACTCTGGAAGCCGGAATCGGCAAAGGCCTCCAACCTGAGGTCTTTTCCGCCGTAAACCAAGAATATATCCTTAGTCCTCCTCAGGTACTTGAGAATGTTCTTTACTGCTATCCAGTGTTTCTCCCCTGGGTCTGACTGATACCGGCTTACCACGCTCAGTGCGTAAGCTACATCTGGTCTGGTACACAACATCGCATACATTATAGAGCTTACCGCAGAAGCGTAGGGTATAATAGACATGCGTTCCCTTTCCAAATCAGTCTTGGGAGACATCTCTTTGGAGAGGGTGATTCCGTGACAAGCCGGTAGATTACCGCGCTTAGAATCTTCCATACTGAATCTTTTCAGTACAGTGTCGATATACCTGGACTGCGAAAGTCCCAACATCCTCTTGGATCTATCACGATAGATCCGGATCCCCAGAATGTAAGAGGCATCACCCAGGTCTTTCATGGAGAACCTGTGTGACAAGAATCCTTTGACAGATTGTAGCATAGGAATGTCATTTCCTATCAATAGAATGTCATCCACGTACAAGACGAGGAATACGACACTTCTGGCCACAACTTTACTATATATGCACGGTTCATCTGGATTTTTGATAAAGTCATATTCTTTGACTGTCTCATCAAAACAGATGTTCCAACTCCGCGATGCCTGCTTTAGTCCATAAATAGACTTAAGCAGCTTGCATACTTTCCCGCTGCTCCCACTCTGATTGAAACCCTCTGGCTGATCCATATAGACGCTCTCTTCTAAATTTCCATTCAGAAAAGCCGTCTTTACGTCCATCTGCCAGATTTCATAATCATGGAAGGCAGCAATAGCAAGAAGGACCCGAATGGATTTGAGCATAGCCACTGGAGAAAAAGTTTCGTCATAGTCCCAACCAGGTCTTTGACGAAAACCCTTTGCAACAAGTCTAGCCTTATAGGTTTCCACCTGTCCATCTACACCAATCTTTTTCTTGAAGATCCATTTGCATCCTATGGGTTTTACCCCATCTGGAGCAAAGTCCAAAGTCCATACTTTGTTGGTGTACATGGACTCCATTTCGGTCCGCATTGCATCTAGCCATCGTACCGAGTCGCCGCTCTGGATGGCCTGCTGGAAGTCAGTAGGTTCATCATCATCTATGATGCAATCCTCTCTATCCCCGTCAATGAGAAAACCGTAGTATCTCTCAGGTGGATGAGACGGCCTACTACTCCTGCGGAGGGGTGCGGGAATGTTCTGTTCTTCTTGAACCTCTGGTTCTACCAAACTTTCAGTAGCAGCTTGTGGTTCTGGAATTTCTTCCAGTTCTATTTCGCTCCCACTCTTCTGATTTTCTAAAAATTCAGTTTCTAAGAAGGTGGCATGACGAGAAACAAATACCTTTTGTTCCTCTGCGTAATAGAAATAATATCCCTTGGAGTTCTTTGGATATCCCACAAGCTTACACTGTACTGAACGTGCCTCGAGCTTGTCCACATACTGCTTTTTAACAAAAGCTGGACACCCCCATGTCCTAAAATGTTTTAGACAGGGTTTCTTCCCACTCCACATCTGATATGGTGTGGTAGGCACAGTCTTGGTTGGAACCTGGTTCAAAAGATATGCCGCTGATTCTAGCGCATAACCCCAGAAAGATCGCGGTAACTCAGCATTACTCATCATGGATCGTACCATATCCAATAGGGTTCGATTCCGTCTCTCCGATACACCGTTGTGCTGTGGAGTGTATGGAGGAGTAAGCTGAGAGAGAATTCCTCTCTCTTTTAGGTAACCTAGGAACTCGGCACTTAAGTATTCTCCACCTCGATCAGATCTTAGTGTCTTAATACTTTTGCTTGTTTGGTTTTCCGCTTCATTCTTGAATTCCAGGAATTTCTCAAAGGCCTCTGATTTATGCTTCATTAAGAAAACATATCCATACCTAGAGAAATCATCTGTAAAAGTAATGAAGTAGGAATAACCACCTCTCGCATGTGTAGACATTGGACCGCATACATCGCTGTGTATGAGTCCTAAGAGCTCGCTCGCTCTTACTCCTTGTCCAGTAAATGGAGTCTTTGTCATCTTTTCTTTGAGACAGGATTGACAAGTGTCATAAGATTGATATTCGAACGAGTCCAAATATCCTTCTCTATGCAACTTAGTCAACCTTCTCTCATTGATGTGACCCAGTCTACAATGCCATAAGAAAGCTTTATTTAAATCTGGAGACTTTCTTTTTAGTGTGTTCTGGACATTGAAAATTTGGAGTTGGTTTAAAACATATATGCCGTTATTTAATGTACCGGACCCAATCAAACCATGATTAAGGTGGATGTTGACAACATCTCTTACAAACGTGAAATCATAACCTTTATTTGATAACAAGGAAACTGATATGATATTACACGTTAAGCTGGGTACAAAATAACAGTTATGTAAAACCAAAATGTGTCCACTCGTCAATCCTAGGTGATAATCCCCGACGGACGCAGCTCCCACGCTAGCTCCGTTAGCAACCCTGAGGATCATATCACCTTCCTTCAGCACTCTACGGTTTCTCAGTGCCTGCAATGAATTGCAAATATGAGATCCTGATCCGGTATCCAATACCCAGGAAGTAGAGTTGATCGACAGACAATTCTCAATTACAAACACACCTGAAGTCGAAGCCACAGCTTGCTTCGGTTCCTGGTTCTTGGCGTTCCACGCCTTGCAATCCTTCTTCCAGTGCCCTTTCCTGTGACAATGGAAGCACTCATCCTGGCCAACTATCGGTACTGCTTTCTTTTTCTTTCCCTTCCCTCCCACCTTACTAACACCTCCTCTAGGTCTGGGTGCGGCCTTCTTCTTCCTTCCTTTGGCCCTAGCCTTGGACCCGGAAGAAGATGAACCGCCAACAAACATAGCGGGTGTTTCTCTTGCCTTCTGCAAGGTGCCCTCCGCACTCCTTAACATGTTCAGGAGTTCCGCAAGTTCAACTTCTTTTCCTTGAAGATTGAAGTTGAGGATAAACTGGGCGTAGGTGGGAGGAAGGGACTGGAGAACAAGGTCTGTATAGAGCTCATTATCCAAAGTCGTCCCAAGGTCTGCGAGCTCTTCTATATAGCCAATCATCTGTAGGACATGTTCACCTACCGATGACCCGACAGCCAACCTCGCTCGAAACAATTTCTTAGAGGTCTCGTATCTTGCTATACGAGATTGCTCTCCATAAAGTTCCTTTGTATGGAGAAATATGCCATCTAGGGACATATCCTCGTGCCTCCTCTGATGTTCATTGTTCATCGAGGCAAGCACGATGCACTTGGCTCTCGCGCAATCTAAATCCCAGGTTTTGCGGATTTCCTTATCCGCATTGCTGGATTTAGGACCAGGGACAGCAGGTGCCGTAGCGGTGAGGACGTACCCCAGTTTGTCATAGGTCAAAGCCATCTTGACATTCCGCAGCCAATCTTTATAGTTTGGCCCCGTCAGTATATTTTTCTCTAAAAGTAACTTAAGTCCAGTCATTTTCAGGGTCGCTGCAATTAGGAGAGAGAGAAGAAAACTCTTTAGCATGATGCTCTTGCAAGTTTAGAGTGGTTTTTAGTTTATCTAAACTGGATGGCTCCCACTGTTTTTCGAATCCTTCCTCAAACCATAAAAGAAGAATTAGCCAAGACTATTCTCACCGTACAATACTTGCTTAACCGTTCAGCCAGGCCGGTGTCGATACTTCGAGGGAGGTTTTCCAACGCTTTCGCGAAGTTCCTTAATTAAATAACCTCTTTTCTCTGGGGGCGTAACCCCGCTGACACTTTTCTGGACACCTACTAGGTTTATAGCATTGATCGTTAAGTGACGAATATCCTGATAAGTATCATATACTCACAGTAGGATCGGGATCCAAATATCATCGTATGATAATGTTGAAGGAATCCTACCAACATTCATCAAACTCCAAATGGTATGCATCTCTTTGCAAATTTCAGTTTCTTTAGAAATTCCCGATATGGATTTTTGCCCCATGCTCTTATGATCTTGACTAAGGGCCAACAAATCATAAGTCACATGTCAAGTTCTGCCCATCATTATCCTGTTGATTTGAACCCATCCGTATACTCTTGACTAAGGGCCAACAAAGTAATACGACTGTCCCAAACCAACTCATCTATCTATGCAACAAATGAATACCCCAGCAGCTACCAATCACTATGTCTTGACTAAGGGCCAAACAAACATAGCTTGAATACTACTGACCATTCATAAGAAATGACGGAGGGCTACGACTGGTTTTGGCGAAACCGTGAACGTAGTGAACTTGATATAACCGAAGGAACCTGATAGCTTTTTAAAAGGAGTGGTTAAATCTCCGCATTTAAAAATATCTGTTTTAAAAATAACCGAGTGGTTTCTTTTAAATTGTTCCAACGATTTAAACTTTGGTTTATTTTCTTTGCATTATAGATAATGCGTCCCATCATTAACCTATCATTGCAGAAAACAACGAAAATACAACGTCCTCTTATGCCATCCGCATTCGCCACGGGGTCCCGTCATCACCCGTTAGGTTACTTAACTAACGACAGAGCGGGGGCTGGGCTAGCGCGGGTGTAAAACATAAGTGGCGTCTAAATAGCTATCATAAATATAGATATTTTACATTCGTCTGACGCAATGATATTCATTCCAGAACACAGCTAAACAATATTGGATTTGCAAGCAATCTGTATTTCTTTTGAGCCTGCAAGAAAAGACAGATTACACAGTTGTGATGAATAGCCGTTACCCCACCCTCGACCCCTATGGGTACGGCAAACTACCCACCCGGTAGTCTGTGTACCCCACCTTGGGTCAGTCCTAGGAGCAAAAACAGTAAAAAGAAATAATACAACGGTGGCTACAACCGCAACCTGGAAGTGCCCCGCGAAAAAAATATTACAACAAATTACATTTACAACAAATGAATTAAACAATAACCCATTGCTAACCCCGGCTATACACCACAACAGTCCAATACAGTTTATATGCACAAACAGATATAACCATTTCAGAAATGTGCAACCCCCTGCCAACCGACATACTAGCAGTTGGGGGAGGTTTACGAACACATTAAACAATCACAGATATAATCCAATACGCAAATACTGTACAATTTCGATCGATTAAACAACATCAATATTGCTCCAAAATCTGCTCTGTTAAACAGTAACCTGAGCAATTATTAAATATTCCAGAAAACCCCAAATATCACAGGGGACCCACACAAGAAAGATGAGTCCATGACTCGGCCAAAGCGCCGCGGAAGGGCGGCGGATCCCACCGATCCGCCGCGCTTCCGCGGCCGAGTTGCCGATTCATGGGCTCGAATTTCTTGGGTGTTCTCCTGGACTCCTTTCTAGCTTTCTGAACACACCTGAAAAATTTTCTGACATCGTTTTAAATTCGACAGAAACTAGCATTTTTTAGGGTTTTCCGGTTTCGTTTTTCCGTTCGAAATTCGTACAAATTTGCGATTAAGTTATTTAGTGTTTAGCGAGGCTCTGATACCACTGTAAGTCGATGTAGTACACCCCAGTACTTATGGGGAGGCGGAATTTTCAAAAACAATCAAGTTTAAAGAACGAACATCGACTAACCGCTTAAATCGAAGCTAAACTATAAATAACCGTACACAAAGATTATCTTATCACTTGTGATTAGGGATTATACCTATCGAAACTAGTCCTTCGTCTTTGTGTCCTCCTTTGTTCTCCTCGGCCTTCTCTAGGTAGTAGACGATCCACCCGAGAGCGAAACTCCAAGCTAAACCTCTAACTTGAGGTAACTAATCAACTTTGATTGCTAATCAAAGATGAAAGGATGATGTAGAGTGAAGGTTATGGATTGTTTAGTCTAACTAATCCTTTGATCTCAACTCATGAGGTGTAAGGATTAGGGTTTGAAGATGAGAGCTTGAGGCGAGAGAATATGAGATAAGATAATGAGAGAAGAGAGAGTGTGTATCATAATATATTATGAAGCATTCTTTTTTAAGAATAATGAATAAATGAAATGAATAAGCATGCTTCATAAAATATCTAGTGGTGATTCATTAGCATGAGTCATTAAGCAATAAATGTGCATTAATGAAATGAATGAATCACCACCATGACTCACAACCTCATCCAAAGTAACCTCCTTAGTCACATCTTCTAGAAGCTTCTCGTACAATTACGAGAACGCCCCTCCGATCCGCAAAAATACGGAAAAACTTTAGACTGTAAAAATCCAATAACCGGATACCAGTAACTGGCTTAAACCAAAGCCGACTGGTAAAAACTGTCCGAAAGTCGTACGTGCGTAAACGCACGTATGCGTCCGAACCCTTTGTCGCAAAACCATGCAACCTCTATATCGTTACGCCTGGAGTAGGAAACTCTCTGTGTGGGACTCTAGAGACTCGACTACTACGCTGGCAGTGGGTTTAACCACAGACCGCAAGCGGCACTAGCTGTACGTAACGGTCCCCAGGTAGTTGTCGATAAGAAGGCCGATGAGAAAACCCATCCGAACTCCTACTGAGTCTGATGTGACAATCTCCATACAGTCCGGTCCGTTCGTCCAAGACTATCGCATATCGGGCCTAGGGGGGCGGCAAACGTCAGTCCCCTAATAGCGGTATAAGTCGTGTCGGAGGGAAGCCCATTACACCCTGAGAAACTACTGGAACCTACCAGCAAATCTCGCTTGCCCTGGCCAGGGACTTTGCGTAATGGCTCTCTGACACAGCACGATATCTACTCCCAATACCGGGAGGGACGAATCCTGTCTAACTGCCACTGCCTCCAAGTGCTCGGGACTGCACCCAACTGCCACCTATTTGCACGACTCCTTTGAGCCGTGGTAGGGTAGCAATCTAAGAACAGTGGGACACACTCGAGGCGAAGTAGCAGTGTCAAGTCTGCGGACTACGCTGTACTCATGTCACCTGGGAACTGTTTACTGACGACTGGTATCAAACCAACCAACAGTTCCCGGTGAGTCCTGTCCGGTGTACCCGTAACCTAACGAGCACCTGTATACTATCTCCAGTACGACGTACTGACGGCTGTGGGACAGACCATCTCCCCAACTGGGATGAGAAGCGTACACACCAGTCTACCCCGGAGTATCGATGCTCTGTCTCGATAATCCAACGACCAGGGACCTGAATAAGGATGTGCTTGTAGACTACCCAGCCCCCACTAGTGTGACTGCCATCACAACGCTGGTAGACAAGCAAGATCCTAAGAGCTCTATCAATACGTACACTCACATATTAAGATAGAGAAACCAAGTAGCATACTACCATGTTTAGCAAGACTGTTATATACATGTGAATATCCCAAGCTTCCATTAAGTAATATACAAGCTAGTATGATACAGTAATGGCCTTCTAGGGCATAAATTCAAACTAATTTAAATATGCATCTTTATGTAACTCCAGCTAGTCGGGTCGCATTGATATGACCTAGTCTACAATACCTCAAGAAGGATCCGTTCATTTCTGAACTCTTCCTCTTGTGTGTGTTCTATATACTAAGAACCGTAGTTTGATTTAGAACATCAATGCTTTTAGATAACGTGCCTGAACCGATCAACTTTTGATATAGGAAATGTTCAAAACATTATCCAACAATACAAAATTTTATCATTTCTTTACTAATAAAGAGACTGATATGATTTTGTATATCAGGTTCAGTATCTAATAGCATTTGTTCAGAATCAATATATTGGTAATACAGGGTGACAGTGACCAACAGACTTGGCTGCAACTCTTGCCCCGTTTTCTGCCTCATGAAACTTATCACCCGTTCTCAGTTCTTTACCTATCTGTAGCCCATGTAACATATTACATATGCGGGATCCTGATCCGGTATCATATATCCAGGACGTAAAGGACACTGAGAAACAGTTCTATGTAACGAACACACCCGAAGAAGATGCATCATGTGCACTTTCTTCGTTTGGGCGGCATGGGAAATCTGGTATTCCCCAATTTCCTGCTCTGTCTTATAACAATTATAAGTTGGAGCGGGACCAACGTTCCCCAGCTCAGTATAACAAGTGGGTTCGGTCAATATATCCGTATTATTATCTTGATTAAGGCGTGACATGGTCGCTACCAGGAGAGAGAGAGAAGAAAACACTCTGCGTGCGCTCTTGCAAGATCATATTGGTTATTATTTTATCTAATCAGGATGGCTCCCACTGTTTTTATCAAATCTTCCATCAAACCCTAAAAGGAAAGACTAGCCGGGATTAATTACACGCTACAAGTTCGCCAATCTTTCAGCCAGGCCAGTGTCGGTACTTTGAGGGAGGTCCCCCGTGCTTTCGCACGAACCTAATTAATGTAAATCTCGTTTTCCCAGAGGCGTAACCTCGTTAACACCTTTCTAGACACCTACTTGATCGGCTAATTGTAATGTGTAAAACTCTCCCAGGAGTAACAATTACTCGCAGTGGGTATCGGGATCCAACTATCTCATAGAAGGTATGCAATCTCATTGCAAATTTCAACACTTGAAAATTCCCGATAATTTTGCCCCTAACGTGCTATGACCTTGACGAAAGCCAACAAACCATAGCCCGCTAGTCAAGTTCAATCCGTACATTTCTTGATTGAATTAAACCCACCCGCACAACCCTTGACGAAAGCCAACAAAGCCGCACGACTACCCTAATCCAATCGCATCGTATGCAGCAGATAAGCAGCATATAGCTACCGCACACTACACCTTGACGAAAGCCAACAAATGCAGCACGAATACTATATACAACTTATCTGAAATGACGGAGGGCTACGACAGGTTTTTCTTAAAACATATTGCGTAATGAACTTGATATCGTTGTAGAATCAAATGATTTTAAAATGGAGTGTTTTTTAGGCTTTTCTAGTTTTGCTAAAGGGGTCACTTCCGGTGAAGGGATCGTCGGCCCTTTCCTCGTCGAATAAGGTGCGGGATATATCATATATATCACTGTGCAAAGCAGAAACTATAGAAGCTATCAAAAGATAAACCGAGTGTGTAGCATCTGCCAGTTATTGCTAAAGGAGTCACTCCCGGTGAAGGGATCTCGGTCCTTTCCTCGTCGAATGAGGTGCAGGATATATCATATACATCACTGTGCAAAGCAAGAACTGTAGCTACCTATTTTTATTTTGAAATTCGATTCTACAACATCTTTAGGTTTCTTTTACTTTCATTAATCATATTAATGAAGTCCCATCATTTAAGTCACCTAAACATCACAGATAAATACGACGTACACTTATGCCATCCGCATTCGCCTCGATGTCCCCTCGTGCACCGTTAGGTTAGGTGACTAACGGCAGAGTAGGGCAGGGCTAGCGCGGGTGTAAAACATAAGTAACGCCTATATAATATATCATATATACTATATACTGTATCTATCATAGAACATCACATGATCACATCACAGATATCGCAGCAGAAGAAACATATGAAATATTGGATATACTAGGACGTCCGTGTTTTGAATACGAGCCAGTATAAAACACGGATTCCACGGTCGCGATGAATAGCGAAACCCACACCCCTAGACCCCTACGAGAGCGGTAAGCAACCCTACCAATTCTAGAGTTAGGAGACCCGGACTCGACTCCTCGAGTTGGTCTCCCACTGGACTCCAGAACCCGGTTACTTGTGCTCCCCTCCTTGGGTCTATCCTAGTGCGGAAAAGTAAATAATATACATCAACGGTGACAACTTCCGCAACCTGGAAGTGCCCCAATAAAAGAATATTACATACAAGTTTTTACATGAATGAAAATTAAAAAAAACTCATCTCACATAAAAAAAACCGGCTATTCAAACACGATGATCCAATATAACATATCCAGCAACACATAACATCACATGTCATCAACGTAAGTAAATATGCGCATTCCAATTATCGTTGACATATAGCTACGAAACCGGCGATATCACATATTACACTTACGGTCGCAGAAAAGAAAGTGTAAAACTACAACAGTTGGAATCCGCAAACTCTTTAGACATCGCATGCCTAATCAAATGAATTCCTTAGACATCACATGCCTAACAATTATAAACCCCGCATTTTAGTCTCATTATCGAAAACTCTTTTCAATATCAAGTCGGGCAATTCAACAAGATTCCCGGCATCCTGATCGAATGCTCGTCGCAAACTTTAGTAGACGGCCGCACCCCCCGATACCGTCGACGAAGTGCACTAAGACGGAACACCGCTGCCGCGAGCACCCGAAAGGATGCTTTTGGTGACGGGGTTCTCCTACAGTCACTTGGTCGGGGCTATGGGGTGAGGCTGTCTATTAAGTTTATCTGGCGAGTATCCGCGTACGTTACGTGATTGCGACGGACTTTTGATCACATCAAAATTCCGTGGCAACCGATCAAGTGAGACTAAACCGCTAGATTTATAACATTCATTCAGTTATCTCATAACTACTTGTGGATTCCAATTATTGTATCACATTCCAGATAAATAGAAAATGTTGAACTTTCCGATCGAACATTCAAACACCCAAGTTTTCCCGAAACAGCTCAACACATGAAATAGGTTTAAAAACATTCACTTCGTGCCTCAGTACCAATGGTCCAGCCGTAGAAGGGTCAAGCCAACGCCTCATATGTGGCACGCCATACTGCCCTAAACCCGAAGGTTCAAAGGGCAGTTCAAGACGGTCACATAATCGAGTTAAGGTTTGTTGTCTTCTAGAGGGTCCATCGCGTTACTTGCACTACTTAGAACGTTGTTAAACCACGGAAAGATCCAACACTTGGAAATTTCCCGACAGGGGAAAAATTGGGTATTTATATCCGGTCGAACTTTTTAACATATTCAACAAATTATCCGGAAAACACATAGACAAAGTTTGATAATCCGATCGAATCTACGAACTCCCAATACAACCCAGAAAACTCAACTCTTGACTAAATATTAAAAATTCCCAGAAAACTCAGCATTACAATAAAGAAGTTACTGTGCAAACATAGTTGACTGAAGAGACTATTTGGCCGCGGAACCGCCGCACAAGCCATGCTTCTGCCGCGGTTCCGCCGCACTTTGGGTGTATCATTTGCTCGTTTTTGCACCGTAATTCTTAGAATTTCCTGCTGAATATTTTAAGCATTTTTAATCTGGAAAAAACACAGTATTTAGAAAATGTACAGAGAGCATTTTTGAGTTAGGGTTTCGGTTCGATCGGACTTCTAACTCCGTCTACGCATCGCCTAAGGCTCTAGCTAGGCTCTCATACCACTTTAGGGTTCCTAGGCACACTAATGAGGTCTCACAAGGCATCAACCATGCCAATTTCAAAAAATTCCGGTGCCTACAAACCCTAATACGGATCGTTGACTAGAGATTAGGCGAAACTACAAGCTACTAAACTGTTTTAGCACTAAGTGAACGGAAATACAACCTTTGTAGATCCGGTCCTCCACCTCCTCGGCTCCGTGATGAAGTCCCTCCGCTGTACCCATCGGATCCCGGACTCTCGCGGTGGTTTCATCGAAGAAATGGGCGGGCTAGGTCGTCGACTTCGATGCCGAAGATGATCTACGTCGAGGCAACACAAGATCAAGCTCCAATTTCACCAAGTCAAGAAACTTATGAAGAAAACACCCTATACTACATGGCAAGTGGTAGAGGATGGAGAAATAGGAAGTGGGTTCACTTTAGAATTGGATTTCTCACTCTTTTTCTCAAGTTGCCATTAAAGGTTGCAAGCTTTTCTTCTTGTTGATGAAGAAGATGAAGAAGAAAAGAATATGATAAGTTATTTTCAAAATAGAAAACCAAATGATACTTATCATATTTGCAACCATAGTTAGGTGTAGAGAATAAACTAAGGTTAGGTTGAATGGTTAGGGTTAAGCATGAAACAAAAATGGTGGACTTATTCAAAGCTTCATGAAGCTTCAACTAGAAAACAAATCAAGCCACCATTTTTCCTTTTGCCAAAATGAATGAATAAATAAAGAAATAAGCAAATAAATCAAGTGAAACCCTAACCATTGACCAACCATGGTTTAAACCAAACATACACCCAAACTAGCATGTATCATCAAACATGATACAATCTTGTGCACAAAAATATATCATATACACAATGTGCACATTAAGTGAGAAAATCCATCTTAAGTGAACAAATACTAGTTAATGCAAAGTAATATATCAAATATATAATTATGCATTAAATCATCAAATCAACACATGATTTAACGATCCGGTCATATCGCATATGACCGGCTAATATCCGATGTATCGACTTATCGAATCAATCCTCGATTCGATAACTAGGTTATATCGCATACAACCAATGGATACATTCATCGCGAGAATAGAATACAGTATCACATACTGGTAATATTCTCGGTCCCGCACATATCTCATATGCGCTCCTATTTCGTTTCGCTTGAGCCAGGAAACCTCTGTGTATGACTCTAAAGACTCGTCAATACGCCGGCAGCAGGTGATGATCATATCAAACACCCACAAGCCGCAAGCGGTCTGCCAAACGTAACGGCCACCCGGGTATTGAGCGATCAGAAGATCGACGAGCAAGCCCGCTCATACTCCTGTGAATCCAACCAGTAACACTTACCGTACAGTCCGGTCTGTTCGTCTGATATATCGCATATCTCGTCTAGGGGTGGTAAACGTCAGACCCCAGTAGATCGATAAGTCATGTCGATATGAGGTCTATAACAGTTCGAGAAACTACTGGTAACACTTACCAGTAAATCTCAGCAACCCTGGCCAGGGATTTCCGGTTATAGTCAATCGAACACAGCGCAACATCAACTCCCTATACCGGGAGAGACGAATCCCCTCCTATCGCTCATTGCCTCCATGTGATTCGGGACTGTACCCAAAAGCCACCGTTTTGCACGCCCTCTTGGACGTGGTATGGTGGAAATCAAAGAACAGTGTGAATCACACAAGACTCTATGACGATCTCGGGTCAACAGACTACTCTGTACCAGTGTCACCAGAGAACTGCCATCTGACGTAAGGTATAATACCATCTGGGAGTTCTGGGCGAGTCCGTCCAGTGTACCCAGTCTCTACTGAGCACCTGTATATCATCTCTGATGTCAAACACCAATGGATATGGGATCATCCATCGCCCATCTGTATGGGTCGAGAAGGTATACACTAGTCTACTCTGGTATATCGATGCCCCGTCTCGATACACACATGACTAGGGACCTTGAAGGATGCACTTATGGACTACCATGTCCCCACTAGTATGATCCACATCATAGTCCAGGTAGTCAAGTACACATCCTAAGGGCTTTACCAACATGTAACATAGAGACAATCAGTATACATGTTAAGGTAAAGAGTAACCAGATAGCATACTATCATGTCGAGCAAGAAAGTCCTCCCTATATATGTCCCAGCATCCACTACAATATACATCCTATGTACATTAATGGCCTCTAGGGCATACATATAACTAACAATTCTCCCCAGGATCGATTGATACCATTTCACTACATCTAGTGAGAATCCTAACATCCACTTTGATCTATCCCATAGATCCAAAACCCAGGATTTAGGAGGTATCACCTTCATCCTATATGGAGAATCTTTGATATAAGAGGAGATTGACCGAGTGTAGCATAGGAAACTCCTTTCCTATCAAGAGTATGTCATCCACGCACGATACGAGGAACACCACCATACTCCCTACTTCCTTTTTGTATATACAAGGTTCATCTACCTTTTTGATGAAGTCAAACTCTTTGAGTACCACATCAAAACAGATGTTCCAACTCCGCGATGCCTGCTTTATCCTATAAAGCAACTTGCACACGTTTCCGCTGCTCCCACTGTCTACGAATCCCTCTGGCTGTGTACTTATAGACGCTCTCTTCTAAATCACTATTTAGAAAAGCAGTCATGACACCCAACCGCCAGATATCGTAGTTATGGTATGTAGCAATGGCAAGTAGGATCTGTATGGACTTAAGCATAGGTACTAGAAAAGGTTTCATCATTATCCACACCTGGTCGATAACGAGAACCTTTTGCAACATGCCTTAGCTTTGAAAGTCTCAACTTTTCCATGTACACCAAGTAATCTTCTCAAGATATACTTGCTCTTGATGGGGATTTAACCCATCAGATAAAGCAACCAAAGTCCATACTTTGTTGGTGTATATGGATTCCATCTCAGATCGCATAGCATCCAGCCATTCTCACGGAGTCGCCACACCTGATGGCCTGCTCGAAACTAGTTCGATCATCATCTCATGATGCAATCCTCGCTCCTACTGTCATAGAGAAAACCGAAGCATCTCTCAGGTGGGTGAGAAACCCTACCAGATCGGCGGAGAGGCTGAGGTTCGTTGGGAACTATTGAATCCTCCGGTTCTACCAAATCATCAGCTGTAGTTTGTATAGCTGGAACTCCTTCCAGTTCTACCTCATGACCACTAACTTCTTCACAAGAAATTCCCTTTCCAAAAGGTGGAATACAGAGAAATAAAACATATTTTTGTTCCTCAGTGGGGTAGAAGATATTCCCTTGCGAATGCTTGGGATATCCAACAAACTTCCACAGATCTGACCTTTGCTCGAGCTTGTCCGGATTTTTCTTTTAGACATAGGCTGGACAACCCCAAATCTTAACTTACTTAAGAGATGGGCTCTTTCCATACCATATCGCATATAGAGTGGTAGGCACCTGATTTGGTTGGAACCCAATTCAATAGTATGCAGCTTCTCAAGTGCATAACCCCCAAAAGGAAATATGCAACTCAGTAGTACTTATCATAGAGCACACCTTATCACATAGGGTGCGATTGCTCCACCCCGATACACCAACGTGCTGTGGTGTAAACAGAGGAGTAATGCTGAGAGAGAATCTCATTCTCCTTTAGAATTGTCTAGGAATTCCGTGGTCAAGTATTTTCCTCCCTGATCACATCAAAGGACATAATACTTATACCCGTTTTGGTTCTCTACTTCTAACTTATATTCTTTGAATTTCTCAAAAAGGTTCAGACTTGTGTTTCAACAGGAACACATGAGCGAATCTTGAGAGATCATCAGTGAATATAATGAAGTACAAAAAACCGGTCTTGGCATATGTAGACGGGAGACTTACATACATCATCATGTATCAATCCCAAGAGTTCACTAACTCTTTCTCTTTTTCCAATAAACAGAGCTATGGTCATCTTATCTTTGTGACGTGACTGGCAAGTTTCACAATATGTAAATTCAAACTGATTTAAATATGCATCTAAATGTAACTTAGCTAGCCGGGTCGCATTGATATGACCTAGTCTACAATACCTCAAGAAGGATTCATTCATTTCTGAACTCTTCTTCTTGTGTGTGTTCTGTACGTTAAGAACTGTTGTTTGATTTTAGAACGTATATGATTTTAGATAACGTGCCTGAACCGATCAACTCTTGATATAGGAAATGTTCAAAACATTATCCAACAATAAAAAATTATATCCTTCTTTACTAAATAAAGAGACTGATATGATATTGTATATCAGGTTCGGTATCTAATAACATTCGTTCAGAATCAATGTATTTGGTAATACAGGGTGATAACTGCCAACATACTTGGCTGCAACACTTGCACCGTTTCCAACTCTTGAAACTTATCACCCATTCTCAGTTCTCTACCTATCTGTAGCCCATGTAACATATTACATACGTGGGATCCTGATCCGGTATCTCATACCCAGGATGTAAAGGAAACTGAGAAACAGTTCTCTGAAATGAACACACCCGAAGAAGATGCATCATCATGCACTTTCTTCGTTTGGGCGGCACGGGAATTCTGGTAATCCCCTATATCCTGCTCGGTCTTATAACAATTATAAGTTGGGGCGGGACCAACGTTCTTTAGCTCAGTATAACAAGTGGGTTCGGTCAATACGTCCGTATTATTATCTTGATTAAGGCGTGACATGGTCGCTACCTGGAGAGAGAGAGAAGAAAACACTCAGCGTATGCTCTTGCAAGATTAGATTGGTTATTAATATATCTAATCAGGATGACTCCCACTATTTTAGTCAAATCTTCCTTCAAACC
The DNA here is from genome assembly GCA_030015575.1 of Agapanthus africanus. NCBI lineage: Eukaryota > Viridiplantae > Streptophyta > Magnoliopsida > Asparagales > Amaryllidaceae > Agapanthus > Agapanthus africanus. The sequence goes on along the minus strand of CM057339.1, from coordinate 474,825,483 downwards.
CTAAAAGAAAAGACTAGCCGGGATTAATTACACCCTACAAGTTCGCCAATCTTTCAGCCAGGCCAGTGTCGGTACTTTGAGGGAGGTTCCCCGTTCTTTTGCACGGACCTAATTAAAATAAACCTCGTTTTCCCAGGGGCGTAACCCCGTTGACACCTTTCTAGAAACCTACTTGATCGGCTAATTGTAATGTGTAAAACTCTCCCAGGAGTAACTCATACTCGCAGTGGGTATCGGGATCCAACTATATCATAGGAGGTATGCAATCTCATTGCAAATTTCAACACTTGAAATTCCCGATAATGTTTTTCCCCAAGCGTCCTATGACCTTGACAGAGGTTGATTGTTAAAGAAATTCTTGTTTGTGTAAATCGAATAAAACGAATAAGTTTCTTTGTGTCGGTATTTAGAAAATTGAATAAAATTCACAATCAAAGAATTATTTTGACCGCAATCAACTACGGTGTCGGATGTAGATTGTAAGTGAGTGCGGATCGTCCACAGGGAAAGTGTAATCGTTCGTCTTTTGAATTAGATGAGTCAAAACTTTAAAGAAAAGAAAACAAAACAATTCATGATTTATATTTGAAGTTCAAGAATTAGAAAATATAGATCTAATAACAAGAAAAAGATAGAATCAAGAATTGAGAGTTTGATGATTTTTCCAACCAAATATCAAGAATCGAAATGAGGCTTGTAGGAATCGATCGGATCTATAGACGTGATGCAATCTCAAGATGACGTATTCTCATCCTTCGATGGATTGATACTAGATCGATGATGATCGACGAGAATTAGGGATTTCTAGTGAAACTAGGGTTTCATCATTTATCCCTTGTTCATTCGTCGATATCATTCACATTCTAGCCTCTAGTAAATTCAAGAAACGATCGTAGAACCCTAATTTCGAGTGATCACAATCAAGAAAGCATCGCAACGAAACTAGGTCATCGATTCTTGAACTTGCTAGGTTTTACAAAACCCGTAGGTCTTAGGAATCGTATTAATATTTTTTATATCATCATTCTATTGATCGTCTCGACTCTTCGACGAGCGGAGTTTTACTCAAACATCACAACAAGAACTACAATTACAAATTGAGATCGAATCATGATGCAAGAATTTAAAGAAAACAAGATTAAAGAACTTCACCTTTTATTTATATCAACAATTTCATTACATTCGCTCAAGAACTACAAGAGGAAGAACTCGATCGTCGATTTGGCTTCGCTCGGCTCCGTGAGTCGCGGATCGGCTTGGATCACTTGCTCGATTGGAGATCGGCTCCGCTCCTAAAAGGTTGAAGGGCTTCTTGCTTGATTGGTACTCGAGATCTTGAATTTGATTGGAATTAGGGTTAGGGTTTCGCACAAGTCTTGTCACTAGACTTGTGGAAGAAGATGAAGAGAGTAGAGATTTAGGAATATGGAAGATTAACAAACATTCCTCAACCCTTAGATCTAGGTTCCTATTTATAGACATCAAAACCCTAGATCTAGGATTTGAATTTTAAGTTTCCCTCCAAAAGTTTGTTGAGAAGATTTGAATTTCCCTCCAAAAGTTAGTTAGCTAAAGAGGCTTCTAGAAGAGGTTAGTTAGGAGGGAGCTTCTAGAAATAGTTTGTTAGGAGCTTAATTATGATTAGCTTAATTAATCATCTTTGCTGATCTGGAAGAAGCTTCGAGACAATTCTGGAATTTGACATGTCTTTCTGAGCTTTAGGCCTTGAGATTGAGATTCTGCACTGAAAATTATGCGCTGACGTGGCACAACCGCTGCGGAACCGCGGCTGAAGCCGGCTCTCGCCGCGGTTCCGCGGCACTTTTGAAGGATTAGGGCTTGTGCTCTCTGGTACATGTTTAGGCTAATACTTGGGCATTTTTCTGATATGTTGAATATTGTAATTCCTTCTGTATTGCTACCAGCTCTCAGGTCTTTGAGTTGGCGTAATGTTTGATCAGCAAAATGACAATTTTGGCCTTTCTTCTGGATTTTCCTGCACAATTTCTCAAGACAAGTGTTGCGCAATACAGGGATGATGCGATGCCATAATAAACACACAATTCCCTCAGAAATGTCGGTTTTAGAGTCTAACACATGCAATCTGATATTTAACGACTGATTTGCCAATATGTGCGATATGAATACCGAACACTTTTATATGAGTGCAAATGATAGGGAAATTTCCGGTTAAAAGATGCAGTATTTTCGACTGATCAAATTCCCCCAAACTTATTTTCGATCGTCTCGAGCGAACTGTTTTATTAAAAAGAGAAGGAGAAAATAAAGAAAGAGAAAAACTAACTAGCACACATTCGTAGGCAACACGATTGCACTGAGCACGTGCAACAAGCCTTTAAACCTCTAGGTGTCCCTAGTAGGAGGAGTGTTGTCTCCTGAGGGTTTTCAGCGGATTGCACCCACAAAATCCAATAATAAAAGGAAGATCATGAATATTACATTTAAAGACAAGAATCGTAGAAGAAAAGCCTTGAAAATTAGGGTTTCCAACTAAGCTAGCTTTTCGGTTGTCATGAGCCCTATCTTAATGGTCGTGAAAAGATGATAGAAATCACGTCCTCCCTCAATAAAACATCGTCTTATTCTTCATTCCTATCTTTCTTCCAAACATCGATCATATCACCCTGCGTGTGTGTAAAGGACATCCCTACACCCGGAGAATTCAATTCAAGCTATCATACTCTTGCCCATCAGCCTCAGTACTTTTTAATTAATGAATATTTAGATGAGATTTCTCACACTCTTTCATGCGACCTTTAATACTTTTTGAGGTACTAACCGACCGATTACTCATGTGCTAGCTTATTTGGTGTATTTTTCTCGTCTTGCACCACCTAAGGCTTAACAGTGACTCCCAGACCAGTTGGCCTTAGGGCACTAGGTGAAGAGGCACCCTCGCTATATTTTTTATTGCTGCCTTGGCGATTACAAAACCAGTGTCCATTTTTCTCACCACTTTATATTTTATTATTTATTTATTTTTATTTCCTTCATACATCGGCTTTAAGACAAGAGCATTTCAAAGTATCCTCTACTATCCCAGGCTTCAAGACGTGTGTAAGTGCGAATAGCAGGGTATCAATGTTCAAAATGTTTGGCTTCCAGAATAGAAACTATTTTTCAGACTTATTTTTATCCTCAGATTAGTGACGTCCTTCATCTTACTAACCCTTGGGACAACGGCTCATAACTACTTATTACTAGTTCGTATAAGAAAACTTCTAATTTTCTTAGTTTTCTTAAATTTTTCTAATCTCATGAATGTAATTTTTCACTATCTAAACTTTTATTATCTTATTTATGTACAAAAAATGTTAAAATATTTTTATATTTTGACAATTTTTAAATTTTTATAAGGTTTTGAAAAATGTTTTGTGCTTATGCAAAGTATGATGCAAATGATGCGAAAATAAGCACAAACCTCCCCCAAACTTGTTTTCAACAGTGTCCTCACTGTTGACATCTGCTAAATCTCGAAAACCTGTAAGCTTGGGAGGAATTTATTAGTGGGGGCAAAATATTTAAGTGAAGATCCTCCCCCAAACTTATTTTTGGCTCAAAATTTTGTAAAATTTTCTTTTCAAGAGCCAGAAAAAATGCCCCCCTCAAACTTGAGTTAAACAATGTTAAGCTTTGAATATCACAAGAGGGGGGGTCAAAAATCAGTGGTCGATGCCAAGCTTTGCAAAGACCGAACGTTAACACCAACCATTCAAAATTTTTATCAATGTAGTGCTCTGGTTGGTGGAAGAAGAAGTGGGGAAAGGTTAAGTGGTGGAATAGAATGTGGGTGCGTCTCGTTTTGGAGAGACGATGCAGTGAATGTGATGGATTACTCGCATTCTTTTTACAGTTCAAAAGAAGGGGTGGAGGTTCAATTTCATTGATTGGGAGATGATTCATCTCAACACCCGTGTCATTTAAAAATGCGAGTTCATCAGCGAAGATCTCCTCAAAAGTTCCATCCATACCCCGATGAATAATGTCATCACAAAGTGCGGGGTGATCTTTAGACTCTAAAAGAAGTTCATAATCAGTGTTAATTGTTCACCCGGACATCTCGGTGGAAGAGTCCATATGTGTAAGATACATAGTTGGGTCAAACAATAACGTATGAAAAGAGTTAAGATAAGTATCAGGAGGATCATCAAATTCGCTGCTGTCGACATCCATTAAGTCGACAGAACAGACCTGAGCAGTAGGTTCGGAGGGTACACTTCCCAACTTGTAAATGTTCAGCTCTATTGACCTATTCCCGAAAGATAGGGTCATAGAACCATTACGACAGTTGATGATAGCGTTGGAAGTGGCCAAAAAGGGGCGACCTAAAATCACTGGAATTTGATTCCGGGGGTTTGCTACAGGCTGTGTATCAAGTACAATAAAATCCACAGGGAATACAAATTCCCCGATTTTTATTAACACATCCTCCAGTTCACCCCTAGGTTTGGTGATTGATCGGTCAACTATCTGAAGAGTTATATTCGAAGGCTTTAATACTCCGATACCTAGTTGCTCGTAAACCGAGCAAGGAATCAAATTAACACTAGCGCCAAGGTCAAGTAAAGAACGGTTGATGTGTTTCTCCCCAATAGAAATGGAAATAGTAGGACAGCCATGGTCCTTACGTTTCCATGGTAATTGTTGGGGAAAAGCCGTGTCTACAGTACTCGACATGAAGATTTTTTTAGGCACTTGAGTCTTCCTCTTCCTAGTGCACAAGTTCTTAAGAATTTTCGCATAGGACGGAACTTGTTGAATAGCATCTAGGAGAGGGATGTTGATGTTAACTTCCTTAAACATGTCCACAATCTTCTCCATTTGGGCATCATGTTTCTTGGGCCTCAACCTATTTGGAAATGGAGCTCTATTAATAAGTGTTGGGTCCAACATTTGTGGAGAAGGTTGTGGGGGTGGGAAGGATGAAGTGGGTGAAGGGTTCGAGCCTTTGGTAAAACGGAGAATAGGCTCGGAAGAAGACGGTAATTTAGGCGAAATAGGGTAAGAAGTAGAAGTGTGAGTGGAAGTGGATGTGGAAACCGGGGTGTTAATGATCAATTCATCATTATCAATTTGTTCACCCAAATGATTGTCTAGCACTCTTCCAGATCTCAACGTTGTAAAAGCATCCACATTAGTGCAATGTGAAGGTCCAGGATCAGGTAAGGGTTGAGATGGAAGATTCCCTTCTTCTCTAGCACTTATTTCGGCTGTTATTCGTTCAATTTGTGCTTCCATTGATTTGATATTCTCATTTTGAGTGAGAATGATCTTTATCATATTATCGATGGAAGATTGAAAACTTGCCGACTCTTGGATGGATTGTTTCATGAAAGTAACCAAGGTTTGCACCAATGCAGAGGTATTATCAGTACCGGCCAATTGCAAAGAGTTTTCATGTAGTGCAAAAGTGTTGGCAGGATTTTGAAAATTTTGCGGTTGGAAGGGGTGCTGACTCAATTGAAGTGGTGGTCGCTGTTATGGTGGAGGGACCATTTGAAAATTATTTAGGATTGGAACCGTGTTTTGAGATTGTGATTGGTTCCAAGCAAAGTTCGGGTGATTCCTCCAATCTTGATTATATGAGGAAGAAGAGGGATAGTTTCCAGGTCTTTGCTGACGTGCAACATTAGTGTGACCTTGAAACGGTACATTCAACGGACATTCTTCCGTCAAATGTGAAGGGTTTGAACAGCAGCCACACACGATTTTGGGAAGTGTGGATTGATTTAGGGAGGCTGAAGAGATTTTGTTTTCTATAGCGTCAAGTTTCCTTTGTATTGCGGCCATTTCGGCTTTCATTGTGACGGAAACATCGAGCTGATTTACATCTTCCCTAGGCGGTGGTGGTCTAACACTTTCCCATTGTGATGTGTTTTGAGCTAAATCTTCTAGGTATTTCCAAGCTTCACCATCATCTTTAGATAGGAATTGGCAATGACACATGGTTTCAAGCATCTGTCTAGTAGTGAGATCAATACCCTCATAGATAATTCGACACAAATCCTATCTGGAGATTCCATGATGAGGGCATTGGATAAGAAGATCCTTGAACCGTTCAAAGCATTTCCAAAATGGTTCATTAGGAAGTTGGGTAAATTTAGAGATTTCACTCCGAACACGAGCGGTCTTGTGATTGGGATAAAATTTCTTAAGGAATGCTACAACGAATTCGTCCCATGTTGAAATAGAATGTGCGTGTCACGACCCGAAAGAGCACGTGACTGGCCCTTGAACCATATGAAATCTATAGGACTCCATCTGATCCAAGTAAGCCAAAGCCCAGAAATCTAAAACCATTTTAAGAGTAAGTACAGAAAACTGGTTTAAAGAAGTGAAGGAAAATATGTTTGAAGTCAAGGTTTTTAAATAACTAAGCCGAAGGTGCATTTTTAAAAGGTAAAGTCTTTTCTAAAAAAATTCGGCAGAGTTTCTTTTGTAAATACTGGCCCCGAACGGGGAACAACAAGCATAACATATATACAATGATAAAAGGCATCCCCAAGCGGGAGCTAGCTCTTCGTCAATTGGCGGTCACAACCACACATGCAATATAATATACAACGCCGAAAGGCGAGGATCAAATCCAAAAGAAACACAGTAAGCATGAAAACCGCAATACTACTAAGCGTGACTCTAAGGCCAAATAAAACATCACTAAATTCTGAGTCTGAAACAATATACAAATTTGGTTGATGGAAATTCTAGATACAAAGAATAATATAAGCACAATGGTGGTTCTTGATGCAAAAGAAACCACCTACCAAATACAATTCACCCTCAAGGAAGCAATGTGCCAGAAATGCGGCAAAGGAACCTGTACGACAAAACCTGCAAGAACTGTGGCACAACGGGGGTGAGTTGCCAACTCGTGAATAGAGAATAACTACAAGCAGAAACCGAACGCAAGACATAGTCCTAGGTCAAAACGATCAGTACAAAATCCTCAATATAAAACATGCAGCCTATAACAAGGCTAGGGTAAATATCTAACCCGAGTGTAATCTCCTGTGCCTGTGTCAGTGCCTCAGGTAGCAATATAACATAAGAATGAGGTATGAATGCATGAGAACATAATACATGTAAATGAAGAAACTGTTTTCATACTTTAGTGAGATTTCCTTTGTATTTTTAAAATGAGGTATCATAATGAAATCAGCATAAAACAGTGCCTAACATCGGCACAAAACGTAATCCAAATATCCCGATATCTCTGTATCCCAATCACAAAATCTAGGGCGCCGTCAGTCCAGACCGGCCCCTACCATCAATCACAAGACCACGACGGTATCCTCCGGATATCCGACGCGTCAGGTAAAATCACCGGTCGGTAGTGCTCCCCTGCCAGGCTCAACGTCATCACCACATTCATCTTGCCCCGGGGTACCGCACCGGGTCCACCATGTACCCGAAACGGTTCATCCGTCTCCTCGAATCGGGTTTCCAAATCCATCAGCAAACTCATGGTGGACGACTCATACATCATGGGAAAACCGCACTTTTTATTTTAAAAGAGAGAAAATGTTTATCTGTGTTTTTGCGGTTTTCCTCCAAATCCAGAAAAATCTCATGGAAATCCAAATCCAAAACCTCAGTAACACGTAAAATAGTGAATATATGCATGAGAATCCATGAATGCGGCATAACAATGAATAACAGTATTCATAAAGTAGCAGGTAATAACTACAATGTCTAAACTATTAGCTAATAGGTTATGACAAGCAATAGTATTTTCTAAGGTGTACGTGACATGGCAATTACCGATGAAGATGTGTGTGAGCCGGCAAGTAAGTGTACGTGGTAGATACGCAACATCGGTAATGGTGCTGGTGTCCTAACAGCATGATATCATTAATGGAGTATGAAACATAATATAAGAATGCGATGCAAAGCGAACCACAAAAAGAGTGGGAGCTGAATCTAGACGCAACTATAACTAATCTGCATTAATCTAATATAAGTCCTACAAATGGTGCCTTTTGAAATATCACGAATCATGGGGTTTTGAAAATAGGGGCTACGGTGTTTTTATGAAAAGATACGCCTTTTTGAAATGTCCGTAGATCCCTTGACTTGTCTTTTAAAATACCCACGACCCGCTAGTTTTGAAATAGGTAGGAGTCTAATCTAATCTAACAACTGCACTAAACTATACAGCTGAACTAACAAGCTGAGCTACAGGTAAGGAAACCGCCTAACATCTGAGTCGATATATATATAGATATAATAGTCGGTGATTCCGCCTCAATAGTATCGCGTACGATACAGTACATCATATGACATCCTCAAGTCATGAGTGCGGATCTATCATCAATGTAAAGCTCATACGGTAAATCGTCGTACGGCATCCCAATAGCTGGGTACGGGTCAATATCACACTATCTCATCACACTTCAGGTATCACTATCATCATATCATATCACATAAGCTGGGGTACTGATCTAAGTCTAGTACAACTGATACCAACTACAAAGTATGAATGCGGGGGTAAACACACATCCCAAACCCGCAAGAATCAGATTTCGTATCCTAAATCCGAATCATACCACATCACCGATCTCGCGGCACAAAGCCCAATATCATCGACTCATCTCCAAAGTCATCCAATATCATCATTAACACCGTGTAAGTATAGGTAATATGCAAGGGTGTGCGTGTAATTCTATTCTAGGGTTCGCGACTATGAACTACACCAGTCACTTCTAACCCTACACTATCCATAATACACCTAACTATCATATATAATAACAACTACGGACTGCGGGGGTGCTATACGCCATCCACCCGACTTCCCCCAGTAGATATAATCTACTCACCTAGCGTCTTCATTTGTGGACGTCGCCACGCGCTTGCTTGTCGTCCCGAAGTCTTCATGGGGTACCTACACATCAAAGTATCGTATATGCGCATTAAAACCAAATCAAAGCTAAAACGGCACATGAAATCCAAAATGATACGATAAGAGGCCTATAGGTTAGAACCTATGGCACGCCTTTAAAACCATCAATAAATCCTCTATATCGTCGTATAAACGCCAAATATTCAAGGTAAAACACAAGACAAAATTTCAGAATCAAAAATACGGAATACGGAAACACGAATCCAAAACAGCAACTTAGGAAATATGTCCCAGATTTCACCATAGGTCAATTTATACAAATCTAAATATACCAAGGGTCTAAACTACAGATAAGGGAACACCAAAACCAAAACGAGCCAATTCCATCATGGTCTGGCCGCAATTTGCGGCCATAATGGAGGAATTTGCGGCCTGGAAATGGAAGTAGGGGCTGGGGTCTTGGTGGTAGCTTCCTGGGTGACTGCACGTGTCACTGTCCAATCAATTTTAATTTAGGGTGTCTCGGGTGATAGCCGATTCAATATACCCTTCACAGATTTCATAAATTCCCCGATATCGGTTTCTAAAATCCGTATTATGGTTTAAGCTTCAGGTTTTGGGTTTCCAATTCATACACTAGGGTGATGGTATAACCTCTACTGACCGCAATTTCATATTACAACCCATAAATCATCACAACCCTAACTAGGTTATCCACAAGTCCACAATATCACACAATATCGATTCGATCTTAATATGAGGGTAAAGGAAATGCATAAACTAAGTTTAAGGTCCAGAAAATACCTCATTTGGCAACTCAAGAATTTTCTTGAGTTGCCCCTAGTGGCCAAAATCCTTGCTTCTTTAGCACCAAGTGTAGATCTAGGGATTGTACACACATTTAATGAAATGGAGATTGGGTTTTGGGGTTGTTTTAGAGGTGTTTTGGAGCTTGAAGAGGGGAGGGAAAGGAGGTGCAGGAGCAGCAGCAGGAGAAGGGAGAAGAGGGAGGGAAATGAGGGGAGAAATGGTTAAGTCCTTAGTCAATGAAGCCCATACCTCTCTCTCTCTCACCAACTACCCATTTCTTTATTCTTTTCCTTTTCTTTTTCCTTTTAAAACCCTCCTCACTCAAATAGTAAACTCAAATGAAAAGCATGGCAAGAAAATGCACAAGTGTGAAAAAGTGATATGTGCATGTGTTGCACAAAAAAAGCTAAAAACCGATTAGCGAATTTTAATCGCGATTAGCACTAAATTAGTGTCAAATTAATCACAAAAACTTTAAAATGTCATAATTCTCTAATTTACCCTATTTTAGAATTTTCCAAAATTTTTCCCCATTTATTTGTATTTAATAATTCCAAAATATTAAAATATTCAATAAAATAATATTAAATTATAAAAAATTCCCAAAATTAATATTTTATCTTTTTGAAATGTTACAGTGCGGGTGTGATGTAAAGCCACTTCTCGGCCAAATCACACAAAGTGAATGGGAGAAGACGTAAACGCAGAGCATCCAAAGACAGTTGTGAATTTCCCATCAAAGCACATACGTTTTCAAATTTGGAAATAAACACGTATGCGTTTTCAGAATCAAGACCATGAAATTTGGGTAACAGTTTGATGAATTGGGGGTTGATTTCAAAATTTTCCCCGTTGGCAGGTGGTATAGAAAGACAGGTGGGAAGGGTAACACGTGTAGGATAGCATCTCTCTTGGAGAGAAATGCGTGGAAGATTCTGCGCACCTGCGGGCGGTGGCAGAGTAGTGTTAAAGTTTGATGGATTTGGGTCCATCGCGGTTGTGGTGGGTGGTGGGGGAGAAGACGAAGAATTACCGACTCTGGGGTCGATAAAATAAACGCGGACAAGACGGGAAATGGAATCCCGTGTCCAGCCTAACATTGTGCTAAATGGTTATAGCACAAGTGGCAGCGTTGGTATAATTAGAGGAAATGAAGTGTTGGTGTTTGTTTTGAAAAATGATGCGGATTTTTGAAAAAATGATGCGATCACAACAAATGCAACAAGCAAAACCCTAATTCTAGTGGTCACCTAGGTCAAAGCTCTAGACCGCTCCTAACTGCCAAAAGACAAGTCGCAGGATAAAATCCTCCACTGCCTCTTTATCTCTCCTGTGGCCAGGTAAGTGCCAGGTAAGTGGGAGGTTCTCCACTACGTAAGTAATGGGCCTAATTAAGTAACCACTAGCCTTCGACACACTTGCCTTAGACACCACAAAAGAAACGCGGATAAACAATGGATTACCCACGGCCTTCTCTTGTCCTAAGTGAGCGCGACGGTCCTTAGAGTCATTTCTAGATTTCTTTTAGTTAATTGGGGTAAATGCGGATGCAAATTTTGCGATTTTCGGGGCTTAGGAAGGGTAATGAACTCCCCACCTAATCTGGATTTGGCCGTGCCCCTTAATTTCCGTATTAATATGCAAACAACCACAAAAATCAAAAACACGCACAATTTATTTTGCTTTTTGCGGCGCTGCGATTTATTTGCAAAGAAACCTGCACAAAATGTTAATTGGAGTAGATGAGGAAGTAGATAAGAAAGTCAAGAGAGTTACCAAAAATTTTTGAACAGTGATTCCACTGTAGCACCGCGGTTCCGCCGCGGTAGTCGCCTAATGCCGCGGTTCCGCGGTGGAAATATCAGATCACTGTACAATATTTTGAGGGTCTGTTTCTGATCACCTTCTAAGCTCTCTGGAATGATCAGAAATTTTTTTTTCCACAGCTCCAATGATTCTAGATTTTCTCGCAACAAATCACAACAACATGTTTAGGGTTTGTGCGAATTTAGATCTAAAAATATAGATGAAATAAACTTTTCAACTCAAATTTCAAAATAACGAACAATTAGCGCACTATCCCCGGCAACGACGCCATTTGATTGTTAAAGAAATTCTTGTTTGTGTAAATAGAATAAAACGAATAAGTTTCTTTGTGTCGGTATTTAGAAAATTGAATAAAATTCACAATCAAAGAATTATTTTGACCGCAATCAACTACGGTGTCGGATGTAGATTGTAAGTGAGTGCGGATCGTCCACAGGGAAAGTGTAATCGTTCGTCTTTTGAATTAGATGAGTCGAAACTTTAAAGAAAAGAAAACAAAACAATTCATGATTTATATTTGAAGTTCAAGAATTAGAAAATATAGATCTAATAACAAGAAAAATATAGAATCAAGAATTGAGAGTTTGATGATTTTTCCAACCAAATATCAAGAATCGAAATGAGGCTCGTAGGAATCGATCGGATCTATAGACGTGATGCAATCTCAAGATGACGTATTCTCATCCTTCGATGGATTGATACTGGATCGATGATGATCGACGAGAATTGGGGATTTCTAGTGAAACCAGGGTTTCATCATTTATCCCTTGTTCATTCGTCGATAACATTTACATTCTAGCCTCTAGTAAATTCAAGAAACGATCGTAGAACCCTAATTTCGAGCGATCACAATCAAGAAAGCATCGCAACGAAACTAGGTCATCGATTCTTGAACTTGCTAGGGTTTACAAAACCCGTAGGACTTAAGAATCGTATTAATATTTGTTACATCATCATTTATTGATCGTCTCGACTCCTCGACGAGCGGAGTTTTACTCAAACATCACAACAAGAACTACAATTACAAATTGAGATCAAATCATGATGCAAGAATTTAAAGAAAACAAGATTAAAGAATTTCACCTTTTATTTATATCAACAATTTCATTATATTCGCTCAAGAACTACAAGTGGAAGAACTCGATCATCGATTTGGCTTCGCTCGGCTCCGTGAGTCGCGGATCGGTTTGGATCACTTGCTCGATTGGAGATCGGCTCCGCTCCTAAAAGGTTGAAGGGCTTCTTGCTTGATTGGTACTCGAGATCTTGAATTTGATTGGAATTAGGGTTAGGGTTTCGCACAAGTCTTGTCACTAGACTTGTGGAAGAAGATAAAGAGAGTAGAGATTTAGGAATATGGAAGATTAACAAACATTCCTCAACCCTTAGATCTAGGTTCCTATTTATAGACATCAAAACCCTAGATCTAGGATTTGAATTTTAAGTTTCCCTCCAAAAGTTTGTTGAGGAGATTTGAATTTCCCTCCAAAAGTTAGTTAGCTAAAGAGGCTTCTAGAAGAGGTTAGTTAGGATGGAGCTTCTAGAAATAGTTTGTTAGGAGCTTAATTAGGATTAGCTTAATTAATCATCTTTGCTGATCTGGAAGAAGCTTCGAGAGAATTCTGGAATTTGACATGTCTTCCTGAGCTTTAGGCCTTGAGATTGAGATTCTGCACTGAAAATTATGCGCTGACGTGGCACAACCGCCGCGGAACCGCGGCTCAAGCCGGCTCCCGCCGCGGTTCCGCGGCACTTTTGAAGGATTATGGCTTGTGCTCTCTGGTACATGTTTAGGCTAATACTTGGGCCTTTTTCTGATATGTTGAATATTGTAATTCCTTCTGTATTGCTACCAGCTCTCAGGTCTTTGAGTTGGTGTAATGTTTGATCAGCAAAATGACAATTTTGGCCTTTCTTCTGGATTTTCCTGCACAATTTCTCAAGACAAGTGTTGCGCAATATAGGGATGATGCGATGCCATGATAAACACACAATTCCCTCAGAAATGTCGGTTTTAGAGTCTAACACATGCAATCTGATATTTAACGACTGATTTGCTAATATGTGCGATATGAATACCGAACACTTCTATATGAGTGCAAATGATAGGGAAATTGCCGGTTAAAAGATGCAGTATTTTTGACTGATCAGAGGTTAACAAACCATAGGCAGCTAGTCAAGTTCAACCCGTCATTTCCTGATTGAAGTAAACCCACTCGCACGACCCTTGACAGAGATCAACAAGGTCGCACGACTACCATAAATCAATCGCATCATATGCTTATGCAGATAAGCAGTAATCAGCTACCGCACACTACGCCTTGACAGAGGTCACAAACGCAGCGAATACTAACTATTACTTATCTGAAATGACGGAGGGCTACGACAGGTTTTTCAGAAAACCTTTTACGTAATGAACTTGATATCGTTGTAGAATCAAATGATTTAAAATGGATTGTTTTTGAGGCTTTTACTAGTTTTGCTAAAGAGGTCACTCCCGGTGAAGGGATCTCGGCTCTTTCCTTATTGAATAAGGTGCAGGATATTTCACAAATACCTCTATGCAAAACAAGAACTAGAAAAACAATCAAAAGACGAAACCGAGGGTTGTAGCATCTGCCAGTTATTGCTAAAGAGGTCACTTCCGGTGAAGGGATCTCGACTCTTTCCTTATCGAATAAGGTGCTGGATATTCTACACGGAATACCGCTATGCAAAGCAAGAACTAGAGCTACCTGTTTTTTTTGAAAATTCGATTCCACAACATCTTTAGGTTTATTTTATTTCATTAATCTCATTAATGAAGTCCCATCATTTTAAGTTACCTAAACATCACAGATAAATACAACGTACGCTTATGCCATCCGCATTCGCCTCGATGTCCCCTCGTGCACCGTTAGGTTAGGTAACTAACGGCAGAGCGGGGCAGTGCTAGCGCGGGTGTAAAACATAAGCAACGTCTATATAATATATCACATATACTATATCCTGTATTCATCTCATCAATATATCAAATGATCACATCATAGATATCGTAGCAGAATACAACATATGAAATATTAGATATACTAGGATTTCCGTGTTTTAAATTAAGCCTGTATAAAACACAGATTCCACGGTCGTGATGAATAGCCAAACCCACATCCCTAGACCCCTACGAGAGCACCAAGCAACCCTTCCAATTCTAGAGTTAGGAGACTCGGTCTCGACTCCTCGAGATGGTCTCCCATTGGACCCTAGAACCCGGTTACTTGTGCTCCCGGTCTTCGGTCTATCCTAATGCGGAAAAGTAAATAATATACAATGGTGACATCATCATCTACCCGGAAGTTCCCCAATAAAAGAATATTACATACAATGAATTTTACATGAATGAAAATAAAAACCCTCATCTCACATAAAACCCCCGGCTATTCAAACACGATGATCCAATATAACATATCCCAACAATACATAACATCACATGTCATCAACGTAAGTAAATATGCGCATCCCCATTGTCGTTGAAATATAGCAACGAAACCGGCGATACACCACATATTACACTTACAGTCGCAGAAAAGAAAGTGAAAAACTACAACAGTTGGAATCCGCAACCACCTTAGACATCACATGTCTAACCAAATGAATTCCTTAGACATCGCATGCCTAACAATTATAAACCCCGCATTTTAGTCTCGATATTGAAAACACTTTTTATTATCATGTCGGGTAATTCAACAAGATTCTCGACATCCTGATCGAATGCTCGTCGGAAACTTTAGTAGACGGCCGCACCCCGCGATGCTGTCGACGAAGTGCACTAAGGAGGAACACCGCTGCCGCGAGCACCCGAATGGATGCTTTTGGCGACGGGGTTCTCCTACAGTCACTTGGTCGGGGCTATGGGGCATGGCTATCTAATATTGTTACCCGACGAGTATCCGCGTACGCTACGTGATTGTAACGGACTTTTGATCGCATCAAAATCCCCTGGCAACCGATCAAATGAGACTAAACTGCTAGATTTATAAAATTCAAACTAGTTATCTCAAAATCCCATCACATAATATCCGGACGACGATAAACTCTTCGATCGATTCATCAAAGTCCCACAATTTCCTGACAGGTCAACACTTGAGCACAGTTTTAATAATACCCAGAATATGCCAAAGTACCTATGCACCAGCCGTAGAAGGGCAAACCCAAGCCTCACTCATGTCGTCACGGAACTACGGTAAACCTTAGGGTTTGACCGCGGTTCCGCGATCCAAAAATTCGAGTTAGGGTTTCATTCTTCTAGAGGGTTCATAGACTTACTTGCATGTTTTTCCGAATACGTTAAACTTGGAAAAACAGGTTTTTGACATTCGATCGAACATTTTAACCTCGTGTAGACAACATGCGAATAACCCGAAACAATGTTAAAACTACGAATACGAAACACTCCAAATTGCTTATACTGTAAGATTACATCACATGCAAAATTATCAAAAACAAACAACACCTGAAACATCAAAACCAAGTCACTGGAACACACAAAAAATTTCAGGGGGAGGGGCTCGGATTTGGCCGAGATCACACATGTCATGGCCGGCCAAAAAATCATGAAACCCCCTCAAATTTTCATAGTGTTCATGTTATATCCCATATAGCACTCTGTACTTGTTTAAAAATTTTTTTGACATTTATTTAAAACGACAGAAACTTCATTTTCCCTTTTCAAGTTTCGGAATATTTCGGTTTCGTAATTTTAACAAAATCCGTAAAAAATTTTAGCATGGCTCTGATACCACTGCAGGGTTACCTAGGACGGCAGTAAGGTATCGGGAGGCATCGTCCATGCCAAATTCAAAAAATTGTCGTTCTAGCTAACCCTAAACTATGGATCGTTAACTAGAAATCGACGGAAATGTAAATGCAAACACTTTGCAAGTATAGTGAGCAAGGAATACAACCTTTATAGACCGGTCCTTCACTTCAACAGCTCCATGTAGTAGTCCCTTCACTGCGATCGTGAACTCCGGACTCTAGAGAGGCTCCCATGAAGAAACGAACATGCTTGCTTCAAAATTTTCGAGGCCGAAGATGATCTACGTCGAGGAGACACTAACCCAAGCTATCTCTTCACTAATTACGGAATTAGTGAAGCAAACACCATATACTAAATGTCAAGTAGTAGAGGATGATGAAGTAGGAAGTGGGCTCACTTTAGATTTCATTTTCTCACATTTTTTCTCATACCTCCATTGAAGCTAGAAAGCTTTTTCAGGAAGAAGAAGAAGAATGAACTCATATGAAAAATAATGATACAAATGAATTATTGCAACAATGGGTGAGTTAAGCCCTCATGCCTAACTCATGTAGAGAATAAACGAAGGTCAAGGGTTAAGGTTGGGTTAACAAATATCTTAAGCAATGACAAACAAGTGGACTTGGTCAATGGTTATCAAGTGGGCACAAGAAATCAACCATGACAAATTCCAAATGTTTATTAAATACTTAATAATAAATATTAAACATAACATAAACCCTAGCATGGTACATGTCTCATACACCCATCTTGCATGTATCATCAAGCATGACACAATGATACGTACACAAATATATATCACATATATACACATGCACAATCCAAGTGAGAAAAGAATCATAAGTGAGATAATACTAGTTAATGTAATGTAATATATCTAATATATAATTATACATTAGATTATCAAATCAACTCTTGATTTAATAATCCGGCTATATCACATATATTCGACTAATATCATGTGTAACAACTTATCGAATCAACACTTGATCCGATAACCCGGCTATATCGCATATAACCGACCAATGTCACATTTCGCGAGAATAGAATATGGTATCTCATATCGTATTAATCTCGGTCCCGCACATATCACATATGTGTTCCTACTCCGTTTCGCTTGAGCCAGGAAACCCCTGTGTAGGACTCTAAAGACTCGTCAATACGCCGGCAGTAGGTGATGATCATATCAAACACCCACAAGCCGTAAGCGGTCTGCTAAACGTAACGGCCACCCGGGTATCGAGCGATCGGAAGATCAACAAGCAAGCCTGCTCACACTCCTGCGAATCTAATCAATAACACTACCGTATAGTCCGGTCTCTTCGTCTGATATGTCGCATATCTCGTCTAGGGGTGGTAAACGTCAGACCCCAGTAACTCAATAAGTCGTGCCGATATGAGGCTCATAACGGGTGAGAAACTACTGATAACACTTACCGGTATATCTCTGAAGCAGCCCTGGTCAGGGACTTCCTGTTATAGAAAATCGAGCACAGCGCAACATCAACTCCCAATACCGGGAGAGACGAAACCCCTCCTATCGCTTATTGCCTCCATGTGATTCGGGACTGTACCCAAAAGCCACCGTTTTGCACGTTCTCTCGAACATGGTAAGGTGGAAATCAAAGCACAGTGGGAATCACACAAGACTCTATGACGATCTCGGGTCTACAGACTAACCTGTACCAGTGTCACCAGAGAACTGCCATCTGACGTAAGGTATAATACCATCTGGGAGTTCTCGGCGAGTCCGTTCAGTGTACCCAGTCTCCACTGATCACCAGTATACTATCTCTGATGTCAAACACCAATGGATATGGGATCATCCATCGCCCACCTACATGGGTCGAGAAGCTATACGCTAGTCTACTCTGGTATATCGATGCCCTGTCTCGATACACCCACGACTAGGAACATTTGAAGGATGTACTTAGCGACTACACTGTCCCCACTAGTATGATCTGCATCATAATCCTGGTAGTCAAGTACTCATCCTAAAGGCTTTATCAACATGTAATATAGAGACAATCAGTATACATGTTAAGATAAAGAGCAACCAGATAGCATACTATTATGTCGAGCAAGAAAGTCCTCCATATATATGTCCAAGCATCCACTACAATATACATCGTATGTACAGTAATGGCCTCTAGGGCATACATATAACTAACAAAATCTGTATAGCTAGTACACGTATTTAATCGGAACTATGCATGTATCAAAATATGGCCATTAGATAATTTCGCCAGAACCAGGGAAACTCTCTGTATGGGACTCTAAAAACTTGACATTACGCCGGCAGTGAGTTACTAGATAAATCCATATCCACAAGCATATCAGCGGCACTAGCTGTAAGTAACGGCTACCCGGATATCTGTCGAAAGGAAAGCCGACGAGCAAGCTCATCCGAACTCCTACTGAGCCTATCTGCGACAATCTCCGTACAGTCCAGTCTTTTCGTCTAAGAGTATCGCATATCGGGTCTAGAGGTGGTAAACGTCAGACCCTAATAACCCGATAATTCGTGCCGATGTGATTCTTGACCAATCAGAGAAACTATTGATCTAACTATCAGTAAATCTCAACTGTGTTGGCCAAGGTCTTATGGTGCTGTTGGAGATAGTGCCCTCATAGTCAATTATTGGATCGCAGGTACATGATTGCAATGATTGCGGAGGACCTATCCCGGTAGGACAGTCTTACTCGAAATGATAGTATGCTATCTGGTTTGCCTTTATCAGTCGTGTACATGTTCAGGTGACTGATTGCATGTTACACTTTGATAGAGCCCTTAGGATCTTGCTTTACTACCAACAGTATGATGGCGATCATATACGTGAGAGTTGGGTAGTTTATATGCATATCCTTAATTGTGGTCCCTAGTCGTGGGAGTTTCGAGACAGGGCATCGATACTCCGGAGTAGACTAGTGTGTACAGTCGAGACCCCGACGAGGGGCGGTGGCCGGTCTCACAAGCCACTGGTGTCCGTTGGATCACTTAAGATGTATACAGGTGCTCATTGGGTTATGAGTACACCGGACAGGACTCGCCGGGAATCTGCTAGTTAGTATTATATCTACCGTCAGATAGCAGTTCCCTGGTGACATGTGTACAGGTTAGTTCATCGACCTGAGGTCGTCATTTGTCTCGTGTGAGTTCCCACTGTGCTTTGATTTCTACCCTACCACGGCTCAAAGGAGTCGTGCAAACAGGTAGCTTTTGGGTACAGTCCCGAGCCATATGGAGGCACGTGAGCGGATCGGCAGGGGATTCGTCTCTCCCGGTATTGGGGGCGAGGTCGTGCTGTGTCTAGGAGAGCCATTAAATAAATCCATGGCCATGGTAGGAGATTTACTGGTAGGTACTCCAGTAGTATCTCAGGGTGTATTGGGCTTCACTCCGACATGACTTATACTGCTATTGGGGGTCTGACGTTACTAGCCCCCTAGGCGGATATGCGATACTCATTGACGAACGGACCGGACTGTATATACATTGTCACTGTTAGGCTCAGTAGGGTTTTCCGGATGAGTGCGCTCATCGGCATCCCTTGAGGTCAGTCCATGGGCAGCCGTTACGCATTGCTAGTGCCGCTGACGGTTTGTGGTTAAACCCACTGCCAGGGTGCTGACGAGTCATTAGAGTCCCCCACAGACAGTTTCCCAAGTTCGGGCGAAACGTTGTAGAGGCCGTATGGTTTTATGGCAGGGTTCGGAAAATGCACGTGCGTTTACGCACGTGTTATTTTTCGGGCAGATAATACTGGTCGGCTTTGGTTTAAGCCGGATCCGAGTATTATATTGAGTAGGTATAATATCTTTGTCTTAGTTGCATTTGTATTCGGTCGTAATACAAATGCGGGTATATTTATACTGTTTCGGGGTTTTCCTGAAAGTCGTTTCAGGATCACTTTTGGAAGTTGCCAGTTTCCAGTTTTCTATCAGCCGTCTTTTAACATTCGGTTAAAGACGGATTTATCTTTTCTTCAGATATGATGAGTCGTGCTTCTAGAAGTTTCTAGATGAGGTGACTAGGATTATATGGTGTTGAGTTTTAATTGGATGCATTTAATGGTTCATTAATGCATGATGAGGTGTTTAGTGATTCATCCTTTATCATTAAAGCTTCTTGTTTTCTTAAAGATATTTTTAAAGTGAGAAGGTTTCTCTTGTGGTCACCCCCTCTCCTACGGTCACCTCCCTCTTGCTATATATGGCTTGCCCTCTCTCTCTCACACTCTCACTTGATGTTTCATTTTAGAGAGAAAAGATTATGATAGGTTTTATCGGTGTATGGAATTTCACAGTCCATTTCATTCCATCACCCGATTCCTTCGGCAACTTCATTAACCGTCCGTCCATAGCTTTGGACGGAACGAGACAAAGTCATCTACTCATTCTCTACATCAATCTTGGTCGTCTCTTTTAGCAAACTTGACGATCGAGTTGCCTCGAGTCAGAGGCGGGAGCCCGTTTAAAGAACCGATCATGTGGTGCCACCTCGACGAGGAGATCGGAGATCGACGAGATCGGAGCAGCCGCAACGGAGCGTGGGATGATGGTTGAAGAACGAAGGACTCGGATCGTTCGGTATAACATTCCTACACTCTTTACAGTTTGTTAGTTTAGCAATAATGGCAGATCCGGGTTAAAGTATACGATAGCGCCAGTTTAAAAGTTTTTGTTCCGCATTTGGTGTCTGTAGACGGCCGGGGCGCTAGCGTAGACTTACAGTGGTATCAGAGCCTCACCATTTTGCTATACTAACTTGTGCTAACGCGTTTAAAACATCGATCCGACCGGAAAACTAAAAACTGCAAATTCCTACCCGACAGTTTCTGTTGATTTTAAACGGTGTCAAAATTGATTTCTGAATATCTTAAAAATCCGTGCAGGGAATTCTAAGAGCCACGAAAAAATTTGGGGTTGTGATCCCTCCAAGCTGCCGCGGAAGGGCGGCCAAACCCATGGTTTGGCCGCGCATCCGCGGCCACGTGGGGAGCACGTGCTCCCAAATTTTTCCAGTGTGTTCTGTGTTGGATTTTGGGGTTTTTGGTATATATCATTTTGGCCCAGGTTTTGTTACTGTTCACCAGTAAGCAGTGGGGCCCACTTTTTGATATTTGGTCTTTGGTCGATCGAAATTTAAACACGTTAGTTTACAGTGCTTACATTATATCTCCGACCGGGAATGTCATTTGATCGGTAAACCGCGTTTAATTGCTATAGTTCTTTTAGACGGGTTTGCGAACGTGACATTCGCGTTGATGTTCTGTGTTGTGCTGTGATGTTGCGGATTTGTCGTGGTGGATAGCAGTGTGCAATGGTAGTACAGTTTGTGTTTATTTGTACATTTGATATTGCGGGGCGAGCGTCCAACTTGTGGACTGCCGTCACTGCCTGTTGTATAATATTCTTTTGGGGCACGACCAGGTTGCGGTCGATGTACCTATTGTACTATTTTTCATTACTGTACTAGGTTTTACCCCGCGACGGAGTGCACGGATAGCCGGGTTCGGGAAAGCAACGGGTCCGCATCTCATGGCTTTGAGAGGCAGAGGGACCCCACTTCAGAATTGGCAGACTATTCGTCGCACTCGTAGGGGGGTACAGGTTGACCCAAGGAGGGGTGCTCAATTTACCGGATTCCGTGAAGTGCCGGGTGTTCCATTCACTATACTGTGGGGGACTGCCTCGCTTCAGGTTTTGGCGGGTAACTTGCCGCACCCGTAGGGGTCTAGGTTTCATTGCACAGGCTATCCACACGACAGGGGAACGTCGGGTTTCAGCAGCGGCTCTGTGAAACTCGGGGATCCCAGATATCTGTATTGTTCTGTGTTGCTTATTACTTTTCTGTAATGTTGCATATTATCACGCCTGGAGCGATTATGTATATTGGTTTATATACTATTAGATGTTGTATATGTTTTACACCCGCGCTAGTCCAGTCCCCGCTCTGTCGTTAGTTAAGTAACCTAACGGGTAATGACGGGACCCAGTGACGAATGCGGATGGCATATACGTACATTTTATTTTCGTTCTTTTCTGGTGTGATTGATTGATGGGACTGCGTTGATTCTGATCAATGCAAAGTAAAACAAACCTATTTGAGTTGTTGGAACAATTTAAAAAGTGTTATTGCAAAGACGTTTTCTTTTGTTATGCATAGCGGTATTCAGTAGAATATCCTGCACCTCATTCGACGGGGCAAGGGCTGATATCCCTTCACCGGGACTGACCCCTTGGGCAGAAGTTTGCGTCAGAGTAATAACTTCACTATAGTCGATTACAAGTTGCTTTGCATAGCGGTATTCAGAGGAATATCCAGCACCTCATTCCACGAGGAAAGAGCCGAGATCCCTTTACCGGGAATGACCTCTTTAGCAAAAGGTTTTCGCCACTATATTTTAAAAAAAAAAGCTATCAGGTTCCTTCAGCGATATCAGGTTCACTACGCTAAAGGTTTTTCGCCAAAAACCAGCCGTAGCCCTCCGTCATTTCATATGGATGGTCAGTAGTATTCAAGCTATGTTGGTCTAGCCCTTAGCTAGGACATAGTGATTGGTAGCTGCTGGGGTGTTCACATGTTGCATAGATAGATGAGTTGGTTTGGGACAGTCGTACAGCCTTGTTGGCCCTTAGTCAAGGGCGAGTACGGGTGGGTTCAAATTAACAAGATAATGATGGGAAGAACTTGACATGTGACTTATGGTTTGGTGGCCCTTAGTCACGATCATAAGAGCATGGGGCAAAAACTATATCAGGAGTTTCTAAAGAAACTGAAACTTGCCGAGTATGCGCATACCTTCTGGAGTATGAGTAACGTGGATGCATTCCATCACGTTATCATGCGATGAGAGTTGGATCCTGATTCCCACTGATGAGTTGGTTTACTCTTCGGGTGATCCCGATTGATTCTTCTTTAGGTTTGGAGGAGAATTTGACAGGACAGTGGGAGGTTTCCGGATTAGATAAAATGATGACCATTCTGATCTAGGTTAGAGTGCACGCAGAGTGTTTCTTTTCTCTCTCTCTCTTTGGCAGCGACCTTTGACCGACCCTAGACTATGACTCAGTGACCAGGTTGACCGAACCTTCTTAAAATACTGGCTTTTGGATTGTCTATGTTGCATAAGTCATTGCCACTCCTTCTTTTACCCTTTGCATTTCTCAGAACACCCGTATTACTACGGATATCCACTTCCATTGGATAGATCCATCGTATGGTTATATACGAACTCGAAGGAACTTCTTCGGGGATGGATCAAGGTTCAGGAGAAATAGAATTGGTTTATTCAGTCGTCTTTTATTATCACCTTCTCTCAGGTTGCGAGAGCTCCTTGGTTTAGGAGAGTACACCTATTACGCTTATTGGATAGTCTTATTCCAAACCATAGGCTGGTGCCGAAAGGTAGGGAATGAAGAAAACCAATTAGCCTAAGTAGGGTGTGCAGAAGGTAATATGTAAAGACAAAATAAAGGGATTAGAAAGAGGGCAAAGTAAATTGCGACTGATATCATTCACGACCAAAACCGCGTACTTCATCGCCACTCCTATTTCACCTTTAAAAGAATAAGGTATTATTCAATTGTCTTTTATCGTCACCTTCTCTCGAGATGCGAGTACTCCTTGGTTTAGGAGGGTACACCTATTATGCTTACTGGATAGTCTTCTTCCAAACCATAGGCTGGTGCCGAACGGTAGGGAAGGAAGAAAACCATTTAGCCTAACGATGGTGTACAGAAGGTAACGACTAAAGACAAATAAAGGGATTTGGAGAGATGGCAATAAAATATACGGTTGAAGTCATGAATTGGATTATGGAAGAGGCATTACTATGAATACCAGGATACCCCTACGAAACATTTTTCATGTTTCAGTGCATTGTTAAGGAAAAACTGTTTTTCCCGATCAGACACTTACTCCAAGGGTATGTATTTATCAGGTTTCATTCTCATATCTGTATGGTTTTACAGATGATGAGTGGGAGTAAGATATTGGGAATTAGGTGATTATCCTCATTATATCGGAATTCGTTGTAATTGGTGATATTTGAGGAAATCGCCAGGGTACAGGTTTCCACCTACAACGCACAGGTTTTGAGTTGTTTAACTCAGCGGACTTATACAGAGTATTGTATGTTGTCCAAGTGTCCATCAGGATAAAGGGGTAGGTCCTCTTACTATGTTCTGTTTACTTATAACTTCTCTAGTATTTAGACGAGTGTTTCGTAGAAATACAAGGTCTAAGTTTTGAGAAGTTGTGGGTATAAGAATAAAGTAGAGAACCAGGTATCACAAGTATCGGGATTCTTCAAAGAGATCGAAGATGTAGATTCTTGTGATTGGTATTCAGATGATAGTGATGGTTTTGAGAAACGTGTTTCTCTTTCAGGTTACTCATAATTGGATGGATTCCTAAGTTGAGTAATGCTGATTAGCCTCTTTCCATTAAGTTGATATGCACTGGAGACAGATGCATGGATTGAATTTGGTTCCAATTAAATAAGTGCCAAAGTTTCTATATTGGATATAGAATGGATCGTACCTTAAAAGAAGTTAAGGTACGGGGAGTTGTCCAGCTTATGATTAAAACCAGACACTGGATAACTCAGGGCACGTTTCTGTAATGGCTGTTTGTGGGTTGACCCTGGTTATGACGAGGGTTGATATTCTACCATTTAGAAGATCAATAGTGATATTGTTCTTGACTTGCCACAGTTTTAGTAAAATGGATCTTTTTCAGAAAACAGTAGTGGGAGTATGGTAGAACTGGAAGTGATTCCAGAACCGCGAACGATTACGGAAAATTTAATAGGACCTATACATTCAATCAGGTTTGACATTCCAATAGCCACTCCGCAGGTATGGTAGGTAACCTCAGACACCCGAGAGGTACTTCGGTAGGCTCAAGGACGGTGACAGGGAGGTTCTTATCTACCCAGACTTGACACTACTGTTGTTCCAGGATATGAGACCCGGTAGGAGGGTTGTCGTAGTCAGTGGGAGCAGCGGAAGCATGGTGGGCAAGTAGCTTATGTCTATTTATAGACTAGAGCAGTTATAGCGGAGATAGATCATCTAATTTTGATGTGACAGTCATGGGTTTGACTTCAATCAGAATAGGGGATGGATCAGTTAAGAAGGTAGTAGGGTGTGATGTCATGGTATCTGGATGACATACACAGAGTAGGAAGTAAAATTCCTATACTACGATCAGTTGTACTGTGGTCGTCACACAGTTGTTTCTCCAGACAGGATATGGATATAATATTTGACATTCTGGTTTCTAGATCTATGGTTTTAGATCTGGATTTGGGTAATTTCCCAATGTGGGTACTTTGACAGATATTCTAATGGTTTTTGGAATAGCTGACTCCTACCATGGTGGTGTACCTGCAGGTGATGGAGTCACCCTCTCTAAAGGTGTCTTACAGACTAAAGGGGAGAGGGAAGTGCATGATTGGCAGATCACTTGCTTAGGCAATTGAGTCAATCATGAGATGTCAAGTACCACACCAAATGTTGGTTTTGCACTAGATGCAATAAGTTTGTATTAATCCAATCCTGGAGAAACATAAGGAAGCGGTTTTAGAACATTGGTACATGTTCTACGGATTTGATAACGGCAGCCTCTTTCGGGAGACGGTTATCATTCCAGGCTTCAAAGGTGACATGGATGACAGAGTGATTGTCAGAGTTTTAGTTTTCCCTCTGACGAAGGACAGTATTATGGACAGGTGGTTCCAGAGGATACTGTGGGTGGCATGGTGCCCGATACTGATTAGGTTCAGTGATCGATTCAGTCTAAGAAGTTTGGATATGGAGTTCATTTATGAACTAAGGTCCCATCAGATATCCAGACATATTCTAAGACAGGTACTACTCAATTCGGGAGATGTCTTTCTCCGCGAACTTGAGATTAAGAGAGATACAGAAAGAAACTTCTAGGCGGATCCACTCACCGAGGCTATTTCTCGAACACAATAGTTTTACAAACGGGCTTTGTGAAACTGATTAGTAGAGGAGTTGGATGTTCGGTTTCACACGGGCTGTGAGTAGTCGACATCGCAATATTAGCCTTGAGTGCAAGTTGGAGATAGTGCCCTCATAGTCAATTATTGGATCGCAGGTACGTGATTGCAATGATTGCGGAGGACCTCTCCCGGTAGGACAGTCTTACTCGAAATGATAGTATGCTATCTGGTTTGCCTTTATCAGTCGTGTACATGTTCAGGTGACTGATTGCATGTTACACTTTGATAGAGCCCTTAGGATCTTGCTTTACTACCAACAGTATGATGGCGATCATATACGTGAGAGTTGGGTAGTTTATATGCATATCCTTAATTGTGGTCCCTAGTCGTGGGAGTTTCGAGACAGGGCATCGATACTCCGGAGTAGACTAGTGTGTACAGTCGAGACCCCGACGAGGGGCGGTGGCCGGTCTCACAAGCCACTGGTGTCCGTTGGATCACCTAAGATGTATACAGGTGCTCATTGGGTTATGAGTACACCGGACAGGACTCGCCGGGAATCTGCTAGTTAGTATTATATCTACCGTCAGATAGCAGTTCCCTGGTGACATGTATACAGGTTAGTTCATCGACCTGAGGTCGTCATTTGTCTCGTGTGAGTTCCCACTGTGCTTTGATTTCTACCCTACCACGTCTCAAAGGAGTCGTGCAAACAGGTAGCTTTTGGGTACAGTCCCGAGCCATATGGAGGCACGTGAGCGGATCGGCAGGGGATTCGTCTCTCCCGGTATTGGGGGCGAGGTCGTGCTGTGTCTAGGAGAGCCATTACACAAATCCATGGCCATGGTAGGAGATTTACTGGTAGGTACTCCAGTAGTATCTCAGGGTGTATTGGGCTTCACTCCGACATGACTTATACTGCTATTGGGGGTCTGACGTTACTAGCCCCCTAGGCGGATATGCGATACTCATTGACGAACGGACCGGACTGTATATACATTGTCACTGTTAGGCTCAGTAGGGTTTTCCGGATGAGTGCGCTCATCGGCATCCCTTGAGGTCAGTCCATGGGCAGCCGTTACGCATTGCTAGTGCCGCTGACGGTTTGTGGTTAAACCCACTGCCAGGGTGCTGACGAGTCATTAGAGTCCCCCACAGACAGTTTCCCAAGTTCGGGTGAAACGTTGTAGAGGCCGTATGGTTTTATGGCAGGGTTCGGAAAATGCACGTGCGTTTACGCACGTGTTATTTTTCGGGCAGATAATACTGGTCGGCTTTGGTTTAAGCCGGATCCGAGTATTATATTGAGTAGGTATAATATCTTTGTCTCAGTTGCATTTGTATTCGGTCGTAATACAAATGCGGGTATATTTATACAGTTTCGGGGTTTTCCTGAAAGTCGTTTCAGGATCACTTTTGGAAGTTGCCAGTTTCCAGTTTTCTATCAGCCGTCTTTTAACATTCGGTTAAAGACGGATTTATCTTTTCTTCAGATATGATGAGTCGTGCTTCTAGAAGTTTCTAGATGAGGTGACTAGGATTATATGGTGTTGAGTTTTAATTGGATGCATTTAATGGTTCATTAATGCATGATGTGGTGTTTAGTGATTCATCCTTTATCATTAAAGCTTCTTGTTTTCTTAAAGATATTTTTAAAGTGAGAAGGTTTCTCTTGTGGTCACCCCCTCTCCTACGGTCACCTCCCTCTTGCTATATATGGCTTGCCCTCTCTCTCTCACACTCTCACTTGATGTTTCATTTTAGAGAGAAAAGATTATGATAGGTTTTATCGGTGTATGGAATTTCACAGTCCATTTCATTCCATCACCCGATTCCTTCGGCAACTTCATTAACCGTCCGTCCATAGCTTCGGACGGAACGAGACAAAGTCATCTACTCATTCTCTACATCAATCTTGGTCGTCTCTTTTAGCAAACTTGACGATCGAGTTGCCTCGAGTCAGAGGCGGGAGCCCGTTTAAAGAACCGATCATGTGGTACCACCTCGACGAGGAGATCGGAGATCGACGAGATCGGAGCAGCCGCAACGGAGCGTGGGATGATGGTTGAAGAACGAAGGACTCGGATCGTTCGGTATAACATTCCTACACTCTTTACAGTTTGTTAGTTTATCAATAATGGCAGATCCGGGTTAAAGTATACGATAGCGCCAGTTTAAAAGTTTTTGTTCCGCATTTGGCGTCTGTAGACGGCCGGGGTGCTAGCGTAGACTTACAGGTGCTGGCCAACTAAACACAGTACGATATCGACTACATATACCCGGAGGGAAGAATCCCCAACAAACGCTCACTGCTTCCATGTGGTTCGGGACAGTACCCAACTAAAACATGTTTGCGTGATTCAGTAGAGCCATGGTAGGGCAGTAATCTAAGTACAGTAATAACTCACACGAGACAAATGACGATCTCAGGTCAAAAGACTAACATGTACTCATGTCACTTGAGAAATGCTATCTAACGGTAGGTATAGTGAAAGGTTACGCTAACGCCCTGGCCATCATCCGTGCCCGATTGCGGAACAAATTTTTTTTCTATCGATGTAAACTTGGCGCCAGAATAACCCTAAACCGGATCAACCATAAACTTAACTATCAACAAAAGAAGCTATCTACTATGAAAAGAGTTTATAACAAGAGGCTCAAGTCCTTCGGATCTTCACTTCTCTCCCTTATCACGCTCCTAGTGGTCTCCACGATCGAGCTTGATCGACGGCTTCCTCATGTCAAAGATGATCCGCCCGAGAGTGTCTACTTTGGGCTCCTACATTTAAACTAACGTAACTAGGTTACTTAGTTTGCTAATCTAAGAAGCCTAGAGGATGTAGAGGGTGATGACAGATTGTTTTGTCTCAAGAACCCTAGGTTTCTCAACACATAGGACAATTAGGGTTTGAGATAGAAGAAGAGAAGCTTGAAGGAGATGAGAGTGTTGTAGAGAGCAACCCAAGAAAAATTGAGTGAAGAATGGCTAAGTCTTGTGACTAATAAAGCAAGCATGCCAAAGATAATAATAAAAAATTATCTTCACCGCAAAATATCTAGATATTTTCTACAAAATATCGAGATGCCACCTTGCCTCAATAGTAACCCATGACTCACTAAGTGAGTTAGCTATGCTTCACTTAATAAAAGTCAACACCTCATACCTCCACCTTATTAACCATTTAAATAAATGGTTAAAACAAATAATGAAGTTTCTTCTTCTAGAAGCACTCTTGTAATAAATTACAAGAACGTCCCTCACCATATATACATACCCGTATCCGTATTCCGAAAAATACGAATACAAAAGAGACGAAAATAATCCAACAATATAATACTAGGATCCGGCTTAAACGAAAGCCCGTTAGTATTATTCGCCCGAACATCATACGTGCACAAGTACACGTATGTGATCGAACCCTGCCGTAAAACCATACGGCCTCTATATCGTTTCTCCCGAAGCAGAGAAACCCTCTGTGTGGGACTCTAAAGACTCGACATTACGCAGGCAGTGCGTTACTGGATAAATCCATAACCACAAGCACGTCAGCGGCAAAAGCTGTACGTAACGGCTACTCGGGTACCTGTCGAAAAGGAAAGCCGAAGAGAAAACTCATCCAGATCCCTACTGAGCCTATCCGTGACAATATCCGTACAGTCCGGTCTCTTCGTCTAAGAGTATCGCATACGGGATCTAGGGGTGGTAAGCATCAGACCCTAATAACCAGATAATTCGTGCTGATGCGGCTCAGGACCCATCCGGGAAACTACTGATCAACCTATCAGTAAATCCTAACTGCCTTGGCCAAGATCTTATGGTCCTGACTAATCGAACACAGTGCGATATCAAATCCCAATACCTGGAGAGACGAATCCCTGACAATCTCTCACTGCCTCCATGTGGCTCAGGATTGTACCCAACCAAAACCTGTTTGAATGACTCAGTAGATCCATAGTAGGGTAGTGATCAAAGCACAGTGGGAATTCACACGAGACAAATGACGATCTCAGGTCCAAAGACTAACCTGTACACATGTCACAAGAGAACCTCTATCTGACGATAGGTATAATACCATCTAGAGGTTCTCAGCAATTCCGTCCAGTGTACTCACTCCTAGTGAGCACCCGTATACAATCTTAGGTGATCACACCAATGGTTGTGGGACCAACTACCGTCCCTCGTCGGGATCTATAAATGTACACGCAAGTCTACTCTGGAGTATCGATGCCCGATCTCGATACTCCTGCGACTTGGTACATTTAAGGATGTGCTTATAGACTACCCAGCTCCCACAAGTATGATCGCCATCACAACGCAGGCAGTCAAGCAAGATCCTACGGGATTTATCAACATGTAACCGCAATATGCAATAATGTGTATAACATATGCCATGTTAAGATAAAGTGAAACCATAATAGTATACTACTATATCAAGTCTTTATCAATATTTGCAAGATGGATAAAGCATCAATAAAAAAAATACACATATCCTGATAAAGAGAACTGAAATAATATACTATATAACTGAGCAAGATCGTCCTGTACATACATATCCCTAGCATTCATATGTATACATATACAATAATGGACTCTAGGGAATACATATCCAACAATCTCCCACTTGTACTAAAGGCCAATTATTGGCGTATCGAATACCCAACGTCCGCTCTATGGCCAGCTACTTGCGTACCGCATACCCAACATCTCAAAAAGTCGCTTGAACTGCGCTTGAGGGAGGGCCTTTGTAAATGTATCCACCATATTCTCTTTTGTATCCACTCTCCGGACCTCTATCTCATGGCGATCTATGATCTCCCTGATCAGGTGATATCTCCTTAAGATGTGTCTGGATTTCTGATGGGACCGTGGTTCCTTCGCTAAAGTTATAGCCCCATTATTATCGCAATACAAAGGTATCGGATCAACAATGGACGGAACTCTTGAAGTTCAGTAATGAACTTCTTCATCCAGACCGCTTCTTTTGCGGCATCGCTCGCAGCAATGTACTCATCCTCCATCGTCGAGTCTGCGACGGTATCCTGTTTGGAACTCCTCCAACACACCACCCCTCCGTTGAGGGTAAACACAAAACTCGAGACAGACTTGTTGTCATCCTTGTCACTCTGGAAGCTTGAATCGGTAAATGACTCGACCTTGAGGTCTCAATTACTGAAAACCAAGAACATCTTCTTATTCCTTCTCAGGTACTTGAGAATGTTCTTCACTGCTGTCCAGTAGTTCTCACCTGGGTTCGACTGATACCAGCTCACCACGCTTAGTGTGTAAGCTACAACTGGTCTTGTACATAACATCGTATACATTATAGATCCTACCGCTGAAGCGTAGGGTACAGTGCTCATGCGAACCCTCTCCTCATCGGTCTTGGAAGACATCTTCTTGGAGAGGGTGATTCCGTGCAATGCGGGTATGTTACTGCGCTTGGAATCTTCCATACTCAATCTCTTTAGTACGATCTCTATGTACCTGGACTGCGAAAGTCCCAGTAATCTCTTGGATCTATCTCTGTAGATCCTGATCCCCAGAATGTACGAGGCATCACCCAGGTCCTTCATGGAGAACCTTTGTGACAAGAACATCTTGACCGATTGTAGCATAGGAATATCGTTTCCTGTCAAAAAAATATCGTCCACGTACAAGACTAGGAATACGAAAGATCGTCCTACAATCTCTTATAAATACACGACTCATCCTCGTTCTTGATGAAGTCAAATTACTTGACTGTTTCATCAAAACGGATGTTCCAGCTCCGTGATTCGTACTTCAATCCATAAATTGATTTGAGCAACTTTCACACCTTCTCGCTGCTCCCATTGTCTACAAAACCTTCTGGCTGATCCATATAAACGCACTCTTCTAAACTACCGTTCAGAAAATCCGTTTTTACGTCCATCTGCCAGATTTCATAAGCATGGAAGGCAGCAATGGCAAGTAGGATCCGAATTGATTTGAGCATAGCCACTGGAGAAAAAGTTTCGTCATAGTCCAATCCTGGTCCTTGAAGAAAACCTTTTGCAACAAGTCTAGCCTTATAGGTTTCCACCTGCCCATCTACGCCAATCTTCCTTTTGTAGATCCATTTGCATCCAACGGATTTTACCCCAGGTGGAGCAACTTCCAAGATCCACACCTTATTGGTGTACATGGACTCCATTTCGGATTGCATAGCATTCAGCCACTTATCAGAGTGCATACTGATAATGGCCTGCCTGAAATGTTAGTGTATATGCCCTAGAGGCCATTACTGTATCATACTAGTTTGTATATTACTTGATGGAAGCTTAGGATATTCACAGTTGTATAGACAATCTTGCTCAAAACGGTAGTATGCTACTTGGTTTGTTTCTACTTCAATATGTGCATGTGTTTCTTTTAGCATATCGCTTATACATATTAGTAGAGCCCTTAGGATCTTTGCTTCATTACCAGCGTTGTGATGACAGTCACACTCGTGGGGGCTGGGTAATCTATAAGCATATCCTTATACAGGTCCCTAGTCGTAGGACTATCGAGACAGGGCATCAATACTCTGGAGTAGACTAGCGTATGCGCTTCTCATCCCAACAGGGGAGATGGTCTGTCCCACAGCCATCAGTACGTCGTACTGGAGATAGTATGCGGGTGCTCGTTAGGTTACGAGTACACTGGACAAGACTCGTAGGGAACTGATGGTTGGTATTATACATATCGTCGGTTATCAGTTCCCAGGTGACATGAGTACAGCTTAGTCCGCTGACTTGACATTGTCACTTCGCCTCGAGTGTGTTCCCACTGTACTTAGATTACTACCCTACCACGGCTCAAAGGAGTCGTGCAAACAGGTAGTAGTTGGGTGCAGTCCCGAACCACTTGGAGGCAGTGGCGGTTAGACAGGATTCGTCTCTCCCGGTATTGGGGGTTGACATCGCACTGTGTCTAGGAGAGCCATTACACGAGTAGTCCCTGGCCAGGGCAAGCGAGATATACTGGTAGGTTTCCAGTGTTATCTCAGGGTGTTCTGGGCTTCACTCCGACACGACTTGTACCGCTTTTGGGGGACTGATGTTCACCACCCCCTAGGCCCGCCATGCGATGTATCAGACGAACAGACCGGACTGTACGGAGATTGTCACATACAGGCTCAGTAGGAGTTCGGATGGGTTTACCTCATCGGCCTTCTTATCGACATCTACCTCGGGACCGTTACGTACAGCTAGTGCCGCTTGCGGTCTGTGGTTAAACCCACTGCCAGCGTAGTGTCGAGTCTTTAGAGTCCCACACAGAGAGTTTCCCTGCACTGAGCGAAACGTGTAGAGGTCGTATGGTTTTACGGCAAGGCTGCGATCACTTACGTGCACTTGTGTGTGTATGCTGTTCGGGCAGGCAATACTAGTAGGCTTTGGTTTAAGCCGGATCCTAGTATTGCACGGATGGATTTATTTTGTCTTCTGTGCATTTGCATTCTACGGAATGCGGATGCAGGTGTGTATGCACAGTTTTGAGGAGCGATAAAGGAGGTGGTGCCCCATTAGGGTTTTGGCAGTTGGTTCGGCCAAAACCATTATGTGGCAGGCTCATTAGGGTTTTGACAGTTGATTCGGTCAAAACCATTTTGAGGCGGACTCATTAGGGTTTTGGCAATTTGTTTGGCCAAAACCATTATGAGCCGGAGACATTATTTTACTAATCCTTTTTGTGATAATTTTGTGATGGCTAATTGCATTGACCATTTGACCACCATGACCTCTCTTGACTTTGTTGACCCGTTGACCGGTGTTGACCATTGACCTTCATGAGAGGTCTACACTCTTCTTTGGATTTTCTTTTTCTTTTGATTATGAAAATGGTCAATTCAATGTAGCATCAACTTTATCATGATAGGATTGGTAATGATGTTGTTTTATTATTATTGCAACCATGGTGCCTTTTTTCTTTAGTTGATAATTTCATTTCTCTTTTCTCATTCTCTCTCTTGCAAATGAGAAGAAAGAAAGAGAGCTCCATGGTTGCTTGATCTCCTTCATCTTCCTCCTCTTGAAATATTCTTTTGATCTCATGTGTTGAGAGATAAAGAATCCACATAGACAAATACTTCCACCAACCTCCTCTACATAACCTAGGACTTCAAGACTAGCGATCTTGTTGCCCTAGTTGCCTCGGCTCGAGGTGGAGGTCGGTGTACATCTCTCGGGTGGATCGTCTTCGACTCAAGAAGGCCGCGGAGGTGACAGAGATCCGGATCGACCCTCGGAGCGTGGATGGACGTGCCGGACAGCGGAGAGAAGACCCGAAGGACCGGTTTCGTGAGGTATATTTTCTACGGCATAGTAGTTAACGCCTCTCGTAGTTTGTTAGTTTCTAGTTTAGTAAAGATCTGGCTTTTAGTCCATGTTGCCTTTGCGCCAAAATAATTGTTTTTCGCCGTTTCCGCCTCCCTGTAAGAACCGGGGTGAGCAACGTGGACTTACAGTGGTATCAGAGCCTAGCTAAACATAAACTAGCAAGTTAGCAAAGTGTTAAGAATATCGATCGGAAAAAAAGTCGCAAAACACGCCCGATAAAACCAAGTTTCTGTCGAATTTTTATACTGCTCTAAAAATGATTTAACATACATGAAATTCGTCTCAGGGTTTTGTAAAAACACAGCCCAAAAACGGTCCACTGAGTCGGTCAAAGCGCCGCGGTTCCGCGGCAAGAACATGCTTCTTGCCGCGGATCCGCGGCTGAGTTGACTCGGCCGTGGACCAGGTTTTGTGCAGTGTTTTAGTTTGGCTATTTTGGGATTTTTAATGCATGTTGTTTCTGCCCAGATTTTCCAGAGAGCAAATTGACTTTTGGGGTGGTCACAAATCCGTATTTTGATCGATATTCCGTACACTTTGGCTAATGAATATTTTCTGTGATGTGTTATATGTATTGAACGTCCGCTAATCGCTATACGTCGATTAGTGGGGGTTATACATATTTGTGATCTGTAATGTTGTTGGTTTCTGGATATGAACTCGGTGGATTTTCGCGGATGAATAGCCGGGGTGGATGTGAGATGAGAGTTTTTTTTTCTTTCATTCATGTAAAATTTGTAAATTGATGTAATATTATTTGTTTGGCCGCACAACCGGGTCGGGGTTGTAGCCGTCATTGTATAATTTCTTTTTACTGTTTTTGCTCCTAGGATAGACCCAAGGTGGGGTGCACAAACTACCGGGTATCTCGAAGTGACGAGTGGCCTACTCACGGTGTTAAGGGAGGTTGCTTCGCTTCGGGTACTTGGCGGGTAGTTTGCCGCACCCGTAGGGGTCTAGGGTAGGGTTTGGCTATTCATCGCGACCGTGTAATCCGTTCTTCGTTACAGGCTCGTACTAATTGCGGATTCCTAGTATATCCATTGTATTCATCTGTGATCTGGGATGACTATCATTGCATGTGACGAATGTTTATATATATCTATATGATATCTATTTAGGCGTTGCTTATGTTTTGCATCCGCGCTAGTCCAGCCCCCGCTCTGTCGTTAGTTAAGTAACCTAACGGGTGATGACGGGACCCCGTGGCGAATGCGGATGGCATAAGCGTACGTCATATTTTTGTTGTTTTCTGCAATGGTAGGATTAAATGATGGGACGCATTGGAATTAATGCAAGTAAATAAACCAAGTAAAAGTCGTTGGAACACTTTCAAAACCACTCGGTTCTTTTCAAAAGACGAGCTTTTAAACGCGGAGCTTGAACCACTCCTTTTAAAAAGCTATCAGGTTCCTTCGATTATATCATGTTCACTACGTTCACGGTTTCGCCAAAACCATTCGTAGTTCTCCGTCATTTCAGTTAAATAGTCTGTAGTATTCAAGTTATGTATTTTGACCTTCGCCAAGGCATAGTGATTGGTAGCTGCTGAATATTTATCTATAGCATAGATAGATGCGTTGGTTTGGGACAGTCGTACTACTATTTTGGCCTTCGTCAAGGGTATGTACGGGTGGGTTCAAATTAACCTGGACAATGACGGGTAAAACTTGACATGTGACTTATGATATGTTGGCCTTCGTCAAGGTCATAAGAGCATGGGGAAAAAATCCACATCGGGAGTTTCAAAAGAACTGAAACCTGCTAGCGCTGCATACTATTTGGAGTGTGATGATTCTGGTAGGATTCCTTCAGTTTTGTCACACGATGATATTTGGATCCCGATCCTACTGTGAGTATATGCTACTCCTCCGGAACTTTCTCGCTTAACGATCAATGCTATAAACCAAGTAGGTGTCTAGAAAGGTGTTAGCGGGGCTACGCCCACAGGGAAAAGAGGTTATTTAATTAAGGAACTTCGCGAAAGCGTTGGAAAACCTCCCTCGAAGTACCAACACCAGCCTGGCTGAACGGTTAAGCAAGTATTGTACGGTGAGATTGATCCCGACTAATTCTTCCTTTATGGTTTGAGGAGGGATTCGAGAGACAGTGGGAGCCATCCTGTTTAGATAAATTAAAAACCAATCTAAACTTGCAAGAGCATCATGCTAAAGTGTTTTCTTCTCTCTCTCTTAACTGCAGCGACCCAGTGACCAGACATAGGTTACATCTAGATAATAAAATGACTGAATCTGACTGTTTTGACTGGCAAAGGTCTGTCCAGATGTCCATTGCTCATGACAAGCTGGGACACCTCTTAACTAATCCAACCCCTGCCGTCTCAGGTTCAGTTTCCCCTGTCACGGATATTGATATCCGTAGGACATCGGAAGAAGTCTGTGCGAAAGCCAAGTGCCTCGTGTTGGCCTCAGTTGATGGTGCAAACCAGAGGCAGCACGAGAAGATGGACTTAGTTTCTATCTTCCTCCATAACAAAGATTTATATGGAGAGAAATCTCGTATCGCAAGATATGAGACCTCGAACGAATTGCTTCCAGCGAGGTTGGCTATCGGGTCATCTGTAGGGGGCAACGTCCTTACAGAGACCAGCTCTTTTGAGCTCTCGGACCTGAAGACCACGTTGAAGAACGGGTCAGATACTAACTTAGTTCAACAGTCTCTACCTACTACCCTGAAAGAAACCAGGGAAGTAGAAAGAAAGAGAAGGGCAGATGTTTCGGGACTAGATGTAGTAAAAGAGGAATGTTCCTATTGTTACAGGAATGAACATTGGCAGAAGGATTGCAGGGCTTGCAAAGCCAGTAGCTAGAATTCGAAGCATGTTGTGGCTTCGGCTTCGGGTGTGTTTGTGATAGAGAACTATATGTTAGTTAACCCTACTTCCTGGGTATTGGATACCGGATCAGGATCTCATATCTGTAATTCGTTACAGGCTCTGAGAAACCGTAGGGTTATCAGGAAAGGTGATATGACGCTCAGGGTTGCTAACGAAATGAGCATGTATGCTGAATCCGTAGGGGAATATCATCTAGGAATGACAACTGGACAGATATTGATTCTGCGCGACTGTTTTTATGTACCAGGTGCGACTTGTAACATCATGTCTGTATCCTTACTTTCTAAGGAAGGATGTGATTTTACTTTTGTAAGCGATGTAGTAAACATCCACCTAAATCAAGTTCTGATTGGGTCAGGTACATTGAAAAACGGTATATACGTTTTGAATCAAGCTCAGGTCTTCAGTGTCCAGAACACACTTAAAAGAAAGTCTCCGGAATTAAATCAGGCTTTCTTATGGCAATGTAGACCGGGTCACATTAATGAAACACGATTGACAAAGTTACATAAAAAAGGATACTTGGATCCGTTCGAGTACCAGTCTTATGCCACTTGTGAATCTTGTCTCATGGGAAAGATGACAAAGACTCCGTTCACTGGACACTGAGTAAGAGCGAGCGAGCTCTTGGGACTCATACACAGTGATGTGTGTGGTCCAATGTCTACAAATGCGCGAAGTGGTTATTCATACTTCATTACTTTCACAGATGATTTCTCTAGGTATGGGCATGTCTTCCTCATGAAGCACAAATCCGAGGCCTTTGAGAAATTTCGGGAATACAAGAATGAAGTTAAAAAACAAACAGGAAAAAGTATCAAGACACTGAGATCTGATCGAGGTGGTGAATACTTGAGTGCCGAGTTTCTGGGCTACTTGAAAGAGAATGGAATTCTCTCTCAGCTTACTCCTCCATACACACCACAACACAACGGTGTATCGGAGAGGAGGAATCGAACCCTATTGGATATGGTTCGTTCCATGATGAGTAAGGCTGAGTTGCCGCGATCCTTCTGGGGTTATGCACTAGAATCAGCTGCATATCTCTTGAACAAGGTTCCCTCCAAGACTGTGCCTACCACACCATATCAGATGTGGTGTGGGAAGAAACCCCATCTTCAATATCTGAAGATATGGGGATGTCCAGCTTTTATAAAAAAGCAGCATGCGGACAAGCTCGAGGCACGCTCAGTACTGTGTAAGTTTGTGGGATGCCCAAAGAACTCCAGGGGGTATTTCTTCTATTACGCAGAGGAACAAAAGGTTTTTGTTTCTCGTCATGCCCACTTTCTGGAACACCAGTTTTTAGAGAAAGGTGAAAGTGGGAGCGTAGTAGAACTGGAAGAAATTCCAGAACCACAAGCTATTACTGAAAGCTTGGAAGATCCGGAAGGATCAGGAGAACCGGACATCCCAGTGCCACTCCACAGGAGTAGTAGGCAGCCTCATCCGCCCGAGAGATACTACGGTTTTCTCATAGACGGGGATAGAGATGATTGCACTATGGATTATGGTGAGCCTACTAACTTCCAGCAAGCCATTCAGAGCGGTGACTTGGTAAAATGGCTGGATGCAATGCGGACCGAGATGGAGTCCATGTACACCAACAAAGTTTGGACTTTGGACTTTGCTCCATTAGGGGTAAAACCCGTAGGCTGCAAATGGATCTTCAGAAAGAAGATTGGTGTAGATGGGCAGGTGAAACCTATAAAGCTAGACTTGTAGCAAAGGGTTTTCGTCAAAGACCTGGTTTGGACTATGATGAGACCTTTTCTCCAGTGGCTATGCTCAAACCCATTCGGATCCTTCTTGCCATTGCTGCCTTCCACGATTATGAGATCTGGCAGATGGACGTAAAGACGGCTTTCCTAAATGGAAATTTGGAAGAGTGCGTCTTTATGGATCAGCCGGAGGGATTCATTCAGAGTGGGAGCAGCGGTAAAGTGTGCAAGTTGCTCAAGTCCATCTATGGACTGAAGCAGGCATCGCGGAGTTGGAACATCTGCTTTGATGATACTGTCAAGGAATTCGACTTTATCAAGAACCCAGATGAACCATTCATTTACAGTAAGATTGTAAGGAGAACTGTGGTATTCCTCGTCTTGTACGTGGATGACATTCTCCTAATAGGAAATGATATTCCTATGCTACAGTCAGTCAAAGGATTCTTGTCACAGAGGTTCTC
Source organism: Agapanthus africanus (assembly GCA_030015575.1). NCBI lineage: Eukaryota > Viridiplantae > Streptophyta > Magnoliopsida > Asparagales > Amaryllidaceae > Agapanthus > Agapanthus africanus. The sequence continues at coordinate 474,785,835 of CM057339.1, read as the reverse complement.
CATGAAGGACCTGGGCGATGCCAACTACATTCTGGGGATCCAGATCTATCGTGATAGATCTAAGAGGATGTTGGGACTTTCACAGTCAAGGTACATCGACACCATACTGAAAAGGTTCAGTTTGAAAGATTCCAAGCGCGGTAATCTACCGGCTTGTCACGGAATCACCCTCTCCAAAGAGATGTCTCCTAAGACTGATTTGGAAAGGGCTCGCATGTCATCTATACCCTACGCATCTGCGGTAGGCTCTATAATGTATGCGATGTTATGTACCAGACCAGATGTAGCATACCCATTGAGCGTAGTAAGCCGGTATCAGTCGGACCCAGGGGAGAAACACTGGATAGCGGTAAAGAACATTCTCAAGTACCTGAGAAGGACTAAGGAGATGTTCTTGGTGTATGGCGGAAAAGACCTCCAGATCGAGGCCTTTGCTGACTCCAGCTTCCAGAGTGACAAGGATGACTCCAAGTCCATGTCGGGTTATGTCTTTACCCTCAATGGAGGGGCGGTTTGCTGGAAGAGTTCCAAGCAGGAGACCGTTGCTGACTCAACTATGGAAGCGGAGTACATAGCTGCTTGCGATGCCGCAAAGGAAGCTATTTGGATGAAGAAGTTCCTCATGAAGCTTCAGGTGGTTCCTACCATTGTTGATCCAATACCGCTGTATTGCGACAACAATGGCGCTATAGTTTTAGCGAAGGAACCCAGGTCCCATCAGAAGTCCAGGCACATTTTGAGGCGGTACCACCTGATCAGGGAGATCGTAGATCGCCGGGAGATCGAGGTGAAGAAAGTTGATTCAGAGAATAACACTGCAGATCCACTCACGAAGGCCCTACCCCAGACTCAGTTCGAGCGGCAGATCGAGATGATAGGTCTTCGATACGCCAGTACACGGCCTTAGCGCAAGTGGGAGATTGTTAGTGTATATGCCCCAGAGGCCATTACTATATCATACTAGTTTGTATATTACTTGATGGAATCTTGGGATATTCACAGTTGTATAGACAATCTTGCTCAAAATGGTAGTATGCTACTTGGTTTGTTTCTACTTCAATATATGCATGTGTTTCTTTTAGCATATCGCTTATACATATTAGTAGAGCCCTTAGGATCTTTGCTTGATTACCAGCGTTGTGATGACAGTCACACTCGTGGGGGCTGGGTAATGTATAAGCACATCCTTATACTGGTCCCTAGTCGTAGGACTATCGAGACAGGACATCGATACTCCGGAGTAGACTAGCGTATGCGCTTCTCATCCCAGCAGGGGAGATGGTCTGTCCCACAGCCATCAGTACGTCGTACTGGAGATAGTATGCGGGTGCTCGTTAGGTTACGAGTATACTGGACAGGACTCGTAGGGAACTGATGGTTGGTATTATACCTATCGTCGGTTATCAGTTCCCAGGTGACATGAGTACAGCTTAGCCCGCTGACTTGACACTGTCACTTCGCCTCGAGTGTGTTCCCACTGTACTTAGATTACTACCCTACCACGGCTCAAAGGAGTCGTGCAAACAGGTAGTAGTTGGGTGCAGCCGCGAAGCACTTGGAGGCAGTGACGGTTAGACAGGATTCGTCTCTCCCGGTATTGGGGGTTGACATCGCGCTGTGTCTAGGAGAGCCATTACACGAGTAGTCCCTGGCCAGGGCAAGCGAGATATACTGGTGGGTTTCCAGGGTTATCTCAGGGTATTCTGGGCTTCACTCCGACACGACTTGTACCGCTTTTGGGGGACTGACGTTCACCACCCCCTAGGCCCGCCATGCGATGTATCAGACGAACAGACCGGACTGTGCGGAGATTGTCACATACAGGCTCAGTAGGAGTTCGGATGGGTTTACCTCATCGGCCTTCTTATCGACATCTACCTGGGGACCGTTACGTACAACTAGTGCCGCTTGCGGTCTGTGGTTAAACCCACTGCCAGCGTAGTGTCGAGTCTTTAGAGTCCCACACAGAGAGTTTTCCTGCACTGAGCGAAACGTGTAGAGGCCGTATGGTTTTACGGCAAGGCTGCGATCACTTACGTGCATTTGTGTGCGTATGCTGTTCGGGCAGGCAATACTAGTGGGCTTTGGTTTAAGCCGGATCCTAGTATTGCACGAATGGATTTGTTTTGTCTTCTGTGCATTCGCATTCTACGGAATGCGGATGCAGGTGTGTATGCACAGTTTTGAGGAGCGATAAAGGAGGTGGTGCCCCATTAGGGTTTTGGCAGTTGGTTCGGCCAAAACCATTATGTGGCAGGCTCATTAGGGTTTTGACAGTTGATTCGGTCAAAACCATTTTGAGGCGGACTCAATAGGGTTTTGGCAATTCGTTTGGTCAAAACCATTATGAGCCGAAGACATTATTTTACTAATCCTTTTTGTGATAATTTTGTGATGGCTAATTGCATTGATCATTTGACCACCATGACCTCTCTTGACTTTGTTGACCCGTTGACCGGTGTTGACCATTGACCTTCATGAGAGGTCTGCACTCTTCTTTGGATTTTCTTTTTCTTTTGATTATGAAAATGGTCAATTCAATGTAGCATCAACTTTATCATGATAGGATTGGTAATGATGTTGTTTTATTATTATTGCAACCATGGTGCCTTGTTTCTTTAGTTGATAATTTCATTTCTCTTTTCTCATTCTCTCTCTTGCAAATAAGAAGAAAGAAAGAGAGCTCCATGGTTGCTTGATCTCCTTCATCTTCCTCCTCTTGAAATATTCTTTTGATCTCATGTGTTGAGAGATAAAGAATCCACATAGACAAATACTTCCATCAACCTCCTCTACATAACCTAGGACTTCAAGACTAGCGATCTTGTTGCCCTAGTTGCCTCGGCTCGAGGTGGAGGTCGGTGTACATCTCTCGGGTGGATCGTCTTCGACTCAAGAAGGCCGCGGAGGTGACAAAGATCCGGATCGACCCTCGGAGCATGGATGGACGAGCCAGACAGCGGAGAGAAGACCCGAAGGACCGGTTTCGTGAGGTATATTTTCTACGGCATAGTAGTTAACGCCTCTCGTAGTTTGTTAGTTTCTAATTTAGCAAAGATCTGGCTTTTAGTCCATGTTGCCTTTGCGCCAAAATAATTCATTTTCGCCGTTTCCGCCTCCCCGTAAGAACCGGGGTGAGCAACGTGGACTTACATGAAACTAGCAGGATCATCTTCTTCCAAGATGCAATCCTCTCGATCCCCGTCTATGAGAAAACCGTAGTATCTTTCGGGCGGATGAGAAATCCTATTAGATCTGCGGAGTGGCTGAGGCTCGTCCGGGGTTTTTGAATCTTGAGGTTCCACTAATTCTTCAGTTTGAGTTTGTCGTTGCTGAATTTCTTCCAGTTCTACCGGACTCCCACTTGTTTCTTTTGCAAGAAATTACCACTCTAAAAAGGTGGCGTGGTGAGATATAAACACCTTCTGTTCCTCGGTGTGGTAGAACAGATATCCTATTAAATCCTTAGGATATCCTACAAATTTACATAAAACTGAACGTGCCTGAAGTTTGTCCGGATTTTGTACTTTAACATAGGCCGGACAACCCCATATCTTAATACGTTTAAGATATGGTCTTTTACCATTCCATATCTCGAACGGTGTCTTAGGCACTGATTTGGATGGAACATCATTCATCAGATATGCCGCTGTCAAAAGCGCATGTCCCCAAAATGAAAGAGGCAACTCGGCGTCACTCATCATGGAGCGAACCATATCCAATAGGGTACAATTCTTCCGCTCTGATACACCGTTGTACTGCGGTGTATACAGAGGAGTAAGCTGAGAGAGAATACCATTCTGTTTTAGAAAGTCCTGGAATTCCGTGCTTAAGTACTCCCCTCCTCTATCAGATCGGAGGATCTTGATACTTTTGCCAGTCCGGTTCTCCACTTCGTTTCTGTATTCTTTGAATTTCTCAAAAGCATCATATTTGTGTTTCATAAGATACACATACCCGAACCTAGAGAGATCGTCAGTGAATGTGATGAAGTATGAGAATCCACCCTTTGAATGTATAGATATTGGACCACACACATCACTGTGTATGAGTCCCAAGAGCTCTGCTGCTCTTTCTCCGTGTCCGGTGAACGGAGATTTGGTCATCTTTCCCTTGAGACAGGACTGACAAGTTTCATAAGATGAAAATTCGAACGTATTCAAATATCCATCCTTATGCAATTTACTCAGTCTTTTCTCTCCGATATGACCAATTCTACAATGCCACAAGTAGGATTCGTTCGTATCTGAACTCTTCCTCTTGCGTGTGTTTTTTACATTGAAAACTGTGTTTTGTACATTGAAAACTGTGTTTTGTAGAACATAGATACCATTATACAATGTACCTTCTGCAACCAATACCTGATTAAGGTAAATGTTCATGATATTTCTATCAAGAACAAACTTATATCCATCTTTATCAAGTAAAGAAACTAATATGATGTTGCAAACCATGGAGGGTACATAGTAGCAATTGTTCAAAATCATAGTATTGCCTTTTGGCAACACTAGGTGATATTCACCGACGGCAGCAGCATCAACTTGTGCTCCGTTCCCTACTCTGAGGGACATATCACCAGGTCCAACTATCCTACTTTTTTACAATCCCTGCAATAAATTACAGATATGAGATCCTGATCCGGTATCTAGTACCCAGGAGGTAGGACTGACCGAAAAACAGTTCTTAATAACAAAAACACCTAAAGGAGGTGCAATAGTATGCTTCTTCTTTGTTGGGGTCATCAAAGAATTCATGCAATCCTCTTTCCCTTGCTCATACTCATGATATCTGTCATAGTTTAGAGCCGAACCGACGTTCCCCATCCCCGAATAAGAATTTGGATCGGTCAAGCAATACATTTTATTATTTTTATTAGAGCGTGAAATGGTTGTTACCTAGAGAGAGAGAGAGAGAAAAGAAACACTTATTTTGCGCTCTTGCAAGATTAGATTGGTTATTAGTTTATATAATCAGGATGACTCATATTGTTTCCTCAAATTCTTCTTCAAACCCTAAAAAAATAACTAGTCGGGATTAATCGCACGTCACAATACTTGCTTAACCTATCGGTCAGGCTAGTGTCGGTACTTCGAGGGATGTTTTCCAACGCTTTCGCGAAGTTCCTTAATTATATAACCTCTTTTCCCTGGAGGCGTAGCTTCGCTAACACCGTTCTAGACACCTACTTGGTTTATACCATTGATTGTTAAGTGAAATAATCTCCCGAGAGTAATCCTACTCATCAGTGGGATCGGGATCCAACTATCATTGTGTGATGACCTAGATGGAATCCACTATAGTCACTACACTCCAGAAGGTATGCTAAATCTGCAAGTTTCCTGTATATTTGAAACTTATGATGTGGTTTTTTCCCCTAGGACCTAAGTGACCTTGACTGAGCCAACATATCAAAGGATCCTAGTCAGGTTCAACCCATCATTATCTTTATTGCATTAGACCCACCCGTACGAGTCCTTGAATGAGCCAAAATGACCGTACGGATGTCCAAACCAATCACATCTAATGCTACAGAAAAGTATTACATAGCTATCGAACATTACGCCTCGGCTGAGCACGACATACGTAGCACGAATACTAAGCAATAATAATCTGAAACGACGGAGGGCTACGACTGGGTTTTTGGCGAAAAACCCTTTAACGTAATGAACTTGATATTGCTGAAGGAACCTGAGCAGTTTTTGAATAGGAGTGGTTTAAGTTCCGCTTTTTTTTAAAACTTTTGGTTTTGAAAAAAAACTGAGTAATCTACAGTAAAGACTTTTGCTCAAGAGGTTACTCTGCGCGATGGGATCTCGGCTCTTGCCTCCTGGAATGAGGTGCTGAATATTCACAACCGAATACCACTATGCAAAACGAAAGAATATAACTATAGTTTTTCGAAATTTGTTCCAACAACATATTTTTAGGTTTCTTTTCTTGCATTAATCAAAAGAACAAATATACAATGTACGTATATGCCATCCGCATTCGCCACTGGGCCCTGTCATCACCCGTTAGGTTACTTAACTAACGACAGAACGGGGGCTGGACTAGCGCGAGTGCAAAACATAAACAACATCTACTAGTATATATAAATATATATAACATTCGTCCCAGGCATGATATAAACAACATCACAGAATCTCAGCAAGCATCACAGAGTGGTGGATAATCTTGGAGCCTCGGGTTTCATCTGAGCCGCAAATAAAACCCGACGTTCCCAGTCGTGTGGATAGCTTGTGCAATGAAACCTGGACCCCTACGAGCGCGGAAAGTTACCCGCCAATCCTAAATGTGAGGCAACCCCAATCAACAAAGTGAATGGGCTACCCAGCACTCCACGGGATCCGGTAACTTGAACGCCTCTCCGTGGGTCATCCTATACCCCCTACGAGTGCTGCGAATAGCCTGCCAATTCTAGAATGAAGCCCCCTCCGTCTCAGCGCCATGAGATGCGGGCTTGTTGCCTTCTAGAACCCGGTTATTCGTGCACTCCACCGTGGGATAATCCTAGTACAGAAAATGAAAATAATATATACAATGGTAACATTGACCTCAACCCGGTCGTGCCCCAAACAAATATATACAACCCGACAAAGACGGCAGTCCATATATCGGACACTCGTCGCGCAATAAAAAATGTACAAATGAATCTGAACTATACCACTAACATTGCACCACAAGCTATCCACCATGACTATCCAACCACTACCACAACACAAACACAGAACATTAACGTGAATGTCATGTTCACAAACCCGTCTAAAAGAACATATAGCAATTAGACGAGTTATACCGCTCAAATGACATTCACGGTCGCAGATAAAAGTGTTTGCACTGAAAACTATTAAACAGTGTTAAAAATAACGACTTTAAATACACAGTATTGCCCCAAACTAAAAGATAACAAAATATCCAACTTGGGCAAAAACAAACATATCCTGAAACCCAAAATCCAAGATTTAGAGAGAACAAAACAAAAAAAACCCAATTTCACATTACTAAAACCGGTGCGGCCGGTTATTTTTGAACTTTGGTCGACCATGATCAAGTCGAATTGTCTCATTTTTGGTTTATGTTCATCTCACAACAAAAGGAGCACTCTGCAATTGTTTAAAATTTTTAGAGCCTCTGAAAATTTTGACAGAAACTTGGATTTTTCGTTTCGTGTTTCGAAGTTATTTCGGTTTCGTTACTTTAACATTTTTTAAACCTGCTAGTGTAGGGTTTATGGGTTGGCTCTGATACCATTAAAGGTTATGCTAACGCCCTGGCCATTATCCGTGGCCGATTGCGGAACAAATTTTTTTCTATCGATGTAAACTTGGCGCTAGAAAAACCCTAAACCGGATCAACCATAAACCTAACTAGAAACCAAAGAAGCTATTTACTATGAAAAGAGTTTATACCAAGGGTCTCAAGTCCTTCGGGTCTTCACTCCTCTCCTTTAGCACGCTCCTAGTGGTCTCCATGTTCGAGCTTGATCGACGGCTTCCTCACGTCAAATATGATCCACCCGAGAGTGTCTACTTTGGGCTTCTACCTTTAAACTAAGATAACTAGGTTACTTAGTATGCTAATATAAGTAGCCTAGAGGATATAGAGAGTGATGATGGATTGTTTTGTCTCAAGAACCCTAGGTTTCTCAACATATGAGACTATTAGGGTTTGAGATAGAAGAAGAGAAGCTTGGAGGAGATGAGAGTGTTGTAGAGAGCAACCCAAGAAAAATTGAGTGAAGAGTGGCTAAGTCTTGTGACTAATAAAGAAATCATGCCAAAGATAATAATAAAAAATTATCTTCACCACAAAATATCCAGATATTTTTTACAAAAAATCTAGATGCCACCTTGCTTCAATAGTAACCCATGACTCATTAAGTGAGTCAACAAGCAGCCATGCTTCACTTAATAAAAGTCAACACCTCATACCTCGACCAGATTAACCATTTAACTAAATGGTTAAAACAAATAATGAGGTTTCTTCTTCTAGAAGCACTCTTATAACAAATTACAAGAATACCCATCACCGTATATACATACACGTATTCGTATTTTGAAAAATATGAATACAAAAGAGACGAAAATAATCCAACAATATAATAATAGGATCCGACTTAAACTAAAGCCCGCTAGTATTATTCGCCCGAACATCATACGTGCACAAGTATACGTATGTGATCGAACCCTACCGTAAAACCATACGGCCTCTACATCATTTCGCCCGAAGCAGAGAATCCCTTTGTGTGGGACTCTAAAGACTCGACAGTACGCCGGCAGTGCGTTACTGGATAAATCCATAACCACAAGCACGTCAGTGGCACTAGCTGTAACGGCTACCCGGGAACCTGTCGAAAAAAAACCCGACGAGCAAACTCATCCGGATCCTTACTAAGCCTATCCGTGAAAATATCCGTATAGTCCGGTCACTTCGTCTAAGAGCATCGCATACCGGGTCTAGGGGGTGGTAAGCGTCAGACCCTAATAACCCGATAATTCGTGCTGATGCGGACTCAGGGCCCATCTGAGAAACTACTGATCAACCTATCGGTAAATCCCAACTGCCTTGGCCAAGGTCTTATGGACCTGACCAATCGAACACAGTGCGATATCAACTCCCAATACCTGGAGAGACGAATCCCTGACAATCACTCACTGCCTCCATATGGCTCGGGACTGTACGACCAAAATCTATTTGCACGACTTAGTAGAAGCGTGGTAGGGTAGTGATCAAAGCACAGTGGGAACTCACACGAGACAAATGACGATCTCAGGTCCAAAGACTAACCTGTACACATGTCACAAGAGAACCGCTATCTGACGATAGGTATAATACCATCTAGAGGTTCTCAGCGAGTCCGTCCTGTGTACTCACCCCTAGTGAGCACCCGTATACAATCTTAGGTGATCACACCAATGGTTGTGGGACCAACCACCGCCCCTCGTCGGGGTCTAGAAACGTACACACAAGTCTACTCAGGAGTATCGATGCCCGATCTCGATACTCCTGCGACTTGGGACATTTAAAGATGTGCTTATAGACTACCCAGCTCCCACAAGTATGATCGCCGTCACAACGCAGGCAGACAAGCAAGATCCTATGGGCTTTATCAACATGTAACCGCAATATGCAATAACGTGTATAATATATGCCAAGTTAAGATAAAGTCAAACCATAATAGTATACTACTATATCAAGTCTTTATCAATATGTGCAAGCTGGATAAAGTATCAAAAAAAACAAATACACATATCCTGATAAAGGCAACTGAAATAATACTATATAACTGAGCAAGATCGTCCTGTACATATATATCCCCAGCATCCATATGTATACATATATAATAATGGCCTCTATGGCATACATATCCAACATATAGTACCATCTAGAAGTTCTCGGCGAGTCCATCCAGTGTATTCACCCCTAGCGAGCACCTGTATACGATCTTAGGTGCCAAAGACTAATAGTAGTGGGACCAACCATCGCCCCTCGTCGGGGTCTAGAAACGTATACACCAGTCTACTTCGAAATATCGATGCCTAGTTTCAATACTCCCATGATTAGGGACATTTAAGCATGTGCTTATAGACTACCCAACCCCCACATGTATGATCACCATCATAACGCTGGTAATCAAGCAATAATCCTACGGGCTTTATCAACACGTATTAGCGATACGTAATAACAAGTAAAACATATACACATGTTAAGATAAAGACAAACCAAATAGCATACCATCATATCGAGCAAGATTGTCTTGTATATACATATGTCCAAGCATCCACTACACACACATACATACAATAATGGCCTCTAGGTCATACATATCCAACAATCTCCCACTTGCACCAAGGCCATATATTGGCGTATCGAGTACCCAACGTCTGTACTAGGCCAGTTGTTGGCGTATCGCATACCCAACATCTCAAAAATTCGCTCGAACTATGCTTGAGGGAGTGCCTTGGTGAATAGATCCGCCGTGTTTTCTTTTGTGTCTACTCTCCGAACCTCGATCTACCGGCGATTTACGATCTCCCTGATCAGGTGATACCACCTTAAGATGTGTCTGCATCTCTAATGGGACAGTAGCTCCTTCGCTAAAGCCATAACCCCATTGTTGTCGCAATACAAAGGTATTAGATCAACAATGGATGGAACCACCTCAAGTTCAGTAATGAACTTCTTCATCTAGATTTCTTCTTTTGCGGCATCATTGGCAGCAAGTATTCAGCCTCCATCATCCAGTCTGGGACGGTGTCCTGTTTGGAGCTCTTCCAACAGACCGCCCCTCCGTTGAGGGTAAACAAAAAACTTGAGACAGAATTGCTGTCATCCTTGTCACTTTGGAAGCTCGAGTCGGTAAAAGACTCCACCTGGAGGTTCCCATTACCGTACACCAAGAACAATTCCTTAGTCCTTCTCAGGTACTTAAGGATGTTTTTCACTGCTGTCTAGTGGTTCTTCCCTGGGTTTGACTGATACCGGCTTACCACTCTAAGAGTGTAAGCTACATCTGGGTCTGGTATATAGCATTGCATATATTATAGATCCTATTGCCGAAGCGTAGGGTATAATGATCATGTGAGCCCTCTCCTCATCAGTCTTGGGAGATATCTTTTTGGAGAGGGTGATTCCGTGTAAAGTGGGTATATTACTGCACTTGGAATCTTCCATACTAAATCTCTTTAGTATGGCCTCTATATACCTGGACTGTGAAAGTACCAACAATCTCTTAGATCTATCTCTGTAGATCTTAATCCTCGGAATGTAGGAGGCATCACCCAGGTCTTTCATAGAGAACTTTTGTGACAAGAATAGCTTGACCGATTGTAGCATAGGAATGTCATTTCCTATCAAGAGAATGTCATCTACGTACAAGACTAGGAATACGAAAGTTCTCCCTACAATCTTCTTATATATACACGGCTCATCCTCGTTCTTGATGAAGTCAAATTCCTTGACTGTTTCATCAAAACAGATGTTCCAGCTCCGCGATACCTGCTTTAATCCATAAATAGATTTAAGCAACTTTCACACCTTCCCACTGTCTTTGAATCCCTCCGGGTGATCCATATAAACACACCCATATAAATTTCCATTTAGAAAAACCATTTTTATGTCCATCTTCCAGATATTATAGTCATGGAAGGCAGCAATGGCAAGTAGAATTTGAATGGATTTCAGCATAGCCACTGGAGAAAAGGTTTCATCATAGTCTACACCGGGTCTTTGACAAAAACCTTTTGCAATAAGTCCACCCTTAAGGTCTCCACCTGTCCATCTACACCAAACTTCTTTTTCAAGATCCATTTGCATCCAACTAGTTTTACCTCAGGAGGAGCAATATCCAAGGTCCAAACTTTGTTGGTGTACATGGACTCCATTTTGAATCGAATAGCATCCAACCATTTATCAGAGTCCCTACTGGTAATGGCCTACTCGAAACTAGTAGGATCATCTTCTTCCAAGATGCAATTCTCTCAATCCCCGTCTATAAGAAAACCATAGTATCTCTCGGGCGAATAAGAAATCCTACTAGATCTGCGGATTGGCTGAGATTCATCGGGGACTATCGAATCCTGAGTTTCCACTAAATTCTCAGTTGTAGCTTGTGTTTCTGGAGTTTCTTCCAGTTCTACCACGCTCCCACTAGTTTCTTTTGCAAGAAACTTCCATTCTAAAAATTTGGCATTCCGAGAAACAATAATTCTTTTTTCCTCTGCGTAGTAGAAGAGATATCCATTCGAATGCTTTGGATATCCCACAAACTTACACAAAACCGATCGTGTCTCGAGTTTATCTGGTTTTTCTTTTTAATATAAGCAGGGCAACTCCCTATCTTAACACGTTTAAGATACAGACTCTTACCACTCCATATTTTATATGGAGTTTTAGGCACGGATTTAGATGGAACTTAATTCAATAGATATGCTGCTGTCTCAAGCGTATATCCCCAGAATGAAAGAGATAACTTGGTATTATTCATCATGGAGACAACCATATCCAATAGGGTACGATTCCTCCACTCTAATACACCGTTGTGCTATGGTGTATATGAATGAGTAAGTTGAGAGATAATACCATTCTCTTTTAGAAAGTGATTGATTGATTTAGCGTGCTCGCGCTTTCTAAATGATAGATCAAAAATATTTGTAACCGCAATCAAGAACGGCGTCGCATGAAGCTAGCCGGTGAGTACGGGTCGGTCCACAGGGATGTTGTGAATTTCCGATTCGCGCTTACGAGTTAATTCCGAAGGGTGTTCGGATTAATTATTAAATCTAAAAATCTAATTAATCTATACTAATTATCTAGATCTATTCTTTCTAGCATTAGGTTTAGGAATGGTTTGAAAATGTAAATAAATGTCAACACTTTCTATACCCAAATTAGGATCTAAGAGGAGTTATGGTAATTATCAATAAAGGGGATTAGATCCATTCGGGAAGGTGTTCCTTCCTCTAGGTTCTTGTCCTTCCTTTATCAATCCTTACCCTAACCTCCATGGAAAACATCACAACCGGGCCTTTATACTACGGTATCACCGCTACCTCGAGGGATAGGGTGCCGTAGGGAGCGGTATGTGCATGTATGCATGGAGTCCTATAGATTCTATATGATGGGTAAGAAAGGGATGAGAGATCTCATCTCTCAAAAGCCTTTCCCAAAGCTAACATCTAGGGCAAGGAATTAAAATCTAAACTAGAGCAATTAAATAAAACTACTTACAGATGTATCCCTCCAATCATCCATGCAGGGTTGTCAGATCTGAATTTCTGAATGGAAAAGAAACACCGATGCTCTCCAAAAGATTACTAAATTTTATTCATAAAAGGAGGCATAAAGAAATTACAATGAGTAGAGTTCCTATTTATAGAGAATAGGAAACCCTGGGTTACAATTGATTTGCATGTCTACATTTACCAAAATATCCTTAGGAAGACCTAGTCAAAGTAGACTTCAAGCTTTGGTAAAATTTTATGTCTCTGTCTCTTTAAAGAAAGTATTGGGCCTTGGATCTTTGGGCTTCCTTATTATTTGATTCTTTATTAAAATAGCTTCTATGTTTCTTCCAGATCTCCAGTGAATAATTGCGGTGGACTTTTAACCGTTCGCTTTGTAATCTTGGACCTTGCATTGCCTTGTACTTTGTGAATTTTATCTTTGATGTAGGCTTGATCAAGAGTCTTCTATTTATTGGTCAAAGTCCACTTTTGCATCGTCTTTTCATCGTTTTCACTGTTTTCTGTCCAAGAACTTGTAACCTGAAATATGTAGCAGACATGCGTCAAAAGCACATGTTTATTTATAAAACGAATAAGAATGGGGAATATAATAATGCAATATTATGGTATGAACAAATACCCCCAAACTTATCTTTTGCTCGTCCTCGAGCAAACTTATTTTTATTCACTAAAATCCTAACCACACTTTCGCAGGGAAACGCGATTGCACTGAGCTCGTGCAACAAGCCGTTAAACCTCTAGGTGTCCCTAATAGGAGGAGTGCTGTCTCCTGAGGGTTTTCAGCGGATTACACCCACAAAATCCTATCAATTCGGCCCATTAACTTCTGTTATCCAATTAAATTTTCCCAACAAGGAATTCTATTATCTTATACTCGTAAATTATCCACCCACATTCTTAACACTTCCGCATCATCTAACTTAAGATTATATATGTTTTATAGACTTACTTAGCTTTCGACATATCTTAAGCTTTCCTTCTAGGGTTCCATCTCCACTTAGGAATTTTTATCAACTCTATTAAAGATACAAGTTCTATTCTTCACTCCTTTCTCTTATCTAAACTCTAATCGCATACCCCCACGTGTGTGTAAATATCACCCCTACACTTGGAAATTCAAATCAAGCAATCATACTCTTGTCCGTTGTCCAAAGTACTTATTAGTAGGTGAATTTTTAATTGAATTTTGCTTACACATCCTTCATGCGACCGTTAATACTTCTTGAGATACCAACGACCGATTACAAGATGTGTTTGCACATTAAAGCGTAGTTCCTAGTCTTGCAACCCCCAAGGCTTTTAGCAGTGACTCCCAAACCAGTTGGTCTAAGGCACTAGGTGATGAAGCACCCTCGCTAAATATTTTTCTATTTTTGCAGCCTTAAGTAATCACAAAAACCAGTGTCCATTTTTTTATTCTTTATTCACTTTTTTCCTTTATTTTCATTGAACTAAGGACCTTAGACAAGAGCATTTCAAGGTCTCTTCTACTATTCCAAGTTTCAAGGTGCCTGATTGTGCAAGTTGTAGGGTATACATTTTTAGAATCTAGACTTAAGCTAGGAACTATTTTTCAAACTTATACTCTAATAAGAACATCAATACTCTTCCCTTGTTTAGACTTAGCCCAAGAAGTGAACCCAAAATTTGCCTATTTCTAAATAAACTATAAGGCATATACCTTCTACCGTTAAACTTTAAGGAATATTATTTTTAGGGTTTTTAATTCACTAAGTCTAAGATCTAGTTGTTCCTAGCTAGTTAACCTATCTGTCAAACTCAAATCAATTAGCCAAAATTGAATACATAAATTTTTATAATTTTTGAAATTTTTCAATTTTTATGGGTTTTCAAATAAGTATGCAAATGCAAAAAAAATATGTACAAATGAATGCGAAGGAAGAAGACGTACCGAGCATACCCCCAAACTTGAACTTGACAGTGTCCTCACTGTCATGCTAAACCAAGAGGGTCAAAATACCGGCACTCCCCTGTTTATTTATTTATAAAAAATTTTTATAGAAAAGAAAACAAAAAATATATACATATATACAAAGATTCCCCCAAACTTAAGCTTGGCCTTGCACAAGCCAAAAGTTAGCACCAACCATTCAAAAATCTTATCGTGGAAATGGTATAGTTGGTGCAAGAAAATGAGAAGCATGCGAGACCGTGTGGAAAGAAGAATGGTAGAATATGGTCTTGGTGGGGGAGAAGAATGGCGAAAAGAAGAAGGAAGTGGAGTACGATCTTGAGGGTGTAAATTTAGTGAATAAATTAGCGCAATATGTGATGACCGATGTGT
The DNA here is from genome assembly GCA_030015575.1 of Agapanthus africanus. Classification (NCBI taxonomy): domain Eukaryota; kingdom Viridiplantae; phylum Streptophyta; class Magnoliopsida; order Asparagales; family Amaryllidaceae; genus Agapanthus; species Agapanthus africanus. Next base: position 474,770,784 of record CM057339.1, on the reverse strand, counting down.
TAAAAACGATTGCGCTAACCTATCAACCCGTCGGGAAATGGGGTCAAATCCCTCAAGATTCGCAAGAAAACATGGGTACGCCGAACTTAGTATAGGAGATGAAAGCGTAACGGTCATTTGTTCGGTCGGAACAATGGGAAAGACGAAAGGGAGTGAATTAGGGATAGTATCTTTCTCACCGTAGTAAACTGTTTCGAACTTGAAAGATTCCATTAATGGTTCAAAACTACTATAATCAACCGAGTCCGATGGCTCATCTGAAAATGTAAAGGACTCAAACTCGGGCGGTGAGTCATCAACATCGTTCGAAAAAGTGAAACACTCGTAAGTGTTATCATCTGTGAGAACAGTATCGGATTCAAAGGAAAATCTTTCAAGCTCACAGTCTTCAAGCATGGTCGGAACGATGGGAAGGAGGGAGGGTGATGTAACAGTCAAAGGTTCAGGAGGATGAATTTGAAAATCAGACACATCAAACAAAAATGATTCAACCTCAATATTATCCTCAAGACTCTCCTCAATACTATCCTCAATATTCAACTCATTATTTAGCCTATCCATGCCATTATCATCAAAATCAAGACGCATATGAGGTTCGGGAGAAACATTTAATAACTCAGGATGATGATTTGAACATAAAATTTCAAGCGAATCGACAGGTTCATCATCCGAAATATTCCCGGCGTCTATATCCTCAATCAAGTGAAAATCAATTTCTTTAGACACTTCCTCAAAAGCATGGATGTTTATCGATGTAGGTTCTAGAGTGGAAGTGTAAAGATCGAAAGGATTAGGTGCGGTTTCACTCGAAAGGGGTTCCTCACAATCTGGCAAATCAAACACTACAAATTCGCTCAACTCATCTTTATTTTCAACAGGTGAACTATTTAGGGCAATCGATGGAAAACAGGAGTTGTGGGCTTCAATTGGGTAAGGGTAGGTTTGATTTGAAAATCCTCTCTCATTCTCACTCTGTCCAACTGCCGCCTCATACATTGAAAAATTTGGAGCTAGCGGGACACTAGCTACCGGTTCACTAGATTGCATAAGGGTGGCCACGGACGCTTCCACATTCCTAACCATTTTGTTTGTTGCTGCGATATACGCCTCCAACGCCTCTACTTAGGTGGTGAGGGGGTTTCAGTAAAAGATTCAAAATTGGTTGGATATGTGAAACTCCCTAATGGCTGTGTAGAAGCAGTGTCTAGTGAAGGTGGAAAGGTCGGGTAGGACTGGTAGGAAGTGGGTGGTTGGGTAGGGGTAGGGTCAACATATGGATAAAAAGGTGAATAATCGTGCGGATCCCTAGAACTAGATGAGTGGAGAGGGATGAAAGATCGACTGCGAGATTGAGCAATATGCTCAGCAATGGACATCGGCCTAGGAGTGACAGAAGGACTTGAAAAAGTGGTGTCAACATATGGAGGTGGTGAAGGTTGACTAGGTTGACACAAAGTGGGTTGAAAAGTCAAACTGTTTCTCCTAGACTCCTCTATGTGATCTTTCAAAGATTTTTTTAGACATGGAAGGATCGTCTTTAAATTGACCGAACACATTGACATATGATGCAAAATTAGGTTCGGGATACCAAAGTTCGGCTAATGATTTTTTATGTGGGGTACCCATGTTAGAAGAAAGGATGAAAGAAAGAAAGTTTATTGTGTGCAAGGATTTATTTGCGGCTAAAATTTTTGCAAGTTTCTATAAAATATTTGTTCTTTCTATTTTCATTCTTTTTCTCTTTATTTGGAAAAAAATTGTTGCAAAAAGATTTTAGAGAAAATATATGCAACAGCAAAATATTTTATAGAAAAGATATGCAACAGCAAAATATTACTTGCAATCTAATTTCATTTCAAGCAAGGCACAAAAATCCTACACAAGATCGTTATTTGGAAGGGAAAAAAATTTTGAGCCTAAAGAAATCCTGCAGGCAAATTTACAAAAGATATATCAAGATTTGCAGAGGAGGAGAGAGAGAAAACTTACAGAAATTTGCAGTGGCGGAACAGTTTTTTTTTTTTTGTCGCACTTCTGCCGATTTTTCAACCCCTGAATCGACTAGGCCGCGGCGGTTCCGCGGCCACAATGAGGTTACCGCGGCGGTTCCGCCGCGGTTTAGGCTGTTCGGCAGTTTTTTTTTTTTTAAAGACGAGGTCACCGCGATTCTTCTTTTTGACTCAGTCCTCCAAATTTCTTCTGTTGTCTATTAAGATATTTCTCTGTTTGTTCGGATTTGATATTTGCTGTTTTGATCTCTGTAGATTTCCAGATCCGAATTTCTTTGTAGATCCTGCAAAAATTCTCACAAGAATACCCTTTCCAAAAATAACAGATAATATATTTTTATATTTTTTTGATTTTTTAGATTTTTATGAAATTTTTTTTTTGATTAACCCGAAATCGCGAAAAGAAAATTCTACGCCTTCCCCGGCAACGGCGCCATTTGATTGATTGATTTAGCGTGCTCGCGCTTTCTAAATGATAGATCAAAAATATTTGTAACCGCAATCAAGAACGGCGTCGCATGAAGCTAGCCGGTGAGTACGGGTCGGTCCACAGGGATGTTGTGAATTTCCGATTCGCGCTTACGAGTTAATTCCGAAGGGTGTTCGGATTAATTATTAAATCTAAAAAGCTAATTAATCTATACTAATTATCTAGATCTATTCTTGCTAGCGTTAGGTTTAGGAATGGTTTGAAAATGTAAATAAATGTCAACACTTTCTATACCCAAATTAGGATTTAAGAGGAGTTATGGTAATTATCAATAAAGGGGATTAGATCCATTCGGGAAGGTGTTCCTTCCTCTAGGTTCTTGTCCTTCCTTTATCAATCCTTACCCTAACCTCCATGGAAAACATCACAACCGGGCCTTTATACTACGGTATCACCGCTACCTCGAGGGATAGGGTGCCGTAGGGAGCGGTATGTGCATGTATGCATGGAGTCCTATAGATTCTATGTGATGGGTAAGAAAGGGATGAGAGATCTCATCTCTCAAAAGCCTTTCCCAAAGCTAACATCTAAGTCAAGGAATTAAAATCTAAACTAGAGCAATTAAATAAAACTACTTACAGATGTATCCCTCCAATCATCCATGCAGGGTTGTCAGATCTGAATTTCTGAATGGAAAAGAAACACCGATGCTCTCCAAAAGATTACTAAATTTTATTCATAAAAGGAGGCATAAAGAAATTACAATGAGTAGAGTTCCTATTTATAGAGAATAGGAAACCCTGGGTTACAATTGATTTGCATGTCTACATTTACCAAAATATCCTTAGGAAGACCTAGTCAAAGTAGACTTCAAGCTTTGGTAAAATTTTATGTCTCTGTCTCTTTAAAGAAAGTATTGGGTCTTGGATCTTTGGGCTTCCTTATTATTTGATTCTTTATTAAAATAGCTTCTATGTTTCTTCCAGATCTCCAGTGAATAATTGCGGTGGACTTTTAACCGTTCGCTTTGTAATCTTGGACCTTGCATTGCCTTGTACTTTGTGAATTTTATCTTTGATGTAGGCTTGATCAAGAGTCTTCTATTTGTTGGTCAAAGTCCACTTTTGAATCGTCTTTTCATCGTTTTCACTGTTTTCTGTCCAAGAACTTGTAACCTGAAATATGTAGCAGACATGCGTCAAAAGCACCTGTTTATTTATAAAACGAATAAGAATGGGGAATATAATAATGCAATATTATGGTATGAACAGAAAGTCATGGAATTTTAGTTATATGTATGCCCTAGAGGCCATTACTGTACATAGGATGTATATTGTAGTGGATGCTGGGACATATATAGGGAGGACTTTCTTGCTCGACATGATAGTATGCTATCTGGTTGCTCTTTATCTTAACGTGTACACTGATTGTCTCTCTGTTACATGTTGGTAAAGCCCTTAGGATGTGTACTTGACTACCTGGACTATGATGCGGATCATACTAGTGGGGACATGGTAGTCCATAAGTACATCCTTCAAAGTCCCTAGTCGTGGGTGTATCGAGACGGGGCATCGATATACCAGAGTAGACTAGCGTGTAACTTCTCGACCCATACAGATGGGCGATGGATGATCCCATATCCATCGGTGTTTGACATCAGAGATGATATACGGGTGCTCAGTAGAGACTGGGTACACTGGACGGACTCGCCGAGAACTCCCAGATGGTATTATACCTCACGTCAGATGGCAGTTCTCTGGTGACACTGGTACAGAGTAGTCTGTTGACCCGAGATCGTCATAGAGTCTTGTGTGGTTCCCATTGTGCTTTGATTTCCATCTTACCACGTCCAAGAGGGCGTGCAAAACGGTGGTTTTTAGGTACAGTCCCGAGTCACATGGAGGCAATGAGCGATAGGAGGGGATTCGTCTCTCCCGGTATAGGGAGTTGATGTTGCGCTGTGTTCGATTGGCTATAACAGGAAATCCCTGGCCAGGGTTGCTGAGATTTACTGGTAAGTGTTACCAGTAGTTTCTCGAAATGTTATAGACCTTATATCGTCACGACTTATCGAGCTATTGGGGTCTGACGTTTACCACCCCTAGGCGAGATATGCGACATATCAGACGATCAGACCGGACTGTACGGTAGTGTTACTGGTTGGATTCACAGGAGTGTGAGCAGGCTTGCTCGTCGATCTTTTGATCGCTCAATACCCGGGTGGCCGTTACGTTTAGCGGACCGCTTGCGGCTTGTGGGTGTTTGATATGATCATCACCTGCTGCCGGCGTATTGATGAGTCTTTAGAGTCCTACACAGAGGTTTCCTGGCTCAAGCGAAACGAAATAGGAGCGCATATGAGATATGTGCGGGACCGAGAATAATGCGTGTATGTGATACCGTATTTCATTCTCGCGATCAATGTGTCGAATGGTTGTATGCGATATAACCTAGTTATCGATTCAAGCGTTGATTCGATAAGCCGATACATTGTATACTAGTCGGTTGTGTGCGACATGACCGGATCATTGAATCAAGTGTTGATTTAATGATTTAATGCATAATTATATATTTGATATATTACTTTGCATTAACTAGTATTGGTTCACTTTAAATGGATTTTCTCGCTCGGATGTGCACATTGTATATTCGATATAGTTTTGTGCACTTGATTGTATCATGTTTGATGATACATGTTATGCTAGGGTTTTAGTGTAAAGATCAAACCATGGTTACATGTTAATGGTTAGGGTTTTGTTTTATTCCCTTATTTATTTATCTATTTCTTTTGAAAATAAATTTGCATAAAGAGAAAATGGTGGCTATCATTTGTTTATTTCATGAAGATTCATGAAGGTTTGACTAAGTCACCATTTTGTCTCATGCTTAACCCTAACCATTCATTTGAACCTTAGTTAGTTCTCTACACTTGACCATGGTAAAAGTTATGATAAGAATGGATTTTCTTTTCTATTTTAATTTTTCTTATCATAACAATTATCATCTTCTTCTTCTTCTTCTTCAAGAAGAAAGCATACTTCATCAATGGTGTTTTGAGCAAATGAGTGAGAAATCCAAATCTAAAGAGAACCCACTTCCTATTTCTTCATCCTCTACCTCTTGCCAAGTAGTAGAGTGTGTTTTCTTTACAAGTTTCATGACTTGGTGAAGTGAGAGCTTGATCTTGCGATGCTTCGACGTAGATCATCTTCGGCATGGACATCGATGACCTAGCCCGTCCATTCTCCGATGAAGCCGACGCTAGAGCCCGGGATCCGTCTTGGACAGCGAGGAGACTTCATTGCGGAGCCGTGGAGGTGGAGCACCGGATCTACAAAGGTTGTATATCCGTATTCTTTTAGTTAAGTGTTAACTAGATTATCTTTTTGCCTAGTTTTCTAGCCAACGATCCGTAGTCGGGTTTCTCGGCACCTAGATTTTTGAAACGGGCATGGTTGATGCCTTGTGAGACCTCATTAGGATGCCTAGGAACCCTACAGTGGTATCAGAGCCTAGCTAGAGCCTTAGGCGAAGTCCAGACGGAATTTGAAGTCCGAACGAACCCGAAACCCCAAACCAAACTTGCTCTCTGGACTTTTTCTAAAATCTAGAGTTTTTCGATATTAAAAATGCTTAAAAAATTCAGCAGGGTATTGTATGAATTACCATGAAAAACGAGCCTCTAATTCCTCTAGTTGACCGCGGAACCGCGGCGTTGACCCCCCTTTAGCGGCGGTTCCGCGGCGCATTGATGGCATTAGCGACGGTTCTTTGCATAGTAATTCATATCTCTGTTGTTTGTATTTTCTGGGCATTTTTAATACTGTTTCAAGAGTTGAATTTTCTGGGGTTGTTTTGGGGATTCGTATATTCGATCGGATTATCAAATTTTGTCTGTGTGGCTTTCCGGATAAATTTTAGAATATGTTAAAAAGTTCGACCGGATATAAATACCCAATTTTTCCCCTGTCGGGAAATTTCCAAGTGTTGGATTTTTCCGTAGTTTAACGACGTTCTAAGTAGTGCAAGTAACGCGATGGACCCTCTAAAAGACAACAAACCTTAACTCGATTATGTGACCGTCTTGAACTGCCCTTTGAACCTTCGGGTTTGGGGCAGTACGGCGTGCCACATGTGAGGCGTTGGCTTGACCCTTCTACGGCTGGACCGTTGGTACTGAGGCACGAACTGAATGTTGTTGGACTGATTTCATGTGTTGATCTGTATCGGGAAAACTTGGGTATTCGAATGTTCGATCGGAAAGTTTAATATATTCTATTTATCCGGAATGGGATACAACAATTAGAATTCACAATAAGTTATGAGATAACTGAATGAATGTTATAAACATAGCAGTTTAGTCTCACTTGATCGGTTGCTACGGAATTTTGATGTGATCAAAAGTCCGTCGCAATCACGTAGCGTACGCGGATACTCGTCGGGTAAACTTAATAGACAGCCTCGCTCCGTAGCCTCGATCAAGTGACAGTAGGAGAACCCCGTCGCCGAAAGCATCCGTTAGGGTGCTCGCGGTGGCGGTGTTCCGCCTTGGTGCACTTCGTCGACGGCATCGGGGGTGCGACCGTCTACTAAAGTTTGCGACGAACATTCGATCAAAATGTCGGGAATCTTGTTGAATTGCCCGACTTGATATTGAAAAGAGTTTTCGATTTTGAGACTAAAATGCGGGGTTTATAATTGTTAGGCATGCGATGTCTAAGTATTTCATTTGATTAGGCATGCGATGTCTATGTAGATTGCGGATTCCAACTGTTGTTGTTTTACACTTTCTTTTCTGTGACCGTAAGTGAATATGTGATATCACCGGTTTCGTTGCTATATGTCAACGACAATTGGGATGCGCATATTTACTTACGTTGATGACATGTGATGTTATGTGTTGCTGGATATGTTATATTGGATCGTCGTGTTCGAATAGCCGGGGTTTTTTATGTGAGATGAGTGTTTTTCATTTTCATTCATGTAAAAACTTGTATGTAATATTCTTTTATTGGGGCGCTTCCAGGTTGCGGAAGTAGTCACCGTTTGTATATTATTTACTTTTCCGCACTAGGATAGACCCAAGGAGGAGGGCACAAGTAACCGGGTTCTGGAGTCCAGTGGGAGACCAACTCGAGGAGTCGAGTACGGGTCTCCTAACTCCAGAATTGGTAGGGTTGCTTGCCGCTCTCATAGGGGTCTAGGGGTGTGGGTTTGGCTATTCATCACGACCGTGGAATCCGTGTTTTATACTGGCTCGTATTGAAAACACGGACGTCCTAGTATATCCAATATTTCATATGTTTCTTCTGCTGCGATATCTGTGATGTGATCATGTGATGTTCTGTGATAGATACAGTATATAGTATATATGATATATTATATAGCCGTTACTTATGATTTACACCCGCGCTAGCCCTGCCCCGCTCTGTCGTTAGTTACCTAACCTAACGGTGCACGAGGGGACATCGAGGCGAATGCGGATGGCATAAGTGTACGTCGTATTTATCTGTGATGTTTAGGTACTTAAATGATGGGACTTCATTAATGTGATTAATGAAATTAAAGAAACCTAAGATGTTGTAGAATCGAATTTCAAAATAAAACAGGTAGCTACAGTTCTTGCTTTGCACAGCGGTATATGTGATATATCCTGCACCTTATTCGATAAGGAAAGGACCGAGATCCCTTCACCGGGAGTGACTCCTTTAGCAATAACTGGCAGATGCTACACCCTCGGTTTGTCTTTTGATTGCTTTTAAGAGTTTTTGCTTTGCACAGTGATATATATGATATATCCCGCACCTCATTCGACGAGGAAAGGACCGGCGATCCCTTCACCGGGAGTGACTCCTTTAGCAAAACTAGAAAAGCCTCAAAAACACTCCATTTGAAAATCATTTGATTCTACAACGATATCAAGTTCATTAGGCAATAGGTTTTCAGAAAAACATGTCGTAGCCCTCCGTCATTTCAGATACGTACTAGTTAGTATTCGTGCTGCGGTTGTTTGGCCTCCGTCAAGGCGTAGTGTACGGTAGCTAACTAGTGCTTATCTTCTAGCATATGATGCGATTGGATTAGGGTATTCGTACGGCGTTGTTTGGCCTCCGTCAAGGGTCGTGCGGGTGGGTTTAATTCAATCAGGAAATGACGGGTTGAACTTGACTAGCGGACTATGGGTTGTTTGGCCTCCGTCAAGGTCATAGGACGCTAGGGGTAAAATATTATCGTGAATTTCAAGTGTTGAAATTTGCAATGAGATTGCATACCTTCTATGAGATAGTTGGATCCCGATACCCGCTGCGAGTAAGAGTTACTCCTGGGAGAGTTTTATACATTACAATTAGCCGATCAAGAAAGGTGTTAACGAGGTTACGCCTCTGGGAAAACGAGGTTTACATTAATTAGGTTCGTGCGAAAGCACGGGGGACCTCCCTCAAAGTACCGACACTGGCCTGGCTGAAAGATTGGCGAACTTGTAGTCTGTAATTAATCCCGGCTAGTCTTTCCTTTTAGGGTTTGAAGGAAGATTTGATAAAAAGCAGTGGGAGCCATCCTGATTAGATAAAATAATAACCAATCTATTCTTGCAAGAGCGCACGCTGAGTGTTTTCTTCTCTCTCTCTCCTGGTAGCGACCATGTCACGCCTTAATCAAGATAATAATACGGATATTTGACCGAACCCGCTTGTTATACTGAGCTGGGGAACGTTGGTCCCGCTCCAACTTATAATTGTTATAAGATCGAGCAGGAAATTGGTGAATACCAGATTTCCCGTGCCGCCCAAACGAAGAGAGTGCATGCTGATGCATCATCTTCGGGTGTGTTCATTATACAGAACTGTTTCTCAGTATCCTCCGCATCCATGGTATATGATACCGGATCAGGATCCCAGATATGTAAGATGTTACATAGGGCTACAAAAGGGTAGAAAAACTGAGAACGGGTGATAAGTTTCATGAGGCAGAAAACGGGGCAAATGTTGCAGCCAAGTCTGTTGGTCACTGTCACCCTGTATTGTAATACATTGATTTTGAACGTATGTTATTAGATACCGAACCTGATATACAAAATCATATCTGTCTCTTTATTAGTAAAGAAACGATAATATTTTGTATTGTTGGATAATGTTTTGAACATTTCCTATATCAAAAGTTGATCGGTTCAGGCACGTTATCTAAAAGCATTGATGTTCTAAATCAAACTACAGTTCTTAGTATATGGAACACACACAAGAGGAAGAGTTCAGAAATGAACGAATTCTTCTTGAGGTATTGTAGACTAGGTCAGATCAATGTGACCCGACTAGCTAGAGTTACATATAGATGCATATTTAAATCAGTTTGAATTTACATCTTGTGAAACTCGCCAGTCATGTCATAAAGATAAGATGACCATAGCTCCGTTTACTGGAAACAGAGAAAGAGTTAGTGAACTCTTGGGACTGATACATGATGATGTATGTAAGGTCTCATGTCTACACATGCCAGGACTGATTCTTTATACTTCATTATATTCTCTGATAATCTCTCAAGATTCAGTCATATGTTCCTGTTGAAACTTAAGTCCGAACCTTTTGAGATATTCACAGAATATGATTTAGAAGTAGAGAACCAAAATACGGGTATAAGTATTATGTCCTTTGATGAGATCTAGGAGGAGAATACTTGAGCACGGACATCCTGGAATATTCTAAAGGAGAATGATATTCTCTCTCAGCATTACTCCTCCATATACACCATAGCACGATGCTATATCGGGGCGGAGCAATCACACCCTATATGATAAGGTGTGCTCTATGATGAGTATTACTGAGTTACCTATTTCCTTTTTTGGGTGTTATGCACTTGAGAAGGTGCATACCTATTGAATAGGGTTCAAATCGAATCAGTTGCCTACCACTTCATATGTGATATGGAAAGGGAAGAGCCCATTTCTTACGTTAGTTAAGATTTGGGGTTGACCGGCCTATTTCTAAAAGCAAAATCCGGACAAGCTCGAAGCAAGGTCTGTTATGTAGAACTGGAAAGGTTCCAGCTGTACAAACTACTGCAGATAATTTGATAGAACCAAAGGATTCAGTAGATACCAACGAACCTCAGCCTCTCCGCCGATCTAGTAAGGTTCCTCACCCGCCTAAAAGATACTTCGGTTTCTCTATGACAGTGGGAGCGAGGATTGCATCATGAGATGATGACCCAACTAGTTTCGAGCAGGCCATCGAGAGTAGAGACTCTGTAAGAATGGCTGGATGCTTAGTGATCTGAGATGGAATCCATGTACACCAACAAAGTATGGACTTTGGTTGCTATATCTGAAGGGTTAAATCCCCATCAGGAGCAAGTACATCTTGAGAAGATTACTTGGTGTAGATGGAAAAGTTGAGACTTTCAAAACTAGACTTGTTAAAGGTTTTCGTCATCAACCAAGCGTGGATAATGATGAAACCTTTTCAAGTATCTATGCTTAAGTCCATCCAGATCCTACTTACCACGGCTACATACCATGACTACGATATCTGGCGGTTGGGTGCCATGACTGCTTTTCTAAATGATGTTTTAGAAGAGAACGTCTATAAGTACACAGCCAGAGGGCTTCATAGACAGTGGGAGCAGTGGAAACGTGTGCAAGATGTTTTATATGATAAAGCAGGCATCGCGGAGTTGGAACGTCTGTTTTGATCTAATTGTCAAAGAGTTTGACATCATCAAAATGGTAGATGTGTTGGAGATAATGCCCTCAGAGTCAATTATTGGATCGCAGGCACGTGATTGCGGTGATTGAGGGAGGACCTATCCCGGTAGGACAGTCTTACTCGAGATGATAGTATGCTATCTGGTTTACCTTTATCATCGTGTACTGCTTGAGGTGACCTGACAAGTCGTAATTACACGTTGGTAGAGCCCCTAGGATTCTTGCTTGACCACCAGCAGTACGAGGGCGATCATATAAGTGGGAGCTGGGGTCTATAAGCATATCCTTAAATGGTCCCTAGTCGTGTGAGTTTCGAGACAGGGCATCGATACTCCAGAGTAGACTAGTGTATACAGTCGAGACCCCGACGAGGGGTGGTGGCCGGTCTCACAAGCCACTGGTGTCTGTTGGATCACCTAAGATGTATACAGGTGCTCATTGGGTTATGAGTACACCGGACAGGACTCGTCGGGAACATGCTAGTTGGTCATATACCAGACGTCAGATGGCAGTTCCCTGGTGACATGTGTGCAGGTTAGTTCATCGACCTGGGGATCATCATTTGTCTCGTGTGAGTTCCCACTGTACTTTGATTACTACCCTACCACGGCTCAAAGGAGTCGTGCAAACAGGTTTTAGTTGGGTACAGTCCCGAGCCACATGGAGGCAGTAAGCGTATCTTCAGGGGTTCGTCTCTCCCGGTATTGGGGGTGAGGTCGTGCTGTGTCTAGGAGAGCCATTACACGAAGTCCTTGGCCAAGGCAAGGAGATTTACTGGTAGGCATCCCAGTAGTATCTCAGGGTATTCTGGGCTACACTCCGACACGACTTGTACCGCTTTTGGGGGTCTGACTTTTACCAACCCCCTAGGCCCGCCATGCGATACTCATAGACGAACGGACCGGACTGTACGGATATTGTCACTGACAGGCTCAGTAGGGTTGTCAGGCTGAGTTCGCTCACAGACGTCCCGTTTTAGTCAATACCCGGTAGCCCGTTATGTATTGGCTTATACCTCTGACATGCTAGTGGTTAAATCCACAACCAAGGTGTTGACGAGTCTTTAGAGTCCCCCACATTCTGTTACTCAGCTTTCGGGCGAAAGGTTGTAGAGGCCGTATGGAGATATGGCAAGGTCCGATCAGATACGTGCGGTATTGCACGGATCAGGATCGGACAGTTTGTGCTATAGGCCGTATGGTTATATGGCAGGGTTCGATCAGATACGTGCGGTATTGCACGGATCAGGATCGAACAGATATTACTGGCCGGCTTTGGTTTAAGCCGGATCCTAGTATAGTACAGTGTAGATTTTGTCTCATTGCATTTGTATTTCGGTTGAAATACAGATGCGGGTGTGTATGCACAGTATTGGGGTTTTCCTGTAATTTATTACGGGACCAGTTTTCTGGAGTTGCCAGTTTGCTTTCCGTTTCGGCCAATTTCCTTTGTATCGTTCATTGGCCGAAGGTTGGTGGAGGAGGGTTTATTTGCATTGTTGCAAATAAGCATTTTGTGGAGGGGGTCTTTGCTTATATTTGTATGATGATGGTTTTCATGATAAGCACCATCACTTGACTTCATCTTCTCATGATGGCTTGACTTTTTGAAGCCATCATGCATGAGATGATGGTTGCCTTGGAGTGTTGGGTTTTGTTCTCTCATCATCACTTTTCATCATTGCATTCCACCCACCCCTTGACCTTGCTTTCTCTCTCCAATCACACAAACAAAAAGGGGGGGGCGGCCACTATTGGAAGGAGGGGATTTCATTTTCATGTGTTGCAATTTTTGGTTCTCTTCATGCTCCAAAAAATCACACAAGAAGATTTTCCAAAATTCCAAGTTCTTTTTCCTCCACCATAAAGGCAATTCCACAACCCCAAAAGTGAGACATGGTTCTTCACACATTCTACAGCAAATCTTGGGCACGTTGACTAGCCAGTATCGTGCCCGAGTTGCCTCGGCATTGAGGTGGGAGCCCATAAAAGAAGTAGGCGATGTGGTACACTTCCGGCGACGAGGAGGAGATGGGACATTCCGCAGGAGATCGGGACGACGAGGAGAAGACCGGAGGACTCGGATCTGTCGTTATATCTCTCTTCCCCTTCTTGTAGATAGCTAGGACTAGTTAGTGGTTCGATCCGGGTTATAGTGCGTGGTGGTGCCGGTTTGCTAAGTCCGCAAAAATTAAAGTTTATCACCGCTTCCGCATTTGGCCGTCGGATTGACGGCCGGGGCGCCGCCGTGCACTTACAGTGGTATCAGAGCCTCGCCATTAACTTAGTCTAGCTTGGTGTAATGTGTTTTTCAGTTTCGATCGATCGAATGTTCCAAAACCCGTATTGCCTTCGCATCAGTTTCTGTTGAAAATTTTTGGTCTCGAAAAATTTTTCAGGTTGTAAAATATTGATGTACTGGAAAATCTAAGAGCTCTGTAAAAATTCGATGAAGTGACTCCACAGTGGGAGCGCGGAACCGCCGCAAATACCCCCTTCCCGCCGCTGTTCCGCCGCACACTGTGGGGATCCCTGCACCAATTTTTTACAGAGGCTTTCTGAGGTGAAAAGTGGGGTTTTGGAATAATAACATTGGGCCCAGAATTTCTTGATCTGCTACAGTAATGCTTTGGGGCCCACTTGTTAAAATTTGATTGATCGGATATTTTAAACACATTATTTCACAGTATTTACATTATATCTGCGACCGTGAATGTCACTTGATCGGTAAATCCGGTCTAACTGCTATAGCCCGTTTAGACGGATTTGCGAACGTGACTTTCACGTTGATGTTCTGTTTTTGCTGTGATGTTGCGGATCGGTCGTGGGGGATAGCCTGGATGCAATGCTAGTACAGTTTTGTTGTATTATGTATATTTAATATTGTGGGGCGAGCGTCCGACATGTGGACTGCCGTCACTGCCTGATTGTATTATTCTTTTGGGGCACGACCTGGTTGCGGTCGATGTACCCGTTGTATGTATATTTTACTTTCTGTACTAGGATTACCCCGTGGAGGGGTGCACGGATAGCCGGGTTCTAGAGGGCAACAAGCCCGCATCTCATGGCATTGAGACGGAGGGGGATTCACTCTAGGATTGGCGAGCTATTCGCCGCACTCGTAGGGGGTACAGGTTGGCCCAGGAGGGGTGCCCAAGTTACCGGATTCCGTGAAGTGCTGGGTGGTCCATTCACGGTGCTGAAGGGGGCTGCCTCGCTTCAGGTTTTGGCGGGTGACTTGCCGCGCCCGTAGGGGTCTAGGATTACATTGCGCAGGCTATCCACACGACCAGGGGAACGTCGGGTTTCAGTAGTGGCTCTGTGAAACCCGGGGATCCCAGATATCTGTATTGTTTCTGTGATGCTGTTCATTCTCTGTGATGTTGCATTTCTTTCACGCCTTGAGCGAAATATAATATATTGGTATATATATTAGTAGATGTTGTATATGTTTTACATCCGCGCTAGTCCAGTCCCCACTCTGTCGTTAGTTAGCTAACCTAACGGGTAATGACGGGACCCAGTGGCGAATGCGGATGGCATATACGTACGTCATATTATTTTCGTTCTTTGTGGTGTGATCAATTGATGGGACTGCGTTGATTCGGATCAATGCAAGTTAAAAACAAACCTAATCTGATGTTGTTGGAACACTTTTCAAAAGGCTGTTATTGCAAGGACGTTCACTTTTGTTTTGCATCGTGGTATTCAGTTGGAATATCCTGCTCCTCAGTCGACGAGGCAAGGGCCGAGATCCCTTCACCGGGAGTGACCCCTTGGACAAAGAGTTTGCGTCAGGGCATTAACTTCACTATAGCCGATTACTTTTGCTTTGCACCGTGGTATTCAGTTGGAATATCCTGCACCCCATTCTACGGGGAAAGAGCCGAGATCCCTTCACCGGGAGTGACCTCTTTAGCAACGGTTTTCGTCACTATATTTTTAAAAGCTATCCGTTCCTTCAACGATATCAAGTTCTTTACGTTAAAGGTTTTCTCCAGAAACCATTCGTAGCCCTCCGTCGTTTCATATGGGTAGTCAATAGTATTCAAGCTGTGTTTGTTGGCCAAAGTCAAGGCACAGTGTTTGGTAGCTGTTGGTTATTCATATGCAGCATAGATAGATGCGTTGGTTTGGAACAGTCGTATAGCCTTGTTGGCCAAAGTCAAGGGCTTGTGCGGGTGGATTCGAATCAACCTGGAGAATGACGGGTCGAACTTGACATGTGACTTATGATTTGTTGGCCAAAGTCAAGGTCATAAGAGCATGGGGCAGAAATCACATCGGGAGTTTCAAAAGAACTGAAACTTGCCAGATATGCGCATACCTTCTGGAGTGTGATGACGTGAGCGGATTCCGTCACGTTATCATGCGATGATAGTTGGATCCCGATTCCCACTGATGAGTTGGTTTACTCCTCGGGTGATCCCGACTAATTCTTCTTTCAGGTTTGGAGGAGAATTTGAGGTACAGTGGGAGGTTTCCAGATTAGATAAATTAGTAACCATTCTGATCTAGGTTAGAGTGCACGCTGAGTGTTTCTTTTCACTTTCTCTTCTGCAGCGACCATTGACCCGACCCTAAGACTATGACTCAGTGACCAAGTTGACCGAACCTTCTTAAACACCGGCTTTTGGATTGTCAGAGTTGCAAACCTCGTTGCCACTCCTACTTTTACCCTTTTCTCCAGGACACCCCGTATTACTACGAACGTCCACTTCCATTGGACAAAACCATCGTATGGTTAGATACGAACTCGAAGGGATTTATTTGAGGATGGTTTCCGGTTCTGGAGAAAACGGATAGGATTATTCAGTTGTCTTTTCCTTTTACCCTCTCTCAGGTTACGAGTACTCCTTGGTTTAGGGGTAGTACACCTATTACGCAAATTGAATTGTCTTCTTCCAAACCTTAGGCTGGTGTCGACCGGTAGGGAATGAAGAAAACCAATTAGCATAACGATGGTGTGCAGAAGGTATTATGTTAAGACAAAGCAAGGGATTAGTAAGAGGGCAAAGTAAATTGCAACAGATATTCACGAACAAACCAAGTATTCCTTCGCCAATCCTAAAATCACCTTTGCATTTCTCCAGGACACTCCGTATCACTACGAAGATCCACAGTTTATTGGATACTCCATCGTATGGTTATATACGAACTCGAAAGGAACTTGTTCCAGTTCGGGGATGGATTCTGGTTCAGGAGAAATAGGAATAAGGTTTATTCGGTTGTCTTTTATCTTCACCTTCTCTCATTGCGAGTGTTCCTAGGATTGGGACAGTACACCCATTATGCTTATTGGATAGTCTTCTTCCAAACCATAGGCTGGTGCCGAACGGTAGGGAAGGAAGAAAACCATTTGGCCTAAAGGGGTGTGCAGAAGGTAAAGACTAAAGACATATGAAGGGATTTGGAGAGATGGCAAAGAATTACAAGGTTACAGTTGTGGATCTGGATAATGGAAGAGGCATTACTAGGAATACCAGGATACCCCAACCAAACATTTCAATGTTTCAATTTCACTGTGTACTGTTAAAGGAAAACTGATTTCCCGATTAGACACTTGCTCCAGGGTATGTATTTACCAAGTATGATTCTCACATCTGTATAGTCTTACAGATGATGAGTGGGAGTAAGTTATTGGGAATTAGGTGATCATCCTCATTATATCGGGATTCGTTGTAATCGGTGATATTTGAGGAAATCACCTGGATTGTTTGTCGGTCGGCAAATGTTTGGTTTTGAATATCCGTTGTTATGCACCAATTTCAAATCGATATATCTGTACGTCTATTTTCATAGAGTGAGATATACCCTTTTGAAATTATGTCTACGACATTTACCTATATCAGTGGATGGTTAGGTAAGGAGCATTGAACAGCGGTGTAATTCTTCATAACCAAAGGTACAGTTTTCAACCTACGACACACAGTGAATGAGTTATCAGACTCAAGGGACTTATACAGAGTATTGTATGTTGTCCAGGGTCCATCAGGACAGAGGGGTTGGTCCTCGTGCTATATTCGGTTTACTTATGACTTCTCTAGTTTTTAGACAGGTGTTTCGTGGAAACACAGTGTCCGAATTTTGAGAAGTTATAGGTATTTGAATAAAGTAGAGAACCAAGTATTGCAAGTATCGGGATTCTTCAAAGTGATCGAAGATGTAGATACTTGTGAATGGTATTCAGTTGATAGTAATGGTTAAGAGATCTTGCTTCTCTTTCAGGTTACTCATAATTGGAAGTATTCCTAAGTTGAGTAACGCTGATCGGCCTCCTTCCATTTAGTTGACATGCACTGGAGACAGCTGCATGATTTGAATCTGGTTCAATTAAATCTGTGCCTCTGGTTCTATATTGGATATAGAACAGTTCATATCTTAACGATGTTAAGGTACGGGGAGTTGTCCGGCTTATGATTAAAACCAGACACTGGACAACTCAAGGCACGTTTCTGTAATGGCTGTTTGTGGGTTGACCCAGGCTATGACGATTGTTGATTTTCTACCATCTGGATGAACAATAGCGATATTGTTCTAGACTCGCCACAGTTTTATTAAAAATGGATTTTTTCAGAAAAACAGTAGTGGGAGTATGGTAGAACTGGAAGTGATTCCAGAACCACAAACGATTACTGAAGATTTGATAAGGAACCTAAAGATTCAATCTGGATTGACATTCCATTGGCCACTCCGCAGATAAGGTGGGTAACTTCAGGCATCCGAGAGGTACTACGGTAGCCTCAAGGACGGTGACAGGGAAGTTCTTGTTTACCCACAATTACCATTGCTGTTGTTCCAGGTTACGAGACCCGGCGAGAGGATGAGTATAGCGTCGTTCTAAACTTGCTTTAGAAGTGTACGTCTATATGACTCTGCCAGAGGGTTGTCGCAGTCAGTGGGAGCAGTGGAAGCATTGGTGGACAGGTAGCTTATGTCTATTTATAGACTAAAGCAGATGTAGCGGAGATAGATCATCTATTTCTGACGTGACAGTCATGGGTTTGACTTCATCAGAATAAGGGATGGATCTGTTGAGAAGGTAGTAGGGTGTGATATCCTGGTATTTGGATGACATACACAGAGTAGGAAAAGAAACTCCTATACTACGATCGGTCATACTTTGGTCGTCACACAGTGGTTTCTCCACAAAGGAAATGGTTTTTGTATCAGACATATTGGTTACTAGATCTATGGCTTTAGATCTAGATTTGGGTGGTTTCCCAATCAGGGTATTTTGACAGCATTCTAAGAGTATTTTGAATGGACGACTCCATGCACGGTAGTGTTCCTGCAGATGATGGAGTCACCCTCTCCAAAGGTGTCTTACAGACTAAAGGGGAGAGGGATGCGCATGATTGACAGATCTCTAGCTCAGGCAATTGAGTCAATCATGAGATGTCAAGTACCACACCAGATGTTGTTCTTGCACTAGATGCAATAAGTTGATATTGACCTGATCCTGGAGAAACAGTCGGAAGCAGTTTTAGAACATAAGTGGATGTTCTAGGGATATGATAACAACAGCCTCATGTGGGAGACAGTTATCATTCCAGGCTTCCAAGGTGACATGGACGACAAGGAGGTTGTCAGAGCTATAGTTTTCCCTCTGACGAGGGGCAGTATTTTGGACAGGTGGTCCAAGGCAATACTGAGGGTGGCATGGCGCAGGACACTGATTAAGTTCAGTTGACGATACAGTCTAAGAAGTTTGGATTTGGAGTTCATTCATGAGCTATGTCCCATCAGACATCCAGACACATTCTAAGACAGGTATTGCTCATTTCGGGAGATGGGTTTCTCCGCGAACTTGAGATATAGAGAGACATGGAAAGAGACAACAAAGCGGATCCACTCACTAAGGCTATTCCTCGAACGCAATAGTTTCGCAAACGAGCTTTGTGAGACTGACTAGTAGAGGAGTTGGGTGTTCGGTATCACACGTGCTGTGAGTATGCGACATCGCAATAATTAGCCTTGAGTGCAAGTGGGAGATTGTTGGAGATAATGCCCTCAGAGTCAATTATTGGATCACAGGCACGTGATTGCGGTGATTGAGAGAGGACCTATCCCGGTAGGACAGTCTTACTCGAGATGATAGTATGCTATCTGGTTTACCTTTATCATCGTGTACTGCTTGAGGTGACCTGAAAAGTCGCTATTATACGTTGGTAGAGCACCTAGGATTCTTGCTTGACCACCAGCAGTATGAGGGCGATCATATAAGTGGGAGCTGGGGTCTATAAGCATATCCTTAAATGGTCCCTAGTCGTGTGAGTTTCGAGACAGGGCATCGATACTCCATAGTAGACTAGTGTATACAGTCGAGACCCTGACGAGGGGTGGTGGCCGGTCTCACAAGCCACTGGTGTCAGTAGGATCACCTAAGATGTATACAGGTGCTCATTGGGTTATGAGTACACCGGACAGGGCTCGCCGGGAACATGCTAGTTGGTCATATACCAGACGTCAGATGGCAGTTCCCTGGTGACATGTGTGCAGGTTAGTTCATCGACCTGGGGATCGTCATTTGTCTCGTGTGAGTTCCCACTGTACTTTGATTACTACCCTACTGTTGGAGATAATGCCCTCAGAGTCAATTATTGGATCACAGGTACGTGATTGCAATGATTGATGGAGGACCTATCCCGGTAGGACAGTCTTACTCGAGATGATAGTATGCTGTATGGTTTACCTTTATCATCGTGTACTGTTTTAGGTGACCTGACACGTCGCTATTACACGTTGATAGAGCCCCTAGGATTCTTTCTTGACCACCAGCAGTATGAGGGCGATCATATAAGTGGGAGCTGGGGTCTATAAGCATATCCTGAAATGGTCCCTAGTCGTATGAGTTTCGAGACAGGGCATCGATACTCCATAGTAGACTAGTGTATACAGTCGAGACCCCGACGAGGGGCGGTGGCCGGTCTCACAAGCCACTAGTGTCAGTTGGATCACCTAAGATGTATACAGGTGCTCATTGGGTTATGAGTACACCGGACAGGACTCGCCGGGAACATGCCAGTTGGTCATATACCAGACGTCAGATGGCAGTTCCCTGGTGACATGTGTGCAGGTTAGTTCATCGACCTGGGGATCGTCATTTGTCTTGTGTGAGTTCCCACTGTACTTTGATTACTACCCTACCACGGCTCAAAGGAGTCGTGCAAACAGGTTTTAGTTGGGTACAGTCCCGAGCCACATGGAGGCAGTGAGCGTATCTTCAAGGGTTCGTCTCTCCCGGTATTGGGGGTGAGGTCGTGTTGTGTCTAGGAGAGCCATTACACGAAGCCCTCGGCCGAGGCAAGGAGATTTACTGGTAGGTATTCCAGTAGTATCTCAGGGTGTTCTGGGCTACACTCCGACACGACTTGTACCGCTTTTGGGGGTCTGACTTTTACCAACCCCCTAGGCCCGCCATGCGATGCTCATAGACGAACGGACCGGACTGTACGGATATTGTCACTGACAGGCTCAGTAGGGTTGTCAGGCTGAGTTCACTCACAGACATCCCTTTTAGTCAGTACCTGGTAGCCCGTTACGTATTGGCTTATACCTCTGACGTGCTAGTGGTTAAATCCACAACCAAGGTGTTGACGAGTCTTTAGAGTCCCCCACATTCAGTTACTCAGCTTTCGGGCGAAAGGTTGTAGAGGCCGTATGGAGATATGGCAAGGTCCGATCAGATACGTGCGGTATTGCACGGATCAGGATCGGACAGTTTGTACTATAGGCCGTATTGATATATGGCAGGGTTCGATCAGATACGTGCGGTATTGCACGGATCAGGATCGAACAGATATTACTAGCCGGTTTTGGTATAAGCCGGATTCTAGTATAGTACAGTGGAGATTTTGTCTCATGGCATTTGTATTTCGGTCGAAATACAGATGCGGGTGTGTATGCACAGTATCGGGGTTTTCCTGTAATTTATTACGGGACCAGTTTTCTGGAGTTGCCAGTTTGCTTTCCGTTTCGGCCGATTTCCATTGTTCCGTTCATTGGCCGAAGATTGGTGGAGGATGGCTTATTTGCATTGTTGCAAATAAGTGTTTGTGGAGGGGGTCTTTGCTTATTGTTGTATCATGATAGTCTCTCATTGACCTTGACTTCTAGCTTCATGATGGCTTGACTTTGTAAGCATCATGGTTGTTGATGATTAGTTGGTAGTGTATTGGTTTTGGGAGTGATCATTGCCTCTCATCATCACTTTCTTTTTCCATGACACTCCACCTTGCATTATTGTTCAAGCCACTCACTCCCTCATGGGATTCTATCTCATTCTCTCCCTCCCTCACTTGAGATGGCCGGCCATGGATGGGAAGGGGCTGCCCATATTGTTGGAGTGGGATTTGTTGTTCATTTCATGCACCAAAATTCTCCAAGTTCCACCATATACTTTTTGTTTTCATCCCTCCACCAAAAGGCAATTCCACAACCCCAAAGTGAGACATGGTTCTATACATATTCTACAGAAAATCTTGGGCACGTCGAGTAGCCGGCTTCGTGCCCGAGTTGCCTCGGCATTGAGGTGGGAGCCCGTAAAAGAAGTAGGCGATGTGGTGCACTTCCGGCGACGAGGAGGAGACGGGACATTCCGCAGGAGATCGGGACGATGACGAGAAGACCGGAGGACTCGAATCTGTCGGTATACTTCTCTTCCCTATCTTGTTAGTAGCTTAGACTTGTTAATGGTTACGATCCGGATGTTTAGTGCGCGGTGGTGCCGGTTTGCTAAGTCCGCAAAATTAAAGTTTTTCACCGCTTCCGCATTCCGGCGTCGGATTGACGGCCGGGGCGCCGCCGTGCACTTACAGTGGTATCAGAGCCTCGCCATTAACTTAGTCTAGCTTGGTTTAATGTGTTTGCATTTCCGATCGATCAAAAAGTTCCAAAACTGCATTTTACCTTCGCATCAGTTTCTGTTGAAAATTTTTGGTCTCGAAAAATTTTTCAGGTTGTAAAATATTGATGTACTGGAAAATCTAAGAGCTCTGTAAAAATTCGATGAAGTGACTCCACAGTTGGAGCGCGGAACCGCCGCGAAAACCCCCTTCCCGCCGCTGTTCCGCCGCGCACTGTGGAGATCACTGTACCAATTTTTTACAGAGGCTTTCTGGGGTGAAAAGTGGGGTTTTGGAATAATAACATTGGGCCCAGAATTTCTTGATCTGCTACAGTTTTGATTGGGGGCCCACTTGTTAAAATTTGATTGATCGAAAATTTTAAACACATATTTCACAGTATTTACATTATATCTGCGACCGTGAATGTCACTCGATCGGTAAATCCGGTCTAACTGCTATAGCCCGGTTAGACGGATTTGCGAACGTGACTTTCACGTTGATGTTCTGTTTTTGCTGTGATGTTGCGGATCGGTCGTGGGGGATAGCCTGGATGCAATGCTAGTACAGTTGTGGTTGTATTATGTACATTTGATATTGCGGGGCGAGCGTCCGACATGTGGACTGCCGTCACTGCCTGATTGTATTATTATTTTGGGGCATGGCCAGGTTGCGGTCGTTGTACCCGTTGTATGTATATTTACATTCTGTACTAGGATTACCCCGCGGCGGGGTGCACGGATAGCCGGGTTCTAGGGGGCAACAAGCCCGCATCTCATGGCATTGAGACAGAGGGGGCTTCACTCTGGAATTGGCGGGCTATTCGCCGCACTCGTAGGGGGTACAGGTTGACCCAGGAGGGGTGCCCAAGTTACCGGATTCCGTGAAGTGCTGGGTGGTCCATTCACGGTGCTGAAGGGGGCTGCCTCGCTTCAGGTTTTGGCGGGTGATTTGCCGCGCCCGTAGGGGTCTTGGATTTCATTGCGCAGGCTATCCACACGACCAGGGGAACGTCGGGTTTCAGCAGTGGCTCTGTGAAACCCGGGGATCCCAGATATCTGTATTGTTTCTGTGATGCTGTACATTTCTGTGATGTTGCATTTCTTTTCACGCCTTGAGCGAAATATAATATATTGGTATATATATTAGTAGATGTTGTATATGTTTTACATCCGCGCTAGTCCAGTCCCCGCTCTGTCGTTAGTTAGCTAACCTAACGGGTAATGACGGGACCCAGTGGCGAATGCGGATGGCATATACGTACATCAGTATATTTTCGTTCTTTTTGGTGTGATCAATTGATGGGACTGCATTGATTCGGATCAATGCAAGTTAAAAACAAACCTAATCTGATGTTGTTGGAACACTTTTTCAAAAAGCTGTTATTGCAAGGACGTTCACTTTTGTTTTGCATCGTGATATTCAGTTGGAATATCCTGCTCCTCAGTCGACGAGGCAAAGGCCGAGATCCCTTCACCGGGAGTGACCCCTTGGACAAAAGGTTTGCGTCAGGGCATTAACTTCACTATAGCCGATTACTTTTGCTTTGCACCGTGGTATTCAGTTGGAATATCCTGCACCCCATTCTACGGGGAAAGAGCCGAGATCCCTTCACTGGGAGTGACCTCTTTAGCAACGGTTTTCGTCACTATATTTTCAAAAAGCTATTCGTTCCTTCAACGATATCAAGTTCATTACGTTAAAGGTTTTCGCCAGAAACCATTCGTAGCCCTCCGTCGTTTCATATGGGTAGTCAATAGTATTCAAGCTGTGTTTGTTGGCCTTAGTCAAGGCACAGTGTTTGGTAGCTGTTGGGTGTTCATATGCTGCATAGATAGATGCGTTGGTTTGGGACAGTCGTATAACCTTGTTGGCCCTAGTCAAGGGCTTGTACGGGTGGGTTCAAATCAACCTGGATAATGACGGGTAGAACTTGACATGTGACTTATGATTTGTTGGCCTTAGTCAAGGTCATAAGAGCATGGGGCAGAAATCACATCGGGAGTTTCAAAAGAACTGAAACTTGCCAGATATGCGCATACCTTCTGGAGTGTGATACCGTGAGCGGATTCCGTCACGTTATCATGCGATGATAGTTGGATCCCGATTCCCACTGATGAGTTAGTTTACTCCTCGGGTGACCCCGACTAATTCTTCTTTCAGGTTTGGAGGAGAATTTGAGGTACAGTGGGAGGATTCCAGATTAGATAAATTGGTAACCATTCTGATCTAGGTTAGAGTGCACGCTGAGTGTTTCTTTTCTCTCTCTCTTTGGCAGCGACCATTGACCCGACCCTAAGACTTTGACTCAGAGACCAAGTTGACCGAACCTTCTTAAACACTGGCTTTTGGATTGTCAGAGTTGCAAACCTCATTGCCACTCCTACTTTTACCCTTTTCTCCAGGACACCCCGTATTGCTACGAACGTCCACTTCCATTGGACAAAACCATCGTATGGTTAGATACGAACTCGAAAGAATTTATTCGAGGATGGTTTTAGGTTCTGGAGAAAACGGATAGGATTATTCAGTTGTCTTTTCCTTTTACCCTCTCTCAGGTTACGAGTACTCCTTGGTTTAGGGGTAGTACACCTATTACGCAAATTGGATTGTCTTCTTCCAAACCTTAGGCTGGTGCCGACCGGTAGGGAATGAAGAAAACCAATAAGCATAACAATGGTGTGCAGAAGGTATTAAGTTAAGACAAAGCAAGGGATTAGTAAGAGGGCAAAGTAAATTGCAACAGATATTCATGACCAAACCAGGTATTTCTTCGCCAATCCTAAAATCACCTTTGAATTTCTCCAGGACACTCCGTATCACTACGAAGATCCACAGTTTATTGGATACTCCATCGTATGGTTATATACGAACTCGAAAGGAACTTGTTCCAGTTCGGGGATGGATTCTGGTTCAGGAGAAATACGACTAAGATTTATTCAGGTGTCTTTTATCTTCACCTTCTCTCGCATTGCGAGTGTTCCTAGGATTGGGACAGTATACCCATTATGCTTATTGGATAGTCTTCTTCCAAACCATAGGCTGGTGCCGAACGGTAGGGAAGGAAGAAAACCATTTGGCCTAAAGGGGTGTGCAGAAGGTAATGACTAAAGACATATGAAGGGATTTGGAAAGGTGGCAAAGAATTATACGGTTACAGTCGTGAATATGGAAAAGGCATTACTAGCAATACCAGGATACCCCTACGAAACATTTCAATGTTTCAGTCTCACTGTGTACTGTTAAAGGAAAACTGATTTCCCGACTAGATACTTACTCCAGGGTATGTATTTACCAGGTATGATTCTCACATCTGTATGGTTTTACAGATGATGAGTGGGAGTAAGTAATTGGGAATTGGGTGATCGTCCTCAATATATCGGGATTCGTTGTAATCGGTGATATTTGAGGAAATCACCTGGGCTGTTTGCCGGTCGGCAAATATTTGGTTTTGAATATTCGTTGTTATGCACCAATTTCAAATCGATATATCTGTACGTCTATTTTCATAGAGTGAGATATACCCTTTTGAAATTATGTCTAGGACATTTACCTATATCAGTGGATGGTTAGGTAAGGAGCATTGAACAGCGGTGTAATTCTTCATAACCAAAGGTACAGTTTTTAACCTACAACACACAGTGAATGAGTTATCAGACTCAAGGGACTTATACAGAGTATTGTATGTTGTCCAGGGTCCATCAGGACAGAGGGGTTGGTCCTCGTACTATATTCGGTTTACTTATGACTTCTCTAGTTTTTAGACAAGTGTTTCGTGGAAACACAGGGTCCGAATTCTGAGAAGTTATAGGTATTTGAATAGTGTAGAGAACCAGGTATAGAAAGTATCGGGATTCTTCAAAGTGATCGAAGATGTAAATACTTGTCAATGGTATTCAGTTGCTAGAGAGATCTTGCTTCTCTTTCAGGTTACTCATGATTGGAAGCATTTCTAAGTTGAGTAACGCTGATCGGCCTCCTTCCATTTTAGTTGACATGCACTGGGGACAGCTGCATGATTTGAATCTGGTTCAATTAAATCAGTGCCTCTGGTTCTATATTGGATATAGTACAGTTCATATCTTAACATTGTTAAGGTACGGGGAGTTGTCCGGTTTATGCTTAAAACCAGACATTGGACAACTCAAGGCACGTTTCTGTAATGGCTGTTTGTGGGTTGACCCGGGCTGTGACGAGGGTTGATTTTCTACCATCTGGATGAACAATAGCAATATTGTTCTATACTCGCCACAGTTTTATCAAAAATGGATTTTTTCAGAAAACAGTAGTGGGAGTATGGTAGAACTGGAAGTGATTCCAGAACCACAAACGATTACTGAAGATTTGATAAGGAACCTAAAGATTCAATCTGGATTGACATTCCATTGGCCACTCCGCAGATAAGGTGGGTAACTTCAGGCACCCGAGAGGTACTCCGGTAGCCTCAAGGACGGTGACAGGTAAGTTCTTGTTTACCCACAATTACCATTGCTGTTGTTCCAGGATGCGAGACCCGGCGGGAGGATGAGTATAGCGGCGTTCTAAACTAGTTTTAGTAGTGTACGTCTATATGACTCTGCCAGAGGGTTTTCGTAGTCAGTGGGAGCAGCGGAAGTATTGGTGGACAGGTTGCTTATGTCTATTTATAGACTAAAGCATATGTAGCGGAGATAGATCATCTATTTCTGACGTGACAGTCATGGGTTTGACTTCATCAGAATAGGGGATGGATCTGTTGAGAAGGTAGTAGGGTGTGATATCCTGGTATTTGGATAACATACACAGAATAGGAAAAGAAACTCCTATACTACAATCGGTTATCCTTTGGTCGTCACACAGTGTTTTCTCCATATGGGATTTGGACATTATGTCAGACATACTGGTTACTAGATCTATGGTTTTAGATCTAGATTTGGGTAGTCTCCCAATCTGTGTACTTAGACAGCATTCTAAGAGTATTTAGAATGGACGACTCCTGGCACGGTAGTGTACCTGCAGGTGATGGAGTCACCCTCTCTAAAGGTGTCTTACAGACTAAAGTAGAGAGGGACGTGCGTGATTGGCAGATCACTTGCTCAGGCAATTGAGTCAATCATGAAATGTCAAGTACCACACCAGATGTTGTTCTTGCACTAGATGCAATAAGTTGACATTAATCCAATCCTGGAGAAACAGTCGGAAGCAGTTTTAGAACATAAGTGGATGTTCTAGGGATATGATAACGACAGTCCCATTCGGGAGACAGTTATCATTCCAGGCTTCCAAGGTGACCTGGACAACAAGGAGGTTGTCAGAGTTATAGTTTTCCCTCCGATGAGGGGGCAGTATTTTGGACAGGTGGTCCAAGGCAATACTGAGGGTGGCATGGCGCAGGATACTGATTAAGTTCAGTTGACGATACAGTCTAAGAAGTTTGGATTTGTAGTTCATTTATGAGCTATGTCCCATCAGACATCCAGACACATTCTAAGACAGGTATTGCTCATTTCGGGAGATGGGTTTCTCCGCGAACTTGAGATATAGAGAGACATAGAAAGAGACATCAAGGCGGATCCACTCACTGAGGCTATTCCTTGAACGCAATAGTTTCGCAAACGAGCTTTGTGAGACTGACTAGTAGAGGAGTTGGGTGTTCGGTATCACACGGGCTGTGAGTATGTGACATCGCAATAATTAGCCTTGAGTGCAAGTGGGAGATTGTTGGAGATAATGCCCTCAGAGTCAATTATTGGATCACAGGTACGTGATTGCAATGATTGATGGAGGACCTATCCCGGTAGGACAGTCTTACTCGAGATGATAGTATGCTGTCTGGTTTACCTTTATCATCGTGTACTGTTTTAGGTGACATGACACGTCGCTATTACACGTTGATAGAGCCCCTAGGATTCTTTCTTGACCACCAGCAGTATGAGGGCGATCATATAAGTGGGAGCTGGGGTCTATAAGCATATCCTGAAATGGTCCCTAGTCGTGTGAGTTTCGAGACAGGGCATCAATACTCCATAGTAGACTAGTGTATACAGTTGAGACCCTGACGAGGGGCGGTGGCCGGTCTCACAAGCCACTGGTGTCAGTTGGATCACCTAAGATGTATACAGGTGCTCATTGGGTTATGAGTACACCGGACAGGACTCGCCGGGAACATGCCAGTTGGTCATATACCAGACGTCAGATGGCAGTTCCCTGGTGACATGTGTGCAGGTTAGTTCATCGACCTGGGGATCGTCATTTGTCTTGTGTGAGTTCCCACTGTACTTTGATTACTACCCTACCACGGCTCAAAGGAGTCGTGCAAACAGGTTTTAGTTGGGTACAGTCCCGAGCCACATGGAGGCAGTGAGCGTATCTTCAGGGGTTCGTCTCTCCCGGTATTGGGGGTGAGGTCGTGCTGTGTCTAGGAGAGCCATTACACGAAGCCCTCGGCCGAGGCAAGGAGATTTACTGGTAGGTATTCCAGTAGTATCTCAGGGTGTTCTGGGCTACACTCCGACACGACTTGTACCGCTTTTGGGGGTCTGACTTTTACCAACCCCCTAGGCCCGCCATGCGATGCTCATAGACGAACGGACCGGACTGTACGGATATTGTCACTGACAGGCTCAGTAGGGTTGTCAGGCTGAGTTCACTGACAGACATCCCTTTTAGTCAGTACCTGGTAGCCCGTTACGTATTGGCTTATACCTCTGACATGCTAGTGGTTAAATCCACAACCAAGGTGTTGACGAGTCTTTAGAGTCCCCCACATTCAGTTACTCAGCTTTTGGGCGAAAGGTTGTAGAGGCCGTATGGAGATATGGCAAGGTCCGATCAGATACGTGCGGTATTGCACGGATCAGGATCGGACAGTTTGTACTATAGGCCGTATTGATATATGGCAGGGTTCGATCAGATACGTGCGGTATTGCACGGATCAGGAT
Source organism: Agapanthus africanus (assembly GCA_030015575.1). Classification (NCBI taxonomy): domain Eukaryota; kingdom Viridiplantae; phylum Streptophyta; class Magnoliopsida; order Asparagales; family Amaryllidaceae; genus Agapanthus; species Agapanthus africanus. The sequence continues at coordinate 474,741,881 of CM057339.1, read as the reverse complement.
CGAACAGATATTACTAGCCGGTTTTGGTATAAGCCGGATTCTAGTATAGTACAGTGGTGATTTTGTCTCATGGCATTTGTATTTCGGTCGAAATACAGATGCGGGTGTGTATGCACAGTATCGGGGTTTTCCTGTAATTTATTACGGGACCAGTTTTCTGGAGTTGCCAGTTTGCTTTCCGTTTCGGCCGATTTCCATTGTTCCGTTCATTGGCCGAAGATTGGTGGAGGAGGGCTTATTTGCATTGTTGCAAATAAATGTTTGTGGAGGGAGTCTTTGCTTATTGTTGTATCATGATAGTCTCTCATTGACCTTGACTTCTAGCTTCATGATGGCTTGACTTTGTAAGCATCATGGTTGTTGATGATTAGTTGGTAGTGTATTGGTTTTGGGAGTGATCATTGCCTCTCATCATCACTTTCTTTTTCCATGACACTCCACCTTGCATTATTGTTCAAGCCACTCACTCCCTCATGGGATTCTATCTCATTCTCTCCCTCCCTCACTTGAGATGGCCGGCCATGGATGGGAAGGGGCTGCCCATATTGTTGGAGTGGGATTTGTTGTTCATTTCATGCACCAAAATTCTCCAAGTTCCACCATATACTTCTTGTTTTCATCCCTCCACCAAAAGGCAATTCCACAACCCCAAAGTGAGACATGGTTCTGTACATATTCTACAGCAAATCTTGGGCACGTCGAGTAGCCGGCTTCGTGCCCGAGTTGCCTCGGCATTGAGGTGGGAGCCCGTAAAAGAAGTAGGCGATGTGGTGCACTTCCGGCGACGAGGAGGAGACGGGACATTCCGCAGGAGATCGGGACGATGACGAGAAGACCGGAGGACTCGAATCTGTCGGTATACTTCTCTTCCCTATCTTGTTAGTAGCTTAGACTTGTTAATGGTTACGATCCGGATGTTTAGTGCGCGGTGGTGCCGGTTTGCTAAGTCCGCAAAATTAAAGTTTTTCACCGCTTCCGCATTCCGGCGTCGGATTGACGGCCGGGGAGCCGCCGTGCACTTACACCTACCACGGCTCAAAGGAGTCGTGCAAACAGGTTTTAGTTGGGTACAGTCCCGAGCCACATGGAGGCAGTGAGCGTATCTTCAAGGGTTCGTCTCTCCCGGTATTGGGGGTGAGGTCATGCTGTGTCTAGGAGAGCCATTACACGAAGTCCTTGGCCAAGGCAAGGAGATTTACTGGTAGGCATTCCAGTAGTATCTCAGGGTGTTCTGGGCTACACTCCGACATGACTTGTACCGCTTTTGGGGGTCTGACTTTTACCAACCCCCTAGGCCCGCCATGCGATACTCATAGACGAACGGACCGGACTGTACGGATATTGTCACTGACAGGCTCAGTAGGGTTGTCAGGCTGAGTTCGCTCACAGACGTCCCTTTTTAGTCAATACCTGGTAGCCCGTTATGTATTGGCTTATACCTCTGACGTGCTAGTGGTTAAATCCATAACCAAGGTGTTGACGAGTCTTTAGAGTCCCCCACATTCTGTTACTCAGCTTTCGGGCGAAAGGTTGTAGAGGCCGTATGGAGATATGGCAAGGTCCGATCAGATACGTGCGGTATTGCACGGATCAGGATCGGACAGTTTGTGCTATAGGCCGTATGGTTATATGGCAGGGTTCGATCAGATACATGCGGTATTGCACGGATCAGGATCGAACAGATATTACTGGCCGGCTTTGGTTTAAGCCGGATCCTAGTATAGTACAGTGTAGATTTTGTCTCATTGCATTTGTATTTCGGTCGAAATACAGATGCGGGTGTGTATGCACAGTATTGGGGTTTTCCTGTAATTTATTACGGGACCAGTTTTCTGGAGTTGCCAGTTTGCTTTCCGTTTCGGCCAATTTCCTTTGTATCGTTCATTGGCCGATGGTTGGTGGAGGAGGGTTTATTTGCCTTGTTGCAAATAAGCATTTTGTGGAGGGGGTCTTTGCTTATATTTGTATCATGATGGTTTTCATGATAAGCACCATCACTTGACTTCTTCTTCTCATGATGGCTTGACTTTTTGAAGCCATCATGCATGAGATGATGGTTGCCTTGGAGTGTTGGGTTTTGTTCTCTCATCATCACTTTTCATCATTGCATTCCACCCACCCCTTGACCTTGCTTTCTCTCTCCAATCACACAAACAAAAAGGGAGGGGCGGCCACTATTGGAAGGAGGGGATTTCATTTTCATGTGTTGCAATTTTTGGTTCTCTTCATGCTCCAAAAAATCACACAAGAAGATTTTCCAAAATTCCAAGTTCTTTTTCCTCCACCATAAAGGCAATTCCACAACCCCAAAAGTGAGACATGGTTCTTCACACATTCTACAACAAATCTTGGGCACGTTGACTAGCCAGCATCATGCCCGAGTTGCCTTGGCATTGAGGTGGGAGCCCGTAAAAGAAGTAGGCGATGTGGTGCACTTCCGGCGACGAGGAGGAGATGGGACATTCCGCAGGAGATCGGGACGACGAGGAGAAGACCGGAGGACTCGGATCTGTCGGTATATCTCTCTTCCCCTTCTTGTAGATAGCTAGGACTAGTTAGTGGTTCGATCCGGGTTATAGTGCGCGGTGGTGCGGTTTGCTAAGTCCGCAAAAATTAAAGTTTATCACCGCTTCCGCATTTGGCCGTCGGATTGACGGCCGGGGCGCCGCCGTGCACTTTCAAGATGAACCTTGTACAAACAAAAAGGTAGTAGGGAGTATGGAGACGATCCTCGTAGAGTACGTGGATGACATACTCTTGATAGGGAAGCAGTTTCCTATGCTACGCTCGATCAATCTCCGATTATCATAATGATTCTCCATATAGGATCAATGTGATACCTCCTATATCCTGGTTTTTGGATCTATGAGATAGATCTAATTGGATGTTAGGATACTCACTAGTAGTAGTGAGATGGTATCAATCGATCCTGGGGAGAATCACTGGAAGTGTTCCAGAGTGATAAAGACGACTGAATGTCAGTCGCAGGCATTGCCTTTACCCTCAGTAAAGGGACAGTATGTTGGAAGAGTTCCAAGCTAGATACCATGGCATACTACACGATAAAGGCTGGATACATCGCTACTTAAGATGCTACCAAAGAGGCTGTTTGGATGTATATTAGTTCATGAGATGAACTTAGTTCCTACCATTGTGTGACAATGGAGTTGTGGCTTATGCCAGGAACCCCCGTCCCATCAGTGATCCAGACGTATTCTAAGGCAGTACCACCTGATCATGGAGATGGTTGATCTCCAAGGTGATCGAGGCAAGGAGAGCAGACTCAGAGGATAACACGGCGGATCCACTCACGAAGGCCTATTCCCAGAGAGAGACTTTTATGGGATGGTTGAGTATGAGATACTTCGACCACTGCTACAGATGGCCCTAGTGCAAGTGGGAGATTGTTAGTTATATGTATGCCCTAGAGGCCATTACTGTACATAGGATGTATATTGTAGTGGATGCCGGGACATATATAGGGAGGACTTTCTTGCTCGACATGATAGTATGCTATCTGGTTGCTCTTTACCTTAACGTGTACACTGATTGTCTCTCTGTTACATGTTGGTAAAGCCCTTAGGATGTGTACTTGACTACCTGGACTATGATGCGGATCATACTAGTGGGGACATGGTAGTCCATAAGTACATCCTTCAAAGTCCCTAGTCATGGGTGTATCGAGACGGGGCATCGATATACCAGAGTAGACTAGCGTGTACCTTCTCGACCCATACAGATGGGCGATGGATGATCCCATATCCATCGGTGTTTGACATCAGAGATGATATACGGGTGCTCAGTAGAGACTGGGTACACTGGACGGACTCGCCGAGAACTCCCAGATGGTATTATACCTCACGTCAGATGGCAGTTCTCTGGTGACACTGGTACAGAGTAGTCTGTTGACCCGAGATCGTCATAGAGACTTGTGTGGTTCCCACTGTGCTTTGATTTCCATCTTACCACGTCCAAGAGGGCATGCAAAACGGTGGTTTTTGGGTACAGTCCCGAGTCACATGGAGGCAATGAGCGATAGGAGGGGATTCGTCTCTCCCGGTATAGGGAGTTGATGTTGCGTTGTGTTCGATTGGCTATAACAGAAAATCCCTGGCCAGGGTTGCTGAGATTTACTGGTAAGTGTTACCAGTAGTTTCTCGAAATGTTATAGACCTCATATCGACACGACTTATCGAGCTATTGGGGTCTGACGTTTACCACCCCTAGGCAAGATATGCGACATATCAGACGATCAGACCGGACTGTACGGTAGTGTTACTGGTTGGATTCACAGGAGTGTGAGCTGGCTTGCTCGTTGATCTTCTGATCGCTCAAAACCTGGTTGACCGTTACGTTTAGCAGACCGCTTGCGGCTTGTGGGTGTTTGATATGATCATCACCTGCTGCCGGCGTATTGACGAGTCTTTAGAGTCCTACACAGAGGTTTCCTGGCTCAAGAGAAACGAAATAGGAGCGCGTATGAGATATGTGCGGGACCGAGAATAATGCGTGTATGTGATACCGTATTTCATTCTCGCGATCAATGTGTCGAATGGTTGTATGCGATATAACCTAGTTATCGATTCAAGCGTTGATTCGATAAGCCGATACATTGTATACTAGTCGGTTGTGTGCGACATGACCGGATCATTGAATCAAGTGTTGATTTAATGATTTAATGCATAATTATATATTTGATATATTACTTTGCATTAACTAGTATTGGTTCACTTTAAATGGATTTTCTCGCTCGGATGTGCACATTGTATATTCGATATAGTTTTGTGCACTTGATTGTATCATGTTTGATTATACATGTTATGCTAAGGTTTTAGTGTAAAGATCAAACCATGGTTACATGTTAATGGTTAGGGTTTTGTTTTATTCCCTTATTTATTTATCTATTTCTTTTGAAAATAAATTTGCATAAAGAGAAAATGGTGGCTATCATTTGTTTATTTCATGAAGATTCTTGAAGGTTTGACTAAGTCACCATTTTGTCTCATGCTTAACCCTAACCATTCATTTGAACCTTAGTTAGTTCTCTACACTTGACCATGGTAAAAGTTATGATAAGAATGGATTTTCTTTTCTATTTTAATTTTTCTTATCATAACAATTATCATCTTCTTCTTCTTCTTCAAGAAGAAAGCATACTTCATCAATGGTGTTTTGAGCAAATGAGTGAGAAATCCAAATCTAAAGAGAACCCACTTCCTATTTCTTCATCCTCTACCTCTTGCCAAGTAGTAGAGTGTGTTTTCTTCACAAGTTTCATGACTTGGTGAAGTGAGAGCTTGATCTTGCGATGCTTCGATGTAGATCATCTTCGGCATGGACATCGATGACCTAGCCCGTCCATTCTCCGATGAAGCCGACGCTAGAGCCCGGGATCCGTCTTGGACAGCGAGGAGACTTCATTGCGGAGCCGTGGAGGTGGAGCACCGGATCTACAAAGGTTGTATATCCGTATTCTTTTAGTTAAGTGTTAACTAGATTATCTTTTCGCCTAGTTTTCTAGCCAACGATCCGTTGTCGGGTTTCTCGGCACCTAGATTTTTGAAACGGGCATGGTTGATGCCTTGTGAGACCTCATTAGGATGCCTATGAACCCTACATTCCGTACTCAAGTACTCCCCTCCTCAATCAGATCAAAAGATCTTGATACTTTTTCCTGTCTGGTGTTCATCACAGAAAACTGCATTTTATACCGCCCATTCTTATGCTCGTTTGTTTATAGGCAGGTGCTTTTAATCCGTGTTTGCTACATATTTACAGGCTATAGGTTCCTGGTCCAAAATAACGCAAATGATACAAAATCTCTACTGTTACGCCAAAATCCAGGACATTTGTTGCCAGCAGAAAAAAGCCGGGTTTCGATCATCCGTATCCGTCCAGTGCCGCGTACCTGTTCCAGAGACAAGACAAATGACAGTGGTCATTCATGTCTCAGACAAGCACAAAGCACGAGAGGGGCAGCACAAAGCACGAGAGGGGCAGCACAAAGCACGAGAGGGGCAAACACAAAGCACGAGAGGGACAAGCACAGAGCACGAGAGGGTATGGTGCATTCAATGCATAAAGTGTTGATTCAAAAATTCAAAAATTCAAACTTCCCTCCAATTTTTGGATGCATTCAAATTCAAATTAAAGGAAATGTCTTGTTCTTTTGCCTATAAAAGGAAAACATTGGGCAAGTGAGAAGGAGTCCAATTTTGCCATACATTGTATCATTCTTTTGCTTAGCTTCCCCTTGAGGTCCTTGCCTTCTCTTGATCTTTCAACCTCTTCATTGAGCTTGAAGGTTTAAGAATTGGTTATTGATCTCAAGGGTTGTATCATTATGGAATCAATAAAGCTCTTCTCTTTTGTGCTTCACTTCACATGAGTTCTTTACCCTTCTCTTGACCTTGCAACCTCTTGATTGAGCTTGCAAGTTTAAGGGTTGGCTATTGATCCCATGCTTGTCTTGAGTTCTAGTGTTCTTGTAATTATTTTCTTGCTTATTTCTTTCTTTCTTTTTATTACTTGCTTTACATTCATGCTTTACTTTCTTGCACTTAAATTCCATGCACTTACTTACTTGTAATCTTTTCTTTTCTTTTGCTCTTTTTGGTTCTTTTTGTGAATGGTTGTAATTATCGTTGTTAAGAATAAATACGGTTTTGTAAGTTAAGATTTCTTTGCTCGTTTCCTTTTCCCGTTATTTTCCATTGAACTCCGCCCAAACGATACACAAGCGCTCCGTTAGGCACCCTACCCTACCAAGGTAACGGTGATTCCTAACTGCGACCGGTTGTGTTCGGTTTGGCCGGAGGCGAAAGCAAAAGACAAGAACGGAAGGACAAGGGTAAATAAGCCGGATTCCATGAATACCGCGCTTAAATCCCCTAATCCACGTTGTTGCCGATTGCTCTAGCTTCAATTGGTCAAGACTCGGCTCAAAGGTTTTAAGTACGGATTTCTTTAGCTTACAATTTCGTATCTTTTTCTTAACAACTTTATACTTGCATATAACACATAGGTTAGATTGAACAAACATATAAAAATTCTTTATTGACTCGTCTAAAACTAAAAAGGACATACAACCATCTCCCTGTGGATCGACCCGTGCTCATCGCGGCTAGCTGCAAAGTGACACCGTCTTGATTGCGGTTAAAACTTTAATTCTTTCAATCATCTGGTTCTCTACTTCGCTTTTTATATTCTTTGAAATTCTAAGAAACTTCAGATTTGTATTTCATGAGAAATACATATCCGAACCTAGAGAGATCATCAGTGAATGTAATAAAGTACGAGAACCCACCCCTTGCATGCCCGGACATTGGACCACATACATCACTGTGTATGAGTTCCAAGAGCTCTGTAGCTCTACCTTCGTGTCCCATAAACGTAGTTTTGGTCATCTTTCTTTTGAGACAAGACTGACAAGTTTCAGATGATGAAAATTCGAACGGGTCCAAATATCCATCCTTATTAGCTAGTCTTTTCTCAATGATATGACCAAGTCTACAATACCACAAGTAGACTTCGTTCACTTCTGAACTCTTTCTCTTGCGTGTGTTTTGTATATTGAAAATCATGTTTTAATTAGGAACATAGACACCAATGCATAATGTACCTTCTGCAACCAATACCTGATTTAGGTAAATGTTCATGATATTTCTATCTAGAACAAAGTTATATCCATTTTTATCATTTAAAGAAACTGATATGATGTTGCAAAACATGGAAGGTACATAGTAGCAGTTGTTCAAAATCATAGTATTGCCGCTTAGCAATACTAGGTGATATTCACCGACGGCAGCAATATCAACTTGTGCTCCGTTCCCTACTATAAGGGATATATCACCAGGTCTAACCATCCTACTTTTTCTCATTCCCCATAATAAATTACAGATATAAGATCCTGATCCGGTATCTAGTACCCAAAAGGTAGGACTGGCCGAAAAACAGTTCTCAATAAAAAGAACACCCGAAGAAGATGCATTAGAATGCTTCTCCTTCATTAGGTTCATGTGGAAGTCCATGCGATCCTCTTTCCTTTGCTCATACTCATGACAGTTGTCACAAGTTAGAGCCGAACCGACGTTCTCCAGTCTCGAATAAGAATCTGGATAGTAAAGTCATACATTTTATTATCTTGTTTATGGCGTGACATGGTTGCTACCTGGAGAGAGAGAAAAGAAACACTCAGCGTGCGCTCTTGCAAGATTAGATTGGTTATTAGTTTATCTAATCAGGATGGCTCCCATTGTTTCCTCGAATTCTTTTTCAATCCTTAAAAGGAGAACTAGTCGGGATCATTTACACCTTACAAGTTCGCTAACCGTTTAGCTAGGTGGGCGTTGGTACTCCGAGGGAGGTTCCCCGTGCATTCGCATGGACCTAATTAAAATAAATCTCGTTTTCGCAGAGGCATAACCCCGTTAACATCTTTCTAAACACTTAATAGGTTAGTTAATGGTGAAGCAAAAAATATCTACCAAGAGTAATCCTACTCATCAGTGGGATCGGGATCCAACTATCATTATATGATAATCTACATGGAAGCCACTCTAGTCACCGCACTCCAAAAGGTATGCGACACCAGCAACTTACCTGTATATTTGAAACTCCCGATGTGGTTTTTGTAAGGCTACGCCAGCACCCCGACCATCAATCCGTGGCCAAATGCGGAACAAAAACTTTTAAACTTGGCGCTAACGTAACCCTAAATCCCGGATCGTGCCATTAACCCTATACTAGTTAACTGTAAAGAGTTTGGAGAGGTTATACCGATCGATCCGTGTCCTTCGGTCTTCAACCTCTATCCAAGCTCGTCGCGGCTGCCCTGATGTAATTCGTACTCCGGTCTCTCTAGTCGAAAACGATCCATGTCGAGGATTAGTAATACGGGCTCCTACTTAAAAAACCGAAGCAATTCGAACAACTAGTTTGCTAGCTTAGGTGTCCAAGATGAAGTAGAGATAGCGTGTGAATAATTTGTCTCAATACACTCAATGATTCTCAACACATGAGATGGAATGAGTGTAGGTGATGAAGAAGCCAAGTGTGATGAAGTTGTGAGCACAAGAAGAAGGCAAGTGAAGAAAATAGCTAAGTGTTTCTTGTGTTCAATTTTTGCGAGAGTGAGCAACTAAAGAAAAGCCTTAGCAATAAAAAGATCTGCCCCCTCACTTATTACCCACAACAAATATCCTAGCCATGAAAAAACCACAATTGACCCAATACCATGAGTCACCAAGTGTGAGCACATGCACCATGAATGCCCAAGGCCAAAACTCATACTCACAATTTCCACCAAATTAAACATTAAACTAAATGTTTAATCAAAAAAGAAATGGCATCTTCAAAGTAAACTCGTAATGAATTACAAGATTACCCCTCATCCGTATATACAAACCTGCATCCGTATTCCAACTGAATATGAATACAACGAGACGAAAATAATCCAACAATATAATACTAGGATCCGACTTAAACCAAAGCCCACTAGTATTATCCATCCGATCATGATCCGTGCACAAGTGCATGTATATGACCGAACCCTGCCATAAAACCATACGGCCTCTACAACATTTCGCCCGAACCAGGGAAACCCTCTGTATGGGACTCTAAAGACTCATCAATACGCTGGCAGTTGGTTTAACCACAAGTACGTCAGTGGCACTAGCTGTACGTAACAGCTGCCCAGGTATTGAGGTAAAGGGAGGCCGACGAGCGAACTCATCCTAAAACCTTACTGAGCCTGACAGTGACAATATCCGTACAGTCCGGTCCGTTCTTCTATGAGTATCGCATATCGAGTTTAGAGGAGTGGATAAAGTCAGACCCCTAATAATGCAATACTTAGTGTCGGTATGAAGCCTATCACCACCTGAGAAACTACCGATCCTAAATCGGTAATTCTCGACTACCTTGGACAAGGATTTCTAGTGATGGGCACCCGTGCACACTTCGACATCAACCCCCAATACCGGGAGAGACGAATCCCCCGACGATCCGCTCACTGCTTCTTTGTGGCTCGGGACTGTACCCAACTAAAACCTGTTTGCTCGACTCCTTTGAGCCGTGGTAGGATAGTAATCAAAGAACTGTGGGAACTCACACGAGACAAATGACGATCTCAGGTCGATAGACTAACCTGTACACATGTCACCTGGGAACTTCTTTCTGACAATAGGTATAATACCAACTAGCATGTTCCCGGCGAGTCCGTCCGGTGTACTCATAACCCAATGAGCACCTGTATACATCTTAGGTGAACCAACTGACATCAATGGCTCATGAGACCGGCCACCGTCCCTCGTCGGGGTCTTGATCCGTATACACTAGTCTACTCATGGAGTATCGATGCCCAGTCTTGAAACTCCCACGACCAGGGACACTTTAAGGATGTGCTTATACACCACCCAACTCTCACGTATATGATCGCCATCATACTGCTGGTAGTCAAGCAAGAATCCTATGGTCTCTATCAACATGTAATAGTGATCTGTAATGTCACCTGAAGCATGTACACGATGATAAACACAAACTAGATAGCATACTATCATCTCGAGTAAGACTGTCCTACCAGTATAGGTCCTCCCTCAATCATTGCAATCACATGCCTGCGATCCAATAATTGACTTGAGGGCACTATAGACAACAATCTCTCACTTGCACTTAAGGCTAATTATTGCGATGTCGCATACTCACAGCCCGTGTGATACCGAACACCCAACTCCTCTACTAATCAGTTTCACAAAGCTCGTTTGTGAAACTATTGTGTTCGAGAAATAGCCTCAGTGAGTGGATCCGCTCTGATGTTTTTTTCTATGTTTCTCTTTATCTTAAGTTCGCGGAGAAAACCATCTCCTGAAATGAGCAATACCTGTCTTAGAATATGTCTGGCTATCTGATGGGACCCAGTTCACAATTGAACTCCAAATCCAGTAAAATTCTTAGACTGTATGGTCAACTGAATTTAATCAGTATCCCGCGCCATGCCTCCCTCAGTATCCGCTTAGACCAGCTGTCCAAACTACTGCCCCCATGTCAGAGGGAAAACTATAACTCTGACAGTCACTCTGTCATCCAGGTCACCTTGGAAGCGTGGAATGATAACCGTCTCCCGAAGGAGGCTGCCGTTATCAAATCCCTAGAACATTCACTTATGTTCTAAAACCGCTTCCGAACGTTTCTCCAGGATTGGATTAATATATAAACTTATTGTAGCTAGTGCAAAACCAACATCTGGTGTGGTACTTAACATCTCATGATCGACTCAATTTCCTAAGCAAGTGATATGCTAATTATGCCCATCCCTCTCCTCTTTAGTCTGTAAGACACCTTTAGAGAGGGTGACTCCATTACTTGCAGGTTCACCATCATTCCAGGAGTTGTCTATTCTAAAACACCTTTAGAATACTGTCCAAGTACCCAGATTGGGAAACTATCCAAATCTAGATCTAAAACTATAGATCTAGTAACCAGAATGCCTGATATTATTTCCATATCCTATGTGGAGAAACCACTGTGTGACAACCACAGTATAATTGATCGTAGTATAGGAATTTCACTTCCTATAATCTGCATGTCATCCAAATACCAGGACATCACACCCTACTACCTTCTTAACAGATCTGTAACGTTTTGAAAATCGTTTCGGTGAAATTTCGAAAAAATCGGTAAAATAAGGGAGTTTTCTGTAAAAAGTCAAAATACAAATATCTTATTATAAAAATTAAATATACATATTCTAGCTATGTAATTACTATTATTTGGTGTTTATTGAGCCGCTGGTGAAATTTCAAATTTTCTGAAAAAAATATTATTTTATTATTATTTTAAGCCGTCACTAATACATTTAATTAGGGAAAATTACAAATTGGAATGAGTTGAAACAAATTTTGTGCATCATAAAACATTAAATAAAATTTTATCATGTGGTTTTTGGAACGAAATCATTTGCCAAAACGGTTTAGAAATTATTGAAGAAAAAAGGCTTTTTTTTAGCGTAAATGGATATTTGGGATATTGTATTTATCATTTTTCATCACCCCACACCCGTACCCACACCCACACACCCCCACTTACTCCTCCCCATGGTTGAATTCAGCTCCCACCATAATTTTTCCCCACTTGATTTCAAAGGAAAAGAAATGATAGAAAAGAAAAGAAAATGGGTGAATTAGGTGGACTTTGACTTTTCTTTGACCTTGACTTTGCCCCACTTTCTTTACCTCCCTCTCTCTCCTCCCCCACTCCCAATTCCAGCCGAAATTTCCCTCCCATACTGAAGCAACAGCCCCCCCTCAATTTCCCTTCTCTTTTCTCTTCAAACTTCATCAAAAAATTGCCCCAAAATCCTTCAAAAAAATCCCAAAATCCAAATCCGACTCTTACCCATTTTTCCTTATCATTTCAAGCATGGATTGGGGTGACAAGAGAGCATTTTGGATGGCTAGATTTCAAATGGGATCTACAAAATTGTGGAGGTATAATATTAACCTTGTAGTTAAATTGTTGATTAATACTTATGTTAGCTTAGTTAAGTGTTAAAGTGGTTGAATTGCTAGTTATAAATCTTCAAGTTAGGGTTTGGAAATTCTAGAATTTAGGTTTTAAAATCAAGTTAGGGTTTTGTGAGATTGGTGTATGGTTATGTGATGTATTTTGTATCTTAGGACATGCAAAAATGTAATCTTGTTGCTTAGTGCTAATTGTAACATTAAAATATCCAATTTAGCTTTATTTAAGCAAACTACTTTTTAGCTTTTGGTTCCAAATGGGTGATTTAAAATCTAATTAAGGTTTTGATGACTTTATTAATATTATAAAATGTAGTTTAATGCTTTAAATCATGCAAATCCAAACTAGTTTGTTGTATGTGCATTTTGCTATAAAATGGTCGAAATTGGTTAAAATTGCAAACTAGTTTTTGTAAATATTGTGTTAAATCGAGAATTAAAATATGGTTAGGGTTTCATCATATCTTAAAAAATTATATTGAGTGGTTTAACCATTTAAAATATGCAAAACCAAGTTTAATTGTAAAATTATGAATTTTACATTAAAAAGTGTTAAAATTGATATTTTTGCAAACTAGGATTTTGGAAATTATGCAAATTTATGTGATTAAATTATGGAAATGGTTTTATTGACTTATTTAAGTTATTTAATAAGTATTATGGCCGCTAGAATTGTTTAAACATCGAGTTTTGTACTAAAACGGGTAATTTTGCTTGCTAGTTTTTCGGAAAAACGGCTTTTAGAGTGAATTTGGGGTTTTCGTGAGTTTTAACCTATTTTATATTAAAATTAGTGTTCGTGAATGTGAAAATGAGTGTATTTGGGTTTTTCTCGATGGTCTGGCGTTTGTACGCCGACGTTGAGGGTTTTTGGGTCGATTTGTGAAAGCAACCATAGGTTTTGACTTCTGTGGGATTCGTGCGTCGTTTTGATCATGAGTCGGATTTTAATGAGATATGGTGCGTTATGATATGTAGGTACCCCCATGTGGACTTCGAGACGACAAGCAAGCGCGTGGCAACGTCGGCACCGGCTAGCGAGGACCAGGTGAGTAGATTTATATCTACAGGGAGAAGTCGGGTGGATGGCGTATAGCACCCCCGCAGTCCGTGGTGGTGTATACAGATGCGTATATACACCAACAATTGTTATATGTTATTTAGGATTAATAACGATGCTTAGGATGGATATTGGTGTGTTGGACTATTTTTAGGGTTGCGAACCCTAGGGTAGTGTTGCACTACACATACACACATACATACTTGCATACATTCCTATTGATATGTACTCATGGGATTCTTTATAGTTATGTGTTCACATGGATATGGGACTATGTGTCCACATACGGATTGAGGATGATAGTACTTGGGATTTATGATGAGTCGATGAGATTTGATTTGAGGCCGTGAGATCGGTGATATAGCAGGGTTCGTATCTTAGATACGACATGACGTTGTAGCGGGTCCTTGACGTAGTTTTCACACACGTCCATGCATACGTAGGCGGTATCAGTATGGTACTAGACGTAGATCAGTACCCCGATCATGATATTTGATAAAGAGGATACCCGGTGAATAGTATGATGAATGTGATATTGACCCGTACCCAGATTGGGATGCCGTACGACGGATTTACGTACGAGCTATATTGATGATTGATCCGCACTCTTGACTTGGGATGCCTGATTATAGATATGGTATCGGATATGATATTATTGAGGCGAGATCACCGACTATACATATACAGGTATGTATATGTATCGACTCAGATGATAGGCGGTTTCCTTACCTGTAGTTCAGCTTGTAGTTCAGCCGTATAGTTTAGTGTAGTTGTTAGATTAGATTAGACTTCTTACCTATTTCAAAAACTAACGAATCGTGGGCATTTTTAAAGACAGCTCAAGGGAATCTACGGATATTTCAAAAACGACGTATCTTTTCATAAAAAACACCGTAGCCCCTATTTTCAAAACCCCATGATTCGTGTTATTTCTAAAGGCACCATTTGTAGGACTTATATTAGATTATTGCAGATTAGTTATCGTTGTGTCTAGTATTCAGCTCCCGCACATTATTGCTGTTCGCTCTGCCTCGCATATTTATTTTGCTGCATATTCCATTATTGATATCATGCTGTTAGGACACCAGCACCATTACCGATGATGCGTATGTACCACGTACACCTACTTGCCGGCTCACACACATCTTCATCGGTAATTGCCATGTCACGTACACTTTAGAGAATATAATTGCTTGACTTAGATTGTTAGCTAGTAGTGTCGACATGATATTAGTGTGCTTCCCTTATATGCCATATTAGACATTGTAGTTATTACCTACCACTTCATGCATACTGTTATTCAGTTGTTCATGCCTAGTTCATTATCATTGACATATGCACTTGTGATGATTTCTTGAGATTTATGATATTTCTGGATTTCGGGGAAAGCCGCAAATTTACAACTTATGATCTTTTAAAATATAAAATGTTGCGGTTTTCTAGTGATGTAAAGTGTCGTCCACCATGAGTTTGCTGTGGTTTTGGAGATCCGTGTCGAGGAGTGGAGGAACCGTCACGGGTACATGGTGGGCCCGGTATGGTACCCCGGGGCAAGAGGAATGTGGTGTTGACGTTGAGCCTGGCTGGGGAGCACTACCTACCGGTGATATTACCCGACGCGTCGGATATCCGGAGGATACCGTCGTGGTCTTGAGATGGATGGTAGGGGCCGGTCTGGATTGACGGCGCCCTAGATATTGAGATTGAGACATTGATATTTCGAGACGGTGACATTTATGTTTTGTGTCGATACTAGACACTGTTGATACTGATTTTAATTATGATACCTCAGTTTAAAATACGAAGGAAATCTCACTAATTTATGAAAACAGTTTCTTCATTTACATGTATTCTGTTTTCATGCATTCATACCTCATTCATATGATATATTGCTACCTGAGGCACTGATACGGGCACATAAGTTTACACTCGGGTTAGATATTTACCCTAGCCATTGTTATAGGCTGCATGTTATATATATTTGAGGATATATTATGATCATTGACCTAGGTTGCGTTATTTATGCGATTTCTATGCGTAGATGTTTTTCTATTCATGAGTTGGCAACTCACCCCCGTTGTGCCCCAGTTTCTTGCAGGTTGCCGTACAGGTTTCCTTACGGCTTTGCGGGCATAGTTCATTCGGGTGATTTGCTAGTAGGTGGGTTTACTTGTATCATACCCCCATTATTTACCTTGTATGATATTATTCAGTTGTATCTAGTAAATTCCATCAACCAAACATGTATCTATTGAGATAGAGACCAGTGTTGTTATTCTTTCGACCTTAGAGTCGCTCGTTATATTTCTGGTGGTTTTGAGTTCCCTTTTGAGTTTTTGATCCTCGCCGTTGGCGTTGTATATTATATTGCTTGTGTGGTTGTGACCGTCGATTGACGAAGAGCTAGCTCCCGCTTGGGGATGCCTTTTATTGATTTCGTATACTATTCATGTTGTATCCCGTTTGGGAGCCAGTATTTACAAAGGAGACTCTGCCGAAATTTTCAGTAAATTTTGATGTTCTTAAAAACCGCATAATTCGGCTTATGCTATTAAAACTACTTGTTTTAAATTGGTTTTCCTTCACTCTACTACTTTTCTTGGTTTGGATTTCTGGGTTTTCGGTTTACTTAGATTACGTACGTCTCGAGACGTTCGTAGTTTAAGTGCCGGTCATGTTCCGTACTTTCGGGCCGTGACAAAGTTGGTATCAGAGCGTTAGGTTTTACCTTCGGAGCGTAGGATGACCCTTGGTTGATGGAATAGGTGACTAAAGTAGAGTGACGTACCGTTGGTATGTTCCGCGGCATATTTACGACACGCCACTCCACTTAAGAAGCCTTAGGATGTACATTTCCTTGTTCAGTATTATATTCCTTCCTGATCTAGCCTCGTCGGTACCAGTTTGGTTTTGATGCCACGATTACGGGCAGGGAGAGCTACGGCTAGAGTTGCGGTCAGCACGAGCTCGGCACGAACGAGGATTGACCAGGGCATGATTCCGGCGACACCCGATTGTGGAGAGGTGTCTTTTGACTGTGTTTCCGCGCCACGAGCGTTTGGCGGATCGTCTTTATGAGGTTACTCGGATGTGCTGATCGATATTAGAGGATTGAGCCAGTGATAGAGGCCAGCCAGATCTTGATGACCGTTGGTGTGTTGCTTATTCATGATGATCGAGGCACTGTTCAGCGTACAGACGAGCGAGCCAGTTATTGCTGCGAACGATGAGGTATTGCCCCAGATGTTGGAGTTAGTGCAGAACGGGTTGTACTAAGAGATGATAGAAGGTCGCTAGTCATCGTGGATGAATGACTAGGACATGTGGATCGTTCGCCTAACCCGATGCGAGGTCATCAGATAGATTGATTCCAGCTAGAGACGACTTCACGCGGAGACGTTGGGAGTCGACAGAGACTATCGAATGTCAGAAACCTATTATTACAAGTTTAAAGTAGTCGGAAAGACATGCAGGCAATTCTATGGTCCCTCTAGAAGAATGAAACCCTAACTCGACTTAATGACCGTGTGAAAGCCTTTGAACCTTCGGGTTTGCGGCAGTTCTACGGCGCCATTAGTGAGGCTTGGGTTTGCCCTTCTATGGCTGGACCACCGATGCTGTGGTATGTACTCGATACTATTAAACTGTGCCCAAGAGGTTGAGCTCTTGGGGGATTATGAGGTTTTGACGACTCGATCGGATGGCTCGACTTAATTCGGATGCTAGGTGGTGAGATGCATTCTTGGGAGACTCCAGATACGAGGATAGCCGTTGGAGCTCAGCCCATGCAGCCGCGACGAGACGAGTCCAAAGCAGACGACATTAGAGAAAAGTGGAGTAAGAGGTTCGCACCAGATCTAGATGAGATAACGTTCCACTCCGCCGACATCAGAGAGGCGATGCGTATGCCGAGGCATGGTACTTGGACTTACCTTCCAGAAGGAGTCGCGATGAGTATGCAGTCGTTCCAGAGCAAGATGCAGATATAGGAAAGGACAATGACTTCCGGACAGTTGGCAGAGACAAGACATGGAAGAGACCGTGAGCAGGATTCCTTTCAGGACACTGCTGCAATGATACTTGCACCCAGGATCAGATGTATCACGTACATTCAGAGACCCAGAGGCCGACGCCAGTAATATGCTGTCTTACGAGTGGTCGCGATGATTGACCAAGAGATGACCAGAGAAGCGCCAGAACGGAATCGTCCCCGTTAGCACACCTGACAAGACCGATGAGCCGATGGACCAAAAGATGGGTAATTCACAGTGAAGACCTTGACCCAGGAGTGGTCATGGTTACACACGCCAGCAGGATAGAGTTCATGATCATCGACGAGACGTCCCACTAGTGACCGCGACAATTGGCCGAGATTCTTAGAGAATGCACTTGAGCGGTACTATTCCTCCATTATTGATTCCGATGTTTTGGGTGATTTATTCGTATGATTTGATTTTTGATGATTGAGAATTTACGATTCTTGCACAGTGTTGCACTTGATATCGTTTTCGTGCTTGGGTTTCACATGTTTGTGATTTTACGGTTTCAGACATTTGAGTTGATTTTGTGCGTATGCACGCACACGATTTCGTTCCTGCACTCTGTATTGTTTATATATGCTTGCAGTGCAGTGATACGCCTTTTGTGCACTTAGATGCACTGGACTTCGATTTCGATTGTGATACTCGATATTTGTTTTGTGCACCTTGTGCACCTGATTGATTTTGCGCACGTTCGGCGCTTGATATTGGATTTCATGATTTCGTGCACGATAGATGCACCTGATTTGAATTTTCGCGCATGTCTTGAGATGCGATTTTGGTGCACACCAGATGCACTAAATCGAGATTTTTCGTGCATGTCAGATGCACCTGATTTTGCTGTCAGGCACACATGTTGCCTACGACAGATGTTTCGTGCACACCCGATGCACTTAGATGTTGTTTCTGTGCGCATGTATGGCACATTCATGGATTTTGATTTCCGTGCGCACCAGACGCACGTAGTATTCATGTGCATATTTTGGGATTGATTTCTTATAGAGCAGTACATTTTTATGATATTGCTATGTGTTTCCGTACTGAGCAGGACTAGTCAGAGGACAGTACCTGAATACATTTTACATGCATTGATAGTTATTGAAGGGATTTCCAAAAAAAAGCGAGCTATAGCCTCAGTATTTACCTACGTGTCTGATATGACACGAAATGTTTAAAACAAGGAGACCCTTCTAAATTGTTTCCAAAACGGCGGAACGTACATTTCAAACAAAGGTATATATGTATATAGTTATTTCCTTATGTTAGACGTCCGCCACTGTGCAGTGTTATACGCGTGCATAACGACATAAAGATATTTGGCATGCATTTCCTTCAGATACTTACATATATAGATTCGATATTTACATATATGTTTCGAGTTATGTCATATTGGTTTTGATTTGGATTTGGCATTGATGTCTTCTCCATGACTCCGATGATTGCGGGATGCTTGACGGAGTTTTGATTTGAATTATATGCTCATTTTTCAAGCGCATGCGCTGCGCTACGATTTGTCTTATGTATTTACAATTTCGGAGCCCCGACGACTTGATGGTTTTTCTTAAATGTTTTAGTATTTGGGGGAGTTTGAATTTTAATTCGGGGACCGAATTTCTTTAAGGGGGGAAGATTGTAACGTTTTGAAAATCGTTTCGGTGAAATTTCGAAAAAATCGGTAAAATAAGGGAGTTTTCTGTAAAAAGTCAAAATACAAATATCTTATTATAAAAATTAAATATACATATTCTAGCTATGTAATTGCTATTATTTGGTGTTTATTGAGCCGCTGGTGAAATTTCAAATTTTCTGAAAAAAATATTATTTTATTATTATTTTAAGCCGTCACTAATACATTTAATTAGGGAAAATTACAAATTGGAATGAGTTGAAACAAATTTTGTGCATCATAAAACATTAAATAAAATTTTATCATGTGGTTTTTGGAACGAAATCATTTGCTAAAACGGTTTAGAAATTATTGAAGAAAAAAGGCTTTTTTTTAGCGTAAATGGATATTTGGGGTATTGTATTTATCATTTTTCATCACCCCACACCCGTACCCACACCCACACACCCCCACTTACTCCTCCCCATGGTTGAATTCAGCTCCCACCATAATTTTTCCCCACTTGATTTCAAAGGAAAAGAAATGATAGAAAAGAAAAGAAAATGGGTGAATTAGGTGGACTTTGACTTTTCTTTGACCTTGACTTTGCCCCACTTTCTTTACCTCCCTCTCTCTCCTCCCCCACTCCCAATTCCAGCCGAAATTTCCCTCCCCTACTGCAGCAACAGCCCCCCCTCAATTTCCCTTCTCTTTTCTCTTCAAACTTCATCAAAAAATTGCCCCAAAATCCTTCAAAAAAATCCCAAAATCCAAATCCGACTCTTACCCATTTTTCCTTATCATTTCAAGCATGGATTGGGGTGACAAGAGAGCATTTTGGATGGCTAGATTTCAAATGGGATCTACAAAATTGTGGAGGTATAATATTAACCTTGTAGTTAAATTGTTGATTAATACTTATGTTAGCTTAGTTAAGTGTTAAAGTGGTTGAATTGCTAGTTATAAATCTTCAAGTTAGGGTTTGGAAATTCTAGAATTTAGGTTTTAAAATCAAGTTAGGGTTTTGTGAGATTGGTGTATGGTTATGTGATGTATTTTGTATCTTAGGACATGCAAAAATGTAATCTTGTTGCTTAGTGCTAATTGTAACATTAAAATATCCAATTTAGCTTTATTTAAGCAAACTACTTTTTAGCTTTTGGTTCCAAATGGGTGATTTAAAATCTAATTAAGGTTTTGATGACTTTATTAACATTATAAAATGTAGTTTAATGCTTTAAATCATGCAAATCCAAACTAGTTTGTTGTATGTGCATTTTGCTATAAAATGGTCGAAATTGGTTAAAATTGCAAACTAGTTTTTGTAAATATTGTGTTAAATCGAGAATTAAAATATGGTTAGGGTTTCATCATATCTTAAAAAATTATATTGAGTGGTTTAACCATTTAAAATATGCAAAACCAAGTTTAATTGTAAAATTATGAATTTTACATTAAAAAGTGTTAAAATTGATATTTTTGCAAACTAGGATTTTGGAAATTATGCAAATTTATGTGATTAAATTATGGAAATGGTTTTATTGACTTATTTAAGTTATTTAATAAGTATTATGGCCGCTAGAATTGTTTAAACATCGAGTTTTGTACTAAAACGGGTAATTTTGCTTGCTAGTTTTTCGGAAAAACGGCTTTTAGAGTGAATTTGGGGTTTTCGTGAGTTTTAACCTATTTTATATTAAAATTAGTGTTCGTGAATGTGCAAATGAGTGTATTTGGGTTTTTCTCGATGGTCTGGCGTTTGTACGCCGACGTTGAGGGTTTTTGGGTCGATTTGTGAAAGCAACCATAGGTTTTGACCTCTGTGGGATTCGTGCGTCGTTTTGATCATGAGTCGGATTTTAATGAGATATGGTGCGTTATGATATGTAGGTACCCCCATGTGGACTTCGAGACGACAAGCAAGCGCGTGGCAACGTCGGCACCGGCTAGCGAGGACCAGGTGAGTAGATTTATATCTACGGGGAGAAGTCGGGTAGATGGCGTATAGCACCCCCGCAGTCCGTGGTGGTGTATACAGATGCGTATACACACCAACAATTGTTATATGTTATTTAGGATTAATAACGATGCTTAGGATGGATATTGGTGTGTTGGACTATTTTTAGGGTTGCGAACCCTAGGGTAGTGTTGCACTACACATACACACATACATACTTGCATACATTCCTATTGATATGTACTCATGGGATTCTTTATAGTTATGTGTTCACATGGATATGGGACTATGTGTCCACATACGGATTGAGGATGATAGTACTTGGGATTTATGATGAGTCGATGAGATTTGATTTGAGGCCGTGAGATCGGTGATATAGCAGGGTTCGTATCTTAGATACGACATGACGTTGTAGCGGGTCCTTGACGTAGTTTTCACACACGTCCATGCATACGTAGGCGGTATCAGTATGGTACTAGACGTAGATCAGTACCCCGATCATGATATTTGATAAAGAGGATACCCGGTGAATAGTATGATGAATGTGATATTGACCCGTACCCAGATTGGGATGCCGTACGACGGATTTACGTACGAGCTATATTGATGATTGATCCGCACTCTTGACTTGGGATGCCTGATTATAGATATGGTATCGGATATGATATTATTGAGGCGAGATCACCGACTATACATATACAGGTATGTATATGTATCGACTCAGATGATAGGCGGTTTCCTTACCTGTAGTTCAGCTTGTAGTTCAGCCGTATAGTTTAGTGTAGTTGTTAGATTAGATTAGACTTCTTACCTATTTCAAAAACTAACGAATCGTGGGCATTTTTAAAGACAGCTCAAGGGAATCTACGGATATTTCAAAAACGACGTATCTTTTCATAAAAAACACCGTAGCCCCTATTTTCAAAACCCCATGATTCGTGTTATTTCTAAAGGCACCATTTGTAGGACTTATATTAGATTATTGCAGATTAGTTATCGTTGTGTCTAGTATTCAGCTCCCGCACATTATTGCTGTTCGCTCTGCCTCGCATATTTATTTTGCTGCATATTCCATTATTGATATCATGCTGTTAGGACACCAGCACCATTACCGATGATGCGTATGTACCACGTACACCTACTTGCCGGCTCACACACATCTTCATCGGTAATTGCCATGTCACGTACACTTTAGAGAATATAATTGCTTGACTTAGATTGTTAGCTAGTAGTGTCGACATGATATTAGTGTGCTTCCCTTATATGCCATATTAGACATTGTAGTTATTACCTACCACTTCATGCATACTGTTATTCAGTTGTTCATGCCTAGTTCATTATCATTGACATATGCACTTGTGATGATTTCTTGAGATTTATGATATTTCTGGATTTCGGGGAAAGCCGCAAATTTACAACTTATGATCTTTTAAAATATAAAATGTTGCGGTTTTCTAGTGATGTAAAGTGTCGTCCACCATGAGTTTGCTGTGGTTTTGGAGATCCGTGTCGAGGAGTGGAGGAACCGTCATGGGTACATGGTGGGCCCGGTATGGTACCCCGGGGCAAGAGGAATGTGGTGTTGACGTTGAGCCTGGCTGGGGAGCACTACCTACCGGTGATATTACCCGACGCGTCGGATATCCGGAGGATACCGTCGTGGTCTTGAGATGGATGGTAGGGGCCGGTCTGGATTGACGGCGCCCTAGATATTGAGATTGAGACATTGATATTTCGAGACGGTGACATTTATGTTTTGTGTCGATGCTAGACACTGTTGATACTGATTTTAATTATGATACCTCAGTTTAAAATACGAAGGAAATCTCACTAATTTATGAAAACAGTTTCTTCATTTACATGTATTCTGTTTTCATGCATTCATACCTCATTCATATGATATATTGCTACCTGAGGCACTGATACGGGCACATAAGTTTACACTCGGGTTAGATATTTACCCTAGCCATTGTTATAGGATACATGTTATATATATTTGAGGATATATTATGATCATTGACCTAGGTTGCGTTATTTATGCGATTTCTATGCGTAGATGTTTTTCTATTCACGAGTTGGCAACTCACCCCCGTTGTGCCCCAGTTTCTTGCAGGTTGCCGTACAGGTTTCCTTACGGCTTTGCGGGCATAGTTCATTCGGGTGATTTGCTAGTAGGTGGGTTTACTTGTATCATACCCCCATTATTTACCTTGTATGATATTATTCAGTTGTATCTAGTAAATTCCATCAACCAAACATGTATCTATTGAGATAGAGACCAGTGTTGTTATTCTTTCGACCTTAGAGTCGGTCGTTATATTTCTGGTGGTTTTGAGTTCCCTTTTGAGTTTTTGATCCTCGCCGTTGGCGTTGTATATTATATTGCTTGTGTGGTTGTGACCGTCGATTGACGAAGAGCTAGCTCCCGCTTGGGGATGCCTTTTATTGATTTCGTATACTATTCATGTTGTATCCCGTTTGGGAGCCAGTATTTACAAAGGAGACTCTGCCGAAATTTTCAGTAAATTTTGATGTTCTTAAAAACCGCATAATTCGGCTTATGCTATTAAAACTACTTGTTTTAAATTGGTTTTCCTTCACT
Organism: Agapanthus africanus; assembly: GCA_030015575.1. Lineage (NCBI taxonomy): Eukaryota > Viridiplantae > Streptophyta > Magnoliopsida > Asparagales > Amaryllidaceae > Agapanthus > Agapanthus africanus. The sequence goes on along the minus strand of CM057339.1, from coordinate 474,718,098 downwards.
CTACTACTTTTCTTGGTTTGGATTTCTGGGTTTTCGGTTTACTTAGATTACGTACGTCTCGAGACGTTCGTAGTTTAAGTGCCGGTCATGTTCCGTACTTTCGGGCCGTGACAAGATCCATCTCGTATTCTGACGAAGTCAAATCCTATGACTGTCACATAAAAAATAGACGATCTATTTTCGCTACATCTGCTTTAGTCTATAAATAGACACAAGCTACTTGTCCACTATGCTTCCACTGCTCCCACTGACTACAACAACCCTCTGGTAGAGTCATATACACGTGCATTTCTAAAGCTAGTTTAGAACGACGCTATACTCATCCTTCTGCCGGGTCTCATAGTCTAGAACAGCAGTAATGGCAAGTCTGGGTAAACAAGAACCTCCCTGTCACCATCTTTGAGGATACCGGAGTACCTCTCGGGCGCCTGAGGTTACCCACCATATCTGCGGAGTGGCTAATGGAATATCAATCCTGATTGAATCTTTTATTAAATTTTCAGTAGTCATTGTGGTTCTGGAATCACTTCTAGTTCTACCATACTCCCACTACTGTTTTCTGAAAAAGTCCATTTTGCTAAAACTGTGGCGAGTCAAGAACAATATCACTATTGATCTTCCAGATGGTAGAATGTTAACCCTCGTCATAGCCCGGGTTAGCCCACAAACTGCCATTACAGAAACGTGCCTTGAGTTTTCCAGAGTCTGGTTTTAAGCATAAACCGGACAACTCCTTATATCTTAACATCGTTAAGATATGAACCATTCTATATATAATATAGAAATAGAGGCACTGATTTAATTGGAACCAGATTCAAATCATGCAGCTGTTTCCAGTGCATGTCAACTAAATGAAGAGAGGCCGATCAACATTACTCAACTTAGGAGTGCATCCAGATATGAGTAACCTGAAAGAGAAGCCAGTTCTCGAAACCATTACTATCAACTGAATACCAAACATAAGTATCTGCATCTTCGATCACCTTGAAGAATCCTGATACTTGCAACACATGGTTCTCTACTTTATTCTTGTACCTATAACTTCTCCAAACTTGGACCTTGTATTTCTATGAAACACTTGTCTAAAACTGGAGAAGTCACAAGTAAACAGAATATAGTACGAGCATCAACCCCTCTGTCCTAATGGACACTGGACAACATACAATATTTTGTATAAGACCCCTTAGTTGAATAACCCAAACCCTGTGCGTCGTAGGTTGAAAACTGTACTATGGTTAAGAAGAATTACACCGCTGTTTAATGCTCCTTACCTAACCATCAACTGATATACGTAAATGTCATGGACATAATTTCAAAAACTTATATCTCACTTTATGAAATAAAAGTACAGATATGTTTGAAATTGGTGCATAATAACGGATATTCAAAACCAAATATTTGCCGTCAGGCAAACAACCCCAGGTGATTCCCTCAAATATCACTAATTCCAACGAATTCCGATATAATGTGGATGATCACCTAATCCCCAATAACTTACTCCCACTCATCATCTGTAAAAACCATACATATGTGAGAATCAAACCTGGTAAATACATACCCTCGAGAAAGGGTCTAATTGGGAAATCAGTTTTCAATTAACAATGCATAGTGAAACTGAAACATAAAAATGTTTCGAAGGGGTAGCCGGGTATTCCTAGTAATGCCTCTTCCATTATCAGATTCACGACTGTAACTGTATATTTCCTTGCCATCCGTCCAAATCCCTTTATTTGTCTTTACTCATTACCTTCTATACACCATCCTTAGGCTAAATGGTTTTCTTCCTTCCTTACCATTCTGCACCAGCCTATGGTTTGGAAGAAGACTATCCAATAAGCGTAATAGGTGTACTCTCCTAATCCTAGGAGTACTCGCAACTTGAGAGAAGATAAAGATAAAAGACAACCTGAATAATCCTATTCAATTTCCCCGAACCGGAGAAATGCAAAGGTGAAATAGGAGTGGCGATGATATACGTGGTTTGGTCGTGAATGATAGCAGTCGCATTTTACTTTGCCCTCTTTCGAATCCCTTTATTTGTCTTTACTTATTATCTTCTGTACACCACACTTAGGCTAATTGGTTTTCTTTCTTCCCCACCTTTCGACACCTGCCTATGTTTTGGAAGAAGACTATCCAATAAGCGCAATAGGTGTACCCTCTCCTAATTCTAGGAGCCCTCACAACCTGAGAGAAAGTAAAAGGAAAAGACAATTGAATAGTCCTATTCATTTTCTCCAGAACCGGAAACCATCCTCGAATCTGAAACAAGTTTCTTCGAGTTTGTATGTAACTATACGGCGGTCATATCCAATAAATGTGGATATTCGTAGTGATACAGAATGTTCCGAAGAAAAGCAAAGGGTAAAAGTAGGAGTGGCAATGAAGTATGCAACCCTGACAATCTAAAAGCCAGTGTTTTAAAAAAGTTCGGTTAACTTGGTCACTGAGTTATAGTCTAGGGTCGGGACATGGTTGCTGCCAAAGAGAGAGAGAAAAGAAACACTTTGCGTGCACTCTAACCTAGATCAGAATGGTTAATCACTTTATCTTATCAGGATGTCTCCCACTGTATCCTCAAATTATCCTCTAAACCTGAAAGAAGAATTAGTCGGGATCATCTAAAATCACCCGAGGAGTAAACCAACTCATCAGTGGGTATCGGGATCCAACTATCATCACATGATAACCTGATGGAATCCACTCACGTTATCACACTCCAGAAGGTATGCGCATTCCTGGCAAGTTTCCTGTATGTTTGGAACTCCCGATGTGATTTTTACCCTATGCTCTTATGACCTTGACTAAGGCCAACAAATCATAAGTCACATGTCAAGTTCTATTCGTCATTATCCAGGTTAATTTGAACCCACCCGTACCCGCCCTTGACTAAGGGCCAATAAGGCTGTACGACTGTCCCAAACCAACGCATCTATCTATGCAACAGAAAAGTAACAAATAGCTACTATACACTATGCCTTGACTAAGGCCAACAAACATAGAATGAATACTAAGTGCTACCCGTCTGAAATGACGAAGGGCTACGAATGGTTTTTGGCGAAAAACCTTTAACGTAATGAACTTGATATCGTTGAAGGAACTGGATAGCTTTTTACAAATATATAGTGGCGAAAACCTTTGCTAAAGAGGTCACTCCCGGTGAAGGGATCTCGGCTCTTTCTCGTAGAATGAGGTGTAGGATATTAACACTGAATACCATGATGCAAAGCAAAAAGTAATCGACTATAGTGAAGTTATTACCCTGGCGCAAACTTCTGCCCAAGGGGTCACTCCCGATGAAGGGATCTCGGCCCTTGCCTTGTCGAATGAGGTGCTGGATATTCATAACTGAATACCATTGTGCAAAACAAAAGAAAACGTCCTTGTAATAACAGCTTTTGAAAATTTGTTCCAACAACATCGAATATGTCTATTTTCCTTGCATTGATCCGAATCAACACAGTCCCATCAATTAATCACACCACAAAAGAACGAAAATACGATGTACGTATATGCCATCCGCATTCGCCACTGGGTCTCGTCATCACCCGTTAGGTTACTTAACTAACGACAGAGCGGGGACTGGACTAGCGCGGGTGTAAAACATATACAACATCTACTAGTATATATATAGCAATATATAATAATCGCTCCAGGAATGATAAATGAAACATCACAGACAAGCGATAACCATCACAGAACAATACAGATAATCTGGGAGCCCCGGGTTTCCATTGAGCCGCAAGTGAAACCCGATGTTCCCTTGGCCGTATGGATAGTCTGTATAATGAAAACCTAGACCCCTACGAGTGCGGCAAGTTACCCGCCAAAACCAGAAGCGAGGCAGCCCCTTCATCAAATTGAATGGGCCACCTAGCACTTCACGGAATCCGGTAACTTGAGCACCCCTCCTTGGGTCAACCTGTACCCCCTACGAGTGCGGCGAATAGCCTGCCAATTCTAGAGTGAGCCCCCTTCCTTCTCAACGCCATGAGATGCGGACCCTTTGCCCTCCAGAACCCGGTTATCTATGCACTCCATCGCGGGGTAATCCTAGTACAGAAAATAAAATATGTACAACGGTGACATCGACCTCAACCCGGTCGTGCCCCAAAAGAATAATATACAAACAGGCAGTGACGGCAGTCTACATGTCGGACGCTCGCCCCGCGATATCAAATGTACAAATAAAACTAAAATGTACTAACATTGCACGCAAGCTATCCACCACGATGAATCCGCAACAAACACAGCACAACACAGAACATCAACGTGAATGTTACGTTCACAAACCCGTCTAAAAGGACTATAGCAATTAGACAAGTTGTACCGCTCGAATGACATTCACGGTCGCAGATAGAAATATAAGTACTGTAAACTTTAAACAAAGTTAGAAATATCGAGTTCGAAATAACCCCGAATAGCCCCCAAACAAGTAGATAAAACGATATCCAAACTGGGCTAAACTAGCAATACCACTGAACCAATATTACATAGACTAGACTATACCCAAAATTCCAAGTCCAAACCTATAACTAAGGCCGACCTCCTCGGTTTTTAGCCCTATGTGCTCGGCCAAGTTTGTGTGGAATTGGCTCGTATTTGGGGTGCAGGCTAGTGGTCACTTAAGTAGTCTTCTGCAGTTGCTAAAATATTTTTAGAAGACACTTTAAAATTCGACAGAGAATGTAATACATCGAGTGGTGTTTGGGGTTGTTTCGGTTTCGATACTTTAACATTGTCTAAACCAACTAGTATGCGGTTAATGGGTTGGATCTGATACCATGTAAGACTACGCCAGCGCCCCGGCCATCAATCCTTGGCCAAATGCGGAACAAAAACTTTTAAACTTGGCGCTAACGTAACCCTAAATCCCGGATCGTGCCATTAACCCTATACTAGTTAACTGTAAAGAGTTTGGAGAGATTATACCGATCGATCTGTGTCCTTCGGACTTCAACCTCTGTCCAAGCTCGTCACGGCTGCCCTGATGTAGTTCGCACTCTGGTCTCTCTAGTCGAAGACGATCCACATCGAGGATTAGTAATACGGGCTCCCGCTTCAAAAACCGAAGCAACTCGAACAACTAGTTTGCTAGCCTAGGTGCCCAAGATGTAGTAAAGATAGTGTGTGAATAATTTGTCTCAATACACTTAATGATTCTCAACACATGAGATGGAATGAGTGGAGGTGAAGAAGAAGCCAAGTGTGATGAAGTTGTGAGCACAAGAAGAAGGAAAGTGAAGAAAATAGCTAAGTGTTTCTTGTGTTCAATTTTTGCGAGAGTGAGCAACTAAAGAAAAGCCTTAGCAATAAAAAGATCCGCCCCCTCACTTATTGCCCACAACAAATATCCTAGCCATGAAAAAACCACACTTGACCCAATATCATGAGTCACCAAGTGTGAGCACATGCACCATGAATGCCCAAGGCCAAAACTCATTGTCATGACACGAAAAGTACGGAACATGACCGGCACTTAAATTACGGACGTCTCGAGGCGTACGTAATCTAAGTAAGCCGAAACCCAGAAATCAAAACCAAAGAAGCAGTAGAGTGAAGGAAAAACCAACTTAAAGCAAGTAGTTTTAATAGCATAAGCCGAATTATGCGTTTTAAAAACATCAAGTATTTTCTGAAAATTTCGGAAGAGTCTCCTTTGTAAATACTGGCCCCCAAACGGGATACAATATGAATAGTATACGAAATCAATAAAAAAGGCATCCCCAAGCGGGAGCTAGCTCTTCGTCAATCGACGGTCACAACCACACAAGCAATATAATATACAACGCCAAGGGCGAGGATCAAAACTCAAAAGGAAACTCAAAACAGCAAGAAATTCATAGAAATACAACGCGCGACTCTAAGGTCGAAAGAATAAACATCACTGGTCTCTATCTCTGAAATAAATACATGTTTGGTTGATGGAACTTCTAGGGACAACAGAATAATAATATACAAGGTATAATGATGGGTACGATACAAGTAAACCCACCTACTAGCAAGTCACCCAGAAATGGAAGTAGTGTCAGCAAAGCCGTAATGAAACCTGTACGGCAAACCTGCAAGAAACTGTGGCACAACGGGGGTGAGTTACCAACTCGTGAGTAGAAAAACATCTACGAACAGAAATCGCATGAACAACGCAATCTTAGGTCAACGATCATAATATATCCTCAAATATATAACCAGCAGCCTATAACAATGGCTAGGGTAATGTCTAACCCAAGTGTAATCCCATATGCCCGTGTCAGTGCCTTAGGTAGCAATATATCATGTGAATGATGTATGAATGCATGAAACAGAATGCATGTACTGAAGAAAACTGCTTTCATAAATTAGTGAGATTTCTGTATCTTTTTAAAAACGAGGTATCATAATGAAATCAGCATAACCAGTGCCCAGCATCGACACAAAACATGTATCCAAATCTCTCGATATATCTGTGTCGCAATCTCTGTATGTCAATCTCACTATCTATGGCGCCGTTAGTCCAGACCGGCCCCTACCATCAATCTCAAGACCACGACGGTATCCTCCGGATATCCGAAGCGTCGGGTAAAATCACCCGTAGGTAGTACTCCCCTGCCAGGTTCACATCTTCATCATCACGCGCTTCTTGCCCCGGGGTACCTTACCGGGTCTACCATGTACCCGAAACGGTTCATCCATCTCCACGAATCGGGTCTCGAAATCCATCAGCAAACTCATGGTGGACGACTCATACATCATGGGAAAACCGCGCTTTTTATTTAAAAAGAGAGAGAAGAAGTTTGTATAAGTTTTCCGGTTTTCCCCCAAATCCAGAAAATCTCATAGAAATCCGAATCCAAAACCTCAATAGCACGTAAAATCTTGAATATATGCATAAGAATCCATGAATGCGGCATAACAATGAATAACGGTATGCATGAAGTGACAAGTAATAACTACAATGTCTAAACTGGCATATAAGGCAAGTACACTAATATCATGTCAAAACTACTATCTAACAAGCTAAGTCAAGCAATAATATTCTCTAAGTGTACGTGACATGGCAATTACCGATGAAGATGTGTGTGAGCCGGCAAGTAAGTGTACGTGGTACATACGCATCATTGGTAATGGTGCTGGTGTCCTAACAGCATGATATCAATAATGGAATATGAATCACAATAAGTATGCGATGCGGAGCAACAGCAATAATGAGCGGGAGATAAACACTAGACACAAAGATAACAAATCTATATTTCATATAAATCTAGTCTAACAACTACACTAAACTAATGGGCTAAGCTAACTGGCTACTAAAGGTAAGGAAACCGCCTAACCTCTGAGTCGATACATATACCAACATGTATATGTTAGTCGGTGATCCTGCCTCAATAATATCACGTCCGATACCATATCTATAATCAGACATTCCCAAGTCAAGAGTGCGGATCAAACATCAATATATAGCTCATACGTAAATCCGTCGTACAGCATCCCCAAATCTAGGTACAGGTCAGTATCACATTCATCAAATTAATCATTTGGTATCCTCTTTATCAAAGATCATAATCCGGGGTACTGATCTACGTCTAGTACAATACTAATATCGTCAATCTAATCATGATCTGACTGCTAATCTACAGCCTCATACAAACCGATATCATCATCATATATCGTCATAAAGAGGTATACATCGCCTAATGCGACCTATTATGAATATCTTAACATATCTTATCTCATATCACGATCACATGTCAACCATTCAATATATAACACTATTCACATGTATCGTCGTCCTAAGATCCGCTATAACATCAGGTCGTATCTCAAGTACGAATCCTTCCATATCACCGTTCTCGCGGTCTCAATCAAATTTTATCGACTCATCTCAAATCCCAAATACTATCCTCAAATCCAGTATGTGAACACATAGTCCCATACCCATGTGAACACATAACAATATAACCCCATATAAGCACATATGAAAGAAGAATGTATCCAAGTATGGGTGTGTGTGTGTAAATGTGGTGCAACCTCTACTCTAGGGTTTCGCAACACTAAACTAATCCGATCACACCCAAAATCCATCTATGTCATCAATACTCTCAAACAATATATATAATCAATATATGTGTGTATACGTATTCGTATACATCACCATGAACTGCGTGGGTGGTATACGCCATCCACCCGACTTCTCCCCGTAGATATAAATCTATTCACCTGGTCCTCGCTCGCCGGTGCCGACGTCGCCACGCGCTTGCTTGTCGTCTCGAAGTCTACATGGGGTACCTACATATCATAACACACCGTATCGCATTAAAATCCGATTCATGACCAAAACGACACACGAACCCCACATAGGTCAAAACCTATGGTTGCTTTCACAAATCAACCCAAAAAACCCTCGACGTCGGCGTACAAACGCCAAACCATCGAGAAAAACCCAAACACACCCATTTTCACATTCACAAACACTAAACATATATATGGAATAGGTTAAAATTCACAAAACCACAAAATCCACTAATTATATAACAAATAGGGTTAATTTCATCAAAACCATAAAATTAAACAAATTGTTTTATTTCCTAAAAACCTAGTTAGCGGCCGCTAACCGTTTTTAATACAAATCTTAATGTTTTAGCAAAACTAGTGGTTACAATATTCACTAATTAGCTTAAATAGGCCACATGAACATTTACTATATTTTTAATCTTGCTAAATTCCCTTAAACCAAAACCTAGTTAGCACAAATACCCTTTTTGCTCAAAACTTGAAGTTTTAACCAATAAAAACATTTCAACAATTTTTTTGTGGCTAAAATGCTCACTAAATAACTTAATTAAGTCATACAAACCATTTCTATATTTTAATCTCATCGGTTTTCATTAACTCTAAAAACCTAGTTTGCAATTTAAGCAATTTGGACAATTTAATTGGAACAATTTGCAATAAGCAACAAGCTTTAGTTTTGCATAGAATTAACATGTTAATCACTCATTAGAACCATAATATAATGCTAGAAACCCTCACTTGAATTTTATCTCACCTACATATACACTTTATAAAAACCTAGTTTGCTAAAAAAACATAATTTGGACATTTAACATGTAACAATTAGTAATTAGCAACTAGATTGTTTTAATAACTCTAAAGATGTTAACCTACATCGTACCACCCTAATCCAAATACTCAAACCCTAACTCAAATCAAAATCCTCAGTAGAATTTCCAACCTCTCAAATAAACCCACAATTAAACGCCTAACAACTTTAATTAAGCAACTAATCAACAAACAAATCATGGGGCACAAATTTTTACCTCACAAATTGAGATCTACCATGCAAATCCTAGCCTCCAAAAATAGCTTCCATGCTTCTAGATCCATGCTAGATAGGCAAATGAGAAATGGGTAGGAGTTGGATTTTGATTTTGTTTGGATTTTTGAGGTATTTTGATGAAATTTTGATGGAAAAAGAAGTGGGATTTTTAGGAGGGGCTGATGCAGTTTTGGGGAGAGGGGAGGCTCGGCCATGAGCAGGAGGGGTGTGTGAGTCTGGGGGGGGGGGAAAGAGAAATTTCCAAGTCAAAGCCCGTACTTAACATATAAAAGCACATGTTTCATTGTTTATTATTATTTCCTATATTCCTTTCTTTTCTTAAGCTTGTGAGGCATGAAATGGGGGGGGGGGGAATTCCTGCAGTTTCAGCCAAGTGGGGATTTGGGTTTGTGTGGTCGTGTGTGTGTGAAGCAATGAACACCAAACACCAATTCAATATGCACCAAAACCCTTTTATTTTCACAAAATAAGTCTTTTTCTTCAATATTTTCTAAAACCGATTAACAACTTCATTTCATTTCAAAAACCACATGTTAAAATTTTGTTTAATGTGTTATGATGCACAAAATTTTTTCCAACCCATTCCAATTTGAATTTTCCCTAATTAAATGTATTAGTGACGGCTTAAAATAATATTAAAATAATTAATTTCGGAAAAATTTTCAGAAAATTTGAAATTCCACCAGTGGCTCAATAAACACCAAATACTAGTAATTACATAGCTAGAATATGTATATTTAATTTTATAATAAAGATATTTGTATTTTGACTTTTTACGGAAACCCCCCTTATTTTACCGATTTTTCCGAAATTTCACCAAAACGATTTTCAAAACGTTACACTCATACTCACAATTTCCACCAAATTAAACATTAAACTAAATGTTTAATCAAAAAAGAAATGGAATCTTCAAAGTAAACTCATAACGAATTACAAGAATACCCCTCATCCGTATATACATACCTGCATCCGTATTCCGACTGAATATGAATACAACAAGACGAAAATAATCCAACAATATAATACTAGGATCCAGCTTAAAACAAAGCCCATTATCCGTCCGATCATGATCCGTGCACAAGTGCACGTATATGATCGAACCCTGCCATAAAACCATACGGCCTCTACAACGTTTCGCCTGAACCAGGGAAACCCTCTGTGTGGGACTCTAAAGACTCATCAATACGCTGGCAGTGGGTTTAACCACAAGCACGTTAGTGGAACTAGCTATACGTAACGGCTGCCCAGGTATTGAGCGATAGGGAGGACGACGAGCGAACTCATCCTGAAACCTTACTGAGCCTGACAGTAATAATATCCGTACAGTCCGGTCTGTTCGTCTATGAGTATCGCATATCGAGTCTAGGGGGGTGGATAAAGTCAGACCCCTAATAACGCAATACTTAGTGTCGGTATGAAGCCTATCACCACCTGAGAAACTACCGATCCTAGATCGGTAATTCTCGACTACCTTGGCCAAGGATTTCTGGTGATGGCCACCCATGCACATTGCGACATCAACCCCCAATACAGGGAGAGACGAATCCCCTGACGATCCGCTCACTGCCTACATATGGCTCGGGACTGTACCCAACTAAAACCTGTTTGCACGACTCCTTTGAGCCGTGGTAGGGTAGTAATCAAAGCACAGTGGGAACTCACACGAGACAAATGACGATCTCAGGTCGATAGACTAACCTATACACATGTCACCTGGGAACTGCTATCTGACAATAGGTATAATACCAACTAGCATGTTCCCGGAAAGTCCGTCCGGTGTACTCATAACCCAATGAGAACCTTATACATCTTAGGTGAACCAACTGACACCAATGGATTGTGAGGCCGGCCACCGCCCTTCGTCGGGTTCTCGATCCGTATACACTACTCTACTCATGGAGTATTGATGCCCAGTCTCAAAACTCCCACGATTGGGGACACTTTAAGGATGTGCTTATAGACCACCCAACTCTCACGTGTATGATCACCATAATACTGCTGGTAGTCAAGCAAGAATCCTATGGGCTCTATCAACATGTAATAGTGATCTGTAATGTCACCTGAAGCATGTACACGATGATAAAAACAAACCAGATAGCATACTATCATCTCGAGTAAGACTGTCCTACCGGTATAGGTACCCCCTCAATCATTGCAATCACGCGCCTGCGATCCAATAATTGACTTGAGGGCACTATAGCCAATAGTTTTTGCCCCTGACGGCTTATGACCTTGACACAGTCAATATATCGTAATTCGCTAGTCAAGTTCAACCCATCATTGTCCTAAATTGCATTAGACCCACCCACATGACTCTTGACACAGTCAAAATGGTTATACGACTGTCCTAACTAATCACATCAAATGCTACAAACAAGCACCACTTAGCTACCGTACAATACGTCTTGACACAGTCAACATACGCAGCGCGATTACTAAGTAATTCTTATAAGAAATGACGGAGGGCTACGACTAGTTTTTGGCGAAAAACCTTTAACATAATGAACTTGATATCGTTGAAGGAACCGAGCAGTTTTGAAAAGGAGTGGTTTAGGCTCCGCTTTTTAAAATAAGAGGTTTTGAAGAAAACCGAGTAATCTATAGTAACACAAACTTTTGCTTAGGAGCGAAATCCCCGTGAAGGGATCAAGACTCTTCCCTTGTCGAGTGAGGTGCAGGATATTCCTAATCGAATATCTCTACATAAAGCAAAAGAATACGACTATAGTTTTTTGAAAAATTTATTCCGACAACATCTTTTAGGTTTATTTTTCCTTGCATTAATAAAAATTAATGTAGTCCCATCAATTAAAACCCATCACACCAGAAAAGAATGAAAATAGAATGTACGTATGTGCCATCCGCATTCGCCACGGGGCCACATCATGCATTGTTAGGTTACTTAACTAACGGCAGAGCGGGGGCAGGGCTAGCACGGATGCAAAACATATATATATATATATATATATATATATATATATAACCATTCGTCATAAGAATGATATAAGCAACATCACAGAAAATCAATAAGCAATATTGAATAACGGATAATCTAAGAGCCCCAGATTTCATTTGAGCCGTAAATGAAACTCGACGTTCCTCGGTCTTATGGATAGACCATACAATGTAGAACCAAAACTCCTACGAGCGCAGCAAGTTATTCGCCAATTTCAGTAGTGAGGCAACCTGCACATTAGGTAATGAGTGGGTCGTCCAGCACTTCATGGAATCCGGTAACTTTAGCACTCCACCGTGGGTCATCCTAAAACCCCTACAAGTGTGGCGAATAGCCTGCCAATTCTAGAGCGAAGCTACTCGAACTCACCACTGCGAGACGACCACCTAATGCACTATGGAACCCAGCTATTCGAGCACTTCTCCGTGGGTTTATCCTAGTACAGAAAAGAAATAATATACAACAGTGACATCGACCTCAACCCGGCCGTGTCCCAATAAAAGAATACACAAACAGGCATAAACGGCAGTCCACATGTCGGACGCTCGCCTCGCAATAATGAATATACAAATGATACAAAACTGTACAACCAACATCTCACAAAAGGCTATCCAACACGACAATCCGTCGAAACCATCATAGAGATATCTCAAGCAACATCACAAGTAAGCAAGATGCATGTAACCTATTCTAATCGACGTATATGTTGGCTATAGTGCCCTCAAGTCAATTATTCAATCGCAGTCATGCGATTGTGATGATTGAGGGAGGACCTAAATGGGGAGAACAGTCTTACTCGAGATGATAGTATGCTATCTGGTTTGTCTTTATCATCATGTACAACATTAGGTGGCATTACAGATCACTATTATATGTTGATAGAGCCCATAGGATTCTTGCTTGACTACCGGCATTATGATGGCGATCATATACGTGGGAGCTCGGTGGTCTATAAGCACATCCTTAAATGTCCCTGGTCGTGGATGTAGGGTTCCTAGGCATACTAATGAGGTCTCACAAGGCATCAACCATGCCAATTTCAAATTTTACAAGTGCCGAGAAACCCTAATACGGATCGTTGACTAGAGATTAGGCGATACAAGAAGCTAGTTAACAACTTAACTAAAAAGAAAGAGGCTACAACCTTTGTAGATCCGGTCCTCCACCTCCTAGGTTCCATGATGACGTCCCCTCGCTGTCCATATCGGATCCCGGACTCTAGCATCGGCTTCATCGGAGAGATGGGCGTGCTAGGTCGTCGGCTTCGATGCCGAAGATGATCTACGTCGAGGCAACACAAGATCAAGCTCCAACTTCACCAAGCCATGAAACTTGTGAAGAAAACACCCTATACTACTTGGCAAGAGGTAGAGGATGAAGAAATAGGAGGTGGGTTCACTTTAGAATTGGATTTCTCACTCATTTGCTCAAGTTGCCATTGATGGAGGCAAGCTTTTCTTGAAGAAGAAGAAGAAGATGATGATGATGATAGAATATGATAGAATAAAAAGGATTCACTCAAAAAAGAAAATCCAACTCATTCTTATCATAATCCAACCTTGGTTAGGTGTAGAGAATAGACTATGGTTAGTTTGATTAGTTAGGGTTAAGCATGAGATAAGAATGGTGGACTTGTTCAAAGCTTCATGAAGCTTCAACAAACAAACAAAATAAGCCACCATTCTTTTCTTTATCATTTCAAAGAGAATAATAAATAAATAAATGAATAAGTAAATAAACAAAACCCTAACCACTCATATAACCATGGTTTAATTCTTTATACAAACCCAAGTGAGCATGTATCATCAAACATGATACAAACAAGTGCACAAAAATATATCACATATACAATGTGCAATTCAAGTGAGAAAATCCATTTAAAGTGAACCAATACTAGTTAATGCAAAGTAATATATCAAATATATAATTATACATTAAATCATTAAATCAACACTTGATTCAATGATTCGGTCATGTCGCTATAACCGACTAGTATCCAATGTATCGGCTTATCGAATCAATCCTTGATTCGATAACTAGGTTATATCACATACAACCATTCGATACATTCATCGCGAGAATGGAATGCGGTATCATATACTCGCATTATTCTCGGTCCTGCACATATCTCATATGCGCTCCTATTTCGTTTCGCTTGAGCCAGGAAACCTCTGTGTAGGACTCTAAAGACTCGTCAATACGCCGGCAGCAGGTGATGATCATATCAAACACCCACAAGCCGCAAGCGGCCTGCTAAACGTAACGGCCACCCGGGTTTTGAGCGATCAGAAGATCGACGAGCAAGCCCGCCCACACTCCTGTGAATCCAACCAGCAACACTTACCGTACAGTCCGGTCTCGTCGTCTGATATGTCGCATATCTCGCCTAGGGGTGGTAAACGTCAGACCCCAATAGCTCGATAAGTCGTGTCGATATGAGGTCTATAACAGTTCGAGAAACTACTGGTAACACTTACCAGTAAATCTCAGCAACCCTGGCCAGGGATTTCCGGTTATAGCCAATCGAACACATCGCAACATCAACTCCCTATACCGGGAGAGACGAATCCCCTCCTATCGCTCATTGCCTCCATGTGATTCGGGACTGTACCCAAAAACCACCATTTTGCACGCCCTCTTGGACGTGGTAAGGTGGAAATCAAAGCACAGTGGGAACCACACAAGACTCTATGACGATCTCGGGTCAATAGACTACTCTGTACCAGTGTCACCAGAGAACTGCCATCTGACGTAAGGTATAATACCATCTGGGAGTTCTCGGCGAGTCCGTCCAGTGTACCCAGTCTACACTGAGCACCCGTATATCATCTCTGATGTCAAACACCAATGGATATGGGATCATCCATCGCCCATCTGTATGGGTCGAGAAGGTATACGCTAGTCTACTCTGGTATATCGATGCCCCGTCTCGATACACCCACGACTAGGGACCTTGAAGGATGTACTTATGGACTACCATGTCCCCACTAGTATGATCCGCATCATAGTCCAGGTAGTCAAGTACACATCCTAAGGGCTTTACCAACATGTAACAGAGAGACAATCGGTATACACGTTAAGGTAAAGAGTAACCAGATAGCATACTATCATGTCGAGCAAGAAAGTCCTCCCTATATATGTCCCAGCATCCACTACAATGTACATCCCATGTACAGTAATGGCCTATAGGGCATACATATAACTAACAATCTCCCACTTGCACTAGGGCCATCTGTAGCAGTGGTTGCAGTATCTCATACTCAACCATCCCATAAAAGTCACTCTCTGGGAAAAGGCCTTTGTGAGTGGATCCGCCGTGTTGTCCTCTGAGTCTGCTCTTCTATCCTCGATCAACCTGGAGATCAACTATCTCCATGATCAGGTGATACTGCCTTAGAATATGTCTGGATCACTGATGGGACGGTCGTTCCTTGGCATAAGCCACAACTCCATTGTCACACAATGGGAGGAACTAAGTTCATCTTATGAACAAATATAGATCCAGACTACCTTTTTGGTAGCATCTTAAGTAGCGATGTATCCAGCCTTTATCGTCTAGTATGCCACGATATCTAGCTTGGAACTCTTCCAACATACCGTCCCTTTACTGAGGGTAAAGACAATGCCTGTGACTGACATTCAGTCATTTTTATCACCCTGGAACCCTTCCAGTGATTCTCCCCAGGATCAATTGGTACCATCTCACTACAACTAGTGAGTATCCTAATATCCATTTAGATCTATCTCATAGATCCAAAACCCAGGATTTAGTAGGTATCACTTTGATCCTATATGGAGAATCCTTGTGATAAGCGGAGATTGACCGAGCATAGCATAGGAAACTCCTTCCTTATCAACAGTATGTCATCCACGTACTCTACGAGGATCACTACCATACTCCCTACTACCTTTTCGTATATACAAGGTTCATCTACCATTTTGATGAAGTCAAACTCTTTGACTAACTCATCAAAACAAATGTTCCAACTCCGCGATGCCTGCTTTATCACATAAAACATCTTGCACGCGTTTCCGCTGCTCCCATTGTTTACGAAGCCCTCTGGCTGTGTTCTTATAGACGTTCTCTTCTAAATCATTATTTAGAAAAGCAGTCATGGCACCCAACCACCAGATATCGCAGTCATGGTATGTAGCAATGGTAAGTAGGATCTGGATGGATTTAAGTATAGTCCCTGGAAAAGGTTTCATCATTTTCCACTCTTGGTCGATGACGAAAACCTTTAACAAGACTAGCTTTGAAAGTCTCAACTTTTCCATCTACACCAAGTAATCTTCTCAAGATATACTTGCTCCTGATGGGGATTTAACCCTTCAGATATCGCAACCAAAGTCCATACTTTGTTGGTGTATTTGGATTCCATCTCAGATCGCTAAGCATCCAGCCATTCTTACAGAGTCCCTACTCATGATGGCCTGCTCGAAACTAATTGGGTCATCATCTCATGATGCATTCCTCTCTCCCACTGTCATCGAGAAACCGAAGTATCTCTCAAGCAGATGAGGAACCCTACTAGATCGGCGGAGAGGCTGAGGTTCGTTGGGAACTATTGAATCCTTTGGTTCTGTCAAATCATCAGCTGCAGTTTTGTATAGCTGGAACCTTTCCAGTTCTACAGAACTGACCTTGCCTCGATCTTGTCCGGATTTTGCTTTTGACATAGGCTGGACAACCCCAAATCTTAACTTACTTAAGAGATAGGCTTTTCCCACACCATATCTCATATGGAGTGCTAGGCACTGATTTGATTCGAACCCTAATTCAATAGGTATGCAACTTCTCAAGTGCATAACTCCCAAAAGGAAATAGGTAACTCTGTAATACTCATCAATGAGCACACCATATCTAATATTGTACGATTGCTCCGCCCTGATACACCGTTGTGCTGTGGTGTATTCAGAGGAGTAATACGGAGAGAGAATCTCATTCTCCTTTAGAATGGTCCAGGAATGCCATGCACAAGTATTCTCCTCCCTGATCTCATCATAGGACATAATACTTATACTCGGTTATTGGTTCTCTACTTCTAGCTTATATTCTGTGAATACCTCAAAAGCTTCGGACTTATGTTTCAACAGAAACATATGACTGAATCTTTAGAGATTATCAAAGAATATAATGAAGTATAAAGAACCAGTCCTGGCATGTGTAGACAGGAGACCTTACATACATCATCATGTATCAGTCCCAAGAGTTCATTAACTCTTTCTCTGTTTTCAGTAAACGGAGCTATGGTCATCTAATCTTTGTGACATGACTGGCAAGTTTCACAAGATGTAAATTCAAACTGATTTAAATATGCATCTAAAATGTAACTTCAGCCAGTCGGGTCGCATTGATATGACCTAGTCTACAATGCCTCAAGAAGGATTCGTTCATTTCTGAACTCTTCCTCTTGTGTGTGTTCTGTATACAAGGAACTGTAGTTTGATTTAGAACATCAATGCTTTTAGATAACGTGCCTGAACCGATCAACTCTTGATATAGGAAATGTTCAAAACCTTATCCAACAATACAAAATTTTATCATTTCTTTAATAAATAAAGAGATTGATATGATTTTGCATATCAGGTTCGGTATCTAATAGCATTTATTCAGAATCAATGTATTAGTAATACAGGGTGACAGTGACCAACAGACTTGGCTGCAACACTTGCCCCGTTTTCTGTCTCATGAAACTTATCACCCGTTCTCAGTTTTCTACCTTTTTGTAGCCCTATGTAACAGATTACATATCTGGGATCCTGATTCGGTATCAAATACCCAGGATGCAGAGGATACTGAGAAACAGTTCTTTGTAATGAACACACCCGAAGGAGATGCATCATATGCACTTTCTTCGTTTGGGCGGCATAGGAATTCTGGTATTCCCCTATTTCCTGCTCCGTCTTATAACAAGTATAAGTTGGAGCGGGACCAACGTTCCCCAGCTCAGTATAACAAGCGGGTTCGGTCAATTCATCCATATTATTATCTTGATTAAGGCGTGATATGGTCGCTACCTGGAGAGAGAGAGAAGAAACACTCAGCGTGCGCTCTTGCAAGAATAGATTGGTTATTATTTTATCTAATCAGGATGGCTCCCACTGTTTTTATCAAATCTTCCTTCAAACCCTAAAAGGAAAGACTAGCCGAGATTAATTACACGCTACACGTTCGCCAATCTTTCAGCCAGGCCAGTGTCGGTACTTTGAGGGAGGTCCCCCGTGCTTTCGCACGAACCTAATTAATGTAAACCTCGTTTTCCTAGAGGCGTAACCCCGTTGACACCTTTCTAGACACCTACTTGATCCGCTAATTGTAATGTGTAAAACTCTCCCAGGAGTAACAATTACTCGCAGCGGGTATCGGGATCCAACTATCTCATAGAAGGTATGCAATCTCATTGCAAATTTCAACACTTGAAATTCCCGATAATTTTACCCCTAGCACCCTATGACCTTGACGGAGGTCCACAAACCATAGGCTACTAGTCAAGTTCAACCCGTCATTTCTTGATTGAATCAAACCCACCCGCACGACCCTTGACGGAGGTCAACAAGGCCGTACGACTACCCTAACCCAATCTGCATCATATGCATAAGTAGATAAATACTAGTTAGCTACCGCACACTACGCCTTGACGGAGGTCAACAAACGTAGCACGAATACTAAGTAGGACTTATCTGAAATGACGGAGGGCTACGACAGGTTTTTCAGAAAACCTATTGCGTAATGAACTTGTTATCGTTGTAGAATCAAATGATTTTAAAATGGAGTGTTTTTTAGGCTTTTCTAGTTTTGCTAAAGGGGTCACTCCCGGTGAAGGGATCGTCGGCCCTTTCCTCGTCGAATGAGGTGCGGGATATATCATATATATCACTGTGCAAAGAAGAAACTATAGAAGCAATCAAAAGACAAACCGAGAGTTGTAGCATCTGCCAGTTATTGCTAAAGGAGTCACTCCCGGTGAACGGATCTCGGTCCTTTCCTTATCGAATAAGGTGCAGGATGTTCTACAAGGAACACCGCGATGCAAACCAAGAACTGTAGCTACCTGTTTTTGAAAATTCGATTCCACAACATCTTAGGTTTCTTTTCTTTCATTAATCACATTAATGAAGTCCCATCATTTAATATACTTAAACATCACAGATAAATACGACGTACACTTATGCCATCCGCATTCGCCTCGATGTCCCCTCGTGCACAGTTAGGTTAGGTAACTAACGACAGAGCAGGGCAGGGCTAGGGCGGGTGCAAAACATAAGTAATGTCTATATAATATATCATATATACTATATACTGTATCCATCAGAACATATCAAATGATCACATCACAGATATCGCAGCAGAAAATATCATATGAAATATTAAATATACTAGGACGTCCGTGTTTTTAATACGAGCCAGTATAAAACACGGATTCCACGGTTGTGATGAATAGCCAATCCCACACCCCTAGACCCCTACGAGAGCGGCAAGCAACCCTACCAATTCTAGGGTTAGGAGACCCGGTCTCGACTCCTCGAGATGGTCTCCCACTGGACCCTAGAACCCGGTTACTTGTGCTCCCCTCCTTGGGTCTATCCTAATGCGGAAAAGTAAATAATATACAAAAGGTGACAACTTCCGCAACCTGGAAGTGCCCCAATAAAAGAATATTACATTCAAGTTTTTTACATGAATTAAAATGAAAAACACTCATCTCATATAAAAAAACCCCGGTTATTCGAACACGACGATCCAATATAACATATCCAGCAACACATAACATCACATGTCATCAACGTAAGTAAGTATGCATACCCCAATTGTCGTTGACGTATAGCAACGAAACCGGCGATATCGACATACTACACTTACGGTCACAGAAAAGAAAGTGTAAAACTACAACAGTTGGAATTCGCAACCTCTTTAGACATCGCATGCCTAATCAAATGAAATACTTAGACATCACATGCCTAACAATTATAAACCCCGCATTTTAGTCTCATTATCGAAAACTCTTTTCAATATCAAGTGAGACTAAACCGCTAGATTTATAACATTCATTCAGTTATCTCATAACATTTTGTGAATTCCAATTATTGTATCCCATTCCGGATAAATAGAAAATATTAAACTTTCCGATCGAACATTCGAACACCCAAGTTTTCCCGAAACCGTTCAACACATGAAATAGGTTCAAAGACATTCACTTCATGCCTCAGTACTAACGGTCCAGCCGTAGAAGGGTCAAGCCAACGCCTCACATGTGGCACGCCGTACTGCCCCAAACCCTAAGGTTCAAAGGGTAGTTCAAGACGGTCACATAATCGAGTTAAGGTTTGTTGTCTTCTAGAGGGACCATCGCGTTACTTGCACTACTTAGAACGTCATTAAACTACAGAAAAGTCCAACAATTGGAAATTTCCCGGAAGGGGAAAGATTGGGTATTTACATCCGGTCGAACTTTTTAACATATTCTAAAATATCCGGAAAGCCACATAGACAAAGTCTGATAATCCGATCGAATCATCTAAGCTCCAAAACACCCCAGAAAACTCAACTCTTGAGTTAGATATAAAAATTCCCAGAAAATACAGGAACAAAATATAAGAGTTACTGTGTAAAAATCAATAGGAGAAACGACAAAGTTGCCGCGGAACCGCCGCATTAGGCATGCTAATGCCGCGGTTCCGCCGCACTTTAATGGAATCAAGTGATCGAACTTCACAGTAAGTCTTAGAAATTCCTGCTTAGTTTTCTGCATATTTTTAATTCTAAAAAATCCCCGAATTTCAAAAATGTACAGAAAGCATTTTTGGGTTTGGGTTTTGGTTCGATCGGACTTCTAACTCCGTCTTCGCATCGCCTAAGGCTCTAGCTAGGCTCTGATACCACTGTAGGGTTCCTAGGCACACTAATGAGGTCTCACAAGGCATCAACCATTCCAATTTCAAATTTTACAAGTGCCGAGAAACCCTAATACAGATCGTTGACTAGAGATTAGACGATACAAGAAGCTAGTTAACAACTTAACTAAAAAGAAAGAGGCTGCAAGCTTTGTAGATCCGGTCCTCCACCTCCTAGGCTCCATGATGACGTCCCCTCGCTGCCCATATCGGATCCCGGACTCTTGCATCGGCTTCATCGGAGAGATGGGCGGGCTAGGTCGTCGGCTTCGATGCCGAAGATGATCTACGTCGAGGCAACACAAGATCAAGCTCCAACTTCACCAAGCCATGAAACTTATGAAGAAAACACCCTATACTACTTGGCAAGAGGTAGAGGATGAAGAAATAGGAGGTGGGTTCACTTTAGAATTGGATTTCTCACTCATTTGCTCAAGTTGCCATTGATGGAGGCAAGCTTTTCTTCTTGAAGAAGAAGAAGAAGAAGATGATAGAATATGATAGAATAAAAAGGATTCACTCAAAAAAGAAAATCCAACTCATTCTTATCATAATCCAACCTTGGTTAGGTGTAGAGAATAGACTATGGTTAGTTTGATTGGTTAGGGTTAAGCATGAGATAAGAATGGTGGACTTGTTCAAAGCGTCATGAAACTTCAACAAACAAACAAAATAAGCCACCATTCTTTTCTTTATCATTTCAAAGAGAATAATAAATAAATAAATGAATAAGTAAATAAACAAAACCCTAACCACTCATATAACCATGGTTTAATTCTTTATACAAACCCAAGTGAGCATGTATCATCAAACATGATACAAACAAGTGCACAAAAATATATCACATATACAATGTGCAATTCAAGTGAGAAAATCCATTTAAAGTGAACCAATACTAGTTAATGAAAAGTAATATATCAAATATATAATTATACATTAAATCATTAAATCAACACTTGATTCAATGATCCGGTCATGTCGCATATAACCGACTAGTATCCAATGTATCGGCTTATCGAATCAATCCTTGATTCGATAACTAGGTTATATCACATACAACCATTCGATACATTCATCGCGAGAATGGAATGCGGTATCATATACTCGCATTATTCTCGGTCCCGCACATATCTCATATGCGCTCCTATTTCGTTTCGCTTGAGCCAGGAAACCTCTGTGTAGGACTCTAATGACTCGTCAATACGCCGGCAGCAGGTGATGATCATATCAAACACCCACAAGCCGCAAGCGGTCTGCTAAACGTAACGGCCACCCGGGTATTGAGCGATCAGAAGATCGACGAGCAAGCCCGCTCACACTCCTGTGAATCCAACCAGCAACACTTACCGTACAGTCCGGTCTCGTCGTCTGATATGTCGCATATCTCGCCTAGGGGTGGTAAACGTCAGACCCCAATAGCTCGATAAGTCGTGTCGATATGAGGTCTATAACAGTTCGAGAAACTACTGGTAACACTTACCAGTAAATCTCAGCAACCCTGGCCAGGGATTTCCGGTTATAGCCAATCGAACACAGCGCAACATCAACTCCCTATACCGGGAGAGACGAATCCCCTCCTATCGCTCATTGCCTCCATGTGATTCGGGACTGTACCCAAAAACCACTGTTTTGCACGCCCTCTTGGACGTGGTATGGTGGAAATCAAAGCACGGTGGGAACCACACAAGACTCAATGACGATCTCGGGTCAACAGACTACTCTGTACCAGTGTCACCAGAGAACTGCCATCTGACGTAAGGTATGATACCATCTGGGAGTTCTCGGCGAGTCCGTCCAGTGTACCCAGTATACACTGAGCACCCGTATATCATCTCTGATGTCAAACACCAATGGATATGGGATCATCCATCGCCCATCTGTATGGGTCGAGAAGGTATACGCTAGTCTACTCTGGTATATCGATGCCCCGTCTCGATACACCCACGACTAGGGACCTTGAAGGATGTACTTATGGACTACCATGTCCCCACTAGTATGATCCGCATCATAGTCTAGGTAGTCAAGTACACATCCTAAGGGCTTTACCAACATGTAACAGAGAGACAATCAGTATACACGTTAAGGTAAAGAGTAACCAGATAGCATACTATCATGTCGAGCAAGAAAGTCCTCCCTATATATGTCCCAGCATCCACTACAATGTACATCCCATGTACAGTAATGGCCTCTAGGGCATACATATAACTAACAGTGGGGGTATCGAGACTGGGCATCGATACTCCGGAGTAGACTAGTGTATACTTATTGAGACCTGATCAGTCGAAAATAGTGCATTCTCAACACGTTAATTTCCCTACTCTTATCATTCATATATAGGTGTTTATTGTAATTATAACACAGATTACGAATTCATATGGAAAATACCAAATATACTGTGTTATAGTTATAATCGACATTGTAAAGGGAAATTAAGTGTTTATTACTAATTGCATTGATCTGTATATATCAATCCTTGTCTCGAGATTGTGTGCAGGAAATTCTCTAGGTAAAAGAGCCGGGATTGCTAAAAAGTGCTGATAAAATACATCAAGTCTTTGACCTGAGAACTGGCAATAAACAAGAAAGCATAAAATGATTCCAGACATCAGATAAAGACCCTAAACTCAACAGAAGAAGATACCTGAGAAATTATGCACCGAGCTCCCCACTTGGCCGCGGATCCGCGGCCGAGTTGGCCGATCCGCTGTGGTTCCGCGGCCTTGTTACCTTATCAGTGGCTCAAATTCCTCCACGTGGCTTCTTGTAACGGCCAGGCTTCTAGAAGACTCCCCAAAGAGCACGTGGCTTTATCCAGAAGGCTCGGCCTAACAATCTTATCCTAGAATGTTCCTTATTCTAGAATATTCCCTCTAACAAACTTCTTCTAGAAGACTCTCTCTAACAACCTAGCTTAGGAGGGAAGATTCAAATGAGGTGGTTATAAAAAGAGATCTAGATCTAGGGTTTTGGGGTTACACAATTAGGGTTGAATATTAAGCCAAATTTCCACAAGTTGAGTGACACAACTTGTAAATCAAAACCCTAGCCCAAATTCAAATCCAAAGACAAATCAAGATCATTTTGAGAAGCAAATCAAGCAGCAACCATCGATCCTTTATTCGCGAAGCCAATCTTCATCCGAGAAAGAGATCCACGACGATTCACGACCCATGGAGATCGAGCGAAGCGAAATTCGACGGATCTAGTTACCTCTTCAAAAGGAGAGATCAAGAGCAACATCTTGTAATCTCAAATTTAGTGATTGTGTAATTAGTCGTCGATTTAATAAAGGTGATAATCTAAATTCTTGCTTTCTTTACATTCTTGCGTTATGAAACTTCTTGATCTTTGATTCATTAATTTTCATGATGTGTGAGTGAAATCTCCGCTTGTGGAGGATTCGAGAGAATTGATAGATCTAATGATGATCAAATCTTAATACTAGTCTTAATTCTTATAAGATTTATGAATTTTAGCAAAAAGAATCGTTGATGACCTAATTTGGAGCGAAATGACTTCTTGGTTATTTCATTGCAAATTAGGGATCAAACAATTGATGATTTTCTTTGCTAGAGGCTAGATCCGAATGATCATGATTGAAAAGACAAGGGATAGAAGGAGAAACCCTAGTTTCTTCAATAGATCCCTAATCTTCATCATAATCATCAATCTAGCTACAAATTATCAATAGATAAGATTATGAATTATTAGATTCATCATTAACTATTAACTCAATCGAATCCTACAAGCTATTCTAAAAATCTTGATAACTAAATTGATTGGGACAATTCTTGATTCTTGATTCTAGATCTTTATTTTCTTTATGTTTCTTGAAATGAAATCTTACAAATCTTGAATCAATTTTCTTGCAATTTCTTTTATCTTTTCATTTCGATTCATCTAAAACAAGATCGATCAAAACACACATCTCAGTGGACGATCCGTATTCATTAACGCGCTACACCGACACCGTTAATTGATTGGGGTATAAATTTCTTTGGTTGTGAAACATTTTACATACACATGACAGATTGATCAATCAAGACCCCGACGAGGGGCGGTGGCCAGTTTCACAGGCCATTGGTGTCAGTTATTCACCTAAAATAATATACAGGTGTTCATTGGGTTGTGAGTACACTGGACAGACTCGCCGGGAACATGCTAGTTGGTATTATACCTATTGTCTGATAGCAGTTCCCAGGTGACATGAGTACAGGTTAGTCTGTCGATCTGAGATCGTCATTTATCTTGTGTGAGTTCGTACTGTGCTTTGATTACTACCCTACATGGCTCAAAGGAGTCATGCAAATATGTTTTAGTTGGGTACAGTCCCAAGCCACATGGAGGCAGTGAGCGGATCGTCGGGGCTTCGTCTCTCCATGTATTGGGGGTTGATGTCGCGTTGTGCATGGGTGGCCATCACCAGAAATCCGTGGCCACGGTGGACGAGAATTACTGATTTGGATCAGTAGTTTCTCAGTAGGTGATGGGCTTCATACCGACATGAAATATCGTATTATTAGGGGTCTGACTTTATCCACCACATAGACTCGATATGCGATACTCTTAGACGAACAAACCGGATTGTACAGAGATTGTCACGGACAAGCTCAGTAGGGGTTTGGATGAGCTTGCTCGTCGGCCTTCCTTTCGCTCAATACCTGGGTAACCGTTACATACAGCTAGTGCCGCTGACGTGCTTGTGGTTAAACCTATTGCCAGCGTATTGACGAGTCATCAGAGTCTCACATAGAGGGTTTCCCTGGTTCTGGTGAAATGATGTAGTAGTCGTATTGGATACATGAAGGGTTCCGATCGATCGATTGTACTTTGTACCCGGATTTTCGATCGGACAGTTGATGATCATAGTCGGCTCGGTTTTGAGCCGGATTATTAAATCAGGTATTGATTTAATAATTTACATATATATATATATATATCGATTTGTATATTCTAGTATTATGTTCTTTGTGTTATTCTATCTCTTTTGGTATTCATATTTTGGTACGAATACAGGTATGTATATATACAGTAGAATGTAATATGTATTTTTCTGGAAAACATTCTAGAAGGTGGACACCTCATTTTAGGGTTTGACCATTTATTATAAATGGATAAATGAGGTGGCATGGATTTGATGGGGGTATGGTGATGACCATGCTTGCATAGTGTGCATAAATGAATTATTAATTCATTTGTGCATACTATTCAAGTATGGGCACATTTTCTAATTGGAAAGAAAGGTTTTACAAAACCTAGCCATGTGATTTTCTCTCTGCATGGATGCTTCATTATTTTTGGAGAGGGTTCATTTCTTGAGCTCTCTTCTCCTCACCATTAGAATCACTCTCCTCTTGGTTCTCTTGGGTTTCCTCCACCTTCATCTTCCACCTCCTCTCAACCCTCTCATGTGTTGAGAATCATGAGAGAATGTGAGATGAGATAGATAAACACATAGATCACTACATCCTAGGCATTCTAGACTAGCATCCTAGAATCCCTAGTTACTTCACTTGCATTTCTCGATGTGGAGCTAGTGTAAGTCCACGTTACCTCTCCTGGTACTTACGGGCTTGCGGAAATGATGAAAAACGATTTTTCTAGAGGTGGTAACATGGACTCAAAAACGGATCTTTGTTAAACAACTACCTAACAACCTAACTAGGAGTTTTACCTACTCGGTTAGGGGGCTATACCTTTCTTGAACTCCTTCGTCTTCAACTCTTTGCGGTGTACGGATCGGCCTCACCTCGTCGTCTCCTTGCGCCGAAGATGGATCCACCTGAAAGCTTCTACCTTTGGCTTCTTCTTCGAACTTGAAGAAACTAGAACATTTGGTTTGCTAAACCTTGTGAACTAGGATGAGTAGAGAAGTGATATGGGTTTTCTTTTATCTCTAAGGCAATGTTTCTCAACTCATGAGAGGGAGCTGCCTTGAGCTAGAGAGAGAGCAAGGGGAAGAGCAAGAGGGAGAGCTCAAGCAAGAGAGAGAAAGCAAATGAGAGAATGAGTAACTCTTTTCCCATCCAAGCTCTCATAATCCAAAATCATCATAACAAATAATAGTAATCAAGTATTATGTGATGGTTCAAGTCAAAATTGCCATATCATTTCATGCACTCATTTTGCAAAAAGAAACAAGCAAGCAAAAGTCTTTGCCATGAAATGATAGCCATTGTCATGATGATGCTCAACTAGTCCAACCTAGTCAACCGGTCAACAAGTCAACAAAGTCACCCCTCAACAACCATGTCACTATAATACTTAATTAATATTATTGTTAATCATACTTCTTATTCTCATTAGGGTTTAGCAAAAAGTCAATAGTCAACAGTCAACAGTCAACAACCCCAATGAGAATCCTCTGCCTCTGTCTTTCTGTCAACTGTGCATACACACCTGCATCCGCGTTCCGAGGAACACGAATACAAACGAGATAAAACCAATCCCAAAACATACACTAGGATCTGGCTTAAACCAATGCCCGCTAGTGTTAACTGTCCGGACACTAAACGTGCACAAGTGCACGGATGTGATCGAACCCTGTCGCAAAACCATGCGACCTGTTGCAAAGCCATGCGACCTCTACTCTTTTTCCTAAAGGCGAATAGCTTTCTGTGTGGGACTCTAAAGACTCGACACTACGCTGGCAGTGGGTTTAACCACAGACCGCAAGCGGCACTAGCTGTGCATAACGGTCCCCAGGTAGATGCCGACAAGAAGACGGACGAGGTGAAACCCATCTGAACTCCTACTGAGCCTGAATGTGACAATCTTCGTACAGTCCGGTCTGTTCGTCTGAAAACATCGCATGGCGGGCCTAGGGGGGCGGTAAACGTCAGTCCCCTACTAGCGGTATAAGTCGTGTCGGAGTGTAGCCCAGAACACCTGAGATAACATTGGAAACCTACCAGTCTATCTCGCTTGCCCTGGCCAGGGACTTTGTGTAATGGCTCTCCTAGACACAACGCGATATCAACCCCCAATACCGGGAGAGACGAATCCTGTCTAACCGTCACTGGCTCCAAGTGCTTTGGGACTGCACCCAACTACTACCTGTTTGCACGACTCTTTTGAGCCGTGGTAGGGTAGTAATCAAAGTACAGTGGGAACAGACTCGAGGCGAAGTGACAGTGTCAAGTCAGCGGACTATGCTGTATTCATGTCACCTGGGAACTGATAACTGACGATAGGTATAGTACCAACCAACAGTTCCCAACGAGTCCTGTCAGTGTATTCGTAACCTAACGAGCACCCGCATACTATCTAAAGTACGACGTACTGACGGCTGTGGGACAGACCGTCTCCCATATTGGGATGAGAAGCGCATACGCTAGTCTACTCCGGAGTATCGATGCCCTGTCTCGATAGTCCTACGACTAGGGACCTGCATAAGGATGTGCTTGTGGATTACCCAGCCCCCACTAGTGTGACTGCCATCACAACGCTGGTAATCAAGCAAAGATCCTAAGGGCTCCACTAATATGTATAGGTGATATACTAAAATAAACACATGTACACATTAAAGCAGAAACAAACCAAGTAGCATACTACTATATTGAGCAAGATTGTGTATACAACTGTGAATATCCCAAGCTTCCATTAAGTAATATACAAGCTAGTATGATACAGTAATGGCCTCTAGGGCATATACACTGACAATCTCCCACTTGCACTAGGGCCATGTACTGGCGTATCGAAGACCTATCATCTCGATCAGCCGCTCGAACTGAGTCTGGGGTATGGCCTTCGTGAATGGATCAACAGTGTTATCTTCCGTATTTACTCTCTTCACCTCGATCTCCCGGTGATCTACGATCTCCCTGATCAGGTGGTACCGCCTCTAAATGTGCCTGGACTTCTGATCGGACCTGGGTTCCTTCGCTAAAGCTATAGCGCCGTTGTTGTCACAATACAGCGGTATTGGATCAACACTGGTAGGAACCACCTGAAGCTCCGTGAGGAACTTCTTCATCCAGACAGCTTCCTTTGCGGCATCGCAAGCAGCTATGTACTCCGCTTCTATAGTTGAGTCAGCAACGGTCTCCTTCTTGGAACTCTTCCAGCAAACCGCCCCTCCATTGAGGGTAAAGACATAACCCGACATGGACTTGGAGTCATCCTTGTCACTCTGGAAGCTGGAGTCAGCAAAGGCCTCGATCTGGAGGTCTTTTCCGCCATACACCAAGAACATCTCCTTAGTCCTTCTCAGGTACTTGAGAATGTTCTTTACCGCTATCCAGTGTTTCTCCCCTGGGTCCGACTGATACCTACTTACAACGCTCAATGCGTAAGCTATATCTGGTCTGGTACATAACATCGCATACATTATAGAGCCTACCGCAGAAGCGTAGGGTATAATAGACATGCGAGCCCTTTCCAAATCAGTCTTGGGAGACATCTCTTTGGAGAGGGTGATTCCGTGACAAGCCGGTAGATTACCGCGTTTAGAATCTTCCATACTAAATCGTTTTAGTATGGTGTCTATGTACTTCGACTGTGAAAGTCCCAACATCCTCTTAGATCTATCACGATAGATCTGGATCCCCAGAATGTAGTTGGCATCGCCCAGGTCCTTCATGGAGAACCTCTGTGACAAGAATCCTTTGACTGACTGTAGCATAGGAATATCATTTCCTATTAGGAGAATGTCATCCACGTACATGACGAGGAATATCACAGTTCTCCCTACAATCTTACTGTAAATGCATGGTTCATCTGGGTTTTTGATAAAGTCGAATTCCTTGACAGTATCATCAAAGCAGATGTTCCAACTCCGCGATGCCTGCTTCAGTCCATAGATGGACTTGAGCAACTTGCACACTTTACCGCTGCTCCCACTCTGAATGAATCCCTCCGGCTGATCCATAAAGACGCACTCTTCCAAATATCCATTTAGGAAAGCCGTCTTTACGTCCATCTGCCATATCTCATAATCGTGGAAGGAAGCAACGGCAAGGAGGATCCGAATGGATTTGAGCATAGCCACTGGAGAAAAGGTCTCGTCATAGTCCAAACCAGGTCTTTGACGAAAACCCTTTGCTACAAGTCTAGCTTTATAGGTTTCAACCTGCCCATCTACACCAATCTTCTTTCTGAAGATCCATTTGCAGCCTACTGGTTTTACCCCTTCTGGAGCAAAGTCCAAAGTCCAAACTTTGTTGGTGTAGATGGACTCCATCTCGGTCCGCATTGCATCCAGCCATTTTGCCGAGTCACCGCTCTGAATGGCTTGCTGGAAGTTAGTAGGCTCACCATAGTCAATGGTGCAATCCTCTCTATCCCCGTCTATGAGAAAACCGTAGTATCTCTCGGGCGGATGAGACTGCCTACTACTCCTGCGGAGTGGCGCTGGGATGGCCGGTTCTCCTGAACCTTCTGGTTCTTCAAAGCTTTCAGTAATAGCTTGTGGTTCTGGAATTTCTTCCAGTTCTACTACGCTCCCACTTTCACCTCTCTCTAAAAACTGATGTTCCAGAAAGTGGGCATGACGAGAAACAAAAACCTTTTGTTCCTCTACGTAATAGAAAAAATACCCCATGGAGTTCTTCGGGTATCCCACAAACTTACACAGTACTGAGCGTGCCTCGAGCTTGTCTGCATGCTGTATTTTTACAAAAGCTGGACATCCCCATATCTTCAGATATTGAAGATGGGGTTTCTTCCCACACCACATCTGATATGGTGTGGTAGGCACAGTCTTGGAGGGAACCTTGTTCAAGAGATATGCAGCTGATTCTAGTGCATAACCCCAGAAGGTTCGCGGCAACTCAGCTTTACTCATCATAGAACGAACCATATCCAATAGGGTTCGATTCCTCCTTTCCGATACACCGTTGTGTTGTGGTGTGTATGGAGGAGTAAGCTGAGAGAGAATTCCATTCTCTTTTAAGTAGCCCAGAAACTCGGCACTCAAGTATTCACCACCTCGATCAGATCTCAGTGTCTTGATACTTTTGCCTGTTTGTTTTTCAACTTCATTCTTGTATTCCCGAAATTTCTCAAAGGCCTCGGATTTGTGCTTCATCAAGAAGACATGTCCATACCTAGAGAAATCATCTGTGAAAGTAATGAAGTATGAATAACCACTTCGCGCATGTGTAGACATTAGACCACACACATCACTGTGTATGAGTCCCAAGAGCTCACTTGCTCTTTCTCCGTGTCCAGTGAACGGAGACTTTGACATCTTTCCCATGAGAAAAGATTCACAAGTGGCATAAAACTGGTACTCGAACGGATCCAAGTATCCTTCTTTATGTAACTTTATCACGGCCCGAAAGTACGGAACATGACCGGCACTTAGGCTACGAACGTCTCAAGGCGTACGTGCTCTAAGTAAGCCGAGCACAGAAATCCAAACCAAGAAAAGTAGTGGAGTGAAGGAAAAACCATATGTAAATCAACCAGTTTGCAACATAATATACAACGCCTAAAGGCGAGGACCACAACAGGAAATGAAACTCCGAACCGCATGAAACCCATAGAAATATAACGTGCGACTCTAAGGTCGAAAGAATAAACATCACTGGTCTCTATCTCAAATAAGTACATGTTTGGTTGATGGAACTTCTAGATATAACTGAATATAATATACAATGTATAGCGATGGGTACGACGCAAGTAAAACCCACCTACTAGCAAGTCACCCGAAGGAAGCAGTGCCGCAAGCCGTAAAGAAACCCGCACGGCAACACCTGCAAGAAACTGGGGCACAACGGGGGTGAGTTGCCAACTCGTGAATAGAAAACATCTACGAACAGAAAATCGCATGTATGACGCAATCCTAGGTCATACGATCATAATATATAATCCTCAAATATATAACCATCAATCTATAACCATGGCTAGGGTAAATATCTAACCCAAGTGTAATCCCATGTGCCTGTATCAGTGCATCAGGTAGCAATATGTATGGGTGATGTATGAATGCATGAAACAGAATGCATGTACTGAAGAAAACTGCTTTCATAATTTAGTGAGATTTCTGTATTTCTAAAATGAGGTATCATAAATGAAATGAGCATAAAACAGTGCCTAACATCGACACAAAACAAGTATCCCAATGTCTCGATATCTCTGTGTCGTAAACTATGTGCCTCAATACCTCAAATCTCACTGTCTCAATCACAATATCTCGGGCGCCGTCAGTCCAGATCGGCCCCTACCATCCATCTCAAGACCATGACGGTATCCTCCGGATATCCGACGCGTCGGGTAAAATCACCGGTCGGTAGTGCTCCCCTGCCAGGCTCAACGCCATCTCCTGCGATCTTCTTGCCCCGGGGTACCGCACCGGGCCCACCATGTACCCGAAACGGTTCATCCGCCTCCTCGAATCGGGCCTCACATGTCACTCTCAGCACCGAGAAAACACATGGTGGACGCACTGAAATATCATATCAAGGGTAACCGGGTTTTTAAAACAATTACATAATCTCTTTGCAATACCCCCGGTTCCCAAATCCAGAAATATCATAGAAACAACATATCTCAATGCGCATAATCAGAAAGTATGATGTAGGTGACATATTAATGAAGTGCAAGTATAACAGTATATCATGCAACATGGAATAATAGTATGCACATACAAGGGTCATATCCTGATGCAATAATACTACAGTGTAGTGACATGGCAATTACCGATGAAGATGTGTGTGAACTGGCAAGTAAGTGTACGTGGTACATACGCATCATCGGTAATGGTGCTGGTGTTCTAACAGCATGATATCAACAATAGAATATGAATCACAATAAGTATGCGATGTGGAGCAATAATGATAATATGCGGGAGCTGAATACTAAACACCATGATCGCTAAACTGGATCTAATGTTATAAGAGTCATATAGCTACACCACTATAAGGCTGAGCTAAAGTGATAGTAGGTAAGGGAAACCGCCTAACCTCTGAGTCGATACATATAAATATATATAGTCGGTGATCCCGCCTCGATAATATCACATCCGATACCATATATCTATAATCGGTTATTCCCAAGTCAAAAGTGCGGATCGAACATCAAATTACAGCTCGTACGTAAATCTGTCGTATGGCATCCCCAATTCTGGATACAGGTCAATATCACATTCGTCATATCTTTAATCTGGTATTCTCTATATCAAATAACATAATCTGGGTACTGACCTACGTCTAGTACAAAGCTAACATCATCACTATAATTATGATCTGACTACTGATCGACAGTCTCGCATAAATCGACATCATCAACACATATCATCACAAGGAGTAAACATCGCCGAATGCGGCCTATCATACTAATCTTATCATATCATATCATGTCACATCTCGTAACGTAATCACATGTCGACCATTTTATATATATCACTAATCCTATGGCATTATCATTCTATGATCCGCTAAAGCATCAAGACGTATCTCAAGCATGAATTTTACCATGTCACCGATATCCTAATCTCGGATCAAATATCATCGACTCATCCCCAACCCAAGTATCATTCCCAAATCCGTATGTGAACACATAGTCCCATGCCCACGTGACACATATCCATATAGAATCCCATAACCATATATGAAATAAGGATGTATGCAAGTATGTAAGTGTGTATATGTATGTGTAGTGCACCCACTACTCTAGGGTCCCGTAACCTTTCACCAATCCAACACCAATATCCATCTTAAAATCAATAATTAATCCCAAACGACATATATTAATTGTTAGTGTGTATATGCATCCGTATACATCACTACGAACTGCGGGGGTGCTATACGCCATCCACCCGACTTCTCCCTGTAGATATAAATCTACTCACCTTTCTTTATGCGTGCCGGTGCCGATGTCGCCATTTGCATCTCTAACGCTCCGACGCCACGTGGGGTACCTACAAGGATATCACACGCTAAAACACATGAAAACCATGTCGGAAACCAAAATGGTGCACGCTACGCTCATAGGTCAAAACCTGTAGCCTTGCGTGCAAACACAACCAACAACCTGCTGCCGTTGGCGTTCAAACGCCACCCGACAGTCACAAATCATCGAATACCAAAATCCATACGAAAACAAGTCGTAAATCACGCGCCAACTCAAGAAAATCAACCCAGATTCTATCCTGGTTGTAACCGGACAAAACTAGACATACCCAGGGTCAAGTTTACAGGTAAAAGAGTCGTGCACGCTAAACGAGGGGGTTTCACCCTGGTCTGGCCACAAATTGCGGCCAGAGGGAATAAAATGGCGGCCAGGGAAAGGAGGTGGGGGCCAGGGTTTTGTGGGGGTGGTTCCAGGGGGCCTGCACAGCATACTGCCAAGTCAATTTTATTTTAGGAGGCCCCGGGTTGTAGCAGATTCCAGAAAGGCTTAAAAAGTCGACAAAACGCTAACCGACACTAAATCGAACAATCTGGTTTTTTTGCTGGAATCTGGGGAAATTCTGGGGTGAACTGGTCTCAAACACGCCTAATAAGGTTATACCAACCATCAAAACCAACACTTGGTTAAGTCTCACTCAAATTTTCCTAAACTAGCACTAATCACGATATAAACACTAAATTTCTGCTATAACCAGAACTTGGCAAAATATGAGTTGGGTTGCAAGATTATACCTCAAGGAAATCCTAGGATGAAGGAGAAGGGAAGAAGGAGGAGGGGAAATGGGGCTGTGCTGCTGCTGAGCTGCTCCTTGTGTGGCTGTTTTCCTTGTGTTGCTGCTGTTGCTGTTGGCTTCAGCTGCTGCTGCTGCAATTTTCCTTTGCTTTTCTGGCTGTGTGCAGCAGATGTGGCTGTTATTGGTTCAGGTTGGGGTGTTGTTGCAGCTGAGTTGTGGTATGATGAGGGTGTGGGTTGTAGTATGTGATATTGTAGCTGTGGCTGTTGGTAGCAGCAGATGTAGGGGTGGCTGATGGGTGTTATCAGCTGAAGTGATAACAATTGGGGCTGAAGTGTTGATATGGGGGCTGTTATTGCAGCTGTTGCTGATGTAGTTGTTGTTCTAGTGGCTGAAAAGGTGCTGATATGAGTGTGTAGGTATTGGGCTAAGGTGTTAGGGGCTGGTGTGTGTGCTGATGTCACCGTTGAGCAGCAGCTGATACTACTGAAGTCAGCTGATGCTTTTGCTACTGCTGATGGTGGCTGATGTGTTACATGAGCTGCTGTTGCAGCAGTTTTGGTGGCTGAAGTTGAACAATTGGGGGCTGTTGTAGGGTGAAGTTTTATAGTATGGTGGAGTGTGAGAGTGTGAGATGTGAGGGTAGGATGTGAATGATGAGAGGGAGTGATATGAGTGAGAGGGGGTGTGAAAGAGAACAAAGGATATTGAAGAATGAGATGGATCATGGCACACCTTAGCCACCTCTCTCTCTCTCTCTTAAGAAAAATGCACAACCATCATGACTCTCCCTCTCCCCTACACAAGGTCAACCCCAACCCTAATCACCTCTAACAAAGCTAAAAACTCTTAATTAACCCCATGAACATAACCAAATGGTTAACCCATCATGGTCATCTCAACATGGTAACCCTAGACTTCACCCAAGTTAACAAGCACAAGTGTGTGCAGTCCAGATAAAATTTCGATAAAATGTCCATAAAACCAGATAAAATATTTAAAATCCATTTTGGTAAACTTTTTACAAAAAACCCCACATTAAGACACACTTACCACTAAACACAAACTCAGGTGTTAAAGTCTTCCCCCCTTAAGAAAATTCGTCCCCGAATTTTAAAATATAAAGCAATGCATACCTAAAAAAAAAAGATGAGGGAACTTCTCCCGCATCTCGCCCTTGGCCTCCCAAGAGACCTCTTCACCATTCGAGCTACGCCAAAGCATCCTTACTGATGGCAAGACCTTCAGTCCAAGTTTCTTGACTTGTCGATCCAATATCACGACTGGCTGTTCGGTGGATGAAGATTGCGCTCAGGCTGAATGGTCTGATGCTGAATCATGTGCGAAGGGTCATGTAGGTATCTGCGAAGCATCTACACGTAGAAGGTAGGGTGTGTTAGTTATATGTATGCCCTAGAGGCCATTACTGTACATTGGATGTATATTGTAGTGGATGCTGGGACATATATAGGTAGAACTTTCTTGCTCGACATGATAGTACGCTATCTGGTTGCTCTTTATCTTAACATGTATACTTTCTGTCTCTCTGATTACATGTTGATAAAGCCCTTAGGATGTGTACTCGACTTCCAGCACTATGATGTAGATCATACTAGTGGGGCATGGGTAGTCGATGAGTACATCCTTCATTGTTCCTAGTCGTGGGAATATCGAGACGGGGCATCGATATTCCAGAGTAGACTAGCGTATATCTTCTCGACCCATGCGATGGGCGATGGATGATCCCATATCCACTGGTGTTTGACATCGGAGATGCTATGCGGGTGCTCAGTGGAGACTGGGTACACTGAACGGACTCGCCGAGAACTCCCAGATGGTATTATACCTCACGTCAGATGGCAGTTCTCTGGTGACACTGGTACAGCTTAGTCTGTTGACCCGAGATCGTCATAGAGTCTTATGTGTCTCCCACTGTGCTTTGATTTCCACCTTACCACGGCTCTACTGAGTCGTGCAAACAGGTGGTTTTTGGGTACAGTCCCGATTCACATGGAGGCAATGAGCGATAGGAGGGGATTCGTCTGTCCCGGTATTGGGGGTTGATGTTGCACTATGCTCGACTGGCCATAACAGGAAATCCCTGGCCAGGGTTGCAGTGATATACTGGTAAGAGTTATCAGTAGTTTCACGATTGTTATGGACCCTACGTCGGCAAGACTTATCAAGCTATTGGGGTCTGACGTTTACCACCCGTAGGCGAGATATGCGACACGAATAGACCGGACTGTACGGTAAGTGTTACTGGTTGGATTCACAGGAGTGTGAGCGGGATTGCTCGTCGATCTTCTGATCGCTCAATACCCGGGTGGCCTTTACGTTTAGCAGACCGCTTGCGGCTTGTGGGTGTTTGATATGATCATCACCTGCTGCCGGCGTATTGACGAGTCTTTAGAGTCCTACACAGAGGTTTCCTGGCTCAAGTGAAACGAAATAGGAGCGCATATGAGATATGTGCGGGACCGAGAATAATGCGTGTATGTGATACTGTATTCTATTCTCGCGATAAATGTATCGATTGGTTGTATGCGAAATAACCTAGTTATCGAATCGAAGATTGATTCGATAAGTCGATACATTGGATATTGGTCGGTTATATGCAGTATGACCGGATCGTTAAATCAAGTGTTGATTTAATGATTTAATTCATAATTATATATTTGATATATTACTTTGCATTAACTAGTATTGGTTCACTTAAGATGGATTTTCTCACTTGAAGTGCACATTGTATATATGATATAGTTTTGTGCACTAGTTTGTATCATGTTTGATGATACATGCAAACTTGGCTATGTGTTTACTTTAAACCATGGTTAAGTGAATGGTTAGGGTTTTGTAATCTTTACTTATTTCTTTTATTCATTTATACTGGCAAGAATAAAATGGTGGCTAAATTTGTTCTTTGCTTGAAGCTTCAAAGCATCTTTGACTAAGTGACCATTTTGTCTTCATCTCCTAAACCTAACCATTCAACTAACCCTAGTCCATTCTCTACATTTAACCAAGGTTGGATTATGATAAGAATGAATGGGATTTTCTTTTTAATTCAATTCTTTTTATTCTATCATATTCTTTCATCTTCATCATCTTCTTCAAGCTTCAAAAAGCTTGCTAGCTTCAATGGTGAAATGAGAAAAAGAGTGAGAAATCCAATTCTAAAGTGAACCCACCTCCTATTTCTTCATCCTCTACCTCTTGCCAAGTAGTATAGGGTGTTTTCTTCACAAGTTTCATGGCTTGGTGAAGTTGGAGCTTGATCTTGTGTTGCCTCGACGTAGATCATCTTCGGCATCGAAGCCGACGACCTAGCCCACCCATTTCTCCGATGAAGCCGATGCTAGAGTCCGGGATCCGATATGGACAGCGAAGGGACTTCATCACGGAGCCATAGAGGTGGAGGACCGGATCTACAAAGGTTGTAGTCACTTTCCTTTATCAATAAATTCGTTTACTTGCTTGCATCACCTATACATCTAGTTAACAATCCATATTAGGGCTTCTCGGCACTTGTAAAATTTTAATTGGCCATGTTTGA
The DNA here is from genome assembly GCA_030015575.1 of Agapanthus africanus. NCBI lineage: Eukaryota > Viridiplantae > Streptophyta > Magnoliopsida > Asparagales > Amaryllidaceae > Agapanthus > Agapanthus africanus. The sequence continues at coordinate 474,679,787 of CM057339.1, read as the reverse complement.
TCACATGTGAGACCTCATTAGTGTGCCTAAGAACCCTTCAGTGGTATCAGAGCCTAGCTAGAGCCTTAGGCGATGCACAGACGGAGTTAGAAGTCCGATCGAACCGAAACCCTTACTCAAAAATGCTCTCTGTACATTTTTTGAAATCGGGGATTTTTGAGAATTAAAAATATGCAGAAAAACCAGCAGGCGATTATAAGAATTACTGAGAATCCCGTACTTCTGAGTCCATCAAAGCGCGGCGGAACCGCGGCATTAGCATGGATAATGCGGCGGTTCCGCGGCCGTTTAGTCTCCTATTGCATTGAATTTTGCACAGTAATTCCTATTTTGCAGTGCTGGTTTTCCTGGGAATTTTTAATCTGAACTCAAGAGTTGAGTTTTCTGGGTTGTATTGGGAATTCGTAGATTCGATCGGATTATCAAAATTTGTCTATGTGTTTTTTCGGATAGTTTTAGAATATGTTAAAAAGTTCGACCGGATATAAATACCCACTTCTTCCCCTGCCGGGAAATTTCCAATTGTTGGACTTTTCTGTAGTTTAATGACGTTCTAAGTAGTGCAAGTAATGCGATGGTCCCTCTAGAAGACAACAAACCTTAACTCGATTATGTGACCGTCTTGAACTGCCCTTTGAACCTTAAGGTTTGGGGCAGTACGACGTGCCACATGTGAGGCGTTGGCTTGACCCTTCTACGGCTGGACCGTTGCTACTGAGGCACGAACTGAATGTTTTTAGACTTATTTCATGTGTTGAGCTGTATCGGGAAAACTTGGGTGTTCGATTGTTCGATCGGAAAGTTTAACATTTTTCTATTTATCCGGAATATGATACAACATTTGGAATTCACAAGTAGTTATGAGATAACTGAATGAATGTTATAAACATAGCAATTTAGTCTCACTTGATCGGTTGCCACGGAATTTTGATGTGATCAAAAGTCCGTCGCAATCACGTAGCCTACGCGGATACTCGCTGGGTAAACTTAATAGACAGCCTCGCCCCATAGCCCCGACCAAGTGACTGTAGGAGAACCCCGTCGCCGAAAGCATCCATTCGGGTGCTCGCGGCAGCGGTGTTCCGCCTTGGTGCACTTCGTCGACGGCGTCGGGGGTGCAGCTGCCTACTAAAGTTTGCGACGAGCATTCGATCAAAATGTCGGGAATCTTGTTGAATTGCCCGACTTGATATTGAAAAGTGTTTTCGATAATTAGACTAAAATGCGGGGTTTATAATTGTTAGGCATGTGATGTCTAAGGAATTCATTTGATTAGGCATGCGATGTCTAAAGAGGTTGCGGATTCCAACTGTTGTAGTTTTACACTTTCTTTTCTGTGACCGTAAGTGTAATATGTGATATCGCCGGTTTCGTTGCTATATGTCAACGACAATTGGGATGCGCATATTTACTTACGTTGATGATATATGAGTTATGTGTTGCTGGATATGTTATATTGGATCGTCGTGTTTGAATAGCCGGGTTTTTTATTATGTGAGATGAGTGTTTTTTCATTTTCATTCATGTAAAAACTTGTATGTAATATTCTTTTATTGGGGCACTTCCAGGTTGCGGATGTTGTCACCATTTGTATATTATTTACTTTTCCGCATTAGGATAGACCCAAGGAGGGGAGCACAAGTAACCGGGTTCTGGGGTCCAGTGGGAGACCAACTCGAGGAGTCGAGTCCGGGTCTCCTAACCCTATAATTGGTAGGGTTGTTTGCCGCTCTCGTAGGGGTCTAGGGGTGTGGGATTGGCTATTCATCAAGATCGTGGAATCCGTGTTTTATACTGGCTCGTATTAAAAACACGGATGTCCTAGTATATCCAATATTTCATATGATATTTTCTGCTGCGTTATCTGTGGTGTGATCATGTGATTTGTTCAGATAGATAGTATATAGTATATATGATATATTATATAGACGTTGCTTATGTTTTACACCCGCGCTAGCCCTGCCTCGCTCTGGCGTTAGTTACCTAACCTAACGGTGCAGACGGGACATCGAGGCGAATGCGGATGGCATAAGCGTACGTTATATTTATCTGTGATGTTTAGGTGGACTTAAATGATGGGATATTCGCTAATTAGATTAATGAAAGAAAATAAACCTAATTGATGTTGTGGAATCGAATTTCAAAATAAAACAGGTAGCTACAGTTCTTGCTTTGCATCGCGGTATTCCTTGTAGAACATCCTGCACCTTATTCGATAAGGAAAGGACCGAGATCCCTTCACCGGGAGTGACTCCTTTAGCAATAACTGGCAGATGCTACACACCCGGTTTGTGTTTTGATTGCTTCTATAGTTTCTGCTTTGCACAAAGATATATATGATATATCCCGCACCTCATTCGACGAGGAAATGGCCGACGATCCCTTCACCGGGAGTGACCCCTTTAGCAAAACTAGAAAAGCCTCAAAAACATTCCATTTAAAAACCATTTGATTCCACAACGAGATCAAGTTCAAAGCGTTAAAGGTTTTCATAAAAACCAGCCGCAACCCTCCGTCATTTTAGGAAGTAGAGTACTTAGTATTCGTGCTGTGTTTGTTGACCATAGTCAAGGCACAGTGTACGGTAGCTAAGTGATGTCTTCCTACACCGCATATGATGCGATTAGTTAGGACAGTCATGTGGCTTTGTTGACCTTAGCCAAGGGTCATGTGGGTGGGTCTAATTAATCACGAAATGACGGGTAGAACTTGACTAGTGCTTATGATTTGTTGACCTTAGCCAAGGTCATAGGTGCTAGGGGTAAAAACCTTTATCGGGAGTTTCAAGTGTTGAAATTTGCAATGAGATTGCATACCTTCTATATGATAGTTGGATCCCGATACCCACTGCGAGTAATTGTTACTCCTGGGAGAGTTTTGCACTTTACAATTAGCCGATCAAGTAGGTGTCTAGAAAGGTGTCAACGGGGTTACGCCTCTGGGAAAACGAGGTTTACATTAATTAGGTCCGTACGAAAGCATGGGGAACCTCCCTCAAAGTACCGACACTGGCCTGGCTGAAAGATTGGCGAACTTGTAGAGTGTAATTAATCCCGGCTAGTTTTTCCTTTTAGGGTTTGAAGGAAGATTTGATAAAAACAGTGGTAGCCATCCTGATTAGATAAAATAAATAACCAATCTGATCTTGCAAGAGCGCACGCAGAGTATTTTCTTCTCTCTCTCTCCAGGTAGCGACCATATCACGCCTTAATCAAGATAATAATATGGATGTATTGACCGAACCCGCTTGTTATACTGAGCTGGGGAACGTTGGTCCCGCTCCAACTTATAATTGTTATAAGATAGAGCAGGAAATAGGGGAATGCCAGAATTCCTATGCCGCCCAAACGAAGAAAGTGCATATGATGCATCTCCTTCGGGTGTGTTCATTATAAAGAATTGTTTCGTAGTATCCTCTGAATCCTGGGTATTTGATACCAGATCAGGATCCCAGATATGTAATCTGTTACATAGGGCTACAAAAAGGTAGAAAAACTGAGAACGGGTGATAAGTTTCATGAGACAGAAAACGGGGCAAGTGTTGCAGCCAAGTCTGTTGGTCACTGTCACCCTGTATTACAAATACATTGATTCTGAACAAATGCTATTAGATATCGAACCTGATATACAAAATCATATCAATCTCTTTATTTATTAAAGTAATGATAAAATTTTGTATTGCTGGATAATGTTTTGAACATTTCCTATATCAAAAGTTGATCGGTTCAGGCACGTTATCTAAAAGCATTGACGTTCTAAATCAAACTACAGTTCCTAGTATACAGAACACACACAAGAGGAAGAGTTCAGAAATGAACGAATCCTTCTTGAGGCATTGTAGACTAGGTCATATCAATGTGACCCGACTGGATGAAGTTACATTTTAGATGAATATTTAAATCAGTTTGAATTTACATCTTGTGAAACTTGCCAGTCATGTCACAAAGATTAGATGACCATAGCCCTGTTTATTGGAAACAGAGAAAGAGTTAATAAACTCTTGGGACTGATACATAATGATGTATGTAAGGTCTCCTGTCTACACATGCCATGACCGGTTCTTTGTACTTCATTACATTCTCTGATAATCTCTCAAGATTCAGTCATATGTTGCTGTTGAAACATAAGTCCGGAGCTTTTGAGATATTCACAGAATATAAGTTAGAAGTAAAGAACCAAAAACCGGGTATAAGTATTATGTCCAATGATAAGATCAGGGAGGAGAATACTTGTGCATGGAATCCTTGGACTATTCTAAAAGAAAATGAGATTCTCTCTCAGTATTACTCCTCTGAATACACCACAGCACAACGGTGTATCACGGCGGAGTAATCGCACCGTATTAGATATGGTGTACTCTATGATGAGTACTACTGAGTTACCTATTTCCTTTTGGGGTTATGCACTTGAGAAGCTGCATACCTATTGAATTAGGTTCGAATCAAATCAGTGCCTACCACTCCATATGAGATATGGTATGGGAAGAACCCATCTCTTAAGCGAGTTAAGATTTGGGGTTGTCCGGCCTATGTCTAAAAGCAAAATCCGGACAAAATCGAGGCAAGGTCAGTTCTGTAGAACTGGAAAGGTTCCAGCTATACAAAACTGTAGCTGATGATTTGACAGAACCAAAGGATTCAATAGTCCCCGACGAACCTCAGCCTCTCCGCCGATCTAGTAGGGTTCCTCACCTTCCTGAGAGATACATCGGTTTCTCGATGACAGTGGGAGCGAGGAATGCATCATGAGATAATGACCCAACTAGTTTCGAGCAGGCCATCGAGAGTAGGGACTCTGTAAGAATGGCTGGATGCTTAGCGATCTGAGATGGAATCCATATACACCAACAAAGTATGGACTTTGGTTGCTATATCTGAAGGGTTAAATCCCCATCAGGAGCAAGTATATCTTGAGAAGATTACTTGGTGTAGATGGAAAAGTTGAGACTTTCAAAGCTAGACTTGTTGAAGGTTTTTTCGTCATCGACCAGGCGTGGATAATGATGAAACCTTTTCCAAGTGACTATGCTTAAGTCCATCCGGATCCTACTTAACATTGCTACATACCATGACTACGATATCTGGTGGTTGGGTGCCCTGACTGCTTTTCTAAATACTGATTTAGAAGAGAACGTCTATAAGAACACAGCCAGAGGGCTTCGTAAACAGTGGGAGCAGCGGAAACGTGTGCAAGTTGCTTTACAGGATAAAGCAGGCATCGCGGAGTTGGAAAATCTATTTTGATGTGGTAGTCAATGAGTTTGACTTCATCAAAATGGTAGATGAACCTTGTATGTACAAAAGGGTAGTATGGAGTATGGTAATGATCCTCGTAGAGTACGTGGATGACATACTCTTGATAGGAAAGGAGTTTCCTATACTACGATCGGTCGGTCTCCTCTTATCACATGGATTCTCCAATAGGATCAAAGTGATACCTCCTAAATCCTGGGTTTTGGATCTATGAGATAGATCTAAATGGATGTTAGGATTCTCACTAACTAGAGTGAGATAGTATCAGTTGATCATGGGGAGAATCACTGGAAAGGTTCCAGGGTGATAAAGACGAATGAATGTCAGTCGCAGACATTGTCTTTACCCTCAGTAAAGGGACGGTATGTTGGAAGAGTTTCGAGCTAGATACCGTGGCAAACTAGACGATAAAGGCTGGTAACATCGCTATTAAAGATACTACCAAAGAGGCAGTTTGGGTGTATATTGGTTCATAAGATGAACTAGGTTCCTACCATTGTGTGACAATGGAAATGTGGCTTTGGCCCGGGAACCCTGGTCCCATCAGTGACCCAGACATATTCTGAGGCAGCATCACCTGATCATAGAGATAGATGATCTCCAGGTTGATCGAGGTTAGGAGAGTAGACTCAGAGGACAACACGGCGGATCCACTCACGAAGGCCTTTTCCCGAAGAGAGACTTTTAGGGGATGGTTGAGTATTAGATACTACAACCACTGCTACAGATGGCCTTAGTGGGAGTGGGAGATTGTTAGTTATATGTATGCCCTAGAGGCCATTACTGTACATTGGATGTATATTGTAGTGGATGCTGGGACATATATAGGTAGGACTTTCTTGCTCGACATGATAGTACGCTATCTGATTGCTCTTTATCTTAACATGTATACATTCTGTCTCTCTGATTACATGTTGATAAAGCCCTTAGGATGTGTACTCGACTTCCAGGACTATGATGTAGATCATACTAGTGGGGCCTGGGTAGTCGATGAGTACATCCTTCATTGTTCCTAGTCGTGGGAATATCGAGACGGGGCATCGATATTCCAGAGTAGACTAGCGTATATCTTCTCGACCCATGCGATGGGCGATGGATGATCCCATATCCATTGGTGTTTGACATCGGAGATGGTATGCGGGTGCTCAGTGGAGACTGGGTACACAGAACGGACTCGCCGAGAACTCCCAGATGGTATTATACCTCACGTCAGATGGCAGTTCTCTGGTGACATTGGTACAGCTTAGTCTGTTGACCCGAGATCGTCATAGAGTCTTGTGTGTCTCCCACTGTGCTTTGATTTCCACTCTACCACGGCTCTACTGAGTCGTGCAAACAGGTGATTTTTGGGTACAGTCCCGATTCACATGGAGGCAATGAGCGATAGGAGGGGATTCGTCTCTACTGGTATTGGGGGTTGATGTTGCGCTATGCTCGATTGGCCATAACAGGAAATCCCTGGCCAGGGTTGCAGTGATATACTGGTAAGAGTTATCAGTAGTTTCACGATTGTTATAGACCCTACGTCGGCATGACTTATCATGCTATTGGGGTCTGACGTTTACCACCCGTAGGCGAGATATGCGACATATCAGACGAATAGACCGGACTGTACGGTAAGTGTTACTGGTTGGATTCACAGGAGTGTGAGCGGGATTGCTCGTCGATCTTCTGATCGCTTAATACCCGGGTGGCCGTTACGTTTAGCAGACCGCTTGCGGCTTGTGGGTGTTTGATATGATCATCACCTGCTGCCGGCGTATTGACGGGTCTTTAGAGTCCTACACAGAGGTTTCCTGGCTCAAGCGAAACGAAATAGGAGCGCATATGAGATATGTGCGGGACCGAGAATAATGCGTGTATGTGATACCGTATTCTATTCTCGCGATGAATGTATCGATTGGTTGTATGCGATATAACCTAGTTATCGAATCGAAGATTGATTCGATAAGTCGATACATTGGATATTGGTCGGTTATATGCAGTATGACCGGATCGTTAAATCAAGTGTTGATTTAATGATTTAATGCATAATTATATATTTGATATATTACTTTGCATTAAATAGTATTGGTTCACTTAAGATGGATTTTCTCACTTGAAGTGCACATTGTATATATGATATAGTTTTGTGCACTAGTTTGTATCATGTTTGATGATACATGCAAACTTGGCTATGTGTTTACATTAAACCATGGTTAAGTGAATGGTTAGGGTTTTGTAATCTTTACTTATTTCTTTTATTTATTTATACTGGCAAGAATAAAATGGTGGCTAAATTTGTTCTTTGCTTGAAGCTTCTTGAAGCTTCAAAGCATCTTTGACTAAGTGACCATTTTGTCTTCATCTCCTAAACCTAACCATTCAACTAACCCTAGTCCATTCTCTACACTTAACCAAGGTTGGATTATGATAAGAATGAATGGGATTTTCTTTTTAATTCAATTCTTTTTATTCTATCATATTCTTTCATCTTCATCATCTTCTTCAAGCTTCAAAAAGCTTGCTAGCTTCAATGGTGAAATGAGAAAAAGAGTGAGAAATCCAATTCTAAAGTGAACCCACCTCCTATTTCTTCATCCTCTACCTCTTGCCAAGTAGTATAGGGTGTTTTCTTCACAAGTTTCATGGCTTGGTGAAGTTGGAGCTTGATCTTGTGTTGCCTCGACGTAGATCATCTTTGGCATCGAAGCCGACGACCTAGCCCGCCCATTTCTCCGATGAAGCCGATGCTAGAGTCCGGGATCCGATATGGACAGCGAGGGGACTTCAGCACGGAGCCATGGAGGTGGAGGACCGGATCTACAAAGGTTGTAGTCACTTTCCTTTAGCAATAGATTCGTTTACTTGCTTGCATCACCTATACATCTAGTTAACGATCCGTATTAGGGTTTCTCGGCACTTGTAAAATTTTAATTGGCCATGTTTGATCACATGTGAGACCTCATTAGTGTGCCTAGGAACCCTTCGGGGTGAACATCTGAAAAGTCGGGTGGAAGAGCCAAACGATATGCTACCATGCCCGCACGCTCGAGGACCTCGAAGGGACCTATGAATCTGGGGCTAAGCTTCCCCCTTCCATCTAAACCTCATTACTCCCTTCATTGGAGAGATTTTTAGAAAAACGTGATCGCCAACTGCGAACTCTAATCTGCGGCGGCGTATGCCAGCATACGATTTCTGCCCGCTCTGAGCTGTCCGTCGGTCTGCGGATGAAATGCTGTGCTGAAACATAAACGAGTGCCCAAGGCCGCCTGAAGCCTCTGCCGTAGTCGGCCGGTAAACTGGGTGCCTCTGTCGGACACGATACACGTCGGGACTCCATGCAGTCGTACAATCTCGTTGATGTAAATCTGGGCGTACTGAGCAATTCGAAAGTCGCCTTCACTGGCAGGAAGTGAGCCGCTTTCGTCAAACAATCCATGATCATCCAAATGGATTCATACCCTTGCTTAGTCCTGGGTAGACCCACAACGAAATCCATCGAAATCTGTTCCCATTTCCTCTCCGGAATGGGTAACGGCTGTAGTTCACCTGCTGGTCTTTGGGGCTTGGCCTTGACTTGCTGGCAAGTCAGGCATCTTGACACGAAATCTGCGATGTCCCTCTTCATTCCGTCTCACCACTAAACATCTCTCCTATCATGGTACATCTTGGTGGAAATCCGGATGAACACTGTACACCGATCGATGTGCCTCCTCAAGAATCTCACGCCGCAGTTCCTCGGCATCTGGTACGCACAGTCTAGTCCAAAATTACCGTATCCCCTGACCATCAAATCAGTCATGTGAATAGATCGTCCAAACATCAAAATCGAGTATGGCGGAATGGTCCCGCTCAAGCACATCCTCAAAGAATCTCTGGTCTACAGTCGTGATCACTCCTAGCATGTCTCGCCGACGATCCTGAAATCTGGCCTGCTGGTGTGCGTATCATGACCACTCCTGGGTCCACGTCTTCTCTGTGGATCACCAATCTCACGATCCATCGGCTCATTGGCCCTGTCAGGTGTGCTAACGGGGATGATTCCGTTCTGGCACTTCTTTGATCATCTCTCAGTCAATCCTCACGACCACTCGCAAAGCAGTATATCACTGGCGTCGGCCTCTGGCTCTCTGTATGCATGTGATACATCTGATCTTGGGTGCAAATATCATTGCAGCGGCGCCCTGGAAGGAATCCCACTCAAGGTCTCTTCCAAGTCTCATCTCTGCCTACTGTCCGAAAGTCATCGTCCTTTACTACACCAGTTGCTTGTTCCGGAACGGCTGCATACTCACCGCGACTCCTTCTGGAAGGTATATCCAAGTACAATGCCTCGGCATTCGTATCGCATCTCTGGTGTCGGCGGAGTGGAACGTCATCATATCCAGATCTTGTACGAACCTCTTACTCCACTTTTCTCTAATGTCGACTGCCTCGGACTCGTCCCGTCGTGGCTGCATGGACTGAGCCCCAACGGCTATCCTCGTATCTGGAGTCTCCCAAAAGGTGCATCTCACCATCTAGCATCCGAATTAAGTCGATCCATCCGATCGATTTGTCAAAACCTTATAATCCCCCAAGAGCTCAATATCTTGGGTACAGTATAAAAGTATCGAGTACGTACCACAGCATCGGTGGGCCAGCCGTGGAAGGGTAAACCCAAGCCTCATTAATGGCGCCGCAGAACTGCCGCAAACCTGTTCAGTTGATAAAACTGCACATTTGTATTACATTTTTCCTACCATTTTCATATTAAAAAAGAACTTTATTATAATATATTATACATATGAGGGTTTATGTGTAAAAGCACCATTTTCCATGTGTTAATATATTTTAATTAGTATTTGGTAGGAAAATGTATGCAAATAAATCCATTAACCAAATCCTAGTAGAAATAAGCCTACTAAATTGTAAGTCCATGCTACCTCTCCCGGTACTTTCGGGAATGCGGAATTTGGTAAAAAACGATTTTTACGGAGGTGGTAACATGGACATATAACCCGGATCTTGGTTAAACATCTATCTAGCATCCTAACTACGAGTTTCTAGCTACTCGGTTAGGGGGTTATACCTTGCTTGTCTTGAACTCCTTCGTCTTCAAGCTCCGATGGTGGTCCGATGGCTTCTTCTCGTCGTCTCCGTACGCCGAAGATAGATCCACCTGAAAGCTCCAACATTTAGCTCCTTCTTCGTTCTTTGAAGAAACTAGTTCACTTGGTTTGCTAAACCTAGTGAACTAGAATGAGTAGAGAAGAATTAGAATGGGATTTTATCTATGGTTCTTGATTCTCAACTCATGAGACAAGAGAACCATAGATTAAAGAGAGGGAGCAAGAGCAAAAAGGGTGAGAGCAAAAGGAGAGCTCAAGAACAAGAGAGAGAATGAGCAAGAAAGAATGAGCAAGTATGTTTTGTCTCCCACCCTCTCATAATCCAAAGTCATGATAACTCATCATATAAAAAAAAGTCTTATGTGATGGTTGAAGCAACCATAACCATATCATAACATGCACTCATTTTACACAAATGAGCAAGTAAGTAAAAGTCTTTGCCATGAAATGATGGCTATGGTTATCATGATGGTCAACTAGTCAAGCCTAGTCAACCGGTCAACAAAGTCAACAAGTCAACAAAAGTCAACAAGTCAACAAAAGTCAACAACCAAGTCACCATAATACTTAATTAATATAATAGTTAATCACATATCATATTCTCATTAGGGTTGAGCAAAAAGTCAAATAGTCAACGGTCAACTGTCAACAACCCTAATGAGAATCCGCTGCCTCTGCCTCCCTGTCAACTGTGCATACACACCCGCATCCGCGTTCCGAGGAACACGAATTCAAACTGGATAAATCCAATCCCATAAGGTACACTAGGATCCGGCTTAAACCAAAGCCCGCTAGTGTAAACTGTCCGGACACTGTACGTGCACAAGTGCACGGATGTGACCGAGCCCTGTCGCAAAACCATGCGACCTGACGCAATACCATGCGACCTCTACTCTTTTGCCTAAAGGCGAAAAGCTTTCTGTGTGGGACTCTAAAGACTCGACACTACGCTGGCAGTGGGTTTAACCACAGACCGCAAGCGGCACTAGCTGTGCGTAACGGTCCCCAGGTAATGCCGATAAGAAGACCGACGAGGCGAAATCCATCTGAACTCCTACTGAGCCTGAGTGTGAAATTCTCCGTACAGTCCGGTCTGTTCGTCTGATACATCGCATGGCGGGCCTAGGGGGCGGTAAACGTCAGTCCCCCAATAGCGGTACAAGTCGTGCCGGAGCGAAGCCCAAAACACCCTGAGATAACACTGGAAGCCTACCAGTATATCTCGTTTGCCCTGGCCAGGGACTACTCGTGTAATGGCTCTCCTAGACACAGCGCGATGTCAACCCCCAATACCGGGAGAGACGAATCCTGTCTAACCGTCACTGCCTCCAAGTGCTTCGGGACTGCACCCAACCACTACCTGTGTGCACGACTCCTTTGAGCCGTGGTAGGGTAGTGATCAAAGTACAGTGGGAACACACTCGAGGCGAAGTGACAGTATCAAGTCAGCGGACTAAGCTGTACTCATGTCACCTGGGAACTGATAACTGACGATAGGCATAATACCAACTAGTCAGTTCCCGACGAGTCCTGTCCAGTGTACCCGTAACCTAACGAGCACCCGCATACTATCTCAAGTACGACGTACTGACGGCTATGGGACAGACCGTCTCCCACACTGGGATGAGAAGCGCATGCGCTGGTCTACTCCGGAGTATCGATGCCCTGTCTCGATAGTCCTGCGACCAGGGACCTGCATAAGGATGTATTTATAGATTACCCAGCCCCACTAGTGTGACGGCCATCACATCACTGGTAATCAAGCAAGATCCTAAGGGCTCCACTAATGTGTATAGGCGATATACAAAAATAAACACATGTACACATTGAAGTAGAAATAAACCAAGTAGCATACTACTATTTTGAGCAAGATTGTATATACAAGGTGAATATCCCAAGCATCCATTAAGTAATATACAAACTAGTATGATACAGTAATGGCCTCTAGGGCATATACACTAACATAAATATTATTTGAGATTATTGTGCAGAATTTTCCAAGTTGTTATGCAGAATTTATCAAACAAATCAAGTTGTTGAAGAAAACTTGCCAAATTAAGAAGCAAAACTTGGAGACCAAGTCTGGAAGCAACCGAGAAAAGATTTTTGAATTTTGAAGGTGCCTAGGATTGCCACATGTCACAAGATGCAAGCCCAAAAATTCCAGTCGAGAGATCTCAACCTTGGGCCGCGGATCCGCCGCAATTCTAGGGAGTTAGAGCTTGAGATTTCTTGGCATGAATCTATGAAGAATTTTACCAAGTTTTCAACAAGAAGATTCTGGCTTTGCACTATAAAAGGGCACCGAGAGCCTCTTGGAAAAGTTATCAAGCCGACGCGATCACGAAGCCCCAGACGCTCATGCATCCAGGCTGATCATCGACTGTTCGACTACCTCCTTAGGAAAGATCGAGAAGCAACTAGTTTGTAATCATTTTCTACGGATTAAAGTGTAGTTTGTTCAAGTCGATTAATAAAGGTAGTTATTTTATTTAATTGTTTTTGCATCTTACATTATGTTTTCCCTCTCTGTCTTTTCATCTTCTTCTCCAAACATGCGCGAGTAATTCTCCGCTTGTTAGGGTTCGTAGGATTAGGGTAGGCTAATGGACGATGAAAATAATTAAACCTTTTTTAAGTCATAAAAAGTTTAGGAACTTTATCAAAAGAATCATTAACATCCTAATCGGGCGCGCTAGCAATTCTTTGCTAGTTCCGACCGCGATTAGAGATTAGATTAATAATTGTTTTGGTAAAGGCTAGATATGAACGGAGTTCCGTATCGAGATAAGGGTTAAGAGTGGGATTCCTTTCCCTCCAGAAACCCTAATCTACACGCATCACCGTCGTTCTAGTTCTAAATCTATTAATAGATAAAAAGGGTAACTTTTAATTAATCGTCCATAACTACTAAATCCTAACGAACCCTACAAGCCTTCTTATTATATTATCTAAGTCTCTAAAATAATCTAGATCTATATTTTACAATCTTGTTTAACGTAGATCTAGAAACCATTCTATAAAATTCTTTATCCCTCCTTTCTTTCTCAACACATCTAAAGTAAAAGTAAAAGGTTCCACGTTTCCCAGAGGACGACCCGTACTCATCTCGGTCTAGCTATACGCGACACCGTTCTGATTGCGGTTACACTACAAACACACTTTTTCGAACCAATCAAATGGCGCCGTTGCCGGGGAAACGTGCGTAATTTTTTATTCTTGCTATTTGTGTTGAATTCTTAGACGAGTCATATCATTATTAACACAAAACTGCAAATTGCATATTTAACGATTTGTGCGTGAATTTTGCAAGGAGATCTGGAGTCACAGAATTAAGGAGAACAGGGAACAGAGACATTTTTAGAGATCCAGAGGAGCACAGAAGGCTATACAAATTTTTTTATCAAGTGATCCCTCTGCCACGCGGCGGAACCGCGACAAAACCACCCTATCGGCGGCGGAATCGCGGCAGGTTAGAGGAATTAGGGCTTCAATCTTCTCTGGTATTTTCTTTCAACTCCTCCTGTCTCCCCTCAAATCCAATAAACTCTATTTTCTGCAGGATTCTTTGCAAAATCGCGCCGCTCAAAAATCTTTTTGCAAAAGTTTTGTGATTGGTTTTGTTTTGCATATTTTAATACGGACTTTAAGGGGCAAAGACCAAATCAAGATTTGGTGGGGATTTCATCACCCTTCCTAAGGCCCGCAAATCACAAACCGAGCATCTGCATCAACCCTACAATAATTTAAAAAATATCTAGACCAGACTCTAAGGACTGTCGCGCTCATTAAGGACAGAGGAAGGTCGTGGGTAATCTATCGTTTATCCGCATTACTTTTGTAGTGCCTAGGCAAGTGTGTCAAAGGCTAGTGGTTTTTAATTAGGCCCACTACTGTGGTTCCTTCCCACTTACCTGGCACTTATCTGGCTATAAGGGTAGTACGGAGGCGGTAGAGGATTGATCCTGCGGCTTGTCCTTTGGAAGTCTAGGAGCGGTCTAGAGACTGGACCTAGGTGACCTTAGTTCTAGGGTTTCTTGTGCATCTCAGGGAGATTTGTCTTGAGTCCCACTTTTTCAAAACAAGCCAATTTTAAATCACACACACGCAGCCACTTGCACTAAACCCGCTTAGTGCATGCTCGGCTGGACACGGGATCCTAGTGCCCGTCTTGTCCGCGTTCCTGCTATCGACGCCGATGTCGGTACTTATTCATCTTCTTTTCCCCCACCACACACCACATCGACCGAGATGGACGGCACTCCATCAGAGTATAACACCACGCTGCCACCGCCCGGAGGTGCACAGAATCCACCGCGCATCTCTCTCGATGTTATCCTATCCGTGGTCCTCTTCCCACTTGTCTATCTCTTCCACCACCTAACGGGGATAATTTCGAAATTAAACCCCACTACATCAATCTGCTGCCCAAATTTCACGGGCTTGAGTCGGAAGACGCGTACGTTTTCATCACCAAATTCGAAAACGTATGCGCAATGATGGGTACTTCACAATTGACTTTAGATGCTATGCGCTTACGTCTTCTCCCATTCACACTGTGCGACTTGGCAGAAAAATGGCTTTATAATACTGCCGCACACTCTATCACTAATTGGGATGAATTCGTCGTACCATTTCTTAAGAAGTTTTACCCAAATCATAAGACTGCACATATTAGGAGCGAGATCAACCAGTTCACCCAGCTTCCCAATGAACCATTTTGGAAGTGCTTTGAACGTTTCAAAGATCTGCTTGTCCAATGCCCCCATCACGGAATACACAGATGGGATTTATGTCGGATTATATATGAGGGCATTAATCCAGCGACAAAGCAGATGCTTGAAACAATGTGTCAATGCAATTTCATGTCTAAAGATGACGGTGAAGCATGGAAATATCTGGAAGACCTTGCTGAACACACGTTGCAGTGGGAAAGCGTAAGACCACCTTCAACTAAGGGAGGTATTCACCAGCTCGACATTTCTATTGCAGTAAAAGCCGAAATGGCAGCGTTACAAAAGAAACTCGACGCTATTAAAAACAAGTTCTCATCTTTCTCCCTAAATCAGGTCACGCTTCCTAAGACCGTCTGTGGTTGCTGTTCGGATCCTTCACACTTAACGGAAGAATGTCCTAAGAATGCATCGTTTCAAGCTAATGCTGCTTTTCAGCAGCGACCTAGAAACGATCCTTATTCTTCCACATATAATCAAGGATGGAGGAATCATCCTAACTTTGCTTGGAATCAAAACCAACAAAGCAATTATCAAAGACCTCCTCTACAGCAACCACAACCACAGAATCAGCCCCCCTTTCAGTCACAGAATTTCCAAAATCCGGCCAACATTTCTACACCACAAGTGGCCGGTACTGACAACTCACTTGCACAAACTTTGGATATGTTCATGAAACAATCCATGCAAATTTCGGCTGAGATGAGGTCTTCTATTGATACCCTAACGAAAAACTCCTCCTCCCATGGTGAGAGTATCAAATCAATAGAAAACCAAATCGCACAGTTAAACGCCGCAATGAGTGCGAGAGAGAAAAGGAAACTCCCATCTCAACCCATACCTAATCCTGGCCACTCATAAAGTTATAATGTGAGTGCTGTTACCACGTTGAGATCGGGAAAAGTGCTGAATGACCGAGTGGGTGAGCAGTGTGATGATAGTGACACCAATGATACCCCAGCTTCTTCTTCTTCCCCTAATTCGTCTAGTCTCCCACCTTCATCCGAGCCTATTCTCCGTTTTCCCCAAGGCTCGAACCCTTCGCCCATTTCGCCAAATCTATCTAAGTCGATTCCCACTCAAGTTTTGGGATCGAATCCATCCCTACAGTCTTCTCCACAAACGTTGGACCCAAAACTTATTAATCAAGCACCTTATCCAAACAGGTTGAGGGGCAACAGACCAAGTCCACAAATGGAGAAGATTGTGGAAATTTTTAAGAGAGTTAACATAAACATTCCTCTCCTGGATGCTATTCCACAAGTTCCGTCATATGCGAAAATCTTAAAGGACTTATGCACTAGGAAGCGAAAAGTTCAAGTACCTAAAAAAGTTTTCCTTGCGAGTAATGTGAGCACTGCTTTTACACAACAACTACCCAAGAAACGAAAGGACCCCGGAAGTCCTACAATTTCTATTTCCATTAGGAGTAAAAATATCAATCGTGCTCTACTCGATCTTGGTGCTAGTGTTAACTTGCTTCCGTATTCTGTGTATGAGCAATTAGGGATCGGAGAGTTAAAACCTGCGCATTGCACTCTTCAGATGGCCGATCGATCTATCACCCAACCAAGGGGTGAGCTAGAGGATGTGTTAATCAAAGTCGGGGAATTCATATTCCCTGTGGACTTTATCGTTATAGATACACAACCTGTAGCAAACCCACGCAATCAAATCCCGGTGATACTCGGTCGACCCTTTTTGGCCACTTCCAACGCAGTAATTAATTGTAGAAACGGCTCTATGACCCTATCCTTTGGAAAGAAGTCAATTGAGCTTAACATTTACAAGTTGGGAAGTGAACCCTCCGAACCCTATACTCATGTGTGTTCTGTCGAATTAATGGATGTCGACAGCAGCGAATTTGATCAACCTCATGATACAGACACTTTTCATATGTTGTTGTTTGACCCAACCATTTACTCTTCCACCGAGTTGTCCGGGTCAACATCTAATGAGGAACTTTATATTGAGTCTGACGATCACCCCATTTTTTCTGATGACATTATTTTTCGGGGTATCGATGAAAGCTTTGAGGAAATTTTCGCTGATGAACTCGCATTTTTACAAGACACGGGTGCTTAGATGAATCAACTCCAAGATGAAGAAATTGGACCTCCACCCCCTCTTTTGGACAATCATGACTATGCGAGTAATCAATCATTACTATCACTGTGTCGTCTCTCCAAATTGAGACGCAATCCTTTTCCAATACACCTCTTGTCACCTCCCCACTTCTTCACGTCAATAGATGACATGTTCTTCCACCAACCTTGGTGCTTCATCGATAAAATTTTTGAATGGTTGGTGTTGACCTTCGGTCTTTGCAAAGCTTGGCATTGACCAATAACCTTGACCCCATCATGTGATTTTAAAAGATTAAAAATGTTTAACTCAAGTTTGGGGGAGGGGTGGTATATTTTGGCTCTTGAAAGAAAATGATTTTTACAAAATTGTGAGCCTAAAATAAGTTTGGGGGAGGATTTTCACTTTCATATATTCTTGCCCCCATTAATAATTTCCTCCCAAGTCTACAGGTTTTTTGAGCTTAACGGATGACATCAGTGAGAACACTGCTGTAAACAGGTTTGGGGGAGGTTTGTGCTTATTTACACATCAATTTGCATCATATTTTGCATAAGCACAACATTTTCAAAAATTTAAAAAAAATTAAAAATTCTTTTATAACAAAAGAGTAAAAAGTGAAAAATTACATCCAAAAGATAGGAATAGTTTAAGAAAATCAAGAAAATTAGAAGTTTCTTAAACGAACTAGTAATAAGTAGTTATGAGCTGTTGTCCCAAGGGTTAGTAAGATGAAGGACGTCACTAATCTGAGGATAAAATAAGTCTGAAAAATAGTTTCTATTCTGGAAGCCAAACATTTGAATGTTGATACCCTACTATATGCACTTACACACGTCTTGAAACTCGGGATAGTAGAGGATACCTTGAAATGCTCTTGTCTAAAAGCCAAAGTATGAAGGAAATGAAAAAAAAATGAAGAAAATATAAAAATGGTGAAAAGAAAAAAAAAATGAACACTGGTTTTGTTATCGCCAAGGCAGCAATAAAAAAATATAGCGAGGGTGCCTCTTCACCTAGTGCCCTAAGGCCAACTGGTCTGGGAGTCACTGCTAAGCCTTAGGTGGTGCAAGACGAGAAAAATATTATCACCTAATCAGCAAGCACATGAGTAATCGGTCTGTTAGTACCTCAAGAAGTATTAACGGTCGCATGAAAATGTGTGAGCAAATCTTAATATTCATTAAATTAAAAAGCACTAAGGTAGATGGACAAGAGTATGATAGCTTGAATTGAATTCTCCGAGTGTAGGGATGTTCTTTACACACACGTGGGGTTATATGATCAATGTTTAGATGAAAGGTAGGAATGAAGAATAAAGACGATGTTTTATTGAGGGATGATGTGATTTCTAACATTTTTTCATCACTATTAAGATAGGGCTCATGATAACTGAAAAGCTAGTATAGTTGGAAACTCTTCTTTTCAAGGCCTTTCTTTTATGGTTCTTATCTTTATATGTAAATTTCACCATCTTTCTTTTGTTATTGGATTTTGTGGGTGTAATCCGCTTAAAATCCTCAGGAGACAACACTCCTCCTACTAGGGACACCTAGAGATTTAACGGCTTGTTGCACATGCTCAGTGCAATCGTGTCTGCCTACGAAAGTGTGCTTAGTATTCTCCTTTCTTTTTCTCCTCTTAAATAAACTAGTTTGCTCGGGACGATCAAAGATAAGTTTGGGGGTATTTGTTCAGTTGATAAAACTGCACATTTGTATTACATTTTTCCTACCATTTTCATATTAAAAAAGAACTATATTATAATATATTATACATATGAGGGTTTTTGTGTAAAAGCACCATTTTCTATGTGTTAATATATTTTAATTAGTATTTGGTAGGAAAATGTATGCAAATAAATCCATTGACCAAATCCTAGTAGAAATAAGCCTACTAAATATTATTTGAGAATATTGTGCAGAATTTTCCAAGTTGTTATGCAGAATTTATCAAACAAATCAAGTTGTTGAAGAAAACTTGCCAAATTAAGAAGCAAAACTTGGAGAACAAGTCTGGAAGCAACCGAGAAAAGATTTTTGAATTTTGAAGGTGCCTAGGATTGCCACATGTCACAAGATGCAAGCCCAAAAATTCCAGTCGAGAGATCTCAACCTTGGGCCGCGGATCCGCCGCAATTCTAAGGAGTTAGAGCATGAGATTTCTTGGCATGAATCTATGAAGAATTTTACCAAGTTTTCAACAAGATGATTCTGGCTTTGCACTATAAAAGGGCACCGAGAGTCTCTTGGAAAAGTTATCAAGCCGACGCGATCATGAATCCCCAGACGCTCACGCATCCAGGCTGATCATCGACTGTTCGACTACCTCCTTAGGAAAGATCGAGAAGCAACTAGTTTGTAATCATTTTCTACGGATTAAAGTGTAGTTTGTTCAAGTCGATTAATAAAGGTAGTTATTTTATTTAATTGTTTTTTCATCTTACATTATGTTTTCCCTCTCTGTCTTTTCATCTTCTTCTCCAAACATGCGCAAGTAATTCTCCTCTTGTTAGGGTTCGTAGGATTTGGGTATGCTAATGGACGATGAAAATAATTAAACCCTTTTTAAGTCCTATAAAGTTTAGGAACTTTATCAAAAGAATCATTAACATCCTAATCGGGCGCGCTAGCAATTCTTTGCTAGTTCCGACCGCGATTAGAGATTAGATTAATGATTGTTTTGGTAAAGGCTAGATATGAACGGAGTTCCGTGTCGAGATAAGGGTTAAGAGTGGGATTCCTTTTCCCTCCAGAAACCCTAATCTACACGCATCACCGTCGTTCTAGTTCTAAATCTATTAATGGATAAAAAAGGGTAACTTTTAATTAATCGTCCATAACTACTAAATCCTAACGAACCCTACAAGCCTTCTTATTATATTATCTAAGTCTCTAAAATAATCTAGATCTATATTTTACAATCTTGTTTAACGTAGATCTAGAAACCATTCTATAAAATTCTTTATCCCTCCTTTCTTTCTCAACACATCTAAAGTAAAAGTAAAAGGTTCCACGTTTCCCAGAGGACGACCCGTACTCATCTCGGTCTAGCTATACGCGACACCGTTCTGATTGCGGTTACACTACAAACACACCTTTTCGAACCAATCAAAACCCTAAGGTTCAAGGGCTTTCACACGGTCATTAAGTTGAGTTAGGGTTTCATTCTTCTAGAGGGATCATAGAATTGCCTGCATGTATTCCCGAACACTTTAAACTTGGAATAGTAAGTTTCTGACATTCGATCGTCTCTGTCGACTCTCAACGTCTCCGTGTGAAGTCGTCTCAGCTGGAATCAATCTATCTGATGACCTCGCATCGGGGTAGCGAACGATCCACATGTCCTAGTCATTCCTCCTTGGTGACTAGCGGCCTTATATCATCTCTTAGTACAACTCGTACTGCAATAGCTCTAACATCTGGGGCGATATCTCGTCGTTCGCAACAATAACTGGCTCACTCGTCTGCACGCTGAACAGTGCCTTAGTCATCATGAATAAGCCACACATCAACGGTCATCAAAATCTGGCTGGTCTCTCTCAGTGGCTCAATCCTCTGGTGCTGATCTGCACGTCCGAGAAATCTCATACAGCGATCCATCCAACGCTCGTGGCGCAAAACACAATCAAAAGACACATCTCTACAATCGTGTGTCGCCAGAATCACGCCCTGGTCAGTCCTCGTTCGTGACGAGCTCATGCCGACCGCAACTCTTAGCCGTAGCTCTCCCTGCCCGTAATCGTGGCAGCAAAACCATAACTGGTACCGATGAGGCTAGATCAGGAAGGGATATAATACTGAACAAGAAATGTACATCCTAAGGTTTCTTAAGTGGAGTGGTGTGTCGTAAATATGCCGCGGAACATACCCACGGTACGTCACTCTACTTTAGTCACCTATTCCATCAACCAAGGGTCATCCTATACTCCGAAGGTAAAACCTAACGCTCTGATACCAACTTTGTCACGACCCGAAAGTACGGAACATGACCGGCACTTAGGCTACGAACGTATCAAGGCGTACGTGCTCTAAGTAAGCCGAGCCCAGAAATCCAAACCATGAAAAGTAGTGGAGTGAAGGAAAAACCATATGTAAATCAACCAGTTTGCAACATAATATACAACGCCTAAAGGCGAGGACCACAACAGGAAATGAAACTCCAAACCGCATGAAACCCATAGAAATATAACGTGCGACTCTAAGGTCGAAAGAATAAACATCACTGGTCTCTATCTCAAATAAGTACATGTTTGGTTGATGGAACTTCTAGATACAACTGAATATAATATACAATGTATAATGATGGGTGCGACGCAAGTAAAACCCACCTACTAGCAAGTCACCCGAAGGAAGCAGTGCCGCAAGCCGTAAAGAAACCCGCACGGCAACACCTGCAAGAAACTGGGGCACAACGGGGGTGAGTTGCCAACTCGTGAATAGAAAACATCTACGAACAGAAAATCGCATGTATGACGCAATCCTAGGTCATACGATCATAATATATAATCCTCAAATATATAACCATCAATCTATAACCATGGCTAGGGTAAATATCTAACCCAAGTGTAATCCCATGTGCCTGTGTCAGTGCATCAGGTAGCAATATGTATGGGTGATGTATGAATGCATGAAACAGAATGCATGTACTGAAGAAAACTGCTTTCATAATTTAGTGAGATTTCTGTATTTCTAAAATGAGGTATCATAAATGAATTGAGCATAAAACAGTGCCTAACATCGACACAAAACAAGTATCCCAATGTCTCGATATCTCTGTGTCGTAAACTCTGTGCCTCAATACCTCAAATCTTACTGTCTCAATCACAATATCTCGGGCGCCGTCAGTCCAGATCGGCCCCTACCATCCATCTCAAGACCACGACGGTATCCTCCGGATATCCGACGCGTCGGGTAAAATCACCGGTCGGTAGTGCTCCCCTGCCAGGCTCAACGCCATCTCCTGCGATCTTCTTGCCCCGGGGTACCGCACCGGGCCCACCATGTACCCGAAACGGTTCATCCACCTCCTCGAATCGGGCCTCACATGTCACTCTCAGCACCGAGAAAACACATGGTGGACGCACTGAAATATCATATCAAGGGTAACCGGGTTTTTGAAACAATTACATAATCTCTTTGAAATACCCCTGGTTCCCAAATCCAGAAATATCATAGAAACAACATATCTCAATGCGCATAATCAGAAAGTATGATGTAGGTGACATATTAATGAAGTGCAAGTATAACAGTATATCATGCAACATGGAATAATAGTATGCACATACAAGGGTCATATCCTGATGCAATAATACTACAGTGTAGTGACATGACAATTACCAATGAAGATGTGTGTGAACTGGCAAGTAAGTGTACGTGGTACATACGCTCATCGGTAATGGTGCTGGTGTCCTAACAGCATGATATCAACAATAGAATATGAATCATAATAAGTATGCGATGTGGAGAAATAATAATAATATGCAGGAGATGAATACTAAACACCATGATCGCTAAACTGCATCTAATGTTATAAGAGTCATATAGCTACACCACTATAAGGCTGAGCTAAAGCTGATAGTAGGTAAGGGAAACCGCCTAACCTCTGAGTCGATACATATAAATATATATAGTCGGTGATCCCGCCTCGATAATATCACATCCGATACCATATATCTATAATCGGTTATTCCCAAGTCAAGAGTGCGGATCAAACATCAAATTACAGCTCATACGTAAATCCGTCGTACGGCATCCCCAATTCTGGATACGGGTCAATATCACATTCGTCATATCTTTCATCTGGTATTCTCTATATCAAATAACATAATCTGGGTACTGACCTACGTCTAGTACAAAGCTAACATCATCACTATAATTATGATCTGACTACTGATCGACAGTCTCGTATAAATCGACATCATCAACACATATCATCACAAGGAGTAAACATCGCCGAATGCGGCCTATCATACTAATCTTATCATATCATATCATGTCAGATCTCGTAACGTAACCACATGTCGACCATTTTATATATATCACTAATCCTATGGCATTATCATTCCAAGATTCGCTAAAGCATCAAGACGTATCTCAAGCATGAATTTTACCATGTCACCGATATCCTAATCACGGATCAAATATCATCGACTCATCCCCAACCCAAGTATCATTCCCAAATCCGTATGTGAACACATAGTCCCATACCCACGTGACACATATCCATATAGAATCCCATAACCATATATGAAATAAGGATGTATGCAAGTATGTAAGTGTGTATATGTATGTGTATTGCACCCACTACTCTAGGGTCCCGTAACCTTTCACCAATCCAACACCAATATCCATCTTAACATCAATAATTAATCCCAAACGACATATATTAATTGTTAGTGTGTATACGCATCCGTATACATCACTACGAACTGCGGGGGTGCTATACGCCATCCACCCGACTTCTCCCCGTAGATATAAATCTACCCACCTTTCTTTATGCGTGCCGGTGCCGATGTCGCCATTTGCATCTCTAACGCTCCGACGCCATGTGGGGGTACCTATAAGGATATCACACGCTAAAACACATGAAAACCATGTCGGAAACCAAAATGGTGCGCGCTACGCTCATAGGTCAAAACCTGTAGCCTTGCGTGCAAACACAACCAACAACCTGCTGCCGTTGGCGTTCAAACGCCACCCGACAGTCACAAATCATCGAATACCAAAATCCATACGAAAACAAGTCGTAAATCACGTGCCAACTCAAGAAAATCAACCCAGATTCTATCCTGGTTGTAACCAGACAAAACTAGACATACCCAGGGTCAAGTTTACAGGTAAAAGAGTTGTGCACGCAAAACGAGGGGGTTTCACCCTGGTCTGGCCGCAAATTGCGGCCAGAGGGAATAAAATGGCGGCCAGGGAAAGGAGGTGGGGGCCAGGTTTTTGTGGGGTGGTTCCAGGGGGCCTGCACAGCATACTGCCAAGTCAATTTTATTTTAGGATGCCCCGGGTTGTAGCAGATTCCAGAAAGGCTTAAAAAGTCGACAAAACGCTAACCGACACTAAATCGAACAATCTGGTATTTTTGCTGAAATCTGGGGAAATTCTGGGCTGAACTGGTCTCAAACACGCCTAATAAGGTTATACCAACCATCAAAACCAACACTTGGTCAAGTCTCACTCAAATTTGCCTAAACTAGCACTAATCACGATATAAACACTAAATTTCAGCTATAACCAGAACTTGGCAAAATAGGAGTTGGGTTGCAAGATTATACCTCAAGGAAATCCTAGGATGAAGGAGAAGGGAAGAAGGAGGAGGGGAAAGGGGGCTGTGCTGCTGCTGAGCTGCTCCTTGTGTGGCTGTTTTCCTTGTGTTGCTGCTGTTGCTGTTGGCTTCAGCTGCTGCTGCTGCAATTTTCCTTTGCTTTTCTGGCTGTGTGCAGCAGATGTGGCTGTTGTTTCTTCAGGTTAGGGTTTTGTTGCAGCTGAGTTGTGGTATGATGAGGGTGTGGGTTGTCGTATGTGATATTGTAGCTGTGGCTGTTGGTAGCAGCAGATGTAGGGGTGGCTGATGGGTGTTATCAGCTGAAGTGATAACAATTGGGGCTGAAGTGTTGATATGGGGGCTGTTATTGCAGCTGTTGCTGATGTAGTTGCTGTTCTGGTGGCTGAAAAGGTGCTGATGTGAGTGTGTATGTATTGGGCTAAGGTGTTAGGGGCTGGTGTGTGTGCTGATGTCACTGTTGAGCAGCAGCTGATGCTGCTGAAGTCTGCTGATGCTTTTGTTGCTGCTGATGGTGGCTGATGTGTTACATCAGCTGCTGTTGTAGCAGTTTTGGTAGCTGAAGTTGAACAATTGGGGGCTGTTGTAGGGTGAAGTGTTGTAGTATGGTGGAGTGTGAGAGTGGGAGATGTGAGGGTAGGATGTGAATGATGAGAGGGAGTGATATGAGTGAGAGGGGGTGTGAAAGAACACAAAGGATATTGAAGAATGAGATGGATCATGGCACACCTTAGCCACCTCTCTCTCTCTCTCTTAAGAAAAATGCACAACCATCATGACTCTCCCTCTCCCCTACACAAGGTCAACCCTAACCCTAATCACCTCTAACAAAGCTAAAAACTCTTAATTAACCCCATTAACATAACCAAATGGTTAACCCATCATGGTCATCTCAACATGGTAACCCTAGACTTCACCCAAGTTAACATGCACAAGTGTGTGCAGTCCAGATAAAATTCCGATAAAATGTCCATAAAACCATATAAATATTTAAAAGCCAGTTTGGTAAACTTTTTACCAAAAACCCCAGATTAAGACACACTTACCACTAAACACAAACTCAGGTGTTACAAATTTAGTCAACCGTGTCTCATTAATGTAACCCAGTCTACAATGCCATAAGAAAGCATAATTTAATTCCGGAGACTTTCTTTTAAGTGTGTTCTGGACACTAAAAATCTGAGCTTGATTTAATACGTATATACCGTTTTCTAATGTACCTGACCCAATCAGAACTTGATTTAGGTGGATGTTTACTACATCGCTTACAAAAGTAAAATCATATCTTTCCCTAGAAAGTAAGGATACAGATATGATATTACAAGTCGCACCTGGTACATAAAAACAGTTACGCAGAATCAATCTCTGCCCAGTTGTCAGTCCAAGATGATATTCCCCTACGGATTCAGCGTACATGCTCATTCCGTTAGCAACCCTGAGAGTCATATCACCTTTCTTGATAACCCTATGGTTTCTCAGAGCCTGTAATGAATTACAGATGTGAGATCCTGATCCGGTATCCAATACCCAGGAAGTAGGGTTAACTGACATACAGTTCTCTATTACAAACACACCCGAAGCCGAAGCCACAACATGCTTCAAATTCTGGCTACTGGCTTTGCAAGCCCTGCAATCTTTCTGCCAATGTTCATTCCTGTAACAATAGGAACATCCTTCTTTTACTACATCCAGTCCCGAAACTTCTGCCCTTCCCTTTCTTTCTACTTCCCTGGTTTCCTTCAGGGTAGTAGGTAGAGACTGTTGAACTAAGTCAGCATCTGACCCGTTCTTCAACGTGGACTTCAGGTCCGAGAGCTCAAAAGAGCAGGTCTCTGCAAGGACGTTGCCCCTTATAGATGACCCGATAGCCAACCTCGCTTGAAGCAATTCTTTCAAGGTCTCATATCTTGCGATACGAGATTGCTCTCCATATAAATCTTTGTTATGGAAGAAGATAGAGACTAAGTCCATCTTCTCGTGCTGCCTCTGGTATGCACCATCAACTGAGGCTAACACGAGGCACTTGGCTTTCGCACAGTTCTTTTCCGATGTCTCGCGGATATGAATATCCGTGACAGGGGAAACTGGACCTGAGACGGCAGGGGTTGGATCAGTCAAGAGGTGCCCCAGCTTGTCATGGGCAATGGACATCTGGACAGACCATTGCCAGTCACAACAGTCAGATTCAGTCATTTTATTATCTAGATGTAACCTATGTCTGGTCACTGGGTCGCTGCAATTAAGAGAAAGAGAAGAAAACACTTTAGCATGATGCTCTTGCAAGTTTAGATTGGTTTTTAATTTATCTAAACAGGATGGCTCCCACTGTCTCTCGAATCCCTCCTCAAACCATAAAGGAAGAATTAGTCGAGATCAATCTCACAGTACAATACTTGCTTAACCGTTCAGCCAGGCTGGTGTCGGTACTTCGAGGGAGGTTTTCCAACGCTTTCGCGAAGTTCCTTAATTAAATAACCTCTTTTCCCTGTGGGCGTAGCCCCGCTAACACCTTTCTAGACACCTACTTAGTTTATAACATTGATCGTTAAGTGAGAAAGTTCCGGAGGAGTAGCATATACTCACAGTAGGATCGGGATCCAATTATCATCGCGTGACAAAACTGAAGGAATCCTACCAGAATCATCACACTCCAAATGGTATGCAAAGCTAGCAAGTTTCAGTTCTTTTGAAACTCCTGATGTGGATTTTTGCCCCATACTCTTATGACCTTGACGAAGGCCAACATATCATAAGTCACATGTCAAGTTCTACCCGTCATTGTCCAGGTTAATTTGAACCCACCCGTACATACCCTTGACGAAGGCCAAAATAGTAGTACGACTGTCCCAAACCAACGCATCTATCTATGCTACAGATAAATATTCTGCAGCTACCAATCACTATGCCTTGGCGAAGGTCAAAATACATAGCTTGAATACTACTGACTATTTAACTGAAATGACGGAGGGCTATGAATGGTTTTGGCGAAACCGTGAACGTAGTGAACTTGATATAATCGAAGGAACCTGATAGCTTTTAAAAGGAGTGGTTCAAGCTCCGCGTTTAAAAGCTGGCTTTTGAAAAGAACCGAGTGGTTTTGAAAGTGTTCCAACGACTTTTACTTGGTTTATTCTATTGCATTAATTTTAATGCGTCCCATCAATTAATCCTACCATTACAGAAAACAACGAAAATATGACGTAGGCTTATGCCATTCGCATTCGCCATGGGGCCCCGTCATTACCCGTTAGGTTACTTAACTAACGACAGAGCGGGGGCTGGACTAGCGCAGATGCAAAACATAAGCAACGCCTAAATAATATCATATATAGATATAATCATTCGTCACATGCAATGATAGCCATTCCAGATCACAGATGAACACATTGGATATACTAGGAATCCGCAATCCGTACGAGCCTGTAACGAATAGCGGATTACACGGTCGCGATGAATAGCCAAGACCCCACCCTAGACCCCTACGGGTGCGGCAAACTACCCGCCAAGTACCCGAAGCGAAGCAACCTCCCTCAACGACGTGAGTAGGCCACTCGGCACTTTGAGGTACCCGGTAGTTTGTGCACCCCCTCCATGGGTCTATCCTAGGAGCAAAAACAGTAAAAGAAATTATACAATAACGGCTACAACCCCATCCCGGTTGTGCGGCCATATAAATAATTTTACATCAATTACAAATTTACATGAATTGAAAGAAAAAGAAAAACTCTCATCTCACAACCCCCCGGCTATTCATCCGCGACAATCCAATGAATTCATATACACATACCATCAACATTACAGATCACAGATATGTATAACCCCCACTAATCGATGTATAGCGATTAGCGGACGTTCAATACATTTACCACATCACAGATATATACCCGTCAGCTTAAGTCTTTAGAAACTCGATCAAAATACGGTTTTTAACCCCCAAAATCAAATTTTGCTTTCTGTAAAATCTGGGCTGAAAAAACATACTCCAAAAATCCCAAAATACCCCATAAAGTATACTGCAGTGAAACCGATCCACGGCTGAGTCAACTCGGCCGCGGATCCGCGGCAAGAAGCTGTTCTTGCCGCGGAACCGCGGTGAGTTGGTCGGTTCTGTGGATCGTTTTTCTGTAGTATACTATAAAAACCCTCAGTCGATTTTTGGTATATGTCAAATAATTTTTACAGCAGTTTAAAAATCGACAGAAAGTTTGTGTTCTGGGCGTATTTCGCGACTTTTCTCAGATCGAACTTCTAGTTACTTTGCTGACATGTTAGATAGTGTTTAACTAGGCTCTGATACCACTGTAAGTCCACGTTACCTCTCCCGGTACTTACGGGCTTACGGAAATGATGAAAAACGATTTTTCTAGAGGTGGTAACATGGACTCAAAAACGGATCTTTGTTAAACAACTACCTAACAACCTAACTAGGAGTTTTACCTACTCGGTTAGGGGGCTATACCTTTCTTGAACTCCTTCGTCTTCATATCTTTGCGGTGTACGGATCGGCCTCACCTCGTCGTCTCCTTGCGCCGAAGATGGATCCACCTGAAAGCTTCTACCTTTGGCTTCTTCTTCGAACTTGAAGAAACTAGAACACTTGGTTTGCTAAACCTTGTGAACTAGGATGAGTAGAGAAGTGATATGGGTTTTCTTTTATCTCTAAGGCAATGTTTCTCAACTCATGAGAGGGAGTTGCCTTGAGCTAGAGAGAGAGCAAGGGGAAGAGCAAGAGGGAGAGCTCAAGCAAGAGGGAGAGCTCAAGCAAGAGAATGAGTAACTCTTTTGCCATCCAAGCTCTCATAATCCAAAATCATCATAACAAATAATAGTAATCAAGTATTATGTGATGGTTCAAGTCAAAATGGCCATATCATTTCATGCACTCATTTTGCAAAAAGAAACAAGCAAGCAAAAGTCTTTGCCATGAAATGATAGCCATTGTCATGATGATGGTCAACTAGTCCAACCTAGTCAACTGGTCAACAAGTCAACAAAGTCAACCCCTCAACTATTAGTGTATATGCCCTAGAGGCCATTACTGTATCATACTAGTTTTTATATTACTTGATGGAAGCTTAGGATATTCACCTTGTATAGACAATCTTGCTCAATATAGTAGTATGCTACTTGGTTTGTTTCTGTTTTAATGTGTGCATGTGTTTATTTTAGCATATCGCTTTTACACATTAGTGGAGCCTTTAGGATCTTTGCTTGATTACCAGCATTGTGATGGCAATCACACTCGTGGGCACTGGGTAATCCACAAGCACATCCTTATGCAAGTCCCTAGTCGTAGGACTATCGAGACAGGGCATCGATACTCCGGAGTAGACTAGCGTATACTCTTCTCATCCCAGCTTGGGAGACGGTCTGTCCCACAGCCGTCAGTACGGTGTACTTGAGATAGTATGCGGGTGCTCGTTAGGTTACGAGTACACTGGACAGGACTCGTCGGGAACTGTTGGTTGGTACTATACCTATCGTCAGTTATCAGTTCCCAGATAACATGAGTACAGCTTAGTCCGTTGACTTGACACTGTCACTTCGCCTCGAGTGTGTTCCCACTGTACTTTGATTACTATCCTACCACGGCTCAAAGGAGTCATGCAAAAAGGTAGTTTTTGGGTGTAGTCCCGAAGCACTTGGAGGCAGTGACGGTTAGACAGGATTCGTCTCTCCCGGTATTGGGGGTTGATATCGCGCTGTGTCTAGGAGAGCCATTATACAAAGTCCCTGGCCAGGGCAAGCGAGATAGACTGGTAGGTTTCCAGTGTTATCTCAGGTGTTCTGGGCTACACTCCGACATGACTTGTACCGCTAGTAGGGGACGGACGTTTACCGCCCCCTAGGCCCGCCATGCGATGTTCTCATACGAACAGACCGGATTGTACGGAGATTGTCACATTCAGGCTCAGTATGAGTTCAGATGGGTTTACCTCGTTAGTCTTCTTATCGGCATCTACCTGGGGACCGTTACGTACAGCTAGTGCCGCTTGCGGTCTGTGGTTAAACCCACTGCCAGCGTAGTGTCGAGTCATTAGAGTCCCACACAGAGGGTTATTCGCCTTCGGGCAAAACAGAGTACAGGTCGCATGGTTTTGCGACAGGGTTCGTTCACATCCGCGCACTTGTGCACGTTTGGCGTCCGGACAGACATTAATAGCGGGCTCTGGTTTGAGCCAGATCCTAGTATATGCTTTGGGGTTAGTTTTATCTCATAGTATTCATGTTCCTTGGAACACGAATGCGAGTGTGTATGCACAATTGATTGAGGCGGAGGAAGAGGTTTTTCATTAGGGTTTTGGAACGGGTGCGTATGCACAGTTGACAGTCGTCTTTTTCCAAACCCTAATCAATTTATGATATATCAATTAATAAGGTTATTTAAATGAAATTGTGTCATGGTTAGGTTTGTTGACTTGTTGACCAAGGTTGACTAGTTGACCATGGTTGAAACTTTGACCATCATCATTTCTTTTCTAGATGCTCTTTGATCTTTGCAAAATCATTTAATGTGAAATGATAATGGTCTTATCAAACCAACCATCACCTTTTTCATTTTGGATTAATATTATTAATTTGATAATACACATATATTGTTATGGTTGTAAAACTATTCTCATTCTATCATAACCATTCTCTCTCCTCTCTTCATCTTCCTTCTCCTCTAGTTCAAGGAGAATCATTCTCATGAGTTGAGAAACCTCTCCTTGGAGATAAAACACCATAAGCCACTCTCTACTCTTCCTAAGGTTGAAGGTCTAGCAAGCCAGAGACTTTAGTTTTCTCAAAGTTCGAGAAAGGAGCTCAAGAAAGAAATCCTCAGGTGGATCCATCTTCGACAAGAGAAGGCAACGAGGAAAGCATCATCCGACCACCATCAAGAGTCAAAGAGAAGGAGTTCAAGTTGAGGTATAACCCCTAACCGAGTAGATAACTCTCTTGTTAGTTGCTAATGTGTAGTTTAGCCAAGATCCGTTTTCGTAGTCCATGTTACCTAAACCCTAAAAATCGATTTCACCATTTCCGCAAGCCCGAAAGAACCGGTAGAGGTAACGTGGACTTACAATGGTATCAGAGACTAACTAAACACACCCTAGCATGTTAGCAAAGTATCTAGAATTTCGACCGGACAAAAAACCGCGAAACACCCCGGAAAATCCTAGTTTTTGACGATTTTTTTTTCTGCTCCAAAAATAATAAATCATGTCTTAAAAATCGGCTCAGGCTTTTTAATGAACAGGCAAGAAAAACGATCCAGCGAACCGACCAACTCACCGCGGTTCCGCGGCCGAGTTGACTCGGCCGTGGATCGTTTCTCCTGCAGTTTGTTTCTGGTGGTATTTTATGATTTTTGAGATGGTTTGTTTCTGCCCAGAATTTCTAGAGAACAAATTTGTTTTTGGGGTGGTTACAAATCCGTATTTTGGTCGATTTTCTATAGACTTTGGCTAATGGGTTATATCTGTATTGTTATATATGTATTGAACGTCTGCTAATCGCTATACGTCGATTAGTGGGGGTTATACATATCTGTGATCTGTAATGTTGATGGATTGTGTATATGAATTCGTTGGATTGTTGCGGATGAATAGCCGGGGGAATTGTGAGATGAGAGTTTTGTTTATCTTTCAATTCTTGTAATATGTAAATTGATGTAATATTATTTGTATGGACGCACAACCGGGTCGGGGTTGTAGCCGTCATTGTATAATTTCTTTTTATTGTTTTTGCTCCTAGGATAGACCCAAGGTGGGGTGCACAAACTACCGGGTACCTCGAAGTGCCGAGTGGCCTACTCACGTCGTTGAGGGAGGTTACTTCACTTCGGATACTTGGCGGGTAGTTTGCCGCACCCGTAGGGGTCTAGGGTGGGGTTTGGCTATCCATCGCGACCGTGTAATCCGCTCTTCGTTACAGGCTCGTACGAATTGCGGATTCCTAGTATATCCAATGTATTCATCTGTGATCTGGAATGGCTATCATTGCATCTGACGAATGTATATATCTATATGTAGATATCTATTTAGGCGTTGCTTATGTTTTGCATCCGCGCTAGTCCAGCCCCCGCTCTGTCGTTAGTTAAGTAACCTAACGGGTGATGACGGGATCCCGTGGCGAATGCGGATGGCATAAGCGTACGTCATATTTTCGTTGTTTTCTGCAATGGTAGGATTAATTGATGGGACGCATTAAAATTAATGCAAGAAAAATAAACCAAAGTAAAAGTCGTTGGAACACTTTCAAAATCCACTCGGTTTCTTTTCAAAATAACTTTTAAACGCGGAGCTTAAACCACTCCTTTTAAAAGCTATCTCGTTCCATCGATTATATCAAGTTCACTACGTTCACGGTTTCTCCAAAACCATTTGTAGCCCTCCGTCATTTCACATGGATGGTCAATAGTATTCAAGCTATGTTTGTTGGCCAAAGTCAAGGCATAGTGATTGGTAGCTATTGGGTATTCATGTGCAGCATAGATAGATGTGTTGGTTTGAGACAGTCGTACTGCCTTGTTGGCCAAAGTCAAGGGTAGGTACGGATGAGTTCAAATTAACCTGGAGAATGATGGGTAGAACTTGACATGTGACTTATGATTTGTTGGCCAAAGTCAAGGTCATAAGAGCATGGGGCAAAAATCCACATCGGGAGTTTCAAAAGAACTGAAACTTGCTAGCACTGCATACCATTTGGAGTGTGATGATTCTGGTAGGATCCCTTCAATTTTGTCACGCAATGATATTTGGATCCCGATCCTACAATAAGTATATGCTACTCCTCGGGAAAATTCTCGCTTAACGATCAATGTTATAAACCTAGTAGGTGTCTAGAAAGGTGTTAGCGGGGCTGCGCCCCCAGGGAAAAGAGGTTATTTAATTAAGGAACTTCGCGAAAGCGTTGGAAAACCTCCCTCGAAGTACCGACACTAGCCTGGCTGAACGGTTAAGCAAGTATTGTACGGTGAGATTGATCCTGACTAATTCTTCCTTTTTGGTTTGAGGAGGGATTCGAGAGACAGTGGGAGCCATCCTGTTTAGACAAATTAAAAACCACTCTAAACTTGCAAGAGCATCATGCTAAAGTGTTTCTTCTCTCTCTCCTAATTGAAGCAACCAAACATCATGATTGGACTTAAGTTATTTCTAGATAAAAACATACTGACAGGGCCAAACTACAAAGATTGGCTCAGGAATGTCAAAATGGCAATCACTTACGACAAGTTGGGGTATCTCCTTACCACCAAAGCTCCCCCTGCCCCAGGTCCCACCTCCACCATCACGGATACGGAAATCCGTAAGACTTATGAGATTGATTGCGCGAAGGCCAAGTGCCTCGTGCTTGCCTCTATGGACAATGAACACCAGAGGAGGCACGAGAATATGGACCTTGAATCCATATTTCTTCATACAAAAGAACTGTATGGGGAGCAATCCCGTATCGCCAGATACGAAGTCTCGAAAAAGCTGTTTTCGGCGAGATTGGCCATCGGATCACCGGTAGCGGAACACGTGCTTAAGATGATTGGCTTCATTGAGGAGCTCGCGGACCTTGGGACCACGTTGGGGAATGAGCTCTATACGGACTTGATTCTCCAGTCCCTTCCTTCCACTTACGCCCAGTTCATCCTGAACTTCAACTTACAGGAAAAGGAAGTTGAACTTTCAGAACTCCTCAACATGCTGAGGAGTGCAGAGGGTGTTAGTGTATATGCCCTAGAGGCCATTACTGTATCATACTAGTATGTATATTACTTGATGGAAGCTTGGGATATTCACAGTTGTACAGACAATCTTGCTCAATATAGTAGTATGCTACTTGGTTTGTCTCTGCTTTAATGTGTACATGTGTGTTTATTTATTATATCACCTATACGCATTAGTAGAGCCCTTAGGATCTTTGCTTGATTACCGGCGTTGTGATGGCGATCACACTCGTGGGGGCTGGGTAATCTACAAGCACATCCTTATACACGTCCCTAGTCGTGGGAGTATCGAGATAGGGCATCGATACTCCGGAGTAGACTAGCGTATGCGCTTCTCATCCCAGCACGGGAGACGGTCTGTCCCACAGCCGTCAGTATGTCGTACTTGAGATAGTATGCGGGTGCTCGTTAGGTTATGAGTACACTGGACAGGACTCGTCGGGAACCAATGGTTGGTATTATACCTATCGTCAGTTATCAGTTCCTAGGTGACATGAGTACGGCTTAGTCCGCTGACTTGACACTGTCACTTCGCCTCGAGTGTGTTCCCACTGTTCTTTGATCACTACCCTACCACGGCTCTACTGAGTCGTGCAAACAGGTAGTAGTTGGGAGCAGTCCCGAAGCACTTGGAGGCAGTGACGGTTAGACAGGATTCGTCTCTCCCGGTATTGGGGGTTGACATCGCGCTGTGTCTAGGAGAGCCATTACACGAGTAGTCCCTGGCCAGGGCAAGCGAGATATACTGGTAAGTTTCCAGTGTTATCTCAGGGTGTATTGGGCTTCACTCCGACATGACTTGTACCGCTATTAGGGGACTGACGTTTACCGCCCCCCTAGGCCCGCCATGCGATGTATCAGACGAACAGACCGGACTGTATGGAGATTGTCACATACAGGCTCAGTAGGAGTTCGGATGGGTTTACCTCATCGGCCTTCTTATCGACATCTACTGGGGACCGTTACGTACAGCTAGTGCCGCTTGCGGTCTGTGGTTAAACCCACTGCCAGCGTAGTGTCGAGTCTTTAGAGTCCCACATAGGGAGTTTCCCTGCACTGAGCGAAACGTGTAGAGGCCGTATGGTTTTACGGCAGGGCTGCGATCACTTACGTACACTTGTGTGCGTGCGGTGTTCGGGCATGCAGTACTAGTGGGCTTTGGTTTAAGCCGGATCCTAGTATTGCACGGATGGATTTGTTTTGTCTTCTGTGCATCCACATTCTACGGAATACGGATGCAGGTGTGTATGCACAGTTTTCCGGAGCGGTGAAGGAGGAGGTGCCTCATTAGGGTTTTGGCAGTTGGTTCGGCCAAAACCGTTATATGGCAGGCTCATTAGGGTTTTGACAGTTGATTCGGTCAAAACCATTTTGAGGCGGACTCATTAGGGTTTTGACAGTTCGTTTGGTCAAAACCATTATGAGCCGCGGATATCATTTACTAATCCTTTTAGTGATAATTTTATGATGGCTAATTGCATTGACCATTTGACCCCGTTGACCTCTCTTGACTTTGTTGACTGTTGACTTTAAAGAGGGATCTACACTCTTCTTTTCATTTTCTTTTTCTTTTGGATTATGATAATGGTCATTTCAATGTAGCCATCAAACTTTATCTTGATGGGATTAGTAATGATGTTGTTTTTACATTATTGCAACTATGGTTACTTTTCTTTGTATCATAATTTCTTTCTCATTCTCTCTCTTGGTTAAGCAAGTGAGAAGAAAAGAAATGAACCATGGTTGTTGCTCCTCCTTCTTCTTCCTCCTCTTGATTCATCTTTTGATCTCATGTGTTGAGAGATAAAGATCCCACAAAGACAAAACCATCCATTGATCATTTCTACACAACCTAGGGCTTCTAGATTAGCAATCTCTTTGCCCTAGTTACCTCGGCTCGAGGTGGAGCTCGGTGCACATCTCTCGGGTGGATCGTCTTCGACTCAAGGAGGCCGCGGAGGTGACCAAAGTCCGGATCAACCCTCGGAGCAAGCAAGGAGAAGAACAACAAGAAGAGAATGAGTTCAAGTTGAGTGACCAAAGTCCGGATCAACCCTCGGAGCAAGCAAGGAGAAGAACAACAAGAAGAGAAGTAGTTCAAGTTGAGGTATAACCCATAACCGAGTAGATAAATCTCTAGTTAGGATGCTAGTGTATTGTTTAGCTAAGATCCGGCTTTTACGGTCCATGATGCCAAGTCCAGAAAAATTTTTGTTTTACCGTTTCCGCAAACTCGAAAGTACCAGGAGAGGTAACGTGGACCTAACAGTGGTATCAGAGCCTAACTAAACACACCCTAGCATGTTAGCAAAGTATTTAGAATATCGACCGGACGAAAAACCGCAAAATCACCCCGAAAAATTCAGTTTCTGCCGATTTTCAGATCTGTTCCAAAAGTGATAAATCATGCACTAAAAATCGGCTCAGGCTTTTTAGAGAACACTGGAGAAAAACGATCCCCTAACTCGTCTAAAGCGCCGCGGTTCCGCGGCACAAGCTTGCTTGTGCCGCGGAACCGCGGCCGAGTTGGCTCTGTTGGGGAATTTTTTTCCTGCAGTTTTCTTAGATGGGTATTTTGGGATTTTTGGTATATGACTTTTCTGCCCAGATTTTCCAGAGAGCAAAATTTGTTTTTGGGGCACAAAATTCGTATTTTTGGTCGATGTTCTGTAGACTTTGGCTAATGGTTATATCTGTAATGTTATATGTGTATTGAACGTCTATTAATCGCTATACGTCGATTAGTGGGGGTTATACATATCTGTGATCTTTGTTGATGATGGTTTGTGTATATGAACTTGTTGGATTGTCGCGGATGAATAGCCGGGATGGATGTGAGATGAGAGTTTCTTTTTCTTTCATTCATGTAATAAATTTGTAAATTGATGTTATATTATTTGTATGGCCGCACAACCGGGTCGGGGTTGTAGCCGTCATTGTATAATTCTTTTTACTGTTTTTGATCCTAGGATAGACCCATGGAGGGGGTGCACAAACTACCGGGTATCTCGAAGTGCCCAGTGGCCTACTCATGGCGTTGAGGGAGGTTGCTTTGCTTCGGGTACTTGGCGGGTAGTTTGCCGCACCCATATGGGTCTTGGGTGGGGTTTTGGCTATTCATCGCGACCATGTAATCAACTTTTCGTTGCAGGCTCGAACGAATCGCGGGGTCCTAGTATATCCAAAGTGTTCATCTGTGATCTGGATTGGCTATCATTGCTGTATATAAATATATAATAACTATTTAGGCGTTGCTTATGTTTTACAGCCGCGCTAGACCAGCCCCCGCTCTGTCGTTAGTTAAGTAACCTAACGGGTGATGACGGGGCCCCGTGGCGAATGCGAATGGCATAAGCGTACGTCATATTTTGGTTGTTTTCTGTAATGGTAGGATTTAAATGATGGGACGCATTAAAAGAACTAATGCAAGAAAATAAACCTAAAAGACGTTGTTGGAACAATTTTTTTTCAAAAAGCTGTTATTACAAGGACGTTCACTTTTGTTTTGCATCGAGGTATTCGGTTATGAATGCCCAGCACCTCAGTCGACGAGGCAAGGGCCGAGATCCCTTCATCGGGAGTGACCCCTTGGACAAAAGTTTGCGTCAGGGTAATAAATTCACTATAGTCGATTATTCTTGCTTTGCATCGAGGTATTCAGTTTGGAATATCCTGCACCTCATTCGACGAGGAAAGAGCCGAGATCCCTTCATAGGGAGTGACCTCTTTAGCAAAAGTTTTCGCCACTATATTTTCAAAAAGATTACCATGTTCCTTCAACTACATCAAGTTCATTACGTTAACGGGTTTTTCGCCAAAAACCCAGCCGTAGCCCTCCGTCGTTTCAGATAATTAATACTTAGTATTCGTGCTGCGTTTGTTGATTATTCGTCAAGACACAGTGAACGGTAGCTGAGTAATAATTCTCGGTTGCACTGATAGATGCGATTGGTTAGGACGGTCGCATGATTTTGTTGATTATTCGTCAAGAATCATGCGGGCGGGTCTAATGCAATCCTGGATAACGACGGGTTGAACTTAACTAGGACCTTTTGATTTGTTGATTATTAGTCAAGGTCACTTGGGTCCTAGGGGAAAAAACCACATCGGGAGTTTCAAAAGTACTGAAACTTGCAGATTTAGCATACCTTCTGGAGTGTGGTGACTAGAGTGGATTCCATCTAGGTTATCACACAATGACAGTTGGATCCCGATCCCACTGATGAGTTGGATTACTCTCGGAAGATTATTTCACTTAACGATCAATGCTATAAACCTAGTAGGTGTCTAGAAAGGTGTTAGCGGGGCTACGCCCCTAGGGAAAAGAGGTTCTTAAATTAAGGAACTTCGTGAAAGCATTGGAAAACCTCCCTCGAAGTACCGACACTAGCCTGGCTGAAAGGTTAAGCAAGTATTGTGACGTGAATTAGAATCCCGACTAGTTCTTCTTTTAAAAGGTTTTAGGAAGAATTTGAGGAAACAGTGGGAGACATCCTGGTTAGATAAACTAATAAACCAATCTAATCTTGCAAGAGCGCACGCTGAGTGTTTCTTTTCTCTCTCTCCAGGTAGCAACCTTTTCACGCCCTAATCAAGATAATAAAATGTATCGCTTGACCGATCCGAATTCTTATTCGGGACTGGGGAAAGTTGGTTCAGCTCTAACTTGTGACAACAGTCATGAGTATGAGAATGGGAAAGGGGATTGTATGGATTTCCAGGATACCCAGTTGAAGAAGAAGCATGGTTTTGCATCTACTTCAGGTGTTCTTGTATTTGAGAACTGTTTTACGGTCAGCCCTACCTCCTGGGTACTTGATACCGGTTCAGGATCTCATATCTGTAATTTATTGCAGGGACTGAGAAAAAGTAGGAAAGTTGCACCGGGTGATATGTCGCTCAGAGTAGCGAACGGAGCACAAGTTAATGCGGCAGCCGTCGGTGAATATCACCTAGTATTGCCAAATGGCAACACTATGATTTTGAACGATTGCTACTATGTACCCTCCATGGTTTGCAACATCATATCAGTTTCTTTACTCGATAAAGATGGATATAACTTTGTTCTTGACAAGAATATCATGAACATTTACCTTCATAAGGTACTGGTTGCAGAGGGTACACTGTGTAATGGTATCTACGTTCTAAATCAGAATACAGTTCTCAATATACAAAACACACGCAAGAGGAAGAATTCAGATACGAATGAATCCTACTTGTGGCATTGTAGACTTGGTCATATCGGAGAGAAAAGACTGAGTAAGTTGCATAAAGATGGACTCTTGAATGCGTTCGAGTTTTCATCTTATGAAACTTGTCAGTCCTGTCTCAAAGGGAAGATGACCAAATCTCCGTTCACCGGACATGGAGAAAGAGCAGCAGAGCTCTTGGGACTTATACACAGTGATGTATGTGGTATGATGTCTACACTTGCAAGGGGTGGGTTCTCCTACTTCATCACATTCACTGACGATCTCTCTAGGTTCGGATATGTGTATCTGATGAAACACAAATCTGAAGCTTTTGAGAAATTCAAGGAATTCAGAAAGGAAGTAGAGAACCAGATTGGCAAAAGTATTAAGATCCTCCGGTCTGATAAAGGAGGGGAGTACTTAAGCACGGAATTCCTAGATTACTTAAAAGAGAATGGTATTCTCTCTCAGCTTACTCCTCCTTATACACCACAGCACAACGGTGTTTTGGAGCGGAGGAATCGTACCCTACTAGATATGGTTCGCTCCATGATGAGTAGTGCTGAGTTGCCTCTTTCATTCTGGGGACATGCGCTTCAGACAGCGGCATACCTTTTGAATCAAGTTCCGTCCAAATCTGTGCCTAAAACTCCGTATGAAATATGGAGCAGTAAGAAACCATGTCTTAAGTTTATTAAGATATGGGGTTGTCCGGCCTAAGTGAAAACACAGAAACCGGACAAGCTAGAGGCACGGTCAGTTCTGTGTAAATTTGTGGGATATCCTAAAGACTCACTAGGATATCTGTTCTAATACACTGAGGAACAGAAGGTGTTTGTATCTCGCCACGCTACCTTCTTAGAAAGGGAGTTTCTTGCAAAAGAAACTAGTGGGAGTTCGGTAGAACTGGAAGAAATTCAGCGACCACAAAATGTAACTGAAAATTTGGAGGAACCGCTAGATTCAATAACCCCAAACGAACCTCAGCCACTCCGCAGATCTGGTAGGATTTCTCATCCGCCGGAGAGATACTATGGTTTTCTCATTGACGGGGATCGAGAGGATTGCATCTTGGAAGAAGATGACCCTACCAGTTTCAGGCAGGCCATTATCAGTAGGGACTCTGATAAGTGGCAGGAAGCAATGCAATCCGAAATGGAGTCCATGTACGCCAATTAAGTGTGGACCTTGGATATTGCTCCACCTGGGGTAAAACCCGTTGGATGCAAATGGATCTACAAAAGGAAAATTGGTGTAGATGGGCAGGTGGAAACCTATAAAGCTAGACTCGTTGCAAAAGGTTTTCGTCAAAGACCTGGTTTGGACTATGATGAAACTTTTTCTCCGGTGGCTATGCTCAAAACCATTCGGATCCTACTTGCCATTGCTGCCTTCCATGACTATGAAATCTGGCAGATGGATGTTAAAACGGCTTTCCTAAACGGTTGTTTGGAAGAGTGCGTTTACATGGATCAACCAGAAGGTTTCGTAGACAGTGGGAGCAGCGGGAAGGTGTGCAAGTTGCTTAAATCCATTTATGGATTAAAGCAGGCATCGCGGAGCTGGAACATCTGCTTTGATGAGGTAATCAAGGAATTTGATTTCATCAAGAACGAAGATGAACCCTGTGTCTATAAGAAGATTGTAGGACGAACTGTCGTATTCCTAGTCTTGTACGTGGACGACATTCTTTTGATAGGAAATGATATTCCTATGCTACAATCGGTCAAGCTATTTTTGTCACAAAGGTTCTCCATTAAGGACCTGGGTGATGCCTCGTACATTCTGGGGATCAAGATCTATAGAGATAGATCCAAGAGACTACTGGGACTTTCGCAGTCCAGGTACATAGAGACCGTACTAAAGAGATTTAGTATGGAGGATTCCAAGCGCGGTAACATACCCGCATTGCACGGAATTACCCTCTCCAAGAAGATGTCTCCTAAGACTGACGAGGAGAGGGTTCGCATGAGCACTATACCCTACGCTTCGGCGGTAGGATCTATAATGTATGCGATGCTATGTACAAGACCAAATGTAGCTTACGCGCTGAGCGCGGTAAGCCGGTATCAGTCAGACCCAGGGGAGGACCACTGGACAGCAGTGAAGAACATTCTTAAGTACCTGAGAAGGACTAAGGAGATGTTCCTGGTTTACGGTAATGGAGACCTCAGGGTCGAGTCCTTTACCGATTCAAGCTTCCAGAGTGACAAAGATGACAGCAAGTCTGTCTCGGGTTTTGTGTTTACCCTCAACGGAGGGGCGGTATGTTGGAGGAGTTCCAAACAGGATACCGTCGCAGACTCGACGATGGAGGCTGAATACATTGCTGCAAGCGATGCCGCAAAAGAGGCGGTCTGGATAAAGAAGTTCATTAGTGAAATTCAGGTGGTTCCGTCCATTGTTGACCCAATACCTTTGTATTGCGATAACAATGGGGCTATAGCTTTAGCGAAGGAACCAAGGTCCCATCAGAAATCCAGGCACATCTTAAGGCGGTATTACCTGATCAGGGAGATCATTGATCGCCAAGAGATCGAGGTGCGGAGAGTGGACACAAAGGACAACACAGCGGACCCATTCACAAAGGCCTTACCCCAGACTCAGTTCGAGCGGCTGATCGAGATGATAGGTCTTCGATACGCCAACACATGGTCTTAGTGCAAGTGGGAGATTGTTAGTGTATATGCCCTAGAGGCCGTTACTGTATCATACTAGTATGTATATTACTTGATGGAAGCTTGGGATATTCACAGTTGTACAGACAATCTTGCTCAATATAGTAGTATGCTACTTGGTTTGTCTCTGCTTTAATGTGTACATGTGTGTTTATTTATTATATCACCTATACGCATTAGTAGAGCCCTTAGGATCTTTGCTTGATTACCGGCGTTGTGATGGCGATCACACTCATGGGGGCGGGGTAATCTACAAGCACATCCTTATACACGTCCCTAGTCATGGGAGTATCGAGATAGGGCATCGATACTCCGGAGTAGACTAGCGTATGCGCTTCTCATCCCAGCACGGGAGACGGTCTGTCCCACAGCCGTCAGTATGTCGTACTTGAGATAGTATGCGGGTGCTCGTTAGGTTATGAGTACACTGGACAGGACTCGTCGGGAACTGATGGTTGGTATTATACCTATCGTCAGTTATCAGTTCCCAGGTGACATGAGTACGGCTTAGTCCGCTGACTTGACACTGTCACTTCGCCTCGAGTGTGTTCCTACTGTTCTTTGATCACTACCCTACCATGGCTCTACTGAGTCGTGCAAACAGGTAGTAGTTGGGAGCAGTCCCGAAGCACTTGGAGGCAGTGACGGTTAGACAGGATTCGTCTCTCCCGGTATTGGGGGTTGACATCGCGCTGTGTCTAGGAGAGCCATTACACGAGTAGTCCCTGGCCAGGGCAAGCGAGATATATGTAGGGTGTTTTTCGTCACCCTAGTGAGATGGGAATACACGCGCGCTTGTCAGGCATACTACAGATTCCCTCTGCCTAGGGTAGGCCGGGGTTTAATGATTGTGGGGATCCGAATCTCCGGCAGCCGCGGACTAAGCTGCCGTTAATTACCCCTCGCCTTTGGGGCGAGGGAACCTCCGATTAACGGGTTAAAATGGTCATGTGAGCTCAATGTGCAGTGTACGTGTGTTTTGTTTTGAAAGGGGGGTTTTGGATATATCGGGAGCCACGCAGAGTTTTTACGGGGGTCCCGCTACCCGGATAGAGGGCTGGGGTCAAGGGGGCTAGCGGCCCCCTTGCGGGGTTCGGGGCAGCGCCCCGGCCCGAAAATTTTTTAGAGGGGAGAGTGTTGCGGAGTATGTGTATGTGTAAATTTGTATACATATGTCTATATATATGTATGTACATAAAAAAGAGGGGGAAAAGACATCCAAAGGATGCGTGAGGCAGCACCTTGGGCGCTCGAGCGCAAGTACGCGCGCCACATGTCGGCACGAGGGCGCCTTGCGCAGCGCGAGCACGCGCGCCACGTGTCGGCACGAGGGCGCCTTGCGCAGCGCGAGCGCGCGCGCCACGTGTCGGCACGTGGGCGCCTTGCGCAGCGCGAGCGCGCGCGCCACGTGTCGGCACGAGGGCGCCTTGCGCAGCGCGAGCGCGCGCCACGTGTCGGCACGAGGGCGCCTTGCGCAGCGCGAGCGCGTCTTGCGCAGCGCGAGCGCGCGCGCCACGTGTCGGCACGTGGGCGCCTTGCGCAGCGCAAGCGCGTGCGCCACGTGTCGGCACGTGGGCGCAAATTGCTCGAGCGCTAGCGCGCTGGTAAGGAAAAGAGGGCTTTTAGCCTAAAAAGGGATTTCTCAAAAGAGAAATCAGAGAGGAGTTGGACTCCTGAATGTGTTTTGGGGTTAATGAAAGGGGTTCTT
Source organism: Agapanthus africanus (assembly GCA_030015575.1). Lineage (NCBI taxonomy): Eukaryota > Viridiplantae > Streptophyta > Magnoliopsida > Asparagales > Amaryllidaceae > Agapanthus > Agapanthus africanus. The sequence continues at coordinate 474,636,050 of CM057339.1, read as the reverse complement.
CTTCTTCCTCCTGTTGCTTGCTGGATCTTGAAGATCAAGAGATGTGAAATCTCAAAATCTCTCCTTTTTGAGATCTGATGACAGAACCAAGTTCCCCTTGATGGGTTTTGTGGTGAAAAACTAATTTGTTTTATAAAAAGGAGATTAAAACTCTTGATTTAATTCAAGAGAAAGAAGGAGGTTTTGGAACCTTGAAGATGGAAGAAAGAGCTCAGCTCTGAGACTTTTTTTTTGGAGAGAGAAAAAGTTGTTGGGATATTTCATTATCCTTGCCTTTATTGGCCGTACATTTTACACATAGCCCCTTGGGCTTCACAAAATGGCATTTTGCCTATTTCATGGCTCATGTGCCATTTCTTTTTGCACACAAGCCATGGGCTTACAAAATATTGGCTTTATGCCCGTTTTACATACATTGATGTATAAAAAATTACATAATAATTATTTATTACATGATTTTGTCGTTGCTATGGGGAGGCTGGCCGTGGGCTTGACTTGGGCATGGGCCCGCTTGACCTGGGCTTCGGCCCACCTAGCTTGGGGGTTGACCTTGACTTTAACTCGGTCAACCGGGGTGTAAATTTTTACCCCAACAAAGTGCCCCCCATCAATAAATGCACACCGCACATTTGGGTTGTGTGCATGAAATTGATGGATCTTGAAGCTGAACTTCGAGGTGGAACATCATTCCGGAGGCGAAGCATCATCCCGGGGAGCATTTTTCCCGAGGATCGGAGCATCATTCTGATTCGCGGAGCATAATTCCAAAGTCAGAGCATCATTCCGAAGCGCGGAGCATAATTCCAGGGTCGGAGCATTATTCCGATGATCGGAGCATAATTCCAGGGCCGGAGCATCATTCCGATTTACGGAGCATAATTCCAGGGGATCGGAGCATCATTCCGATTTGCGGAGCATAATTCCAACTTCAGAGCATCATTCCGAAGCGCGGAGCATAATTCCAGGGTCGGAGCATCATTCCGATAAGTGGAACATAATTCCAGAGATCGGAGCATTATTCCGATGATCGGAGCATAATTCCAGGGCCGGAGCATCATTCCGATTTGCGGAGCATAATTCCAGGTGATCGGAGCATCATTCCGATTCGCGGAGCATAATTCCAACGTCAGAGCATCATTCCGAAGCGCGGAGCATAATTCTAGGGTCGGAGCATCATTCGGATTCGCGGAGCATAATTCCAGAGATCGGAGCATTATTCCGATGATCGGAGCATAATTCCAGGGCCGGAGCATCATTCCGATTTGCGGAGCATAATTCCAGGGGATCGGAGCATCATTCCGATGAGCGGCAGACATCCTGACCGAAGCATGATTTCGATGCAGAGGTAGATTCCTAGGCGAAGTATAATTCCGACAAGGGAGGCAAATATTCCGAGGCGAAGCATTGATTTCAACACGGGGTATATTTTGAGACGGAGCATGATTCCGGCGCAGAGCTTGTTGGCTGACTTGATTCCGAGGCGAAGCATAATTTCGACAGGGAAGGAAGGTACACCGAGGCGAAGCATCATTTCGACACGGGGTGCACATTCTGAGACGAAGCTTGATTCCGACGCAGAGCTGGTTGGTTGATTTGATTCCGAGGCGGAGCATAATCCCGACAAGGAAGGTAGATATCCCGAGGCGAAGCATGATTTCGACATGGGGTAAATTCTGGGACGGAGCATGATTCCGCCGTAGAGGTTGTTGGTTTGATTTGATTTGGGTTGACATCAGCATTGCTGCACTGGGATATGGTACCAGGAGCGAATCATCATTTGTCATGAGAGGATTTGGCGATTGGTTTTTTTTGTTTGGCATCAGCATCGCTACACCGGAATATGGTACCAGGAGCGAATCATCATTTGCGTTTGCTTATTAGGAAACGATAGCTTAGGAGACAGGTTTTAGGTCCCTATCGCCTAAGACTTTTCAACTTTGTGAGCCGTAAGGGTCTCACAAAGCATTTTCTCCCTACAGGTCGTAAGGATCCCGTAAGTGCATTTTCTCCTTGGGAGTCGTGGGGACTCCCAAGTGTGTTGCTCCTTTGTGAGTCGTAAGGATCTCACGCGGGAATTTTCTCCTCACAAAGTCGAAAGGACCTTATGAGTGCATTTCATTTCTTTCTCACGAGTTTGTGCCTTTTCGGGTTTTCACAAACTCGCCGGCAGTCCTGCTGTTTTTACTCACGGAGCCCTTTCGGGTTTTCATCCGTGCCCATCTTGCTTGTGGACATACCTTTTTTTTTATTTTACTATTTATTATTTTTTTTGGAGAGATTGGGATTGTTTTACGCCCGTGGATTGTATACGGTTTTGCAGGATGTATGATCCAGACCGTAGGGCCGGAAACATTTCGGGACTTTGTTGGCGTCTGCATCGCTGCATTGGAATATGGTACCAGGAGCGACTCATCATTCGCCGTTGGGGTATGGGATTTGGAATTTGGTCGGCGTCTGCATCGCTACACTGGAATATGGTACCAGGAGCGACTCATCATTCGCCATTGGGGTATGGGATTTGGAATTTGTTCGGCGTCTGCATCGCTGCATTGGAATATGGTACCAGGAGCGACTCATCATTCGCCATTTGGGATTTGAGTTTGGAATTTGGTTGGCGTCTGCATCGCTGCACTGGAATATGGTACCAGGAGCAACTCATCATTCGCCACTTGGGGATTGGGGAGCGATGGCTTAGGAGACAGGTTTGGATCCCTATCACCTAAGGCTTTTCAATTCTATGGGCCGTAAGGGTCCCATAAAGTATTTTGTCCCTACGAGTCGTAAGGATCCCGTAGATGCATTTTCTCCTTAGGAGTCGTGAGGACCCCCAAGTGTGTTTTTCCTTTATGAGTCGTAAGGATCCCACAAAGGTTTGTTCTTCTCATGTATCGTGAGGACACATGAGTGGGTCTTCTCAATGAAGCATAATTCCAGAGGCGGAGACCAGCCGCGTAACCGGTAATCGTGGTGGGGCATGGACGTGATGAGAATTATTTGAGCCCGTGGATTGTATACGGCAGTCAATTTGGGGACTGGCCGTAGGGCTGGGAGAACTTTGGAAATTTGAATTTTTTTTTGGCGTCTGCATCGCTGCAATGGAATATGGTACCAGGAGCGACTCATCATTCGCCGCTGTTTTTTTTGTTGTTTTTGTATTTTTTGTTTTACCGCGATTGCTCTATCATTTCAGCTTTTCTTATCGCGAAGGTCGCGATTGCCCCATCATTTCGGCTTTTATCTTCATCTTTATTTTACTCGCTGATTTTTATTGCGAGTTGCCCCATCATTTCGGCTTTTCTTTATTTTCCTTTTATTTACACATTTTTTTTAATTTTTTTTTTTTACATATTTCTTTTTACATTCCCAGTTTAACGACTTAGAGGTCGACTGTTCCAGTTTAATGACGTGGTGGTCGATTGTTTTCAGAGAGAGGCAGATGTCTAAAAGAATCAGTTTCACGAAGAACTTCGGTCTCCGTTTGTATGAAATTGGCGGTTGCAGCTTGATTGTTTGTTAACACGCCTTTGGACAGTTCTATCTCTCCTGCCTTGTATTGCTTTTCGACCCAATCTTTGAAGACGAAGTAGTCCTCAATAGCATGACCTATCACTCTGTGATAGGGGCAGTATTTGGGGTCGTCGGTCCTATTCGCTTCCTGCGGTCTTTTTGACTCTGGCAGTTGTAGACCGTTCTTCAGGGCGTCTTTGAATATTTTACGGATTTTGTCCCTTCTGAAGGAATAGACCTTATCCAGCTTCTCTTTCAGTGGAGATTCTCCTCCCTCTCCGAACATTGGCTTCCGAGGCTGGTTGGCGCTAGGTCCGCTCATCCCTTGCTTATTTCGGCTAGCCGAAGTGTTGAAAGACTCAGAATCATCGGAGTTTCCGCCTTTGCGATTATCGTCTTTCCGGTTTCTCCAGGACTTATTGTTATTTTGAGAATCCGAGGAGGACTCCTGTTTTGAGCGCTCCAGCATCTGGACTTTCCTGGTCAGCTCTTGGAATGTTTTGAGACCCGCGGTGCATAAAAAACGGGGTCATCCAATTGTTGAGATTTCCAACGAGGAGACTGACAGATTGGTCCTGCTCTATCGGTGGTTCGCATTTGACGGAGAGATTGCGCCATCGGGTTATAAAATCCGTGCTGCTTTCGTTGTTCTTGGGCTTGGTCCTTACGAGCTCGGCAATGGTGATCTTATCGCTGACGCTCATGAACCTCTGCCGAAACAGAGACTCCATTAGGACAAAAGTTGTGATGGAGCCATCCGATATGCTCGCGTACCATTCGAAAGCAACATCGGTCAAGCTATTAACAAACTGGCGAAGGAGAAGCGCATCATTGCCCCCAGTATTCCCGCATGAGGCTTTGAAGTGGGCGATATGCTGATTCGCATTTCCCGTCCCATCGAATCTTCCGAATTTGGGGATGACATAACCGCTAGGAAATTCTACCAGATCATACTGAGCAGGATATGGTCTCCCACTACTGCTGATATCTTTTTGCGCTTCGTCTTCGGCCACCAATGTTTTGACTTTGCTGGCAACCAAATCCATGATTTGATCTTGAGTTAGCGGGCTACTGTCATCGGTAGCCAAGACATTTCCCGAGATAGGATGCGACTGGTTTTCATGTAGTTCGCCCACTTTTGGATTTGAGGGAATAGGCGTCGGCTGCTTTGGGACACCATTTCCCTGTTCACGAGCAGAGCCCTCCGCTTGATTGGGCGGTTGAGAGGCAAGTCGGGCCGTGAGCTGCATCACGACATTCGTCAAGTCATCGATTTTGGAGTAGAGTTTTTCCATCTCCTTGTCTTTGTTTCTGAGCTGCTTTCGGAGCTCTTGAAGCAGCTCTTGTTCCGCGGTCCTAGGGCGGAAAGTCGGCTCTTCTTCGCTTTCCGAGCCTGACTCCTCATGGATTGGGGGCTCTTTCAGCCTATCAGCTTCATAGAGAGGGTTTTCATCATCCGGCGGAGGCGGATGTTCTTGGGAAGCGGCCACCACATTCAAGCCAGATTGGGTTTGAGATGTGGTAGCCCCGTCCTTGCTCTTGCTGCGCGTGCCCACCGTGTAGACAGTGTGGACCACATACCCAGCCATTTCCTCATCTTTGGCAGGGTAACCCTGTTCTTCGAACCTCATGAGGTTCAGCCTGGCAGGAGCCCTAGCCCTTTTGTTGGCTCTATATCTGAGCCTTTTCTCCCTCAGCTTCTCGATTTTGAAGGCTTGGCGGGCATCCGCTACCCGGGAAGCCATTGTCAGTTGATCAGCGGGGAGCTTAGAGAAGACACCCGATCGAGCATTTGTCAGGGGCGCCGCTGGAGCTTGCTCGGGACGCGTTGTAGCTTTGTTGGTGTTGATGGCCTTGCCCCCAGCTGGGGCCAAGGAAAGTCGTTCAGATACCGACTTGCGTTTGGGTTGGGGCGCCCTTGAGATCACCACATTTGGTCTCCTGCCTCTCAAGACCGGTTTGTCTGCCACCGGGACTTGAGGAGCTGGGATGGCGCCAACTGGCATGAACATAATAGAGCCGAATGGTAGCAGCGGCTCCTCCAATTGTCGCCCGAGACTGGCCGGAAGGACCGTCCTAGAGTCTATCCTCATCGTGTAGGAGACGGGAGCTGAGTTCATCATCGAAGACATCGTCGGAAGGTGATTGCTTGAAAATCTGCATGAAAAAAAAACATTATTTTTAGTATAAATATAGGTATGTATATTGATTGAGTTCGCATGAACGCTTAACCCGAAATATGGGAGGAGAGATTTGTCCCACCGGGCGTGCCAGAACCTGTAGGGTATTTTTTGTCACCCTAGTGAGATGGGAATACACACGTGCTTGTCAGGCGTCCTACAGATTCCCCCTGCCTAGGGTAGGCCGGGGTTTAATGATTGTGGGGATCCGAATCTCCGGCAGCCGCGGACTAAGCTGCCGTTAATTACCCCTCGCCTTTGGGGCGAGGGAACCTCTGATTAACGGGTTAAAATGGTCATGCGAGCTCAATGTGCAGTGTACGTGTGTTTTTTTTTGAAAGGGGGGTTTTGGATATATCGGGAGCCACGCAGAGTTTTTACGGGGGTCCCGCTACCCTGATAGTGGGCTGGGGGTCAAGGGGGCTAGCGACCCCCTTGCGGGGTTCGGGGCAGCGCCCCGGCCCGAAAATTTTTTAGAGGGGGGAGTGTTGCGGAGTATGTGTATGTGTAAATTTGTATACATATGTCTATATATATGTATGTACATAAAAAAGAGGGGGAAAAGACATCAAAAGGATGCGTGGGGCAGCACCTTGGGCGCTCGAGCGCAAGCGCGCGCGCCACGTGTCGGCACGAGGGCGCCCGCCGCAGCGCGAGCGCGCGCGCCACGTGTCGGCACGAGGGCGCCCGCCACGTGTCGGCACGAGGGCGCCTTGCGCAGCGCGAGCGCGCGCGCCACGTGTCGGCACGTGGGCGCCTTGCGCAGCGCGAGCGCTCGCGCCACGTGTCGGCACGAGGGCGCCTTGCGCAGCGCGAGCGCGCGCCACGTGTCGGCACGAGGGCGCCTTGCGCAGCGCGAGCGCGCGCGCCACGTGTCGGCACATGGGCGCCTTGCGCAGCGCAAGCGCGCGCGCCACGTGTCGGCACGTGGGCGCAAATTGCTCGAGCGCTAGCGCGCTGGTGAGGAAAAGAGGGCTTTTAGCCTAAAAAGGGATTTCTCAAAAGAGAAATCAGAGAGGAGTTGGACTCCTGAATGTGTTTTGGGGTTAATGAAAGGGGTTCTTCTTCTTCCTCCTGTTGCTTGCTGGATCTTGAAGATCAAGAGATGTGAAATCTCAAAATCTCTCCTTTTTGAGATCTGATGACAGAACCAAGTTCCCCTTGATGGGTTTTGTGGTGAAAAACTAATTTGTTTTATAAAAAGGAGATTAAAACTCTTGATTTAATTCAAGAGAAAGAAGGAGGTTTTGGAACCTTGAAGATGGAAGAAAGAGCTCAGCTCTGAGACTTTTTTTTTGGAGAGAGAAAAGGTTGTTGGGATATTTCATTATCCTTGCCTTTATAGGCCGTACATTTTACACATAGCCCCTTGGGCTTCACAAAATGGCATTTTGCCTATTTCATGGCTCATGTGCCATTTCTTTTTGCACATAAGCCATGGGCTTACAAAATATTGGCTTTATGCCCGTTTTACATACATTGATGTATAAAAAATTACATAATAATTATTTATTAAATGATTTTGTCGTTGCCATAGGGAGGCTGGCCGTGGGCTTGACTTGGGCTTGGGCCCGCTTGACCTGGGCTTCGGCCCACCTAGCTTGGGGGTTGACCTTGACTTTAACTCGGTCAACCGGGGTGTAAATTTTTACCCCAACAATATACTGGTAGGTTTCCAGTATTATCTCAGGGTGTATTGGGCTTCACTCCGACACGACTTGTACCGCTATTAGGGGCCTGACGTTTACCGCCCCCCTAGGCCCGCCATGCGATGTATCAGACGAACAGACCGGACTGTATGGAGATTGTCACATACAGGCTCAGTAGGAGTTCGGATGGGTTTACCTCATCGGCCTTCTTATCGACATCTACCTGGGGACCGTTACGTACAGCTAGTACCGCTTGCAGTCTGTGGTTAAACCCACTGCCAGCGTAGTGTCGAGTCTTTAGAGTCCCACACAGGGAGTTTCCCTGCACTGAGCGAAACGTGTAGAGGCCGTATGGTTTTACGGCAGGGCTGCGATCACTTACGTACACTTGTGTGCGTGCGGTGTTCGGGCAGGCAGTACTAGTGGGCTTTGGTTTAAGCCGGATCCTAGTATTGCACGGATGGATTTGTTTTGTCTTCTGTGCATCCGCATTCTACGGAATACGGATGCAGGTGTGTATGCACAGTTTTCCGGAGCGGTGAAGGAGGAGGTGCCTCATTAGGGTTTTGGAAGTTGGTTCGGCCAAAACCGTTATATGGCAGGCTCATTAGGGTTTTGACAGTTGATTCGGTCAAAACCATTTTGAGGCGGACTCATTAGGATTTTGACAGTTCGTTTGGTCAAAACCATTATGAGCCGCGGATATCATTTACTAATCCTTTTAGTGATAATTTTATGATGGCTAATTGCATTGACCATTTGACCCCGTTGACCTCTCTTGACTTTGTTGACCGGTTGACCGTGTTGACCATTGACTTTCAAGAGGGATCTACACTCTTCTTTTCATTTTCTTTTTCTTTTGGATTATGATAATGGTCATTTCAATGTAGCCATCAAACTTTATCTTGATGGGATTAGTAATGATGTTGTTTTTACATTATTGCAACCATGGTTACTTTTCTTTGTATCATAATTTCTTTCTCATTCTCTCTCTTGGTTAAGTAAGTGAGAAGAAAAGAAATGAACCATGGTTGTTGCTCCTCCTTCTTCTTCCTCCTCTTGATTCATCTTTTGATCTCATGTGTTGAGAGATAAAGATCCCACAAAGACAAAACCATCCATTGATCATTTCTACATAACCTAGGGCTTCTAGATTAACAATCTCTTTGCCCTAGTTACCTCGGCTCGAGGTGGAGCTCGGTGCACATCTCTCGGGTGGATCGTCTTCGACTCAAGGAGGCCGCGGAGGTGACCAAAGTTCGGATCAACCCTCGGAGCAAGCAAGGAGAAGAAAAACAAGAAGAGAAAGAGTTCAAGTTGAGTGACCAAAGTCCGGATCAACCCTCGGAGCAAGAAAGGAGAAGAACAACAAGAAGAGAAGTAGTTCAAGTTGAGGTATAACCCCTAACCGAGTAGATAAATCTCTAGTTAGGATGCTAGTGTATTGTTTAGCAAAGATCTGGCTTTTACGGTCCATGTTGCCAAGTCCAGAAAATTTTTTGTTTTACCGTTTCCGCAAACCCGAAAGTACCGGGAGAGGTAACGTGGACCTAACAGTGGTATCAGAGCCTAACTAAACACACCCTAACATGTTAGCAAAGTATTTAGAATATCGACCGGACGAAAAACCGCAAAATCACCCCGAAAAATTCAGTTTCTGTCGATTTTCAGATCTGTTCCAAAAGTGATAAATCATGCACTAAAAATCGGCTCAGGCTTTTTAGAGAACACTGGAGAAAAACGATCCCCTAACTCGTCTAAAGCGCCTCGGTTCCGCGGCACAAGCTTGCTTGTGCCGCGGAACCGAGGCGCTTTAGACGAGTTAGGGGATCGTTTGAACCTCGGCCGAGTTGGCTCTGTTGGGGAAATTTTTTCCTGCAGTTTTCTTAGATGGGTATTTTGGGATTTTTGGTATATGACTTTTCTGCCCAGATTTTCCAGAGAGCAAAATTTGTTTTTGGGGCTCAAAATTCGTATTTTTGGTCGATGTTCTGTAGACTTTGTCTAATGGTTATATCTGTAATGTTATATGTGTATTGAACGTCTACTAATCGCTATACGTCGATTAGTGGGGGTTATACATATCTGTGATCTGTGTTGATGATGGTTTGTGTATATGAACTCGTTGGATTGTCGCGGATGAATAGCCGGGATGGATGTGAGATGAGAGTTTCTTTTTCTTTCATTCATGTAATAAATTTGTAAATTGATGTAATATTATTTGTATGGCCGCACAACCGGGTCGGGGTTGTAGCCGTCATTGTATAATTCTTTTTACTGTTTTTGCTCCTAGGATAGACCCATGGAGGGGGTGCACAAACTACCGGGTATCTCGAAGTGCCGAGTGGCCTACTCACGGCGTTGAGGGAGGTTGCTTCGCTTCGGGTACTTGGCGGGTAGTTTGCCGCACCCATAGGGGTCTTGGGTAGGGTTTTGGCTATTCATCGCGACCGTGTAATCCGCTTTTCGTTGCAGGCTCGAACGAATCGCGGGGTCCTAGTATATCCAAAGTGTTCATCTGTGATTGGATTGGCTATCATTGCTGTATATAAATATATAATAACTATTTAGGCGTTGCTTATGTTTTACAGCCGCGCTAGCCCAACCCCGCTCTGTCGTTAGTTAAGTAACCTAACGGGTGATGATGGGGCCTCGTGGCGAATGCGAATGGCATAAGCGTACGTTATATTTTGGTTGTTTTCTGTAATGGTAGGATTTAAATGATGGGACGCATTAAAAGAACTAATGCAAGAAAATAAACCTAAAAGACGTTGTTGGAACAAGTTTTTTTTCAAAAAGCTGTTATTACAAGGACGTTCACTTTTGTTTTGCATCGAGGTATTCGGTTATGAATGCCCAGCACCTCAGTCGACGAGGCAAGGGCCGAGATCCCTTCATCGGGAGTGACCCCTTGGACAAAAGTTTGCGTCAGGGTAATAAATTCACTATAGTCTATTATTTTTGCTTTGCATCGAGGTATTCAGTTTGGAATATCCTGCACCTTATTCGACGAGGAAAGAGCCGAGATCCCTTCATAGGGAGTGACCTCTTTAGCAAAAGTTTTCGCCACTATATTTTCAAAAAGATTACCATGTTCCTTCAACTACATCAAGTTCATTACGTTAACGGGTTTTTCGCCAAAAACACAGCCGTAGCCCTCCGTCGATTCAGATAATTAATACTTAGTATTCGTGCTGCGTTTGTTGATTATTCGTCAAGACACAGTGAACGGTAGCTGAGTAATAATTCTCTGTTGCACTGATAGATGCGATTGGTTAGGACGGTCGCATGATTTTGTTGATTATTCATCAAGGATCATGCGGGCGGGTCTAATGCAATCCTGGATAATGACGGGTTGAACTTGACTAGGACCTTTTGATTTGTAGATTATTCGTCAAGGTCACTTGGGTCCTAGGGGCAAAAACCACATCGGGAGTTTCAAAAGTACTGAAACTTGCAGATTTAGCATACCTTCTGGAGTGTGGTGACTACAGTGGATTCAATCTAGGTTATCACACAATGACAGTTGGATCCCGATCCCACTGATGTGTTGGATTACTCTCGGGAGATTATTTCACTTAACGATCAATGCTATAAACCTAGTAGGTGTCTAGAAAGGTGTTAGCGGGGCTACGCCCCCAGGGAAAAGAGGTTCTTAAATTAAGGAACTTCACGAAAGCGTTGGAAAACCTCTCTCGAAGTACCGACACTAGCCTGGCTGAAAGGTTAAGCAAGTATTGTGACCTGAATTAGAATCCCGACTAGTTCTTCTTTTAAAAGGTTTTAGGAAGAATTTGAGGAAACAGTGGGAGACATCCTGGTTAGATAAACTAATAACCAATCTAATCTTGCAAGAGCGCACGCTGAGTGTTTCTTTTCTCTCTCTCCAGGTAGCAACCTTTTCACGCCCTAATCAAGATAATAAAATGTATCGCTTGACCGATCCGAATTCTTATTCGGGACTGGGGAAAGTTGGTTCAGCTCTAACTTGTGACAACAGTCATGAGTATGAGAATGGGAAAGGGGATTGTATGGATTTCCAGGGCGAAAGCCAAGGGAAAGAAGAAGAAAACCCTTGCTAAACCAAGGGGCGGTGTTAGTAAGGTGGATACGAAGAGAAATGCAAAAGCAACAAAGGAAGCGGGAAAACTTGTGTGAAAGGAAGAATGCTTTTACTGTCACAAGAGTGGACACTGGAAGAAAGATTGCAGGGCTTGGAAGTCCAGAACACAGGATCTGAAGCGTGTTGTGGCTTCAGCTTCAGGTGTGTATGTTATTGAAAACTGTCTATCAATAAACTCTACTTCCTGGGTATTGGATACCGGATCAGGATCTCATATCTGTAATTCTTTGCAGGCGTTGAGAAACCATAGGGTTTTGAAGGCAGGTGATATGACCCTAAGAGTTGCGAACGGAGCTGGCATGGATGCTGAGTCCGTGGGGGACTATCACCTGGGGTTGTCAAATGGACACGTTTTGGTTTTGCGTAAATGTTATTTTGTACCCAATGCAACTTGTAATATCATTTCTGTATCTTTAGTTTCTAAAGAAGGTTATGAATTTGCGTTTGTAAGTACTGTTGTAAACATTCACCTTAATCAAGTTCTGATTGGGTCAGGTACATTAAACAATGGAATATACGTATTAAACCAACCACAGATTTTCAATGTCCAGAATACACACAAAAGAAAGTCTCCGGAAACAAATCAGGCTTTCTTATGGCATTGTAGACCGGGTCACATCAATGAGAGAAGGTTGACGAAGTTACATACAGAAGGATATTTGGATCCGTTCGAATATCAATCATATGCAACTTGTCAATCCTGTCTCAAAGGAAAGATGACAAAGACTTCGTTCACTGGACACGGAGTAAGAGCGAGCGAGCTCTTGGGACTCGTACACAGCGACGTGTGCATTCCAATGTCTACACATGCGCGAAGCGGTTATTCTTACTTCATTACTTTTACGCATGAATTTTCAAGGTACAGTTTTGTCTTCTTAATGAAACATAAATCCGAAACCTTTGGAAAATTCCAGGAATATAAGAATGAAGTGGAAAAACAAACAGGCAAAAGTATCAAGACACTAAGATCTGATCGAGGTGGTGAATACTTAAGTGCCGAGTTTCTGGATTACTTAAAAGAGAATAGAATTCTCTCTCAGCTTACTCCTCCATACACTCCGCAACATAACGGTGTATCGGAGAGACGGAACCGAACCCTATTGGATATGGTACGTTCCATGATGAGTAACGCTGAGTTACCGCGATCATTCTGGGGATATGCACTAGAATCAGCTGCATACCTTTTGAACCGAGTTCCAACTAAGACAGTGCCTACTACACCATATCAGATGTGGTGTGGGAAGAAACCCTATCTTAAGCACATTAAGACATGGGGATGTCCAGTTTTTGTCAAAAAGCAGCATGCAGACAAACTCGAGGCACGCTCAGTACAGTGCAAGTTTGTAGGATATCCAAAGAACTCCAAGGGATATTTCTTCTATTGCGAAGAGGAACAAAAGCTTTTTGTTTCTCGTCATGCCCACTTCTTGGAAACTGAGTTTTTGGAAAATCAGATAAGTTGGAGCATAATAGAACTGGAAGAAATTCCAGAACCACGAGCTATTACTGAAAGCTTAGTAGAACCAGAGGGTTCGAAAGATCAGGACATTCCTACGCCGCTCCGCAGGAGTAGTAGGCAGTCTCATCCGCTCGAGAAATACGGTTTTCTAATAGACGGGGATAGAGAGGATTGCATCATTGATAGTGATGAGCCGACTAGCTTCCAGCAGGACATTCAGAGCGTTGACTCGGTAAAATGGTTGGATGCAATGCGGACCGAAATGGAGTCCATATACACCAACAAAGTATGGACGTTGGACGTTGCTCCAGATGGGGTAAAACCCGTAGGATGCAAGTGGATCTTCAAAAGGAAGATTGGTGTAGATGGACAGGTTGAGACCTATAAAGCTAGACTTGTTGCAAAGGGTTTCCATCAAAGACCTGGCTTGGACTATGATGAAACCTTTTCTCCAGTGGCTATGCTGAAATCCATTCGGATCCTTCTTGCCATTGCTGCCTTCCACGATTATGAGATTTGGCAGATGGACGTAAAGACCGCTTTTCTGAATGGAAATTTAGAGGAGTGTGTCTATATAGACCAGCCAGAGGGTTTCATTCAGAGTGGGAGCAGCGGGAAGGTATGCAAGTTGCTTAAGTCCATCTATGGACTAAAGTAGGCATCACGGAGTTGGAACATCTGTTTTGATGAGACGGTCAAAGATTTTAGCTTTATCAAAAATCCAGATGAACCATGCATCTATAGTAGATTTGTAGAAAGAACTGTCGTATTCCTCGTTTTATACGTGGATGACATTCTCTTGATAGGAAATGACAGTCCTATGCTACAATCTGTCAAAGGGTTCTTGTCACATAGGTTCTCCATGAAAGACCTGGGTGATGCCTCTTACATTCTGGGGATCCGGATCTATCGTGATAGATCCAAGAGGATATTAGGACTTTCACAGTCCTGGTACATCGACACCATACTAAAATGATTCAGTATGGAAGATTCCAAGCGCGGTAATCTACCGGCTTGTCATGGGATCACCCTCTCCAAAGAGATATCTCCCAAGACTGATTTGGAAAGGGATCGCATGTCTATTATACCCTACGCTTCTGCGGTAGGCTCTATAATGTATGCGATGTTGTGTACCAGACCAGATGTAGCTTATGCACTGAGTGTGGTAAGCAGGTATCAGTCAAACCCTGGGGAGAAACACTAGATAGCGGTAAAGAACATTTTCAAGTACCTGAGAAGGACTAAGGAGATGTTCTTGGTGTATGGCGGAAAAGACCTCCATATCGAGGCCTTTGCTGACTCCAGCTTCCAGAGTGACAAGGATGATTCCAAGTCCATGTCGGGTTATGTATTTACCCTCAATGGAGGGGCGGTGTGTTGGAAGAGTTCCAAACAGGAAACCGTTGCTGACTCGACGATGGAAGCGGAGTATATCGCTGCATCTGATGCCGCAAAAGAAGCCGTCTGGATGAGGAAGTTCTTGATAGAACTTCAGGTGGTTCTGTCCATTGTTGATCCAGTACCTCTGTATTGCGACAACAACGGGGATATAGCTTTAGCGAAGGAACCCAGGTCCCATCAGAAGACCAGGCACATCTTGAGGCGGTATCACCTGATCAGGGAGATCGTGGGTCGCCAGGAGATCGCGGTTCGGAGTGTTGCTACGGAAGATAACACTGCTGATCCATTCACAAAGGCCTTACCCCAGACTTAGTTCGAGCGGCTGATCGAGATGATAGGTCTTCGATACGCCAGTACGTGGCCATAGTGCAAGTGGGAGATTGTTAGTGTATATGCCCTAGAGGCCATTACTGTATCATACTAGTTTGTATATTACTTGATGGAAGCTTGGGATATTCACCTTGTATAGACAATCTTGCTCAATATAGTAGTTTGCTACTTGGTTTGTTTCTGCTTTAATGTGTGCTTGTGTTTCTTTTAGCATATCGCCTTTACACTTTAGTGGAGCCCTTAGGATCTTTGCTTGATTACCAGCGTTGTGATGGCAGTCACACTCGTGGGGGCTGGGTAATCCACAAGCTCATCCTTATGGAGGTCCCTAGTCGTAGGTCTATCGAGACAGGGCATCGATACTCTGGAGTAGACTAGCGTATACGCTTCTCATCCCAGCTTGGGAGACGGTCTGTCCCACAGCCGTAAGTACGCCGTACTTGAGATAGTATGCGGGTGCTCGTTAGGTTACGAGTACACTGGACAGGATTCGTCGGGAACTGTTGGTTGGTACTATACCTATCGTCAGTTATCAGTTCCCAGGTGACATGAGTACAGCTTAGTCCGTTGACTTGACACTGTCACTTCGCCTCGAGTGTGTTCCCACTGTACTTTGATTACTACCCTACCACGGCTCAAAGGAGTCGTGCAAACAGGTAGTTTTTGGGTGCAGTCCCGAAGCACTTGGAGGCAGTGACGGTTAGACAAGATTCGTCTCTCCCGGTATTGGGGGTTGATATCGCGCTGTATCTAGGAGAGCCATTACACAAAGTCCCTGGCCAGGGCAAGCGAGATAGACTGGTAGGTTTCCAATGTTATCTCAGGTGTTCTGGGCTACACTCCGACACGACTTGTACCGCTAGTAGGGGACTGACGTTTACCGCCCCCCTAGGCCCGCCATGCGATGTTCCCATATGAACAGACAAGATTGTACGGAGATTGTCACATTCAGGCTCAGTAGGAGTTCAGATGGGTTTACCTCGTCAGTCTTCTTATCGGTATCTACCTGGGGACTGTTACGTACAGCTAGTGCCGCTTGCGGTCTGTGGTTAAACCCACTGCCAGCGTAGAGTCGAGTCTTTAGAGTCCCACACATAGGGTTATTCGCCTTTGGACAAAACAGAGTAGAGGTCGCATGGTTTTGCGACAGGGTTCGTTCACATCCGCGCACTTGTGCACGTTTGGCGTCCGGACAGACATTAATAGCGGGCTCTGGTTTGAGCTAGATCCTAGTATATGCTTTGGGGTTAGTTTTATCTCATAGTATTCATGTTTCTCGGAACACGAATGCGGGTGTGTATGCACAGTTGATTGAGGCGGAGGAAGAGGTTTTTCATTAGGGTTTTGGAACGGGTGCGTATGCACAGTTGACAGTCGTCTTTTTCCAAACCCTAATGAATTTGTGATATATCAATTAATAATGTTATTTAAATGAAATTGTGTCATGGTTGGGTTTGTTGACTTGTTGACCAAGGTTGACTAGTTGACCATGGTTGAAACTTTGACCATCATCATTTCTTTTCTAGATGCTCTTTGATCTTTGCAAAATCATTTAATCTGAAATGATAATAGTCTTATCAAACCAACCATCACCTTTTTCATTTTGGATTAATATTATTAATTTGATAATACACATATATTGTTATGGTTGTAAAACTATTCTCATTCTATCATAACCATTCTCTCTCCTCTCTTCATCTTCCTCCTCCTCTAGTTCAAGGAGAATCATTCTTATGAGTTGAGAAACCTCTTCTTGGAGATAAAACACCCTAAGCCACTCTCTACTCTTCCTAAGGTTGAAGGTCTAGCAAGCCGGAGACTTTAGTTTTCTCAAAGTTCGAGAAAGGAGCTCAAGGAAGAAACGCACAGGTGGATCCATTTTCGACAAGAGAAGGCAACGAGGAAAGCATCATCCGACCACCATCAAGAGTCAAAGAGAAGGAGTTCAAGTTGAGGTATAACCCCTAACCGAGTAGATAACTCTCTTGTTAGTTGCTAGTGTGTAGTTTAGCCAAGATCCGTTTTCGTAGTCCATGTTACCTAAACCCTAAAAATCGTTTTTCACCATTTCCGCAAGCCCGAAAGAACCGGGAGAGGTAACGTGGACTTACATCAACAACCATGTCACTATAATACTTAATTAATATTATTGTTAATCATATTTCTTATTCTCATTAGGGTTTAGCAAAAAGTCAATAGTCAACAGTCCACAGTCAACAGTCAATAGTCAACAATGAGAATCCTCTGCCTCTGTCTCTCTGTCAACTGTGCATACAAACCCGCATCCGCGTTCCGAGGAACACGAATACAAACGAGATAAAACCAATCCCAAAACGTACACTAGGATCTGTCTTAAACCAAAGCCCGCTAGTGTTAACTGTCCGGACACTAAACGTGCACAAGTGCACGGATGTGACCGAACCCTGTCGGAAAACCATGCGACCTGTCGCAAAACCATGCGACCTCTACTCTTTTGCCTAAAGGCGAATAGCTTTCTGTGTGGGACTCTAAAGACTTGACACTACACTGGCAGTGGGTTTAACCACAGACCGCAAGCGGCACTAGCTGTGCGTAACGGTCCCTAGGTAGATGCCGACAAGAAGACGGACGAGGTGAAACCCATATGAACTCCTACTGAGCCTGAATATGACAATCTCTGTACAATCCGGTCTGTTCGTCTGAGAACATCGCATGGCGGGCCTAGGGGGGCGGTAAACGTCAGTCCCCTACTAGCGGTACAAGTCGTGAAGGAGTGTAGCCCAGAACACCTGAGATAACACTGGAAACCTACCAGTCTATCTCGCTTGCCCTGGTCAGGGACTTTGTGTAATGGCTCTCCTAGACACAGCGCGATATCAACCCCCAATACCGGGAGAGACGAATCCTTTCTAACCGTCACTGCCTCCAAGTGCTTCGGGACTGCACCCAACTACTACCTGTTTGCACGACTCCTTTGAGCCGTGGTAAGGTAGTAATCAAAGTACAGTGGGTACACACTCGAGGCGAAGTGATAGTATCAAGTCAGCGGACTAAGCTGTACTCATGTCACCTGGGAACTGATAACTAACGATAGGTATAGTACCAACCAACAGTTCCCAACGAGTCCTGTCCAGTGTACTCGTAACCTAATGAGCACCCGCATACTATCTCAAGTACGACGTACTGACGGCTGTGGGACAGACCGTCTCCCACACTAGGATGAGAAGCGCATACGCTAGTCTACTCCGGAGTATCGATGCCCTGTCTCGATAGTCCTACGACTAGGGACCTGCATAAGGATGTGCTTGTGGATTACCCAGCCCCCACTAGTGTGACTGCCATCACAACGCTGGTAATCATGCAAAGATCCTAAGGGCTCCACTTATGTGTATAGGTGATATACTAAAATAAACACATATACACATTAAAGCAGAAACAAACCAAGTAGCATACTACTATATTGAGCAAGATTGTGTATACAACTGTGAATATCCCAAGCTTCCATTAAGTAATATACAAGCTAGTTTGATACAGTAATGGCCTCTAGGGCATATACACTAACAGCTAGAGCCATGATTACATCCCTCGGGTGGATCATCTTCGACGGAGGAAGACCGGCGGCCAAGCTTGTTCAAGCACGCCTCAAGGAGCTAAGGAAGTTGATGGAAGACCGAAGGACTTAGTTCATTCAGTATAACATTTCTAAACCTAGTAGTTTAGCTCTTTATATATGTTGGTATAGGTTTATGGTTCGATCTCGAGCGGGTTTTGTTTGCGCCAAAATTTTTAAATGCCAGTTTTGTTCCGCATAGGTCACGGTAGATGGCCAGGGCGCAGGAGAAATCCCAACAATGGTATCAGGGCCACCCATAAACCAATACTAGCTATTTTACACAAAGTTAGAATATCGTTCGACCAATTTTTCCGAATCAAAATTCCGTTTTTCCATGCTTGCTGTCGATTTTGAAAAGTGTTCAAAAAATCGTTCAGTGTATCTTAAAAATCCGTGCAGGCAATTCTAGGGCACCTCAAGAAATTTGGTCACGTGAACCCACTAAATGGCTATGGAACCGCCGCATTATACACTCTTTGGCAGTAGTTCTGCGGCGGATTTGTGGCCTCTTTGCGCTAAATTTCTTCAGGCACTCTCTGACATGGAATTTTGATTTTTGGGATATTTAGTTTTGGCCCAGATTTGTTTAATGTGCTGGTTTGCATTTGGGGACAATTTGGAAAAGTTTAGTCGATCGAAATTTTAACTGTGTGTTTATCAGTACAGGTGATGATATCCGCGACCGTGAATATTATTGATCGGTACAACCCGACTAGTTGCTATATGTTCAACTAGACGGGTTTGCGAACATAATAATCATGTTGATGTTCTGTGTTGTGCTGATATTGTGGTTAGATTGTCGTGGTGGATAGCTTGTACTGCAATGGTAGTAGTACAGTTCAGATTCATTTGTATATTCAGTATTGTGGGGTGAGCGTCTGACATGTGGACTTCCGTCTCTGCCAGATTGTATATTCTTTTATTGGGACACGACCGGGTTGAAGTTGATGCCGCCATTGTATATATTTCTCTTTTCTGTACTAGGATTACCCCACGGTGGAGTGCACGAATAGCCGAGTTCTAGAGGGCAACAGGTCCACATCTCAAGGCGTTGAGACGGAGGGGACCTTACTCTAGAATTGGCAGGCTATTCGTCGCACTCATACGGGGTATAGGATGACCCACGGAGGGGTGCACAAGTTACCGGATTTCGTGAAGTGCTGGATCACCCATTCACTTTGTTGATTGGGGTTGCCTAACTTCTGTGATTGGTGGGTAACTTGTCACACTCATAGGGGTCTAGGGTTTCATTGTACAGGCTATCCACACGAACGGAGAACGTCGGGTTTCATTTGCGGCTCAAAAGAAACCTGGGGCTCCAAGTTAATCCACCACTCTGTGTTGCTGGCTGAGATTCTGTGATGTTTCTTATATAATGTCTGGGACGAATGTTATAATATTTATATATACTAGTAGATGTTGTATATGTTTTGCAACCGCGCCAGTCCATCCCCCGCTCTGTCGTTAGTTAAGTAACCTAACGGTTGATGACGGGGCCCAGTAGCGAATGCGGATGGCATATACGTACATTTTATTTTCGTTCCTTTTCTATGGTGTGATATGGATTAATTGATAGGACTGTGTTGATTCTGATCAATGCAAGGAAAGATAAACCCAATTGATGTTGTTGGAACCAAATTTTCAAAAACTGTTATTACAAGACGTTTCCTTTTGCTTTGCACGGTGGTATTTGGTTTAGAATATCCCGCACCTCATTCGACGAGGCAAGAGCCGAGATCCCTTCATCGGGAGTGACCTCTTGAGCAAAAGTTTGCTTCATCATAATAACTTGACTATAGTCGATTCTTTTGTTTTGCATCGTGGTATTGAGTTTGGAATATCCTGCACCTCATTCGATGAGGAAAGAGTCGAGATCTCTTCACCGGGAGTGACCTCTTTAGCAAAAGTTTGCGCTTCTATATATTTGTAAAACCAATCGGTTCCTTCAACGATATCAAGTTCGTTACGTAAAAGGTTTTTTACTAAAAACCAGCCGTAGCCCTCCATCATTTCATATTAGTATTGCTTAGTATTTGTTCTACTTATGTCGTGCTTAGCCGAGGCATACTGTTCGGTAGCTATGTAGTACTTTTCAGTTGCATGGATATGCGATTGGTTAAAACAATCGTACGGTCATTTTGGCTCAGTCAAGGACTCGTGCGGGTGGGTCTAATGCAATCAAGATAATGACGGGTTGAACTTGACTAGGATCCTTTGAAATATTGGCTCAGTCAAGGTCACTTGGGTCCTAGGGGTAAAAACCACATCGGGAGTTTCAAATATACAGGAAACTTGCCATGCATGCGCATACCTTCTGGAGTGTGGTGACTTGAGTGTCTTCCATCAAGTTATCATACGATGATAGTTGGATCCCGATTCCACTGATTAGTAGGTGTTACTCTTCGGGTGATTTTAGATGATCCCGACTAATTCTCCTTTTAAGGGTTTGAAGGAGAATTCGAGGAAACAGTGGGAGACATCCTGATTAGATAAATTGATTAACCAATCTAATCTAGGTTAGAGTGTACGCTGAGTGTTTCTTTTCTCTCTCTCTTTGGCAGCGACCATGACCCGACCTAAACTAAAACTCATGAACCAAGATAACCGAACCTTCTTAAAACACTTTGGTATTTGGATTGTCAGAGTTGCATAGCCCATTGTCGCTCCTACTTTTCCTCTGCATTTCTCCTAAACATTCCATATCACTACGAAGATCCATATTTATTCGATACGCAATCGTATAGTTACATACGAACTCGAAGGAACTTGTTCCAGTTCGAGGATGGTTTCCAGTTCAGGAGAAATTGAATAGGATTATTTAGTTGTCTTTTCTCTTTACCTTCTCTTGTTAGTAATATGTATGTCCTAGAGGCCATTATTGATGATATAGTGGATGCTTGGACATATATATAGAGGACTTTCTTGCTCGACATGATAGTATGCTATCAGGTTACCTTTATCTTAACATGTAGACTAGTATTTATACTTTCTGTCTCTTACATGTTGATAAAGACCTTAAGATATGTACTTGACTACCAGGACTATGATGAGATCATAGTAGTGGGGCCAGGGTGGTCCACAAGTACATCCATTAATCAGTTCTTAGTTGTGGGAATATCGAGACCAGGGCATCGATATTCCAGAGTAGACTAGCGTATACGCTTCTTGACCCATATGATGGGCGATGGATGATCCCACATCCATTGGTGTTTGACATCAAAGATGGTATACGGGTGCTCAGTGGAGACTGGGTACACTGAACACGACTCGCCGAGGACTCCTATGTGGTAGTATACCTATCGTCAGATAGCAGTCCTCTGGTGACACTGGTACAGGTTAGTCTGTAGACCCGAGATCGTCATAGAGTCTTGTGTGGCTCCCACTGTGCTTTGATTTACTCCCTACCACGACTTAAAGGAGTCGTGCAAACAGGTGGATTTTGTTGGAGATAGTGCCTTCAGAGTCAATTATTGGATCACAGGCACGTGATTGCAATGATTGAGGGGAAGACCTGTCCTAGTAGGACAGTCTTACTCGAGATGATAGTATGCTATCTGGTTTATCTTTATTATCGTGTACTGCTTTAGGTGACCTTTCGAGTCGCTATTACACGTTGATAAAGCCCCTTGGATTCTTGCTTGACCACCAGCAGTATGAGGGCGATCATATAAGTGGGAGCTGGGGGTCTACAAGCACATCCTTAAAAGGTCCCTAGTCGTGGGAGATTCGAGACAGGGCATCGTTTCTCCAGAGTAGACTAGTGTATACAGTCGAGACCCCGACGAGGGGCGATGGCCGGTCTCACAAGCCACTGGTGTCAGTTGGTTCACCTAAGATGTATACAGGTGCTCATTGGGTTATGAGTACACCGGACAGGACTCGCCGGGAACCTGCTAGTTGGGATTATACCAGACGTCAGATAGCAGTTCCCTGGTGACATGTGTACAGGTTAGTTCATCGACCTGAGATCGTCATTTGTCTCGTGTGAGTTCCCACTGTACTTTGATTACTACCCTACCACGGCTCAAAGGAGTCGTGCAAACAGGTTTTAGTTGGGTACAGTCCCGAGCCACATGGAGGCAGTGAGCGGATCTTCAGGGGTTCGTCTCTCCCGGTTTTGGGGGTGAGGTCGTGCTGTGTCTAGGAGAGCCAGAACATGAAAAGTCCTTGGCCAAGGCAGGAGATTTTCTGGTAGATATTCCAGTAGTATCTCAGGGTGTTCTGGGCTACACTCCGACACGACTTGTACCGCTTTTGGGGGTCTGACTTTTACCAACCCCCTAGGCCCGCCATGCGATGCTCATAGACGAACAGACCGGACTGTACGGATATTGTCACTGACAGGCTCAGTAGGGTGTCAGGATGAGTTCGCTCATCGACGTCCCTTTTGGTCAATAGCTGGTGGCCCGTCACGTATGGCTAATACCTCTGACGTGCTAGTGGTTAAATCCACAGCCATAGTATTGACGAGTCTTTAGAGTCCACCACACAGACAGTTACTCAAGTTTCGGGAGAAACGCTGTAGAGGCCGTATGGAGATATGGCAGGGTTCGATCAGATATGTGCGGTATTGCACGGATCGTGATCGGACGGTTTTTTCTAGCCGGTTTTGGCTTAAGCCGGTTTCTAGTTTTAGATAGTGTAGTTTTGTCTTTTTGCATTTGTGTTCAGTGGGAATACAAATGCGGGCATGTATTTGCAGTAGCGGGGTTTTCCTGTAATTTATTACAGGATCGGTTTTCTGGGGTTGCCAGTTTGCATTCCGTTCCGGCCGGTTTTCTCTTTTTCCTTCACGGCCGGACTTTTCGTTGGAGAGTGTTAATTGCAAGTTTGCAATTAACATTTTGTGAGGGGTTTCTTTGCATGAGTGTGGCTTCATAATCATGAGATCCTTTTTTGGTCCCTTTCTTGCATTAATGAGGAAGTTATTGATTTGGCTTTGGATTAGAAATGTGGTGACTATTCTTTTGATCATTATCTTCACACACATTTCTTATTAGTTTTTTCTTTTTCCCACTTGGAAATTTGTAGTGGGCCGGCCACTTTCCAGCAAAAGGAAAAGATTGGTTTTGAGGGAAAGGTTTAATTGATGGACCCCCCCATCTGTGAGTGTGCTGGAGGATTTATAATGAGGTGATGGATTAATTTTCCTAAGGTGGCAATGAGCTTGAGCTTAATTAGTGTGCTGGGGCTGATTTGTTGTGATTGAGAGAGAACCCCAGCTTATTTTTCCATAGCAAGAAAGATATAGCTTGCTCCATTCTTTTTCCAGCAAGCATTTTGGAAAATTCTTGTGCACAAACTCCAAACATCATGGCAACTTCAAGAAACCCCAAAGAGATAACCTTCTACACTATTTCTATAGCAAGCCTTGGACGCGTCGGCTAGCCAACTTCGCGCCCGAGTTGCCTCGGTCAAGAGGCGGGAGCCCGTAAAAGATTCCGGCTACGTGGTGCCCTTTCCGACGAGCGAGGAGGTGACGGAGATTCCGCGGGAGATCGGAGTGGAGACGAAGACCGAAGGACACGGATCGCTTGGTATAGCATCTCTACTTTTTTCTATTTTGCTAGTTGCTAGGTTAATGGCCCGATCCGGGTAAAAAGTCCGCGGTGGTGCCGTTTTGCAAAGTTCGCAAAGTTTTTGTTTTCCGCGTTTCCGGCGTCGGATCGACGGCCGGGGCGCCCCCGCGGGATTACATTGGTATCAGAGCCACGCCGTTAACCTACCTAGCTTGCTCTAGTATGTTTAGTACTCGATCGAACGAAAATCCCCAAAAACCGTATTTTCACATGCTTCAGGTTTCTGTCGATTTTATTTTGTCTCAGAAAATTTTTCAGTACATTGCAGAAACATGAGAATGAAATTCGAAGGACTCTGGAAAAATTTGGTTTTGCGATGCTTCAGGATGACCGCGGAAACGCGGCCAAACCCCTGGTTTGGCCGCGGTTCCGCGGTGGAAAGAAGTCCTTGCTGTGAGTAATTTTTCCAGTGGGCTTTTGACTTGGAAATAGGGGTTTTGGGATATTTTTTTTGGGCCCAGATTTTCTGTAAGTGCTACAGTAATGCTTTGGGGCCCGCTTGGTAAATTTGTTCGATCGGATATTTTAAACATGCCAGTTCACAGTTTTTACATTATATCTGCGACCGTGAATGTCACTTGATCGGTAAATCCTGTCTAACTGCTATAGCCCGGTTAGACGGATTTGCGAACGTGACCTTCACGTTGATGTTCTGTGTTTATGCTGTGATGTTGCGGATTGGTCGTGGGGATAGCCTGGATGCAATGTTAGTACAGTTTTGTTTTATTATGTACATTTGATATTGCAGGGCGAGCGTCTGACATGTGGACTGCCGTCACTGCCTGTTTGTATTATTATTTTGGGGCACGACCAGGTTGCGGTCGATGTACCCGTTGTATGTATATTTTACTTTCTGTACTAGGATTACCCCATGGAGGGGTGCACGGATAGCCGGATTCTAGAAGGCAACAAGCCCGCAACTCATGGCATTGAGACGGAGGGGGCTTCACTCTAGAATTGGCGGGCTATTCGCCGCACTCGTAGGGGTATAGGGTTGACCCAGGAGGGGTGCCCAAGTTACCAGATTCCGTGAAGTGCTGGGTGGTCCATTCACGGTGCTGAAGGGGGCTGCCTCGCTTCAGGTTTTGGCGGGTAACTTGCCGCGCCCGTAGGGGTCTAGGTTTTCATTGCACAGGGTATCCACACGACCAGGGGAACGTCAGGTTTCAGCAGCGGCTCTGTGAAACCCGGGGATCCCAGATATTTGTATTGATCTGTGTTGCTATACATTTCTGTGTTGCTGCATTTTATCACGCCTTGAGCGAAAATTATATATCATATATATACTAGTAGATGTTGTATATGTTTTTCATCCGCGCTAGTCCATTCCCCGCTCTGTCGTTAGTTAGCTAACCTAACGGGTGATGACGGGACCCAGTGGCGAATGCGGATGGCATATACGTACGTCAGTATATTTTCGTTCTTTGTGGTGTGATCAATTGATGGGACTGCGTTGATTCGGATCAATGCAAGATAAACAAACCTATTCTGATGTTGTTGGAACAATTTTTCAAAAGCTGTTATTGCAAGGACGTTCACTTTTGTTTTGCACAGTGGTATTCAGTTGGAATATCCTGCTCCTCAGTCGACGAGGCAAGGGCCGAGATCCCTTCACCGGGAGTGACCCCTTGGACAAAAGTTTGCGTCAGGGCAATAACTTCACTATAGCCGATTACTTTTGCTTTGCATCGTGGTATTCAGTTGGAATATCCTGCACCTCATTCTACGGGGAAAGAGCCGAGATCCCTTCACCGGGAGTGACCTCTTTAGCAAAGGTTTTCGTGACTATATTTTTAAAAGCTATCAGTTCCTTCAACGATATCAAGTTCATTACGTTAAAGGTTTTCGCCAGAAACCATTCGTAGCCCTCCATCATTTCAGTTAAATATTCGGTAGTATTCAAGCTATGTATTTTGACCTCACGCCAATGCATAGTGATTGGTAGCTGCCGGATATTTATCTGTTGCATAGATAGATGCGTTGGTTTGGGACAGTCGTACTACTATTTTGGCCTACGTCAAGGGTATGTACGGGTGGGTTCAGATTAACCTGGATAATGATGGGTAGAACTTGACATGTGACTTATGATATTTTGACCTCACGCCAAGGTCATAAGAGCATGGGGCAAAAATCCACATCGGGAGTTTCAAAAGTACTGAAACTTGCCAGATATGCGCATACCTTCTGGAGTATGATAGCGTGAGCGGATTCCGTCACGTTATCATGCGATGATAGTTGGATCCTGATTCCCACTGATGATTTGGTTTACTCCTCGGGTGATCCCGGCTAATTCTTCTTTCAGGTTTGGAGAAGAATTTGAGTTACAGTGGGAGGTTTCCAGATTAGATAAAGTGATGACCATTCTGATCTAGGTTAGAGTGCACGCTGAGTGTTTCTTTTCTCTCTCTCTTTGGCAGCGACCATTGACCCGACCCTAGACTATGACTCAGTGACCAAGTTGACCGAACCTTCTAAAACACGGGCTTTTGGATTGTCAGAGTTGCAAACCTCATTGCCACTCCTACTTTTACCCTTTTCTCCAGGACACCCCGTATTATTACGAACGTCCACTTCCATTGGACAAAACCATCGTATGGTTATATACGAACTCGAAGGAATTCGAGGATGGTTTCTGGTTCTGGAGAAAGCGAATAGGACTATTCAGTTGTCTTTTCTTTTTACCTTATCGCAGGTTGCGAGTACTCCTTGGTTTAGGAGTAGTACACCTACTACGCAAATTGGATAGTCTTCTTCCAAACCTTAGGCTGGTGCTGAACGGTAGGGAATGAAGAAAACCAATTAGCCTAAACGGTGTACAGAAGGTATTAAGTTCAGACAAAGTAAGGGATTAGTAAGAGGGCAAAGTAAATTGCGACTGCTATTCACGACCAAACCATGTACTTCTTTGTCAATCCTAAATCACCTATGAATTAAGTTCATTCGGTTGTCTTTTATCCTCACCTTCTCTCGCATTGCGAGTGCTCCTAGGATTAGGACAGTACACCCATTATGCTTATTGGATAGTCTTCTTCCAAACCATAGGCTGGTGCCGAACGGTAGGGAAGGAAGAAAACCATTTGGCCTAAAGGGGTGTACAGAAGGTAATGACTAAAGACATGTAAAGGGATTTGGAGAAGTGGCAAAGAATTATACGGTTATAGTTGTGAATCGGATAATGGAAGAGGCATTACTAGGAATACCAGGATACCCCATCGAAACATTTCAATGTTTCAGTTTCACTGTGTACAGTTAATAGAAAACCGATTTCCCAATTAGACACTTGCTCCAGGGTATGTATTTACCAGGTATGATTCTCACATCTGTATGGTTTTACAGATGATGAGTGGGAGTAAGTTATTGGAAATTAGGTGACCATCCTCATTATATCGGGATTCGTTGGAATTGATGATATTTGAGGAAGCCACCTGGGTTGTTTGCCGGTTGGCAAATATATGGTTTTGAATATCCGCTGTTATGCACCAATTTCAAATTGATATATCTGTACGTCTATTTTTATAGAGTGAGACATACCTTTTGAAATTATGTCTATGACATTTACCTATATCAGTGGATGGTTAGGTAAGGAGCATTGAACAGCGGTGTAATTCTTCTTAACCATAAGTACAGTTTTCAACCTACGACACACAGTGAATGAGTCACTAGACTCAGGGGACTTATACAGAGTATTGTATATTGTCCAGTGTCCATTAGGACAGAGGGGTTGGTCCTCGTACTATATTCTGTTTACTTTTAACTTCTCTAGTTCTTAGACATGTGTTTCAAAGAAACACAGGGTCTAAGTTTTGAGGAGTTATAGGTATAAGAGTAAAGTAGAGAACCAGGTGTTGCAAGTATCGGGATTCTTCAAGGTGATCGAAGATGTAGATACTTGTGAATGGTATTCAGTTGATAGTAATGATTAAGAGAACTTGCTTCCCTTTCAGGTTACTCATAATTGGAAGTACTCCTAAGTTGAGTAACGCTGATCGGCCTCTCTCCATTTACTTGACATGCACTGGAGACAGCTACATGATTTGAATCTGGTTCAATTAAATCAGTGCCTCTGTTTCTTGGATATATAACGGTTCATATCTTGACATTGTTAAGATACGGGGAGTTGTCCGGCTTATGCTTAAAATCAGACTCTGGACAACTCAAGGCGAGTTTCAGTAATGGCTGTTTGTGGGTTGACCCGGGCTATGACGAGGGTTGATTTTCTACCATCTGGAAGATCAATAGTGATATTGTTCTTGACTCGCCACAGTTTTATCAAAAATGGATTTTTTTCAAAAAACAGTAGTGGGAGTATGGTAGAACTGGAAGTGATTCCAGAACCGCAAACGATTACTGAAGATTTGATAAGAACCTAAAGATTCAATCTGGTTTGACATTCCATTGGCCACTCCGCAGATACGGTGGGTAACCTCAGGCACTCGAGAGGTACTTCGGTATGCTCAAGGATGGTGGCAGGGAGGTTCTTGTTTACCCAGACTTGCCATTGCTGTTGTTCCAGACTGTGAGACCCGGCAGGAGGATGAGTATAGTGTCGTTCTAAACTGGCTTTAGAAGTGCACGTCTATATGACTCTGCCAGAGGGTTGTCGTAGTCAGTGGGAGCAGCGGAAGCATTGGTGGACATCAGGCTTATGTCTATTTATAGACTAGAGCAGATATAGCGGAGATAAATCATCTATTTCTGATGTGACAGTCATAGGTTTGACTTCATCAGAATAGGGGATGGATCTGTTAAGAAGGTAGTAGGGTGTGATGTCCTGGTTTTTGATGACATACACAGAGTAGGAAGTAATATTCCTATACTACGATCGGTTATACTTTGGTCGTCACAATCGGAAGCAGTTTTAGAACATAAGTTGATGTTCTAGGGAATTGATAACGGCAGCCTCCTTTAGGAGACGGTTATCATTCCAGGCTTCCAAGGTGACCTGGATGGCGGAGTGGCTGTCAGAGTTATAGTTTTCCCTCTGACGAGGGGCAGTATTTTGGACAGGTGGTCCAGGTGGATACTGAAGGAAGGCATGGCGCAGGATACTGATTAAGTTCAGTTATACAGTCTAAGAAGTTTGGATTTGGAGTTCACTTATGAGCTAGGTCCCATCAGACATCCAGACATTCTAAGACAGGTATTGCTCATTTCGGGAGATGGCTTTCTCCGCGAACTTGAGATACAGAGAGACATAGAAAGAAACATCAAAGCGGATCCACTCACTGAGACTATTCCTCGAACGCATTAGTCTCGCAAACGAGCTTTGTGAGACTGACTAGTAGAGGAGTTGGGTGTTCGGTATCACACGGGCTGTGAGTATGCGACATCGCAATAATTAGCCTCGAGTGCAAGTGGGAGATTGTTGGAGATAGTTCCCTCAGAGTCAATTATTGGATCACAGGCACGTGATTGCAATGATTGAGGGGAGGACCTGTCCCAGTAGGACAGTCTTACTCGAGATGATAGTATGCTATCTGGTTTATCTTTATTATCGTGTACTGCTTTAGGTGACCTTTCGAGTCGCTATTACACGTTGATAAAGCCCCTTGGATTCTTGCTTGACTACCAGCAGTATGAGGGCGATCATATAAGTGGGAGCTGGGGGTCTACAAGCACATCCTTAAAGGGTCCCTAGTCGTGGGAGATTCGAGACAGGGCATCGTTTCTCCAGAGTAGACTAGTGTATACAGTCGAGACCCCGACGAGGGGCGGTGGCCGGTCTCACAAGCCACTGGTGTCAGTTGGTTCACCTAAGATGTATACAGGTGCTCATTGGGTTATGAGTACACCGGACAGGACTCGCCGGGAACCTGCTAGTTGGGATTATACCAGACGTCAGATAGCAGTTCCCTGGTGACATGTGTACAGGTTAGTTCATCGACCTGAGATCGCCATTTGTCTCGTGTGAGTTCCCACTGTACTTTGATTACTACCCTACCACGGCTCAAAGGAGTCGTGCAAACAGGTTTTAGTTGGGTACAGTCCCGAGCCACATGGAGGCAGTGAGCGGATCTTCAGGGGTTCGTCTCTCCCGGTTTTGGGGGTGAGGTTGTGCTGTGTCTAGGAGAGCCAGAACATGAAAAGTCCTTGGCCAAGGCAGGAGATTTGCTGGTAGGTATTCCAGTAGTATCTCAGGGTGTTCTGGGCTACACTCCGACACGACTTGTACCGCTTTTGGGGGTCTGAGTTTTACCAACCCCCTAGGCCCGCCATGCGATGCTCATAGACGAACGGACCGGACTGTACGGATATTGTCACTGACAGGCTCAGTAGGGTGTCAGGATGAGTTCGCTCATCGACGTCCCTTTTGGTCAATAGCTGGTGGCCCGTCACGTATGGCTAATACCTCTGACGTGCTAGTGGTTAAATCCACAGCCATAGTATTGACGAGTCTTTAGAGTCCACCACACAGACAGTTACTCAAGTTTCGGGCGAAACGCTGTAGAGGCCGTATGGAGATATGGCAGGGTTCGATCAGATATGTGCGGTATTGCACGGATCGTGATCAGACGGTTTTTTCTAGCCGGTTTTGGCTTAAGCCGGTTTCTAGTTTTAGATAGTGTAGTTTTGTCTCTTTGCATTTCTGTTCAGTGGGAATACAAATGCGGGCATGTATTTGCAGTAGCGGGGTTTTCCTGTAATTTATTACAGGATCGGTTTTCTGGGGTTGCCAGTTTGCATTCCGTTCCGGCCGGTTTTCTCTTTTTCCTTCACGAGGGTGTTAATTGCAAGTTTGCAATTAACATTATGTGAGGGGTTTCTTTGCATGAGTGTGGCTTCATAATCATGAGATCCTTTTTTGGTCCCTTTCTTGCATTAATGAGGAAGTTATTGATTTGGCTTTGGATTAGAAATGTGGTGACTATTCTTTTGATCATTATCTTCACACACATTTCTTATTAGTTTTTTCTTTTTCCCACTTGGAAATTTGTAGTGGGCCGGCCACTTTCCAGCAAAAGGAAAAGATTGGTTTTGAGGGAAAGGTTTAATTGATGGACCCTCCCCCCCCATCTGTGAGTGTGCTGGAGGATTTATAATGAGGTGATGGATTAATTTTCCTAAGGTGGCAATGAGCTTAATTAGTGTGCTGGGGCTGATTTGTTGTGATTGAGTGAGAACCCCAGCTTATTTTTCCACAGCAAGAAAGATATAGCTTGCTCCGTTCTTTTTCCAGCAAGCATTTTGGAAAATTCTTGTGCACAAACTCCAAACATCATGGCAACTTCAAGAAACCCCAAAGAGATAACCTTCTACACTATTTCTATAGCAAGCCTTGGACGCGTCGGCTAGCCAACTTCGCGCCCGAGTTGCCTCGGTCAAGAGGCGGGAGCCCGTAAAAGATTCCGGCTACGTGGTGCCCTTTCCGACGAGCGAGGAGGTGACGGAGATTCCGCGGGAGATCGGAGTGGAGACGAAGACCGAAGGACACGGATCGCTTGGTATAGCATCTCTACTCTTTTCTATTTTGCTAGTTGCTAGGTTAATGGCCCGATCCGGGTAAAAAGTCCGCGGTGGTGCCGTTTTGCAAAGTTCGCAAAGTTTTTGTTTTCCGCGTTTCCGGCGTCGGATCGACGGCCGGGGCGCCCCCCGCGGGCTTACAGATTTTGGGTACAGTCCCGAGTCACATGGAGGCAATGAGCGATAGGAGGGGTTTCGTCTCTCCCGGTATTAGAGGGTCGATGTTGTGCAATGCTCGATTGGCTATAACTGGAAGTCCCTGTTCAGGGCTGCTGCCGAGATTTACTGATAAGTGTTATCAGTAGTTTCTCGAACCGTTATAGGCCAGACATCGGCATGACTTATCACGTTACTGGGGTCTGACGATTTCCACCCCTAGACATGATATGCGACATATCAGACGAAGAGACCGGACTGTACGGTAGTGTTATTGATAGGCTTCATGAAGAGTATGGACGAGCTTGCTTGTTGATCTTCATATCGCTCAATACCCGGGTAGCCGTTACGTCCAGCTAGTATCGCTGACGGCTTGTAGGTGACTGATGTGATCATCACCTACTGCTGGCGTATTGACGAGTCTTTAGAGTCCCACACAGAAGTTTCTTGGTTCAAGCGAAATGAAGTAGGACACATATGTGATATGTGTGTGGGCCTGATTAAATACGAGTATGTGATACCGTATTGTAATCTAGCAGTTATCTGTTATCAGTCAGGTTATATGTGATATAACCGGATTATCGAATCAAATGTTGGTTTGATAATGTGATATTCAGATTAATGATATTAGTCGATTATATGTGATATAACCGGATTATTAGATCAAGTGTTGATTTAATAATGTGATATAATTATATCTTAACTAATATCATTGGCTCACTAATTGCTTTATTTATATATATATTAATGTATATTTGATATATATAAATATATATATATATATATATATATATATTATTATATGAAGCATGGCATGTTTTTCTATTTTTTAGAAAATAGAAAAATGAGGTGTTAATTGTGGAGATATTTGTGGTATGGTTCAAGGCATGGGTTTATATGTTTTTATATTACTCTTGACTCACTATTCAAGCATGGTTGCAATTTTAATTGCATTTTTATTCCATGCTTGAATTAGTAAGGAAAGAGATGATTCATTTTATTCATTCTACACTTGCTTCATGGTTCATGCCTTAGCCAATTTTCAAGAGCTCTTTTCTTCTCTTGCTCTCTACAATTTTCTTCACCTCACCTCCAAGCTCAAAACCCTCACATGAGATTTGAATCATTGAGCTTGTGAGACCTTAGTGAGTTTTACTTATCCCCTACTTCATCATCCCACACCAAACTAGCGGTTTGGTGTGGTGTGTTTCCTACACTAAAAGTGTTTAGTGTAGTGAAAAGCTTGTGCTTGTAGACTTCGGGTGGATCGTCTTTGGCGCGCAGATCACGAAGGAGGTTCGTTCAACTCGGAGAGGAGCTTTGAAGAGTCGCGTAGACCTTTTTAGTGTATATTCCCTAGAGGCCATTATTGTATCATACTAGATTGTATATTACTTAATGGAAGCTTGGGATATTCATAGTAGTATTGACAGTCTTGCTCAAAATGGTAGTATGCTACTTGGTTTGTTTCTACTTCAATATGTTCATGTGTTTCTTTTAACATATCGCTTATACATATTAGTAGAGCCCTTAGGATCTTTGCTTGATTACCAGCGTTGTGATGGCAGTCACACTAGTGGAGGCTGGGTAATCTACAAGCACATCCTTATACAGGTCCCTAGTCGTAGGATTATCGAGACGGGGCATCGACACTACGGAGTAGACTAGTGTATACGCTTCTCATCCCAGCAGGGGAGATGGTCAGTCCCACAGCCATTAGTATGTCGTACTGGAGATAGTATGCAGGTGCTCGTTAGGTTACGAGTACACCGAACAGGACTCATGGGGAACTGCTGGTTGGTAATATACCTATCGTCAGGTTGCAGTTTCCAGGTGACATGAGTACAACTTAGTCCGTCGACTTGACACTGCTACTTCGCCTCAAGTGTGTTCCCACTATTCTTAGACAACTACCCTACCACGGCTCTGCCGAGTCGTGCAAAAAGGTAGTATTTGGGTGCAGTCCCAAAGCAATTGGAGGCAATAGCGGTTAGATAAGATTCGTTTCTCCCGGTATTGGGGGTTGATGTCGCTCTGTGTTCGGAAAGCCATTACAGAAAGTCCCTGGCCAGGGCAAGCGAGATTTGCTGGTAGGGATTCCAGTAGTTTCTCAAGGTGTTCTGGGCTATACTCTGACACGACTTATACCGCTATTAGGGGTCTGACATTTACCGCCCCTAGGCCCGATATGCGATACTCTTAGACGAACAGACCGGACTATAGGGATATTGTCACAGATAGGCTCAGTAGGAGGTCGGATGAGTTTGCTCATCGGCCTTATTATCGACAGATACCTAGGTAGCCGTTACGTGCAGCTAGTACCGCTTGCTGCTTGTGGTTAAACCCACTGCCAGCGTACTGTCGAGTCTTTAGAGTCCCACACAGAGGGTTTCCCTGCTTTGGGCGAAATGATATAGAGGTCGTATGGTTTTACCACAGGGTTCGAACATATGCGTGTACTTGTGCACGTACGATATTCGGACGGATTATACTGGTGGGCTTTGGTTTAAGCCGGATCCTAGTATTAGATTATTGGATTAGTTTAGTCTCACGGTATTCGTGTTTTTCGTAAACACGGATGCGGGTATGAAAATACGGATGAAGGGCATTCTCGTAATTTGTCGGGAAAGCTTCTAGAAGAAGATGACTCATTAAGGTTTTTATCTTTAGATTAAAACTTAAATGAGGTGGAGGAAATGAGGTGCAATTTTCATTAAATGGACCATGACTCATGGAAATGATTCATCATATGAATTAAATGAAGCATGCTTGATATTTACATGATATTTTTGTGAGATATTTTCATGCTTCATATTATTCACAAATGAGTTATGCTTCATATAATTATCACAAACACTTTCTCTCTCCTCAAGCTCTCTTCTTCTTCCTCTTAACCCTAATTGTCCCATGAGTTGAGAATCCTAGGGTTAGTGAGACTAACAAATCCTTAATCATTCTCTATATTCTCTAGGTCACTTAGATTAGTACTCTAAGTCACTTAGTTACCTCATCTTAGAGGTTAAAGCTCAAGGTAGGCACTCTCGGGTGGATCTTCTTCAACTTGAGATGGCCGACGAGGAGGTGTGTTCCATACTCACTACAAGGAGCTTACAAAGAGGAGGAGGAAAACAAGAACAAGAAGGACTTGGAACTTTAGGTATAATCTTCTAACATAGTAGATAATACCTCTAGCTAGTTTGTTAGTTTTGGTTTAGCTAAGATCTTGGTGTTAAAGTCGTTGTTACCTTGTTGTAAAAATCGTTTTTACCCGTTCCGCTTCCTCGCTAACTAGTGGGATGTGTAACGTTGACTTACAGTGGTATCAGAGTGTAGAGTTACTAGGCACTCTCACAAGGGTCTATAAGGCATCAACCATGCCCGATTCAAAATTTAGACGTGCCGAACAATCCTAATCAAGATCTTAGACTAGAGATTAGGCGAAACAAACAGCAAGTAAACAACTTTACTTCTAAGAGTTAGGGATTACAACCTTTGTAGTCCGGTCCTTCACTTCATAAGCTCTGTGTTATGGTCCCTTCGCTGCGATCATCAAGTTCCCGGACTCTAGAGAGGCTCCACGAAGAGAAAGATGCATGCTTGCTTCCGATCTTCGATAACAAAGATGATCTACCTTGAAGTTTCTTTAACACAAGCTCTCACTCACTAATGAAGTGAACACCCTAATCTAATTGGCTAGATTAGATGAGGATGATGATGTAGGAATTTGGCTCTAATTTATTTTCATAATCTCACACTAAATCATCACAAAACTCAAAGCTAGAAAACTTTGCAAGGAGGAAGAAGAAGAAGAAGAATGAAAAATTCCTTTTGTGATGAATAATGGAAAAATAATAATAATTACAAATGCAACCATGGTAGACCAAAGAGAGGGCTAACCATTGTAGAGAGTTAACTAGGGTTAAAGGGTGTGGGTTGGGTTAAGAAATATCTTGCAAAATATCTAAACAAAATATCTTTGCAAGAAACAAAATAAAAGCTTCTAGAAGCTTCTAGAAAAGTTTAACCCAAATCAAACCCTAACCTTGTTTAATCTCCACTAATCATGTTGCATGAGTAATTATAACATGTTACAATATTAAATATCACATATAGAATATTTTTTTGTAACAAAAGAAAATAATACAATTAACATATATCGCATATATTATCCGGTGAGAAAATGAAATAATAAAGCGAGCCAATATTAGATAATGTAATGTAATATATCATATATATAATTATATATTAAATTATCGAATCAACACTTGATCCGACAATCCGGCTATTTCTCAAATAACCGACTAATATATATATCTGTACCGATTCATCGAATTAACACTTGATCCGATGACCCGGCTGATATCAAATATCGCGAGAATAGAATACGGTATCTCATATCGCATTATCCTCGGTCATGCACATATCACATATGTGCTCCTACTCCGTTTTGCCTGAGTCAAGAAACCTCTGTGTAGGACTCTAAAGAATCGTCAATACGCCGGCAGCAGGTGATGATCATATCAAACACCCACAAGCTGCAAGCGGTCAGCTAAACGTAACAGCCACCCAGGTATTAAGCGATCAGAAGATCAACAAGAAAGCCTGTACATACTCCTGTGAATCCAATCAGTAACACTCCCGTACAGTCCGGTCTCTTCGTCTGATATGTTGCATATCTAGTCTAGGGGTGGTATACGTCAGACCCAAGTAACCGATAAGTCGTGTCAATGTGAGGCTCATAACAGGTCGAGAAACTACTGGTAACACTTACCAGTAAATCTCTATATCATCCCTGTCCAGGGACTTCCAGTTACAGCCAATCAAACACAGCACAACATTAACTACCTATACCGGGAGAGACGAATCCCCTCCTATCGCTCATTGCCTCCATGTGATTCGGGACTGTACCCAAAAGCCACCGTTTTGCACGCCCCATTGGACATGGTATGATAGAAATCAAAGCACAGTGGGAATCACACAAGACTCTATGACGATCTCGAGTCTACAGACTAACCTGTATGTAGGGTTACTAGGCACTCTAATAAGGTTCTACAAGGCATCAACCATGCCCTATTAAAATTTTAGTCGTGCCGAATAACTCTGAACGAGATCTTTAAACTATAGATTAGGCGATAACTAGAAAGTTAAAATCTTTAACACTAAGTGAATATGAAATACAACCTTTGTAGATCGGTCCTTCACTTCTTAAGCTCCTTGTAGTAGTCCCATCGTTGCGATCATGGTGCTTCTGACTCTCGGACGGCTCTTTGAGAAGATAGCAACGGTATTGCTTGAAGTCTTCGAGGCCGAAGATGATCTACGTCGAGAGAATACGAACTCAAGCTTCTACTTCACTAACTAGAGAACTAGTGAAGCAAACACCCTAAACTAAAGTGCTAGTCTAGTAGAGGATGATGAAATAGGAAATGGGTACACTTTAGAATTTCTTTTCTCACTTTATATCTCTCTCTTTATCAAACCCTAGAAAGAAATTGAAGGAGGAAGAAGATGGGCACAAAATGAGAATCAAAACTAATCAAGAGAGAGTTAGCTAACCATGGGTGAGTGGGTATCATATACTAACTCATGTAGAGACATAACCATGGCTAATTATAGTGGTTAGGTTAATTAATATCTTAAGTAAAACAAAACTAGTGGACTAAGTCAATGCAACCATAAGCTCCATGAAGCTTCATGCATGTGAGCTTATTATCCATTTGTTTTTAGAATTACTTTAAATATAAAACCTAACCAATATAATTATAATGGTGTATGTCTCATACACTAATGTAGTGTGTATCAACAACCAAGATACAATATGTACACAAATAAATATATATCACATATATATTAAGTTGTGCACAAGTGAGAAAAACAAATGCTTAAGTGAACCAATGTTGGTTAATGTAAATTAGTATATCTCATATAAAATTATACAATAAATTATTAAATCAACACTTGACTTAATAATCCGGTTATATCACATATAACCGACTAACATCCAATGTATCGACTTATTGAATCAACCCTTGATTCGATAACCTGGTTATATCGCATATAACCGATCGATACAAACATCGCGAGAATTGAATACGGTATCACATACTCGCATTATTCTCGGTCCCGCACATATCATATATGCGCTCCTATTTCGTTTTGCATGAGCCAGTAAAACTCTATGTAGGACTCTAAAGACTCGTCAATACGCCGGCAGTAGGTGATGGTCATATCAAGCACCCACAAGCCGTCAGCGGTACTAACCGGACGTAACGGCTACCCGGGTATTGAGCGATCAGAAGATCAAAAGCAAGCCCACTCCAACTCCTGCAAAAAGCCTAATAGTGGCACTACCGTACAGTCCAGTCTCCTCGTCTGATATGTCGCATATCAAGTCTAGGGGTGGTAAACGTCAGACCCCAATAACCGATAAGTCATGCCGATGCGAGGTTCATAACGGGTCGAGAAACTACTGGTAACACTTACCAGTAAATCTCTAAACCAGCACTGGCCAGGGACTTCCCTGTTATGGCCAATCGAGCATAGCGCAACATCAACCCCCAATACCGGGAGAGACGAAACCCCTCCTATCGCTCCTTACCTCCATTTGACTCGGGACTGTACCCAAAAACCACCATTTTGCATGCCCTCTTGGACGTGGTAAGGTGGAAATCAAAGCACAGTGGGAATCACACAAGACTCTATGACGATATCGGGTCTACAGACTAACCTGTACCAGTGTCACCAGAGAACTGCCATCTGACGTAAGATATATTACCATCTGGGAGTTTTCGGCGAGTCCGTCCAGTGTACCCAGTCTCCACTGAGCACCCGTATATCATCTCTGATGTCAAACACCAATGGATATGGAATCATCCATCGCCCATCTACATGGGTCGAGAAGGTATACGCTAGTCTACTCTGGTATATCGATGCCCCGTCTCGATACACCCACGACTAGGGACCTTGAAGGATGTACTTATTGTTAGTTATATGTATGCCCTAGAGGCCATTACTATACATAAGATGTATATTGTAGTGGATGCTTGGACATATATAGAGAGGACTTTCTTGCTCGACATGATAGTATGCTATCTGGTTACCCTTTACCTTAACGTGTACACTGATTGTCTCTCTGTTACATGTTGGTAAAGCCCTTAGGATGTGTACTTGACTACCTGGACTATGATGCGGATCATACTAGTGGGGACAGGGTAGTCTATAAGTACATCCTTCAAGGTCCCTATTCGTGGGTGTATCGAGACGGGGCATCGATATACCAGAGTAGACTAGCGTATACCTTTTCGACCCATACAGATGGGCGATGGATGATCCCATATCCATTGGTGTTTGACATCAGAGATGATATAGGGGTGCTCAGTGGAGACTGGGTACACTTGACGGACTCACCGAGAACTCCCAGATGGTATTATACCTCACGTCAGATGGCAGTTCTCTGGTGACACTTGTGCAGGTTAGTCTGTAGACCCGAGATCGTCATAGAGTCTTGTGTGATTCCCACTGTGCTTTGATTTCTACCTTACCACATCCATGAGGGTGTGCAAAACGGTGGTTTTTGGGTATAGTCCCGAGTCACATGGAGGCAATGAGCGATAGGAGGGATTTCGTCTCTCCCGGTATTGGGGATTAATGTTGCGCTGTGCTCGATTGGCTATAACAGGGAAGTCCCTGGCCAGGGCTGATTTAGAGATTTGCTGGTAAGTGTTACCTGTAGTTTCTCGACCCGTTATGAGCCTCACATCGGCACGACTTATCGGTTATTGGGGTCTGACGTTTACCACCCCTAGACTTGATATGCGACATATCAGACGAGGAGACCGGACTGTACGGGAAGTGTTACCGGCAGGCTTTTACAGGAGTTGGAGCGGGCTTGCTTGCTGATCTTCTGATCGCTCAATACCCGGGTAGCCGTTATGTCCATCTAGTACCGCTGACGGCTTGTGGGTGCGTGATGTGATCATCACCTACTGCCGGCGTATTGACGAGTCTTTAGAGTCCTACATAGAGGTTTTACTGGCTCAGGAAAAACGAAATAGGAGCACGTATGTGATATGTGCGAGACCGAGAATAAATACGTCTATGTGATACTGTATTCTATTCTCGCGACTTTTTGTATCGGTCGGTTATTATGATATGACCGGGTTATCGAATCAAGTGTTGATTCGATAAGTTTATATAATGGATGTTAGCCGGTTATATGAGATATGATCGGATTATTAAGTCAAGTGTTGATTTAATAATTAAGTGTACAATTGTATATTAGATATACTAATTTTCATTTACTAACACTTGTTCACTTTAGGGTTTTTCTCACATGAACACTTGAATATATATATATATATATTGAAAGTGTTTTCTTTTGTATCATGGTTGATGATACACTATACATGGGTGTGCAAGACATACACCATACTATTTTGGATGGTGGTTAATATTTATTTAAAGTAATTACAAATTAGTGAAGCTTATGTCATAAGCATGAAGCTTGTAGAAGCTTTTGGATGCTTTGACAAAGTCCACTTAATTTGTTTTACTTTAGATTTTTATTAACCTAACCAACTTGACTTAATCATTATCCTCATTTCTTTTCTTTTGTTCGTCATCTTCTTCTTCATTGAACAAGAGAAAAAGAAAACTAGGGTTTGATCCAAAGTGAGAAAGATTGTAAGAAACAAAAATCTAAAGAGAACCCACTTCCTATTTCTCCATCCTCTACTAGACTAGCACTTTAGTTTAGGGTGTTTACTTCACTAATTCTCTAGTTAGTGAAGTAGGAGCTTGAGTCGGAATTCCCTCGACGTAGATCATCTTCGGCCTCGGAGACTTCAAGCAAGGTCGCATCCTTCGCGTCGTGAAGCCATGCAAGAGCCCGGGAGAACCTTGATCGCAGCGAAGGGACTTCAATAAGGAGCAAATGAAGTGGAGGACCGATCTACAAAGGTTGTATTTCGTGTTCCATTTAGAGTAAAGTTGTTTACTTGCCTTTCGATTCGCCTAAACTTTAGTATAAGATCTTTCTTAGGGTTTTTAGGCACATAAAAAATTTTAACGGGCATGGTCGATGCCTTGTAGAGCCTTGTTAGTGTGCCTAGTAACCCTACACTTATGGACTACCATGTCCCCACTAGTATGATCCGCATCATAGTCTAGGTAGTCAAGTACACATCCTAAGGGCTTTACTAACATGTAACAGAGAGACAATCAGTGTACACGTTAAGGTAAAGAGTAACCAGATAGCATACTATCATATCGAGCAAGAAAGTCCTCCCTATATATGTTCAAGCATCCACTACAATATACATCTCATGTATAGTAATGGGCTCTAGGGCATACATATAACTAACAATCTCCCACTTGCACTAGGGCTATCTGATAACAGTGGTTGTAGTATCTCATACTCAACCATCGCATAATAGTCTCTCTCTGGGAAAAAGCCTTTGTGAGTGGATCCGCCGTGTTGTCCTCTGAGTCTACTCTCCTGACCTCGATCCTCTGGAGATCAACCATCTCCATGATCAGGTGACACTGCCTTAGAATATGTCTGGATCACTGATGGGACGGGCGTTCCTGGCAACTCCATTGTCACACAATGGTAGGAACGAAGTTCATCTCATGAACTAATATACACCCAGACTTTCTCTTTGGTAGTATCTTTGGTAGCGATGTATCCAGCCTTTATCGTCTAGTATGCCACGGTATCTTGCTTGGAACTCTTCCAACATACCGTCCTTTTACTGAGGGTAAAGACAATGCCTGTGACTGACATTCAGTCGTCCTTATCACCCTGGAACCCTTCCAGTGATTCTCCCCAGGATCAATTGATACCATCTCACTACAGCTAGTGAGTATCCTAACATCCAATTAGATCTATCTTATAGATCCAAAACCCAGGATTTAGTAGGTATCACTTTGATCCTATGTGGAGAATCATTGTGATAAGCGGAGATTGACCGAGCGTAGCATAGGAAACTCCTTTCCTATCAAGAGTATGTCATCCATGTACTCTACGAGGATCACCACCATACTCCCTACTACCTTTTTGTCTATACAAGGTTCATCTACCATTTTGATGATGTTGTTAGATATGTATGCCCTAGAGGCCATTATTTTATAGTACAGGTTTGTATAATACATTTTGGAGGCTTGGGATATATATATGGTTTTACGACAGTCTTGCTCGATATAGTAGTATGCTACTTGGTTTGTTTCTATCTTAATATGTGTATATGTTTCTTTTAACATATCGCTAAAAACATATTGGTAATGCCCGTAGGATCTTTGCTTGACTACCGGCGTTATGATGGCGATCACACTAGTGGGGGCTGGGTAGTCTATAAGCACATCCTTATTTTGGTCCCTAGTCATAGGATTATCGAGACAGGGTATCGATACTCCAGAGTAGATTAGTTCATATGCTTCTCTTCCCAGCAGGGGAGATGGTCTGTCCCACAGCCATCAATACGTCGTACTGGAGATAGTATGCAGGTGCTCGTTAGGTTATGAGTACACTGGACAGGACTCGTCTGGAACTGTTGGTTGGTATTATACCTATCATCAGTTAACAGTTTCCAGGTGACATGAGTACAGCTTAGTCCGTTGACTTGACACTGTCACTCCGCCTCGAGTGTGTTCCCATTATTCTTTGATTACTACCCTACCACGGCTCTACCGAGTCATGCAAACAGGTAGTAGTTGGGTGCAGTCCCGAAGCACTTGGAGGCAGTGACGGTTAGACAGGATTCGTCTCTCCCAGTATTGGGGGTTGATATCGCGCTGTGTCTAGGAGAGCCATTACTCAAAGTCCCTGGCCAGGGCAAGCGAGATAGACTGGTAGGTTTCCAGTGTTATCTCAGGTGTTCTGGGCTACACTCCGGCACGACTTGTACCGCTAGTAGGGGACTGACGTTTACCGCTGATTGTTAGGGATTCTGCGTGTTCAAGTTTGTTTAATTACCGCAATCAAAACAGTTTCGCATGTAGCTAGCCGGTTGAGTACGGGTCGTCCGTAGGGAGATGAGAATCTTTTTCTATGTGTCTTAATGAGTTAAGTCCGAAAGTCCAGATTTGTTTGTGATTAACTAAGTGTTTAAAATGATTGTAAAGAGAGCCTGTTAGGGTTAGGATTAGGTTAGTTTGAGTTAGGAGTCGCTCACCTCTTTCGTTGCCACTCTTAATATCGGTGTTACGGTAATCGGCAACAACGGGGATTAGCACGACTAGGAAGGAACTTGCGAGTATAAGCTAGGCTTTCCAACGCTTAAGTTCTTCCTTTTGGTGCTTGTCCGTCCGTTCTTGGCTCTTAGCCATAACCTCCGGTTAATTCAACCACAACCGGTCTCACTACGGAATCACCGCTATCATGTAGGATATGGTGCCGTAAGGAGCTGATTGTGGTTCAATTAACGGGAGTCGATTTAAGATGTTGGGCAAGGAAAGAGTGACAGAGATTTCCTTCTCTC
The DNA here is from genome assembly GCA_030015575.1 of Agapanthus africanus. NCBI lineage: Eukaryota > Viridiplantae > Streptophyta > Magnoliopsida > Asparagales > Amaryllidaceae > Agapanthus > Agapanthus africanus. The sequence continues at coordinate 474,593,136 of CM057339.1, read as the reverse complement.
AAACTTCCCTTATCCTACCCTAACAAGTATGGAAATTACTCACCCATTACAAGAAGAACGAAAAATAAAACAAAGGAGGAAGATAGAAAGAAAGAGATTAGAAGATAACAACTAGCTATTTGCGACCTCACCTTGGCAAGGATCAAGCGTAAGCATCATGGTTGTTTAAGGATAAAGGAAAAGAGAAAAGAAAGAAACAACAATAAATAACAACAACTAAATTATCAATTAAAGATTACAAGCAATTAACATAACAAGAGCAAGACAAGTATAATAACAAAATGAACTTCTTTATTCATCATTCTTCACTCACAAAAGCTCACTACAAGTTTTTCAATGGAGAAGAGATGAGAAGAGGAAGAAGAACAATAAGTATTCTAAAACCTAAAAATATAAGATTAAGCACCCTTTGGCTTTGGCACTTCTGGACTATTTATAGGCAGAGAAATGGAAACCTAGGGCAGCAATCTGCCTCCTTACAAAATTACCCAACTGCCCTAGAAAAACGACAGCCTGAAGAGGCCGTACGGCCGCGGAACCGAGGCCATATAGAGGAGTTGGGCCCTCCAATTTTCTGTGCTTCCCTGGTCTTCTCTGTACTTTATTCTGGTATATGTTTTTTCTCAAATTTTCTTCACGATTTTTCCAGAATTTCTTTTGAGCAAAAGGTGATTTGATGTGGATCTTTTTGTCATGATTTCCACGAGCTCCGCGTAGATTTCTTGGATCTTGTGTTTCCATTGATCCTTGTGCATGAAAATGACATTGATTTGCCATTTTGTCTTTTAAACTGGTGTGCGGCAACATACGGATAGAGAGCGGAGACCCGTGTTTTATCTGTGGTTGGCAGGAACCCGGGTTTTGTCGTGTTTTTCCATGAATTTCACCGTTTAGAGCCGATAACCTGTATCCTGCAATTGACTAGCAAACACGGCTCAAGAGTACCTACCGATAAGCAATATGATAAAAATTGGGCGGTATAAAAATGCAAAAATCTGATATGAACAACCGCCCCCTAGGCCCGCCATGCGATGTTCTTAGACGAACAGACCAGACTGTACGGAGATTGTCACATACAGGCTCAGTAGGAGTTCGGATGGGTTCACCTCATCAGTCTTCTTATCGGCATCTACCTGGGGACCGTTACGTACAGCTAGTGCCACTTGCGGTCTGTGGTTAACCCCACTGCCAGCGTAGTGTCGAGTCTTTAGAGTCCCACACAGAGGGTTACTCGCCTTTGGGCAAAACTGAGTAGAGGTCGCATGGTTTTGCGACAGGGTTCGTTCACACTCGTGCACTTGTGCACGTTTGGTGACCGGGCAGTTTTTACTAGTGGGATGTGGTTTAAGCCAGATACTGGTATTGGTTTTGGGATTGGTTTTGTCTCATTGTATTCGTGTTTCTCGGAACGCGGATGCGGGTGTGTATACACAGTTGATAGAGGCAGAGGCAGAGGATTCTCATTAGGGTTGTTGACCGTTTGACTTTGGTTGACTTGTTGACCATTGACTTTTTCCAAACCCTAATGAGAATGATAAATATGATTAATAATGATAATCAAGGATTGTTGTGTGATGGTTAGGTTGACCATTTGACCATGGTGGACATTTTGACCATTGTTGACATTTTGATTATAAACATTTCATATCAAAGATGCTTCTTGATCTTTGCAAATTGCATTTATTATGAAATGATAATGGTCATTCCATACTCACCATCACATTTTCCTTTTTTGATTATTATTGTTAATCTATTATTCTCATATGAGCATGGTTGCAAGAGAGAGCTCTCAATCTATCATATCTTTTCTCTCTCTTTGCAAAAGCTCTTCTTCTTCCTCTCTAAAAGCTTAAGTGTTCCATGTGTTGGAAATCATAAGTTTTTGAGACAAAGCCACCATAACACATCTCTACTCATTCTAGGGTACTAGGTTTCGCAAACCAAATACCTTAGTTACCTCTAGGTTGAGGTAGGAGCTCAAGTTCGAGGCCCTCGGGTGGATCTATTTTCGGCTAAGAGGAGACGAGAAGGAGGAGCCGTTCAAACTACTACAAGGAGCAAGCAAGGAGGAGAACAACAAGAAGAGAAGGAGTTCAAGAGAACAACAAGAAGAGAAGGAGTTCAAGACTAGGTATAACCATTCTACATAGTAGTTATAACTTGTAGATTTTCTGTTAGTTTTGTTTAGCAACGATCCTTCATGAAACGGTCCATGTTACCTAGCTCGGGAATTTTTTTTGTTTTACCTATTCTGCCTCCCCGAAGGAACCGGGGTGGGTAACGTGGACCTAACAGTGGTATCAGAGCCTAGCTAAACACAAACTAGCATGTTAGCAAAGTATCTAGAATTTCGATCGGACAAAAATCCCAAAACACGTCCGGAAAAACCATGTTTCTGCCGGTTTTTTATACTGCTCTAAAAATGATTTAACATACATGAAAAATCGGCTCAGGGTTTTTTAAAAACACAGAACAAAAACGATCCAGTGACTCGGTCAAAGCGCCGCGGATCCGCGGCAAGAACATGCTTCCTGCCGCGGAACCGCGGCCGAGTTGACTCGGCCGTGGACCGGGTTTTGTGCAGTGTTCTTATATGGATGTTTTGGGATTTTTAGTATATGTTGTTTCTGCCCAGATTTTCCAGAGAACAAATTTGTTTTTGGGGTGGTTACAAATCCGTATTTTGATCGAACTTCTCTAGACTTTGGCTAATGGGTTATATCTGTGATGTGATATATACACTGAACGTCGGCTAATCGCTATACGTCGATTAGTGGGGGTTGTGCATATCTGTGATCTGTAATGTTGATGGTTTGTGTATATGAATTCGTTGGATTGTCGCGGATGAATAGCTGGGGGGTTATGAGATGAGAGTTTTCTTTATCTTTCAATTCATGTAACATGTAAATTGATGTAATATTATTTATTTGGCCGCACAACCGGGATGGGGTTGTAGCCGTCATTGTATAATTTCTTTTACTGTTTTTTCTCCTAGGATAGACCCAAGGTGGGGTGGACAAACTACCGGGTACCTCGAAGTGCCGAGTGGCCTACTCACTTTGTTGAGGGAGGTTGCTTCACTTCGGGTATTTGGCGGGTAGTTTGCCGCACCCGTAGGGGTCTAGGGTGGGGTATTTGGCTATTCATCGCGACCGTGGAGGAGAAGATGCGGGAAAACCGGCTTAGATGGTTTGGTCATGTGCGACGCAGACCTATGGAAGCACCGGTTCGACGAATAGATACTCTCGATATGGGTAATGGCAAAAGGGCAAAAGGGAGACCGAAGAAAACATGGATGGAGGTGATACGAAATGATATGGTTGCCAAAGGACTCAAGGAAAGTATATTGTTCGATAGAAGTGAGTGGAGACAGAGGATTCATGTGTTGGACCCGGCGTGATTCTCATGTTGGTTCATGTAGCCTACCCCTTATGCTTGGGATAAAAGGCTCAGTTGTTGTTTGTTGTTGTATCGCGACCGTGTAATCTGTTTTTCGTTGCAGGCTCGAACGGAATGCAGATTCCTACTATATCCAAAGTATTCATCTGTAATCTAGAATGGCTATCATTGCATCTGACGAATGTGAATATATATCTATATATGATATCTATTTAGGCGTTGCTTATGTTTTGCATCCGCGCTAGTTCAGCCCCCGCTCTGTCGTTAGTTAAGTAACCTAACGGGTGATGACGGGACCCCGTGGCGAATGCGGATGGCATAAGCGTACATCATATTTTCGTTGTTTTCTGCAATGGCAGGATTAACTGATGGGACACATTAAATTAATGCAAAGAAAAATAAACCAAAAAGACGTTGTTGGAACAATTTTCAAAAAGCTGTTATTGCAAGGACATTCTCTTTTGTTTTGCATAGAGGTATTCGGTTATGAATGCCCAGCACCTCAGTCGACGAGGCAAGGGCCGAGATCCCTTCATCACGAGTGACCCCTTGGACAAAAAGTTTGCGTCAGGGTAATAACTTCACTATAGTCGATTATTCTTGCTTTGCATCGAGGTATTCAGTTTGGAATATTCTGCACCTCATTCGACGAGGAAAGAGCCGAGATCCCTTCACAGGGAGTGGCCTCTTTAGCAAAAGTTTTCGCCACTATATTTTCGTCATAGGGATCTCGGCCCTTTCCTTATCGAATAAGGTGCAGGATGTTCTACAAGGAACACCGCGATGCAAAGCAAGAACTGTAGCTACCTGTTTTTGAAAATTCGATTCCACAACATCTTTTAGGTTTCTTTTCTTTCATTAATCATATTAATGAAGTCCCATCATTAAGTCACCTAAACATCACAGATAAATACGACACACACTTAGGTTAGGTAACTAACGGCAGAGCGGGGCAGGGCTAGCGCGGGTGTAAAACATAAGTAACGTCTATAAAATATATCATATATACTATATACAGTATTTATCACAACATATCAAATGATCACATCACAGATATCGCAACAGAAGAAACATATGAAACATTGGATATACTAGGACGTCCGTGTTTTATTTTGAGCCTCAATAAAACACGGATTCCACGGTCGTGATGAATAGCCAAATCCACATCCCTAGACCCCTACGAGAGCGTCAAGCAACCCTACCAATTCTAGAGTTAGGAGACCCGGACTCGACTCCTCGAGTTGGTCTCCCACTGGACCCTAGAACCCGGTTACTTGTGCTCTCCTCCTTGGGTCTATCCTAGTGCGGAAAAAGTAAATAATATACAAATGGTGACATCAACCTCATCCCGGAAGTGCCCCAATAAAAGAATATTACATACAATGAAATTTACATGAATGAAAATAAAAACCCTCATCTCACATAAAACCCCCGGCTATTCAAAACGCGACGATCCAATATAACATATCCAACAACATATAACATCACATGTCATCAACGTAAGTAAATATGCGCATCCCAATTGTCGTTAACATATAGCAACGAAACCGGCGATATCACATATTACACTTACGGTCGCAGAAAAGAAAGTGTAAAACTACAACAGTTGGAATCCGCAACCTCCTTAGACATCATATGCCTAACAATTTTAAACGCCGCATTTTAGTCTCTATATCGAAAACACTTTTCAATATCTAGTCGGGCAATTCAACAAGATTCCCGACATCCTGATCGAATGCTCGTCGCAAACTTTAGTAGACGGCTGCACCCCCGGATGCCGTCGACGAAGTGCACTAAGGCGGAACACCGCTGCCGCGAGCACCCGAACGGATGCTTTTGGCGACGGGGTTCTCCTACAGTCACTTGGTCGGGGCTATGGGGCATGGCTGTCTATTAAGTTTACCCGGCGAGTATCCGCGTACGCTACGTGATTGCGACGGACTTTTGATCGCATCAAAATTCCGTGGCAACCGATCATTTGAGACTAAACTGCTATGTTTATAACATTCAAATTAGTTATCTCATAACTACTTATGGATTCCAAATATTGTATCACATTCCAGATAAATAGACAATGTTAAACTTTCCGATCGAATGATCAAACACCCAAGTTTTCCCAAATAGTTCTCATCACTTGAGGGGAGTTTAAAAACATCCATCACATGCCACAGTACCAATGGTCCAGCCGTAGAAGGGTCAAGCCAACGCCTCACATGTGGCAATGTCGTACCGCCCCAAACCCTAAGGTTCAAAAGGCAGTTCAAGACGGTCACATAATGGAGTGAAGGTTTGTTGTCTTCTAGAGGGTCTATTGCATAACTTGCACGATTTAGACGTTCTTAAACAACGGAAAAATCCAACACTTGGAAATTTTCCGGGTCGGGATAAAGTGAGTTATTGATATCCGTTCGAACTTTTTAACAGTTTCTAAATATCCGGAAAACACAACGAAATTAAATATTCCGATCGAATCAACGATTACAAAATAAACCCAAGAATGCTCAACACTTGAGTCAGTTTAAAAATACCCAGAAATATATAGGAATAGCTACGGAGGTTACTGCATAAAATACTGTTCACAATTCACTTTACCCGCCGCAGAACCGTCGCTAAAAGTGGGTTGGGGCCGCGGTTCCGCGGCGGCTGTACGGAATTATGAGCTCGAATTTTATGGTAATTCTTAGACCCACTGCCAGCGTACTGTCGAGTCTTTAGAGTCCCACACAGAGGGTTTCCCTGCTTTGGGCGAAATGATATAGAGGTCGTATGGTTTTACCACAGTGTTCGAACATATACGTGTACTTGTGCACGTACGATATTCGGACGGATTATACTAGTGGGCTTTGGTTTAAGCCGGATCCTAGTATTAGATTATTGGATTAGTTTAGTCTCACGGTATTCATGTTTTTCGTAAACACGGATGCGGGTATGAAAATACAGATGAAAGGCATTCTCCTAATTTTTCGGGAAAGCTTCTAGAAGAAGATGACTCATTAAGGTTTTTATCTTTAGATTAAAACTTAAATGAGGTGGAGGAAATGAGGTGCAATTTTCATTAAATGAACCATGACTCATGGAAATGATTCATCATATGAATTAAATGAAGCATGCTTGATATTTACAAGATATTTTTGTGAGATATTTTCATGCTTTATATTATTCACAAATGAGTTATGCTTCATATAATTATCACAAACACTTTCTCTCTCCTCAAGCTCTCTTCTTCTTCCTCTTAACCCTAATTTTCCCATTAGTTGAGAATCCTAGGGTTAGTGAGACTAACAAATCCTTAATCACTCTCTATATTCTCTAGGTCACTTAGATTAGCACTCCAAGTCACTTAGTTACCTCATCTTAGAGGTTAAAGCTCAAGGTAGGCACTCTCGGATGGATCTTCTTCGACTTGAGGTGGCCGACGAGGTGGCGTGTTCCATACTCACTACAAGGAGCTTACAAAGAGGAGGAGGACAACAAGAACAAGAAGGACTTGGAACTTTAGGTACAATCTTCTAACATAGTAGATAATACCTCTAGTGTAAGTGCATGGCGGCGTCCCGGTCGTCAATCCGACGCCGGAATGCGGAAACGAAACTTTTTACGAACTTGTAAACCGACACCACCGCGCACAAAAATCCCGGATCGGGCCATTAATCTAGTCCTAGCAAGCTAAAGAACGGGTAGAGAGATATACCGAGCGATCCGTGTCCTTCGGTCTTCTTGTTGTCGTCCCGATCTCCCCGTGGAATCTCCGGTCATCGCTTCCTCGCCGGAAGGGCACCACATCGCCGGCTTCTTTTACGGGCTCCCACCTCTGGACCGAGGCAACTCGGGCACGAAGTTGGCGAGTCGACGTGCCCAAGATTTGCTGTAGAATAAGTATGGTGCTATGTCTCATTGGGGTTGTAGGAAGTTGCCTTTTGGTGGAGGAAATGAAGTGTCAACTTTTGGAGGAGAACCAAGAGAATTTTTGCAAGCAAATGAGATGAAAATGGCACTCCCAAAATTGGGACAGCCCCTCCCCATATGGCCGGCCTTGGCTTAGTGAAGAGAGAGAGAATGAGGGGGAGCCACACAATAATGCAAGGGAGAGGAAGGATATGTGATCATGAGAAGAAAAAATGATCACTTACAAATCCAACACTCCATCAACTAATCATCAAACCCAAAGTCAAGCAATCATGAAGTCATGGAGTCAATGTGATGGTGGAACCATCATGACATAACAACATGCAAATAACACCCTCCATAATGCTTATTTGCACAAATGCAAATAAGCCCTCCTCCACCAAACATCAGCCAATGAAAGATACACAGAAAATTGGCCGAAACGGAAAAACAAACTGGCAACTTCATGAAACCGGTCCCGTAATAAATTACAGGAAACCCCCGCTACTGTATATACATACCCGCATTTATATTCCGACCGAAATACAAATGCAATGATACAAAATCTACACTGTACAATACTAGGATCCGGTTTAAACCAAAGCCCGCTAGTATTATCCGTCCGATCATGATCCGTGCAATACCGCACGTATCTGTTCGAACCCTGCCATATCTCCATACGGCCTCTACAGAGTTTCGCCCGAAACTTGAGAAACTGGTCTGTGGGGGACTCTAAAGACTCGTCAATACTTTGGTTGTGGATTTAACCACTAGCACGTTAGAGGTATTAGCCTATACGTAACGGGCTACCAGGTATTGACCAAAAGGGACGTCGATGAGCAAACCCATCCTAACACCCTACTGAGCCTGTCAGTGACAATATCCGTACATGTAAAATTCCAGAAAAATATAATATTATTTGTGGGAATTTTTATAATTTAATATTATTTTATTGAATATTTTATATTTCGGTATAAGTAAATACCGATAAATAGGGAAAATTCTGAAGAAAAATTATGGAAATTCTAAAATGTGTTTAATGAAGGGTTTGTGGTAAAAAGTTTACCAAAATTGGCTTCTGATGATTTATCTGGTTTTATGAACATTTTTTCACAATTTTATCTGGGCTGCTCACATATGTGCATGGTAGATAGGGTTGAGCCTAGGGTTGAACCATGTAGATGACCATGATGGGTTAAACCATTTGATTAAGTTAATTGGGTTAATTAGTGTTTTGGATTAAGGTTGGGTTTGACTTGTGGCTAGAGAGAGAGAGAGGTGGCTATAGGTTATGTCATCCCTTTTCATTTCAAAACTTTTACATCTCACATCTCTCCCTCTCACTCTCACACATCAGCTACACCAGCCCCTAAACCCCTTAGCCCAACACCTACACCATCAGTTCAGCCACCAAAGCATCAGCAGCAACTCAGCACACTTCACAAATTGCTGTTAAAAAACATCAGCTTCCTTCTACAAACTCCACACCCTCATAGCATACCACAACCTCACACTTTACAACACCCTACATCATCAACAACAGCCACTGCCATAGCAACAGCAACCAAAGAAAAGCCTTTTTGCAAGCAACGGCTTCAGCAACAGCTACTGCAGCATCATCTGGAGCACAAGGAGTAGCTCCACAGCAGCAGCAACTCTTCCTCCTTCCTTCATCCTCTTTTCTCCTTCGTTCTAGGATTCTTTGAGGTATAATCTTGCAACCCAACTCTTATCTTGTTAAGATTTGGATAATTAGCTGACAGTTACTGTTATATCAGTAGAATAGTGCTAGATTAGTGTTTTTGAGTGAGATTTGGCCAAGAGTTGGTTTTGAATGTTAGAGTAGCCTTATTAGGTGTACTTGAGACCATTGTGACCAAGATTTGTCCCAGATTCCAGCAAAATACCAGATTTATTATACTTGGCGTAATTTAGCGATTTTGTCGACTTTGTAGCCTTTCTGGAATCTGCTACAACCCGGGACCTCCTAAAATAAAATTGACTTGGCAGTGAGACGTGCTGGTAGATAGAAGCCAACATCCAAAGCCCCAGCCCCCGGACCCACTTTCTGGCCGCAAATTTACCCCTTCTGGCCGCAAATTGCGGCCAGAGCAGTAGGGAACTGCCTCGTTTTGCGTGCACGACTTTTTTTCCTGTAAACTTGACCCCTGGAATGTCTAGTTTTGTCTGGTTCCAACCAGGGTAGAATCTGGGTTGATTTCTTGACTTAGCGCATGATTTACGACTTGTTTTTCGTATGGATTTTGGTATTCGATGATTCGTTTCTGTCAGGTGGCGTTTGAACGCCAACGGCAGGGGGTTATGGACTGTGTTTGCACGCGAGGCAACAGGTTTTTACCTAAGGGCGTAGCATGCACCATTTTGGCTTCCGACATGGTTTTTATGTGTTTTAGCGTGTGATATCCTTGTAGGTACCCCGCGTGGCGTCGAAGCGTTGGAGATGCCATTGGCGACATCGGCACCGGCACACATAAGAAAAGGTTAGTAGATTTATATCTACGGGGAGAAGTCGGGTGGATGGCGTATAGCACCCCCGCAGTCCGATATCTAGTATACCATATATAGTGTACTTATATATGATAGCTTATGTGTGACTTGATTGTTTTAGATGTGGTAGGTGTACTATACGTAGATTAGGGTTTAAAGGTAACTAGTGTAGTTCCTAGTCGCGAACCCTAGAATAGTTTGCACCCACACGCACACACGTGCTTATTTGCTATGTTCATACTGTGATGATGAGGATATTGGAGGACTTTGGATGTGAGTCGATGAGTTTGGGCATGGTGCCATGATATCAGTGATGTGATGTGATTCGTATTTGGGATACGACATATGCTTTTAGCGGGCCTTTGGGCGTGTCTTCCGCACACGCATTCATACTTATGTAGATGGTATCGATTCGTACTAGACTTAGATCAGTACCCCTGATTATGTGATTTGATGATAAGGATACCGGATAATTGATGTGATGATTGTGATATTGACCCGCACCCAGCTATTGGGATGCCGTACGACGATTTACCGTACGAGCTGTATATTGATGATTGATCCGCACTCATGACTTGAGGGTGTCAGATGATTTACGGTATCGTATGCGATACTATTGAGGCGGGATCTCCGACTACTATCTTTATTCATATATATCGACTCAGACTGTCACGACCCGAAAGTACAGAACATGACCGGCACTTAAACTACGAACGTCTCAAGTCGTACGTATTCTAAGTAAGCTGAAAACCCAGAAATCCAAACCAAGAAGAGTAGTAGAGAGTAGGAAAACCATTTTAAATCAACCAGTTTGCAACATATGCCGAAGTATGCATTTTAAAATCATAAGTCTTTTCCAAAAATTTCGGCAGAGTTTCCTTTGTAAAACTAACCCCAAACGGGTACAAAACCTGATAAAGCATATATATAAAGAATAAAGGCATCCCCAAGCGGGAGCTAGCTCTTCGTCAATCGACGGTCACAATCACGTAAGCAATAAAATATACAACGCCGAAAGGCGAGGATCACAACAGAAAAGGAAACTCAAAACAGCATGAAATCCATATAAATACAAAGCGCGACTCTAAGGTCGATAGAACAAACAACACTGGTCTCTATCTCTGAAATAAATACATGTTTGGTTGATGGAACTTCTAGATACAACAGAATAATAATATACAAGATATATAATGGGGGTACGATACAAGTAAACCCACCTACTAGCAAATCACCCGAAGGAAACTATGCCCGCAAGCCGTAATGAAACCTGTACGACAAACCTGCAAGAAACTGGGGCACAACGGGCGTGAGTTGCCAACTCGTGAATAGAAAAACTGTAAGTCGATGTAGTACACCCCAGTACTTATGGGGAGGCGGAATTTTCAAAAACAATCAAGTTTAAAGAACGAACATCGACTAACCGCTTAAATCGAAGCTAAACTATAAATAACCATACACAAAGATTTTCTTATCACTTGTGATTAGGGATTATACCTATCGAAACTAGTCCTTCGTCTTTGTGTCCTCCTTTGTTCTCCTCGGCCTTCTCTAGGTAGTAGACGATCCACCCGAGAGCGAAACTCCAAGCTAAACCTCTAACTTGAAGTAACTAATCAACTTTGATTGCTAATCAAAGATGAAAGGATGATGTAGAGTGAAGGTTATGGATTGTTTAGTCTAACTAATCCTTTGATCTCAACTCATGAGGTGTAAGGATTAGGGTTTGAAGATGAGAGCTTGAGGAGAGAGAATATGAGAGAAGAGAGAGAGTGTATCATAATATATTATGAAGCATTCTTTTTTAAGAATAATGCATAAAAGAAATGAATAAGCATGTTTCATAAAATATCTAGTGGTGATTCATTAGCATGAGTCATTAAGCAATAAATGTGCATTAATGAAATGAATGAATCACCACCATGACTCACAACCTCATCCAAAGTAACCTCCTTAGTCACATCTTCTAGAAGCTTCTCGTACAATTACGAGAACGCCCCTCCGATCCGCAAAAATACGGAAAAACTTTAGACTGTAAAAATCCAATAACCGGATACCAGTAACTGGCTTAAACCAAAGCCGACTGGTAAAAACTGTCCGAAAGTCGTACGTGCGTAAACGCACGTATGCGTCCGAACCCTTTGTCGCAAAACCATGCAACCTCTATATCGTTTCGCCTGGAGTAGGAAACTCTCTGTGTGGGACTCTAGAGACTCGACTACTACGCTGGCAGTGGGTTTAACCACAGACCGCAAGCGGCACTAGCTGTACGTAACGGTCCCCAGGTAGTTGTCGATAAGAAGGCCGATGAGAAAACCCATCCGAACTCCTACTGAGTCTGATGTGACAATCTCCATACAGTCCGGTCCGTTCGTCCAAGAATATCGTATATCGGGCCTAGGGGGGCGGCAAGCGTCAGTCCCCTAATAGCGGTATAAGTCATGTCGGAGGGAAGCCCATTACACCCTGAGAAACTACTGGAACCTACCAGCAAATCTCGCTTGCCCTGGCCAGGGACTTTGCGTAATGGCTCTCTGACACAGCACGATATCTACTCCCAATACCGGGAGGGACGAATCCTGTCTAACCGCCACTGCCTCCAAGTGCTCGGGACTGCACCCAACTGCTACCTGTTTGCACGACTCCTTTGAGCCGTGGTAGGGTAGCAATCTAAGAACAGTGGGACACACTCGAGGCGAAGTAGCAGTGTCAAGTCTGCGGACTACGCTGTACTCATGTCACCTGGGAACTGTTCACTGACGACTGGTATCAAACCAACCAACAGTTCCCTGTGAGTCCTGTCCGGTGTACCCGTAACCTAACGAGCACCTGTATACTATCTCCAGTACGACGTACTGACGGCTGTGGGACAGACCATCTCCCCAACTGGGATGAGAAGCGTACACACCAGTCTACTCCAGAGTATCGATGCTCTGTCTCGATAATCCAACGACCAGGGACCTGAATGAGGATGTGCTTGTAGACTACCCAGCCCCCACTAGTGTGACTGCCATCACAACGCTGGTAGACAAGCAAGATCCTAAGAGCTCTATCAATACGTACACTCACATATTAAGATAGAAAAACCAAGTAGCATACTACCATGTTTAGCAAGACTGTTATATACATGTGAATATCCCAAGCTTCCATTAAGTAATATACAAGCTAGTATGATACAGTAATGGCCTTCTAGGGCATAAACACTAACAATCTCCCACTTGCACTAGGGCCATGTACTGGCATATCGTAGACCAATGATCTCGAGCAGCCTCTCGAACTGAATCTGAGGAAGGGCCTTTGTGAATGGATCAGCAATGTTCTCTTCTGAAGCAACTCTCCGAACCTCGATCTCCTGACGATCAATGATCTCCCTGATCAGGTGATACCGCCTCAAGATGTGTCTGGATTTCTGATGGGACCTTGGTTCCTTCGCTAAAACTATAGCTCCGTTGTTGTCGCAATACAGAGGTATTGGATCAACTATGGTAGGAACCACCTGAAGTTCTGTTAGGAACTTCTTCATCCAGACTGCTTCTTTTGCGGCATCGCAAGCAGCTATATACTCCGCTTCCATCGTCGAGTCAGCAACGGTGTCCTGCTTGGAGCTCTTCCAGCACACCGCCCCTCCATTGAGGGTAAAGACATAACCCGACATGGACTTGGAATCGTCCTTATCACTCTGGAAGCCGGAATCGGCAAAGGCCTCCAACCTGAGGTCTTTTCCGCCGTAAACCAAGAACATCTCCTTAGTCCTCCTCAGGTACTTGAGAATGTTCTTTACTGCTATCCAGTGTTTCTCCCCTGGGTCTGACTGATACCGGCTTACCACGCTCAGTGCGTAAGCTACATCTGGTCTGGTACACAACATCGCATACATTATAGAGCCTACCGCAGAAGCGTAGGGTATAATAGACATGCGTTCCCTTTCCAAATCAGTCTTGGGAGAACTCTCTTTGGAGAGGGTGATTCCGTGACAAGCCGGTAGATTACCGTGCTTAGAATCTTCCATACTGAATCTTTTCAGTACAGTGTCGATATACCTGGACTGCGAAAGTCCCAACATCCTCTTGGATCTATCACGATAGATCCGGATCCCCAGAATGTAAGAGGCATCACCCAGGTCTTTCATGGAGAACCTGTGTGACAAGAATCCTTTGACAGATTGTAGCATAGGAATGTCATTTCCTATCAATAGAATGTCATCCATGTACAAGACGAGGAATACGACACTTCTGGCCACAACTTTACTATATATGCACGGTTCATCTGGATTTTTGATAAAGTCATATTCTTTGACTGTCTCATCAAAACAGATGTTCCAACTCCGCGATGCCTGCTTTAGTCCATAAATAGACTTAAGCAGCTTGCATACTTTCCCGCTGCTCCCACTCTGATTGAAACCCTCTGGCTGATCCATATAGACGCTCTCTTCTAAATTTCCATTCAGAAAAGCCGTCTTTACGTCCATCTGCCAGATTTCATAATCATGGAAGGCAGCAATAGCAAGAAGGACCCGAATGGATTTGAGCATAGCCACTGGAGAAAAAGTTTCGTCATAGTCCAAACCAGGTCTTTGACGAAAACCCTTTGCAACAAGTCTAGCCTTATAGGTTTCCACCTGTCCATCTACACCAATCTTTTTCTTGAAGATCCATTTGCATCCTATGGGTTTTACCCCATCTGGAGCAAAGTCCAAAGTCCATACTTTGTTGGTGTACATGGACTCCATCTCGGTCCGCATTGCATCTAGCCATCGTACCGAGTCGCCGCTCTGGATGGCCTGCTGGAAGTCAGTAGGTTCATCATCATCTATGATTCAATCCTCTCTATCCCCGTCAATGAGAAAACCGTAGTATCTCTCAGGCGGATGAGACGGCCTACTACTCCTGCGGAGGGGTGCGGGAATGTTTTGTTCTTCTTGAACCTCTGGTTCTACCAAACTTTCAGTAGCAGTTTGTGGTTCTGGAATTTCTTCAAGTTCTATTTCGCTCCCACTTGATTCCTTTTCTAAAAACTGATGTTCTAGAAAATGGGCATTACGAGAAACAAACACCTTTTGTTCCTCTGCATAATATAATAGATATCCCCTGGAGTGCTTTGGATATCCCACAAACAAACACTTTACTGATCGTGCCTCGAGCTTGTCCACATGCTGCTTTTTAACAAAAGCTGGACATCCCCAAATCTTTATATACTGTAGATGGGGTTTCTTCCCACTCCACATCTGATATGGAGTGGTAGGCACAGTCTTGGTAGGTACCATGTTCAAAAGATATGTCGCTGATTCTAGCGCATGTCCCCAGAAAGATCGCGGTAACTCAGCATTACTCATCATGGATCGTACCATATCCAATAGGGTTCGATTCCGTCTCTCCGATACACCATTATGCTGTGGAGTGTACGGAGGAGTAAGCTGAGAGAGAATTCCTTTCTCTTTTAGGTAACCTAGGAACTCGGCACTCAAGTATTCACCACCTCGATCAGATCTAAGTGTCTTTATACTTTTGCCGGTTTGGTTTTCTACTTCATTCTTATACTCTTGGAATTTCTCAAAAGCCTCGGATTTATGTTTCATCAGATAAATGAATCCGTATCTTGAGTAATCATCCGTGAAAGTAATGAAATAGGAAAAACCACCTCTCGCATGTGTAGACATTGGACCGCATACATCACTGTGTATGAGTCCTAAGAGCTCGCTCGCTCTAACTCCTTGTCCAGTGAATGGAGTCTTTGTCATCTTTCCTTTGAGACAAGATTGACAAGTGTCATAAGTTTGATATTCGAACGTGTCCAAATATCCTTCTCTATGCAACTTAGTCAACCTTCTCTCATTGATGTGACCCAGTCTACAATACCATAAGAAAGCTTTATTTAAATCTGGAGACTTTCTTTTTAGTGTGTTCTGGACATTGAAAATTTGGAGTTGGTTTAAAACATATATGCCGTTATTTAGAGTACCGGACCCAATCAAACCATGATTAAGGTGGATGTTGATAACATCTCTTACAAACGTGAAATCATAACCTTTATTTGATAACAAGGAAACTGATATGATATTACACGTTAAGCTGGGTACAAAATAACAGTTATGTAAAACCAAAATGTGTCCACTCGTCAATCCTAGGTGATAATCCCCGACGGACGCAGCTCCCACGCTAGCTCCGTTAGCAACCCTGAGGATCATATCACCTTCCTTCAGCACTCTACGGTTTCTCAGTGCCTGCAATGAATTGCAAATATGAGATCCTGATCCGGTATCCAATACCCAGGAAGTAGAGTTGATCGACAGACAATTCTCAATTACAAACACACCTGAAGTCGAAGCCACAGCTTGCTTCGGTTCCTGGTTCTTGGCGTTCCACGCCTTGCAATCCTTCTTCCAGTGCCCTTTCCTGTGACAGTGGAAGCACTCATCCTGGCCAACTATCGGTACTGCTTTCTTTTTCTTTCCCTTCCCTCCCACCTTACTAACACCTCCTCTAGGTCTGGGTGCGGCCTTCTTCTTCCTTCCTTTGGCCCTAGCCTTGGACCCGGAAGAAGATGAACCGCCAACAAACATAGCGGGTGTTTCCCTTGCCTTCTGCAAGGTGCCCTCCGCACTCCTTAACATGTTCAGGAGTTCCGCAAGTTCAACTTCTTTTCCTTGAAGATTGAAGTTGAGGATAAACTGGGCGTAGGTGGGAGGAAGGGACTGGAGAACAAGGTCTGTATAGAGCTCATTATCCAAAGTCGTCCCAAGGTCTGCGAGCTCTTCTATATAGCCAATCATCTGTAGGACATGTTCACCTACCGATGACCCGACAGCCAACCTCGCTCGAAAAAATTTCTTAGAGGTCTCGTATCTTGCTATACGAGATTGCTCTCCATAAAGTTCCTTTGTATGGAGAAATATGCCATCAAGGGACATATCCTCGTGCCTCCTCTGATGTTCATTGTTCATCGAGGCAAGCACGATGCACTTGGCTCTCGCGCAATCTAAATCCCAGGTTTTGCGGATTTCCTTATCCGCATTACTGGATTTGGGACCAGGGACAGCAGGTGCCGTAGCGGTGAGGACGTACCCCAGTTTGTCATAGGTCAAAGCCATCTTGACATTCCGCAGCCAATCTTTATAGTTTGGCCCCGTCAGTATATTTTTCTCTAAAAGTAACTTAAGTCCAGTCATTTTCAGGGTTGCTGCAATTAGGAGAGAGAGAAGAAAACTCTTTAGCATGATGCTCTTGCAAGTTTAGAGTGGTTTTTAGTTTATCTAAACTGGATGGCTCCCACTGTTTTTCGAATCCTTCCTCAAACCATAAAAGAAGAATTAGCCAAGACTATTCTCACCGTACAATACTTGCTTAACCGTTCAGCCAGGCCGGTGTCGATACTTCGAGGGAGGTTTTCCAACGCTTTCGCGAAGTTCCTTAATTAAATAACCTCTTTTCTCTGGGGGCGTAACCCCGCTGACACTTTTCTGGACACCTACTAGGTTTATAGCATTGATCGTTAAGTGACGAATATCCTGATAAGTATCATATACTCACAGTAGGATCGGGATCCAAATATCATCGTATGATAATGTTGAAGGAATGCTACCAACATTCATCAAACTCCAAATGGTATGCATCTCTTTGCAAATTTCAGTTTCTTTAGAAATTCCCGATATAAGTTTTTGCCCCATGCTCTTATGACCTTGGCGTTAGGTCAAAATGTCATAAGTCACATGTCAAGTTCTACCCATCATTATCTTGTCAATTTGAACCCATCCGTATATATCCTTGACGTTCGGCCAAAATGATAATACGACTGTCCCAAACTAACTCATCTATCTATGCAACAAATGGATATCCAGCAGCTACCAAACACTATGCCTTGGCGTTAGGTCAAAATACATAGCTTGAATACTACTGAATACCCAGATGAAATGACGGAGGGCTACGAATGGTTTTGGCGAAACCGTGAACGTAGTGAACTTGATATAACCGAAGGAACCTGATAGCTTTTAAAAGGAGTGGTTAAATCTCCGCATTTAAAAATATCTGTTTTAAAAATAACCGAGTGGTTTCTTTTAAATTGTTCCAACGATTTAAACTTTGGTTTGTTTTACTTTGCATTATAGATAATGCGTCCCATCATTAACCTATCATTGCAGAAAACAACGAAAATACAACGTCCTCTTATGCCATCCGCATTCGCCATGGGGTCCCGTCATCACCCGTTATGTTACTTAACTAATGACAGAGCGGGGGCTGGGCTAGCGCGGGTGTAAAACATAAGTGACGTCTAAATAGCTACAATAAATATAGATATTTTACATTCGTCTGACGCAATGATATTCATTCCAGAACACAGATAAACAATATTGGATTTGCAAGCAATCTGTATTTCTTTTGAGCCTGCAAGAAAAGACAGATTACACAGTTGTGATGAATAGCCGTTACCCCACCCTCGACCCCTACGGGTACGGCAAACTACCCACCCGGCAGTCTGTGTACCCCACCTTGGGTCAGTCCTAGGAGCAAAAACAGTAAAATGAAATAATACAACGGTGGCTACAACCGCAACCTGGAAGTGCCCCGCGAAAATAATATTACAACAAATTACATTTACAACAAATGAATTAAAGAATAACCCATTGCTAACCCCGGCTATACACCACAACAGTCCAATACAGTTTATATGCACAAACAGATATAACCATTTCAGAAATGTGCAACCCCCTGCCCACCGACATACTAGCAGTTGGGGGAGGTTTACGAACACATTAAACAATCACAGATATAATCCAATACGCAAATACTGTACAATTTCGATCGATTAAACAACATCAATATTGCTCCAAAATCTGCTCTGTTAAACAGTAACCTGAGCAATTATTAAATATTCCAGAAAACCCCAAATATCACAGGGGACCCACACAAGAAAGATGAGTCCATGACTCGGCCAAAGCGCCGCGGAAGGGCGGCGGATCCCACCGATCCGCCGCGCTTCCGCGGCCGAGTTGCCGATTCATGGGCTCGAATTTCTTGGGTGTTCTCCTGGACTCTTTTCTAGCTTTCTGAACACACCTGAAAAATTTTCAGACATCGTTTTAAATTCGACAGAAACTAGCATTTTTTAGGGTTTTCCGGTTTCGTTTTTCCGTTCGAAATTCGTACAAATTTGCGATTAAGTTATTTAGTGTTTAGCGAGGCTCTGATACCACTGTAAGTCGATGTAGTACACCCCAGCACTTATGGGGAGGCGGAATTTTCAAAAACAATCAAGTTTAAAGAACGAACATCGACTAACCGCTTAAATCGAAGCTAAACTATAAATAACCATACACAAAGATTTTCTTATCACTTGTGATTAGGGATTATACCTATCGAAACTAGTCCTTCGTCTTTGTGTCCTCCTTTGTTCTCCTCGGCCTTCTCTAGGTAGTAGACGATCCACCCGAGAGCGAAACTCCAAGCTAAACCTCTAACTTGAGGTAACTAATCAACTTTGATTGCTAATCAAAGATGAAAGGATGATGTAGAGTGAAGGTTATGGATTGTTTAGTCTAACTAATCCTTTGATCTCAACTCATGAGGTGTAAGGATTAGGGTTTGTAGATGAGAGCTTGAGGAGAGAGAATATGAGATAAGATAATGAGAGAAGAGAGAGAGTGTATCATAATATATTCTGAAGCATTCTTTTTTAAGAATAATGCATAAAAGAAATGAATAAGCTTGCTTCATAAAATATCTAGTGGTGATTCATTAGCATGAGTCATTAAGCAATAAATGTGCATTAATGAATTGAATGAATCACCACCATGACTCACAACCTCATCCAAAGTAACCTCCTTAGTCACATCTTCTAGAAGCTTCTCGTACAATTACGAGAACGCCCCTCCGATCCGCAAAAATACGGAAAAACTTTAGACTGTAAAAATCCACTAACCGGATACCAGTAACTGGCTTAAACCAAAGCCGACTGGTAAAAACTGTCCGAAAGTCGTAAGTGCGTAAACGCACGTATGCGTCCGAACACTTTGTCGCAAAACCATGCAACCTCTATATCGTTTCGCCTGGAGTAGGAAACTCTCTGTGTGGGACTCTAGAGACTCGACTACTACGCTGGCAGTGGGTTTAACCACAGACCGCAAGCGGCACTAGCTGTACGTAACGGTCCCCAGGTAGTTGTCGATAAGAAGGCCGATGAGAAAACCCATCCGAACTCCTACTGAGTCTGATGTGACAATCTCCATACAGTCCGGTCCGTTCGTCCAAGAATATCGCATATCGGGCCTAGGGGGGCGGCAAGCGTCAGTCCCCTAATAGCGGTATAAGTCGTGTCGGAGGGAAGCCCATTACACCCTGAGAAACTACTGGAACCTACCAGCAAATCTCGCTTGCCCTGGCCAGGGACTTTGCGTAATGGCTCTCTGACACAGCACGATATCTACTCCCAATACCGGGAGGGACGAATCCTGTCTAACCGCCACTGCCTCTAAGTGCTCAGGACTGCACCCAACTGCTACCTGTTTGCACGACTCCTTTGAGCCGTGGTAGGGTAGCAATCTAAGAACAGTGGGACACACTCGAGGCGAAGTAGCAGTGTCAAGTCTGCGGACTACGCTGTACTCATGTCACCTGGGAACTGTTCACTGACGACTGGTATCAAACCAACCAACAGTTCCCTGTGAGTCCTGTCCGGTGTACCCGTAACCTAACGAGCACCTGTATACTATCGCCAGTACGACGTACTGACGGCTGTGGGACAGACCATCTCCCCAACTGGGATGAGAAGCGTACACACCAGTCTACTCCGGAGTATCGATGCTCTGTCTCGATAATCCAACGACCAGGGACCTGAATGAGGATGTGCTTGTAGACTACCCAGCCCCCACTAGTGTGACTGCCATCACAACGCTGGTAGACAAGCAAGATCCTAAGAGCTCTATCAATACGTACACTCACATATTAAGATAGAAAAACCAAGTAGCATACTACCATGTTTAGCAAGACTGTTATATACATGTGAATATCCCAAGCTTCCATTAAGTAATATACAAGCTAGTATGATACAGTAATGGCCTTCTAGGGCATAAACACTAACAAAAACATCTACGGAAAGAAATCGCATAAATAACGCAACCTAGGTCAATGATCAAAATATATCCTCAATTATATATATAACATGCAACCTATAACAAGGCTAGGGTAAATATCTAACCCGAGTGTAATCTCATGTGCCCGTGTCAGTGCCTCAGGTAGCAATATATCATATGAATGAGGTATGAATGCAAGAAAACAGAATACATGTAAATGAAGAACTGTTTTCATAATTTAGTGAGATTTCCTTTGTATTTTTAAAATGAGATATCATAATGAAATCAGCATAAAACAGTGCCTAGTATCGGCACAAAACGTAATCCCAATATCTCGATTTCTCTGTATCACAGTCTCTGTACCTCAATATCTCGAAATCTCAATGTCTCAATCACAATATCTAGGGTGCCGTCAGTCCAGACCGGCCCCTACCATCCATCTCAAGACCACGACGGTATCCTCCGGATATCCGACGCGTCGGGTAAAATCACTGGTAGGTAGTGTTCCCCTGCCAGGCTCACATCGTCATCATCACGCGCTTCTTGCCCTGGGGTACCTTACCGAGTCCACCATGTACCCGAAACGGTTCATCCGTCTCCTCGAATCGGGTCTCGAAATCCATCAGCAAACTCATGGTGGACGACTCATACATCATGGGAAAAACCGCACTTTTTATTTAAAAAGAGAGAAATCAGTTTATATAAGTTATGCGGTTTTCCCCCCAAATCCAGAAAATTTCATGGAAATCCGAATCCAAATCATCAATAGCATGTAAAACCATGAATATAGGCATAACAATGAATAACAGTATGCGTGAAGTGACAAGTAATAACTACAATGTTAAGCTGGCATATAAGGCAGGTACACTAATATCATGTCAAATTACTAACTAACAAGCTAAGTCAAGCAATAATATTTTCTAAGGTGTACGTGACATGGCAATTACCGATGAAGATGTGTGTGAGCCGGCAAGTAAGTGTAAGTGGTACATACACATCATCGGTAATGGTGCTGGTGTCCTAACAATATGATATCAACATTGCAATAAGAAATTATAACATAAGTATGCGATGCGAAGCGAACCACAATAATAAGCGGGAGCTGAATACTAGACGCAACTGTAACTAACCTGCATTAATCTAATATAAGTTCTACAAATGGTGCCTTTTGAAATAACACGAATCATGGGGTTTTGAAAATATGGGCTACGGTGTTTTTATGAAAAGATATATCTTTTGAAATATCCGTAGGATCCCATGGGCTGTCTTTTAAAATATCCACGATTCGTTAGTTTGTGAAATAGGTAAGAATCGAATCTAATCTAACAACTAAACTAAACTAAAGGGCTAAGCTAACAAGCTGGACTACAGGTAACGAAACCGCCTAACATCTGAGTCGATCCATATACATACCTGTATATATATTAGTCGGTGATCCCGCCTCAATAATATCATATCCGATACCATATCTACAATAAGACATCCCAAGTCAAAAGTGCGGATCAATCATCAAGATATAGCTCGTACGTAAATCCGTCGTACGACATCCCCAAATCTGGGTACGGGTCAAAGTCACATCAATCACATTATTCATCTGGTATCTTCTTTATCAAATATCATGATCCGGGATAATGTCCTACGTCTAGGACAATATTGATACCGCCTAAGTATGCATGCAGGTGTAAGAATCACTACGTCAAAAGACCCGCTAAAACATCATGTCGTATCTCAATACGAACCAAATCACATCACCGACCTCCTGGCCTCAAGCCCAATCTCATCGACTCATCTCAAATCCCAAATACTATCCTCAAATCCAGTATATGAACACATAGTCTCATACCCATGTGAACACATAAATATATATTCCCATATACGCACATATGAAAGAAAGAATGTATGCAAGTATGTGTGTGCGTACGTGTGTGAGTGCGACCACTACTCTAGGGTTTCGCAACTACACTAAACCAATCCAAAAACACCAAATATCCATATTATCATCAATATACTCAAACAAAATACAATCAATATGTGTGTGTATACGTATTCGTATACATCACCACGAACTGCGGGGGTGCTGTACGCCATCCACCCGACTTCTCTCCGTAGATATAAATCTACTCACCTGCTAAACTCCTCGCTTTGCCGTAGTCGATGCGCTTCATCGTCTCTAAACCCATGCGAAGGTATCTACAATCAATATGAATTCGCAAAGCTATTAACATCAAAAACTCAAAACCAAGAATCCATATATCGTAAACATAGCCGAAACCCTAAATAGGGTCGCTATATAAGAAAACTGCCATATTAAAAGCCAATAATACCAATACACATTTACAAACACAATAAATATTGTAGGTATTAATATTTACACCGTCTCCAATTTCATTTAAAACCCACGTCAAATTTTACCGAAAAGCTAGTAAGCAGCTTATATCATTTTATCTCATTTTAACACAAAGCTAGAAATTTAACAATTCTAGCAATTTCCAACAACATTAAGTAGCTTAACATCATGATCCAAACCATTTTCAAAATTTTATTCTCACCCAAAACATGTTTCAATAAAACCTAGTTTGCTAATTATCTCAATTAGACAAATAGAAATTTAACAAATATCATTCTCACAAAATGATTAAGTTTCCCCAATCTACACTTCATGATTAACCATCTAACACATCAGAACCCTAACTTGATTTTCATACCCTTTTCATGAAAATTCTAAATATGCAATTAAAATTATATTACATACCTAATAAGTAAGTTTTAAGGATTTAAACAACAATTTACAGATTAGGGTTAGAATTATACCTTTTCAAGAACAGAAACTAGCAACAAACTCCAAATTTGACCCTCCAAAATGTAGTCTTCATGAAGATCTATGCAAGCTTAGAGATGAAGAATGGTGTTTTCTTTTGAGTTTGTAGGATTATTTGAGAATTAATTAGCTTGAGGAAGATGAAAATGGAGAAAAGGGAAAAAGAGGGCAGAACTTAGGGGAGACTCGGCCATTGTGAGAAGTGTTCTCTGGGGAATATTTTGTTGAAGTGTGGTGATGGATGAATCAATGTGAATAAATTAATGGCTCACCAATTAAAAAACAACACACTCAAATCTCACACAAAAATATCCACTGCCACCTCCCCAAAAATCTAAACAAATGTCTCCACCAAAACAAACACATTTAATGCCCATTGACTCATCACACAAGAAAAACGCAAGCACCAAATTCGAATTGTTCCAGCCCATCAATTTCCAAGAAATTGCACACAGCACATTCCCAAAATCCACACTCACAAATGCATGCACACTCAATTAATTCATAAACAAAACTCACACTAACGCCCATACATTAATCAATTTCCCACATCCATTCACAGCAACTAAATTCGAAATTGGCAGTGAATGGCCATCTCATGAAAAAAAAGAGCTTGGATGCCAAAAAAATAAAAATAACAATTTTAGTGAAGGAATGTGGCCAAGAAAAAATTTGCAAACAATTTTCATTAGTTATATTTTTAAAAGAATAAATCTTTTTAATCTCCAATTTACTTCACAAATATTGGTATAAATTCATAAAATTTTACGACAACCCCAAATTCGCAAATTAGTTGTTTTTGCGAAATATATATTATTTTAATATTAAATTCCAAAATAATATTTTAATTAGGGAAAAAATTCTATGTGACCCAAAACTTCCAATTGACCCCCAAAGCTCGCGCACTATCTTTATTTTAGCTAAAATAAGTGCCGGCAAGTTTATACGGAAGTTTGATCAAAATCGGTTAAAACGGAAAATACCGACTATTTTACCCTAAACCGGAAAAATTCGCATAACGATTTCTAAAACGTTACAATCTTCCCCCCTTAAAGAAATTCGGTCCCCGAATTTAAATTTAAACCTCCCAATTCTAAAACATTTCAAATAAATGTCCAAGTCAACGGGGCTCCGAAATTATCAATACATAAAAGGCATCATAGAGCAATACATGCGCATGAGTAACGAGCAGATAGCTCGAAGTCAAAACTCCGTCAAGCATCCCGCAATTATCGGAGTCAAGGTGAAAACACGAATGCCAAATCCAAAGCAAAACCAATACGCTATAAATCGGAACTATACATGTAAATACCAAATCTGTACATGTAAATAGCTGAAGGAAATGCATGCCAAATTCTTTTAAAGTCGTTGTGAAATGCGCATAACACTGCACAGCGGCGGATGTCTCTATAAGAAAATAGCCATATACGTATATATCTTTTGTTTAGTATGCACGATCCGCCGTTTGAAAACAAATTTAGAAGGGTTTCCTCATTTTAAATGTCTTGTGTCATATCGGACACGTATGTAAATAATGAGACCACAGCTCGCTTTTGAAAATCCCCTTGAAATCTATCAAGGCATGCAAAATATATCCAGGCACCGTCATCTGATCAGTCCTGCTAAGTATGGAAACACATAGCAAATATCATAAAAATGTACTGCTCCATAGAAATCAATCCAAAGAATGCATATAAAAACCCTGTGCGTCCGGTGCGCACGGAAATCAAAATCCATGAATGTGCCACACATGCGCACAAATGACATCAAGGTGCAACGGGTGTGCACACAACATCTGTCATAGGCGACGTGTGTGCCTGACAGCAAAATCAGGTGCATCTGACATGCACGGAAAATCTCGATTTAGTGCATCTGGTGTGCACCAAATCGCATATCATAACCTGCGCCCAACATGCGCTGAAAATCCAAATCCAGTGTATCCATCATGCACGAAATATATGTTACTGCACTGCAAGCATATGTAAACTATGCAGAGTGCAAAACCAAATCGTGTGCGTATATACGCACGAAATCAACTCCAATGTCTAAAACCCATAAAATCACAAACATGTGAAACCAAGGCATGAAAACGATATCAAGTGTAACAACTGTGCAAAAATCATAATTCCTCAATCATCAAAGTATGGCGGAATAGTTCTGCTCAAGCACATCCTCCAAGAATCTCTGGCCAACTGTCGTGGTCACTCATAGCATGTCTCGTCGACGATCCTGAAATCTGGCCTGCGGGTGTGCGTAACATGACCACTCCTGGGTCCAAGTCTTCTCTGTAGATTACCAATCTCACGATCCATCGGCTCATTGGCCCTGTCAGGTGTGCTAACGGGGACGATTCCATTTTGGCACTCTCTGGTCATTTCTCGGTTAATCATCGCGATCACTCGTAAAGCAGTATGTCACTGGCGTCGGCCTATGGCTTTCTGAATGCACGTGACACCTCCGATCCTGGGTGCAAATATCATTGCAGCAGTGTCCTGAAAGGAATCCTGCTCAAGGTCTCTTCCAAGTCTCATCTCTGCCAACTGTCCGGGAGTCATCATCCTTTACTATATTTGCTTCTTGTTCTGGAGCGGCTGCATACTCATCGCGACTCCTTCTGAAAGGTATTTCTAAGTACAATGCCTCGACATGCCTACCGCATCACTGATGTTGGCGGAGTAGAACGTCATCTTATCCAGATCTTGTACGAACCTCTTACTCCACTTTTCTCTAATGTCAACTACTTCGGACTCGTCTTGTCGTGGCTGCATGGACTGAGCTCCAACGGCTATCATCGTATCTGGAGTCTCCCAAGAAATGCATCTCACCGATTAGCATCCGAATTAAGTCGAGCCATCCGATCGATTCGTCGAATCCTCATAGTCCCCCAAAAGCTCAACATCTTGGGTACAGTATAATAGTATCGAGTACATACCACAGCATCGGTGGTCCAGCCGTAGAAGGGCAAACCCAAGCCTCACTAATAGCGCCGTAGAACTGCCGCAAACCCGAAGGGTCAAAGGCTTTCACACGGTCATTAAGTCGAGTTAGGGTTTCATTCTTCTAGAGGGACCATAGAATTGCCTGCATGTCTTTCCGACTACTTTAAACTTGGAATAATAGGTTTCTGACATTCGATCGTCTCTGTCGACTCCCAACGTCTCCGCGTGAAGTCGTCTCTAGCTGGAATCAATCTATCTGATGACCTCGCATCAGGGTAGGTGAACGATCCACATGTCCAAGTCATTCATCCTCGATGACTAGCGACCTTCTATCATCTCTTAGTACAACTCGTTCTGCACTAATTCCAGCATCTGGGGCAATATCTCGTCGTTCGCAGCAATAACTGGCTCGCTCGTCTGCACGCTGAACAGTGCCTCGATCATCATGAATAAGCAACACACCAACGGTCATCAAAATCTGGCTGGCCTCTATCATTGGCTCAATCCTCTGGTGGTAACCTGCACGTCCGAGAAGTCTCATACAGCGATCCATCCAACGCTCGTGGCGCAAAAACAAAATCCAAAAGACACATCTCTACAATCGTGTGTCGCCCGAATCACGCCATGGTCAGTCCTCGTTCGTAACGAGCTCATGCTGACCGCAACTCTAGCCGTAGCTCTCCTTGCCCGTAATCGTGGCGGCAAAACCATAACTGGTACCGATGTAGCTAGATCAGGAATGAATATGATACTGAGCAAAGAAATGTACATCCTAAGGCTCCTTAAGTGGAGTGGCGTGTCGTAGATATGCCGCGGAACATACCCACGGTACGTCACTCTACTTTAGTCACCTATTCCATCAACCAAGGGTCATCCTACGCTCCGAAGGTAAAACCTAACGCTCTGATACCAACTTTGATACGACCCAAAAGTACGGAACATGAGCGGCACTTAAACTACGAACGTCTCAAGGCGTACGTATTCTAAGTAAGCCGAAAACCCAGAAATCCAAACCAAGAAAAGTAGTAGAGAGTAGGAAAACCATTTTAAATCAACCAGTTTGCAACATATGCCGAAGTATGCATTTTAAAATCATAAGTCTTTTCCAAAAATTTCGGCAGAGTTTCCTTTGTAAAACTAACCCCAAACGGGTACAAAACCTGATAAAGCATATATATAAAGAATAAAGGCATCCCCAAGCGGGAGCTAGCTCTTTGTCAATCGACGGTCACAACCACGCAAGCAAAAAAATATACAACGCCGAAAGGCGAGGATCACAACAGAAAAGGAAACTCAAAACAGTATGAAATCCGTATAAATACAAAGCGCGACTCTAAGGTCGATAGAACAAACAACACTGGTCTCTATCTCTGAAATAAATACATGTTTGGTTGATGGAACTTCTAGATACAACAGAATAATAATATACAAGATATATAATGGGGGTACGATACAAGTAAACCCACCTACTAGCAAATCATCCGAAGCCCGCAAGCCGTAATGAAACCTGTACGGCAAACCTGCAAGAAACTGGGGCACAACGGGGGTGAGTTGCCAACTCGTGAATAGAAAAACATCTACGGAAAGAAATCGCATAAATAACGCAACCTAGGTCAATGATCAAAATATATCCTCAATTATATATATAACATGCAACCTATAACAAGGCTAGGGTAAATATCTAACCCGAGTGTAATCTCATGTGCCCGTGTCAGTGCCTCAGGTAGCAATATATCATATGAATGAGGTATGAATGCATGAAAACAGAATACATGTAAATGAAGAACTGTTTTCATAATTTAGTGAGATTTCCTTTGTATTTTTAAAATGAGGTATCATAATGAAATCAGCATAAAACAGTGCCTAGCATCGGCACAAAACGTAATCCCAATATCTCGATTTCTCTGTATCACAGTCTCTGTACCTCAATATCTCGAAATCCCAATGTCTCAATCACAATATCTAGGGCGCCACCAGTCCAGACCGGCCCCTACCATCCATCTCAAGACCACGACGGTATCCTCCGGATATCCGACGCGTCGGGTAAAATCACCGGTAGATAGTGTTCCCCTGCCAGGCTCACATCGTCATCATCACGCGCTTCTTGCCCCGGGGTACCTTACCGGGTCCACCATGTACCCGAAACGGTTCATCCGTCTCCTCGAATCGGGTCTCGAAATCTATCAGCAAACTCATGGTGGACGACTCATAAATCATGGGAAAAACCGCACTTTTTATTTAAAAAGAGAGAAATCAGTTTATATAAGTTATGCGGTTTTCCCCCCAAATCCAGAAAATTTCATGGAAATCCGAATCCAAATCATCAATAGCATGTAAAACCATGAATATAGGCATAACAATGAATAACAGTATGCGTGAAGTGACAAGTAATAACTACAATGATAAGCTGGCATATAAGGCAGGTATACTAATATCATGTCAAATTACTAACTAACAAGCTAAGTCAAGCAATAATATTTTCTAAGGTGTACGTGACATGGCAATTACCGATGAAGATGTGTGTGAGCCGGCAAGTAAGTGTAAGTGGTACATACGCATCATCGGTAATGGTGCTGGTGTCCTAACAATATGATATCAACATTGCAATAAGAAATTATAACATAAGTATGCGATGCGAAGCGAACCACAATAATAAGCGGGAGCTGAATACTAGACGCAACTGTAACTAACCTGCATTAATCTAATATAAGTCCTACAAATGGTGCCTTTTGAAATAACACGAATCATGGGGTTTTGAAAATAGGGGCTACGGTGTTTTTATGAAAAGATATGTCTTTTGAAATATCCGTAGGATCCCTTGGGCTGTCTTTTAAAATATACACGATTCGTTAGTTTGTGAAATAGGTAAGAATCGAATCTAATCTAACAACTAAACTAAACTAAAGGGCTAAGCTAACAAGCTGGACTACAGGTAAGGAAACCGCCTAACATCTGAGTCGATCCATATACATACCTGTATATATATTAGTCGGTGAACCCGCCTCAATAATATCATATCCGATACCATATCTATAATCATACATCCCAAGTCAAGAGTGTGGATCAATCATCAAGATATAGCTCGTACGTAAATCCGTCGTACGACATCCCCAAATCTGGGTACGGGTCAAAGTCACATCAATCACACTATTCATCTGGTATCTTCTTTATCAAATATCATGATCCGGGATAATGTCCTACATCTAGGACAATATTGATACCGCCTAAGTATGCATGCAGGTGTAAGAATCACTACGTCAAAAGACCCGCTAAAACATCATGTCGTATCTCAATACGAACCAAATCACATCATCGACCTCCTGGCTTCAAGCCCAATCTCATTGACTCATCTCAAATCCCAAATACTATCCTCAAATCCAGTATATGAACACATAGTCCCATACCCATGTGAACACATAAATATATATTCCCATATACGCACATATGAAAGAAAGAATGTATGCAAGTATGTGTGTGCGTACGTGTGTGAGTGCGACCACTACTCTAGGGTTTCACAACTACACTAAACCAATCCAAAAACACCAAATATCCATATTATCATCAATATACTCAAACAAAATACAATCAATATGTGTGTGTATACGTATTCGTATACATCACCACGAACTGCGGGGGTGCTGTACGCCATCCACCCGACTTATCCCCGTAGATATAAATCTACTCACCTGCTAAACTCCTCGCTTTGCCGTAGTCGATACGCTTCATCGTCTCGAAACCCATGCGAAGGTATCTACAATCAATATGAATTCGCAAAGCTATTAACATCAAAAACTCAAAACCAAGAATCCATATATCGTAAACATAGCCGAAACCCTAAATAGGGTCGCTATATAAGAAAACTGCCATATTAAAACCTAATAATACCAATACACATTTACAAACACAATAAATATCGTAGGTATTAATATTTACACCGTCTCCAATTTCATTTAAAACCCACTTCAAATTTTACCGAAAAGCTAGTAAGCAGTTTATATCATTTTATCTCATTTTAACACAAAGCTAGAAATTTAACAATTCTAGCAATTTCCAACAACATTAAGTAGCTTAACATCGTGATCCAAACCATTTTCAAAATTTTATTCTCACCCAAAACATGTTTCAATAAAACCTAGTTTGCTAATTATCTCAATTAGACAAATAGAAATTTAACAAATATCATTCTCACAAAATGATTAAGTTTCCCCAATCTACACTTCATGATTAACCATCTAACACATCAGAACCCTAACTTGATTTTCATACCCTTTTCATGAAAATTCTAAATATGCAATTAAAACTATATTACATACCTAATAAGTAAGTTTTAAGGATTTAAACAACAATTTACAGATTAGGGTTAGAATTATACCTTTTCAAGAACACAAACTAGCAACAAACTCCAAATTTGACCCTCCAAAATGTAGTCTTCATGAAGATCTATGCAAGCTTAGAGATGAAGAATGATGTTTTCTTTTGAGTTTGTAGGATTATTTGAGAATTTTTGAAGAATTAATTAGCTTGAGGAAGATGAAAATGGAGCAAAGGGAAAAAGAGGGCAGAACTTGGGGGAGACTCGGCCATTGTGAGAAGTGTTCTCTGGGGAATATTTTGTTGAAGTGTGGTGATGGATGAATCAATGTGAATAAATTAATGGCTCACCAATTAAAAAACAACACACTCAAATCTCACACAAAAATATCCACTGCCACCTCCCCAAAAATCTAAACAAATGTCTCCACCAAAACAAACACATTTAATGCCCATTGACTCATCACACAAGAAAAATGCATGCACCAAATTCGAATGGTTCCAGCCCATCAATTTCCAAGAAATTGCACACAGCACATTCCCAAAACCCACACTCACAAATGCATGCACACTCAATTAATTCATAAACAAAACTCACACTAAAGCCCATACATTAATCAATTTCCCACATCCATTCACAGCAACTAAATTCGAAATTGGCAGTGAATGGCCATCTCATGAAAAAAAAGAGCTTGGATGCCAAAAAAATAAAAATAACAATTTTAGTGAAGGAATGTGGCAAAGAAAAAATTTGCAAACAATTTTCATTAGTTATATTTTTAAAAGAATAAATCTTTTTAATCTCCAATTTACTTCACAAATATTGGTATAAATTCATAAAATTTTACGACAACCCCAAATTCGCAAATTGGTAGTTTTTGCGAAATATATATTATTTTAATATTAAATTCCAAAATAATATTTTAATTAGGGAAAAAATTCTATGTGACCCAAAACTTCTAATTGACCCCCAAAGCTCGCGCACTATCTTTATTTTAGCTAAAATAGGTGCCGGCAAGTTTATACGGAAGTTTGATCAAAATCGGTTAAAACGGAAAATACCGACTATTTTACCCTAAACCGGAAAAATTCGCATAACGATTTCTAAAACGTTACACAGACTTAGGTGGTTTCCATACCCCTCCCGATTGACTTGATAGTTGATCAGTAGTTAGTGTAATAGATGTTAGACTTGACCCGAGTTATACCTATTTGAAAACTAACGAATCGGGAGTATTTTAAAGACAGGCAAAAAGGGACTCTACGGATAATTTCAAAAGGGGCATCTTTTCTTAAAAACACCGTAACCCTTATTT
This sequence comes from Agapanthus africanus, assembly GCA_030015575.1. Lineage (NCBI taxonomy): Eukaryota > Viridiplantae > Streptophyta > Magnoliopsida > Asparagales > Amaryllidaceae > Agapanthus > Agapanthus africanus. Next base: position 474,560,901 of record CM057339.1, on the reverse strand, counting down.
TACTAAAAACCCCGATTCGTCTTATTTCGAAAAGGAAAACTACATGACACTTACATATTGATGTAGACTCTTCACTATTGCGTTGATTATTTGATTCCGCATATTCATATCATTTGCTTCGCATTACTTATGTTTATTGAGATATTACCATCATGCTGTTAGGACACCAGCACCATTATCGATGATGCGTATGTTCCACGTACACTGTTTGCCGGCTCACACACTTCATCATCGATAATTGCCATGCCACTACACTGTAGTACAGTTGCATTCATGATATGATTCTTGCATGGCATATTGTACACTTATAACTGTACACATACATAGATGATTCCGGCTTGATTAGAGATTTGGGAACAGCAAGATATTCTTTAAAATTGTTGTATTTTAAACTAAGCGGTTTCCCTCGACATGTGCACATTACTATTCCATGTTGCATGACTTACTGATATGCTTACCTTTCTTTACATGTCGCATACATCATGTTTGATTATACGCATTGAGATATGTTGTTTCCATGATATTTCTGGATTTGGGGACCGTGGATATTTCTAAAGAAAATATGTAATTGTTTTAAAAAATCCGGTCACCCTTGATATGATATTTCAGTGCGTCCACCATGAGTTTTCTCGGTTCCAGAGAGCTTGTGTGTCACGACCCGAAAGTACGGAACGTGACTGGCACTTAGATTACGAGACGTCTAAAGGCATACCGTAACCTAAGTCAGCCAAAGCCCAGAAAAATCTAAACCAAAATCAAAAGCGAGTGAAGGAAAACCTTAAATGAAAACAGTGTCGAAATCAATTAAGTTGCATAGAATCCTTTTTTTTAAAAAAAACATTAAAAATTTCCGAAAATTTCGGCAGAGTCTCCCCTGTATTTTCTATCCCCCAAAATGGGTACAACAAGATAATAAACCTGTAATCATAAAATGGCATCCCCAAGCGGGAGCTAGCTCTTCGCCCAAGGCGGATCATAACCACATGCAATATAATAGCAATATCAAGAAAAGAGCATGAGGGAAACACAAAATATCAGAAACACAACGCCGGCTCAAGTGAGCTCGACCCAAAAGAAACCACAAATGTACAACCTCTCAGTCTCACCACTAGGTCACATATACAATATAAAGTGGTAGATGGAGAATACTAGATACAATGATAAAGCAAAAGAAATAAAGTGTGCTCGCAACCCACCTACGGGCGATGTCGCGAGTCTGAGTAAAATGAGCTGATGATAAGATAGCCCGCCGCTACAAGACTGACGGGTCCGACCTGCAAGACACTGTGGCACAACGGGGGTGAGTTGCCAGCTCGTGAGTAAATATAACATCTAATAAGGCAATCGTAAGAATGCACGCAATGCACCACAACATACATGTCCATATGTGATATAATATCTCTAGTATGCATGCACAGGTATGCAATGTCATTATTAAGTCTTTAAGTGTTTTAAATGCTAAGGGTATTGAATTCTTAACTTTAGAACATGAATATCTATATAATAGCTAAATACCATCAAGAAATCATCTGAAAACCCGTGTCAAGCATCGACACCAAATAGGAATCATATCTGTCTCAATATCGGGCTCCGTCAGTCCGGATCGACCCATAACATAAATCTCACGATAACGGTCGGTATCCTCCGGATATCCGCCGCGCCAGACATCACCGGTAGGTAGTCTTCCCCTGCCAGGCTCATCGTCTACAACTCGATCTTCTTGCCCCGGGGTACCATACCGGGCCCACCATGTACCCGAGACGGTTCATCCACTCCTCGAATCGGGTCTCGTAATCCAACAGAAAACATGAAAACTCATGGTGGACGACACATACATCACGAGAAAACCGCAACTTTGTTTTGAAAATGATAAATATAAGGTTTTGTTAAATTCTTGCGGTTTTCCCCAAAAATCCAGAAATCGCAGCAATACTGAAATCCTCAAGAAAACCATAATGTCCACATGTTATATATATGATAAATGTCTATGATATCAATGTGTATGATGTGAATTTTGGCTAGAGTTCTATGTAAATATGATGATGATGATGCGAGATATGTGCATGCGATGCAGTTTCATATATCAAGTATGAATGCAGGTGACGATATTAAGATAAACAGGTTCTATCGTGCACGTGGCATGTCAATTTCCAAAGGCGTGTGTGTCACATGAATAGTGCGCGTGCAATAGATGCCCATGGTAAGGTGTTCGTGTCCTACGAAATGATATCGCATAGGTAGAGATGAATGTCCATGCAATTTAACATACTGTTCGCTGTGAGGGTATGCAATGTACATAAAGGGATAAGCTGTCTAACAATATAAATCTTGCATAAAGTAGGGTAATCCTAACTAGAGGGGGCGCCTCGCGCCATCCAGACGATTCCCCCATAGATGAATACATCTACTCACCTGAAATCCCCGCTAATCCGATCCGGCCACCGCCTTGCCTTTACGCGCCGTGTCCGATGTTTCCCCGACCGATCCTAAATTTGCACAATACCAAGAATAAGATTACAAGACCTAAAACGATGCAAGTCACAATATACAATTATCGACGCTCTCGAATTAATCGTAGCATGCGCTCGGTGCGCGGAAAAACGCACGAAAATCGCAATCCTTTAACTAGAATCGTCATTTCGGGGAAATCGGCAAAACTACAACCCGACTATACGAAACCCCGCGTTCGCGCATTCTAATAATCCTATACGAAGCTAATAATATTGCCAACCTAACGCAAATTGACCGCATTCTATTTTCTACAAAAATCTAGTAAGCAAATTTCTAGCCGATTTGATACAATCATCGAAATTTGACGATTTAACAAGCATATCATTTCACAATTAACCATTCTAATCAATTAGACAACCATCCCTAACATAATCCAACCATTATGCTACAAACCCTAATTTTAAAAAATCAAAACCTTCTCTTGATTTTTCATGAACAAGGATTTACACTAAATTAATACTTAAAAATTTGATTTTAGCACAAATAAACTACAAGTTAGCAAATTAGTTTAGAATTTTTACCTCACCAATTGAATCCTAGCATGATCAAGTCACCAAGAAAGCCTCCTTTCATCAAGCTTTTGAACTAATTTGGTTGAGGAGAGAGTGGATTAAGGTTTAGTGTTGAATTGAGAATGAAATTTGTGAATTTTCAATGGATTTTTGATAGCAAAATGAAGCAAAATGAAATGAGAGGTGAGGGGATTTCCTGCAGTTTTGGTCAACCAGCAGGTTGAGGGGGTAGTGTGGGATTTTTGGGAGAAGTTTCTAGGTCTACAAACCCATCATGTTATCATTTAATGCTTTCATTTCAACCTTTTTACAAAAAAACCCCTTTTTAAGCCATTTTTTCATAATTTTCCCACCAAAAATCTAAAAGTTTGCAAGACATGATATAATTTTATTAACACCTATTTTAGCTTATAAAGACTCCTAATTAAGAAATTTACCTAATTAAATTTGTATTTATCCCTAATTAAATGTATTTAAAAAGGCTTAAAATAATAAAAAAAAATAATTAATTACGAAATTTTTTTTATTTAACTAGAAAATTATAAATGACATTTTAGTGACAAAATTATAGTAATATCTTATTTAAATTTTGTATAATTAGGTCTACAATGAAAAATATCACTTTTGACTTTTTACGGAAAAAGCCGAAAAATTAGCCGATTACCGAAAAACTGCCTAAACGATTTTCGAAGGGTTACAATCTTCCCCCCTTAAGGAAATTCGGTCCCCGAATTTAGAATTTAACTACGCGTACCTTCAAAAAGATGGGGATATCTCTTCCTCATCTCGACCTCGGTCTCCCAGGTGACCTCCTCGCTGTTCGGGCCACGCCAAAGAACCTTGACAGACGGTATGACCTTCGACCTCAAATTCTTCACCTGCCGATCCAAGATGACAACCGGCTGCTCGGTGAAAGAAAGATCACGCTCTAACTGGATCGTCTGGTGCTGAATCGCCTGGGAAGGATCATGAAGGTACTTACGGAGCATCGAGACATGGAATACGGGGTGCACATCGGGGAAGTTAGGCGGAAGAGCTAACCGATAAGCGACTGGACCAACACGCTCTAGGATCTCGAAAGGACCAACATATCTAGGACTCAGCTTCCCTTTCCGCCCAAATCTTATCACACCTTTCATCGGAGAGACCTTCAGGAAAACATGATCGCCAGCAGCGAACTCGAGTCGGCGACGGCGCCTGTCAGCATAAGATTTCTGCCTGCTCTGTGCCGCTCTCATCCTGTCCCGAATCAGCTGTATCTTCTCGGTCGTCTCCTGTACGATCTGAGGCCCCAAAATACTGCTCTCCCTAAGCTCTGTCCAACATACAGGCGATCGACATCTCCTCCCATATAAAGCCTTGAAAGGTGCCATCTGAATCGTCTCCTGGAAGCTATTATTGTAGGAAAACTCGATCAAAGGCAAATGACGATCCCAGCTACCACCGAAATCTAAAACACAAGCTCTGAGCATGTCCTCAAGAGTCTAAATAGTACGCTCCGACTGACCGTCAGTCTGCGGATGAACGGCTGTGCTAAAACTCAATCGGGTGCCCAAGGCTTCCTGGAGTTTCTGCCACAATCGGCTGGTAAACTGGGTGCCACGGTCGGACACGATGCAAGTCGGAACACCATGCAGTCGCACTATCTCATCAATATAAACCTGGGCGTACTGAGAAAATCCAAAAGTGGTCTTCACTGGCAGAAAGTGAGCCGCTTTCGTCAATCGATCCACAATCACCCAAATAGAGTCATACCCTCGACTGGTCCTGGGTAGACCCACAACGAAGTCCATGGAGACCTGCTCCCACTTCCACTCAGGGATGGGCAAAGGCTGTAACTCGCCGGCTGGCCTCTGGTGCTCGGTCTTGACTTGCTGACAAGTCAGGCATCTCGACACAAAGTCTGTAATATCCTTCTTCATCCTGTCCCACCAGTAAACCTCTCTCAAATCACGGTACATCTTGGTGGAACCTGGGTGAACACTGTATACATATATGTGCCTCCTCGAGAATATCACGCCTCAGTCCCTCTGAATCTGGCACGCACAGTCGAGTCCCAAATCGAAGTATCCCCTGATCATCAATCACGAACTCAGAAACTCTGCCCTGCCGAATCTGCTCAATAATCTCTAAGATACGGGCATCGCCGGACTTTGCCTCGCGGATACGGTCAAGTAACTGTAGGCGTGCTCTGAAATGGGCCAGCTGTCCCCCCGTAGGAGTAAACTCGAACTGCACTCTGCTATCACATAACGCCTGCCAATCCGCCGTCGACTGCATCTGTACTCCGCTCAAACATGATAAGCTACCTCCGGACCTCCTACTCAAAGCATCAGCCACCACATTCGCCTTGCCCGGATGGTATAAAATCTCGCAGTCATAATCCTTCACCAACTCCATCCAACGGCGCTGCCTCAGGTTCAAATCTCGCTGCTGGAAGATATATTTCAAACTTTTGTGGTCAGTGAATATCTGGCACGACTCACCGTATAGGTAATGTCTCCAGATCTTGAGTGCAAACACCACTGCAGCCATCTCTAAATCATGGGTAGGGTAGTTAAGCTCGTGTTTCCTCAGCTTCCGAGAAGCATACGCGATAACTCTGTCGTGCTGCATCAATACACATCCCAGCCCCACTCTAGAAGCATCACAATATACCACGAACCCGCCTGATCCTGAAGGCAATGCTAACACTGGTGCAGTAGTCAGACGAGTCTTCAACTGCTGGAAGCTATCCTCACATGCCTGGGTCCAATCAAAAGGAACTCCCTTCCGGGTCAACCCGGTCAATGGTGCAGCAATGCGGGAGAAATCCTGGACGAAACGTCGATAATAGCCGGCCAGACCTAGAAAGATGCGAACCTCTGTAACTGATACTGGTCTAAGCCAACGCTGAACTGCCTCGATCTTCTTCAGGTCCACACAAATACCGTCTCTCGTCACCACATGACCTAAGAAATCGACACTGTCTAGCCAGAATGCGCACTTGGAGAATTTGGCGAACAGCTGATGCTCCCTCAAAGTCTGCAATGTGATACGTAAGTGCTGCTCATGTTCCTCCCGGCTCCGAGAATAAACCAAGATGTCATCAATGAACACAATAATGAACTGATCGAGATACGGCCTGAATACACGGTTCATCAAATCCATAAATGCTGCCGGGGCATTGGTGAGCCCGAACGACATCACCAAGAACTCATAATGACCATAATGAGTACGGAAAGCGGTCTTCGGAATATCCTCCTTCCGAACCCGCAACTGGTGATAACCTGATCGTAAATCAACCTTCGAGAAAAACCCTGCACCCTGGAGCTGATCAAATAAGTCATCAATGCGGGGTAGGGGATACCTGTTCCGCACAGTAACCCGGTTCAGTTGACGATAATCAATGCATAAGCGCATACTTCCGTCCTTCTTCTTAACAAACAAGACGGGAGCACCCCAAGGTGACACACTCGGTCTGATAAGCCCTTTGTCCAGCAAGTCCTGTAACTGATCCTTTAGCTCTCTCAGCTCCGCCGGGGCCATCCGATAAGGTGGTATAGAGATAGGCCCCGTGCCAGGGATCAAGTCAATACAGAAATCAATCTCGCGCTGTGGTGGCAGACCAGGCAGCTCGTCAGGAAATACATCAGGAAATTCTCTTACAACAGGGACCTGGTCCAACGGAACCTCTGTGGAGCTAGCATCACAAACATAGGCTAAGAATCCCTGACACCCTTTCCTTAAGAGCTGACCAGCGCGAAGAGAAGAAATCAAGCTGGGAAGGGTAGCACTACGATCTCCCTGAATAATAAGAACCGGCTCACTAGGAAAACTGAATCTGACTGCTTTTTCATGGCAGTCCACAGATGCATAACAGGTGGCTAGCCAGTCCATACCAAGAAGAACGTCAAAGTCGAGCATATCGAGGAGAATCAAATCAACTGAAGAATCTCTCTCCCCGATACGAACGGAACACGATCGGTACACAAAACGGGCAACAAAAGACTCGCCTACCAGGGTAATAACGACAAGCGGCTGATCTCACGAAGAAGACTCTCGGCCCAACCTCGGTGCAAAGTACGTGGATACATATGAATGTGTGGAGCCTGGATTAAATAATACCCGTGCATCAAAAGAACATACTGGCAGAGTACCTGTCACGATGGCATTGGATGCCTGTGCATCCTTAGGAGTCAACGCGAACACTCGGGCCTGTCCACCACTAATTGCTGGCTGTCATCTGCCTCTGCCTCTGTCGCCTCGTCCTTTTGAACAGGACCACCACGCCCATGACCTCTAGGAGCATCTGGCTGGCGTGGAGCATCATCAAGGGTAGGAAGTATAGCTCTCTGAGGAGGTGGTGAAGGTGGTAAGGTCACATGCGGGACTGTCACCGCGCCCTGGCGCCCAATGGTACAGTCTCTGACACGGTGGTACTGACTCCCGCACCGAAAACATCCTGGAGACGACTGCTGGGTCTGTGGATATGAACCAAATAACTGACCTCGTCTCAATCCTCTGCCGCCGCCATCTCCCGGAAATAATCTATCGTGGTGTCTACCCACCTGCCGCTGGGCTGGCGTATCAGTACGAATCCGCTTCGGCCTAGAAACGACCGGAGTCTCAGAAATACGCTCCTCCAAAAGTAAGGCTGCATCCATCGCGGCTGCGTATATGTCAAAGTGCTGGGTGCCGATGGCAAGGAATAGCTGTGTATCAAGCCCTCGCACAAACCTCTTTATTCTCTTCTCTTCTGTGTCGACTAGGTACGGAGCATATCGAAACAACTGGGTAAACTGTATATCATACTCCGACACCGTCATCCCAGGAGTCTTGCGCAAAGACTCAAAACTACGGGCTCGAGCATCTCGGACACTCTCCGGAAGAAAACGGGCAAGAAATGCAGATGTAAACTCATCCCAGGTCATAGAAGGCAGACCTGCAGCTCGGCCTCTCTCTACTGAATCGTACCATGTCTGGGCAAGACCCTCCAGACGAAAACTCGCAAACTCCACCAATCTATCATCAGAACACCTCAAAGAATGGCAAATCCGAGCCATCCTATCAAGAAATTCCTGTGGATCCTCTGTCGCATCCGTACCGGTAAAAGCTGGAGGTCTCAATCTCATGAACTCCTGTAGTGAAACAGGGATAGTCTCCGTAATAGCAGCAGGAGTGACCATCTGTGCAGCAGGTACGATCGTGGTCTGTGCGGTGGAAGGAACGTCCTCGGATCTCTGTGCCCGGCTGGACTCAACCAAAGATCCCATCATCTGCCGCAACTCTTGCATGCCGGCCTCTAATCTGGCAATACGGTCAGGATAAGGCGGATCAGTAGGACCCTGAGGGGTAGGCGTATCCTCCCGCTCGATCCTCGCCTCAGACGGGCCCGCCCGAATCTCATCCCTAGCGGCAGCCCGCTGATCTCTCGTAGTCTTTAGCGGCATCGAAGCTAGAATAAGAAACAGGACTGATAAGGACATTGCAATTGAATCAAGGAATGCAAGGAATCAAGAAAGGAAATACAAGCAATTATGTCCTAAGGTTACTTAGGCGGAGTACCGTATCGTAAGTATGCCGCGGATCATACCCACGCTACGCCACTCTGCTTAAGTCACCTACTCCATCTACCAAGGTCGTCCTACACTCAGAAAGGTAAAACCTAGGCGCTCTGATACCAACTTTGTCACGACCCGAAAGAACGGAACGTGACTGGCACTTAGATTACGAGACGCCTAAAGGCGTACCGTAACCTAAGTCAGCCAAAGCCCAGAAAAATCTAAACCAAAATCAAAAGCGAGTGAAGGAAAACCTTAAATGAAAACAGTGTTGAAATCAATTAAGTTGCATAGAATCCTTTTTTTTTTAAAAAAACATCAAAAATTTCCGAAAATTTCGGCAGAGTCTCCCCTGTATTTTCTATCCCCCAAAATGGGTACAACAAGATAATAAACCTGTAATCATAAAATGGCATCCCCAAGCGGGAGCTAGCTCTTCGCCCAAGGCGGATCATAACCACATGCAATATAATAGCAATATCAAGAAAAGAGCATGAGGGAAACACAAAATATCAGAAACACAACGCCGGCTCAAGTGAGCTCGACCCAAAAGAAACCACAAATGTACAACCTCTCAGTCTCACCACTAGGTCACATATACAATATAAAGTGGTAGATGGAGAATACTAGATACAATGATAAAGCAAAAGAAGTAAAGTGTGCTCGCAACCCACCTACGGGCGATGTCGCGAGTCTGAGCAAAATGAGCTGATGATAAGATAGCCCGCCGCTACAAGACTGACGGGTCCGACCTGCAAGACACTGTGGCACAACGGGGGTGAGTTGCCAGCTCGTGAGTAAATATAACATCTAATAAGGCAATCGTAAGAATGCACGCAATGCACCACAACATACATGTCCATATGTGATATAATATCTCTAGTATGCATGCACAGGTATGCAATGTCATTATTAAGTCTTTAAGTGTTTTAAATGCTAAGGGTATTGAATTCTTAACTTTAGAACATGAATATCTATATAATAGCTAAATACCATCAAGAAATCATCTGAAAACCCGTGTCAAGCATCGACACCAAATAGGAATCATATCTGTCTCAATATCGGGCTCCGTCAGTCCGGATCGGCCCATAACATAAATCTCACGACAACGGTCGGTATCCTCCGGATATCCGCCGCGCCAGACATCACCGGTAGGTAGTCTTCCCCTGCCAGGCTCATCGTCTACAACTCGATCTTCTTGCCCCGGGGTACCATACCGGGCCCACCATGTACCCGAGACGGTTCATCCACTCCTCGAATCGGGTCTCGAAATCCAACAGAAAACATGAAAACTCATGGTGGACGACACATACATCATGAGAAAACCGCAACTTTGTTTTGAAAATGATAAATATAAGGTTTTGTTAAATTCTTGCGGTTTTCCCTAAAAATCCAGAAATCGCAGCAATACTGAAATCCTCAAGAAAACCATAATGTCCACATGTTATATATATGATAAATGTCTATGATATCAATGTGTATGATGTGAATTTTGGCTAGAGTTCTATGTAAATATGATGATGATGCGAGATATGTGCATGCGATGCAGTTTCATATATCAAGTATAAATGCAGGTGACGATACTAAGATAAACAGGTTCTATCGTGCACGTGGCATGTCAATTTCCAAAGGCGTGTGTGTCACATGAATAGTGCGCGTGCAATAGATGCCCATGGTAAGGTGTTCGTGTCCTACGAAATGATATCGCATAGGTAGAGATGAATGTCCATGCAATTTAACATACTGTTCGCTGTGAGGGTATGCAATGTACATAAAGGGATAAGCTGTCTAACAATATAAATCTTGCATAAAGTAGGGTAATCCTAACTAGGGGGGCGCCTCGCGCCATCCAGACGATTCCCCCTTAGATGAATACATCTACTCACCTGAAATCCCCGCTAATCCGATCCGGCCACCGCCTTGCTTTTACGCGCCGTGTCCGATGTTTCCCCGACCGATCCTAAATTTGCACAATACCAAGAATAAGATTACAAGACCTAAAACGATGCAAGTCACAATATACAATTATCGACGCTCTCGAATTAATCGTAGCATGCGCTCGGTGCGCGGAAAAACGCACGAAAATCGCAATCCTTTAACTAGAATCGTCATTTCGGGGAAATCGGCAAAACTACAACCCGACTAGACGAAACCCCGCGTTCGCGCATTCTAATAATCCTATACGAAGCTAATAATATTGCCAACCTAACGCAAATTGAGCGCATTCTATTTTCTACAAAAATCTAGTAAGCAAATTTCTAGCCGATTTGATACAATCATCGAAATTTAACGATTTAACAAGCATATCATTTCACAATTAACCATTCTAATCAATTAGACAACCATCCCTAACATAATCCAACCATTATGCTACAAACCCTAATTTTAAAAAATCAAAACCTTCTCTTGATTTTTCATGAACAAGGATTTACACTAAATTAATACTTAAAAATTTGATTTTAGCACAAATAAACTACAAGTTAGCAAACTAGTTTAGAATTTTTTACCTCACCAATTGAATCCTAGCATGATCAAGTCACCAAGAAAGCCTCCTTTCATCAAGCTTTTGAACTAATTTGGTTGAGGAGAGAGTGGATTAAGGTTTAGTGTTGAATTGAGAATGAAATTTGTGAATTTTCAATGGATTTTTGATAGCAAAATGAAGCAAAATGAAATGAGAGGTGAGGGGATTTCCTGCAGTTTTGGTCGACCAGCAGGTTGAGGGGGTAGTGTGGGATTTTTGGGAGAAGTTTCTAGGTCTACAAACCCATCATGTTATCATTTAATGCTTTCATTTCAACCTTTTTACAAAAAAACCCATTTTTAAGCCATTTTTTTCATACAAAAATCTAAAAGTTTGCAAGACATGATATAATTTTATTAACACCATATTTTAGCTTATAAAGACTCCTAATTAAGAAATTTACCTAATTAAATTTGTATTTATCCCTAATTAAATGTATTTAAAAAGGTTTAAAATAATAAAAAAATAATTAATTTCGAATTTTTTTTTATTTAACTAGAAAATTATAAATGACATTTTAGTGACAAAATTATAGTAATATCTTATTTAAATTTTGTATAATTAGGTCTACAATGAAAAATATCACTTTTGACTTTTTACGGAAAAAGCCGAAAAATTAGCCGATTACCGAAAAACTGCCTAAACGATTTTCGAAGGGTTACAATCTTCCCCCCTTAAGGAAATTCGGTCCCCGAATTTAGAATTTAACTACGCGTACCTTCAAAAAGATGGGGATATCTCTTTCTCATCTCGACCTCGGTCTCCCACGTGACCTTCTCGCTGTTCGGGCCACGCCAAAGAACCTTGACAGACGGTATGACCTTCGACCTCAAATTCTTCACCTGCCGATCCAAGATGACAACCGGCTGCTCGGTGAAAGAAAGATCACGCTCTAACTGGATCGTCTGGTGCTGAATCGCCTGGGAAGGATCATGAAGGTACTTGCGGAGCATCGAGACATGGAATACGGGGTGCACATCGGGGAAGTTAGGCGGAAGAGCTAACCGATAAGCGACTGGACCAACACGCTCTAGGATCTCGAAAGGACCAACATATCTAGGACTCAGCTTCCCTTTCCGCCCAAATCTTATCACACCTTTCATCGGAGAGACCTTCAGGAAAACATGATCGCCAGCAGCGAACTCGAGTCGGCGACGGCGCCTGTCAGCATAAGATTTCTGCCTGCTCTGTGCCGCTCTCATCCTGTCCCGAATCAGCTGTATCTTCTCGGTCGTCTCCTGTACGATCTGAGGCCCCAAAATACTGCTCTCCCTAAGCTCTGTCCAACATACAGGCGATCGACATCTCCTCCCATATAAAGCCTTGAAAGGTGCCATCTGAATCGTCTCCTGGAAGCTATTATTGTAGGAAAACTCGATCAAAGGCAAATGACGATCCCAGCTACCACCGAAATCTAAAACACAAGCTCTGAGCATCTCCTCAAGAGTCTAAATAGTACGCTCCGACTGACCGTCAGTCTGCGGATGAAAGGCTGTGCTAAAACTCAATCGGGTGCCCAAGGCTTCCTGGAGTTTCTGCCACAATCGGCTGGTAAACTGGGTGCCACGGTCGGACACGATGCAAGTCGGAACACCATGCAGTCGCACTATCTCATCAATATAAACCTGGGCGTACTGAGAAAATCCAAAAGTGGTCTTCACTGGCAGAAAGTGAGCCGCTTTCGTCAATCGATCCACAATCACCCAAATAGAGTCATACCCTCGACTGGTCCTGGGTAGACCCACAACGAAGTCCATGGAGACCTGCTCCCACTTCCACTCAGGGATGGGCAAAGGTTGTAACTCGCCGGCTGGCCTCTGGTGCTCGGCCTTGACTTGCTGACAAGTCAGGCATCTCGACACAAAGTCTGTAATATCCTTCTTCATCCTGTCCCACCAGTAAACCTCTCTCAAATCACGGTACATCTTGGTGGAACCTGGGTGAACACTGTATACATATATGTGCCTCCTCGAGAATATCACGCCTCAGTCCCTCTGAATCTGGCACGCACAGTCGAGTCCCAAATCGAAGTATCCCCTGATCATCAATCACGAACTCAGAAACTCTGCCCTGCCGAATCTGCTCAATAATCTCTAAGATACGGGCATCGCCGGACTGTGCCTCGCGGATACGGTCAAGTAACTGTAGGCGTGCTCTGAAATGGGCCAGCTGTCCCCCCGTAGGAGTAAACTCGAACTGCACTCTGCTATCACATAACGCCTGCCAATCCGCCGTCGACTGCATCTGTACTCCGCTCAAACAAGATAAGCTACCTCCGGACCTCCTACTCAAAGCATCAGCCACCACATTCGCCTTGCCCGGATGGTATAAAATCTCGCAGTCATAATCCTTCACTAACTCCATCCAACGGCGCTGCCTCAGGTTCAAATCTCGCTGCTGGAAGATATATTTCAAACTTTTGTGGTCAGTGAATATCTGGCACGACTCACCGTATAGGTAATGTCTCCAGATCTTGAGTGCAAACACCACTGCAGCCATCTCTAAATCATGGGTAGGGTAGTTAAGCTCGTGTTTCCTCAGCTGCCGAGAAGCATACGCGATAACTCTGTCGTGCTGCATCAATACACATCCCAGCCCCACTCTAGAAGCATCACAATATACCACGAACCCGCCTGATCCTGAAGGCAATGCTAACACTGGTGCAGTAGTCAGACGAGTCTTCAACTGCTGGAAGCTATCCTCACATGCCTGGGTCCAATCAAAAGGAACTCCCTTCCGGGTCAACCCGGTCAATGGTGCAGCAATGCGGGAGAAATCCTGGATGAAACGTCGATAATAGCCGGCCAGACCTAGAAAGCTGCGAACCTCTGTAACTGATACTGGTCTAAGCCAACGCTGAACTGCCTCGATCTTCTTCAGGTCCACACAAATACCGTCTCTCGTCACCACATGACCCAAGAAATCGACACTGTCTAGCCAGAATGCGCACTTGGAGAATTTCGCCTTAACTCCGATGATTACAGGATGCTTGACGGAGTTTTGATTTTGAGTTATCTGCTCATTGCTCTTGCGCTTGTATTGCGCTACGATGTGTTTTATGGATTGATGATTTCGGAGCCCCGTGGACTTGGACATTTTATTGAAATGTTCTAGAATTTGGGGATTTAAATTTAAATTCGGGGACCGAATTTCTTTAAGCGGGGAAGGCTGTAACATTCCAGAAAAATATAATATTATTTGTGAGAATTTTTATAATTTAATATTATTTTATTGAATATTTCATATTTCGGTATAAGTAAATACCGATAAATGGGGAAAATTCTGAAGAAAAATTATGGAAATTGTAAAATGTGTTTAATGAAGGGTTTTTGGTAAAAAGTTTACCAAAATTGGCTTCTGATGATTTATCTGGTTTTATGAACATTTTTTCGCAATTTTATCTGGGCTGCACACATATGTGCATGGTAGATAGGGTTGAGCCTAGGGTTGAACCATGTAGATGACCATGGTGGGTTGAACCATTTGATTAAGTTAATTGGGTTAATTAGTGTTTTGGATTAAGGTTGGGTTTGACTTGTGGCTAGAGAGAGAGAGAGAGAGGTGGCTATATGTTATGTCATCCCTTTTCATTTCAAAACTTTTACATCTCACATCTCTCCCTCTCACTCTCACACATCAGCTACACCAGCCCCTAACCCCCTTAGCCCAACACCTACACCATCAGTTCAGCCACCAAAGCATCAGCAGCAACTCAGCACACTTCACAACAAAAAAAAATCAGCTTCCTTCTACAAACTCCACACCCTCATAGCATACCACAACCTCACACTTCACAACACCCTACATCATCATCAACAACAACAACAACAGCCACTGCCATAGCAACAACAACCAAAGAAAAGCCTTTTTGCAAGCAACAGCTTCAGCAACAGCTACTGCAGCATCATCTGGAGCACAAGGAGTAGCTCCACAGCAGCAGCAACTCTTCCTCCTTCCTTCATCCTCTTTTCTCCTTCGTTCTAGGATTCTTTGTGGTATAATCTTGCAACCCAACTCTTATCTTGTTAAGATTTGGATAATTAGCTGACAGTTACTGTTATATCAGTAGAATAGTGCTAGATTAGTGTTTTTGAGTGAGATTTGGCCAAGAGTTGGTTTTGAATGTTAGAGTAGCCTTATTAGGTGTACTTGAGACCATTGTGACCAAGATTTGTCCCAGATTCCAGCAAAATACCAGATTTGTTATACTTGGCGTAATTTAGCGATTTTGTCGACTTTGTAGCCTTTCTGGAATCTGCTACAACCCGGGACCTCCTAAAATAAAATTGACTTCGCAGTGAGGCGTGCAGGTAGATAGAAGCCAACATCCAAAGCCCTAGCCCCTGGACCCACTTTCTGGCCGCAAATTTACCCCTTCTGGCCGCAAATTACGGCCAGAGCAGTAGGGAACTGCCTCGTTTTGCGTGCACGACTTTTTTTCCTGTAAACTTGACCCCTGGAATGTCTAGTTTTGTCTGGTTCCAACCAGGGTAGAATCTGGGTTGATTTCTTGACTTGGCGCATGATTTACGACTTGTTTTTCGTATGGATTTTGGTATTCGATGATTCGTTTCTGTCGGGTGGCGTTTGAACGCCAACGGCAGGGGGTTATGGACTGTGTTTGCACGCGAGGCCAAAGGTTTTTACCTAAGGGCGTAGCATGCACCATTTTGGCTTCCGACATGGTTTTTATGTGTTTTAGCGTGTGATATCCTTGTAGGTACCCCGCGTGGCGTCGAAGCGTTGGAGATGCCATTGGCGACATCGGCACCGGCACATATAAGAAAAGATGAGTAGATTTATATCTACGGGGAGAAGTCGGGTGGATGGCGTATAGCACCCCCGCAGTCCGATATCTAGTATACCATATATAGTGTACTTATATATGATAGCTTATGTGTGACTTGATTGTTTTAGATGTGGTAGGTGTACTATACGTAGATTAGGGTTTAAAGGTAACTAGTGTAGTTCCTAGTCGCGAACCCTAGAATAGTTTGCACCCACACGCACACACGTGCTTATTTGCTATGTTCATACTGTGATGACGAGGATATTGGAGGACTTTGGATGTGAGTCGATGAGTTTGGGCATGGTGCCATGATATCAGTGATGTGATGTGATTCGTATTTGGGATACGACATATGCTTTTAGCGGGCCTTTGGGCGTGTCTTCCGCACACACATTCATACTTATGTAGATGGTATCGATTCGTACTAGACTTAGATCAGTACCCCTGATTATGTGATTTGATGATAAGGATACCGGATAATTGATGTGATGATTGTGATATTGACCCGCACCCAGCTATTGGGATGTCGTACGACGATTTACCGTACGAGCTGTATATTGATGATTGATCCGCACTCATGGCTTGAGGGTGTCAAATGATTTACGGTATCGTATGCGATACTATTGAGGCGGGATCACCGACTACTATCTTTATTCATATATATCGACTCAGACTTAGGTGGTTTCCATACCCCTCCCGATTGACTTGATAGTTGATCAGTAGTTAGTGTAGTAGTTGTTAGAATTGACCCGAGTCATGCCTATTTCAAAACTAACGAATCGGGAGTATTTTAAAGACAGGCAAAATGAGACTCTGCGGATAATTTCAAAAGGGGCATCTTTTCTTAAAAACACCGTAGCCCTTATTTTACTAAAAACCCCGATTCGTCTTATTTCGAAAAGGCAAACTACATGACACTTACATATTGATGTAGACTCTTCACTATTGCGTTGGTTATTTGATTCCGCATATTCATATCATTTGCTTCGCATTACTTACGTTTATTGAGATATTACCATCATGCTGTTAGGACACCAGCACCATTATCGATGATGCGTATGTTCCACGTACACTGTTTGCCGGCTCACACACTTCATCATCGATAATTGCCATGCCACTACACAGTAGTACAGTTGCATTCATGATATGATTCTTGCATGGCATATTGTACACTTATAACTGTACACATAGATAGATGATTCCGGCTTGATTAGAGATTTGGGTACCGCAAGATATTCTTTAAAATTGTTGTATTTTAAACTAAGCGGTTTCCCTCGACATGTGCACATTACTATTCCATGTTGCATGACTTACTGATATGCTTACCTTTCTTTACATGTCGCATACATCATGTTTGATTATACGCATTGAGATATGTTGTTTCCATGATATTTCTGGATTTGGGGACCGTGGATATTTCTAAAGAAAATATGTAATTGTTTTAAAAAATCCGGTCACCCTTGATACGATATTTCAGTGCGTCCACCATGAGTTTTCTCGGTTCCAGAGAGCTTGTGTGAGTATACCCGATTCGAGGAGCGGTAGGCACCGATTGCGGGTACATGGTGGACCCGGTGAGGTACCCCGGGGCAAGAAGACTCGTAGATGCTAGACGGTGAGCCCGGTAGGGGAGTACTACCTACCGGTGATAGTACTTGGGACCCATCGGTTATCAGGGGGATACCGACTGGAATCATGAGATGGATATGAGGGCCGACCAGGGTATGCGGCGCCTGAGATACATGAGGATTTACGTGCCGATGCTAGGCACAGGTGTTCATGATGTTTTCGAGTGTCGATGCTAGGCACTCAGGTTCCATGATTTGATTATATCCTCATATTTCCATGCATATGTTGTACGATATTTACATGCATGATGCTTGTTGTCATTGGGTGACACGTGGACGGGATCCACCGATTTACAGCTATTGATTTCCTAGTTGGAGGACATCCACATACTACTAGATTTATGTTATAGCTGGCATTGATTCATATTACTCTATGCAGACATACCTCATATTTATGACATGTTATTACCTGAGGCATTAGCGAGTACCTGGCACTATATACATGTATAGATGTTGCATCGCCACCTTAGCATGCTTCAGACTTATTCATTTGAAGTTTACTTATGTTGATCGTATGACCTAGGATTGCGTCATACATGCGATTTTCTGTTCATAGATGTTCTTCTATTCACGAGTTGGCAACTCACCCCCGTTGTGCCCCAGTTCTTGCAGGTGTTTGTCGTACAGGGATTCATTACGGCTTGCTGCACCGCTTCTTTCTGGTGACTTGCTAGTAGGTGGGTTTACTTGTATCGTACCCATCATTATACATTGTATATTATATTCAGTTGTATCTAGAAGATCCATCAACCAAACATGTACTTATTTGAGATAGAGACCAGTGTTGATTATTCTTTCGACCTTAGAGTCGCACGTTATATTTCTCTGGGATTCATGCTGTTGAGTTTCCTTTCTGTTGTGATCCTCGCCTTTAGGCGTTGTATATTATATTGCGGACTGGTTGCTTTACCTATGGTTTTTCCTTCACTCCACTACTCTTCTTGGTTTGGATTTCTGGGCTTGGCTTACTTAGAGCACGTGCGCCTTGAGACGTTCGTAGCCTAAGTGCCGGTCATGTTCCGTACTTTCGGGTCGTGACAGTACAGTCCGGTCCGTTCGTCTATGAGCATCGCATGGCGGGCCTAGGGGGTTGGTAAAAGTCAGACCCCCAAAAACGGTACAAGTCGTGTCGGAGTGTAGCCCAGAACACCCTGAGATACTACTGGAATACCTACCAGTAAATCTCCTGCCTTGGCCAAGGACTTCGTGTAAGGGCTCTCCTAGACACAGCGCGACCTCACCCAAATACCGGGAGAGACGAACCCCTGAAGATCCGCTCACTGCCTCCATGTGGCTCGGGACTGTACCCAACTAAAACCTGTTTGCACGTCTCCTATAAGCGTGGTAGGGTAGTAATCAAAGCACAGTGGGAACTCACACGAGACAAATGACGATCTCAGGTCGATGAACTAACCTGTACACATGTCACCAGGGAACTGCTATCTGACGTCAGGTATAAGACCAACTAGCATGTTCCCGGCGAGTCCTGTCCGGTGTACTCATAACCCAATGAGCACCTGTATACATCTTAGGTGAACCAACTGACACCAGTGGCTTGTGAGACCGGCCACCTCCCCTCGTTGGGGTCTCGACTGTATACACTAGTCTACTCTGGAGTATCGATGCCCTGTCTCGAAACTCCAACGACTAGGGACCTTTTAAGGATGTGCTTATAGACCACCAGCTCCCACGTATATGATCGCCCTCATACTGCTGGCTGTCAAGCAAGAATCCTAGGGGCTCTATCAACGTGCAATAGTGACCGGTAAGGTCACCTAAAGCAGTACACGATGATAAAGATAAACCAGATAGCATACAATCATCTTGAGTAAGACTGTCCTATCGGGATAGGTTCTCCATCAATCATGGCAATCACGTGCCTGTGATCCAATAATTGACTCTGAGGGCACTATCTCCAACAATCTCCCAGTTGCACTCAAGGCTAATTATTGCGATGTCGCATACTCACAGCCCGTGTGATACTGAACACCCAACTCCTCTACTAATCAGTCTCACAAAACCCGTTTCCGAAACTATTGCGTTTGAGGAATAGCCTCAGTGAGTGGATCCGCCTTGATGTTTCTTTCTATGTCTCTCTATATCTCAAGTTCGCGGAGAAAACCATCTCCCGAAATGAGCAATACCTGTCTTAGAATATGTCTGGATATCTGATGGGACCTAGCTCATAAATGAACTCCAATCTAAGCTTCTTAGACCGTATCGTCAACTGAAGATAATCAGTATCCTGCGCTGTCACGCCCCGCTTCCCAATGTACGGCGAAGTGGTCGTGACGAGGCCCGCTACGTATGTAAGTGCAAGGTATTACCAATGAGCTACAAGCTCTTTCTTGTAATTATTGTAAAGAGATAGATACTTAAAGTGTTATCAGCAACATTAATACTCCAAGTATACTTCAATTTTAAATCAAATTTTGGTATACAAAAATTGGAGTTGTTACATGCGCCATGCCTCCCTCAGTATCCTCCTGGACCATCTGTCCATAATACCGCCCCTCGTCAGAGGGAAAACTATAACTCTGACAACCTATCTGTCATCCAGGTCACCTTGGAAGCCTGGAATGATAACTGTCTCCCGAATGAGTCTGTCGTTATCATATCCCTAGAACATCCACTTATGTTCTAAAACTGCTTCCGACTGTTTCTCCAGGATTGGATCAATGTCAACTTATTGCATCTAGTGCAAAAACAACATCTGGTGTGGTACTTGACATCTCATGATTGACTCAATTGCCTAAGCAAGTGATCTGCCAATCATGCACATCCCTCTCCCCTTTAGTCAGTAAGACACCTTTAGAGTGGGTGACTCCATCACCTGCAGGTACACCACCATGCCAGGAGTCGTCCATTCTAAAGCACCTCTAGAATGCTGTCTAAGTACCCTGATTGGGAAACTACCTAAATCTAGATCTAAAACCATAGATCCAGTAACCAGAATGTCTGATATAATGTCTAAGTCCCATGTGGAGAAACCACTGTGTGACGACGAAAGTATAACCGATTGTAGTATAGGAATATCACTTCCTACTCTGTGTATGTCATCCAAATACCAGGACATCACACCCTATTACCTTCTTAACAGATCCATCCCCTATTCTGATGAAGTCAAACCTATGACTGTCACATCAGAAATAGATGATCTATCTCCGCTATATCTGCTTTGGTCTATAAATAGACATAAGCCACTTGTCCACCAATGCTTCCGCTGCTCCCACTGACTACGACAACCCTCTGGCAGAGTCATATACACGTACACTTCTAAAGCTAGTTTAGAACGACGCTATACTCATCCTCCTGCCGGGTCTCACAGTCTGGAACAACAACAATGGCAAGTCTGGGTAAACAAGAACCTCCCTGTCACCGTCCTTGAGGCTACCGAAGTACCTCTCGGGTGCTTGAGGTTACCCACCTTATCTGCGGAGTGGCCAATGGAATGTCAAACCAGATTGAATTTTTAGGTTCTTATCAAAACTTCAGCAATCGTTTGCGGTTCTGGAATCACTTCCAGTTCTACCATACTGCCACTACTGTTTTCTGAAAAAATCAATTTTATTAAAACTGTGGCGAGTCAAGAACAATATCACTATTGATCTTCCAGATGGTAGAAAGTCAACCCTCGTCATAGCCTGGGTCAACCCACAAATAGCCATTACAGAAACGTGCCTTGAGTTATCCAGAGTCTGGTTTTAAGCATAAGCCGGACAACTCCCCGTACCTTAACATCGTTAAGATATGAACTGTTCTATATCCAATATAGAACCAGATGCACTGATTTAATTGAACCAGATTAAAATCATGCAGCTGTCTCCAGTGCATGTCAACTAAATGGAAAGAGGCCGATCAGCGTTACTCAACTTTGGAATGCTTCCAATTATGAGTAACCTGAAAGAGAAGCAAGTTCTCTTAATCATTACTATCAACTGAGTACCACACACAAGTATCTACATCTTCGATCACCTTGAAGAATCCCGATACTTGCAACACCTGGTTCTCTACTCTATTCTTATACCTATAACTTCTCTAAACTCAGACCTTGTGTTTCTACAAAACACATGTCAAAGAACCAGAGAAGTCACAAGTAAACAGAATCTAGTATGAGTACCAACCCCTCTGTCCTCATGGACGCTGGACAACATACAATACTCTGTATAAGTCCCTTAAGTCTGATAACTCAATCCCTGTGTGTCGTAGGTTGGAAACTGTACTTATGGGTAAGAAGAATTACACCGCTGTTTAATGCTACTTACCTAACCATCCACTGATATAGGTAAATGTCATCGATATAATTTCAAAAAGGTATATCTCACTCTATAAAAATAGACGTACAGATATATCAATTTGAAATTGGTGCATGACAGCGGATATTCAAAACCAAATATTTGCCGTCCGGCAAACAACCCAGGTGACTTCCTCAAATATCACCGATTACAATGAATCCCGATATAATGAGGATGATCACCTAATTTCCAATAACTTGCTCCCACTCATCATCTGTAAAACCATACAGATGTGAGAATCATACCTGGTAAATTCATACCCTGGAGCAAGTGTCTAATTGGGAAATCAGTTTTCCTTTAATAGTACATCGTGAAACTGAAACATTGAAATGCTTCGTAGGGCATCCTGGTATTCCTAGTAATGCCTCTTCCATTATCCAGATTCACAACTGTAACCGTGTAATTCTTTGCCATCTTTCCAAATCCCTTTATATGTCTTTTAGTCATTACCTTCTGCACACCCCTTTAGGCTAAATGGTTTTCTTCCTTCCCTACCGTTCGGCACCAGCCTATGGTTTGGAAGAAGACTATCCAATAAGCATAATGGGTGTACTGTCCTAATCCTAGGAGCACTCGCAATGCGAGAGAAGGTGAAGATAAAAGACAACCGAATAAACCTTATTCCTATCTCTCCTGAACCAGAATCCATCCACGAACTGGAACAAGTTCCTTTCGAGTTCGTATATAACCATACGATGGAGTATCCAATAAACTGTGGATCTTCGTAGTGATACGGAGTGTCCTGGAGAAATACAAAGGTGAAGTGGGAGTGGTAATGAAATACTTGGTTTGGTCGTGAATAGCAGTCGCAATTTTACTTTTCCCTCTTACTAATCCCTTGATATGTCTTTACTTAATACCTTCTGTACACCATCGTTAGGCTAATTGGTTTTCTTCATTCCCTACAAGTCGGCACCTGCCTATGGTTTGGAAGAAGACTATCCAATTTGCGTAATAGGTGTACTATCTCCTAAACCAAGGAGTACTCGCAACCTGAGTGAAGGTAAAAGGAAAAGACAACTGAATAGTCCTATTCGTTTTCTCCAGAACCGGAAACCATCCTCGAATAAATTCCTTCGAGTTCGTATATAACCATACGATGGTTTTATCCAATGGAAGTGGACGTTCGTAGTAATACGGGGTGTCTTGGAGAAAAGGGTAAAAGTAGGAGTGGCGATGAGGTATGCAACTCTGACAATCCAAAAAACCAGTGTTTAAGAAGGTTCGGTTAATTTTGGTCACTGAGTCATAGTCTTAGGGTCGGGTCAATGGTCGCTGCCGAAGAGAGAGAGAGAGAAAAGAAACACCCAGCGTGCATTCTAACCTAGATCAGAATGGTTACCAATTTATCTAATCTGGAAACCTCCCACTGTACCGTCAAATTCTCCTCTAAACCTGAAAGAAGAATTAGTCGGGATCACCCGAGTAGTAAACCAACTCATCAGTGGGAATCGGGATCCAACTATCATCGCATGATAACGTGACGGAATCCATTCACGTTATCACACTCCAGAAGGTATGCGCATATCTGGCAAGTTTCAGTTTCTTTAGAAACTCCCGATGTGATTTTTGCCCCATGCTCTTATGACCTTGACTTTGGCCAACAAATCATAAGTCACATGTCAAGTTCTACCCGTCATTCTCCAGGTTAATTTGAGCCCACCCGTACAAGCCCTTGACTTTGGCCAACAAGGCTATACGACTGCCCCAAACCAACACATCTACCTATGCTGCATATGAATACCCAATAGCTACCAATCATTGTGCCTTGACATTGGCCAACAAACACAGCTTGAATACTTATTGACTATCCATATGAAACGACGGAGGGCTACGAATGGTTTCTGGCGAAAACCTTTAACGTAAAGAACTTGATATCGTTGAAGGAACCGGATAGCTTTTAAAAATATAGTGACGAAAACCTTTGCTAAAGAGGTCACTCCCGGTGAAGGGATCTCGGCTCTTTCCCCGTAGAATGAGGTGCAGGATATTCCATCTGAATACCACTATGCAAAGCAAAAGTAAACGACTATAGTGAAGTTATTGCCCTGACGCAAACTTCTGTCCAAGGGGTCACTCCCGGTGAAGGGATCTCGGCCCTTGCCTCGTCGACTGAGGAGCAGGATATTCCAACTGAATACCACGATGCAAAACAAAAGAGAACGTCCTTGCAATAACAGCTTTTTGAAAAATGTTCTAACAACATCAGAATAGGTTTGTTTAACTTGCATTGATCCGAATCAACGCAGTCCCATCAATTGATCACACCAATAAAGAACGAAAATAATGATGTACGTATATGCCATCCGCATTCGCCACTGGGTCCCGTCATTACCCGTTAGGTTACTTAACTAACGACAGAGTGGGGACTGGACTAGCGCGGATGCAAAATATATACAACATCTACTAGTATATATATCAATATATAATATTTCGCTCAAGGCGTGATAAAATGCAACATCACAGAAATGTAATAAGCATCACAGAACAATACAGATATCTGGGATCCCCGGGTTTCATAGAGCCGCTACTGAAACCCGACGTTCCCCTGGTCGTGTGGATAGCCTGTGCAATGAAATCCTAGACCCCTACGGGCGCGGCAAGTTACCTGCCAAAACCTGAAGCGAGGCAGCCCCCTTCAACAACGTGAATGGACCACCCAGCACTTCATGGAATCCGGTAACTTGGGCACCCCTCCTGGGTCAACCTGTACCCCCTACGAGTGCGGCGAATAGCCCGCCAATTCTAGAGTGAGGCCCCCTCCGTCTCAATGCCATGAGATGCGGGCCCGTTGCCCTCTAGAACCCGGCTATCCGTGCACCCCACCTTGGGGTAATCCTAGTACAGAAAGTAAAATATACATACAACGGGTACATCGACTTCACCCCGGTCGTGCCCCAAAAGAATAATATACAAACTGGCAGTGACGGTAGTCCACATGTCGGACGCTCGCCCCGCAATATCAAATGTACATATAAAACAAAATTGTACTACCATTGCATCCAGGCTATCCTCCACGACCAATCCGCAATAACACAGCACAACACAGAACATCAACGTGAATGTCACGTTCGCAAATCCGTCTAACCGGGCTATAGCAGTTAGACATGATTTACCGATCAAGTGACATTCACGGTCGCAGATATAATGTAAATACTGTGAACTAATGTGTTTAAAATTTTCGATCGATCAAATTTACCCAAGTGGGCCCCCAAGCACTACTGTAGCACTTAAAGAAAATCTGGGCCCAACAGAATGTTCCAAAAACCCTATTTTCTACACAGGAGCTCTCTGTAAAAATTTGGTTCACTGAACTGTAAAGGTGGCGGTGGAACCGCGGCCCAAGCATGGGTTTGGCTGCGGTTCCACGGTGGTATGGTGAGATCATGCGACCAAATTTTCACAGAGTGCTTAGAATTCCTTGTACAGTATTCTGCAACAACCTGAAAATTTTTCTGAGCCAAAAATATTTCAGCAGAAACTGATGCTTTTGAAAACGCGGGTTTTGGAATTTTGTTCGATCGAAAGTGTAAACACATTAGACCAAGCTAGACTAGGTTAATGGCGTGGCTTTGATACCATGTAAGTGCACGGCGGCGCCCCGACCGTCAATCCGACGCCGGAATGCGGAAACGAAACTTTTTACGAACTTGTAAACCGGCACCACCGCGCACAAAAATCCCGGATCGAGCCATTAATCTAGTCCTAGCAAGCTAAAGAACGGGTAGAGAGATATACCGAGCGATCCGTGTCCTTCAGTCTTCTCGTTGTCGTCCCGATCTCCCCTCGGAATCTCCGGTCTTCGCCTCCTCACCGGAAGGGCACCACATCGCCGGCTTCTTTTACGGGCTCCCACTTCTGGACCGAGGCAACTCGGACACGAAGTTGGCGAGTCGACGTACCCAAGGTTTGCTGTAGAATAAGTGTGGTGCTATGTCTCATTGGGGTTGTAGGAAGTTGCCTTTTGGTGGAGGAAATGAAGTGTCAACTTTTGGAGGAGAACCAAGAGAATTTTTGCAAGCAAATTAGATGAAAATGGCACTCCCAAAATTAGGACAGCCCCTCCCCATATGGCCGGCCTTGGCTTAGTGAAGAGAGAGAGAATGAGGGGGAGCCACACAATAATGCAAGGGAGAGGAATGCTATGTGATCATGAGAAGAAAAAATGATCACTTACAAATCCAACACTCCATCAACTAATCATCAAACCCAAAGTCAAGCAATCATGAAGTCATGGAGTCAATGTGATGGTGGAACCATCATGACATAACAAAATGCAAATAACACCCTCCATAATGCTTATTTGCACAAATGCAAATAAGCCCTCCTCCACCAAACTTCAGCCAATGAAAGATACAAAGAAAATTGGCCGAAACGGAAAAACAAACGGGCAACTTCATGAAACTGGTCCCGTAATAAATTACAGGAAAACCCCGCTACTGTATATACATACCCGCATTTGTATTCCGACCGAAATACAAATGCAATGAGACAAAATCTACACTGTACAATACTAGGATCCGGCTTAAACCAAAGCCCGCTAGTATTATCCATCCGATCATGATCCGTGCAATACCGCACGTATCTGTTCGAACCCTGCCATATCTCCATACGGCCTCTACAGCGTTTCGCCCGAAACTTGAGAAACTGGTCTGTGGGGGACTCTAAAGACTCGTCAATACTTTGGTTGTGGATTTAACTACTAGCACGTCAGAGGTATTAGCCTATACGTAACGGGCTACCAGGTATTGACCATAAGGGACGTCGATGAGCAAACTCATCCTGACACCCTACTGAGCCTGTCAGTGAAAATATCCGTACAGTCCGGTCCGTTCGTCTATGAGCATCGCATGGCGGGCCTAGTGGGTTGGTAAAAGTCAGACCCCAAAAGGTACAAGTCGTGTCGGAGTGTAGCCCAGAACACCCTGAGATACTACTGGAATATCTACCAGTAAATCTCCTGCCTTGGCCTAGGACTTGGTGTAAGGGCTCTCCTAGACACAGCGCGACCTCACCCCCAATACCGGGAGAGACGAACCCCTGAAGATCCGCTCACTGCCTCCATGTTGCTCGGGACTGTACCCAACTAAAACCTGTTTGCATGTCTCCTTTGAGCGTGGTAGGGTAGTAATCAAAGTACAGTGGGAACTAACACGAGACAAATGACGATCTCAGGTCGATGAACTAACCTGTAACCATGTCACCAGGGAACTGCAATCTGACGTCAGGTATAAGACCAACTAGCATGTTCCCGGCGAGTCCTGTCCGGTATACTCATAACCCAATGAGCACCTGTATACATCTTAGGTGAACCAACTGACACCAGTGGCTTGTGAGACCGGCCACCGCCCCTCGTCGGGGTCTCGACAGTATACACTAGTCTAGTCTGGAGTATCGATGCCCTGTCTCGAAACTCCCACGACTAGGGACCTTTTAAGGATGTGCTTATAGACCACTAGCTCCCACGTATATGATCGCCCTCTTACTGCTGGCAGTCAAGCAAGAATCCTAGGGGCTCTATCAACGCGCAATAGTGACCTGCAAGGTCACCTAAAGCAGTACACGATGATAAAGATAAACCAGATAGCATACTATCATCTTGAGTAAGACTGTCCTATCGGGATAGGTCCTCCATCAATCATTGCAATCACGTGCCTGTGATCCAATAATTCACTCTGATGGCACTATCTCCAACATCTATCTAGTTTGTTAGTTATGGTTTAGCTTAGATCTTGGTGTTAAAGTCGTTGTTACCTTGTTGTAAAAATCGTTTTTACCCGTTCCGCTTCCCCGCTAACTATTGGGATGTGTAACGTCGACTTACAGTGGTATCAGAGTGTAGGGTTACTAGGCACTCTCACAAGGGTCTATAAGGCATCAACCATGCCCGATTCAAAATTTAGACGTGCTGAAAAATCCTAACCAAGATCTTAGACTAGAGATTAGGCGAAACATACAGCAAGTAAACAATTTACTTCTAAGAGTTAGGGATTACAACCTATGTAGTCCGGTCCTTCACTTCATAAGCTCTGTGTTGTGGTCCCTTCGCTGCGATCATCAAGTTCCCGGACTCTAGAGAGGTTCCACGAAGAGAAAGATGCATGCTTGCTTCCGATCTTCGATAACAAAGATGATCTACCTTGAATTTTCTTTAACACAAGCTCTCACTCACTAATGAAGTGAACACCCTAATCTAATTGGCTAGATTAGATAAGGATGATGATGTAGGAATTTGGCTCTAATTTGTTTTCATAATCTCACATTAAATCATCACAAAACTCAAAGCTAGAAAACTTTGCAAGGAGGAAGAAGAAGAAGAAGAATGAAAAATTCCTTTTGTGATGAATAATGGAAAAATAATAATAATTACAAATGCAACCATGGTTGACCAAAGAGAGGTCTAACCATTGTAGAGAGTTAACTAGGGTTAAAGGGTGTGGGTTGGGTTAGGAAATATCTTGCAAAATATCTAAACAAAATATCTTTGCAAGAAACAAAATAAAAGCTTCTAGAAGCTTCTAGAAAAGTTTAACCCAAATCAAACCCTAACCTTGTTTAATCTCCACTAATCATGTTGCATTAGTAATTATAACATGTTACAATATTATATATCATATATATAATATTTTTTTGTAACAAAAGAAAATAATACAATTAACATATATCGCATATATTATCCGGTGAGAAAATGAAATAATAAAGCGAGCCAATATTAGATAATGTAATGTAATATATCATATATATAATTATACATTAAATTATCGAATCAACACTTGATCCGACAATCCGGCTATTTTTAAATAACCGACTAATATATATATCTGTACCGATTCATCGAATTAACACTTGATCCGATGACCAGGCTGATATCAAATATCGCGAGAATAGAATACGGTATCTCATATCGCATTATCCTCGGTCATGCACATATCACATATGTGCTCCTACTCCGTTTTGCCTGAGTCAAGAAACCTCTGTGTAGGACTCTAAAGAATCGTCAATACGCCGGTAGTAGGTGATGATCATATCAAACACCCACAGGCTGCAAGCGGTCAGCTAAACGTAACAGCCACCCAGGTATTGGGCGATCAGAAGATCAACAAGAAGCCTGTACATTCTCCTGTGAATCCAATCAGTAACATTCCCGTACAGTCCGGTCTCTTCGTCTGATATGTTACATATCTAGTCTAGGGGTGGTATACGTCAGACCCCACTAACCGATAAGTCGTGTCGATGTGAGGCTCATAACAGGTCGAGAAACGTCTGGTAACACTTACCAGTAAATCTCTATATCATCCCTGGCCAGGGACTTCCAGTTACAGCCAATCAAACACAGCACAACATCAACTCCCTATACCGGGTGAGACGAATCCCCTCCTATCGCTCATTACCTCCATGTGATTCGGGACTGTACCCAAAAGCCACCATTTTGCACGCCCCATTGGACATGGTATGATGGAAATCAAAGCATAGTGGGAATCACACAAGACTCTATGACGATCTCGAGTCTACAGACTAACCTGTATGTAGGGTTACTAGGCACTTAAATAAGGTTCTACAAGGCATCAACCATGCCCGATTAAAATTTTAGCCGTGCCGAATAACTCTAAAGAAGATCTTTAAACTAGAGATTAGGCGATTACTAGCAAGTTAAAATCTTTAACACTAAGTGAATACGAAATACAACCTTTGTAGATCGGTCCTTCACTTCTTAAGCTCCTTGTAGTAGTCCCTTCGCTGCGATTATGGTGCTTCCGACTCTCGGACGGCTCTTTGAGAAGATAGCAACGGTATTGCTTGAAGTCTTCAAGGCCGAAGATGATATACGTCGAGGGAATACGAACTCAAGCTTCTACTTCACTAACTAGAGAACTAGTGAAGCAAACACCCTAAACTAAAGTGCTAGTCTAGTAGAGGATGATGAAATAGGAAATGGGTACACTTTAGAATTTCTTTTCTCACTTTATATCTCTCTCTTTATCAATCCCTAGAAAGAAATTGAAGGAGGAAGAAGATGAGCTCAAAATGAGAATCAAAACTAATCAAGAGAGAGCTAGCTAACCATGGGTGAGTGGGTATCATATACTAACTCATGTAGAGACATAACCATGGCTAATTATAGTGGTTAGGTTAATTAATATCTTAAGTAAAACAAAACTAGTGGACTAAGTCAATGCAACCATAAGTTTCATGAAGCTTCATGCATGTGAGCTCATTATCCATTTGTTTTTAGAATTACTTTAAATATAAAAACCTAACCAATATAATTATAATGGTGTATGTCTCATACACCCATCTAGTGTGTATCAACAACCAAGATACAATATGTACACAAATAAATATATATCACATATATATTAAGTTGTGCACAAGTGAGAAAAAAAATGCTTAAGTGAACCAATGTTAGTTAATGTAAATTAGTATATCTCATATACAATTATACACTAAATTATTAAATCAACACTTGACTTAATAATCCGGCTATATCACATATAACCGACTAACATCCAATGTATCGACTTATCGAATCAACCCTTGATTCGATAACCTGGTTATATCGCATATAACCGATTGATACAAACATCGCGAGAATTGAATACGGTATCACATACTCGCATTATTCTCGGTCCCGCACATATCACATATGCGCTCCTATTTCGTTTTGCCTGAGCCAGTAAAACCTCTATGTAGGACTCTAAAGACTCGTCAATACGCCGGCAGTAGGTGATGATCATATCAAGCACCCACAAGCCGTCAGCGATACTAGCCGGACGTAACGGCTACCCGGGTATTGAGCGATCAGAAGATCAGCAAGCAAGCCCGCTCCAAATCCTGCAAAAAGCCTAACAGTGACACTACCGTACAGTTCGGTCTCCTCGTCTGATATGTCGCATATCAAGTCTAGGGGTGGTAAACGTCAGACCCCAATAACCAATAAGTCATGCCGATGCGAGGCTCATAACGGGTCGAGAAACTACTGGTAACACTTACCAGTAAATCTCTAAACCAGCCCTGGCCAGGGACTTCCCTGTTATGGCCAATCGAGCATAGCGCAACATCAACCCCCAATACCGGGAGACACGAAACCCCTCCTATCGCTCATTTCCTCCATGTGACTCGGGACTGTACCCAAAAACCACAGTTTTGCACGCCCTCTTGGACGTGGTAAGGTGGAAATCAAAGCACACTGGGAATCACACAAGACTCTATGACGATCTCGGGTCTACAGACTAACCTGTACCAGTGTCACCAGAGAACTGCCTTCTGACATAAGGTATAATACCATCTGAGAGTTCTCGGCGAGTCCGTCCAGTGTGCCCAGTCTCCACTGAGCACCCGTATATCATCACTGATGTCAAACACAAATGGATATAGGATCATCCATCGCCCATCTACATGGGTCAAGAAGGTATACGCTAGTCTACTCTGGTATATCGATGCCCCGTCTCGATAAACCCACGACTAGGGACCTTGAAGGATGTACTTATGGACTACAATGTCCCCACTAGTATGATCCGCATCATAGTCCATGTAGTCAAGTACACATCCTAAGGGCTTTACCAACATGTAACAGAGAGACAATCAGTGTACACGTTAAGGTAAGAGTAACCAGATAGCATACTATCATGTCGAGCAAGAAAGTCCTCCCTATATATGTCCAAGCATCCACTACAATATACATCTCATGTATAGTAATGGCCTCTAGGGCATACATATAACTAACACTGTACCAGTGTCACCAGAGAACTGCCATCTAACGTGAGGTATAATACCATCTGGGAGTTCTCGGCGAGTCCGTCCAGTGTACCCAGTCTCCACTGAGCACCCGTACAACATCCTTGATGTCAAAAACCGATGGATATGGGATCATCCATCGCCCATCATATGGGTCAATATGCGTATACGCTAGTCTACTCTGGTGTATCGATGCCTTGTCTCGATACACCCTCGACTAGGAACAGTTATAGGATGTACTCGTCGACTACCGTGGCCCCCACTAGTATGATCTCATCACAGTCCTAGTAGTCGAGTACATATCCTAAGGGCTTTATCAACATGTGAGAGTAAGACAGTAAACTAATATAAGTCAACATGTTAAGATAAAGAGCAACCAGATAGCATACTATCATGTTGAGCAAGAAAGTCCTCCCTATATATGTCCAAGCATCCACTACAATATACATCGTATGTACAATAATGGCCTCAAGGGCATACATATAATTAACAATCTCCCACTTGCACTAGGGCCATCTGTTGTGGTACCGCATACCCAACAATCAGCCGTGGTTGAAGTATCTCATCCTTAACCATCCCATAAAAGTCTCTACTGGGAAATAGGCCTTTATGAGTGGATCCGCGCTGTTGTCCTCTGTATCTACTCTCCTAACCTCGATCTCCCTGGAGATCAACCATCTCCATGATCAGGTGATACTGCATAAGAATTATATCTGGATTTCTAATGGGACGGTTGTTCCTTGGCTAAAGCCACAACTCCATTGTCACACAATGGCAGGAACTGAGTTCATCTCATGAACTATTATCTATATCCAGACTACCTCTTTGGTAGCATCCTTGGTAACGATGTATCTTGCCTTTAATCGTCTAGTAAGTCACGGTATCTAGCTTGAAACTCTTCCAACATACCGTCCCTCCACTGAGGGTAAAGACAATGCCTGCGAATGACATTCAGTCGTCCTTATCACCCTGGAACCTTTTTCAGTTATTCTCCCCAGGATCGATTGATACCATCTCACTACAACTAGTGAGAATCCTAATATCCAATTAGATCTATCTCATAGATCCAAAACCTAGGATTTAGGAGGTATCGCTCTGATCCTATATGGAGAATTCTTGTGATAAGCGGAGATTGCCTGAGCGTAGCATAGGAAACTCCTTCCCTATCAGGAGTATGTCATCCACGTACTCTACGAGGATCACTACCATACTCTCTACTACCTTTTTGTATATATGTAACACCTGAGTTTGTGTTTAGTGGTAATTGTGTGTTAATGTGGGATTTTTTGGGTAAAAAGTTTACCAAAACGGGTTCCTGATAATTTATCTGGTTTTATGGACATTTTATTAGAATTTTATCTCGACTGCACACACTTGTGCATGTTAATGTGGTTTAAGTCTAGGGTTTCCATGTTTAGGTGAGCTTGTGGGTTAACCATGTTTAGGCAACCATGATGGCCTAACACACTTGGTTAAGCTAATTGGGTTAATTATGAGCTAATTAGTTTTAATTAAGGGTGATTAGGGTTTAAGGTTGACTTGTGTTGAGGTGAAAGAGTGATTATGATGGGTGTCATGCAAGCATTTAATGAGAGAGAGAGAATGGTGGCTATGGTTATGTCACCCTCCAC
The DNA here is from genome assembly GCA_030015575.1 of Agapanthus africanus. NCBI lineage: Eukaryota > Viridiplantae > Streptophyta > Magnoliopsida > Asparagales > Amaryllidaceae > Agapanthus > Agapanthus africanus. Next base: position 474,527,733 of record CM057339.1, on the reverse strand, counting down.
CACTTTTCAAAACTTTTACACATCTCTCTCACTCTCTTTCACATAACATCAACACCAAACCAACATCAACAGCCTAATTTCAGCACACACATCAGCCAATTTCAGCACACACATCAGCCCAATTTCAGCACACACTTCAGCCAATTTCAGCACATACATCAGCCCAATTTCAGCACACACACCAGCCAATATCAGCTCAATTCAGCCCCCAACTTCATACAACAGCAGTAGCAGCTGAAACAGACAGACAAACACCATAAAAACAGCAGCAGCACCATCTTTAACATCAGCCACACTAGCCCCTAGCATCATTGCAACAATAGCTGCAACAACAGCTGCAACAACAGCCTCATCAGCAGCCCCAACTCCATATACAGCACTCACACAACAATACAACACCAACACAACAACAACACAAATCCATCAGCATCTGCACCTGAAACAACACCACAACAACACCAACAACACCACACCAACAGCATTAGCAACATCAGAAGTGGCAGCAACATCAGCAACTCAGCAGCAGCAGCAACGTCATCTTCTTTTCTTTTTCTCTTCTCCTTTGTCCTAGGATTCTCTAGAGGTATATCTCTAAAACTTGATTTCCTTGCTTGTTAACTTAAGTGTTGTTAGTTAGTGTAGATTAGTGGTTATATTGAGGTTTAGTGCTAGATTTAGGTGTTTTGGGTGAGGCTTGGCTAAGTGTTAGTTCTTACTGATGATGTAGCTTGTATAATTGTGTTTAAGGCAAGTAACTTAGGAAATTTCCCAGAATTTCATAAAAATATCCGATCTGTCCGACTTAGCAAAATTTAGCCATTTTAGCAACTTTTAAGCCTCTGTAAGATCTGTTGTTAACTCGAACCTCTCAGAATAAAATTGGGAAGACTGTAGCATGGTGAGCTTAGAAGTGACACACACACAAAACACGGGGACCCACCTCCCACTCTTAGCCGTCGGTTTATTCATTCTGGCCGTAAATTGCGGACAGAGTAGGGGGTGGGGTGTTGGGTTTTTAGCTATGGGGTTCTGCTGGTGATTGGTCTCGAAAGAGTTTGTTTGTAGTTAACCGCAATCAATAACGGTGTCGCGTGTAGCTAGACCGAGATGAGTACGGGTCGTCCTCTAGGAAACGTGGAACCTTTTACTTTTACTTTAGATGTGTTGAGAAAGAGAGGAGGAATAAAGAATTTTATAGAATGGTTTCTAGATCTACGTTAAATAAGAATGTAAAATATAGATCTAGATTATTTTAAAGATGTAGATAATATAATAAGAGGGCTTGTAGGGTTCGTTAGGATTTAGTAGTTATGGACGATTAATTAAAAGTTATCCTTTTTTTATCCATTAATAGATTTAGAACTAGAACGACGGTTATGCGTGTAGAATAGGGTTTCTGGAGGGAAAAGGAATCCCACTCTTAACCCTTATCTCGACACGGAACTCCGTTCATATCTAGCCTTTACCAAAACAATCATTAATCTAATCTCTAATCGCGGTCGGAACTAGCAAAGAATTGCTAGCGCGCCCGATTAGGATGTTAATGATTCTTTTGATAAAGTTCCAAAACTTTATAGGACTTAAAAAGGGTTTAATTATTTTCATCGTCCATTAGCCTACCCTAATCCTACGAACCCTAACAAGCGGAGAATTACTCGCGCATGTTGGGAGAAGAAGATGAAAAGAAAGAGAGGGAAAACATAATGTAAAATGCAAAAAGAATTAAATAAAACAACTACCTTTATTAATCAACTTGAACAATCTACACTTTGATTCCTTAGAAAATGATTACAAAGACTAGTTTGCTTCTCGATCTCTTCCAAGGAGGTAGATGAACAGTTGATGATCAGCCTGGATGCGTGAGCCGTCTTGGACTTCGTGATCTCTTCGGCTTGATAGCTTTTCCAAGAGGCTCTCGGTGCCTTTTTATAGTGCAAAGCCAGAATCTTATTGTTGAAAACTTGGTAAAATATAGCTTGGATTCATACCAGAAAATCTTGCCTTCCAATTCCACAAAAGTGCGGCGGATCCGCGGCCCAAGGGTGGGTTTGGCCGCGGATCCGCACTCAATGGATGAGATCTTTTGATCAATTTTCTTTGGCTCTCTGATTTTGACATTTGGCAATCCTAGGCATCTTTAGAATTCAGAAATCTTCTCTCGGTTGCTTCCAGATTTGGTCTCCAAGTTTTGCTTCTTAATTTGGCAAGTTTTCTTCAACAAATTGATTTGTTTGTTAAATCCTTCATAACAACTTGGAAATATTCTGCACAACAACTCAAATAAGATTTTAGTAGACTTTGTTCTACTAGAATTAGATCAATAATATTATTTGCATACATTTTCCTACCAAATGATAATTAACATATATTAACACATGGAAAATAATGTTTTTACACATAAACCCTCATATGTATAATATATTATAATATAGTCCTTTTTTAATATGAAAATGGTAGGAAAAATGTAATACAAGTGTGCAGTTTTATCAACTGAACAAATACCCCCAAACTTATCTTTGATCGTCCCGAGCAAACTAGTTTATTTAAGAGGAGAAAAAGAAAGGAGAAAACTAAGCACACTTTCGTAGGCAGACACGATTGCACTGAGCACGTGCAACAAGCCGTTAAACCTCTAGGTGTCCCTAGTAGGAGAAGTGTTGTCTCCTGAGGGTTTTTAGCGGATTACACCCACAAAATCCAATAACAAAAGAAAGATGGTGAAATTTACATATAAAGACAAGAACCATAAAAGAAATACTTTGAAAAGAAGAGTTTCCAACTATACTAGCTTTTCAGTTGTCATGAGCCCTATCTTAATAGTCATGAAAAAATGTTAGAAATCACATCATCCCTCAATAAAACATCGTCTTTATTCTTCATTCCTACCTTTCATCCAAACATTGATCATATAACCCCACGTGTGTGAAATGGACATCCCTACACTCTGAGAATTCAATTCAAGCTATCATACTCTTGTCCATCTACCTTAGTACTTTTTAATTTGATGAATATTAAGATTCGCTCACACATTTTCATGCGACCGTTAATACTTCTTGAGGTACTAACCGACCGATTACTTATGTGTTTGCTGATTAGGTGATAATATTTTCCTCGTCTTGCACCACCTAAGGCTTAGCAGTGACTCCCAGACCAGTTGGCCTTAGGGCACTAGGTGAAGAGGAACCCTCGCTATATTTTTTTATTGCTGCCTTGGCGATAACAAAACCAGTGTTCATTTTTCTCTTTTCACCATTTTTATATTTTCTTCATCATTTTTTTTCTTCATACTTTGGCTTTTAGACAAGAGCATTTCAAGGTATCCTCTACTATCCCGAGTTTCAAGACGTGTGCAAGTGCATATAGTAGGGTATCAATATTCAAATGTTCGGCTTCCAGAATAGAAACTATTTTTCAGACTTATTTTTATCCTCAGATTAGTGACTTCCTTCATCTTACTAACCCTTGGGACAACAGCTCATAACTACTTATTACTAGTTCGTTTAAGAAAACTTCTAATTTTCTTGGTTTTTCTTAAACTATTCCTATCTTTTGGATGTAATTTTTCACTTTCTACTCTTTTGTTATAAAAGAATTTTTTTTTATATAAAATTTTGAAAATGTTGTGCTTATGCAAAATATGATGCAAATTGATGTGTAAATAAGCACAAACCTCCCCCAAACCAGTTTACAGCAGTGTCCTCACTGATGTCATCTGTTAAGCTCAAAAACCTGTAGACTTGGGAGAAAATTATTAATGGTGGCTAGAATATATGAAAGTGAAAATCCTCCCCCAAACTTATTTTAGGCTCACAATTTTGTAAAAATCATTTTCTTTCAAGAGCCAAAATATACCACCCCTCCCCCAAACGTGAGTTAAAAAATTTTAATCTTTTAAAAATCATATGAGGGGGTCAAGGTCATTGTCAATGCCAAGCTTTGCAAAGACCGAAGGTCAACACCAACCATTCAAAAATTTTATCAATGAAGTACCAAGGTTGGTGGAAGAATATGTCACCTTTCGACAAGAAGAAGTGGGGAGGTGACAAGAGGTGTAATGGATAAGGATTGCGTCTCAATTTGGAGAGACGACACAGTGATAGTGATGATGGATTACTCGCATTATCATGATTGTCCAAAAGAGGGGGTGGAGGTCCAATTTCTTCATCTTGGAGTTGATTCATCTCAACACACGTGTCTTGTAAAAATGCGAGTTCATCAGCGAAAATTTCCTCAAAGCTTTCATCGATACCCCGAAAAATAATGTCATCAGAAAAAATGGGATGATCGTCAGACTCAATATAAGGTTCCTCATTAGATGTTGACCCGGACAACTCGGTGGAAGAGTAAATGGTTGGGTCAAACAACAACATATGAAAAGAGTCTGTATCATGAGGTTGATCAAATTCGCTGCTGTCGATATCCATTAATTCGACAGAACACACATGAGCATAGGGTTCGGAGGGTTCACTTCCCAACTTGTAAATGTTAAGCTCAATTGACTTCTTCCCAAAGGATAGGGTCATAGAGCCGTTTCTACAATTGATTACCGCGTTGGAAGTGGCCAAAAAGGGTCGACCGAGTATCACCGGGATTTGATTGCGTGGGTTTGCTACAGGTTGTGTATTAATAACGATAAAGTCCACAGGAAATATGAATTCCCCGACTTTGATTAACACATCCTCTAGTTCACCCCTTGGTTGGGTGATAGATCGATCGGCCATCTGAAGAGTGCAATGCGCAGGTTTTAACTCTCCGATCCCTAATTGCTCATACACAGAATACGGAAGCAAGTTAACACTAGCACCAAGATCGAGTAGAGCACGATTGATATTTTTACCCCCAATGTAAATAGAAATTGTAGGACTTCCGGGGTCCTTTCGTTTCTTGGGAAGTTGTTGTGTAAAAGCTGTGCTCACATTACTCGCAAGGAAAACTTTTTTAGGTACTTGAACTTTTCGCTTCCTAGTGCACAAGTCCTTTAAGATTTTCGCATATGACGGAACTTGTTGAATAGCATCTAGGAGAGGAATGTTTATGTTAACTTGCTTAAAAATTTCCACGATCTTCTCCATTTGTGGACTTGGTCTGTTGCCCCTTAACCTGTTTGGATAAGGTGCTTGATCAATAAGTTTTGGGTCCAACATTTGTGGAGAAGACTGTGGAGATGGATTCGATCCCAAAACTGGAGTGGGAATCGACTTAGATAGATTTGGCGAAATGGGCGAAGGGTTAGAGCCTTGGGGAAAACGGAAAATAGGCTCGGGTGAAGGTGGGAGACTAGACGAATTAGGGGAAGAAGAAGAAGCTGGGGTATCATTGGTGTCACTATCATCAAATTGCTCACCCACTTGGTTATTCAGCTCTCTTCCCGATCTCAACGTAGTAATGGCATTCACATTATGACTTTGTGAATGGCCAGGATTCGGTAGGGGTTGAGATGGGAGTTTCCCTTTCTCTCTCGCACTCATTGCGGCGTTTAACTGTGCGATTTGGTTTTCTATTGATTTAATACTCTCACCATGGGAGGAGGAGTTTTTCGTTAGGGTATCAATAGAAGACCTTATCTCAGCCGAATTTTGCATGGATTGTTTCATGAACATATCCAAAGTTTGTGCAAGTGAGTTGTCAGTACCGGCCACTTGTGGTGTAGAAATGTTGGCCGGATTTTGGAAATTTTGTGACTGAAAGGGGGGCTGATTCTGTTGTTGTGGTTGCTGTGGAGGAGGTCTTTGATAATTACTTTGTTGGTTTTGATTCCAAGCAAAGTTAGGATGATTCCTCCATCCTTGATTATATGTGGAAGAAGGATCATTTCTAGGTCGCTGCTGAAAAGCAGCATTAGCTTGAAACGATGCATTCATAGGACATTCTTCCGTTAAGTGTGAAGGATCCGAACAGCAACCACAGACAGTCTTAGGAAGCGTGACCTGATTTAGAAAGAATGTTGAGAACTTGTTTTCAATAGTATCGAGTTTCTTCTGTATCGCTGCCATTTCGGCTTTCACTGCGATAGAAACATCGAGCTGGTGAATACCTCCCTTAGTTGAAGGTGGTCTTACGCTTTCCCACTGCAACGTGTGTTCAGCAAGGTCTTCCAGATATTTCCATGCTTCACCGTCATCTTTAGACATGAAATTGCATTGACACATTGTTTCAAGCATCTGCTTTGTCGCTGGATTAATGCCTTCATATATAATCCGACATAAATCCCATCTTTGTATTCCATGATGGGGGCATTGGACAAGCAGATCTTTGAAACATTCAAAGCACTTCCAAAATGGTTCATTGGGAAGCTGGGTGAACTGGTTGATCTCGCTCCTAACATGTGCAGTCTAATGATTTGGGTAAAACATCTTAAGAAATGCTACGACGAATTCATCCCAATTAGGGATAGAGTGTGCGGCAGTATTATAAAGCCATTTTTCTGCCAAGTCGCACAGTGTGAATGGGAGAAGACGTAAGCGCATAGCATCTAAAGTCAATTGTGAAGTACCCATCATTGCGCATACGTTTTCGAATTTGGTGATGAAAACGTACGCGTCTTCCGACTCAAGCCCGTGAAATTTGGGCAGCAGATTGATGTAGTGGGGTTTAATTTCAAAATTATCCCCGTTAGGTGGTGGAAGAGATAGACAAGTGGGAAGAGGACCACGGATAGGATCGCATCTCTCTTGGAGAGAGATGCGCGGTGGATTCTGCGCACCTTCGGGCGGTGGCAGCGTGGTGTTATAATCTGATGGAGTGTCGTCCATCTCGGTCGTGGTGTGTACGTATCCCCGCAACGGCGCCATTTGATTGGTCTCGAAAGAGTTTGTTTGTAGTTAACCGCAATCAATAACGGTGTCGCGTGTAGCTAGACCGAGATGAGTACGGGTCGTCCTCTGGGAAACGTGGAACCTTTTACTTTTACTTTAGATGTGTTGAGAAAGAGAGGAGGAATAAAGAATTTTATAGAATGGTTTCTAGATCTACGTTAAACAAGAATATAAAATATAGATCTAGATTATTTTAAAAATGTAGATAATATAATAAGAGGGCTTGTAGGGTTCGTTAGGATTTAGTAGTTATGGACGATTAATTAAAAGTTACCCTTTTTATCCATTAATAGATTTAGAACTAGAACGACGGTGATGCGTGTAGATTAGGGTTTCTGGAGGGAAAAGGAATCCCACTCTTAACCCTTATCTCGACACGGAACTCCGTTCATATCTAGCCTTTACCAAAACAATCATTAATCTAATCTCTAATCGCGGTCGGAACTAGCAAAGAATTGCTAGTGCGCCCGATTAGGATGTTAATGATTCTTTTGATAAAGTTCCTAAACTTTATAGGACTTAAAAAGAGTTTAATTATTTTCATCGTCCATTAGCCTACCCTAATCCTACGAACCCTAACAAGCGGAGAATTACTCGCGCATGTTGGGAGAAGAAGATGAAAAGAAAGAGAGGGAAAACATAATGTAAAATGCAAAAAGAATTAAATAAAACAACTACCTTTATTAATCAACTTGAACAATCTACACTTTGATTCCTTAGAAAATGATTACAAAGACTAGTTTGCTTCTCGATCTCTTCCAAGGAGGTAGATGAACAGTTGATGATCAGCCTGGATGCGTGAGCCGTCTTGGACTTCGTGATCTCTTCGGCTTGATAGCTTTTCCAAGAGGCTCTCGGTGCCTTTTTATAGTGCAAAGCCAGAATCTTATTGTTGAAAACTTGGTAAAATATAGCTTGGATTCACACCAGAAAATCTTGCCTTCCAATTCCACAAAAGTGCGGCGGATCCGCGGCCCAAGGGTGGGTTTGGCCGCGGATCCGTGCTCAATGGATGAGATCTTTTGATCAATTTTCTTTGGCTCTCTGATTTTGACATTTGGCAATCCTAGGCATCTTTAGAATTCAGAAATCTTCTCTCGGTTGCTTCCAGACTTGGTCTCCAAGTTTTGCTTCTTAATTTGGCAAGTTTTCTTCAACAAATTGATTTGTTTGTTAAATCCTTCATAACAACTTGGAAATATTCTGCACAACAACTCAAATAAGATTTTAGTAGACTTTGTTCTACTAGGATTAGATCAATAATATTATTTGCATACATTTTCCTACCAAATGATAATTAACATATATTAACACATGGAAAATAATGTTTTTACACATAAACCCTCATATGTATAATATATTATAATATAGTCCTTTTTTAATATGAAAATGGTAGGAAAAATATAATACAAGTGTGCAGTTTTATCAACTGAACAGCTGGGTAGCTAGGGTTGTTGGTATCTGTAACTTTTTAAGTTTGCCCCAGAGGCAAAATCTGGAGCTTTAAACGTGTTATCGACGTTTTTAAGACTTGTGGGACACGCGCGTGATCCGCGTGGTTCTGTGGCGCGCTGCGCGACACAGAGCGTCGAGGTTGGTTCTGGTGAGTTCGCGCGCGTTGCGACGTATCGTGTGCATGCGTGTTTAGTTTCACGCACGCGTATTCCTTTTTAGCGATATATCGCGTTTTTGCAGGATTTTCCTTATGTTTGTGACCTTTTTAAATTCTAGGTTCGCCGGCGGAGACTTCGAGCGCAGCGGAGAAAGGAAAGCAGGTGGTCGGACACACCTAGCGCGGGATCACGGGTGAGTAGATTTAACATCAACGGGGGACGAATGTTTGGATGGCGCAAGTCGCCCGATAGATTTAGTAAACTTAAAAACTGCTTATGACATTAGAAATCATATACTTGCATGATATTTGCTACAATCAGGATCTATATACTGTACCTACATGTGCGAACTCATTCTGTAGGACACATGCACCATTACCAGGGTTTTTATATGCAACACGAGCACTATTCATGTGTTCACACACACCCTGGTAATTGCCATGTCACGACACTAGATAACTTATAATCTAAAACATGTTAATAATTGGTGCTTAGACCTGTGCTATTGCAAGAAATCTTTAAAATTAAATCATAGAATTGCTATTCTCGTGCATATACATCATTATATCATTTGTTCATGCCTAGTGATAAATCATACATTGCAACCTAAACATTGATACCATATGCATTCATTATCATTGACATATGCACCCATAATGATTTCTTGAGACTTTATGATATTCCTGGATTTCGGGGGAAAGCCACAATATTTCAAACTTATATTCTTTTAAAATATAAAAGTTGCGGTTTTCTAGTGCTGTAAAGTGTCGTCCACCATGAGTTTTGCTGTGGTTTTCGAGACCCGTTTCGAGGGGTGAATGAACCATCTCGGGTATATAGTGGGCCCGGTAAGGTACCCCGGGCAAGAAGATCGCATGAGATGGCATTGAGCCTGGCAGGGAACGGATTACCTACCGGTGACTTCATTTGGCACGGCGGATATCCAGAGGATACCGACCGTGGCCGTGAGATGATGAGATATTGATATTTAGGATGGGTCAGCCGGACGGCTGAGGCCAGAGATACTATGACATGGATATATGAGATTGAGACAGTTTTGAGGTGTCGTTGCTGGACACGGATTTTGTTGATTCTATGGATATCACGCTGATATTTAAAAAGTGTTTCATACCAAAAGAAAAAATAGTTCTTATACTTACATGTTGAGATCTTGAGTTGATTCATATGGCATACATACAAGCTAGTACATCCATGTGGCATACATACCTGCTAGTACACTGATGTTGCATACATACCTGCTAGTATATATAGCCATACCTGTTTTAGAGATTCTAGAATACTTGTGTGCATGCATGCGATAGCCTTGTAGATGTTATTTATTACTCACGAGCTGGCAACTCACCCCTGTTGTGCCCCAGCTTTTCTGCAGGTCCGCTCCGTCAGCACTGTAGCAGCGGACATATTAGCTTCCTTTGCTCTTTTTGCCTGGACTCGAGGCTTTTGCTCATAGGTGGGTTGTTATCATTTTGTACCGCCGTATATATTTTCGTTGTATCTAGAGTACTCTATCTACTACTATTTCAGTTGTACCAGTTATTTGGATTATTGTATATTGACCTAGAGGTGAGGTTGTGAGACTGGTGGACTTTATGTTATTTTGGGTCGAGCTCACTTGAGTCGACATGTTATTTTACTTATGCTTTTCATGCTTACTTATGCACATTGTTATTTTACATTGCGTGGGATTTGTGACCGTCTTGAGGCGAAGAGCTAGCTCCCGCTTGGGGATGCCATATTCATGTTATTCATTCATGCTCCTGTTTTGTACCCGTTTGGGGGCTTGTTTTACAAAGGAGACTCTGCCGGAATTTTGAGAAAAATGAGATGTTGCTTTTTAAAGACTTGATGCGGTTAATGGAATAAAGTGCTTTAAATAAATTGGTTTTCCTTCACTCTACTTCTAAATCAGGTTTTGATTTCTGGGCTTCGGCTTACTTATTTTACGGACGTCTTGAGACATTTCGTAACTTAAGTGCCGGTCATGTTCCGTACTCAGCGGGTCGTGACAAAGTTGGTATCAGAGCCATAGGTTTTACCTTTCTGAGTGTAGGATGACCCTTAGTAGATGGAGTAAGTGACTTAAGCAGGGTGACGTAGCGTACGTATGTCCGCAGCATACTTGCGATACAGTACTCCGCCTAAGTGACGTTAGAATATACTTGCTTGAAATTCTTTCTTCAATTCCGTGTATCCTGTGATTCTATTGCACCGTTCTTACTGTCTTGTTTCCTATACCAGTCACTATGCCGCATAGGTCTATGAGAGCGCAGAGGGCTGCCGCCCGAGATGAGATTCGAGCTGGCTCGTCCGAGACGAGGACTGAGCAGGGTGGCATGCCTACGCCACAGGGACAGACTGATCCGCCTTCCCCAGGCCGTATGGACAGGCTTGAGTCCGGTATGGAGGAGCTGCGACAGATGATGGGAGGCATGCAGGAGCTACGTCAGATGGTGGGATCCTTAGTTGCGGCCAGTCGTGCACCGAGGCCGGAGGACGTACCTACTACATCACAGACGACCATGATACCTGCTCCTCCTACTACCACCGTGGCCATCCCGGTTTCGTTACAGGATTTCATGAGGCTGAGACCTCCAGCCTTCACGGGCACCGACCCAGCAGTGGACCCACAGACATTCCTTGACAGTTTAGCCAGGATTTGTCGTTCGCTGAGATGTTCTGACGATCGATGGGTGGAGCTTGCGAGGTTTCGGTTAGAGGGTCTCGCACAGACATGGTGGGAGTCAGTCTTGAGAGGTCGAGCTGCAGGTCTACCCCCTATGATTTGGATTGAGTTTACAGCAGTCTTTCTATCTCGTTTCCTTCCGGAGAGCATTCGTGATGCCAGAGCTCATAGTTTTGAGGCCTTGATCAAGACCCCAGGGATGACGGTGTTTGAGTATGACGTCCGGTTCACGCAGTTATCCCGATATGCTCCGTATTTTGTGGATACCGAAGAGAAGAGGGTGAAGAGGTTCGTACAGGGATTTGATGCCCAACTATATCTTGCCATTGGCGCCCAGCACTTATTTCAGGGATTTGATGCCCAACTATATCTGACCTCCACCTATTCGGCTGCTATGGATACGGCATTACGGATGGAGGCACGTATTTCAGTGACTTCAGCCGTTCCCGGGCCGAAGAGGATTCGTACCGGTATGCCAGATCAGAGGCAGCACGCCGGATTCTTTCCGAGAGATAGGGCCGACAGAGGGGTTGGACGAGGTCAGCTGTATGGGACATATCCACAGGGACAACAGGCATCGCCAGGATGTTTTGGGTGCGGGAGTCCGCACTACCATATCAGAGATTGTCCAGCGAGACGACAGGGAGCGGCGACAGTTCCGCATGTGACCCTACCACCATCACCGCCCCCTCCTCAGAGAGCTCTACTACCTGCCACAGGCGATGCTCCCCGCCAGTTAGGTGCACCCAGAGGCCGTGGACGCGGCGGACCTATCCAGAGAGGACGAGGAGGCAGAGGCCGAGGCCGAGGTCAGCCTGCTATTGGTGGAGGTCAGGCCAGAGTATTTGCATTGACACCGCAGGATGCACAGGCATCCAATGCCGTCGTGACAGGTACCCTATCAGTATATTCTGTTGATGCACACGTGCTGTTTGATCTCGGATCCATGCACTCGTATGTTTCCACACACTTCGTGCCGAGTCTGGGTAGAGAGTCCGGTTTGCTTGATCAGCCGCTTGTTGTGACCACTCCTGTGGGAGAGTCATTTGTTGCTAGGCACGTGTTCCGATCCTGTATTGTTCGTATTGGCGAGAGAGAGCTGCCTGTCGACTTGATCCTTCTTGAGATGTTGGACTTCGACGTTCTTTTGGGCATGGATTGGTTAGCCACGTGCTATGCGTCTGTGGACTGCCGGGAGAAGACAATTAGATTTTGTTTTCCCGGCGAGCCAGCTTTTGTTGTGCAGGGGGACCGTGGTGTTGCCCCTCACATGCTGACCAGCCAGAATGCACACTTGGAGAACTTCGCGAACAGCTGGTGCTCCCTCAGAGTCTGTAACGTAATCCGCAAGTGCTGCTCGTGCTCCTCTCTGCTCCGGGAGTACACCAAGATATCGTCGATAAACACGATGATGAACAAGTCAAGATACGGCCTGAATGTACGGTTCATCAAATCCATGAATGCTGCTGGGGCGTTGGTGAGTCCGAACGACATCACCAAAAACTCGTAGTGGCCGTAGCGCGTGCGGAAAGCTGTCCTCGGTATATCCTCCTGTCGATCTCGCAGCTGATGGTATCCTGATCGCAAGTCGATCCTCGAAAAATACCCCGCACCCTGAAGCTGGTCGAACAAATCGTCAATGCGCGGCAACGGATATCTGTTCCGAACGGTAACTTTGTTCAGCTGGCGGTAGTCGATACATAAGCGCAAACTCCCATCCTTCTTCTTGACAAACAGGACCGGAGCACCCCACGGAGAAACACTCGGTCGAATAAGCCCCTTATCCAACAATTCCTGCAACTGATCCTTCAGCTCTCGAAGCTCTGCCGGGGCCATCCGATAAGGCGGTATAGAAATAGGCCCCGAACCGGGAATCAAATCAATGCAGAACTCAACATCGCGCTCAGGCGGTAGCCCAGGTAGCTCATCAGGGAAAACATCAGGGAACTCACAAACTACCGGGACCCGGTCTAACGGAACCTCTGCAGCTCGAGTATCACAAATAGACGCTAAGAATCCCTGACACCCCTTCCGCAAGAGTTGACCAGCGTGAAGAGACGAAATTAAGCTGGGAAGGGTGACACTGCGGTCTCCCTGAATAACAAGGACTGGCTCTCCCGGAAAGCTAAATCTGACTGCCTTCTCACGGCAGTCCACCGAAGCATAACAAGTGGCTAGCCAATCCATGCCCAGAAGCACATCAAAGTCCAACATATCGAGGAGTATCAAATCAACTGATGAATCCCTCTCCCCGATACGAACGGAACACAAACGAAATACAAACTGAGCGACAAACGACTCGCCTACCGGAGTAACAACAACAAGCGGCTGATCTAACAACGACGACTCACGGCCCAACATCGGTGCAAAGTGTGTAGATACGTACGAATGTGTGGAACCTGGGTCGAATAATACCCGTGCGTCGAAAGAACAAACTGGCAAGGTACCTGTCACAACGGCATTGGATGCCTGCGCATCCTGCGGTGTCAAAGCAAAAACTCGGGCCTGTCCTCCACCGATAGCGGGCTGACCTCGACCTCGGCCTCTGCCTCCTCGTCCTCTCTGAACAGGACCGCCGCGTCCACGGCCTCTCGGTGCACCTAACTGGCGTGGAGCATCGCCTGGGGTAGGAAGTAGGGCTCTCTGAGGAGGGGGTGGTGATGGTGGTAGGGTCACATGCGGAACTGTCGGTGCTCCCTGTCGTCTCGCCGGACAGTCTCTGATAAGATGGTGCAAACTCCCGCACCCAGAACACCCTGGCGACGGCTGCTGCCCCTGGGGATAAGAACCATATAACTGTCTCCGTCCAAATCCTCTGCCAGGCCTATCTCTCGGAAAGAATCTGGCGCGCTGCCTCGGAGACACCGTCATCCCAGGTGTCTTGAATAAGGCCTCGAAGCTACGAGCTCTGGTGTCACGAACACTCTCTGGAAGGAAACGGGCTAGAAAGACCGCTGTAAACTCGACCCAAGTCATAGGCGGTAGACCTGCAGCTCGACCTCTCAAGACTGACTCCCACCATGTCTGCGCGAGACCCTCTAGTCGGAAACTCGCAAGCTCTACCCATCGATCATCCGAACATCTCAGCGAACGGCAGATCCTGGCTAAACTGTCAAGGAACGTCTGTGGGTCCTTCGCTGCCTCGGTGCCGGTGAGTACTGGAGGTCTCAGCCTCATGAAATCCTGTAGTGAAACCGGAATGGCCACGGTGGTAGTAGTAGGAGCAGGTATCATGGTCGTCTGTGATGTAGTAGGTACGTCATCCAGCCTCGGTGTACGACAGGCTGCAACTAGGGATCCTACCATCTGACGTAGCTCCTGCATGCCTCCCATCATCTGTCGCAACTCCTCCATACCGGTCTCGAGCATATCCATACGGCCTGGGGAAGGTGGATCGGTCTGTCCCTGCGGCGTAGGCATACCACCCTGCTCAGTCCTAGTCTCGGACGAGCCAGCTCGAATCTCGTCTCTGGCGGCAGCCCTCTGTGCCCTCGTAGCCTTCGGCGGCATAGTGGCTGTTACAGGAAAACGGATGGTAAGGACAGTGCAAAAGGATCATAGGATACACGGAATTGAAGAAGGAATTTTCAAGCAAGTATATCCTAAAGTCACTTAGGCGGAGTACCGTATCGCAAGTATGCCGCGGACATACGCACGGTACGTTACCCTGCTTGAGTCATTTACTCCATCTACCAAGGGTCATCCCACACTCACAAAGGTAAAACCTATCGCTCTGATACCAACTTTGTCACGACCCGCAGGGTACGGAACGTGACTGGCATTTAAGTTTACGAAACGTCTAAAGACGTCCGTAAAATAAGTAAGCCAAAGCCCAGAAAACAAAACCAATTAAGCAAAAGAGTGAAGAAAACCCAAACATTTGAAAGCAAGTTTATCAAATAAGTCATGTAAAACCCTTTTTAAAAACAATACCAATTTTTCCGAAAATTTCGGCAGAGTCTCCTTTGTAAATACTGGCCCCCAAAATGGGTACAACAAAAATATACATGAATCAAACAAAATAGGGCATCCCCAAGCGGGAGCTAGCTCTTCGCCACAAGGCGGTCACAAATCCCACGCAATATAAATGACAACAAGCATAATAATCATAATAAAGCATAAGAAAACATCATGTCGACTCAAGTGAGCTCGACCCCAAAATACAGCATAAAGTCCACAAACCTCACAGTCTCATCTCTAGGTCAATGTACAATAAATCTGGTAGAAACAGTAGATGGAGTACACTAGATACAAAGAATATACAAGGTGGTACAAAAATAATAACATAACCCACCTATGAGCAAATCTCGAGCTCAGGCAAAAGAGGCAAAAGAACAATTGTGCCCGCCGCTACAGAACTGACGGAGCGGACCTGCAAAAGACTGTGGCACAACGGGGGTGAGTTGCCAACTCGTGAGTAATAAATAACATCTACAAAGGCTATCGTATGCATGCACACAAGCATCCTAGCATCTATAATACATGTATGTCTAGATGCCCTAGCAGGTGTGTATACAACATCAGTGTACTGATATGTAAGCAACATGAATATCTGAGGTCTCAATAGGTATATATAAGAAACATTTTATCTCTTTTTGTGTTTTGAAACTCTTTTAGAATGCCAGCATAATACTCAAAGAAATCGACGAGAACCGGTGTCCAGCAACGACACCTAAAAGCTGTCTCAAATCTCATAAAACCATGTCATAGTGTCTCTGGCCTCAGCCATCCGGCTGACCCATCTCAATATCAATATCTCATCCCCTCGCGGCCCCGGTCGGTATCCTCTGGATATCCGCCGTGCCCAATGAAGTCACCGGTAGGTAATCCGTCCCCTGCCAGGCTCATCGTCAGCACCACGAGCTTCTTGCCCCGGGGTACCCTACCGGGCCCACTATGTACCCGAAACGGTTCATCCAACTCCTCGAAACGGGTCTCCAAAAACCACAGCAAACTCATGGTGGACGACACTTACATCACTAGAAAACCGCAATTTACATGTTTTAAAAATATAATAAGTTTAGAAATTTTGCGGCTTTCCCCCGAAATCCAGAAATATCATAAAATCTCAAGAAATCCTCATAAGTGCATATGTCAATGATAATGAATGCATATGGTATCAATAATCAAGTTGCGATATGTGATCAATGGATTAAGCATGAACAATTAATATGATGAAGTACATGCACATGAATAGCAATTCTACGGTTTCATTTTAAGGAATTAAAGGCAATAGCACCAGTTTAAGTATCAATTAGTAAAAGGTTTAAATTTAAATGTTCTCTAGTGTGGTGGCATGGCAATTACCAGGGTGTGTGTGTAAGCATGAATAGTGCTCGTGCTGCATATAAAAACCCTGGCAATGGTGCAGGTGTCCTATGAAATGGGTTCGTATAGGTATGTCAATATAATGCATGGATGCAGCAAATAGTCAATTAAGTATTTCACCCCTAATTACTAACATTACTAAGGATCTTGTAAGTTACTAAAACTATCGGGCGGCTTGCGCCATCCAACGATAGTCCCCCGTAGATGTTACATCTACTCACCGGAATCCCTGGCTAGCTGTGTCCAATCACCGCCTTTCCCTTTCGCGCCGCGTCTGACGTCTCCGCGACCGAACCTGGAATTTACATCAATACCAAACATAAGGTTACGTATCAAGAACGACACAAAACCCCAACGAAACTACTAAAGTTCCCTAGCTATGTACAACGTGCACAAAGTGCGCGGAACACACGCGAAAATCGCAAAAACTGCCAAAAAAACGCCGATTTGGTCGCCCGGCAAAACTAAAACCCGACTACCCAAAAATCCGCACTCACGCATCCTAAAAGTCGTAGGATAAGCCATTACAATTATCAAGATATCAAAATTAATTCATCACATAATTTTATAACAAAACTAGTAAGCATTTGCATTCCAAAATCGGTGCAAAAATCGCCGATTTGCGACAAAACGACTACAATCTAGCATAATCACCCAAGTCACACCAATAGATAACCACTACACAAAATTTCAACACATTAACCATGCTCCAAAACCTAAATTCCACAACCAACCCTTTCTTGATTTTTCTCAAAAGCAACTGCAAATCAAAATCCATACTAGAAAAACTTAACTAACACTAATTTCAAACCCAATTAGCAACTTAACCTTCTAGATTTAGGTTAGCAAAATACTAGATAGCAAAGTAAATTAGTTAACCTAATAATGGATTTCTAAACCCTAATTCAACTCATTTTCCATACATAACCCTTTCTAGATTTTCCTAAAACAACAATTACAACTAAAATCAAACTTTTAAAGTTAACTAAATTAGCAAAATTGAAGACTACATAACAAGGTAACCATATAGATTAGTTAATTAACAACTAGATTAACTATAAAACAACTTAATTAATTATCATGGCTTCAAAACCCTAGTTTAAACAAACTACTCTTTTTTTTTTAAAGAAAACAAGATTAGAAATTTGCTAACTTTTAACACTAAACCATACAATTAAAGGAATTTAGCAAAAAGAAGGTAACTTGATGAGAATTATACCTCAATTTGGGATCTAGCAAGAATAAATTTGCTCCAAGTGATGGCCTCAAGCACCAAGATTCAAGCAAGAATGACTAAGGATAATGATAGCATAAGGATTTTGTTTGGATTTTTGAATAAAGTGTGGATTTTGATGTGTTTTCTTGAAGAAATTGAAGAAAATGAAAAGAAAAGAGATGAAGAAGAGGAGTGTGCAGGTTTCGGCCAGAGGAGGGCATGGGGGAGGGGTGTGGGTGAGTGGGAAGGTCAATGGTCAAGTCTCCAAAGTCAAATGCACCATACCTTATCCATTATATTTAAAATAAAGCCATAAACTACTAAATCAACTCAAGAAAGCAACCAAGGAAATGAGGCCAGAAATTTCTGGACTTGCACAAGGTGGGGCTGTCCTAGGGCTGAGGAAAAAGAGAGAGGGGTTTTACAAAAGAAATTTTATGCAAAAAGGCCCCCTACAAGTCAAAAATTGCAAGTTTTAGCTCAAAATTCAATAAATTCGTTTCATATCATAAAAATTTGTTAAAAATCAAAATAAATTACTAAAAATTTATGTTACCACTAGATTTTAATTATCATAATTTTAGAGATTAAAATTAGCCCGGAAAAATTTGTATTTATCGCTAATTTAATGTATTTTCTTACCGGCTTAAAATAATATTAAAAAATTGAAAAATTAGGGAAAATTTTTAAACGACCAGAATTTCATAATTAACTCATTAGATAATAAAAACAAGCAATTACCTATCCATTTTAGGTATAATTAGCCCTAAACTGCAAAATAACAAGAAAGACGGTTTTCGGAAAAATACCGAATTTTCACCGAATTTCAGGAAAACACCAAAACGACTTTTCAAGACGCTACAGTTTTATCGGTATAGGCCCTTCCTCAATCATCACAATCACGTACCTGCGATCCAATAATTGACTTTGAGGGAACTATATCCAACAATCTCCCACTTGCACTTAAGGCTAATTATTGCGATGTCGCGTACTCACAGCTCGTGTGATACCGAACATCCAACTTCTCTACTAATCAGTTTCACAAAGCTCGTTTGTAAAACTATTGTGTTCGAGAAATAGCCTCAGTGAGTGGATCCGCCCTTATGTTTCTTTCTATGTCTCTCTTAATCTCAAGTTCGTGGAGAAAGCCATCTCCCGAATCGAGTAATACCTGTCTTAGAATATGTCTGGATATCTGATGGGACCTTGTTCATAAATGAACTCCAAATCCAAACTTCTTAGACTATATTGATCACTGAACCTAATCAGTATCCAGCACCATGCCTCCCATAGTATCCTCTTGGACTACCTGTCCATAATACTGTCCCTCGTCATATGGAAAACTATAACTCTGACAATCACTCTGTCATCTATGTCACCTTTGAATCCCTGAATGATAACCATCTCCCGAAGGAGGCCGCCGTCATCAAATCCGTAAAACATGTACTTATGTTCTAAAACTGCTTCCTTGTGTTTCTTCAGGATTGGATTAATATAAACTTATCGCATCTAGTGAAAAACGACGTCTGGTGTGGTACTTGACATCTCACGATTGACTCAATTTCCTAAGCAAGTGATCTGCCAATCATGCACTTCCCTCTCCCCTTTCGTCTGTAAGACACCTTTAGAGAGGGTGACTCCATCACCTGCAGGTACACCACCATGCCAGGAGTCATCTATTCTAAAATACTCTTAGAATACTGTCAAAGCACCCACATTGGGAAACTACCCAAATCTAGATTTAAAACCATAGATCTATTAACCAGAATGTCTGATATTATATCCATATCCTGTGTGAAGAAACAACTGTGTGACTGCCACAGTATAACCGATCGTAGTATAGGAATTTTACATCCTACTCTGTGTATGTCGTCCAAATACCAGGACATCACACCCTACTACCTCCTTAACAGATCCATCCCCTATTCTGATGAAGTCAAACCCATGACTGTTACATCAAAAATAGATGATCTTATCTCCGTTATATTTGCTCAAGCCTATAAAAGGACATAAGCTACTTTCCCACTATGCTTTCGCTGCTCCCACTGACTACGACAACCCTCTGGCAGAATAATATATACGTACACTTCTAAATCTAGTTTAGAACGACGCTATACTTAACCTCCTGCCGGGTCTCATAGCCTGGAACAACAGTAGTGTCAAGTCTGGGTAAATAAGAACCTCCCTGTCACCATCCTTGAGGCTACCTGAGTACCTCTCGGGTGTCTGAGGTTACCCACCATATCTGCGGAGTGGCTATTGGAATGTCAAACCTGATTGAATATATAGGTCCTATTAAATTTTCCGTAATCATTTGCGGTTCTGGAATCACTTCCAGTTCAACCATACTCCCACTATTGTTTTCTGAAAAAAATTCCATTTTACTTAAACTGTTGAGAGTCTAGAACAATATCACTATTGATCTTCCATATGGTAGAAAGTCAACCCTCGTTAAAGCCAGTGTCAACCCACAAACTGCCATTACAGAAACGTGCCTTGAGTTATCCAGAGTCTGGTTTTAAGCATAAGCTGGACAACTCACCGTACCTTAACATCGTTAAGATATGAACCATTCCATATACAATATAGAAACTTTGGCACATATTTAATTGGAACCAGATTCTAATCATGCAACTGTCTCCAAAGCATATCAACTTAATGGTAAGAGACTAATCAGCATTACTCAACTTAGTAACATATATCCAATTATGAGTAACCTGAAAGAGAAACAAGTTCCTCAAAACCATTACTATCAACTGAATACCAATCACAAGAATCTACATCTTCGATTTCTTTGAAGAATCCCGATACTTGCGACACCTGGTTCTCTACTTTATTCTTATACCCAAAACTTCTCAAAACTTAGACTTTGTATTTTTACGAAACACTTGTCTAAAAACTAGAGAAGTCATAAGTAAACAGAACAGAGTACGAGGACCAACCCCTTTGTCCTGATGGACACTGGACAACATACAATACTCTGTATAAGTCCGCTGAGTTGAATAACTCAAAACCTGTGCGTCGTAGGTTGAAAACTGTACCCAGGCGATTTCCTCAAATATCACCAATTACAAAGAATTCCGATATAATGAGGATGGTCATCTAATTCCCAATAGCTTACTTCCACTCATCATCTGTAAAACCATACAGATGTGAGAAGCATACTTGGTAAATACATACTCTGGAGCAAGGGTTTAATTGGGAAATCAGTTTACAATTAACAATGCACAGTGTAATTGAAACATAAAAATGTTTTGAAGGGGTATCCTGGTATTCTTAGTAATGCCTCTTCCATAATCCAATTCATGACTTTAACCGTATACTTGTTTGCCTTCTCCCCAAATCCCTTTATTTGTCTTTATTCATTACCTTCTATACACCCCTTTAGGCTAAGTGGTTTTCTTCCTTCCCTACCGTTCAGCACCAGCCTATGGTTTGGAAGAAGACTATCCAGTAAGCATAATGGGTGTACTCTCCTAAACCAAGGAGTACTCGCAACTTGAGAGAAGGTGATGATAAAAGACAACTGAATAATACCTTGTTCTATTTCTCCCGAACTGGGAAAAAAGCAAAGGTGAAATAGGAGTGGCGATGAAGTATGCGGTTTGGTCGTGAATGATAACAGTTGTAATTTACTTTGCCCTCTTTCTAATCCCTTTATTTGTCTTTAGTTATTACCTTCTGTACACCCTACTTAGGTTAATTGGTTTTCTTCATTCCCTACCTTTCGGCCCCTGCCTATGGTTTGGAATAAGACTATCCAATAAGCGTAATAGGTGTACCCTCCTAAACTAAGGAGCCCTCACAACCTGAGAGAAAGTGATAATAAAAGACAACTGAATAAACCAATTCTATTTCTCCTGAACCTGGATCCATCCTCGAAGATGTCGCTTCGAGTTCATATATAACCATACGATGGATCTATCCAATGGAAGTGGATGTCCATAGTAATACAGGGTGTTCTGAGAAATTCAAAGGGTAAAGGAAGGAGCGGCAATGACTTATGCAACTTTGACAATCCAAAAGCCAGTATTTTAAGAAGGTTCGGTCAACTTGGTCACTGAGTCATAGTCTAGGGTCGGTCAATGGTCGCTGCCAAAGAGAGAGAGAAAAGAAATACTCTGCGTGCACTCTAACCTAGATCAGAATGGTTATCACTTTATCTAATCAGGAAACCTCCCACCGTAGTCTCAAATTCTCCTCCAAACCTGAAAGAAGAATTAGTCGGGATCACCCGAAGAGTAAACCAACTCATCAGTGAGAATCGGGATCCAACTATCATCGCATGAAAACTTGATGGAAGCTACTCAAGTTATCACACTCCAGAAGGTATGCGCAAGTATGGTAAGTTTCTTGTATGTTTGAAACTCCCGATGAAATTTTGTTCCCATGCTCTTATGACCTTGACGTAGGTCAACAAATCATAAGTCACATGTCAAGTTCTACCCGTCGTTGTTCTGATTAATTTAGGTCATCCTACATGCCCTTGACGTAGGCCAACAAGGCTGTACGTCTGTCCTAAACTAATGCATCTATCTATGCAACAAATGAATACCCCAGCAGCTACCAAACACTATGCCTTGACGTAGGCCAACAAACATAGCTTGAATAGTACTGACCATCCATAAGAAATGACGGAGGGTTACGACTGGTTTTTGGCGAAAAACCTTTAACGTAATGAACTTGATCTCGTTGAAGGAACCTGATAGCTTTTTATAAAAATATAGTGGCGAAAACCTTTGCTAAAGAGGTCACTCCCGGTGAAGGGATCTCGACTCTTTCCTCGTGGAATGAGGTGCAGGATATTCTAACTGAATACCGCGATGCAAAGCAACTTGTGATCGACTATACTGAAGTTATTACCCTGACGCAAACTTCTGCCCAACGGGTCACTCCCGGTGAAGGGATCTCGGCCCTTGCCTCGTCGAATGAGGTGCAGGATATTCATAACCGAATACCACTGGGCATAACAAAAGGAAACGTCTTTGTAATAACTCTTTTTAAAATTTGTTCCAAAAACATCAAATATAGGTTTGTATTATCCTTGCATTGATAAGAATCAATGCAGTCCCATCAATTAAACACACCAGAAAAGAACGAAAATATACTGTACGTATATGCCATCCGCATTCGCCACTGGGTCCCATCATTACCCGTTAGGTTACTTAACTAACGACAGAGCGGGGAATGAACTAGCGCGGGTGTAAAACATATACAACATCTAATAGTATATATACCAATATAAAATAATCGCTCCAGGCATGATAATTTGCAACATTACAGAAAAGTAATAAGCATCACAGAATAATATAGATAATCTGGGATCCCCGGGTTTCACAGAGCCGCTACTGAAACCGGACGTTCCCCTGGTCGTGTGGATAGCCTGTGCAATGAAACCTAGACCCCTACGGGTGCGGCAAGTTACCCGCCAAAACCTGAAGAGAGTCAGCCCCCTACAGCAAAGTGAATGGACCACCCGGCACTTCACGGAATCCGGTAACTTGAGCACCCCTCCTTGGGTCAACCTGTACCCCCTACGAGTGCGGCGAATAGTCTGCCAATTCTAGAGTGAGGCCCCTTTGCCTCTCAAAGCCATGAGATACGGACCCGTTGCCCTCCAGAACCCGGCTATCCGTGCACTCCGTCGCGGGGTAAACCTAGTACAGAAAAGAAAATATATACAACGGGTACATCGACCTCAGCCCGGTCGTGCCCCAAAAGAATATTATACAAACAGGCAGTGACGGCAGTCCACATGTTGGACGCTCGCCCCGCAATATCAAATGTACAAATAAATCCAAACTACACTACCATTGCACACTGCTATCCACCACGACAAATCCGCAACATCACAGCACAACACAGAACATCAACGCCAATGTCACGTTCGAAATCCGTCTAAAAGGACTATAGAAATTAGACGCAATTTACCGATCAAATGACATTCCCGGTCGGAGATATAATATAAGTACTGTAAACTAACAAGTTTAAAATTTCGATCGACAAAACTTTCCGAAGTGGGCCCCACAAACATCTGCTGTATAGTAACAAAAACTGGGCCCAAAAGAACAGTTCCAGAATCCTCAATTTCTCGTGTAGAAGCCCTAAAAGAAAAATGGCCCAATGATTCACCATGATGGCCGCGTTTCCGCGGCCAAAGCATGGCTTTGGCGGCGGATCCGCGGCCGTACGGTCAAATCATTGGATCGTTTTTCTTCAGTGTTCTAATAAAAGACTGCTCGATTTTCTGGTAATGTCAAAATGATTTTTAGAGCAGTTTAAAAATCGACAGAAACTTTAAACATGGAAATTGCGATTTTAAAAATTCCGCTCGATCGATGTTTTAAACGCGTTAGCACAACTTAGTAAAGCTTAATGGTGAGGCTCTGATACCACTGTAAGTACACGGTAGCGCCCCGGCCGTCTAACGGACGCAAAATGCGGAACAAAAAACTTTTTAGCTGGCGCTATCGCATACTATAACCCGGATGTGCCATTAAAGCTAAACTAACAAACTACAAAATGGGTAGAAATGTTATACCGAACGATCCGAGTCCTTCGGTCTTCAACCATCATCCCACGCTTTGTTGCGGCTGCTCCGATCTTCTGGATCTCCAGTCTTCTCGTCCAGGTGGCACCATGTCGACGGATCTTTAAACGGGCTCCCGCCTCTGAACCGAGGCAACTCGATCATCAAGTTTGCCAAAAGAGATGATCAAGATTGATGTAGAGAATGAGTAGAACGCTTTGTCTCGTTACATCCAAAGCTATGGATGAACGGTTAATGAAGTTGCCATTTGGATCGGGTGAAAATGAGAAATGAGTATCTAATTTGTATGCACCAAAACTATCATCTTTTTCAAATGAACAACCCACACCCTCATGAGAGAGGGGCCGGCCATATATCAAGGAGGGGGTGAGTGTAGGAGCAAGGAAGAGGGTCACCATAAGAAGAAGGCTTATCACTTCACTTAATGAATGAATGAATCACTAAAAACATTAAATGCAAAATGGTGATTCATAATAACACATCACCATTTCATTTAATGCTTAACTATGAATCATCATACCATTAAATGCTAACCATGAGTCACCTAATCTAGAACCTTCTAGAATGTTCCACACTCATGACCCACCTCAAGAAAAGATAAATCCGCATTTAACCGAATGTTAAAGCGGGTGATAGAAAACTGGAAACTGGCAACTTCCAAAAGTGATCCTGAAACGAATTTCAGGATAACCCCGTAACAGTATAAACATACCCGCATTTGTATTACGACCGAATACAAATGCAACTGAGACAAAGATATTATATCTACACAGTATAATACTCGGATCCGGCTTAAACCAAAGCCCACCAGTATTATCTTCCCGAAATATTACACGTGCGTAAACGCACGTGCATTTTCCGAAGCCTGCCATAAAACCATACGGCCTCTACAACGTTTCGCCCGAACTTGGGAACTGTCTGTGGGGGACTCTAATGACTCATCAATACACTGGCACTGGGTATAACCACTGGCACGTCAGAGGTACAAGCTGTACGTAACGGTTGCCTATGTATTGATTGGAAGGGAAGCTGACGAGCGAACTCATCCAGATACCCTACTGAGTCTGACAGTGACAATACCCGTAACAGTCCGGTCCGTTCGTCTATGAGTATCGCATATAGGGCCTAGGGGGCTGGTAAATGTCAGACCCTCAATTGCTGTATAAGTCGTGTCAGAGTGAAGCCCAGAACACCCTGAGATACTACTGGAATACCTTCCAGTAAATCTCGATTACCTTGTCCAGGGATTTCTTGTAATGGCTCTCCTAAACACAGCGCGATCTCACCCCCAATACCGGGAGAGACGAATCCCCGACGATCTGCTCACTGCCTCCATGTGGCTCGGGACTGTACCTAAAAAATACCTGTTTGCACGACTCCTTTGACCCGTGGTAGGGTATAAATCAAAGCACAGTGGGAACTCACACGAGACAAATGACGATCCCAGGTCGACAGACTAACCTGTACACATGTCACCAGGGAACTGCTATCTGACGATATGTATAATACCAACTAGCACGTTCCCGGCGAGTCCTGTCCGGTGTACTCATAACCCAATGAGCACCTGTATACATCTTAGGTGAACCAACTTACACCAATGGCTTGTGAGGCCGGCCACCGCCCCTCATCGGGGTCTCGACTGTATACACTAGTCTACTTTGGAGTATCGATGCCCTGTCTCGAAACTCCCACGACTAGGGACACTTTAAGGATGTGCTTATAGACCCCAGCTCCCATATATATGATCGCCATCATAATGCTGGTAGTCAAGCAAGATCCTAAGGGCTCTATCAAAGTGTAACAGTGATAAAGACAAACCAGATAGCATACTATCATCTCGAGTAAGACTGTTTTATCGGTATAGGCCCTTCCTCAATCATCACAATCACGTACCTGCGATCCAATAATTGACTTTGAGGGCACTATATCCAACACCTCGAGCGTGTCGGCGCAGTTGCATATCGTTTGGCTCTTCCACCCAGCTTTTCAGATGTTCACCCCGTCTTTCACGTGTCGATACTACGCAGATATCTTCATGACCCTTCCCACACGATTCAGCATCAGGCAGTTCAGCTTGAGCCCGACCTTTCGTTCACCGTGCAGCCAGTGGAGATATTGGATCGGCAGGTGAAGAAACTTCGATCAAAGGTCCTGCCGTCGGTGAAGGTTCTTTGGCGCAGCCCGAATAGTGAGGAGATCACTTGGGAAGCCGAGGGAGAGATGCGGAAGAAATTCCCTCATCTATTCGAAGGTACGCGTAGTTATATATTTTAAATTCGGGGACGAATTTTCTTACGGGGGGAAGACTGTAACACCTGAGTTTATGTTTAGTGGTAATTGTGTGTTAATGTGGGATTTTTTTTCGGTAAAACGTTTACCAAAACGTGTTCCTGATAATTTATCTGGTTTTATGGACATTTTATTAGAATTTTATCTCGACTGCACACACTTGTGCATGTTAATGTGGTTTAAGTCTAGGGTTTCCATGTTTAGGTGAGCTTGTGGGTTAACCATGTTTAGGCAACCATGATGGCCTAACACACTTGGTTAAGCTAATTGGGTTAATTATGAGCTAAATAGTGTTAATTAAGGGTGATTAGGGTTTAAGGTTGACTTGTGTTGAGGTGAAAGAGAGATTATGATGGGTGTCATGCAAGCATTTAATGAGAGAGAGAGAATGGTGGCTATGGTTATGTCACCCTCCACCTCTTTTCAAAACTTTTACACATCTCTCTCACTCTCTTTCATATAACATTAACACCAAACCAACATCAGCAGCCCAATTTCAACACACACATCAGCCCATTTTCAGCACACATATCCGCCTAATTTCAGCACACAAATCAGCCAATTTCAGCACACACATCAGCCAATTTCAGCACACACATCAGCCCAATTTCAGCACACTCATCAGCCCAATTTCAGCTCAATTCAGCCCCCAACTTCATACAACAGCAACAGACGGACACCATAAAAACAGCAGCAGCAGCTGAAAGAGCCAGACAAACACCATAAAAACAACAGCAGCACCATCTTTAACATCAGCCATACCAGCCCCTAGCATCATTGCAACAACAGCTGCAACAACAGCCTCATCAGCAGCCCCAACTCCATATACAGAACTCACACAACAATACAACACCAACACAACCACAACACAAATCCATCAGCATCTGCACCTGAAACAACACCACAACAACAACACACCAACAGCATCAGCAACATCAGCAATGGCAGCAGCATCAGCAACTCAGCAGCAGCAGCAACGTCATCTTCTTTTCTTCTTCTCTTCTCCTTTGTCCTAGGATTCTCTAGAGGTATATCTCTAAAACTTGATTTCCTTGCTTGTTAACTTAAGTGTTGTTAGTTAGTGTAGATTAGTGGTTATATTGAGGTTTAGTGCTAGATTTAGGTGTTTTGGGTGAGACTTGGCAATGATGTAGCTTGTATAAGTGTGTTTAAGGCCAGTAACTTAGGAAATTTCCTAGACTTTCATAAAAATATCCGATTTGTCCGATTTGGCGTAATTTAGCCATTTTAGCGAATTTTAAGCCTCTGTAAGATCTACTGTTAACCCGAACCTCTCAGAATAAAATTGGGAAGACTGTAGCATGGTGAGCTTAGAAGTGACACACACACAAAACACGGGGACCCACCTCCCACTCTTGGCCGTTGGTTTATTCATTCTGGCCGCAAATTGCGGCCAGAGTAGGGGGTGGGGTGTTGGGTTTTTGACATATGCACCGATAATGATTTCTTGAGACTTTATGATATTCCTGGATTTCGGGGGAAAGCCGCAAGATTTCAAACTTATAATCTTTTAAAATATAAAAGTTGCGGTTTTCTAGTGATGTAAAGTGTCGTCCACCATGAGTTTTGCTGTGGTTTTCGAGACCCGTTTCGTGGAGGTGGATGAACCGTCTCGGGTACATGGTGGGCCCGGTAAGGTACCCCGGGGCAAGAAGATCGCAGGAGATGGCATTGAGCCTGGCAGGGGACGGATTACCTACCGGTGACTTCATTTGGCACGGCGGATATCCAGAGGATACCGACCGTGGCCGCGAGATGATGAGATATTGATATTTGAGATGGGTCAGCCGGACGGCTGAGGCCAGAATACTATGACATGGATATATGAGATTGAGACAGTTTTGAGGTGTCGTTGCTGGACACGGATTTTGTTGATTCTATGGATATTCCGCTGATATTTAAAAAGAGTTTCAAAACAAAAGAAAGAATAGTTCTTATACTTACATGTTGAGATCTTGAGTTGATTCATATGGCATACATACATGCTAGTACATCCATGTGGCATACATACCTGCTAGTACACTGATGTTGCATACATACCCGCTAGTACATATAGCCATACCTGGTTTAGAGATGTTAGAATACTTGTGTGCAGGCATGTGATAGCCTTGTAGATGTTATTTATTACTCACGAGCTGGCAACTCACCCCCGTTGTGCCCCAGCTTTTCTGCAGGTCCGCTCCGTCAGCACTGTAGCAGCGGACATATTAGCTTCATTTGCTCTTTTTGCCTGGACTCGAGGCTTTTTCTCATAGGTGGGTTGTTATCATTTTGTACCACCTTATATATTTTCATTGTATCTAGAGTACTCCATCTACTACTTCAGTTGTACAAGTTATTTGGATTATTGTATATTGACCTAGAGGTGAGGTTGTGAGACTGGTGGACTTTATGTTATTTTGGGTCGAGCTCACTTGAGTCGACATGTTATTTTACTTGTGCTTTTCATGCTTACTTATGCACATTGTTATTTTACATTGCGTGGGATTTGTGACCGCCTTGAGGCGAAGAGCTAGCTCCCGCTTGGGAATGCCATATTCATGTTGTTCATTCATGCTCCTGTTTTGTACCCGTTTGGGGGCTTGTTTTACAAAGGAGACTCTGCTGGAATTTTGGGAAAAATGAGATGTTGCTTTTAAAAGACTTGATGCGGTTAATGGAATAAAGTGCTTTAAATAAATTGGTTTTCCTTCACTCTACTTCTAAATCAGGTTTTGATTTCTGGGCTTTGGCTTACTTATTTTACGGACGTCTTGAGACGTTTCGTAACTTAAGTGCCGGTCATGTTCCGTACTCGGCGGGTCGTGACAATATACAAGGTTCATCTACCATTTTGATGAAGTCAAACTCTTTGACTACCACATCAAAACAGACGTTCCATCTCCGCGATGCCTGCTTTATCCCATAAAGCAACTTGCACACGTTTCCGCTGCTCCCACTGTCTACGAAGCCCTCTGGCTGTGTACTTATAGACGCTCTATTCTAAAATATCATTTAGAAAAGCAGTCATGACACCCAACCACCAGATATCGTAGTCATGGTATGTAGTAGTGGCAAGTAGGATCTGGATGGACTTAAACATAGCTTTGAAAGTCTCAACTTTTCCATGTACACCAAGTAATATTCTTAAAATATACTTGCTCCTGATGGGGATTTAACCCATCAGATAAAGCAACCAAAGTCCATACTTTGTTGGTGTATAAGGATTCTATCTCAGATCACTTAGCATCCAGCTATTCTTACAGAGTCCCACTCCTGATGGCCTGCTCGAAACTAGTTGGGTCATCATCTCATGATGCAGTCCTCACTCCCACTGTCATAGAGAAACCGAAGTATCTCTCAGGTGGGTGAGGAACCCTACTAGATCGGCGGAGAGGCTGAGGTTCGTTGGAAACTATTGAATCCTTTGGTTCTACCAAATCATCATCAGCAGTTTTGTATAGCTGGAACCGTTTCCAGTTCTACCTCATGACCACTAATTTCTTCACAACAAATTCCCTTTCACAAAGGTGGCATGCTGAGAAACAAATCATCTTTTGTTCCTTGGTTAGGTAGAAGATATTCCCTTGCGAATGCTTGGGATATCCAACAAACTTCCACAGAACTGACTTTGCCTCAAGCTTGTCCGGATTATGCTTTTAAACATAAGCCGGACAACCCCAAATCTTAACTTACTTAAGATATGGGCTTTTCCCATTTCATATCACATATGAAGTGGCAGGCATCTGATTTGATCGGAACCCTATTCAATAGGTATGCAGCTTCACAAGTGCATAACTCCCAAAAGGAAATAGGAAACTCAGTAGTACTCATCATAGAGCGCACCATATCAAATAGGGTGAATTTTCACCGCCCCGATACACCGACGTGCTGTGGTATATACGGAGGAGTAATGCTGAGAGAGAATCTCATTCTCCTTTAGAAAAGTCCAGGAATTCCGTGCTCAAGTATTCTCCTCCTTGATCTCATCAAAGGACATAATACTTATACCCGTTTTTGGTTCTCTACTTCTAACTTATATTCTGTGAATATCTCAAAAGGTTCAGACTTGTGTTTCAACAGAAACATTTATTCGAATCTTGAGAGATAATCAGTGAATGTAATGAAGTATAATGAACCAGTCCTGGCATATGTAGACAGGGGACCTTACATACATCAGCATGTATCAATCCCAAGAGTTCACCAACTTTTTCTCTGTTTCTAATAAACAGAGTTGTGGTCATCTTATCTTTGTGATATAACCGGCAAGTTTCACAAGATGTAAATTCAAACTAATTTAAATATGCATCTAGATGTAACTTAGCTAGTCGGGTCGCATTGATATGACCTAGTCTACAATACCTTAAGAAGGATTTGTTCATTTCTGAACTCTTCCTCTTGTGTGTGTTCTGTATACTAAGAACTGTTGTTTGATTTAGAACGTCTATGTTTTTAGATAACGTGCCTGAACTGATCAACCTTTGATATAGGAAATGTTCAAAACATTATCCAACAATACAAAATTATATCCTTTTTTACTAATAAAGATACTTGATATGATGTTGTATATCAGGTTCGATATCTAATAACATTCGTTTAGAATCAATGTATTCTGGTAATACAGGGTGATAACTACCAACAGACTTGGCTGCAACACTTGCACCGTTTTCTATCTCATGAAACTTATCACCCGTTCCCCGTTCTCTACCTTTCTGTAGCCCATGTAATATATTACATATATGGGATCCTGATCCGGTGTCTCATACTCAGGACGTAAAGTATACTGAGAAACAGTTCTCTGTAATGAACACACCCGAAGAAGATGCATCAGCATGCACTTTCTTCATTTGGGCGGCACGGGAATTCTGGTAATCCCCTATTTCCTACTCTGTCTTATAACAATTATAAGTTGGAGCGGGACCAATGCTCCCCAGCTCAGTATAACTAGCGGGTTCGGTCAATACATCCGTATTATTATCTTGATTAAGGCGTGATATGGCTGCTACCTGGAGAGAGAGAGAGAGAAGAAAACACTCGGCGTATGCTCTTGCAAGATTAGATTGGTTATTTAATATATCTAATCAGGATGTCTCCCACTGTTTTAGTCAAATCTTCCTTCAAACCATAAAAGTAAAGACTAGCCGGGATTAATTACACCCTACAAGTTCGCCAATCTTTTAGCCAGGCCAGTGCCGGTACTTTGAGTGAGGTTCCCCGTGCTTTCGCACGGACCAAATTAAAGTAAACATCGTTTTCCCAGGGGCGTAACGCCGTTGACACCTTTCTAGACACCTACTTGATCGGCTAATTGTAATGTGTAAAACTCTCCCAGGAGTAACTCTTACTCGCAGCGGGTATCGAGATCCAACTATCTCATAGAAGGTATGCAATCTCATTGCAAATTTCAACACTTGAAATTCCCGATAATATTTTACCCCTAGCACTTATGACCTTAACTAAGGTCAACATATCATAAGCACTAGTCAAGTTCTACCCGTCATTTCATGATTAATCAGACCCACCCTACATGACCCTCAACTATGGTCGTCATAATCACATGAATTTCCTAACTAATCGCATCATATGCTGTGTAGGAAGACATCACTTAGCTACCGTACACTACGCCTCAACTAAAGTCGATATACGCATCACGAATACTAAGTACTCTACTTCCTAAAATGACGGAGGGCTACGACAGGTTTTTAAGAAAACCTTTTGCGTAATGAACTTGATATCGATGTAGAATCGAGTGATTTTTAAATGGAGTATTTTTGAGGCCTTTTCTAGTTTCGCTAAAGAGGTCACTCCCGGTGAAGGGATCGTCGGCTCTTTCCTTATCGAATAAGGTGCAGGATATTTCACAAATACCACTATGCAAAGCAAAAACTATAGAAGCAATCAAAAGACAAACCGAGTATGCAGCATCTGCTAGTTTCGCTAAAGAGGTCACTCCCGGTGAAGGGATCTCGGCTCTTTCCTTATCGAATAAGGTGCTGGATGTTCTACAAGGAACACCGCTATGCAAAGAAAGAACTAGAGCTACCAGTTTTTAAACAAGTTTCTACTACATCTTAGGTTTCTTTTATTTCATTAATCTCATTAATGAAGTCCCATTTTAATATGCTTCACAAGCATCACATTTGAAACGAAAACTGCAATATAACATATGTCTCATATATATAATATAAGCATTCGTCTAAGGCAGTAATATGATCTCATCACAAAACATTGCGGCAGAAGATAACATATGAAATATTGGATATACTAGGATTTCCGTGTTTTATGTGAGCCTGTATAAAACGCGGATTCCACGGTCGCGATGAATAGCCAAACCCACATCCCTAGACCCCTACGAGAGCGGCAAGCAACACTGTCAATTCTAGGGTTAGGAGACCCGGTCTCGACTCCTCGAGATGGTCTCCCACTGGACCCTAGAACCCGGTTACTTGTGCTCCCCACCTTGGGTCTACCTAATGCGAAAAAGTAAATAATATACAATAGTGACATCATCCTCAGTCCGGAAGTGCCCCAATAAAAGAATATTACATACAATGAATTTTACATGAATGAAAAAGAAAAACTCTCATCTCACATAAATCCCCCGGCTATTCAAACACGACGATCCAATATAACATATCACAGCAACACATAATATCATATATCATCAACGTAAGTAAATATGCGTATCCCAATTGTCGTTGGTGTATAGCAACGAAACCGGCGATATACCACATATTACACTTACGGTCGCAGAAAAGAAAGTGTAAAACTACAACAGTTGGAATCCGCAACCTCCTTAGGCATCGCATGCCTAACCAAATGAATTCCTTAGACATTGCATGCCTAACAATTATAAACCCCGCATTTTAGTCTCAATCTCGAAAACACTTTTCAATATCAAGTCGGGAAATTCAAAAAGATTCCCGACATCCTGATCGAATGCTCGTCGCAAATTTTAGTAGACGGCCGCACCCCCGGATGCCGTCGACAAAGTGCACTAAGGCGGAACACCGCTGTCGCGAGCACCCGAACGGATGCTTTTGGCGACGGGGTTCTCCTACAGTCACTTGGTCGGGGCTATGGGGCGTGGCTATCTATTAAGTTTACCCGGCGAGTATCCGCGTACGCTACGTGATTGCGACAGACTTTTGATCGCATCAAAATCCCATGGCAACCGATCATCTGAGACTAAACTGCTAGATTTATAACATTCAAATTAGTTATCTCATAACAACTTGTGGATTCCAAATATTGTATCACATTCCAGATAAATAGACAATGTTAAACTTTCCAATCGAATAAACAAACACCCAAGATTTCCCAAATGGCTCAACACTTGAGCGGAGTTCAAAAAATATCCATCACATGCCACAGTACCAATGGTCCAGCCGTAGAAGGGTCAAACCAATGCCTCACATGTGGCAATGCCGTACTGCCCCAAACCCTAAGGTTTAGAGGCGGTTCAGACGGTCACATAATCGAGTTAAGGTTTGTGTTCTTCTAGAGGGTCCACCGCGTTACTTACACGACTAAGAACGTTCTTAAACTACTGAAAAATCCAACACTTAGAAATTTTCCCACAGGGGAAAAAGTGAGTTATTGATATCCGTTCGAACTTTTTAACACGTTCTAAAATTACCCGGAAAAAACTTAAACGAAGTTAAACTTTCCGATCGAATCAACGAATACAAAAGATCTCCCGAAAACTCAACACTTGAGTAATATTAAAAATTCCCAGAATTATGCAAAAACACCTACGGATGTTACCGTGCAAAAAGCAAACCATAAATTCACTGTTTGGCCGCTGACCCGCCGCGCAAGGCACGGTATTACCGCGGTTGCGCGGCGCTGTAATGGTATTGGTGGCTCGTCTTTCACAGTAACTCTTATATTTCCCTGCTTAATTTTCTAAGTATTTTTAATACAGAAAAAATTAACATTTTAAAAAATTTCCAGAGAGGGGTAAGATTTGGGGTTTCGGGGTTCGATCGGACTTTAAACTTCGTCTAGACTTCGCCTAAAGCTCTAGCTTGGCTCTGATACCACTATGGCGTTACTAGGCACTCTCACAAGAGTCTATAAGGCATCAACCATGTCCGATTCAAAATTTAGACGTGCCGAACAACCCTAACCAAGATCTTGGACTAGAGATTAGGCGAAAAATACAGCAAGTAAACAACTTTACTTCTAAGAGTTAGGGATTACAACCTTTGTAGTCCGGTCCTTCACTTCATAAGCTTCGTGTTGTGGTCCCTTCGCTGCGATCATCAAGTTCCCGGACTCTAGAGAGGTTCCATGAAGAGAAAGATGCATGCTTGCTTCCGATCTTCGATAACAAAGATGATCTACCTTGAAGTTTCTTTAACACAAGCTCTCACTCACTAATGAAGTGAACACCCTAATCTAATTGGCTAGATTAGATGAGGATGATGATGGCAGAATTTGGCTCTAATTTGTTTTCATAATCTCACACTAAATCATCACAAAACTCAAAGCTAGAAAATTTTGCAAGGAGGAAGAAGAAGAATGAAAAATTCCTTTTGTGATGAATAATGGAAAAATAATAATAATTACAAATGCAACCATGGTTGACCAAAGAGAGGGCTAACCATTGTAGAGAGTTAACTAGGGTTAAAGGGTGTGGGTTGGGTTAGGAAATATCTTGCAAAATATCTAAACAAAATATCATTGCAAGAAACAAAATAAAAGCTTCTAGAAGCTTCTAGAAAAGTTTAACTCAAATCAAACCCTAACCTTGTTTAATCTCTACTAATCATGTTGCATTAGTAATTATAACATGTTACAATATTATATATCATATATATAATATTTTTTTGTAACAAAAGAAAATAATACAATTAACATATATCGCATATATATCAATGTATTATCCGGTGAGAAAATGAAATAATAAAGCGAGCCAATATTAGATAATGTAATGTAATATATCATATATATAATTATACATTAAATTATCGAATCAACACTTGATCCGACAATCCGGCTATTTCTCAAATAACCAACTAATATATATATATCTGTACCGATTCATCGAATTAACACTTGATCCGATGACCCGGCTGATATCAAATATCGCGAGAATAGAATACGGTATCTCATATCGCATTATCCTCGGTCATGCATATATCACATATATGCTCCTACTCCATTTTGCCTGAGTCAAGAAACCTCTGTGTAGGACTCTAATAAATCGTCAATATGCCGGCAGTAGGTGATGATCATATCAAACACCCACAAGCTGCAATCGGTCAGCTAAACGTAACAGCCACCCAGGTATTGAGCGATCAGAAGATCAACAAGCAAGCATGTACATTCTCCTGTGAATCCAATCAGTAACACTCCCGTACAGTCCGGTCTCTTCGTCTGATATGTTGGATATCTAGTCTAGGGGTGGTATACGTCAGACCCCAGTAACCGATAAGTCGTGTCGATGTGAGGCTCATAACATGTCGAGAAACTACTGGTAACACTTACCAGTAAATCTCTATATCAGCCCTGGCCAGGGACTTCCAGTTACAGCCAATCGAACACAGCACAACATCAACTCCCTATACCGGGAGAGACGAATCCCCTCCTATCGTTCATTGCCTCCATGTGATTCGGGACTGTACCCAAAAGCCACCGTTTTGCATGCCCCATTGGACGTGGTATGATGGAAATCAAAGCATAGTGTGAATCACAGAAGACTCTATGACGATCTCGGGTCTACAGACTAACCTGTACCAGTGTCACCAGAGAACTGCCATCTGACGTGAGGTATAATACCATTTGGGAGTTCTCGGCGAGTCCGTCCAGTGTACCCAGTCTCCACTGAGCACCCGTACACCATCCTTGATGTCAAACACCGATGGATATGGGATCATCCATTGCCCATCATATGGGTCAAGATGCGTATACGCCAGTCTACTCTGGTGTATCGATGCCCTGTCTCGATACACCCTCGACTAAGAACAGTTATAGGATGCACTCGTCGACTACCGTGGCCCCCACTAGTATGATCTCATCATAGTCCCAGTAGTCGAGTAAATATCCTAAGGGATTTATCAACATGTGAGAGTAAGACAGTAAACTAATATAAGTCAACATGTTAAGATAAAGAGCAACCAGATAGCGTACTATCATGTCGAGCAAGAAAGTCCTCCCTATATATGTCCAAGCATCCACTACAATATACATCGTATGTACAGTAATGGCCTCTAGGGCATACATATAACTAACACAGAGCCGACTAAACCATAGCTAACAGTTTAAACGACAAGTTAAACTACGAAACCGAAACAACCCGAAAACATCGAAGCCAAGATTCAAGTTTCTATCGATTTTTAATGTCTCTAAAAATTATTTAAACAACTGCAGAGTAAACTGCAAAAAGACCACTCACCAAAAACGAGACATTTCCACCCAAAATTGGCCGACGACAATGCCCAAAATTCCGGCGAGCTCGGTCCAATTTGAGGGAAATGCCTTGAATTTTGGCGTGTGGCTTTGTGACTTGAATCTAGGGCTTTAGGAGCTGTTTGTTTTTGCCAATTTTGATTTTACTGTCAATTCTTTACTGTGGCAAATACCAGGTGTTTCGAAGTCGCAGTTTAATGTCGTTTAATGTTTCAAGTTCTGTTAAATGTGTTTGTAAACTTACTTTAATTGCTATATGTCGGTTAGTTGGGGGTTGCACATTTCTGTGTTGATACATGTTGGTTTTTGTATATGAACTTGTTGGATTATCGTGGATGAATAGCCGGGGATGTGAGATGAGGGTTTTCATTCTTTCATTCAAATGTAAATTGTAATTTGTTGTAATATTATTTCGCGGGGCACATCCGGGTTGAGGTTGTAGCCACCATTGTATTATTTCATTTACTGTTTATTGCTCATAGGATAGACCCAAGGCGGGGTTCACAAACTACCTGATACTTTGAAGTGCCGAGTGACCTGCTCACTTTGTTGAGGGAGGTTGCTTCACTTCGGGTATTTGGCGGGTAATTTGCCGCACCCGCAGGGGTCTAGGGTGGGGATTGGCCATTCATCACGACCGTGGAAACCGTCTTTTGTTGCAGGCTCAAACGAAACGCGGACTTTCTAATATATCCAATGTGTTCATATATGATCTGGATTGCCTATTATTACGTCAGACGAATGTACATATTTATATCTGATATCTAGTAGGCGTTGCTTATATTTTGCATCCGCGCTAGTCCAGCCCCCGTTCTGTCGTTAGTTAAGTAACCTAACGGGTGATGACAGGGCCCAGTGGCGAATGCGGATGGTATAAGCGTACGTTGTATTTTCTTTGTTTTCCTGCAATGGTATGATTAATTGATGGGACTGCATTACATTAATGCAAAGAAAACAAACCAAAGCTGAATCGTCGGAACAATTTCAAAACCACTCAGTTTTTTCAAAACAACATAACTTTTAAAATGCGGAGCTTAAACCACTCCTTTTAAAAGCTATCAGGTTCCTTCGATTATTCCAAGTTCACTACGTTCACGGTTTTGCCAAAACCAGTCGTAGCCCTCCGTCATTTCGTATGAATATTCAATAGTATTCAAGCTATGTTTGTTGACCTTCGTCAAGGCATAGTGATTGGTAGTTGCTGGGTGTTCAAATGTAGCATAGATAGATGCATTGGTTTGGGACAGTCGTATTACCTTGTTGACCTTCGTCAAGGGTATATACGGGTGGGTTCAAATTAACCAGGACAATGATGGGTAGAACTTGACATGTGACTTATGATTTGTTGACCTTCGTCAAGGTCATAAGAGCATAGGGTAAAATCCACATCGGGAGTTTCTAAAGAAACTGAAACTTGCTAGTGTTGCATACCATTTGGAGTTTGATAATGTTGGTAGGATTCCCTCGGCATTATTACACAATGATATTTGGATCCCGATCCTACTGTGAGTATATGCTACTCCTCGGGAGATTTTTTCACTTAACGATCGATGCTATAAACCAAGTAGGTGTCTAGAACAGTGTTAGCTGGGCTACGCTGTAAGTGCACGGCGGCGCCCCGGCCTCCATCCCGAGGCCAAATGCGGAAGCGATGGCTAACTTTAATTTTCTTGAACCGGCACCACCGCGCACTAAAACCCGGATCGGGCCATTAACTAGTCCTAGCTAACTACTAGATGGGAAAGAGAGATATACCGAGTGATCCGTGTCCTCCGTTCTTCTCATCGTCGTCCCAATCTCCCGCGGAGTCTCCGGTCTCCACCTCGTCGCCGGAAGGGCACCACGTCGCCTGCTTCTTTTACGGGCTCCCACCTCTATACCGAGGCAACTCAGGCACGAGGCTGGCGAGTCGACGTGCCCAAGATTTGATGTAGAATAGTGTAGAGATCTATATCTCATTTGGGGTTTGTATGGAGTTTCCTTTTAAGATGGTGGAGGAATGGAGTTTTGGAGATGGAGCTAAAAGGATTTTGTGCAATACAAATGAACCAAGAACCCCACCCAAAACTTTAGGACAGCCCCCCCTTCCAAGTGTGGCCGGCCATGCATTAGCAAGAGAGTGAGAGAGTGAGGGAGTGTAACAAAGAGGTAGCCACTAGAATAATGCAAGAGAGAGAAAAGGCCATCATGCAAAGAAATGATCACTAGCCTAAACCAACACTCCAACACAATCATCACCTTAAGCATGATGACTCCAAAAGGTCAAGCCATCATCATCAAGCATGATGACTTCAAAAAGTCAAGCCATCATGAAAAAGTCAAGAAGTCAAGGTCATGGTTCAACAAAATGCAAAGAACACCCTCCACAAATGCTTATTTGCACAAATGCAAATAAGCCCTCCTCCACCAATCTTCGGCCATTGAAAGATACAAATGAAAATGGCCGAAACGGAAAGCAAACTGGCAACTCCAGAAAACTGGTCCCGTAATAAATTACAAGAAAACCCCGATACTGTGTATACACACCCACATTTGTATTCCGACCGAAATACAAATGCAATGAGACAAAATCTACACTGTACTATACTAGGATCCGGCTTAAACCAAGGCCGGCTAGTATTATCCGTCCGATCCTGATCCATGCAATATCGCACGTATCTGATCGAACCCTGCCATATATCCATACGGCCTCTACAGCGTTTCGTCCGAAACTTGAGTAACTGAATGTGGGGGACTCAAAAGACTCGTCAACACCTTAGTTGTGGATTTAACCACTAGCACGTCAGAGGTATAAGCCAATACGTAACGGGCTACCAGGTATTGACCAAAAGGGACATCGATGAGCGAACTCATCCTGACACCCTACTGAGCCTGTCAGTGACAATATCCGTACAGTCCGGTCCGTTCGTCTATGAGCATCGCATGGCGGGCCTAGGGGGTTGGTAAAAGTTAGACCCCCAAAAGCGGTACAAGTCGTATCGGAGTGTAGCCCAGAACACCCTGAGATACTACTGGAATACCTACCAGTAAATCTCCTGCCTCGGCCGAGGGCTTCGTGTAATGGCTATCCTAGACACAACGTGACCTCACCCCCAATACCGGGAGAGACGAACCCCTGAAGATCCGCTCACTGCCTCCATGTGGCTCGGGACTGTACCCAACTAAAACCTGTTTGCATGTCTCCTTTGAGCGTGGTAGGGTAGTAATCAAAGTACAGTGGAAACTCACACGAGACAAATGACGATCCTCAGGTCGATGAACTAACCTGTACACATGTCACCAGGGAACTGTTATCTGACGTCAGGTATAAGACCAACTAGCATGTTCCCGGCGAGTCCTGTCTGGTGTACTCATAACCCAATGAGCACCTGTATACATCTTAGGTGATCCAACTGACACCAATGGCTTGTGAGACCGGCCACCGCCCCACGTCGGGGTCTCGACTGTATACACTAGTCTACTCTGGAGTATCGATGCCCTGTCTCGAAACTCCCACGACTAGGGACCTTTTAAGGATGTGCTTATAGACCACCAGCTCTCACGTGTATGATCGCCCTCATACTGCTGGCAGTCAAGCAAGAATCCTAGAGGCTCTACCAACGTGTAATAGCGACCTGTCAGGTCACCTAAAGCAGTACACGATGATAAAGGTAAACCGGATAGGATACTATCATCATGAGTAAGACTGTCCTCCTGGGATAGGTCTTCCCTCAATCATTGCAATCGCGTGCTTGTGATCCAATAATTGACTCTGAGGGCACTATCTCCAACAATCTCCCACTTGCACTCAAGGCTAATTATTGCGATGTCGCATACTCACAGCCCGTGTGATACCGAACACCCAACTCCTCTACTAGTCAGTCTCACAAAGCTCGCTTGCGAAACTATTGCGTTCGAGGAATAGCCTTAGTGAGTGGATCCGCCTTGATGTCTCTTTCTATGTCTCTCTATATCTCAAGTTCGTGGAGAAACCCATCTCCCGAAATGAGCAATACCTGTCTTAGAATGTGTCTGGATGTCTGATGGGACCTAGCTCATAAATGAACTCCAAATCTAAACTTCTTAGACTGTATCATCAACTGAACTTAATCAGTATCCTGCGCCATGCCTCCCTCAGTATTGCCTTGGACCACCTGTCCAAAATACTGCCCCTCGTCAGAAGGAAAAACTATAACTCTGACAACCTCCCTGTCGTCCAGGTCACCTTGGAAGCCTGGAATGATAACTGTCTCCTGAATAAGGCTGTCGTTATCATATCCCTAGAACATCCACTTATGTTCTAAAACTGCTTCCGACTGTTTCTTCAGGATTGGATCAATGTCAACTTATTGCATCTAGTGCAAGAACAACACCTGGTGTGGTACTTGACATCTCATGATTGACTCAATTGCCTAAGCTAGTGATCTGCAAATCATGCATATCCCTCTCCCCTTTAGTCTGTAAGACACCTTTAGAGAGGGTGACTCCATCACCTGCAGGTACACTACCGTGCCAGGAGTCGTCCATTCTAAATACTCTTAGAATGCTGTCTAAGTTCCCTGATTGGGAAACCACCCAAATCTAGATCTAAAACCATAGATCTAGTAACCAGTATGTCTGATATAATTTCCAAGTCCCATGTGGAGAAACCACTGTGTGACGACCAAAGTATAACCGATTGTTGTATAGGAATATCACTTCCTACTCTGTGTATGTCATCCAAATACCAGGACATCACACCCTACTAGCTTCTCAACAGATCCATCCCCTATTCTGATGAAGTCAAACCTATGACTGTCACGTCAGAAATAAATGATCTATCTCCGCTATATCTGCTTTAGTCTATAAATAGACATAAGCTACCTGTCCACCAATGCTTCCGCTGCTCCCACTGACTACGACAACCCTCTGGCAGAGTCATATACACGTACACTTCTGAAGCCAGTTCAGAACGACGCTATACTCATCCTCCTGTCGGGTCTCGCAGCCTGGAACAACAGCAATGGCAAGTGTGGGTAAACAAGTACCTCTTTGTCACCGTCCTTGAGGCTACCGGAGTACCTCTCGGGTGCCTGAGGTTACCCACCTTATCTGCGGAGTGGCCAATGGAATGTCAATCCAGATTGAATCTTTAGGTTCCTTATCAAATCTTCAGTAATCGTTTGCGGTTCTGGAATCACTTCCAGTTTTACCATACTCCCACTGCTGTTTTTCTGAAAAAATCCATTTTTAATAAAACTGTGGCGAGTCAAGAACAATATCACTATTGATCTTCCAGATGATAGAAAGTCAACCCTCCTCATAGCCTGGGTCAACCCACAAACAGCCATTACAGAAACGTGCCTTGAGTTGTCCAGAGTCTGGTTTTAATCATAAGCCGGACAACTCCCCGTACCTTAACATCGTTAAGATATGAACTGTTCTATATCCAATATAGAACCAGAGGCACTGATTTAATTGAACCAGATTCAAATCATGCAGCTGTCTCCAGTGCATGTCAACTAAATGGAAAAAGGCCGATCAGCGTTACTTAACTTAGGAATGCTTCCAATTATGAGTAACCTGAAAGAGAAGCAAGTTCTCTTAACCATTACTATCAACTGAATACCATACACAAGTATCTACATCTTCGATCACTTTGAAGAATCCCGATACGTGCTACACCTTGTTCTCTACTCTATTCAGATACCTATAACTTCTCAAAATCCGGACCCTGTGTTTCCGCGAAACACCTGTCTAAAAACTAGAGAAGTCATAAGTAAACCGAATATAGTACGAGGACCAACCCCTCTGTCCTGATAGACCCTGGACAACATACAATACTCTGTATAAGTCCCTTGAGTCTGATAACTCATTCACTGTGTGTCGTAGGTTGAAAACTGTATTTATGGTTATGAAGAATTACACCGCTGTTTAATGCTCCTTACCTAACCATCCACTGATATAGGTAAATGTCATCGATATAATTTCAAAAAGTATATCTCACTCTATGAAAATAGACGTACAGATATATCGATTTGAAATTGGTGCATAACAGCGGATATTCAAAACCAAATATTTGCCGACCGGCAAACAGCCCAGGTGATTTCCTCAAATATCACCGATTACAACGAATCCCGATATAATGAGGACGTTCACCTAATTCCCAATAACTTACTCCCACTCATCATCTGTAAAACCATACAGATGTGAGAATCATACCTGGTAAATACATACCCTGGAGCAAGTGTCTAATCGGGAAATCAGTTTTCCTTTAACAGTACACAGGGAAACTGAAACATTGAAATGTTTCGATGGGGTATCCCGGTATTCCTAGTAATGCCTCTTCCATTATCCAGATTCACAACTGTAACCGTGTAATTCTTTGCCACCTCTCCAAATCCCTTTATATGTCTTTAGTCATTACCTTCTGTACACCCCTTTAGGCCAAATGGTTTTCTTCCTTCCCTACCGTTCGGCACCAGCCTATGGTTTGGAAGAAGACTATCCAATAAGCATAATGGGTGTACAGTCCTAATCCTAGGAGTACTCGCAATGCGAGAGAAGGTGAAGATAAAAGACACCTGAATAAACTTTATTCCTATTTCTCCTGAACCAGAATCCATCCACGAAATGGAACAAGTTCCTTTCGAGTTCGTATATAACCATACGATGGAGTATCCAATAAACTGTGGATCTTCGTAGTGATACGGAGTGTCCTGGAGAAATACAAAGGTGATTTACGATTGGCGAAGGAATACTTGGTTTGGTCGCGAATATCAGTCGCAATTTACTTTGCCCTCTTACTAATCCCTTGATATGTCTTTACTTAATACCTTCTGCACACCATCGTTATGCTAATTGGTTTTCTTCATTCCCTACCGTTCGGCACCAGCCTAAGGTTTGGAAGCAGACTATACAATTTGCATAATAGGTGTACTATCTCCTAAACCAAGGAGTACTCGCAACATGAGAGAAGGTAAAATGAAAAGACAACTGAATAGTCCTATCCGTTTTCTCCAGAACCGGAAACCATCCTCGAATAAATTCTTTCGAGTTCGTATCTAACCATACGATAGTTTTGTCCAATGGAAGTGGACGTTCGTAGTAATACGGGGTGTCCTAGAGAAAGGGTAAAAGTAGGAGTGGCAATTGTAGGGTTGCTAGGCACGCGCACAAGGGTCTATGAGGCATCAACCATGCCCGATTAAAATTTTAGCCGTGCCGAACAACCCGAATATGGATCTTTAAACTAGAGATTAGGCGAAAACTAACATGCTAAACACTTTAACACTAAGTGAGAGGGATTACAACCTTTGTAGATCCGGTCCTTCACTTCATATGCTCCGTGTTGTGGTCCCTTCGTTGCGATCATCGGGTTCCGGACTCTCGAGAGGTTCCACGAAGAGAAAGATGCAACCTTTGCTTCCGATCTTCGATACAAAGATGATCTACCTTGAAGTTTCGTTAACACAAGCTTACACTCACTAAAATTGAGTGAACACTCTCATCTAAAGGGCAAGGGAAGATGAGGATGATGAAGTAGGATTTTTTGCTCTCTTTATTTATCTTTTTCTCACATTTATTCATCACTTTGAAAAAACTAGTAAGCTTTTTCATGAAGAAAGAAAGAAGGAAGAAGATGATCATGATAGAATCCTTTTGTGATGAATAGGAAAAGAATTAATATGATGAATAATGCAACCATGGTCAAGAAAACTCATGTAGAGAATTAACTAGGGTTAGGGTTTGGGTTAGGTTAAAGATGAGTCACACACAAATATCTTTATCATGACAAAATGAAAAGCTTCTAGAATAAACTAGAAGACTTAACCCTAATCCAAACCCTAATCATGTTTAAACTCCACAAAACATGTTGCATTAGTTATCATATCATGTAACGATATTATATATCACATATATAATATTTATTGTAACCAAATAAAATAATACAGTTGACATATATCGCATATATATCAATGTATTACCCGAGTGAGAAAAAGAATCTTTTAGTGAGCTAATATTAGTTAATGCAATTTAATATATCAAATATATTATTATACATTAAATT
This sequence comes from Agapanthus africanus, assembly GCA_030015575.1. NCBI lineage: Eukaryota > Viridiplantae > Streptophyta > Magnoliopsida > Asparagales > Amaryllidaceae > Agapanthus > Agapanthus africanus. The sequence goes on along the minus strand of CM057339.1, from coordinate 474,482,773 downwards.
ATCGAATCAACACTTGATCCGACAATCCGGCTATATTGCATATATCCGACTAATATTTATCCGTACCGATTCATCGAATCAACACTTGATCCGATGACCCGGCTGATATCAAATTTCGCGAGAATACAATACGATATCACATACCACATTATCCTCGGTCCCGCACTTATCACATATGTGCTCCAACTCCGTTTTGCCTGAGCCAAGAAACCTCTGTGTAGGACTCTAAAGAATCGTCAATACGCCGGCAGTAGGTGATGATCATATCAAACACCCACAAGCTGCAAGCGGTTAGCTAAACGTAACAGCTACCCAGGTATTGAGCGCTCAGAAGATCAACAAGCAAGCCTGTACATTCTCCTGTGAATCCAAACAGTAACACTCCCGTACAGTCCGGTCTCATCGTCTGATATATTGCATATCTCGCCTAGGGGTGGTAAACGTCAGACCCCAGTAGCTCGATAAGTCGTGTCGATATGAGGTCTATAACAGTTCGAGAAACTACTGATAACACTTACCAGTAAATCTCAGCAACCCTGGCCAGGGATTTCCGGTTATAGCCAATCGAACACAGCACAACATCAACTCCCTATACCGGGAGAGACGAATCCCCTCCTATCGCTCATTGTCTCCATGTGATTCGGGACTGTACCCAAAAGCCACGTTTTTGCACGCCCTCTTGGACGTGGTATGATGGAAATCTAAGCACAGTGGGAATCACACAAGACTCTTTGACGATCTCGGGTCAACAGACTACTCTGTACCAGTGTCACCGGAGAACTGCCATCTGACGTGAGGTATAATACCATCTGGGAGTTCTCGGCGAGTCCGTCCAGTGTACCCAGTCTCTACTGAGCACCCGTACACCATCCTTGATGTCAAACACCGATGGATATTGGATCATCCATCGCCCATCATATGGGTCAAGAAGCGTATACGCTAGTCTACTCTGGTGTATCGATGCCCTGTCTCGATACACCCTCGACTAGGAACAGTTATAGGATGTACTCGTCGACTACCGTGGCCCCACTAGTATGATCTCATCATAGTCCCAGTAGTCGAGTACATATCCTAAGGGCTTTATCAACATGTATCATAGAGACAATCAGAGTACATGTTAAGATAAAGTACAACCAGATAGCATACTATCATGTCGAGCAAGAAAGTCCTCCTATATATGTCCAAGCATCCATTACAATATACATCGTATGTACAGTAATGGCCTCTAGGGCATACATATAACTAACAATCTCCCACTTGCACTAGGGCCATCTGTTGTGGTATCACATACCCAACAATTAGCTGCGGTTGAAGTATCTCATACTCAACCATCCCATAAAAGTCTCTACTGGGAAAAAGGCCTTCGTGAGTGGATCCGCGCTGTTGTCCTCTGTGTCTACTCTCCTAACCTCAATCTCCCTGGAGATCAACCATCTCCATGATCAGGTGATATTGCCTAAGAATTATATCTGGATTTCTGATGGGACGGTAGTTCCTTGGCTAAAGCCACAACCCCATTGTCACACAATGGTAGGAATGAAGTTCATCTTATGAACTTATAGGTATATCCAGACTGCCTCTTTGGTAGTATCCTTGGTAACGATGTATCTTGCCTTTAATCGTCTAGTATGTCACGGTATCTAGCTTGGAACTCTTCCAACATACCGTCCCTCCACTGAGGGTAAAGACAATGCCTGCGACTGACATTAAGTCGTTCTTATCACCCTGGAACCTTTCCAGTGATTCTCCCCAGGATCGATTGATACCATCTCACTACAACTAGTGAGAATCCTAAGATCCAATTAGATCCATCTCATAGATCCAAAACCCAGGATTTAGGAGGTATCACTTTGATCCTATATGGAGAATCCATGTGATAAGCGGAGATTGACCAAGCGTAGCACATGAAACTCCTTCCCTATCAAGAGTATGTCATCCACGTACTCTACGAGGATCACCACCATACTCTCTACTACCTTTTTGTATATACAAGGTTCATCTACCATTTTGATGAAGTCAAACTCTTTGACTACCACATCAAAACAGATGTTCCAACTCCGCGATGCCTGTTTTATCATATAAAACATCTTGTACACGTTTCCGTTGCACCCACTGTCTACGAAGCCCTCTGGCTGTGTACTTATAGACGTTCTCTTCTAAAACATCATTTAGAAAAGCAGTCATGACACCCAACCACTAGATATCATAGTCATGGTATGTAGCTGTAGCAAGTAGGATCTGGATGGACTTAAGCATAGCTTTGAAAGTCTCAACTTTTCCATGTACACCAAGTAATCTTCTCAAGATATACTCGCTCCTGATTGGGATTTAACCCTTCAGATAAAGCAACCAAAGTCCATACTTTGTTGGTGTATAAGGATTCCATCTCAGATCGATAAGCATCCAGCCATTCAAACAGAGTCCCACTCCTGATGGCCAGCTCGAAGCCAGTTGGGTCATCATCTCATGATGCAATCCTCGCTCCCACTGTCATAGAGAAAACCGAAGTATCTCTCAGGTGGGTGAGGAACCCTACTGGATCGGCGGAGAGGCTGAGGTTCGTAGGTTACTGTTGAATCCTTTGGTTCTATCAAATCATCTGCTATAGTTTGTATAGCTGGAACCTTTCCAGTTCTACATAACAGACCTTGCCTCGAGCTTGTCCGGATTTTGCTTTTAGACATAGGCCGGACAACCCCAAATCTTAACAAACTTAAGATATGGGCTCTTCCCTTTCCATATCATATATGAAGCGGTAGACAACTGATTTGATTTGAACCCTATTCAATAGGTATGCAACTTCTCAAGTGCATAACTCCCTAAAGGAAATAGGAAACTCAGTAGTACTCATTATAGAGCACACCATATCACATAGGGTGCTATTGCTCCGCCCCGATACACCGACGTGCTGTGGTGTATTCGAAGGAGTAATGCTGAGAGAGAATCTCATTCTCCTTTAGAATAGTCCAGGAATTCCGTGCTCAAGTATTCTCCTCCTTGATCTCATCAAAGGACATAATACTTATACCCGTATTTGGTTCTCTACTTCTAACTTATATTCTGTGAATATCTCAAAAGCTTCGGACTTGTGTTTCAACAGGAACATATGTCTGAATCTTGAGAGATTATTAGAGAATGTAATGAAGTAAAAAGAACCGTTCTTGGCATGTGTAGACAGGGGACCTTCATACATCATCATGTATCAATCCCAAGAGTTCACTAACTCTTTCTCTGTTTCCAATAAACAGAGCTGTGGTCATCTTATCTTTGTGACATGACCGGCAAGTTTCACAAGATGTAAATTCAAACTAATTTAAATATGCATCTATATGTAACTTAGCTAGTCGGGTCGCATTGATATGACCTAGTCTACAATACCTCAAGAAGGATTCGTTCATTTCTGAACTCTTCCTCTTATGTGTGTTCCGTATACTAAGAACTGTAGTTTGATTTAGAACGTCAATGCTTTTAGATAACGTGCCTGAACCGATCAACTCTTGATATAGGAAATGTTCAAAACATTATCCATACTATACAAAATTATATCCTTTCTTTACTAATAAAGAGACTGATATGATGTTGTATATCAGGTTCGGTATCTAATAACATTCGTTCAGAATCAATGTATTCTGGTAATACAGGGTGATAGTGACCAACAGACTTGGCTGCAACACTTGCACCGTTTTCTGTCTCATTAAACTTATCACCCGTTCTCAGTTCTCTACCTTTCTGTAGCCCATGTAACAGATTACATATGCGGGATCCTGATCTGGTATCACATACCCAGGACGTAAAGGATACTGAGAAACGGTTCTTTGTACTGAACACACCCGAAGATGATGCATCAACATGCACTTTCTTCATTTGGGCGGCACGGGAAATCTGTATTCCCCAATTTCCTACTCTGTCTTATAACAATTATAAGTTGGAGCGGGACCAACGTTCCCCAGCTCAGTATAACAAGCGGGTTCGATCAATATATTCGTATTATTATCTTGATTAAGGCGTGATATGGTCGCTATCTGGAGAGAGAGAGAAGAAAACACTCAGCGTATGCTCTTGCAAGATTAGATTGGTTATCTAATATATCTAATCAGGATGTCTCCCACTGTTTTAATCAAATCTTCCTTCAAACCCTAAAAGGAAAGACTTGCCGGGATTAATTAAACGCTACAAGTTCGCCAATCTTTCAGCCAGGCCAGTGTCGGTACTTTGAGGGAGGTCCCCCGTGCTTTCGCACGGACCTAATTAAAGTAAACCTCGTTTTCCCAGAGGCGTAACCCCGTTAACACCTTTCTAGACACCTACTTGATCGGCTAATTGTAATGTATAAAACTCTCCCAGGAGTAACTCTTACTCGCAGCGGGTATCGGGATCCAACTATCTCATAGAAGGTATGCAATCTCATTGCAAATTTCAACACTTGAAATTCCCAATATTATTTTTCCCCAAGCGTCCTATGACCTTGACAGAGGTCAATAAACCATAGGCTGCTAGTCAAGTTCAACCCGTCATTTCTTGATTGAATTAAACCCACCCGCACGACCCTTGACGAATGCCAAACAACGCCGTACGAATACCCTAATCCAATCGCATCGTATGCTGGCAGATAAGCACTAGTTAGCTACCGTACACTACGCCTTGACGAATGCCAAACTGCCGCAGCACGAATACTAATTAGTACTTATCTGAAATGACGGAGGGCTACGACGGGTTTTTAAGAAAACCCTTTGCGTAATGAACTTGATATCGTTGTAGAATCGAGTGACTTTAAAATGGAGTGTTTTTTAGGCTTTTCTAGTTTTGCTAAAGGGGTCACTCCCGGTGAAGGGATCGTCGGCCCTTTCCTCGTCGAATGAGTTGCGGGATATATCATATATATCACTGTGCAAAGCAGAAACTATAGAAGCAATCAAAAGACAAACCGAGTTTGTAGCATCTTCCAGTTATTGCTAAAGGAGTCACTCCCTGTGAAGGGATCTCGGTCCTTTCCTTATCGAATAAGGTGCTGGATGTTCTACAAGGAACACCGCTATGCAAAGCAAGAACTAGAGCTACCAATTTTTTTTTTTTAAACAAGTTTCTACAACATCTTAGGTTTCTTTTATTTCATTAATCTCATTAATGAAGTCCTATTTTATTATGCTTCACAAGCTTCACAGTTGAAACGAAATCTGCAATATAACATATATCTCATATATATAATATAAACATTCGTCTCAGGCAGTAATATGATCTCATCACAGAACATTGCAGCAGAAGAACATATATGAAATATTGGATATACTAGGACGTCCGTGTTTTCAATACGAGCCAGTATAAAACACGGATTCCACGGTCGCGATGAATAGCCAAACCCACATCCCTAGACCCCTGCGAGAGCGGCAAGCAACACAGCCAATTCTAGGGTTAGGAGACCCGGTCCTGACTCCTCGAGATGGTCTCCCACTGGACCCTAGAACCCGGTTACTTGTGCTCCCCGCCTTGGGTCTACCTAATGCGGAAAAGTAAATAATATACAACGGAGACATCTTCCGCTACCTGGAAGTGCCCCAATAAAAGAATATTACATACAAATGAATTTTACATGAATGAAAAAGAAAAAACTCTCATCTCACATAAAACCCCCGGCTATTCAAAACGCGACGATCCAATATAACATATCACAGCAACACATAATATCTCATATCATCAACGTAAGCAAGTATGCGTATCCCGATTGTCGTTGATGTATAGCAACGAAGCCGGCGATACACCACATACTACGCTTACGGTCACAGAAAAGAAAGTGTAAAACTACAACAGTTCGAATCCGCAACCTCCTTAGACATCGCATGCCTAACCAAATGAATTCCTTAGACATCGCATGCCTAACATATATAAACCCCGCATTTTAGTCTCATTATCGAAAACTCTTTTCAATATCAAGTCGGGCAATTCAACAAGATTCCCGACGTCCTTATCGAATGCTCGTCGCAAACTTTAGTAGACGGCCGCACCCCCAGATGCCGTCGACGAAGTGCACTAAGGCGGAACACCGCTGCCGCGAGCACCCAAACGGATGCTTTCGGCGACGGGGTTCTCCTACAGTCACTTGGTCGGGGCTATGGGGCGTGGCTGTCTATTAAGTTTACCCGGCGAGTATCCGCGTACACTACGTGATTGCGACGGACTTTTGATCGCATCAAAATTCCGTGGCAACCGATCAAGTGAGACTAAAATGCTGTGTTTATAACATTCATATTAGTGATCTCATAACTACCTGTGGATTCCAAATATTGTATCACATTCCAGATAAATAGACAAAGTTAAACTTTCCGATCGAATCATCAAGCACCCAAGATTTCCCCAATATATCTCAACACTTGAAATCAGTTTAAAAACATCCATCACGTGCCACAGTACCAATGGTCCAGCCGTAAAAGGGTCAAGCCAACGCCTCACATGTGGCACGCCGTACTGCCCAAAACCCTAAGGTTCAAAAGGCAGTTCAAGACGGTCACATAATCGAGTTAAGGTTTGTTGTCTTCTAGAGGGTCCACCGCGTTACTAGCACGACTTAGAACGTTCTTAAACACGAGGAAAAATCCAACTTTTGAAAAATTTTCCGACAGGAGAAAAAATGAGTTATTGATATCCGTTCGAAATTTTTAACAGTTTCTAAAAGTTATCCGGACAAAACACAAAAACGCAGTTAAAGTTCCCGATCGAATCATCGAATCCCTAATACAACCCAGAAAATTCAACAGTTGAATAAATATTAAAAATTCCCAGAAAATACAGCACTAAAAGATAAGAGTTACTGTGCAAATTTGAAATAGTGAAGTGACTAACTTGCCGCGGAACCGCCGCACAAGCCATGCTTGTGCCGCGGTTACGCCGCGCTTTGGTGGAATCAGAAGCACATGCTTCACAGTAACTCTTGTATTTCCCTGCTGATTTTTTTGAGCATTTTTAATATGAAAAAAGTCACAGTTTTGAAAAATTTCCAGAATCTAGGGTATATCGGGTTCGATCGGACTTTAAACTTCGCTTAGACTTCGCCTAAAGCTCTAGCTTGGCTCTGATACCACTGTAGGGTTGCAAGGCACGCGCACAAGGGTCTACGAGACATCAACCATGCCCGATTAAAATTTTAGCCGTGCCGAACAACCCGAATGTGGATCTTTAAACTAGAGATTAGGCGAAAACTAACATGCTAAACACTTTAACACTAAGTGAGAGGGATTACAACCTTTGTAGATCCGGTCCTTCACTTCATATGCTCCATGTTGTGGTCCCTTCGCTGCGATCATCGGGTTCCGGAATCTCGAGAGGTTCCACGAAGAGAAAGATGCAACCTTTGCTTCCGATCTTCGATACAAAGATGATCTACCTTGAAGTTTCGTTAACACAAGCTTACACTCACTAAAATTGAGTGAACACTCTCGTCTAAAGGGCAAGGGAAGATGAGGATGATGAAGTAGGATTTTTTGCTCTCTTTATTTATCTTTTTCTCACATTTATTCATCACTTTGAAAAAACTAGTAAGTTTTTTCATGAAGAAAGAAAGAAGGAAGAAGATGATCATGATAGAATCCTTTTGTGATGAATAGAAAAAGAATTAATATGATGAATAATGCAACCATGGTCAAGAAAACTCATGTAGAGAATTAACTAGGGTTAGGGTTTGGGTTAGGTTAAAGATGAGTCACACACAAATATCTTTATCATGACAAAATGAAAAGCTTCTAGAATCAACTAGATGACTTAACCCTAATCCAAACCCTAATCATTTTTAAACTCCACAAAACATGTTGCATTAGTTATCATATCATGTTACAATATTATATATCACATATATAATATTTATTATAACCAAATAAAATAATACAATTAACATATATCGTATATATATCAATGTATTACCCGAGTGAGAAAAAGAATCTTTTAATGAGCAAATATTAGTTAATGTAATTTAATATATCAAATATATTATTATACATTAAATTATCGAATCAACACTTGATCCGACAATCCGGCTATATTGCATATAACCGACTAATATTTATCCGTACCGATTCATCGAATCAACACTTGATCCGATGACCCGGCTGATATCAAATTTCGCGAGAATACAATACGATATCACATACCGCATTATCCTCGGTCCCGCACATATCACATATGTGCTCCTACTCCGTTTTGCCTGAGCCAAGAAACCTCTGTGTAGGACTCTAAAGAATCGTCAATACGCCGGCAGTAGGTGATGATCATATCAAACACCCACAAGCTGCAAGCGGTCAGCTAAACGTAACAGCTACCCAGGTATTGAGCGCTCAGAAGATCAACAAGAAAGCCTGTACATTCTCCTGTGAATCCAAACAGTAACACTCCCGTACAGTCCGGTCTCGTCGTCTGATATGTTGCATATCTCGCCTAGGGGTGGTAAACGTCAGACCCCAGTAGCTCGATAAGTCGTGTCGATATGAGGTCTATAACAGTTCGAGAAACTACCGATAACACTTACCAGTAAATCTCAGCAACCCTGGCCAGGGATTTCCGGTTATATCCAATCGAACACAGCACAACATCAACTCCCTATACCGGGAGAGACGAATCCCCTCCTATCGCTCATTGCCTCCATGTGATTCGGGACTGTATCCAAAAGCCACCTTTTTGCACGCCCTCTTAGACGTGGTATGTTGGAAATCAAAGCACAGTGGGAATCACACAAGACTCTATGACGATCTCGGGTCAACAGACTACTCTGTACCAGTGTCACCGGAGAACTGCCATCTGACGTGAGGTATAATACCATCTGGGAGTTCTCGGCGAGTCCGTCCAGTGTACCCAGTCTCTACTGAGCACCCGTACACCATCCTTGATGTCAAACACCGATGGATATGGGATCATCCATCGCCCATCATATGGGTCAAGATGCGTATACGCTAGTCTACTCTGGTGTATCGATGCCCTGTCTCGATACACCCTCGACTAGGAACAGTTATAGGATGTACTCGTCGACTACCGTGGCCCCACTAGTATGATCTCATCATAGTCCCAGTAGTCGAGTACATATCCTAAGGGCTTTATCAACATGTATCATAGAGACAATCAGAGTACATGTTAAGATAAAGTACAACCAGATAGCATACTATCATGTCGAGCAAGAAAGTCCTCCCTATATATGTCCAAGCATCCATTACAATATACATCGTATGTACAGTAATGGCCTCTAGGGCATACATATAACTAACAGCAATGATGTTTGCAACTCTGACAATCCAAAAGCCAGTGTTAAGAAGGTTCGGTCAATTTTGGTCACTGAGTCATAGTCTTAGGGTCGGGTCAATGGTCGCTGCCGAAGAGAGAGAGAAAAGAAACACTCAGCGTGCATTCTAACCTAGATCAGAATGGTTACCAATTTATCTAATCTGGAAACCTCCCACTGTACCGTCAAATTCTCCTCCAAACCTGTAAGAAGAATTAGTCGGGATCACCCGAGGAGTATACCAACTCATCAGTAGGAATTGGGATCCAACTATCATCGCATGATAACGTGACGGAATCCGCTCACGGTATCACACTCCAGAAGATATGCGCATATCTGGCAAGTTTCAGTTTCTTTAGAAACTCCCGATGTGATTTCTGCCCCATGCTCTTATGACCTTGGCGTGAGGTCAAAATATCATAAGTCACATGTCAAGTTCTGCCCATCATTATCCAGGTTAATTTGAACCCACCCGTACATACCCTTGACGTAGGCCAAAATAGTAGTACGACTGTCCTAAACCAACGCATCTATCTATGCTACAGATAAATACCCTGCAGCTACCAATCACTATGCCTTGGCGTGAGGTCAAAATACATAGCTTGAATACTACCGAATATTTAACCGAAATGATGGAGGGCTACGAATGGTTTCTGGCAAAAACCTTTAACGTAATGAACTTGATATCGTTGAAGGAACGGATAGCTTTTAAAAATATAGTGATGAAAACCTTTGCTAAAGAGGTCACTCCCGGTGAAGGGATCTCGGCTCTTTCCCCGTAGAATGAGGTGCAGGATATTCCAACTGAATACCACGGTGCAAAGCAAAAGTAATCGGCTATAGTGAAGTTATTGACCTGACGCAAACTTTTTGTCCAAGGGGTCACTCCCGGTGAAGGGATCTCGGCCCTTGCCTCATCGACTGAGGAGCAGGATATTCCAACTGAATACCACGATGCAAAACAAAAGATAACGTCCTTGCAATAACAGCTTTTTGAAAAGTGTTCCAACAACATCAGATTAGGTTTGTTTTTAACTTGCATTGATCCGAATCAACGCAGTCCCATCAATTGATCACACCACAAAGAAGGAAAATAATTTGACGTACGTATATGCCATCCGCATTCGCCACTGGGTCCCGTCATTACCCGTTAGGTTAGCTAACTAACGACAGAGCGGGGACTGGACTAGCGCGGATGCAAAACATATACAACATCTACTAATATATATACCAATATATTTTATTTCGCTCAAGGCGTGATAAAAATGCAACATCACAGAAATGTACAGCATCACAGAACAATACAGATATCTGGGATCCCCGGGTTTCACAGAGCCACTACTGAAACCCGACGTTCCCCTGGTCGTGTGGATAGCCTGTGCAATGAAATCCTAGACCCCTACGGGCGCGGCAAGTTACCCGCCAAAACCAGAAGCGAGGCGGCCCCCTTCAGCACCGTGAATGGACCACCCAGCACTTCACGGAATCCGGTAACTTGGGCACCCCTCCTGGGTCAACCTGTACCCCCTACGAGTGCGGTGAATAGCCTGCCAATTCTAGAGTGAAGCCCCCTCCGTCTCAATGCCATGAGATGCGGGCCCGTTGCCCTCTAGAACCCGGCTATCCGTGCACCCCACCTTGGGGTAATCCTAGTACAGAAAGTAAAATATACATACAACGGGTACATCGACCGCAACCTGGCCGTGCCCCAAAATAATAATACAAACAGGCAGTGACGGCAGTCCACATGTCGGACGCTCGCCCCGCAATATCAAATGTACATAATACAACCAAATCTGTGCTAGCATTGCATCCAGGCTATCCCCCACGACCGATCCGCAACATCACAGCATAACACAGAACATCAACGTGAAAGTCACGTTCGCAAATCCGTCTAACTGGGCTATAGCAGTCAGACAGGATTTACCGATCAAGTGACATTCACGGTCGCAGATATAATGTAAATACTGTGAAATAATGTGTTTAAAATATCCGATCGATCAAATTTTAACAAGTGGGCCCCCAAGTACAACAGTAGCACATCAAGAAATTCTGGGCCCAAAAATAATATTCCAAAACCCCTATTTTCAAGTCTGGAGGCCTCTGTAAAAAATTGGTGCACTGATCAGTCAAAAGAGCGGCGGAACCGCGGCCCAAGCATGGGTTTGGCCGCGGTTCCGCGTTCGTATGGAGCGATCACGTGATCAAATTTCTACAGAGTTCTTATAATTCTCTGCACATCATTCTGAGACAACCTGAAAAATTTTTGGAGACAAAAAAATTTCGACAGAAACTGATATGCATGAAAACGCGGGTTTTGGGATTTTTTTTCGATCGGAAATGTAAAACACATTAGACCAAGCTAGACTATGTTAATGGCGAGGCTCTGATACCACTGTAAGTGCACGGCGGCGCCCCGGCCTCCATCCCGAAGCCAAATGCGGAAGCGATGGCTAACTTTAATTTTCTTGAACCGGCACCACCGCACACTAAAACCCGGATCGGGCCATTAACTAGTCCTAGCTAACTACTAGATGGGAAAGAGAGATATACCGAGTGATCCGTGTCCTCCGGTCTTCTCGTCGTCGTCCCGATCTCCCGCGGAGTCTCCGGTCTCCACCTCATCGCCGGAAGGGCACCACGTCGCCTGCTTCTTTTACGGGCTCCCACCTCTATACCGAGGCAACTCGGGCATGAAGCTGGCGAGTCGACGTGCCCAAGATTTGCTGTAGAATAGTGTAGAGATCTATATCTCATTTGGGGTTTGTATGGAGTTGCCTTTTGAGATGGTGGAGGAATGGAGTTTTGGAGATGGAGCTAAAAGGATTTTGTGCAATACAAATGAACCAAGAACCCCACCCAAAACTTTGGGACAGCCCCCCCTCCAAGTGTGGCCGGCCATGCATTAGCAAGAGAGTGAGAGAGTGAGGGAGTGTAACAAAGAGGTAGCCACTAGAATAATGCAAGAGAGAGAAAAGGCCATCATGCAAAGAAATGATCACTAGCCTAAACCAACACTCCAACACAATCAGCACCTCAAGTATGATGACTCCAAAAGGTCAAGCCATCATCATCAAGCATGATGACTTCAAAAAGTCAAGCCATCATGAAGAAGTCAAGAAGTCAAGGTCATGGTTCAACAAAATGCAAAGAACACCCTCCACAAATGCTTATTTGCACAAATGCAAATAAGCCCTCCTCCACCAATCTTCGGCCATTGAAAGATACAAATGAAAATGGCCGAAACGGAAAGCAAACTGGCAACTCCAGAAAACTGGTCCCGTAATAAATTACAGGAAAACCCCGATACTGTGTATACACACCCGCATTTGTATTCCAACCGAAATACAAATGCAATGAAACAAAATCTACACTGTACTATACTAGGATCCGGCTTAAACCAAGGCCGGCTAGTATTATCCGTCCGATCCTGATCCGTGCAATACCGCACGTATCTGATCGAACCCTGCCATATATCCATACGGCCTCTACAGCGTTTCGCCCGAAACTTGAGTAACTGAATGTGGGGGACTCTAAAGACTCGTCAACACCTTGGTTGTGGATTTAACCACTAGCACGTCAGAGGTATAAGCCAATACGTAACGAGCTACCAGGTATTGACCAAAAGGGACATCGATGAGCGAACTCATCCTGACACCATACTGAGCCTGTCAGTGACAATATCCGTACAGTCCGGTCCGTTCGTCTATGAGCATCGCATGGCGGGCCTAGGGGGTTGGTAAAAGTCAGACCCCCAAAAGCGGTACAAGTCGTGTCGGAGTGTAGCCCAGAACACCCTGAGATACTACTGGAATACCTACCAGTAAATCTCCTGCCACGGCCGAGGGCTTCGTGTAATGGCTCTCCTAGACACAGCGCGACCTCACCCCCAATACCGGGAGAGACGAACCCCTGAAGATCCGCTCACTGCCTCCATGTGGCTCGGGACTGTACCCAACTAAAACCTGTTTGCACGTCTCCGTTGAGTGTGGTAGGGTAGTAATCAAAGTACAGTGGGAACTCACACGAGACAAATGACGATCCTCAGGTCGATGAACTAACCTGTACACATGTCACCAGGGAACTACTATCTGACGTCAGGTATAAGACCAACTAGCATGTTCCCGGCGAGTCCTGTCCGGTGTACTCATAACCCAATGAGCACCTGTATACATCTTAGGTGATCCAATTGACACCGATGGCTTGTGAGACCGGCCACCGCCCCTCGTCGGGGTCTCGACTGTATACACTAGTCTACTCTGGAGTATCGATGCCCTGTCTCGAAGCTCCCACGACTAGGGACCTTTTAAGGATGTGCTTATAGACCACCAGCTCTCACGTATATGATCGCCCTCATACTGCTGGCAGTCAAGCCAGAATCCTAGGGGCTCTACCAACGTGTAATAGCGACCTGTCAGGTCACCTAAAGCAGTACACGATGATAAAGGTAAACCAGATAGCATACTATCATCATGAGTAAGACTGTCCTCCTGGGATACGTCCTCCCTCAATCATTGCAATCACGTGCCTGTGATCCAATAATTGACTCTGAGGGCACTATCTCCAACATACGCCTCCAGGGAAAAGTGGTTATTTAATTAAGGAACTTGGCGAAAGAGTCGTAAAACCTCCCTCGAAGTACCGACACTAGCCTGGCGGAAAGGTTAAGCAAGAATTGTACGGTGAGATCGATCCTGACTAATTCTTCTTTTATGGTTTGAGGAAGGATTCGAGAAATAGTGGGAGACATCCTGTTTAGATAAATTAAAAACCAATCTAACCTTGCAAGAGAATCATGCTAAAGTGTTTTCTTCTCTCTCTCTTAATTGCAGCGACCAAGTGACCAAGACTAGGTTACATCTAGATAATAAAATGACTGAATCTGACTATAATGACTGGCAAAGGTCTGTCCAGATGTCCATTACCTATGACAAGATGGGACACCTTTTTACTACTCAAGCCCCAGCCGTCCCAGGCCCAGTTTCCACCATCACGAATGATGATATCCGTAAGACATCGGAAAAGGATAGTAAGAATGCCAAGTGCCTCGTGTTGGCCTCAGTAGATGGTGTAAACCGGAGGCAACACGAGAAGATGGACTTAGCTTCCATCTTCCTCCATAACAAAAATTTATATGAAGAGCAATCTCGTATCGCAAGATATGAGACCTCGAAAGAATTGCTTCAAGCGAGGTTGGCTGTCGGGTCATCTGTAGAGGACAACGTCCTTACGATGACTAGCTATATTGATGAGCTCACGGACCTGGAGACCACGTTGGGAAATAGGTCATATGCTGACTTGTTTATACAATCCCTACCATCTACTTACACCCTGAAGGAAACCAGGGAGACACCCGCTCTGCTTATTGGAGAATCTTCCTCTTCTTCATCCAAGGCGAAAGCAAAGGGAGAGAAGAAGAAGACCTCCACAAAGCCAATATGCGGTGTCAGGAAGGTAGACGGAAAGGGAAGGGCAAAAGTTTCGGGACTAAAAGTAGGGAAGGAGGGACGTTCCTATTGTTACAGGAAATGACATTGGCAGAGGGATTGCAGGGCTTTGAAAGCAAGTAGCCAGGATTCGAAGCATGTTGTGGCTTCGGCTTCGGGTGTGTTTGTAATGGAAAACTGTATGTCAATTAACTCTACTTCCTGGGTACTAGATACCGGATCAGGATCTCATATCTGTAATTCATTACAGGCTTTGAGAAACCGTATAGTTATCAGGGTAGGTGATATGACTCTCAGAGTTGTGAACGGAATGAGCGTGGACGCCGAATCCGTAGGGGAATATCATCTTGGATTGACAAGTGGGCAGATATTGATTCTATGTAACTGTTTATATGTACCTAGTCTAGCTTGTAATATCATATCTGCATCCTTACTTTCTAAGGGAGGATATGATTTTACATTTGTAAGCGATATGGTCCACATCCACCTAAATCAAGTTATGATTGGGTCAGGTACATTAGAAAACTGAATATACGTATTGAATCAAGCTCAGGTTTTCAGTATCCAGAACACACTTAAAAGAAAGTCTCCGGAAACAAATCAGGCTTTCTTATGGCATTGTAGACTGGGTCACATCAATGAAACACGATTGACGAAGTTACATAGAGAGAGATATTTGAATTCATTCGAATATCAGTCTTATGCTACTTGTCAATCTTGTCTCATGGGAAAGATGACGAAGACTCCGTTCACTGGACAAGGAGTAAGAGCGAGCGAGCTCTTGGGACTCATACACAGCGATGTGTGTGGTGCAACGTCTACACATGCGGGAGGCGGTTATTCCCATTTCATTACTTTTACGGATGATTTCTCTAGGTATGGACATGCCTTCTTGATGAAGCATAAATCCGAGGCCTTTAAGAAATTCCACGAATACAAGAATGAAGTAGAAAACCAAACAAGCAAAAGTATCAAGACACTGAGATCTGATCGAGGTGGTGAATACTTAAGTGCCGAGTTCCTAGGATACTTAAAAGAGAATGGAATTCTCTCTCAGCTTACTCCTCCATACACACTACAACACAACGGTGTGTCGGAAAGGCGGAATCGAACTCTATTGGATACGGTTCATTCCATGATGAGTAAGGCTGAGTTACCGCGATCCTTCTGGGTTATGCACTAGAATCAGCTGCATATCTTTTGAACAAGGTTCCCACCAAGACTGTGCCTACTACACCATATCAGATGTGGAGTGGGAAGAAACCTTATCTTAAGTACCTTAAGACATGGGGATGTCCAGCTTTTGTAAAAAAGCAGCATGCGGACAAGCTCGAGGCACGCTCAATACTGTGTATTTTTGTGGGATACCCTAAGAACTCCAGGGGGTATCTTTTCTATTACGCAGAGGAACAAAAGGTTTTTGTTTCTCAACATCCCCACTTCTTGGAAACTGAATTTTTATAAAATCAGATAAGTGGGAGCGCAATAGAACTGGAAGAAATTCCAGAACCACAAGCTATTACTGAAAGCTTGGTAGAACCAGAGATTTCAAAAGAACAGGACATCCCAACGCCACTCCGCAGAAGTAGTAGGCAGTCTCATCCGCCCGAGAGATACTACGGTTTTCTCATAGATGGGGATCGAGAGGATTGCATCATTGACAATGATGACTATACTATCTTCCAGCAAGCCATTCAGAGTTGCGACTCGGTAAAATGGTTGGATGCAATGCGGACCGAAATGGAGTCTATATACACCAACAAAGTATGGACTTTGGACATTGCTCCAGAAGAGGTAAAACCCGTATGCTGCAAATGGATCTTCAGAAAGAAGATTGGTGTAGATGGACAGGTTGAAACCTATAAGGCTAGACTTGTTGTAAAGGGTTTTCGTCAAATACCTAGTTTGGACTATGAAGGAACCTTTTCTCCAATGACTATGCTCAAATCCATTCAGATCCTTCTTGCCATTGCTGCCTTCCATGATTATGAGATCTGGCATATGGACGTAAAGACGGCTTTTTTAAATGGTAATTTGGAAGAATGCGTCTATATGGATCATCCAGAGGGTTTCATTCAGAGTGGGAGCAGCGGTAAAGTGTGCAAGTTGCTTAAGTCCATTTATCGACTAAAGCAGGCATCGTGGAGTTGGAACATCTGTTTTGATGAGACAGTCAAAGAATTCGACTTTATCAAAAATCCAGATGAACTATGCATTTACAGTAAAATTGTAGGGAGAACTGTGGTATTCCTCGTCTTATACGTGGATGAAATTCGCTTAATAGGAAATGACATTCCTATGCTACAGTCAGTCAAAGAATTCTTGTCACAGAGGTTCTCCATGAAGGACCTGGGTGATGCCTCCTACATTCTGGGGATCCAGGTCTATCGTGATAGATCTAACAGGATGTTGGGACTTTCGTAGTCCAGGTACATCAACACCATACTGAAAAGATTCAGTATGGAAGATTCAAAGCGCGGTAATCTACCGGCTTGCCACGGTGTCACGACCCAAAATATTAACTCGCGACCAACACTTAAATCACGCGACGTCTACATGCGTAACGTAATTCAAGTAGCTGAAACCCAGAAATCTAAACCTTTTTAAGAAATAAAGATGTGAAACTTTGAAATAAAGGTATAATAAATCATGTTTTGTCCTTTTAAAAAAATTTGGGCAGCACCTCCCTTGTAAAAGCTAACCCCGAAAATGGGTACAACAAAGAATATAATAAAGCATCGCCAACGGGAGCAAATCACGCCCAACGGCGGAAACAACCACCACAAGTATAAATAACAAGTATACGACGCCTAACGGTGAAGATCAACAAAAAAGATAAAGTAAAGAAAGACATCAACCCCAAAAGCGAACATAAAACCCATCACTCAAGTCTCGCAACTACAAGTCTTCTAAGTCTGCAACATATACAAATACTAGTTTCTGATTTGATGGAATTGACTAGATACAATAGGAAAAATAATACAAGAATGGTACGATCCAATATGTAGCACCTACCAGAAGCAAATCACCCGAAAACAACTGTGTGCCAGCGATGCCGCTACTGATCCATGCAGTCAACCTGCAAGAACTGTGGCACAACGGGGGTGAGTTGCCAACTCGTGAATAGAAAACATTATCACGTAGAAATCGAAATAAAACACGATTCCTAGGTCAATTATATCATAAAGGTAATACTATGATATCTAGGATGACCGTATCTGCATATGTGCCAACACATAATAAATACCTATCAGCAAGTGGATATCATTCAACAATATAATCAATGCATGTATGCAGTGGATCTCGTCCAACAATATAATCTATAATCAATGCATGTATGCAGTGGATCTCGTCCATAATATAATCAATGCATGTATGCAGTGGATCTCGTCCACGTGTCAACCACTGACACAACAACTCCTGCATGTAAACATCATAAAAGCATATGCAGGTAAAAATGAGGATGTAAATCAATGTGTGTCCCTTACGACACAACAAAATCATGGAGCCTGAGTGTCCAACATCGACACTCTAAATATCATGAAACCCGTGTCCAGCATCGACACATAAATACATACGTTCCTCGAATCCTAAGTGTCAAACAACGACACTTGTGATCCACGCATCGATTTATAAGTTCCTCGAATCCTAAGTGTCAAACACTGACACTCGTGATCCACGTATCAGTTTATACGCTCCTCGAATCCTAAGTGTCAAACACCGACACTCGTGATCCACGTATCGGTTTATAAAACAAGTCTCGGAGTGAATTGCATCCAAATATCAAGTAAAGAATAAGAATACTTGCATAGATCATGATGATAAATTATATATATATATATATATATACGAATGTAACAGCGTCACATTATATATATATAACAGCGTCCCATACCACTGATATATATACTTAGGAGTAAAACATCCAGAAAACATCACCTGAATGTGAACGTGTAGCTATAGCAGGGTATATGTGTAAGCATGTAAGTATGCAACATATAACAGAATGTAAGCATATCCGCATATCTCATGTAACGTGGAACAGAGATATGAACATAGCAAGTATATCATGCAACGTAGCATAGTGATGTGAGCATAGCAAGTATATCATGGCATGATGTAGCAATTCTACTGTGTAGTAACATAGCAATTATCGATGATGAAGTGTGTGGGCCGGCAAACTGTGTAAGTGTAACATACGCATTATCGATAATGGTGTAGGTGTACCAGCACCGGTATATGAAATGCAATGAGAATAATATGAATGCAGCATAACGCATATCGTGAACTAAAAACTATAAGGTATACGTATCTAACATGACCGAGTCGGTGAATGTATCAATTGGCTGCCAGCCTCACAACATCACGTACGGTACAATTCATCGTACGACATCCTTTAATCAAGGGTATGGATAAATCAACAAGTAAAACTCATCGCGTACGGTAATCTATCGTACGACAGCATTAAACAAATAGGGATTCTATCAACCTATACAACATCGGGGTACGGATCTAAGTCTCATACGGCATATCACTCATTATGCAAACATTATCCATATAAGTACCTATCTCTCAGGTCACATCCATGTCAAACTCGTATCAGTGGACCTACAAAGGTATCAACAGTCTCATATCGACTTGAATCCATATAACAACTTATCATACTAAGTCATCATATCACATCGTATACTCAATCATCACATTAATATCTCGCATAAAAAAAACGTTACTCTAGTTCTCTTTCAAATTCGTACCTATCATGATTCACTTATCATTATATTCTCATATGTCAATAGGTCCATTAGCATCAACTTCTACTATATTATCGTTTGTAAATCTTACAATCATGTCCGTCGCATATCATTTATCAGGATAAAATAATCAAACGATATTCCATATCAATGGTTGTGGGGGTGCTATACGCCATCCACCCGACTTCCTCCGTAGATATAAATCTACCCACCTGCTAAACTCCTCGCTTAGCCGTAGTCGATGCGCTTCGTCGGCTCGAAATCCACAGGAAGGTACCTACAATCAATATGAAATCCCAATGCTATTAACATCAAATTCCGAAATCCAAATACGGCATGCGGTGCGCTCATAGGTTAGAACCTATAGCCTACGCATGCAAGACAACCAAACAACCCTCGTCGTTGACGTACGAATGTCCAATGACCGAATACAATATCCAGTCGCAAAACCAAGAAATCCAAATACCGAAAACATAGCCAAAACCCTAACTAGGGTCGCTATACATGAAAACTGCCTCGCCAAAACCCAATCGTACCAATACTCATTCACAACACATTAAATATCGTAGATAATAATATACACGTCATCTCTACGACAATTAAAACCCACGTTTATTTTTAGCGAAAAGCTAGTAAGCAACTTTATCAAAAATTTAGCACAAGTCTATAAATTTAACAATTCTTGCGATTTCCAACAACACATAGTAGCTTAACTTACTTAACTAAACCATTACCACAATTTTAGTCTCACTCAAATAGGATTTAGAAAAACTTAGTTTGCGTTAAGCTTAAAAGACAATTAGGAAAATTAACAAATATCATTATCACAATTTGATTAAGTTTTCCCAAGTCTATACTTCATGATTAACCACTTAAACACATCAAAACCCTAACTTGAAATTCATAATCCTTTTCATGAAAATTCTAAACATGAAATTGAAGCTATATAAAACATCTAAATAAGAAAGTTTTAGGGATTTAAACAACAATTAAAGATTAGGGTTAGAGTTTATATCTTTACTAGATCACAATTTAGCAACAAAACTCCAAATTTTATCATCCAAAATGAAGTCTTTCCTCTTGATCTAAGTCTGTTTAGAGATGAAGAATTGTGGGTATGGATTTATTTTTGGGATTGTGTGAATATTTGATGCTTTTTGTGGATTTATTTAGCTTGAGGAAGATGAAAATGACATGAAAATAGAAAGAGGGCAGCATGGGGGTGGGCTCGGCCAAGTGAGCAAGGAGTGGGGTTTTGGAAATTTGTGTGGAAACTTCTAGCTAAAAACTTCAATAATTGCTCATTAAAACAATAATAACAAAGCCACCTCATTTCTTTCTTTTAAAAATTTCCATTTAATTACAAATATCTAGATTATTTTCTATGGAGGGATTAAGATTAATCCAGTGATTAGATTAGCATAGATTCACATTAGAAGTAATTAACCCAAACCAAAATTGTAATTACCACTAATTAAGTGTATAATTAACAACTTGAAATAATATTTTAATTAGGGAAAATTTTCAAAGTGAACCAAAACTTCCAAGTGACCCACAAAACCCGCAAACTAGTTTCATTCTAGTAAAACTAGTTGCAAACAAGTCTTTACAGAAGTTTGATCACTATCGGGTTAAAACGGAAAATATCGACTATTTTACCCTAAAACGGAAAAATTCGGATAACGATTTCAGAAACGTTACAATCTTCCCCCTATAAAGAAATTCGGTCCTCGAATTTAAATTTAAACCCCCAAATGCTAAACATTTCATAATCCAACTCAATCAACAGAGATCCGAAATCACGGAAGCAACAGAAATAACATAGCGCGTCACATGCGCCTGAAGCCGTGTATGAAACTCAAAACCGAACTCCGTAAAGCATCACGCAAATCATCAGACTTGCGCGCATATCATCGGAGTCAAAAAGGAGATACTGATCTAGAAATTCACTACCGAAATCCCATATGCACTAATCAAATACTATAATACATATATAGTACGCATCCTTGAAAAAGCTCTAAATACTAAATAAAACATATGCAGAATCTTTTCTGAATTGCCGTGTAATGCGTAACTCACGGCACAAGTGGCGGACGCTCATTTGTAAATAAATAATATACTAGCATATATGTTTTGCTTAAATATACGTTCCGTTTTTTTGAAATTTCCCAAAAGGTTTTCCTGTGTAAGCGTTCGTGTCACTCGCGGACACATAAGAAATAGCGAGACTATAGCTCCTTTTTGAAAACCCCTTGTAAAACTTTTGATGCATGCAAAATACTCAGATACGGTCCTCGGATCAGTCCTGTTAGGCCACTACAAAGTATAGGGCCTCATCATGAAAACAAGGTGCTCAAAAACAAAAATCAGCCTTAAAAGGCGTGTCCAACCATCACGTGCATCTGGTGAGCACAGAAATCAAATCCCAGTACAGGTGCCACAATATGCGCAAAAGTAAGACTAAGTGCAACGGGTGTGCACGAAAACATCTGTCCAATGCAACTGGCAAGCACGACAACAACTAGTGCATCTATAGTGCACGATAATCTCAATCTATTGCAACTAACTTGCATGAACGAAAACCCCAAATCGGGTGCATCAGGTGTGCACAAAAATCATATTACGCGCCCAACGTGCGCGAAAGTCCAAAACAAGTGCATCTGTCCTGCATGAATAAAATCGCATCTAATATGCACGGATAAAAATCTAAATCAAGGGCATCCAACATGCATGAGTAAAATCTCACTCAAGTGCATCCGATGCGCAAAAAATCCCTTACCAAGCGCCTAATATGCGCAAAAATCCAACCCAAGCGTGTCGGGTTCGTAAAAAGCATCTAGTGCACGAAATATCAAATCCTGTGCATCCACTACACGAAATATCAAATCATGTGCATCTAATGCATGAAATATCAAATCCTCCGTAGGAAATCCAGGAAATCAAAAACATGTGCAGCTAAGGCACAAAATCGACATCAACACCACGGTGTATAACATATATCAAGTGCAATAACTATGCACAAAAATGTAAATATCCAGTAGG
The DNA here is from genome assembly GCA_030015575.1 of Agapanthus africanus. NCBI lineage: Eukaryota > Viridiplantae > Streptophyta > Magnoliopsida > Asparagales > Amaryllidaceae > Agapanthus > Agapanthus africanus. Next base: position 474,460,280 of record CM057339.1, on the reverse strand, counting down.
TGGAGCCATGGTGCACGAAACAATATCTTGAAACTAAATCATCAAAACTCAAATCCAAGCGATATAAGCGTGATACTCGAATCAAAAACGCAAATCGCAACAAATGACATTGAGGTACACTTCCTACAATGTCGAGAAAAGTCGGTACGCCCAAACTGGCAGAGCAAGAACATCCGCTTGCCTCCTGCTCACAGTCTGGCGTCTTCTGTCTCTGGGTCCTCATTTCTCTGCGGACTACCAATCTCGCAATCTATCGGCTCATCGGCCCTGTCAGGTGTGCTAACGGAAACGATTCCGCTCTGGCATTCCTCAGGTCATCTCTCGGCCAATTAGTATGATCACTCATAAAGCAGCACGTCACTGTCGTCTGCCTCTGGTCCTTTGAAAACATGCGGCACAACTGATCCTCGGTGCAATCTCATCGCAGCGGTGTCCTGGAAGGAACCACTTCAAGGTCTCTTCCGATCTCGCCTATACCGAACTGTACGGAGGCTGGTCCACTTACATCTTTTCTCGTTCTCTAGACATCTGCGTTCTCAGCACATCATTTTCTCAGGAACTGGCCGTATTCCAACGTCTTTGCATACATATCATATCTCTAATCTCGACGGGGAGTAACGACAGCTCGTCAGCATCACGCACGAACCTCTTGTTCCACTCTTCCTTATTATCGTCCACGTTGACATCATGTCATGCAATCTGCGTACTGCAAATGTTCTCGGTGACAATCAATCCGGAATCTCTCGCACGGACTCGAAATCACAAACTCGGTATCTTCATCACTCTGCAGAAGGTCTTTAGCTGAACACGTCCTCGGGAACTCATCCCAACCATCGGAGGAATATCAATACTCATCCGTTTCTCGATCAACTCATAACACATCTGGGTGTGGTCCTCTATCTGAAACTGGTCAGCTTACAGATCTCACATCGGAACATCCGACGAACAACGTCATCTCTGGATCGATATACTCTAGATCTGAGTAAGACTCTCCACACTGGAAATCTTCAACTCAACAGGGCCTACGTCGGCGCATCAAATCTGACGAATCACCTCCGTCTCTTAACTCAAGATAGACTAGCTATCACCTGTCGCCTCTCTTCCTGAAAGCTCCAGCGATCTAGTTCGTAAGCCCTGGAAGCAGCATCACATCAATCTCAGCAACAGCTGCGTCATCTGTCTGCATGGTCGATGACATCACAAATCTCTGAGGTATGTTGCACATCAGCAGTCCTCTCACAGCAGGCAGCCACTAACAATAGCCTGATCATCCGGTACAAAACCGCACACTCGTCTCAAACGAGAGGTCACAACACCACACTAAATCGATACGTTCCCATGTCACCAGAAAACACGATGGTCAGTCCTCATCCACGACGAGCTCACCCTGACCGTATCACCAGCAGCAGCTCAATCTGCGGTCAAACCATGGTCACAGGAACCTCAATCAAGTATCGATGAAAAGATCACAGGGATGAAAAGAGTCAACAGATCCCAAAATGGATACATGATCATAAGGAGGAGTCAAATCACTGAGAATATGATCATGGAAGTGAATAAAATCAAAGATCTCAAATGGATGTATAATCAAAGAAACAAAGAGAATCACCAGTCTCAAGATATGTACATCCTAAGGTCACTTAAGTGGATTATCGTATCGTAAATATGCCACGGAACATACGTACGGTACGTCACTCTACCCAAGCTACCTACTCCATCAATCAGGGTCAGCCTATGAAACGAAAGTTCGGATCTAACACCCCCTTGTTCAAGTCTAAGTTCCGTAAGGTCAAGCCTAGGTTCCGAAATATATACGCCCTAGACCCAACATACTTAAACCTAAACTTGACCCATGGTTAAACCTAGCACTCTGATACCAACTTTGTCACGACCCAAAACATTAGCTCGCGACCAGCACCTAAATCACGCGACGTCTACAGGCGTAACGTAATTCAAGTAAGCTGAAACCCAGAAATCTAAACCTTTTTAAGAAATAAAGATGTGAAACTTTGAAATAAAGGTATAATAAATCATGTTTTGTCCTTTTAAAAAAATTTGGGCAGCACCTCCCTTGTAAAAGCTAACCCCGAAAACGGGTACAACAAAGAATATAATAAAGCATCCCCAAACGGGAGCAAATCATGTCCAACGGCAGAAACAACCACCACAAGTATAAATAACAAGTATACGACGCCTAACGGCGAAGATCAACAAAAAAGATACAGTAAAGCAAGACATCAACCCCAAAAGTGAATATAAAACCCATCACTCAAGTCTCGCAACTAAAGTCTTCTAAGTCCGCAACATATACAAATACTAGTTTCTGATTTGATGGAGTTGACTAGATACAATAGGAAAAATAATACAAGAGTGGCACGATCCAATATGTAGCACCCACCAGAAGCAAATCACCCGAAAATAGTTGTGTGCCAGCGATGCCGCTACTGATCCATGCAGTCAACCAACAAGAACTGTGGCACAATGGGGGTGAGTTGCCAACTCGTGAATAGAAAACATCATCTGGTAGAAATCGAAATAAACAACGATTCCTAGGTCAACTATATCATAAAGGTAATACTATGATATCTAGGGTGACCGTATCTGCATATATGCCAACATATAATAAATACCTATCAGCAAGTGGATATCATCCAACAATATAATCAATGCATGTATGCAGTGGATCTCGTCCAACAATATAATCAATGCATGTATGCAGTGGATCTCGTTCACAATATAATCAATGATGTATGCAGTGGATCTCGTCCAAGTGTCAACCACTGACACAACAACTCCTGCATGTCAATATCATAAAAGCATATGCAGGTAAAAATGAGGATGTAAATAAATGTGTGTCCTTCGCGAAACAACAAAATCATGAAACCTGAGTGTCCAACATCGACACTCTAAACATCATGAAACCCGTGTCCAGCATCGACACATATATGCATACGTTCCTCGAATCCTAAGTGTCAAACACCGACACTTGTGATCCACGTATCGGTTTATACGTTCCTCGAATCCTAAGTGTCAAACACTGACACTCGTGATCTACGTATCGGTTTATACGCTCCTCGAATCCTAAGTGTCAAACACCGACACTCGTGATCTACGTATCGGTTTATAAAAAAAAGTCTCAGAGTGAATTGCATCCAAATATCAAGTAAAGAATAAGAATACTTGCATAGATCATGATGATAAATTATATATATACGTATGTAATAGCGTCACATACCAAGGATATATATATATATATATATATATATATATATAACAACGTCCCATACCACTGATATATATACTTAGGAGTAAAACATCCAGAAAACATCATATGAATGTGAACGTGCAGCTATTGCAGGGTATATGTGTAAGCTTGTAAGTATGCATATAACAGAATGTAAGCATATCCGTATATCTCATGCAACGTGGAATAGTGATACGAACATAGCAAGTATATCATGCAACGTAGCATAGTGATGTGAGCATAGCAAGTATATTATGGCATGATGTAGCAATTCTACTGTGTAGTAACATAGCAATTATCGATGATGAAGTGTGTGGGCCGGCAATCTGTGTAAGTGTAACATACGCATTATCGATAATGTGTACCAGCACCGGTATATGAAATGCAATGAGAATAATATGAATGCAGCATAATGCAAATCGTGAACTAAAAACAATAAGGTATACGTATCTAACATGACTGAGTCGGTGAATCTATCAATTGGCAGCCAGCCTCACAACATCACGTACGGTACAATTCATCGTACGACATCCTTTAATCAAGGGTATGGATAAATCAACAAGTAAAACTCATCGCGTACGGTAATCTATCGTACGGCAGCATTAAACAAATAGGGATTCTATCAACCTATACAACATCGGGGTACGGATCTAAGTCTCATACGGCATATCACTCATTATGCAAACATTATCCATATAAGTACCTATCTCTCAGGTCACATCCATGTCAAACTCGTATCAGGGGACCTACAAAGGTATCAACAGTCTCATATCGACTCGAATCCATATAACGAAATATCATACTAAGTCATCATATCACATCGTATACTCATTCATCACATTAATATCTTGCATAAAAAAAACCGTCACACTTGTTCTCTTTCAAATTCGTACCTATCATGATTCACTTATCATTATATTCTCATATGTCAATAGGTACATTAGCATCAACTTCTATTATATTATCGTTTGTAAATCTTACAATTATGTCTGTCGCATATCATTTATCAGGATAAAATAATCAAACGATATTCCATATCAATGGTTGCGGGGGTGCTATACGCCATCCACCCGACTTCCCCCATTGATATAAATATACTCACCTGCTAAACTCCTCGCTTAGCCGTAGTCGATGCGCTTCATCGTCTCGAAATCCACACGAAGGTACCTACAATCAATATGAAATCACAATGCTATTAACATCAAATTCCGAAATCCAAATACGGCACGCGGTGCGCTCATATGTTAGAACTTATAGCCTACGCATGCAAAACAACCAAACAACCCTCGTCGTTGACGTACAAACGTCCAACGACCAAATACAATATCCAGTCGCAAAACCAAGAAATCCAAATACCGGAAAATATAGCCAAAACCCTAACTAGGGTTGCTATACATGAAAACTGCCTCGCCAAAACCCAATCGTACCAATACTCATTCACAACATATTAAATATCATAGATAATAATATATATGTCATCTCTACGACAATTAAACCCACGTTTAATTTTAGCGAAAAGCTAGTAAGCAACTTTATCGAAAATTTAGCACAAGTCTAGAAATTTAACAATTCTTGCGATTTCCAACAACACATAGTAGCTTAACTTAGATAACTAAACCATTACCAAAATTTTAGTCTCACCCAAATAGGATTTAGAAAAACTTAGTTTGCGATTACGCTTAAAAAACAATTAGGAATAATAACAAATATCATTCTCACAATTTGATTAAGTTTTCCCAAGTCTATACTTCATGATTAACCATTTAAACACATCAAAACCCTAACTTGAAATTCATAAACCTTTTCATGAAAATTCTAAACATGAAATTGAAGCTATATTAAACATCTAAATAAGCAAGCTTTAAGGATTTAAACAACAATTAAAGATTAGGGTTAGATTTTATACCTTTACTAGATCACAATTTAGCAACAAAACTCCAAATTTTATCATCCAAAATGAAGTCTTTCCTCTTGATCTAGTTTGTTTAGAGATGAAGAATTGTGGGTATGGATTTATTTATGAGGTTGTGTGAATATTTGATGATTTTTTTTGATTTATTTAGCTTGAGGAAGATGAAAATGGCATGAAAAAAGAAAAAGGGCAGCAGGGTGGTGGGCTCGGCCAAGTGAGCAAGGAGTGGGGTTTTGGAAATTTGTGTGGAAACTTCTAGCTAAAAACTTCAATAATTGCTCATTAAAATAATAATAACAAAGCCACCTCATTTCTTTCTTTTAAAAATTTCCATTTAATTACAAATATCTAGATATTTTCTTATGGAGGGATTAAGGTTAATCTAGTGATTAGATTAGTATAGATTCGCATTAGAAGTAATTAACCCAAACCAAAATTGTAATTACCACTAATTAAGTGCATAATTAACAACTTAAAATAATAATTTAATTAGGGAAAATTTTCAAAGTGAACCAAAACTTCCAAGTGACCCATAAAACCCGCAAACTAGTTTCATTCTAGTAAACTAGTTGCAAACAAGTCTATACAGAAGTTTGATCACTATCGGGTTAAAACGGAAAATACCGACTATTTTACCCTAAAACGGAAAAATTCGGATAACGATTTCAGAAACGTTGCACACGGAATCAGAGATGTCTCCAAAGACTGATTTGAAAAGGGCTCGCATGTCATCTATACCCTACGCTTCTGCGGTAGGCTCTATAATGTATGCGATGTTGTGTACCAGATCAGATGTAGCATATGCATTGAGCGTTGTAAGCTGGTATCGGTTAAACCCAGGGGAGAAGCACTGGATAGCAGTAAAGAACATTCTCAAGTACCTGAGAAGGACTAAGGAGATGTTCTTGGTGTATGGCAGAAAATACCTCCAGATCGAGGCCTTTGCTGACTCCGGCTTCCAGAGTGACAAGGATGACTCCAAATCCATGTCGGGTTATGTCTTTACCCTCAATAGGGGGCGGTATGTTGGAAGAGCTCCAAGCAGGACAACATTGCTGACTTGACGATGGAAGCGGAGTACATAGCTGCTTGCGATGCCGCAAAAGAAGTTGTCTGGATGAAGAAGTTCCTCGCAGAACTTCAGGTGGTTCCAACCATTGTTGATTCAATACCTCTGTATTGTGACAACAACGGCACTATTGCATTAGCGAAGGAACCCAGGTCCCATCAGAAGTCCAGACACATTTTGAGGCGGTACCACCTGATCAGGGAGATCGTAGATCGCCGGGAGATCGAGGTGAAGTGAGTAGATATGGAGAATAACACTGCAGATCCATTCACAAAGGCCATCCCTCAGACATAGTTCGAGAGGCTATTCGAGATGATAGGTCTGCGATATGCCAGCACATGGCCTTAGTGCAAGTGGGAGATTGTTAGTGTATATGCCCTAGATGCCATTATTGTAATCTACTGTATTGTATATTACTTAATGGAAGCTTGTGATATTCACAGTAGTATTGACAGTCTTGCTCAAAATGGTAGTATGCTACTTGGTTTGTTTCTACTTCAATATGTGTATGTGTTTCTTTTAACATATCGCTTATAGATATTAGTAGAGCCCTTAGGATCTTTACTTGATTACCAGCGTTGTGATGACAGTCACACTAGTGGGGGCTGGGTAATCTATAAGCACATCCTTATACAGGTCTCTAGTCATAGGATTATCGAGACGGGGTATCGATACTCCGGAGTAGACTAGTGTATACGCTTCTCATCCCAGCAGGGGAGATGGTCTGTCTCACAGCCATTAGTACGTCGTACTGAAGATAGTATGCAGTTGCTCGTTAGGTTACGAGTACACCATACATGACTCGTGGGGAACTGCTGGTTGGTAATATACCAATCGTCAGGTAGCAGTTCCCAGGTGACATGAGTACAGCTTAGTCCGTTGACTTGACACTACTACTTCCCCTCAAGTGTGTTCCCACTGTTCTTAGATTACTATCCTACCACGGCATGCTGAGTCGTGCGAACAGGTAGTAGTTGGGTGCAGTCCCGAAGCACTTGGAGGCAGTGGTGGTTAGATAGGATTTGTCTCTCCCGGTATTGGGGGTTGATGTCGCGCTATGTTTGGAAAGCCATTACACAAAGTCCCTGGCCAGGGCAAGCGAGATTTGTTGGTAGGGATTCCAGTAGTTTCTCAGGGTGTTCTGGGCTACACTCCGACACGACTTATACCGCTATTAGGGGTCTGATGTTTACCTCCCCATATGCCCGATATGCGATACTCTTAGACGAACAGACCGAACTGTACGGATATTGTCACAGATAGGCTCAGCAGGAGTTCAGATGAGTTTGCTCATCGGCCTTCTTATCGACAGATAGCTGGGTAGCCGTTACGTGCAGCTAGTACCGCTTGCGGCTTGTGGTTAAACCCACTGTCAGCGTACTGTCGAGTCTTTAGAGTCCCATACAGAGGGTTTCCCTGCTTCGGACGAAATGATATAGAGGTCGTATGGTTTTACGATAGGGTTCGAACATATACGTGTACTTGTGCACGTGCGATATTCGGACGGATTATACTAGTGGGCTTTGGTTTAAGCCGGATCCTAATATTAGATTATTGGATTAGTTTAGTCTCACAGTATTCGGGTTTTTCGTAAACAAGGATGCGGGTATGAAAATACGGATGAGGGTCATTCTCGTAATTTGTCGGGAAAGCTTCTAGAAGAAGATGACTCATTAAGGTTTTTATCATTAGATTAAAACTTAAATGAGGTAGAGGAAATGAGGTGTAATTTTCATTAAATGAACCATCACTCATGGAAATGATTCATCGTATGAATTAAATGAAGCATTCTTGATATTTACAAGATATTTTTGTGAGATATTTTCATTCTTCATATTATTCACAAATGAGTTATGCTTCATATAATTATCACAAACACTTTCTCTCTCCTCAAGCTCTCTTCTTCTTCCTCTTAAAACTAATTGTCTCATGGGTTGAGAATCCTAGGGTTAGTGAGACTAAAAAATCCTTAATCACTCTCTATATTCTATAGGTCACTTAGTTTAGCACTCTAAGTCACTTAGTTACCTCATCTTAGAGGTTAAAGCTCAAGGTAGGCACTCTCGGGTGGATCTTCTTCGACTTGAGGTGGCCGACGAGGAGGCGTGTTCCATACTCACTACAAGGAGCTTACAAAGAGGAGGAGGACAACAAGAACAAAAAGGACTTGGAACTTTGGGTATAATCTTCTAACATAGTAGATAATACCTCTAGCTAGTTTGTTAGTTATGGTTTAGCTAAGATCTTGGTGTTAAAATCGATGTTACCTTGTTGTAAAAATCGTTTTTTACCCGTTCCGCCTACCCGCTAACTAGTGGGATGTGTAACGTCGACTTACAGACATCATCCTGGAGCGTTTGGAGAGAAGGACACGAACTACAAAGGTTGTATGCTCTTAAACTTTCTCTTAAGTTTTATCACATCACAAAGGAAAAACCTAATATTCTAGTAGTGATCTTGGTAGTCTAGCTTAGCACCTAAAAAAATTAAAATTTGGCATGCTTGATGCCTCTTGAACCCCTTGACGGTGCTAAGGTCGACTTTCATGGTATCAGATCCAAGCTAGAACATTAGAATTACTTGTAGCGACGTTAGAAATCAGCCATTTTATGGCGCAAAACTGCCGAAAACAGTTTCGAAATTGATGTTTTGAGTTGTTTGCACACTTCCCTGGCTTACGGTTTTTAACCGAGAAGACTTGGGGTGGAGCTTAGACACCCCGGGGGGACTAAACGGCTGGGTCTACTCCCCAAGACCACCACAAGGTGGTCTTGGCGGTGGGGACCCGAAACTGCCCCAGATGGGGCAGTTTCGGGTCTGCCTTACCCCCTGGCCACCTCGTGGTGTTCTCGGGGGTGGGGTATTCCTTATAGGCCCCCCTTTCGACACTTATTTGTGGGTCTTCGCCCCCGCGAAAATTCGGGCGGGTTTCGAGTTCGTTTCGACTCCAGGATTGGCTTAAAATGATCGGTTTTGGAACTTTAGCTCACTGTTTTTCAAGTGTTGGAAAAATTGGTTTAAGTTTGCTAATTGTGTGCGGAATTCTAATGTCGCGGTTACTTTACAAGCTTTGTGATGTGTGATATAATTATTAGAATCCGGATTAATTAGTTTTATGAAAACTAGTTAGTAAACCTAGCCGTTTAGTCTCAATTGATCTATTGCAACGAAGTTTTTATTCGGATCAAAACTCCGTCGCAATTGCGTATTGTACGCAATCACCTAGTCGGGAATCTTGTTGAATTATCCGACATACTATTGAAAAGTGTTTTCAATTTGAGACTAAAATGCAAGTTTTACATGTTAGGCATGAAATTCGGAATATGTGATATTCCGGGTTTATGATGTCTAAGGATAATACGGATTCTAATCATTGTAGTTTTCTGTTTCTTTTCTATGACCGTAAGTGTAATATGTGGGGTATCCCAATCTCGTTGCTATATGTTAAAGAGTTTTCGGGATACGCAGATTTACCTACGTTGATGACATGAGATATTATGTGTTGCTGTTGATATGATTTATTGGATCGTCGTGATTGAATAGCCGGGGGTTTTTATGTGAGATGAGAGTTTTTTACATTTTCATTCATGTAAAATTCAATGTAATATTCTTTTATTGGGGCACTTCTGGGTTGAGGATGATACCACCACGATTGTATATTATTTACTTTTCCGCATTAGGATAGACCCAAGGTGGGGAGCACAAGTAACCGGGTTCTAGAGTCAAGTGGGAGACCATCTCAAGTAGTTGAGACCAGGTTTCCTAACTCTTGAATTGGTAGGGTTACTTGCCTCTCTCGTAGGGGTCTATGGGATGTGGGTTTGACTATTCATCACAACTGTGGAATCCGTGTTTTACATTACTGGCTAAATTTAAAACACGGAAATCCTAGTATATCCAATATTTCATATGTTGCTTCTGCTGCTTGTTTCTGTGATGTGATCATGTTATATTATATATATGGTATATAATAAACGTTGCTTATGTTTTACACCCACACTAGTCCAGCCCCCGCTCTGCCTGTAGTTAAGTAACCTAACGGTGCATGACGGGGCCCCGTGGCGAATATGGATGGCATAAGCGTACGTTCTATTTTCGTTTCTTTTTCTGTAATGTTTAGGAAACGTTAAATGATGGGACTTCATTAATTTCATTAATGAAAAGAAAGAAACCAAAAGATGTTGTAGAATCAAATTTTCAAAAAGGGTAGTTGTAGTTTTTGCTTTGCATAGTGGTTTTCCTTGATAAATATCCAGCATCTCATTCGATGAGGAAAGAGCCGAGATCTCTTCACAGGGTAGCAAAACTAGCAAATGCTATGATACTCGGTTTTGTTTTTGATAGATTTTCTAGTTATTTTTTTGCATAGTGGTATTCCTGAATATCCTGCACCTCATTCGATGAGGAAAGAGCCGAGATCCCTTCATCGGGAATGACCTCTTTAGCGAAACTAGCAAAAGCCTAAAAAACACTCCTTTTCAAAATCACTCGATTCTGCAACGATATCTAGTTCATTACGCAAAAGGTTTTCTTAAAAACTTATCGTAGCCCTCCGTCATTTCAGATAAGTAGTATTTAGTATTCGTGCTACGTTTGTTGGCTTTCGTCAAGGCGTAATGTGCGGTAGCTACTTACTGCTTATCTGCTGCATATGATGCGATTGGATTAGGGTAGTTGTACGACTTTGTTGTCTTTCGTCAAGGGTCGTGAGGGTAGGTTTAATTCAATCATGAAATATAGGGGTTGAACTTGACTAGCGGACTATGGTTTGTTGTTTTTCGTCAAGGTCATAGGACGCTAGAGGGAAAATATTATCGGGAATTTCAAGTGTTGAAATTTGCAATGAGATTGCATACCTTCTATGAGATAGTAGGATCCCGATACCCACTGCAAGTAAAACTTATTCCTGGGAGAATTTTACACATCACAATTAGCCGATCAAGTAGGTGTCTAGAAAGGTGTTAACGGGGTTACGTCCCTGGAAAAACGAGATATATTTTAATTAGGTCCGTGCGAAAGCATGGGGAACCCCCTCAAAGTACCAACATTGGCCTGGCCGAAAAATTGGCGAACTTGTAAGGTGTAATTAATCCCGGCTAATCTTACCTTTTAGGGTTTGAAGGAAGATTTGAAAAAAACAGTGGGAGCCATCCTGATTAGATAAAAATAATCAATCTAATCTTGCAAAAAGCGCACACAAAGTGATTATCCTTCTCTCTCTCTCTCTCTCTCTCTCTCTCTTGGTAGCGACCAATGACATGCCTTAATCAAGATAATAATATGGATGTATTGACCGAACCTACTTATTATACTGGGCTAGGTTCCGCTCTATCTTATGATTGTCATAAGTCTGAGCAAGAAATAGGGGAATAGTCGGATTCCCACGCCACCCAAACGAAGAAAAAGTATGTTGATGCATTGTCTTCGGGTGTGTTCGTTACCAAGAACTGTTTCTCAGTTTACCTCTACGTCCAGGGTATTGGTTACCGGATCAGGATCCCACACATGTAATTTGTTACATGGGCTATAGACAGGTGGAGAACTAGGGAAGGGTGATATATCTCTAGTAGTAGAAATGATGCAATTGTTGCAGCCAAAGCAGTTGGCAAATATCACCTAGTGTTACCAATTGGTAATAAATTGACTCTTAGCGACTGTTATTTCATACCAACAAATATTGTGAATATTTTCCTAAATCATGTGTTGATTGGGTAAGGTATGTTGTATAACAGTGTACACGTTCTGACTCAAACTACAGTTCTAAAACGTACACACACAAGAGGAATAGTTTAGAAATGAACAAAGTCTTCTTGTGGCATTGTAGACTGGGTCATATCGATGAAACAAGACTAGCTAAAGTTCCATAAGGATGCATATTTGAATCCGTTCAAATTTACATCTTATGAAACTTGCCAGTCATGTCTCAAAGACTAGGTGACCAAATCACCGTTTACTGGAAACGGAGAAAGAGCTACTAAACTCTTGGACAGATACATGGTGATGTATGCGGTCCTATGTCTACACATGCCAGGGATGGTTCCTCGTACTTCATTACATTCACTGACGATCTCTCAAGATTCGGTCATGTGTTCTTATTGAAACACAAGTCTGAAGCTTTTGAGAAATTCAAAGAATATAAGCATGAAGTTGAGAACCAGACGGGTAAAAGTATTAAAATCTTTCGATCTGATCTGGGAGGAGAATACTTGAGCACGAAATTCCGCGACTATCTAAAAGAGAATGGGATTCTTTCTCAGCTTACTCCTCTGTATACACCATAGCACAACGGTATATCGGGGTGGAGGAATCGCACCCTATGAGATATGGTGCGCTCTATGATGAGTACCGCTGAGTTGCCTTTTTCATTTCAGGGACATGCACTTGAGAAGCTGCATACCTATTGAATAGAGTTCCGATCAAATCTGTTGCCTACTACTCCATATGAGATATGGAATGGGAAGAGACCATCTCTTAAACGAGTTAAGATATGGGGTTGTCCGGCCAATGTTGAAAAGCAAAATCCGGACAAGCTCGAGGCAAGGTCAGTTCTGTGCAAGTTTGTAGGATATCCCAATCATTCGCGAGGGTATATCTTCTAGCACACCGAGGAACAAAAGATGTTTTGTTTCTCAACATGCCACCTTTTTAGAAAAGGAATTTCTTGTGGAAGAAATTAGTGGCGATGAGGTAGAACTGGAAGTAGTTCCAGCAAAGCAAACTATAAGTGACCATTTGGTGGAACCGAAGGATTCAATAGTCCCTGACGAACCGAAGCCACTCCGCAGATCTAGTTGGGTTCCTCATCCACCTGAGAGATACTATGGTTTTCTAGTATATGATGGGAGCGAGGATTGCATCATGGAGATGATGACCTAACTAGTTTCGAGCAGGCCATCACAAGTGGAGACTATGTGAAATGGCTGGATGCTATCCGATCTGAGATGGAATCCATATACATCAGCAAAGTGTTGACTTTGCATGTTTCTCCTAAAGGGGTAAAACCTATCAGGAGCAAGAGGATCTTTGAGAAAGATAAATTGGTGTAGATGGAAAAGTTGAGACTTTCAAAGCTAGACTTGTCGCTAAGCTTAAGTCCATCAGGATCCTACTTGCCATTGCTGCATACCATGACTACAAAATCTGGCAGACTTCACGTCAAAACCGCTTTTCTAAATGGTGATTTATAAGAGAGCATGTATATGACACCGCCAGAGGGCTTCGTAAACAGTGGGAGCAGCGGACGCATGTGCAAGCTGCTTAAACCGATCTACGGGTTAAAGCAGGCATCGCAGAGATGGAACATCTATTTAATGAAGCTGTCAAAGATCTTAACTTCATAAAAAAGATAAATGAACCATGTATAAATAAGAATGTTGTAGAGAGTACGGTTGTCTTCCTCGTATTGTACGCGGATGAGATACTCTTGATAGGAAAAGGTGTTCCTATGCTACACTCGGTCAAGCACCTCTTATGACACAGGTTCTCCATGAAAGATCTAACTGATGCCTCCTACATTCTGGGGTTATAGATCTATAGAGATAGATCAATGGATTTGGGATTTTCCTAATCCGGGTACATAGACACCATGCTAAAAGGGTTTTAGTATGGATGATTCTAAGCGTGGTAATGTACCCGCTTGTTCAGGAATCACTCTCTCCAAAGAGATGTCTCTCGAGACTGATTTGGAGAGTGCTCACATACAAAGGATACCCTATGCTTTGGCAGACGTGTCAATCATGTATACGATGTTATGTACCAGACCAGATGTAGCTTACTCATAAGGTGTAGCGAATAAGTATCGAAAAGATCTTTGGGAAAACCACTGGACAGGTGAAGAACATTCTTAAAGTTCTTGCGAAGGACTAAAGAGATGTTCTTGGTGTATGGCAACGGTGAACTCCAGATGGAGTCCTTTACCGATTCGAGCTTCCAGAGTGATAAAGGTGACTGAAAGTCAGTCTCGGGTTTTGTCTTCACCCTTAGTGGAGGGACGGTATGTTGGAAGGGTTCCAAGCTATATATCGTAGCAGACTCGTTGATAGAGGCTAATTACATCGCTACCAACGATGCTGCCAAAGAGGTTGTCTGGATGAATAGAGTTCATGAGATGAACTAGGTTCCTACCATTGGGCATCCAATACCTGTGTATTGTGATGACAATGGAGTTGTGGATTTGGCCTAGGAACCCCAGTCCCGTCAGCGATCCAGACATATCCTTGGACAATATCACCCGATCAGGGAGATGGTTGTATCTCCGGGAGATCGAGGTCAGAAGAGTTGACACAGAGGATAACACAGCGGATCCATTCACCGAGGCCATCCCCCAGATGCTATTCGAGAGACTTTTTGGGACGTTGGGTATGAGATACTAAAACAACAGGCCTTAGTGCAATTGGGAGATTGTTAGCAATATGTATGCCCTAGAGGCCATTATTGATGATATAGTGGATGCTTGGACATATATATAGAGAACTTTCTTGCTCAACATGATAGTATGCTATCAGGTTACCTTTATCTTAACATGTAGACTAGTATTTATACTGTCTGTCTCTTACATGTTGATAAAGCCCTTAGGATATGTACTTGACTACCAGGACTATGATGAGATCATACTAGTGGGGCCAGGGTGGTCCACAAGTACATCCTTTAATCAGTTCCTAGTGGTGGGAATATCGAGACCAGGGCATCGATATTCCAGAGTAGAGTAGCGTATACGCTTCTTGACCCATATGATGGGCGATAGATGATCCCACATCCATTGATGTTTGACATCAAACATGGTATACGGGTGCTCAGTGGAGACTAGGTACACTGAACATGACTCGCCGAGGACTCCTATATGTTAGTATACCCATCGTCAGATAGCAGTCCTATGGTGACACTGGTACAGGTTAGTCTATAGACCCGAGATCGTCATAGAGTCTTGTGTGGCTCCCACTGTGCTTTGATTTACTCCCTACCATGGCTCAAAGGAGTCATGCAAACAGGTGGATTTTGGGTACAGTCCCAAGTCACATGGAGACAATGAGAGATAGGAGGGGTTACGTCTCTCCCGATATTGGGGGTTGATGTTGCGCAATGCTCGATTGGCTATAACTGGATGTCCCTGGCCAGGGCTGCCGCCGAGATTTACTCATAAGTGTTATCAGTAGTTTCTCGAACCGTTATAGGCCAGACATCGGTATGACTTATCACGTTACTGGGGTTTGACGATTTCCACCCCTAGACATGATATGCGACATATCAGACGAAGATACCGGACTGTACGGTAGTGTTACTGATAGGCTTCATGGAGAGTATAGACGAGCTTTCTTGTTGATCTTCATATCGCTAAATACCTGGGTAGCCGTTACGTCCAGCTAGTACCGCTGACGGCTTGAAGGTGACTAATGTGATCATCACCTACTGCTGGCATATTCACGAGTCCTTAGATTCCCACACAGAAGTTTCCTGGTTCAATCGAAACGAAGTAGGACACATATGTGATATGTGTGTGGGCCTGATTAAATACGAGTATGTGATACCGTATTGTAATCTGGCAGTTATCTGTTATCAGTCAGGTTATATGTGATATAACCGGATTATCGAATCAAATGTTGGTTTGATAATGTGATATTCAGATTAATGATATTAGTCGGTTATATGTGATATAACCGGATTATTAGATCAATTGTTGATTTAATAATGTGATATATATTATATATGATATAATTATATATTAACTAATATCATTAGCTCACTAATTACTTTATATATATATATATATATAGATTAATGTATATTTGATATATAAATATATATTATTATATGAAGCATGGCATGTTTTTCTATTGTTTAGAAAATAGAAAAATGAGGTGTAAATTATGGAGATATTTGTGGTATGGTTCAAGTCATGAGTTTATATGTTTTTATATTACTTTTGACTCACTATTCAAGCATGGTTGCAATTTTAATTTCATTTTTATTCCATGCTTGAATGAGTGAGGAAAGAGATGATTCATTTTATTCATTCTACACTTGCTTCATGGTTCATGCCTTAGCCATTTTTCAAGAGCTCTTTTCTTCTCTTGCTCTCTACAATTTTCTTCACCTCACCTCCAAGCTCAAAACCCTTACATGAGATGTGAATCATTGAGCTTGTGAGACCTTAGTGATCTTTACTTATCCCCTACTTCATTATCCCACACCAAACTAGCGATTTGGTGTGGTGTGTTTCCTACACTAAAAGTGTTTAGTGTAGTGAAAAGCTTGTTCTTGTGGACTTCGGGTGGGTCGTCTTTGGTGCGAAGATCACGAAGGAGGTTCGTTCAATTCGGAGAGGAGCATTGAAGAGTCGCGTGGACTTCATCCCGGAGCTTTTGAAGAGAAGGACAGGAACTACAAAGGTTGTATGCTCTTAAACTTTCTCTTAAGTTTTATCACATTACAATAGAAAAAACCTAATATTCTAGTAGTGATCTTGGTAGTATAGCTTAGCACCTAAAAAAATTAAAATTTGGCATGCTTGATGCCTCTTGAACCTCTTGACGGTGCTAAGGTCGACTTTCATCTCCCAGGTTGCGAGAGCTCCTTGTATTAGGAGAGTACACCATTACGCTTATTGGATAGTCTTCTTCCAAACCTTAGGCTAGTGCCAAAAGGTAGGGAAGGAAGAAAACCATTTAGCCAAACGGTGGTGTACAAAAGGTAATAAGTAAAGACAAATAAAGGGATCAGAATGAAAGCAAAGGAAATTGCGACTGCTATCATTCACGACCAAGCCGCGTATATCATTGCCACTCCTGCCTCCACTTTGCATTTCTCCGGAAAACTCCGTATCACTACAAAAATCCAAATTTATTGGATATGCCATCCTATAGTTACATATGAAATCGAATGAACTTGTTTCACTTCGAGGATGGTTTCCGGTTCAGGAGAAATTGAATATGATTATTCAGTTGTCTTTTCTCTTTACCTTCTCTCAGGTTGCAAGAGCTCATAGTATTAGGAGAGTATACCTATTACGCTTATTGGATAGTCTTCTTCCAAATCATAGGCAGGTGCCGAAAGGTATGGAAGGAAGAAAACTATTTAGCCTAAGTGCGGTGTATAGAAGGTAATGAGTAAAGACATATAAAGGTATTAGAGTGGGGGAAAGAAAATATACGGTTACAGTCATGAATTTGGATAGTGGAAGAGGCATTACTTAGGATACCCGGCTACCCCTTCGAAACATTTTTCATGTTTCAGTTTTACTGTGCGGTGTTAATTGAAAACTGTTTTTCCAATTGGATTCTGACTCCAGGGTATGTATTTACCAGATTTGATTCTCACATCTGTATGGCGTTACGGATGCTGAGTGAGAGTAAAATATTGGGAATTGGGTAATTATATTCTCATTATATCGGAATTCTTTGTAATTGGTGATATTTAAGGAAATCACCCGGGTGCCTAGCGGCATATATTTGGTTTTGAATATCCGTTGCTATGCACCAATTTCAAACTGATATATATGTACGTTTATTTTATAAAGTGACATATAACTTTTTGAAATTATGTTTATGACATTTACCTCTATCAGTTGATGGTAAGGTAAGGAGCATTCAATTGCGGTGTAATTCTTTTTAACCATACTGCAATTTTTAACCTACGACGCACAGGATTTGAGTTATTAAACTCAAAGGACTTATACAAAGTATTTTATGTTGTCCAGTATCCATTAGGACAAAGGGGTTGGTACTCGTACCATATTTTGCTTACTCATGACTTCTCTAGTTTTAGACAAGTATTTCGTTGAAATACAAGGTCCATATTTTGAGAAGTTATAGGTATAAGAATAAAGTAAAGAACCATATGTTGCAAAGTATCGGGATTCTTCAAAGTGATCGAAGATGTAGATACTTGTGCCTGATATTCCGTTGAAAGTAATGGTTTTTGAGAACTTGCTTCTTTTTCAGGTTACTCATATGTGGATGCATTCCTTGATGAGTAATGCTGATTGGCCTCCTTCCATTTAGTTGATATGCACTGGAAACGGCTGCATGTATTTTGAATCTGGTTCCAATTAAATTAGTGCCTTTGTTTTTATAGTGGATATAGAATGGATTCATATCATAACGATGTTAAGATATACGGAATTGTTCGGCTTATGCTTAAAAGCAGAATATGGATAAACTCAAGGCACGTTTCAGTAATGACAGTTTGTGGGTTATCCCGGGCATTGACAAGGGTTAAAATTCTACCATCTGGAAGATCAATAGTTATATTGTTCTTGACTCACCACCAGTTTTAGTAAAATGGATTCATTTCAGAAAATATTATTGGGAGTATGGTAGAACTGGAAGTTATTCCAGAACCACAAACGATTACTAAAGATTTAATAGAACCTAAAGATTCAATTGGATTCGACAATCCATTAGCCACTCCGAAGATTTGGTGGGTAACTTCAGCCACCCGAGAGGTGCTTCGATCTCCTCAAAGACGGTGACATGGAGGTTTTTGTTTACCTAAACTTGCCACTACTGCTATTCTAGACTATGAGATCTGGCAGGAGGATAAGTATAACGTCATTCTAAATTAGCTTTAGAAGTGCACATGTATATGATGTTAGTTATATGTATGCCCTAGAGTCCATTACTGTACATTGGATGTATATTGTAGTGGATGCTGGGACATATATAGGGAGGACTTTCTTGCTCGACATGATAGTATACTATCTGGTTACTCTTTACCTTAACGTGTGCACTGATTGTCTCTCTATTACATGTTGGTAAAGCCCTTAGGATGTGTACTTGACTACCTGGACTATGATGCGGATCATACTAGTGGGGACATGGTAGTCCATAAGTACATCCTTCAAAGTCCCTAGTCGTGGGTGTATCGAGACGGGGCATCGATATACCAGAGTAGACTAGCGTATACCTTCTCGACCCATACAGATGGGCGATGGATGATCCCATATCCATCGGTATTTGACATCAGAGATGATATACGAGTGCTCAGTAGAGACTGGGTACACTGGACGGACTCGCCGAGAACTCCCAGATGGTATTATACCTCACGTCAGATGGCAGTTCTCAGGTGACACTGGTACAGAGTAGTCTGTTGACCCGAGATCGTCATAGAGTCTTGTGTGGTTCCCACTGTGCTTTGATTTCCATCTTACCATGTCCAAGAGGGCGTGCAAAAAGGTGGTTTTTGGGTACAGTCCCGAATCACATGGAGACAATGAGCGATAGGAGGGGATTCGTCTCTCCCGGTATAGGGAGTAGATGTTGTGCTGTGTTCGATTGGCTATAACCGAAAATCCCTGGCCAGGGTTGCTGAGATTTACTGGTAAGTGTTACCAGTAGTTTCTCAAACTGTTATAGACCTCATATCGACACGACTTATAGAGCTATTGGGGTCTGACGTTTACCATCCCTAGGCAAGATATGCGACATATCAGACGACGAGACCGGACTGTACGGTAGTGTTACTGGTTGGATTCACTGGAGTGTGAGCGGGCTTGCTCGTCGATCTTCTGATCGCTCAATACCCGGGTGGCCGTTAAGTTTAGCAGACAGCTTGCGGCTTGTGGGTGTTTGATATGATCATCACCTGCTGCCGGCGTATTGACGAGTCTTTAGAGTCCTACACAGAGGTTTCCTGGCTCAAGCAAAACGAAATAGGAGCGCATATGAGATATGTGCGGGACCGAGAATAATACGTGTATGTGATACCGTATTCCATTCTCGCGATGAATGTATTGATTGGTTATATGCGATATAACCTAGTTATCGAATCAAGGATTGATTCGATAAGCCGATACATTGAATACTAGTCGGTTGTGTGCGACATGACCGGATCATTGAATCAAGTGTTGATTTAATGATTTAATGCATAATTATATATTTGATATATTACTTTGCATTATCTAGTATTGGTTCACTTTAAATGGATTTTCTCACTTGATGTGCACATTGTATATGTGATATACTTTTGTACACTAGATTGTATCATATTTGATGATACATGTTTTCTTGTGTTTGTGTGAAGGTTGAACCATGGTTATATGAATGGATAGGGTTATGTTTATTTATTTATTTATTTATTTATATATTCATTTTGGAAATTATTTAAGGATGGTGGCTTATTTTGTTTTATGTTGAAGCTTCTTGAAGCTTTGATCAAGTCAACCATTCTTATCTCATCCTTAACCCTAACCATTCCAACTAACCTTGGTTTAAACTCTACACTTGACCATGGTTCTATTATGATAAGAATTCATTATTCTTTTCATTTTAGAATTAACTTATCATAACATTTCTTCTTCTTCTTCCATGAACTCAAGAAGAAAACCTTGACTTCATCAATGGTGGATTGATGAAACAAGTGTGAAATCCATTTCTAAAGTCTACCCACTTACTATTTCTTCATCCTCTACCTCTTGCCAAGTAGTAGAGTGTGTTTCCTTCACAAGTTTTCTAGACTTGGTGAAGTTGGAGCTTGATTTAGCGATGCCTCGACGTAGATCATCTTCGGCACGTCGTCGATGACCTAGCCCGCCATTTCTCCGATGAAGCCGACGCTTGAGACCGGGATTCATTTTGGACAGCGGAGAGACATCATTGCGGAGCTATGGAGGTGGAGCACCGGATCTACAAAGGTTGTATTTCCGTATTCTTGTAGTTAAGTGTTAACTAGATTTACTTTTCGCCTAGTTTTCTAGCCAACGATCCGTAGTCGGGTTTCTCGGCACCTAGAATTTTTGAAATTGGCATGGTTGATGCCTTGTGAGACCTCTTGAGAGTGCCTAGGAACCCTTCAGTGGTATCAGAGCCTAGCTAGAGCCTTAGGCGATGCGTAGACGGAGTTAGAAGTCCGATCGACCTGAAACCCCGACTTTAAAATGCTCTCTGGACATTTTTGTAAAATGTGGATTTTTGCAAATTAAAAATATGCAGAAAAATCCGCAGGTAAATCTATGAATTACGATGCAAAAATTACCTAATGATCTTTCTAAAGTGCGGCGGAACCGCGGCATTAGCGTTCTAATGCGGCCCTTCCGCGGCCCTTTTGTCTTATCTGCCATTGAATTTTGCACAGTAACTCCTATTTTTCAGTGCTGGTTTTCCTGGGAATTTTTAATCTGAAATCAAGAGTTGAGTATTTTGGGTTGTATTGGGAGTTCATACATTCGATCGGATTGTCAAACTTTGTCTATGTGTCGTTCCGGATAATTTTTTTGAATATGTTAAAAAGTTCGACCGGATCTAAATACCCAATTTTTCCCCTGTCGGGAAATTTCCAAGTGTTGGATATTTCTGTAGTTTAATCACGTTCTAAGTAGTGCAAGTAACACGATGGTCCCTCTAGAAGACAACAAACCTTAACTCGATTATGTGACCGTCTTGAACTACCCTTTGAACCTTCGGGTTTGGGGAAGTACGGCGTGCCACATGTGAGGCGTTGGCTTGACCCTTCTACGGCTGGACCGTTGGTACTGAGGCACGAACTGAATGTTTTTAGACTTGTTTCATGTGTTGATCTGTATCGGGAAAACTTGGGTGTTCGATTGTTCGATCGGAAAGTTTGATATTTTCTATTTATCCGGAATGGGATACAATAATTGGAATTCACAAGAAGTTATGAGATAACTGAATGAATGTTATAAACGTAGCAGTTTAGTCTCACTTGATCGGTTACCACGGAATTTTGATGTGATCAAAAGTCCGTCGCGATCACGTAGCGTACGCGGATACTCGCCGGGTAAACTTAATAGACAGCCTCGCTCCATTGCCCCGACCAAGTGACTGTTGGAGAACCCCGTCGCCGAAAGCATCCGTTCGGGTGCTCGGGGCAGCGGTGTTCCGCCTTGGTGCACTTCGTCGACGGCATCGGGGGTGCGGCCGCCTACTAAAGTTTGCGACGAGCATTCGATCAGGTTGTCGGGAATCTTGTTGAATTGCCCGACTTGATATTGAAAAGAGTTTTCGATAATGAGACTAAAATGCGGGGTTTATAATTGTTAGGCATGCGATGTCTAAGTAATTCATTTGATTAGGCATGCGATGTCTATGCAGGTTGCGGATTCCAACTGTTGTAGTTTTACACTTTCTTTTCTGTGACCGTAAGTGTAATATGTGATATCGCCAGTTTCGTTGCTATATGTCAACGACAACTGGGATGCACATATTTACTTACGTTGATGACATGTGATGTTATGTGTTGCTGGATATGTTATATTGGATTGTCGTGTTTGAATAGCCGGGGGGTTTTTATGTGAGATGAGTGTTTTTCATTTTCATTTATGTAAAAACTTGTATGTAATATTCTTTTATTGGGGCACTTCCAGGTTGCGGAAGTTGTCACCTTTTGTATATTATTTACTTTTCCGCACTAGGATAGACCCAAGGAGGAGGGCACAAGTAACCGGGTTCTGGAGTCCAGTGGGAGACCAACTCGAGGAGTCGAGTCCGGGTCTCCTAACTCTAGAATTGGTAGGGTTGCTTGCCGCTCTCGTAGGGGTCTAGGGGTGTGGGTTTGGCTATTCATCACAACCGTGGAATCCGTGTTTTATACTGGCTCGTATTGAAAACACGGACGTCCTAGTATATCCAATATTTCATATGATTCTTCTGCTGCGATATCTGTGATGTGATCATGTGATGTTCTGTGATAGATACAGTATATAGTATATATGATATATTATATAGGCGTTACTTATGTTTTACACCCGCGCTAGCCCTGCCCTGCTCTGTCATTAGTTACCTAACCTAACGGTGCACGAGGGGACATCGAGGCGAATGCGGATGGCATAAGTGTACGTCGTATTTATCTTTGATGTTTAGGTACTTTAAATGATGGGACTTCATTAATGTGATTAATGAAAGAAAGAAACCTAAAGATGTTGTAGAATCGAATTTCAAAATAAAACAGGTAGCTACAGTTCTTGCTTTGCACAGCGGTATATGTGATATATCCTGCACCTTATTCGATGAGGAAAGGACCGAGATCCCTTCACCGGGAGTGACTCCTTTAGCAATAACTGGCAGATGATACACACTCGGTTTGTCTTTTGATTGCTTTTAAGAGTTTTTGCTTTGCACAGTGATATATATAATATATCCCGCACCTCATTCGACGAGGAAAGGACCGACGATCCCTTCACCGGGAGTGACTCCTTTAGCAAAACTAGAAAAGCCTCAAAGACACTCCATTTCAAAATTCATTTGATCCTACAACGATATCAAGTTCATTACGCAATAGGTTTTCAGAAAAACCTGTCGTAGCCCTCCGTCATTTCAGATAAGTACTAGTTAGTATTCGTGCTGCGGTAGTTTGGCCTCCGTCAAGGCGTAGTGTACGGTAGCTAACTAATGCTTATCTGCTAGCATACGATGCGATTGGATTAGGGTATTCGTACGGCGTTGTTTGGCCTCCGTCAAGGGTCGTGCGGGTGGGTTTAATTCAATCAGGAAATGACGGGTTGAACTTGACTAGCGGACTATGGGTAGTTTGGCCTCCGTCAAGGTCATAGGACGCTAGGGGCAAAATTATCGGGAATTTCAAGTGTTGAAATTTTCAATGAGATTGCATACCTTCTATGAGATAGTTGGATCCCGATACCCGCTGCGAGTAAGAGTTACTCCTGGGAGAGTTTTATACATTACAATTAGCCGATCAAGTAGGTGTCTAGAAAGGTGTTAACGAGGTTAAGCCTCTGGGAAAACGAGGTTTACATTAATTAGGTTCGTGCGAAAGCACGGGGTACCTCCCTCAAAGTACCGACACTGGCCTGGCAGAAAGATTGGCGAACTTGTTGTGTGTAATTAATACCGGCTAGTCTTTCCTTTTAGGGTTTGAAGGAAGATTTGATTAAAAGCAGTGGGAGCCATCCTGATTAGATAAAATAATAACCAATCTATTCTTGCAAAAGCGCACGCTGAGTGTTTTCTTCTCTCTCTCTCCAGGTAGCGACCATATCACGCCTTAATCAAGATAATAATACGGATTATTGACCGAACCCGTTTGTTATACTAAGCTGGGGAACGTTGGTCCCGCTCCAACTTATAATTGTTATAAGACAGAGCAGGAAATTGGGGAATACCAGATTTCCCGTGCTGCCCAAACGAAGAAAGTGCATATGATGCATCTTCTTCGGATGTGTTCGTTACATAGAACTGTTTCTCAGTATCCTCCGCATCCTGGGTATATGATACCGGATCAGGATCCCAGATATGTAAGATGTTACATAGGGCTACAAAAGGGTAGAAAAACTGAGAACGGGTGATAAGTTTCATGAGGCAGAAAACGGGGCAAGTGTTGCAGCCAAGTCTGTCGGTCACTGTCACCCTGTATTACCAGAATACATTGATTCTGAACGAATATTATTATATACCGAACCTGATATACAAAATCATTTCAGTCTCTTTATTAGTAAAGAAATGATAAAATTTTGTATTGTTGGATAATGTTTTGAACATTTCCTATATCAAAAGTTGATCGGATCAGGCACGTTATCTAAAAGCATTGATGTTCTAAATCAAACTACAGTTCTTAGTATACAGAACACACACAAGAGGAAGAGTTCAGAAATGAACGAATCCTTCTTGAGGCATTGTAGACTAGGTCATATCAATGCGACCCGACTGGCTGAAGTTACATTTAGATGCATATTTAAATCAGTTTGAATTTCCATCTTGTGAAACTTGCCAGTCATGTCACAAAGATTAGATGACCATAGCTCTGTTTATTGGAAACAGAGAAAGAGTTAGTGAACTTTTGGGATGATACATGTTAATGTATGTAAGGTCCCCTTTCTACACATGCCAAGACCGGTTCTTTATACTTCATTATATTCTCTGATAATCTCTCAAGATTCAGTCATATGTTCCTGTTGAAACATGAGTCCGAACCTTTTGAGATATTCACAGAATATAAGCGAGAAGTAGAGAACCAAAATACGGGTAAAAGTATTATGTCCTTTGATGAGATCAAGGAGGAGAATACTTGTGCATAGAATTTCTGGACTATTCTAAAGGAGAATGAGATTCTCTCTCAGCATTACTCCTCCGAATACACCATTGCACGATGGTATATCGGGGTGGAGCAATCACACCCTATATGATAAGGTGTGCTCTATGATGAGTACTACTGAGTTACCTATTTCCTTTTGGGGGTTATGCACTTATGAAGCTGCGTACCTATTGAGAAGGGTTCAAATCAAATCAGTTACCTACCATTTCATATATGATATGGAAAGGGAAGAGCCCATGTCTTAAGCTAGTTAAGATTTGTGGTTGTCCGGCTAATGTCTAAAAGCAAAATCCGGACAAGCTCGAGGCAAGGTCTGTAATGTAGAAATGGAAAGGTTCCAGCTATGCAAACTACAGCTGATGATTTGATAGAACCAAAGGATTCAGTAGATTCCAACGAACCTCAGCCTCTCCGCCGATCTAGTAGGGTTCCTCACCCACCTGAGAGATACTTCGGTTTCTCTATGACAGTGGGAGCGGGGATTGCATCATGAGATGATGACCCAACTAGCTTCGACCTGGCCATCAGGAGTAAGACTCTGTAAGAATGGCTGGATGCTTAGTGATCTGAGATGGAATCCTTATACACCAACAAAGTATGGACTTTAGTTGCTATATCTGAATGGTTAAATCCCCATCAGGAGCAAGTATATCTTGAGAAGATTACTTGGTGTACATGGAAAAGTTGAGACTTTCAAAGCTAGACTTGTTAAAGGTTTTCGTCATCGACCAGGCGTGGATAATGATGAAACCTTTTCCAGTATCTATGCTTAAGTCCATCCAGATCCTACTTGCCACGGCTACATACCATGACTACGATATCTGGTGGTTGGGTGTCATGACAGCTCTTCTAAAATGATGATTTAGAAGAGAGCGTCTATAAGTACACTGCCAGAGGGCCTCGTAAACAGTGGGAGCAGCGGAAACGAGTGCAAGATGCTTTATAGGATAAAGCAGGCATCGCGGAGTTGGAACGTCTGTTTTGATGTGTTAGTCAAAGAGTTTGACATCATCAAAATGATAGATGAACCTTGTATAAACAAAAAGGTAGTAGGGAGTATGGTGGTGATCCTCATAGAGTACGTGGATGACATACTCTTGATAAGAAAGGAGTTTCTTATGCTACGCTCGATCAATCTCCGTTTATCACAAAGATTCTCCGTATAGGATCAGAGTGATACCTCCTAAATCCTGAGTTTTGGATCTATGAGATAGATTTAATTGGATGTTGGGATTCTCACTAGTTGTAGGGAGATAGTATCAATTGATCCTGGGGAGAATCACTGGAAGTGTTCCAGGGTGATAAAGACGACTGAATGTCAGTCGCAGAAATTGTCTTTACCCTCAGTAAAGGGACGATATGTTGGAAGAGTTCCAAGCTAGATACCGTGACATACTAGACGATAAAGGCACGATACATCGCTACTTAAGATGCTACCAAAGAGGCTGTTTGGGTGTATAATGGTTCACGAGATGAACTACGTTCCTACCATTGTGAGACAATGGAGTTATGGCTTATGCCAAGGAACGCCGGTCCCATCAGTGATCCAGACATATTCTATGGCAGTATCGCCTTATCATGGAGATGGTTGATCTCCAGGGTGATCGAGGTTAGGAGAGCAGACTCAGAGGACAACACGGCGGATCCACTCACGAAGGCCTATTCCCAGAGAGAGGCTTTTATGGGATGGTTGAGTATGAGATACTACAACCACTGCTACAGATGGCCCTAGTGCAAGTGGGAGATTGTTAGTTATAAGTATGCCCTAGAGGCCATTACTGTACATTGGATGTATATTGTAGTGGATGCTGGGACATATATAGGGAGGACTTTCTTGCTCGATATGATAGTATACTATCTGGTTACTCTTTACCTTAACGTGTGCACTGATTGTCTCTCTATTACATGTTGGTAAAGCCCTTAGGATGTGTACTTGACTACCTGGACTATGATGCGGATCATACTAGTGGGGACATGGTAGTCCATAAGTACATCCTTCAAAGTCCCTAGTCGTGGGTGTATCGAGACGGGGCATCGATATACCAGAGTAGACTAGCGTATACCTTCTCGACCCATACAGATGGGCGATGGATGATCCCATATCCATCGGTGTTTGATATCAGAGATGATATACGAGTGCTCAGTAGAGACTGGGTACACTGGACGGACTCGCCGAGAACTCCCAGATGGTATTATACCTCACGTCAGATGGCAGTTCTCAGGTGACACTGGTACAGAGTAGTCTGTTGACCCGAGATCGTCATAGAGTCTTGTGTGGTTCCCACAGTGCTTTGATTTCCATCTTACCATGTCCAAGAGGGCGTGCAAAACGGTGGTTTTTGGGTACAGTCCCGAATCACATGGAGACAATGAGCGATAGGAGGGGATTCGTCTCTCCCGGTATAGGGAGTAGATGTTGCGCTGTGTTCGATTGGCTATAACCGGAAATCCCTGGCCAGGGTTGCTGAGATTTACTGGTAAGTGTTACCAGTAGTTTCTCGAACTGTTATAGACCTCATATCGACACGACTTATCGAGCTAGTAGGGTCTGACGTTTACCACCCCTAGGCAAGATATGCGACATATCAGACGACGAGACCGGACTGTACGGTAGTGTTACTGGTTGGATTCACTGGAGTGTGAGCGGGCTTGCTCGTCGATCTTCTGATCGCTCAATACCCGGGTGGCCGTTAAGTTTAGCAGACCGCTTGCGGCTTGTGGGTGTTTGATATGATCATCACCTGCTGCCGGCGTATTGACGAGTCTTTAGAGTCCTACACAGAGGTTTCCTGGCTCAAGCGAAACGAAATAAGAGCGCATATGAGATATGTGCGTGACCGAGAATAATACGTGTATGTGATACCGTATTCCATTCTCGTGATGAATGTATTGATTGGTTATATGCGATATAACCTAGTTATCGAATCAAGGATTGATTCGATAAGCCGATACATTGAATACTAGTCGGTTGTGTGCGACATGACCGGATCATTGAATCAAGTGTTGATTTAATGATTTAATGCATAATTATATATTTGATATATTACTTTGCATTATCTAGTATTGGTTCACTTTAAATGGATTTTCTCACTTGATGTGCACAATGTATATGTGATATACTTTTGTACACTAGATTGTATCATGTTTGATGATACATGTTTTCTTGTGTTTGTGTGAAGGTTGAACCATGGTTATATGAATGGCTAGGGTTATGTTTATTTATTTATTTATTTATATATTCATTTTGGAAATTATTTAAGGATGGTGGCTTATTTTGTTTTATGTTGAAGCTTCTTGAAGCTTTGATCAAGCCAACCATTCTTATCTCATCCTTAACCCTAACCATTCCAACTAACCTTGGTTTAATCTCTACACTTGACCATGGTTCTATTATGATAAGAATTCATTATTCTTTTCATTTTAGAATTAACTTATCATAACATTTCTTCTTCTTCTTCCTTGAACTCAAGAAGAAAACCTTGACTTCATCAATGGTGGATTGATGAAACAAGTGAGAAATCCAATTCTAAAGTCTACCCACTTCCTATTTCTTCATCCTCTACCTCTTGCCAAGTAGTAGAGTGTGTTTCCTTCACAAGTTTTCTAGACTTGGTGAAGTTGGAGCTTGATTTAGCGATGCCTCGACGTAGATCATCTTCGGCACGTCGTCGATGACCTAGCCCGCCATTTCTCCGATGAAGCCGACGCTTGAGACCGGGATTCATTTTGGACAGCGGAGAGACATCATTGCAGAGCTATGGAGGTGGAGCACCGGATCTACAAAGGTTGTATTTCCGTATTCTTGTAGTTAAGTGTTAACTAGATTTACTTTTCGCCTAGTTTTCTAGCCAACGATCCGTAGTCGGGTTTCTCGGCACCTAGATTTTTTGAAATTGGCATGGTTGATGTCTTGTGAGACCTCTTGAGAGTGCCTAGGAACCCTTCATATGACTCTGCCTGATGGTTGTTGTAGTCAGTGGGAGCAACGGAAGTATAGTGGGTTAGTAGCTTATGTCTATTTATAGACTAAAGCAGGAATAGCGGAAATGGATCATCTATTTTTGATGTGACAGTCATAGAATTTGACTTTGTCAGGATAACAGATGGATCTGGTAAGAAGGTAGTAGGGAGTGATGTCCTGGTATTTGGATGGCATGCTCTTGATAGGAAGTGATATTCCCATACTACGATCGGTTATACTGTGGTTGTCACACGGTGTTTCTCCACATAGGATCTGGATAAAATATCAGGGATTCTGATCACTAGATCTATGGTTTTAGATCTAGATTTAGGAAGTGTCCCAATTTGGGTACTTTGACACTGTTCTAAAGTGTTTTAGAATGGACGACTCCTGGCGTGGTGGTGTACCCGCTGGTGACGGAGTCACCCTCTCTAAAGAGATGTCTTCTAGATTGATGAGGAAATGGATTTGCATGATTGACATATCTCTTGCTTAGGCAATTGAGTCAATCATGAAATGTCAAGTACCACACCAGATATTGCTTTTGCACTGGCTGCAATAAGCATATATTAATCCAATCTTGAAGAAACGTTAGGAAGCAGTTATGAACATAAGTAGATGTTCTTGGTATATGGTAACAGTAGCTTCCTTCGGAAGGAGGTTATCATTTGAGACTTCCAAGGTGACATGGATGACAGATTGGCTGTCAGAGTTATAGTTTTCCGACTTTTTGAGGGGCAGTATGTTGGTGTAAGTCCATATTGCGACCCCCGGTGCTTACGGGGAGGCGGAAACGGTATAAAAAACAAATTTTTATCGCAAGAGGCAACATGGACTAAACAAGGTCGGGATCGTGTCTAAACTAAACCAGCAAAACTTGCTAAAGAGATTTAGCTACTCGGATGAAGATGGTTATACCTAGCTTGTCTTGAACTCCTTCTCTTCAAGCTCCGGTGGTGGTCCGATGGCTCCTTCTCGTCGTCTCCGTACGCCGAAGATAGATCCACTTGAAAGCTCCAACCTTTAGCTCCTTCTTCGTTCTTTGAAGAAACTAGTTCACTTGGTTTGCTAAACCTAGTGAACTAGAATGAGTAGAGTAGAAATAGAATGGGATTTTAACTATGGTTCTTGATTCTCAACACATGAGAGATATGAACCATAGAGTCAAGAGAGGGAGCAAGAGGATGAGAGTGAGAGCAAAGTGAAGAGCTCAAGAACAAGAGAGAGAATGAGCAAAAAAGAATGAGGCTCTCTTTTGTCTCTCACCCTCTCATAATCCAAAGTAATCATAACTCATCATATCAAAAAAAGTCTTATGTGTGATGGTTGAAGCAACCATAACCTTATCATGTCATGCACTCATTTTACTCAAATGAACAAGCAAGAAAAAGTCTTTGGCATGAAATGATAGCCATGGTTATCATGATGGTCAACTAGTCAAGCCTAGTCAACCGGTCAACAAAGTCAACAAGTCAACAAAAGTCAACAAGTCAACAAAGTCAACAAAAGTCAACAACCAAGTCACCATAATACTTAATTAATATAATAGTTAATCACATATCATATTCTCATTAGGGTTGAGCAAAAAGTCAAAAAGTCAACGGTCAACTGTCAACAACCCTAATGAGAATCCGCTGTCTGTGCCTCCCTGTCAACTGTGCATACACACCCGCATCCGCGTTCCGAGGAACACGAATGCAAACTGGATAAATCCAATCCCATAAGGTACACTAGGATCTGGCTTAAACCAAAGCCCGCTAGTGTAAACTGTCCGGACACTGTACGTGCACAAGTGCACGGATGTGACCGAACCCTGTCGCAAAACCATGCGACCTGTCGCAATACCATGCGACCTCTACTCTTTTGCCTAAAGGCGAAAAGCTTTCTGTGTGGGACTCTAAAGACTCGACACTACGCTGGCAGTGGGTTTAACCACAGATCGCAAGCGGCACTAGCTGTGCGTAACGGTCCCCAGGTAATGCCGACAAGAAGACCGACGAGGCGAAACCCATCTGAACTCCTACTGAGCCTGTGTGTGACATTCTCCGTACAGTCCGGTCTGTTTGTCTGATACATCGCATGGCGGGCCTAGGGGGCGGTAAACGTCAGTCCCCCAATAGCGGTACAAGTCGTGCCGGAGCGAAGCCCAAAACACCCTGAGATAACACTGGAAACCTACCAGTATATCTCGTTTGCCCTGGCCAGGGACTACTCGTGTAATGGCTCTCCTAGACACAGCGCGATGTCAACCCCCAATACCGGAAGAGACGAATCCTGTCTAACCGTCACTGCCTCCAAGTGCTTCGGGACTGCACCCAACTACCACCTGTTTGCACGACTCCTTTGAGCCGTGGTAGGGTAGTGATCAAAGTACAGTGGGAACACACCCGAGGCGAAGTGACAGTGTCAAGTCAGCGGACTAAGCTGTACTCATGTCACCTGGGAACTGATAACTGACGATAGGTATAATACCAACTGGTCAGTTCCCGACGAGTCCTGTCCAGTGTACCCGTAACCTAACGGGCACCCGCATACTATCTCAAGTACTACGTACTGACGGCTGTGGGACAGACCGTCTCCCACACTGGGATGAGAAGCGCATGCGCTGGTCTACTCCGGAGTATCGATGCCCTGTCTCGATAGTCCTGCGACCAGGGACCTGCATAAGGATGTGCTTCTAGATTACCCAGCCCCACTAGTGTGACGGCCATCACATCGCTGGTAATCAAGCATAGATCCTAAGGGCTCCACTAATGTGTATAAGCAATATTCAAAGATAAACAC
This sequence comes from Agapanthus africanus, assembly GCA_030015575.1. Lineage (NCBI taxonomy): Eukaryota > Viridiplantae > Streptophyta > Magnoliopsida > Asparagales > Amaryllidaceae > Agapanthus > Agapanthus africanus. The sequence continues at coordinate 474,428,311 of CM057339.1, read as the reverse complement.
ATGTACACATTGAAGTAGAAAATAAACCAAGTAGCATACTACTATTTTGAGCAAGATTGTACATACAAGGTGAATATCCCAAGCTTCCATTAAGTAATATACATACTAGTATGATACAGTAATGGCCTCTAGGGCATATACACTAACAATCTCCCACTTGCACTAAGGCCATGTACTGGCGTATCGAAGACCTATCATCTCGATCAGCCGCTCGAACTGAGTCTGGGGTAGGGCCTTGGTGAATGGATCTGCAGTGTTGTCTTCTGAAGCGACTCTCCGAACCTCGATCTCCTGGCGATCCACGATCTCCCTGATCAGGTGATACCGCCTCAAGATGTGCCTGGATCTCTGATGGGACCTGGGTTCCTTCGCTAAAGCTATAGCCCCGTTGTTGTCGCAATACAGAGGTATTGGATCAACAATGGACGGAACCACCTGAAGTTCTTTCAAGAACTTCCTCATCCAGACAGCTTCTTTTGCGGCATCTGATGCAGCGATGTATTCCGCTTCCATCGTCGAGTCTGCAACGGTTTCCTGTTTGGAACTCTTCCAACACACCGCCCCTCCATTGAGGGTAAAGACAAAACCCGACATGGACTTGGAATCATCCTTGTCACTCTGGAAGCTGGAGTCAGCAAAGGCCTCGATCTGGAGGTCTTTTCCGCCATACACCAAGAACATCTCCTTAGTCCTTCTCAGGTACTTGAGAATGTTCTTTACCGCTCGCCAGTGTTTCTCCCCAGGGTTAGACTGATACCGGCTTACCACACTCAGTGCATAAGCTACATCCGGTCTGGTACACAACATCGCATACATTATAGAGCCTACCGCAGAAGCGTAGGGTATAATAGACATGCGATCCCTCTCCAAATCAGTCTTGGGAGACATCTCTTTAGAAAGGGTGATCCCGTGACAAGCCGGTAGGTTACCGCGCTTGGAATCTTCCATACTGAATCTCTTCAGTATGGTGTCGATGTACCTGGACTGTGAAAGTCCTAATATCCTCTTGGATCTGTCATGGTAGATCCGGATACCCAGAATGTACGAGGCATCACCCAGGTCTTTCATGGAGAACTTGTGTGACAAGAACCCCTTGACAGATTGTAGCATAGGAATGTCATTTCCTATTAAGAGAATGTCATCCACGTATAAAACGAGGAATACTACAGTTCTCGCTACAAATCTACTATAGATGCATGGTTCATCTGGATTTTTGATAAAGCCAAATTCTTTGACCGTCTCATCAAAGCAGATGTTCCAACTCCGCGATGCCTGCTTTAGTCCATAGATGGACTTAAGCAACTTGCACACTTTTCCGCTGCTCCCACTCTGAATGAAACCCTCTGGCTGGTCCATATAGACACACTCCTCTTAATTTCCATTTAGAAAAGCTGTCTTTACGTCCATTTGCCAAACCTCATAATCGTGGAAGGCAGCAATGGCAAGAAGGATCCGAATGGATTTCAGCATGGCTACTGGAGAGAAGGTTTCGTCATAGTCCAAGCCAGGTCTTTGACGAAAACCCTTTGCTACCAGCCTAGCTTTATAGGTCTCAACCTGTCCATCTACACCAATCTTCCTTTTGAAGATCCACTTGCATCCTACGGGTTTTACCCCGTCTGGAGCAATGTCCAACGTCCATACCTTGTTGGTGTACATGGACTCCATTTCGGTCCGCATTGCATCCAGCCATTTCACTGAGTCAACGCTCTGAACGGCCTGCTGGAAGCTAATAGGCTCATCATAATCTATGATGCAATCCTCTCTATCCCCGTCTATGAGAAAACCGTAGTATCTCTCGGGCGGATGAGACTGCCTACTACTTCTGCGGAGCGGCGTAGGAATGTCCTGTTCTTCCGAACCCTCTGGTTCCACTAAACTTTCAGTAATAGTCCGTGGTTCTGGAATTTCTTCCAGTTCTACTGTGCTCCCACTTATATGGTTTTCCAAAAACTCAGTTTCCAAGAAGTAGGCATGACGAGAAACAAGAACTTTTTGTTCCTCTTCACAGTAGAAGAAATATCCTTTTGAGTTCTTTGGATACCCCACAAACTTGCACTGTACTGAGCGTGCCTCGAGCTTGTCCGCATGCTGCTTTTTGACAAAAGCCGGACATCCCCATGTCTTAATGTGCTTAAGATAGGGTCTCTTCCCACACCACATTTCATATGGTGTGGAAGGCACAGTCTTAGTCGGAACTCGGTTCAAAAGGTACGCAGCTGATTCTAGCGCATACCCCCAGAATGATCGCGGTAACTCAGCGTTACCCATCATGGACCGCACCATATCCAATAGGGTGCGGTTCCGTCTCTCCGATACACCATTATGTTGCGGAGTGTATGGAGGAGTAAGCTGAGAAAGAATACCATTCTCTTTTAAGTAATTCAGGAATTCGGCACTTAAGTATTCTCCACCTCGATCCGATCTTAGAATCTTAATACTTTTGCCGGTCTGTTTCTCTACTTCATTCTTATACTCCTGGAATTTTCCAAAAGCCTCGGACTTATGTTTCATTAAGAAGACATAACCGTACCTTGAGAAGTCATCCGTAAAAGTAATGAAGTAAGAATGTCCGCTTCGGGCATGTGTAGACATTGGACCGCACACGTCACTGTGTACGAGTCCCAAGAGCTCGCTCGCTCTTACTCCATGTCCAGTAAACGGAGTCTTTGTCATCTTTCCTTTGAGACAGGATTGACAAGTGGCATACGACTGATATTCGAACGCATTCAAATACCCTTCTGTATGTAACTTCGTCAACCTTCTCTCATTGATGTGACCCAATCTACAATGCCATAAGAAAGTCTGATTTATTTCTGGAGACTTTCTTTTGTGTGTATTCTGGACATTAAAAATCTGTGGTTGGTTTAATACGTATATACCATTACTCAAAGTACCTGACCCAATCAAAACTTGATTAAGGTGAATGTTTACAACATTACTTACAAACGCAAATTCATAACCTTCTTTAGAAACTAAAGATACAGAAATGATATTACAAGTTGCGTTGGGTACAAAAAAGCAATTACGCAAAACAAAAACATGTCCATCTGACATTCCCAGGTGATAGTCCCCCACGGCTTTAGCATCCATGCTAGCTCCGTTCGCAACTTTGAGGGTCATGTCACCTGCTTTCAAAACACTACGGTTTCTCAATGCCTGCAAAGAATTACAGATATGAGATCCTGATCCGGTATCCAATACCCAGGAAGTAGAGTTTATTGAAAGACAGTTTTCAATAACATACACACCTGAAGCTGAAGCTGCAACCTGCTTCAATTCCTGTGTTCTGGCCTTCCAGGCCCTGCAATCATTCTTCCAGTGTCCTTTCTTATGACAATAGAAGCATTCTTCCTTATCCACAAGCTTCCCCGCTATCTTTGTTGCTTTACCTTTTCCCTTCGTATCCACTTTACTTACACCGCCCCTTGGTTTGGCGGGGGCCTTCTTCTTCTTTTCCTTGGCTTTCGCCTTGGACCTAGAAGAAGATGATCCTCCTACAAACAAAGTGGATGTATCCCTACCTTTCTGTAGGGTGCCCTCTGCGCTCCTCAGCATGTTGAGGAGCTCTGAAAGTTCAACCTCTTTTTCTTGTAGGTTGAAGTTCAGTATAAACTGGGCGTAAGTGGAAGGAAGGGACTGGAGAACTATATCCGTATATAGCTCACTCTCCAATGTGATCCCTAGGTCAGCGAGCTCCTCAATGTAGCCGATCATCTTTAGCACGTGCTCGGCTACTGATGATCCGACGGCCATTCTTGTCGAAAACAACTTTTTCGACGCTTCGTATCTTGCGATACGAGATTGCTCTCCATACAGTTCTTTTGTATGGAGCAATATGGATTCCATGTCCATATTCTCATGCCTCCTCTGATGTTCGTTGTCCATCGAGGCAAGCAGGAGGCACTTGGCCTTCGCGCTATCAATCTCCCAAGTCTTGCGGATTTCCTTATCCGCGACACTAGAAGTTGGACCAGGGACAGGAGGAGCTTTGGTGGTAAGAAGATACCCCAGCTTGTCATAAGTGATTGCTATCTTGACATTCCTGAGCCAATCTTTGTAGTTTGGCCCTGTCAGTTTGTTTTTATCTAGGAGTAACTTAAGTCCAGTCATGTTGATTGGTCGCTGCAATTTGGAGAGAAGAGGAAAACACTCAGCATGATGCTCTTGCAAGTTTAGAGTGGTTTTTAGTTTGTCTAAACAGGATGGCTCCCACTGTTTCTCGAATCCCTCCTCAAACCATAAAGGAAGAATTAGTCAGGATCAATCCCACCGTACAATACTTGCTTAACCGTTCGGCCAGGCTGGTGTCGGTACTTCGAGGGAGGTTTTCCAACGCTTTCGCGAAGTTCCTTAATTAGAGAACCTCTTTTCCCTGGGGGCGTAGCCCCGCTAACACCTTTCTAGGCACCTACTAGGTTTATAGCATTGATCGTTTAGCGAGAAATTTCCCGAGGAGTAGCATATACTCACAGTAGGATCGGGATCCAAATATCATCGCGTGACGAAACTGAAGGAATCCTACCAGAATCACCACACTCCAAATGGTATGCAAATCTAGCAAGTTTCAGTACTTATGAAACTCCCGATGTGGATTTTCGCCCCATGCTCTTATGACCTTGACTTTGGCCAACAAATCATAAGTCACATGTCAAGTTCTACCCGTCGTTCTCCAGGTTAATTTGAATCCACCCGTACATACCCTTGACTTTGGCCAACAAGGCAGTACGACTGTTCCAAACCAACGCATCTATCTATGCTGCACATGAATACCCAATAGCTACCAATCACTATGCCTTGACTTTGGCCAACAAACACAGCTTGAATACTATTGACTATTCATGTGAAACGACGGAGGGCTACGAATGGTTTTGGCAAAACCGTGAACGTAGTGAACTTGATTTGGTCGATGGAACGAGATAGCTTTTAAATGGAGTGGCTCAAACTCCGTATTTTAAAAGTTTGTTTTGAAAAGAACCGAGTGGTTTTTCGAAAGTGTTCCAACGACTTTAACTTGGTTTATTATCTTGAATTAGTTCTTTTAATGCGTGATATTCTTGCATTAGTTCTTTTAATGCGTCCCATCAATTAATCCTACCATTGCAGAAAACAACCAAAATATGACGTACGCTTATGCCATTCGCATTCGCCACTGGGCCCCGTCATTACCCGTTAGGTTACTTAACTAACGACAGAGCGGGGGCTGGGCTAGCGCGTCTGTAAAACATAAGCAACGCCTAAATAATATCATATATAGATATACTGCAATGATAAACATTTCAGATCACAGATAAATACATTGGATATACTAGGAATCTGTAATTTGTACGAGCCTGTAACAAAAACAGATAACACGGTCGCGGTGAATAGCCAATACCCCACCCAAGACCCCTACGGGTGCGGCAAACTACCCGCCAAGTACCCGAAGCGTAGCAACCTCCCTCATCACCATGAGTAGGCCACTCGACACTTCGGCATACCCGGTAGTTTGTGCACCCCTCCATGGGTCTATCCTAGGAGCAAAAACAGTAAAAAGAAATTATACAATGACGGCTACAACCCCGACCCGGTTGTGCGGCCATACAAATAATTATTACATCAATTTACAAAATTACATGAAATTGCAAGAAAAGAAAACTCTCGTCTCACAACCCCCGGCTATTCACCCGCGACAATCCAACATATTTATATACACATTCCAGCACATTACAGATCATGTATAACCCCGACTAATCGACTTATAGCGATTAGCCGACGTTCAATACATGCAAACATCACAGATATAACCATCATAGTCAAAGTGTAGTGAAGTTCGGAAAAAATACGAAATTATAGGACCCCAAGAGTAAATTTCTATTCTGGAAAATCTGGGCACATATAATATATCTTAAAAATCCCAAAACCCAACCAGAACAACACTGCACGAAAAACGATGCAGAGAAGACAACAAACGGCGGCGGTTCCGCGGCATATGCCTACCTCGTGCCGCGGAACCGCGGCGGTTTGAACGAAACAGTGGATCGTTTTTCATGGGTGTTCTAACAAAACCCTGAGCCGAATTTAGGTGTATAACAAAACTTGTTTTGACCAGAAAACATTTCAACAGAAACTAGGATTTTGAAAAAGTTTGGTTTTTGGATTTTTCCGGTTCCGAACTTCGTTACACTTCACTACCAAGCTAGTTTAAGTTTAGTTAGGCTCTGATACCACTGTAAGTCCATATTGCGACCCCCGGTGCTTACGGGGAGGCGGAAACGGTATAAAAAACAAATTTTTATCGCAAGAGGCAACATGGACTAAACAAGGTCGGGATCGTGTCTAAACTAAACTAGCAAAACTTGCTAAAGAGATTTAGCTACTCGGATGAAGATGGTTATACCTTGCTTGTCTTGAACTCCTTCCCTTCAAGCTCCGGTGGTGGTCCGATGGCTCCTTCTCGTCGTCTCCGTACGCCGAAGATAGATCCACTTGAAAGCTCCAACCTTTAGCTCCTTCTTCGTTCTTTGAAGAAACTAGTTCACTTGGTTTGCTAAACCTAGTGAACTAGAATGAGTAGAGTAGAAATAGAATGGGATTTTAACTATGGTTCTTGATTCTCAACACATGAGAGATATGAACCATAGAGTCAAGAGAGGGAGCAAGAGGATGAGAGTGAGAGCAAAGTGAAGAGCTCAAGAACAAGAGAGAGAATGAGCAAAAAAGAATGAGGCTCTCTTTTGTCTCTCACCCTCTCATAATCCAAAGTAATCATAACTCATCATATCAAAAAAAGTCTTATGTGTGATGGTTGAAGCAACCATGACCTTATCATGTCATGCACTCATTTTACTCAAATGAACAAGCAAGAAAAAGTCTTTGGCATGAAATGATAGCCATGGTTATCATGATGGTCAACTAGTCAAGCCTAGTCAACCGGTCAACAAAGTCAACAAGTCAACAAAAGTCAACAAGTCAACAAAGTCAACAAAAGTCAACAACCAAGTCACCATAATACTTAATTAATATAATAGTTAATCACATATCATATTCTCATTAGGGTTGAGCAAAAAGTCAAAAAGTCAACGGTCAACTGTCAACAACCCTAATGAGAATCCGCTGTCTGTGCCTCCCTGTCAACTGTGCATACACACCCGCATCCGCGTTCCGAGGAACACGAATGCAAACTGGATAAATCCAATCCCATAAGGTACACTAGGATCTGGCTTAAACCAAAGCCCGCTAGTGTAAACTGTCCGGACACTGTACGTGCACAAGTGCACGGATGTGACCGAACCCTGTCGCAAAACCATGCGACCTGTCGCAATACCATGCGACCTCTACTCTTTTGCCTAAAGGCGAAAAGCTTTCTGTGTGGGACTCTAAAGACTCGACACTACGCTGGCAGTGGGTTTAACCACAGACCGCAAGCGGCACTAGCTGTGCGTAACGGTCCCCAGGTAATGCCGACAAGAAGACCGACGAGGCGAAACCCATCTGAACTCCTACTGAGCCTGAGTGTGACATTCTCCGTACAGTCCGGTCTGTTCGTCTGATACATCGCATGGCGGGCCTAGGGGGCGGTAAACGTCAGTCCCCCAATAGCGGTACAAGTCGTGCCGGAGCGAAGCCCAAAACACCCTGAGATAACACTGGAAACCTACCAGTATATCTCGTTTGCCCTGGCCAGGGACTACTCGTGTAATGGCTCTCCTAGACACAGCGCGATGTCAACCCCCAATACCGGGAGAGACGAATCCTGTCTAACCGTCACTGCCTCCAAGTGCTTCGGGACTGCACCCAACTACCACCTGTTTGCACGACTCCTTTGAGCCGTGGTAGGGTAGTGATCAAAGTACAGTGGGAACACACCCGAGGCGAAGTGACAGTGTCAAGTCAGCGGACTAAGCTGTACTCATGTCACCTGGGAACTGATAACTGACGATAGGTATAATACCAACTGGTCAGTTCCCGACGAGTCCTGTCCAGTGTACCCGTAACCTAACTGGCACCCGCATACTATCTCAAGTACTACGTACTGACGGCTGTGGGACAAACCGTCTCCCACACTGGGATGAGAAGCGCATGCGCTGGTCTACTCCGGAGTATCGATGCCCTGTCTCGATAGTCCTGCGACCAGGGACCTGCATAAGGATGTGCTTCTAGATTACCCAGCCCCACTAGTGTGACGGCCATCACATCGCTGGTAATCAAGCATAGATCCTAAGGGCTCCACTAATGTGTATAAGCAATATTCAAAGATAAACACATGTACACATTGAAGTAGAAAATAAACCAAGTAGCATACTACTATTTTGAGCAAGATTGTACATACAAGGTGAATATCCCAAGCTTCCATTAAGTAATATACATACTAGTATGATACAGTAATGGCCTCTAGGGCATATACACTAACAGTTGGAAAGGTGGTCCAAGCAGATACTGTGGAAGGCATGGTGCTGGATACTGATTAAATTCAGTGGATGACACAGTCTAAGAATTTTGTTGGATTTGGAGTTCATTTGTGAACCGTGTCCCATCAGATATCCAGACAAATTCTAAGACATGTATCTCTCTTTTCGGTAGGTAGTATTTCTCCGCGAAGTTGAGATATAGAGAGATAAAGAAAGAAACACTGGAGCGGATCCACTCACTGAGGCTATTTCTCGAACGCAATAGTTTCACAAACAGGCTTTGTGAGACTGATCAGTAGAGAAGTTGGGTGTTCGGTATCACACGGGCTGTGAGTATGCAACACCGCAATAATTAGCCTTAAGTGCAAGTGGGAGATTATTGGCTATAGTGCCCTCAAGTCAATTATTGAATCGCAGGCACGCGATTGTGATGATTGAGGGAGGACATATACAGGGAGAACAGTCTTACTCGAGAAGATAGTATGCTATCTGGTTTGTCTTTATCATCATGTACAATATTAGATGGCATTAAAGATCACTATTACATGTTGATAGAGCCCAAAGGATTCTTGCTTGACTACCAGCATTATGATGGCGATCATATACGTGGAAGCTGGGTGGTCTATAAGCACATCCTTAAATGTCCCTAGTCGTGGGAGTATCGAGACTGGGCATCGATACATCGGAGTAGACTAGTGTATACTTATCAAGACCCCGATGAGGGGCGGTGGCCGGTCTCATAAGCCATTGGTGTCAGTTAGTCACCTAAGATAGTATACAGGTGCTCATTGGGTTGTGAGTACAACGGACGGACTCGCCGGGAACATGCTAGTTGGTATTATACCTATTGTCAGATAGCAGTTCCCAGGTGACATGAGTATAGGTTAGTCTGTCGACCTGAGATCGTCATTTGTCTTATGTGAGTTCCCACTGCGCTTTGATTACTACTCTACAACGTCTCAAAGGAGTCGTGCAAACAGGTTTTAGTTGGGACAGTCCAAAGCCATATGAAGGCAGTAAGCGGATCGTCGGGGATTCGTCTCTCCCGGTATTGGGGGTTGATGTCGCGTTGTGCATGGGTGGCCATCACCAGAAATCCGTGGCCACAGTGGACGAGAATTACTGATTTGGATCAGTAGTTTCTCAGTGGGTGATGGGATTCATACCGACATGAAATATCACGTTATTAGGGGTCTGACTTTATCCACCCCCTAAACCCGATATGCAATACTCTTAGACGAACAGACCGGACTGTACGAAGATTATTACAGAAAGGCTCAGTAGGGGTTTGGATGAGCTTGCTCATCAGCCTTCCTTTCGCTCAATACTTGGGTAGCCGTTACGTACAGCTAGTGCCGCTGACGTGCTTGTGGTTAAACCCACTGCCAGCGTATTGAGGAGTCTTTAGAGTCCCATACAGAGAGTTTCCCTGGTTCTGGCGAAATATGTAGTAGCCGTATTAGATACGTGCAAGGTTCCGATCGATCGATTGTACTTTGTACCCGGACTTTCCATCTGACAGTTAATGATACTAGCCGGCTCGGGTTTGAGCCGGATTATTAAATCAGGTATTGATTTAATAATTTACATATATATATTTCGATATGTATATTCTAGTATTATGTTCTTTGTGTTATTCTATCTCTTTGGTTATTCGTATTTTGGTACAAATACAGGTATGTATATACAGTAGAATGTAATCTGTATTTTTCCGGAAAACATTCTAGAAGGTGGATACCTCATTTTAGGGTTTGACCATTTATTATAAATGGATAAATGAGGTGGCATGGATTTGATGGGGGTATGGTGAGGACCATACTTGCATAGTGTGCACAAATGAATTATTAATTCATTTGTGCATACTATTCAGGTATTGGCACATTTTTTAATTGGAAAGAAAGGTTTTACAAAACCAAGCCATGTGATTTTCTATTTCCATGGATGCTTGATTATTTTTGGAGATGGTTCATTTCTTAAGCTCTCTTCTCCTCACCATTAGCATCACTCTCCTCTTGGTTCTTCTGGGTTTCCTCCACCTTCATCTTCCTCCTCCTCTCAACCCTCTCATGTGTTGAGAATCATGAGAGGAGGTGAGATGAGATAGATAAACACATAGATCACTACATCCAAGGCATTCTAGACTAGCATCCTAGAATCCCAAGTTGCTTCACTTGCATTTCCCGATGTGGAGCTAGAGCCATGACTACATCCCTCGGGTGGATCATCTTCGACGGAGGAAGACCGGCGGCCAAGCTTGTTCAACCACGCCTCAAGGAGCTAAGGAAGTTGATGGAAGACCGAAGGACTTGGTTCATTCGGTATAACATTTCTAAACCTAGTAGTTTTGTATATGTTGGTATAGGTTTATGGTTCGATCTTGAGTGGGTTTTGTTTGTGCCAAAATTTTTAAATGCCAGTTTTGTTCCGCATCGGTCACGGTAGATGGACAGGGCGCATGAGAAATCCCAATAGTATAGTGATTAGAAGACGTTAAACAACACATATACGCATCACATAAGTAAGTAGCAAAAACTAGACAATAGAATTTCGTGCACAAATAGCAAACACATCAAGTTTTTCCAAAACCGAAAAATAGTGCACTAAAGCCCCAAAATTCCAACGTTTTAAGCCAATCCGGGAGTCGAAACGAACTCGAAACTTGCCCGAAATTTTGCGGGGTGAAAGTATAAAAAATTAGCTATCGCTCGGAGGCCTAGAAGGGGTACCACCAGATTGAAACAACGGAACGACCGCTGTATATGTTATGATATGCGTTCCACTTTGTTCTCTACTTACCGCAATCAAGACGGTGTCGGTTTGCAGCTAGCCGGTTGAGTACGGGTCGTCAACTGGGAGATAGTATATTTTCGGTTCTTATTTTAGACGAGTCAATTGAAAAATGTATATGTATGTTCAATTCTATCCTAGGTGTTTGTATTTTATGTTCAAGTAAACTTGTTAGAGTTAGGGTTGGTTAGTAGAGTTAGGATTAGCCTTGTGCTTGTCTTTTTCCATTCTGAAAATGATGTTGGGATAATCGGAAGTAGCAGGGATTATGAGGACATAGGAATGTGATTTGCGAGTTTAAGCAAGCTTTACAACGCTAAATCCATTCCTAATGCCACTTGTCTGTCCGCTACATGCTCTTATTTCCAACTCTAGGCCAAACATACGCAACCATGTATCTAATTAGGTCACAACTGTTAGTGATATATACCCTAGAGGCCATTATTGTATAGTACTGGATTGTATATTACATTTTGGAAGCTTGGGATACAAACATATATAATAACAGTTTTGCTCAATATGATAATATGCTATCTGGTTTGATTCTATCTTAATATGCGTATATATTTCTTTTAGCATATCGCCAATACATATTGATAAAGCCCTTAGGATATTTTCTTGACTACCAGCGTTGTGGTGGCAGTCACAGTAGTGGGGGCTGGGTAGTCTATAAGCACATCCTTATACTTGTCCCTAGTCATAGGATTATCGAGACAGGGAATCGATACTCCAGAGTAGACTAGTGTATACGGTTTTCATCCCAGTCAGGGAGATGGCCTGTCTCGTAGCCATTGGTATGCAATACCAGAGATAGTATACAGGTGCTCATTAGGTTATGAGTTACACTGGATGAACTCGATGGGAACTGCTGGTTGGTATTATACCTATCGTGAATTAGCAGTTCACGGATGACATGAGTACAGGTTAGTCCGTTGACTTGACATCACTGTTCTTCTCGAGTGTGTTCCTACTGTACTTAGATTACTACCCTACCACGGCTCAAATGATTCGTGCAAACAGGTAGTGGTTGGGTGCAGTCCCGAAGCACTTGGAGGTAGTAGGGGTTAGATGGGATTCGTCTCTCCCGATATTGGGAGTTGATATCGCACTGTGTTCGGATAGCCAATACACAAAGTCCCTGGCCAGGGCAAGCGAGATTTACTAGTAGGTGCACTAGTAGTTTCTCATGGTATATTGGGCTTGATTAGTATAAAATATTACACATTTGAATGAATATTTTTCCTATTATTGTTAAGTACTAAAAAGTGTTTATTGTAATTATAGAACATATGAGGGTTTATGTGTAAAAAGTTTATTATCATATGTTTCTACATTATATTTAACATAATAAGAGAAAATACATTCATATAATATTTATATAAAATATTAGTAATTAAAATATGCATATCATATCAAATATTTCTAATCAATATTCTTAACATATAATATCATATAAAATGGTTAGGATAATATCTCAAAAATACCAATTACTACTAACACTTTGATTTGAGATATTGTGCAGATTAGCTCAGGTCTAGAATCTAAGAGATCCAGGATAAATCAAGATGTCGGAATCAAATCTGCCAGAATATTGAAGCAAATCGTAAAATCTAACAACGGTAGAGACTCATAACATTATTTTCAGAATCTAGACATCTATAGGATCTCCAAAAATCAAGATAAAATAGCACAAAAAAATCCCAGAGACTGAAGCCATCAATACGCGGTGGAACCGCGGCCAAATAGGCTAATATATGGCGGTTCCGCGGTGGTTCTAGGGCATCATGATGTGATATTTTGTTGATTTTATTGTAACAACATATATTCATTCAGGGCATCTAGGGTTTCTAGTTTCTGTGACTATATATAGGACCGAGAGCTTCACATCTAAGATAATCAAACCAAAGAGATCAAGAAGTTCAAAACGATCCACGCATCCAGGTGATCATCAGCTAGTCATCTACCTCCAATAAGAGAGAGAGCGAGAGAAAAAAACTAGGGTTCTTTGTAATCTACTTTCAAAAAAGAGAGTTGTATGAAATAGTTGATTAATAAAGGTAGTGTTTTTATTATTCTTTTTGCAATTATTTTCCACACTTACTTTCTGCACTACTTTCTGCATCTTAATCATGCTTTCATTCTTCTTCATCCTTTCTCCTAAATCTCAAACCATGAGCGAGAAATTCCTAGCTTGCTAGGGTTCGTAGGCTAGGGTAGATCAATGGATGATAAAATCATTTAATCTCTTTTATACATTTTAAAGTCTATAAACTTTAGTAAAATAAATGCTAACATCCTTATCGGGAGCGCTACCAATCTATTGCTAGTCACGATCGCGATTCGAGATCTGTTCAACACTTGTTTTGTTAAGGGTTAAACATGAATAGAGATCAAAGCAAGGACAAGGGTTAAAAGCGGGGAAACTCTAGTTTCTTCCAAAATAACCCTAATCCACATTCATCACTATCAATCTAGTTTTAAACTATTAAAAGATAAAAAGAATCATTTTAATTATTCATCAATTACTACTAAGTTCTATGAACCCCATAAGCCTTTTCTTCATAAATCTTACATCTATAGTATATCCGTAACTATAACCAATCATCCTTCTTCCATCAACTCGTCTAAAGTAAGAAAAAAGTTCATGCTTCCCTGTGGATGACACATACTCATCGCGGCTAGCTACTAGCAACACCGTCCTGATTGCGGTTACTTTACGAAAACACTTTTTGCAAGATCAATCAAATGGAGCAGTTGCTGGGGAAACGGGCGTAATTTTTTTCTTGCTATTCAGGTTGAATTCTTATAAAATCCATAACATAAAATAAACAAAACCGCATCTTTTGTATTTAACGATTATTATGTGAGTTTTGCAAGGAAATCTGGAGTAACTGGAGCAAAGGAATAGAGATTCAGATACTTTCATCGTAGCCCAGAGGATAATAGGAGGGCATTGAAAAAAAATTAGCAAAAGATCCCTCCGTCTTGTGGTGGAACCGCGGCAGAAGCTTGGTTTTGGCGGCAGAACCGCGGCGGCGTGGGGGAAATTGGAGCGCCAAAATTCTCTGGTAATTTCCTAATATCTTTCTCTCTCCTCTAAGATCCAATATTCTGATTTTTCCTGCAGGATTCTTTGAAAAAAGTGCAGCTAAAAAAAAACTTTTTGCTTGTTTTGATATTGGTTTGTTTTTGCATATCTTAATCGGACATTAAGGGGAAATAACCCAAATCCAGATTATATGGGGATTTCATCACCCTTCCTAGGCCCCACAAATCACAAAACAAGCATAATTTCACCTTATATTAATTAAAAAATATCTAGACCAATCCTCTGAGGACCGTCGCGCTCAATTAGGACAGAGGAGGGTCGTGGGTAATCTATCGCTTATCCGCATTTCTCTTATGGTGTCTAGGAAAGTGTGAGTAAGGAAAGTGGTTACTTAATTAGGCCCGCTATTTCAGTAATTCGTATAACAGATAGCTCTCACTTACCTAGCACTTACCTGGCCACAAGAGTAATAAAGTGGTGGTAGAGGATGGATCCTGTGACTTGTCCTTTGGAAGTCTAGGAGCGGACATAGGTGACCCAAGTTCTAGGGTTTGATTGTGCATTTTGTGATTTGTTGAGTCAATCCTTAAGTCCGACTTTTTTCAAAACAAACCTTTTAAAAATCGTTTTCACACACGCTTTAACGTGCACTAAACCCGCTTAGTGAAAGTCTATCCTAGCACCACAATGAGGTCCAAGTGACATCAAGCATGCAAAATTCAAATTTTTATAGGTGCCAAGTGTTCATCACAGAAAAATGCATTTTAATACCGCTCATTCATTATCTATTTTGTTATATATCGGTACTATTAACCAGTGTCTTCACAGTAATTACAGATTACAAGTATTCGTGATACAACACTGAAAATACACTCAAAATCACGGATATAGCATTTGGGAACTGACACTGCAAACAGAACAGAAAACCGACCGATATCCAAAGAGCTTTTGCAAAATAAATGTGAGCACACAACTTTTGGTCCAACACAATACATGTGTGACACTAGCTCTTTGACATGGACCATATGGGGGCTGCCCTTGCATAATTCATGCAAGTAGGAACATGTGTGGTGTGATGTGCATTAAATGTTCATTGAATGCTAAAGATTATGATGTGATTTGAAGCATCTATTTTCCCTCCAAATCCCGGAGTGCATCTAAGGCCTCTACAGACAAAACTATCAGCACCAGAGTGATATTGGGATGCACACATGACCATACAACAAGCACGAGCCTCAGTGCTCGGTTTAGGAACGGCCACATCCCCATTCTAGCCGAGCAGGCCGGCCCCCTTGCCCCAATATGCACCAAATTTCTGTGGTCCCTCCCTTGCTGCCAAGTCATCTTAATTTTATTGCTTGTTTATTTTTCTTTGGTGCCTATAAAAGCAGAACTAGTGAAGAAAGGGAATCTCTCTCTCATTCTCTCATATGCACATATTCTATCTTTTTGTTTTTGGTTTAGCTTGAGAGTTGAATAGGCTTCAATTGGTTTCTTCTTCTTCTTCCCTCTTGAAGCTTTCTTTGGAGAGCTTCATTATGGAGGTTGAATAAGTTACCAAAATCTTGTACCTCTTCTTCAAGTGTTAATAAAATTGTTGTTTCTTTTATAATTTCTTTATTTTATTTAATTACTTATCTTTTTCATCATGCTTAACTAATCTTTATGGTGGTGGTGATGGTAAGGAAGTGAGATGAAAGATTTTGCCTCCTCCCCCTCTTGTTTATATTTAATGTGCTTAATTATATGATTCTAACTTAAAGATTGCATATGTATTGATGTGATATGGTGTTTTGAAACATGGTTACTTTGTAACCTCCTCATACACCATATTCACACACTTTCCCCATTTCAAAGTTAAAATCAATTTAGTGTTAAGGTTGCTAGGTTTAGATATCGTATTTTGTGATCAAGTGCTTGACAATCTCTTGGTTTCATATACGATATACTATCACAAACACCTAGCAAACTCAACACTAAAATCATTTGCTCTCACTCACTACTTCGTGTTTTGATGTTGTAGTATGCTTGCTAACCCTTCTGTTTAGTGTTGATACCCTAATCATGGACATACAAACGGTAAGTGGACAAACAGACTCGTTTCGTGTTTTGCGGCGAACATCGGAATTTGATGACTTGTGCTCCGCAACCGCGTTGACAAGTCATGCTTAATGCCGGGATCGACGTAAGGACGGGCAACTTATGATCAAGGGAAGCGTCGAAGGAATGATCGTGATTCGATCTTCCGAGCCAAAGACACAACCACCTCTTTCTTATCTTCTTTGCTTGGTTTTCTTGTTTTCGTATTCTTTTCTATTTTTTGTGACAACCAACCCAATTCATTATTTGTTGAACCTTAAACAACAAGACCTAATACACAATTCCCTGCGGATCGACCAGTACTTGCCGGCTTGCTACATCGCTCCATGCACTTGCGGTTTATAAATATTTAAAACGAGAATGATTTCGCGTGTGCAATCCGTTTCCTTCATTTCATATCTGTTTCCATAACATACGCGTTTACGCGCGCGGGTGAATTCCCAAAATGTTTTTGGTGTCGTTGCCGGGGAGTTGGTAGTATTAAGTATTGTTATTTCTGGTTCTTACTAACTCATTAACTACTAACTCAATTTTTTCAAAACTAACATAAACTAACAAATTCTTTCATTTTGTTCTCTGTCTTTACTGTCTGCCATCACTCTGTAAACCAACTTAAAAATCAAGTTATACTATAAGAGCACTTAGCTTTCCTAGAGAACTGACCCAAAATTCCAGCAAAAACCAGCTTCATTTGGCCGGCGACATCAAGGCAAAATCCGAGCTCGCCGGCCTAGTGAAGGTGTTTTTGATTTTTTTTCTTTTCTGGTGATCTCCAGTACAGTGTTTGTACTCTTGTGGTATTGTTTGATTTTTATAATTTTGAGTGTGCAGGAATTGGGGCAAATATATCGCTTTTGACACTAAATATCGTATATTCCGACATTTCAGGTTTTTAAGGAATTAGGACTAGCGATCGTGTGGAGCGAGGATCAAATTCATTGCAAAACGTTAGTGGAGTACAGTGTCAAAGATCCGGGTAGTTTGACCCGCGCAAGCGAACAATCAAAGACCCGGATTACTTCAAAGGGGTTTTCTTAACCAAATCACATCGGTACGTATTTCCTAACACATTCTTCTCGAATCCGACGTATTCCAATATTTCTATCTTATGCACGATTCTTCGCACAATTTTACCAACAATTGCACAGAGAACTAACCGTATTTTTTTGGCAGCGCTTAAAGTTAAAACGAAAAAGAATTGCTTAAATTGCTTGATTTTTTGAATTCTTTTATTAATTGCGCATTTGCATCTTAATACGGATTTAAGGGCAAAAAGACCAAATAAGATACGGTAAAGGATTTCATCACTTTTTCTCCGTAGCCCACAAATCACAAAACTGCATTCTTGCATACCCACAGTAATTTAAAATCAACTAGGCTTTGACTTTAAGGACTTCACGCTCATTAGGAGAAGTTAATTATGTTTAGAACACCGCTTAACGGTATATCGTTCACGGGGTGTCTAGGCAAGTGTTCAAGAGAAAGGGTTATCTAATTAAGGAACTTCACGAAAGCGTTGGAAAACCTCCCATTCTCTCTTGCACTTACCTGGCTTCGTGATCCGTATATCTTGAGCCCGTTTCTCGACATAGTTTTATTTCTACAATCAGGTTCTTGAGCATGTCTAGTTGACTAACATACCGTAGACTGCTAGGGGTGTGATATTCTTTGTGTTTGTGATATCTTTGAATTCTTGTTAATATGGGTGATACACAATTTACTTCAATTTTTCACGATTCTTATTCTTTTGTTTATACTCAGTCCCAATTCATTTGTTCATATTTCCACGATTCTTCCCACATTCATGAAAACTGTCCTTTTCTAGGGTGTGACCAACCATCCCAGAGTTTTGCTAACGGTCACCCACCAAACACTCTTGAACCTAGTCACACTTCAATTAGAGACCTAATGATTGATCGTTCGGGGATTTTACCCTCACTCGTCTGCTCTCCTTTCTTACTTGCGCTTTTGCTTCCAACTCGAACTACTGACTTTCTTTATCCTTAACCTCACCCGACCCGAGCTCTCAAGCGGATAAGCCCTTCCTCTTTTGCTTTCGCGTGATCACCCGCCTCGCTGAACTGCTTTTCTCTACAGTCATTGCCTTTGCTTCCTTAGCTGTCAAGCTAGCAAGAAGCATATAGGGATCTTTTCATCTTAACAATCTCACGGAAGGTCGACAGATTGACTGGTTTAGCATCACCACCATCACAACCCCTTCAACCCGAAATAATTGAACCATCATTAGGGAGTGATAGTGAGATGGATGCTAAGTTGACCGCTTTAGAAAAGGGTATTGAAGTGATGATTGAGGTCGAGAATCAAACAGCTGCTACGCTAGCCCTGTGTATACAATAGTCTAAGCAATTATTTCCCGCTCAAGCTCAATCTTTGGCTAGAATAGAAGAACAAGCGAAACATTTAGCTATAAGAATTCTAGGGAGTGAACATAGTAAATCGGAACCCAATAGTGTTAATGTCTGTCATCTAGGAAGTCATCCGAGTGCGATAAACGATCAAACGAATTTTGATGATTTCATAGATGATGATGCAAATGAATTGACTGAGTGTTATCAGGACACACAAGAAAAACCTCCGACTAATTTTTGCATTCCAATTTTTTAGGAGGAACCTTGTGAATTTGTCGGGTATGGTTTGGATAGTTTGTCAGAAGAGATTAATGATCAGGAACCCACAATTTTGTATCACCTAGTGATATTGTTTCGGAAGAAATATTAGTGTGGGAACCACTTTTTTGGATGACATATACCTACCCATTTGTGAATATGATAAGGAGGAAATGATATTGGGAGAGTTAGAAAACCATAGTGATAAGAATAGGGTTGTGAAAAATCATAGGGAGGAAGACATCATCGAAAAAAATTCTTTCATATCCAGTTTTGAGGAAATTTTTGCGGATGAACTTGATATTCTTGGTGAGTTTGAGTCAGGATCAATTTGGGAACATCCTAAGAACCATTCTTTTGCCGAACTTTTTGCGGATGAACTCCAGTTTTTAAACGAACCTGACTTCGGAACTCAACATCTGCTTCTTGAACATTCAATTCATTCAGAAAATAATTCTTTGACATCTTCAAAACTTCATTTTCATCTTCAGCGTCTTCTGATCCCTACTTTTGCACGCCCATGCCCTTCACTAACATCTAACATATTCCTTTTCTTTTTCTTTTTCTTTTGTATATAAATATTCTTTTACCAGCCATTGCACTATATAGACAAAATCTTTAAATGGCTGGTATTAATTTCTGGACTAATCCAATCGTTTAACCTGTAAATGTTGTAATTAGTCTTAGGTTTTTTCTTTTTCTTTGAATAAAATTCTCACCCTGATGTCTAAGTCTAGCTATCGGAGACGGGGGCAACGATGAGGACATCGTAAAACTTAGGTTTGGGGGTGAGCACTACGTTAATTTTGCTTCATCATGTGTATATTGTATATTATGCATCGCATACATATTAAAAAAACTCATAAAAATTGAAAAAAAATTCCCAAAAATAAAAAAAAAATTCATGTTAGCTAGTGGGGGAACTTAGATTCGAAGTCTGACGGTTCGGTTGATAAGTTAGAAATAACTAAATCCTTGTTGTGAGATTGACGACCCGAAAGATAACCCTCCCTTATGTTTAACCGTTGCTAATATACGTCTTTTGTAACACTTTTCACTTGTCGTGTGTTTTTGAGAATTTGATGAAAGTCTGACATGTCTGTAAACTTTTAAAATTTATAAATATCTTTCGGATCAAACAGGTTTGTTCTGAGTTAAGTAATATCAAGAATTGTTCATAAAGTAAGGAGAATATGAAGGATATTATTGAGGTTTTAATAAGAGCTATAAGTCTGAAAAATAACCCATCTGGAACCTTGTTGGAGTAATTACACACCTTATCCATATGTAACGTCTTTGGATTTAAAAGAGAGCTGGCTATATCTCTGTTTTCACTGAGTTCAGAATATTTCAAAATAAAATGAATCTTTTGTTTTGTGACCTTGGTAAATTGGGTAATTAAGTCCTTAGGGTGTCTCCACACCTAATTCCCTAAAACCATCTGGTTTGGGAGTCATTGACCCAAAGCTCGCTAAGTTTCCAATCACCAGATGAAACAAGCTAAGCAAGTGTTCTCTCCTAGTTAAAAGTCCTAACGGTTCTTTGTGGGAGAACAATCTTGGCGGAGACGAATTTTCTATTAAAACAGTTTTTTTCACGGAGATACGAAGGTTTGTATTTAATAAGACGTTTGCACGATAACGAAGGGTGTGTATGAACAAAAATAGGTGAAAGGGTGGAGTGAAGTATAAGACTTAGGTTCTCTGTTAAAATTGATATATATATTCTGACTTGAAACCTAACTGGAGAATAAAACTTGAGAAAATCTTAACTCCTTTCAAACTCGTGTAATCCATCAGAAGTTTATCCTGGTCTATAATTATGACATGATGACCCTAATCAAAGTTTTTAAAACCTTATGGACACGATCCGCACAATCACGTAAAGACGCGTATAAGCTTATGTTAAACAAATTGCGAGGAGTGAAAAATAGGGTTTAACGTTTCTGACTTGGGTAATAGCTTTTAACTTTGATCTCTAACTTAAGATTAGAATAAAGAGTTTCCGCGCGACACTAACTTGACTGGATTTTGTGGATGTAATCCGCTGAAAACCCTCAGGAGACAACACTCCTCCTACTAGGGACACCTAGAGATTTAACGGCTTGTTGCACGTGCTCAGTGCAATCGCGTTCCCTGCGAAAGTGAGGCTAGGATTTTTTGTTTTCCTCGAGACGAGAAAAAGATAAGTTTGGGGGTATTTGTTCATCACAGAAAACTGCATTTTAATACCGCTCATTCATTATCTATTTTGTTATATATCGGTACTATCAACCAGTCTCTGCTCGGTAATTACAGATTACAGGTATTCGTGATACAACACTGAAAATACACTCAAAATCACAGATATAGAACTTGGGAGCTAACAGTGCAAACAGAACAAAAAACCGACCGATATCCAAAGAGCTTTTGCAAAATAAATGTGAGCACACAACTTTTGGTCCAACACAATACATGTGTCACACTAGCTCTTTGACATGGACCATATAGGGGCTGCCCTTGCACAATTCATGCGAATAAGCACATGTGTGGTGTGCATTAAATGTGCATTGAATGCTAAAGATTATGATGTGATTTGAAGCATCTATTTTCCCTCCAAATCCCTGAGTGCATCCAAGGCCTCTACAGACAAAACTAGCAGCACCAGAGTGATATTGGGATGCACACATGACCACACAACAAGCACGAGCCTCAATGCTCGGTTTAGGACCGGCCACATCCCCATTCTAGCCGAGCAGGCCGGCCCCCTTGCCCCAATATGCACCAAATTTCTGTGGTCCCTCCCTTGCTGCCAAGTCATCTTAATTTTATTGCTTGTTTATTTTTCTTTGGTGCCTATAAAAGCAGAACTAGTGAAGAAAGGGAATCTCTCTCTCATTCTCTCATATGCACATATTCTATCTTTTTGTTTTGTTTTGTTTTTGGTTTAGCTTGAGAGTTGAGTGGGTTTCAATTAGTTTCATCTTCTTCTTCCCACTTGAAGCTTTCTTTGGAGAGCTTCATTATGGAGGTTGAATAAGTTACCAAAATCTTGTACCTCTTCTTCAAGTGTTAATAATATTGTTGTTTCTTTTATACTTGCTTTCTTTTCTTTGATTGCTTATCTTTTTCATCATGCTTAACTAATCTTTGTGGTGGTGGTGATGGTAAGGAAGAGAGATGAAAGGCTTTTCCCCCTCCCCCTCTTGTTTATGTTCCCCTCTTGTTTATGTTTAATGTGCTTAATTATATGATTCTAACTTAAAGATTGCTTATGTATGGATGTGATTTGGTGTTTTGAAACATGGTTACTTTGTAACCTCCTCATACACCATATTCACCCCCTTTCCCTATTTCAAAGTTAAAATCAATTTAGTGTTAAGGTTGCTAGGTTTACATATCGTATTTTGTGATCAAGTGCTTGACAATCTCTTGGTTTCATATACGATATACTATCACAAACACCTAGAAAAATCAACTCTAAAATCATTTGCTCTCACTCACTACTTTGTGTTTTGATGTTGTGGCATGCTTGCTAACCCTTGTGTTTAGTGTTGATACCCCAAGCTTGGACATACAAATGGTAAGTGGACAAACGGACTCGTTTCGTGTTTTACGGCGAACATCGGAATTTGACGACTTATGCTCCGCAACCACGTTGACAAGTCATGCTTCATGCCGGGATTGACGTAAGGACGGACAACTCATGATCAAGGGAAGCGTCGAAGGAATCGCCGCTATTCGATCTTCCGAGCCGAAGCCACAACCACCTCTTTCTTATCTTCTTTTCTTGGTTTTCTTGTTTTCGTATTCTTTTCTATTTTTTGTGACAACCAACCCAATTCATTATTTGTTGAACCTTAAACAACAAGACCTAATACACAATTCCCTGCGGATCGACCCGTACTTGCCGGCTTGCTACAACGCGCCGTGCACTTGCGGTTTATAAATATTTAAAACGAGAACGATCTCGCATGCGCAATCCGTTTCCTTCATTTCATATCTGCTTCCATAACATACGCGTTTGCTCGCGCGGGTGAATTCCCAACAAGTTTTTGGCGCACGCTGCCACGTGCACTAAACCCGCTTAATGAAAGTCTACCCTACCACCACAATTAGGTCCAAGTGATATCAAGCATGCCAAATTCAAATTTTATAGGTGCTAAGCTATACTAAACAAGATCGTTAACTAGATGATTAGGGTTTTAAGTTTGATATCTAAGTAAACTGTAAGAAGTGAAAAATGGCTATACTCTCGTAGATTGAGACCTTCACTTCACATGCTCCGTGTAGTAGTCCCGCGACTCCACTAGGCTCCACTTGAGGGTTTGGACGAGCTTCCTCCGATGACCTTCGTGCCGAATATGATCCACGCGAAGTCCCTCCAACTCAAACTACCTCTACACTAAACTCTTTAGCGTAGGAAATGCGCTACACTTGATCCCTAGTCAAGAGTAGGATGGTGAAGTAGGGGATTTGAGGCTCACTAATATGTGTTCAAGCTTCAAGATTCACATCACATGTGAGGGTTGAAGCTTGAACCATGGTGGCATGAAGAAGATGAGACCAAGAGAGCAAATGAGAGAAAGCCATCAAAAAATGGCTAAGTGTTGGAATAAGAAAAGAATGGCTCACACAAATATCATTCACTCATTGAAGCATGAATATTTTCAAAAAGAAAATATGCACCATGCTTTAATAGTGAAGCCAAACTAATAAAATATATTATGTGCCATACCTCACACCATTCCACAAATTCCACCTCATTTCTATTTTCACAAAATAGAATTTCATGACATGCTTCATTATTATTATTATTATTATATATATATAAATATATCATATATATTAATATATATATAAAGGAAGAATAATTAGTGAGCTAATGATATTAGTTAAGATATAATTATATCACATATAATATATATCACATTATTAAATCAACACTTGATTTAATAATCCGGTTATATCACATATAACCGACTAATATCATTTATTTGTGTATCACATTATCAAATCAACACTTGATTCGATAATCTAGTTATATCACATTATCAAATCAACACTTGATTCGATAATCTGGTTATTCACATATAACCTAACTCGATAACAGATAACTGCCAGATTACAATACGGTATCATATACACGTATTTAATTAGGCCCACACACATATCACATATATGTTCTACTTCGTTTCGCTTGAACCGGGAAACTTCTGTGTGGGACTCTAAAGACTTATCAATACGCCAGCAGTAGGTGATGATCACATCAGTCACCTACAAGCCGTCAGCGGTACTAGCTGGACGTAACGGCTACCCGGGTATTGAGCGATATGAAGATCAACAAGCAAGCTTGTCCATACTCTCCATGAAGCCTATTAGTAACACTATCGAACAGTCCGGTCTCTTTGTCTGATATGTCGCATATCATGTCTAGGGGTGGTAAACGTCAGACCCTAGTAACGTGATAAGTCATGCCGATGTCTGGCCTATAACGGTTTGAGAAATTACTGATAACTCTTATCAGTAAATCTCAGCAGCAGCCCTGGCCAGGGACTTCCAGTTATAACCAATCGAGCATAGCGCAACATCAACCCCCAATACCGGGAGAGACGAAACCCCTACTATCGCTCATTTCCTCTATATGACTCAGGACTGTACCAAAATCCACATGTTTGCACAACTCCTATTGAGCGTGGTAGGGAGGAAATCAAAGTACAGTGGGAGCCACACAAGACTCTATGACGATCTTGGGTCTACAGACTAACTTGTACCAGTGTCACCAGAGGACTGCTATCTGACGATAGGTATACTACCAACTAGGAGTCCTCGGCGAGTCCGTTCGGTGTACCCATTCTCCAATAAGCACCTGTGTACAATCTTTGATGTCATACACCAATGGCTGTGGGATCAGCCATCGCCCTCTAAGGGACATAAAACGTACACACTAGTCTACTCTGGAATATCGATACCCTAGTCTCGATATTCCATCGACTAGGAACTGATTAAAGGATGTACTTTTTGACCACCTTGGCCCCACTAGTATGATCTTATCATAATCCTAGTAGTCAAGTACATATCCTAAGGGCTTTATAAACATGTAAGAGACAGGCAGTATAAATACCAGTCTACATGTTAAAATAAAGGTAACCTGATAGCATACTATCATGTCGAGCAAGAAAGTTCTCTATATATATGTCCAAGAATCCACTATATCAACAATAATGGCCTCTAGGGCATACATATTCCTAAAAATCTCCCACTTGCACTAAGGCCAGTTGTTGTAGTATCTCATACCCAACGTCCCAAAAGTCTCTCGAATAGCATATGGGGGATGGCTTCGGTGAGTGGATTCACTGTGTTATCCTCTGTGTCAACTCTCCTGAGCTCGATCTCTCGGAGATTAACTATCTCCCTGATCAGGTGATACTGTCTAAGAATATGTCTGGATCACTGACGGGACAGGGGTTCCTAGGCCAAAGCCACTGCTGCATTTTCATCACAATACACAGGTATTGGATGCTCAATGGTAGGAACCAAGTTCATCCTATGAACCTATTCATCCAGACAACTTTGACAGCATCGTTGGTAGCGATGTAATTAGCCTTTATCAACGAGTCTGCTACGGTATATAGCTTAGAACCCTTCCAACATACCGTCCCTCTACTGAGGGTGAAGACAAAACCCGAGACTGACTTTTAGTCGTCCTTATCACACTGGAAGCTCGAATCGGTAAAGGACTCCATCTGGAGTTCACCGTTACCATACAGCAAGAATATCTCTTTAGTCCTTCTCAAGCACTTAAGAATGTTCTTCACAGCTGTCCAGTGGTTTTCCCCAAGATCTTTTCGATACTTATTCACTATACCTAGTGAGTAAGTTACATCTGGTCTTGTACATAACATCGCATACATGATTGACCCGTCTGCCAAAGCATAGGGCATCCCTTGCATGCGAGCCCTCTCCAAATCAGTTTTGGGAGACATCTCTTTGGAGAGAGTGATTCCTGAACAAGCGGGTACATTACCACGCTTAGAATCATCCATACTAAACCCTTTTAGCATGGTGTCTATGTACCTGGATTGGGACAATCCCAAATCCATTTAAATCTATCTCTATATATCTATATCTCCAGGATGTAGGAGGCATCAGTTAGATCTTTCATAGCGAACTTGTGTGATAAGAGGAGCTTGACCGAGTGTAGCATATGAACATTGTTTCCTATCAAGAGTATGTCATCCACGTACAATACGAGAAAGACAACCTTACTCTCTACAACTTTCTTATTTATACATGGTTCATTTACCTTTTTGATGAAGTCAAACTCTTTCACAGCTTCATCAAAACAGATGTTCCATCTCCGCGATGCCTGTTTTAACCCGTAGATGGATTTAAGCAGCTTGCACATGCTTCCGCAGCTCCCACTATCTACGAAGCCCTCTGGCAGTGTCATATACTCGCTCGCTTCTAAATCACAATTTAGAAAATCTGTTTTGATATGCAGTCTGCCAGATTTCATAGTCATGGTATGCAGCAATGGCAAGTAGGATCCAGATGGACTTAAGCATAGAGACAGGAGAAAAGGTTTCATCATAGTCGACACCAGGACATTGAAGAAAACCTTTTTCTACAAGTCTAGCTTTGAAAGTCTCAACCATTCCATCTACACCAAATTATCTTTCTTAAAGACCCTCTTTCTCCCGATGGGTTTTACCCCTTCAGGAGCAACATCCAAAGTCAATACTTTGTTGGTGTACATGGATTTCATCTCAGATCGCATAGTATACAGCCAATTCACATAGTCTCTACTTGTGATGTCCTTCTTGAAACTAGTTGGGTCATCATCTCCATGATGCAATCCTCGCTCCCACCGTCTATGAGAAAACCGTAGTATCTCTTTGGTGGATAAGGAACCCTACTAGATCTGCAGAGTGGCTGCGGTTCGTCGGGGACTATTGAATCCTCCGGTTCCACCAAATCGTCAGTTATTGTTTGCGTTGCTAGAACTTCTTCCAGTTCTACCTCATTGCCACTAATTTCTTTCACAAGAAATTCCTTTTCTAAAAAGGTGGCATGTCGAGAAACAAAACACCTTTTGCTCCTTGATGTGGTAGAAGATATACCCTCGCGAATGTTTGGGATATCCTACAAACTTGCACAGAACTGATCTTTCCTCAAGCTTGTCCAGATTTTGCTTTTCAACATAGGCCGGACAACCCCATATCTTAACTCGTTTAAGAGATGGTCTCTTCCCATTCCATATCTCATATGGAGTGGTAGGCAACAGATTTGGTCGAAACTCTATTCAATAGGTATGCATCTTTTCTCAAGTGCATGTCCCCAAAAGGAAATAGGTAACTCAGCAGGACTCGTCATAGAGCGCACCATATCTCATAGGGTGCGATTTCTCCACCCCGATATACCGTTGTGCCCTGGTGTATACGGAGGAGTAAGCTGTGAGAGAATCTCATTCTCTTTTAAATAGTCTCGGAATTCCGTGCTTCGGTATTCTTTTCCCTGATCATATCGAAGGACTTGAATACCTTTACCCATCTGGTTCTCAACTTCGTACTTCTATTCGTTGAAATTCTCAAAAGATTCAGATTTGTGTTTCAACAAGAACACATGTCCAAATTTTGAGAGAACTTCGATGAATGTAATAAAGTACACGGAACCATTCCTGGCATGTATAGATATAGGACCACATACATCACCATGTATCTGTCCAAGAGTTCAGTAGCTCTTTCTCCGTTTCCAGTAAACGAAGATTTGGTCACCTAGCCTTTGAGACATGATTGGCAACTTTCATAATGTAACATTTCAGAAAAAGAAAAATATTATATTTGGGAATTTAAATAAATCAAATAATAAATATTAAGAATATTTGGATGAACGAAGATTAGTTTTAATGTTATGGTATGATTATATACCAAAAGATTGGAAAATATTGGAAAATTACATCCAATGTTGATTTTTAAAGGGTTTGTGAGATTTAGACATTTTATGAATTATTATATAATTTATTATATACAAGTTATGTCTAAGCTTGATTTATAATCACTAATTATGCATTGATTGTGTTTTGTGCACATGACATGCACCATATCACATTTTAAAAATACTTGTTACATTTCTTGGTTTGTTTAGAAACCATGCTTCATTACTTATGTTACTTGGTTTTTATTGTCTTTGGTTTTAAAAAGAAAAGATAAATAAAAAGAAAAAAAGGAAAAAGATTAAACAATGAAGTATGGGCAAGAGAGGGAGAGGGAGAGCGTGAGGGGTTCCTTTGACCTTAGACATTTCCCTCACTTCATCATTTTCTTCACTCCTTTCTCTCATGGCCACCCTTTCACTCTCCCCTCCTTTACCTCCTCACCACAACCCCATTTCTACATCAAAACCATGCATTCCCTTCACTAAAATCATGCACAAGCTCACTACAAGCATGGGGAACCAAGAAAGTTCGGATTTTGAGCACTTGGGGAAACTCAAGAAAATTCTTGAGTTGCCAAATGAGGTAATTGTTTCACCATTAGAGTAGTATTTCATTTACCTTAACATCTATTTGAGTTTAGAATCGATTTAGTGTAGTTTAGCGATCTTTGAAAATTCCAAGATGAGGTTTTGAGGATCTCTTGACTTGTGATGGTGCAGGTGAGTGTAATTAGTTGCTACAAAACCCCCTTAGTGTTAAAAACCCAGATCAAACCAGAACTAGGCCATGAAACTTAAATCTGAAACTTTGCGTATCGTTTTGTGAGAAATTGAGGCCTACAAGGAGTCTGGAGTGACTCGAGAGTTTTACAAGAAAAACTAGCAACACCAGTAGCCTGATGGACCACTATGAGACCACCTTGTGAAAATGAACCCAAGCCAAGCCAAGAAAACCGAGCTCACCGGATTATTGGGCAATGTGGCCAGCCAAACAGTGGGGGATCGTGTTGAAATTGGTTTTGTAGCTCAAATACCCTATATACTACACCCCAGTATTATCCCCATTTTACCTGAAACAAAATCTGGGACCATTTTCTTAAGTTTCTGTTTTGAATTTTGACTTTTAAACGACTTGAACTTTTGATATTTGTGTTTTGTATCGGTCACTTGACTTTTGTACGTCGATATCGGGTGTGCTTTGGTTGATTTGAATGAGTAGACCATAGGTTTTTACCTATGCGCGATTCGTGTGACGTTTTGGTTTTCGTGAGCGATTTCGGTTTATGATACTATGTGTTTATATGTGTAGGTACCCTCGCGTGGACTTCGGACGATAAGGACGAGCATGGCGACGTCGACTTCGGCAAGCAACGATCAAGGTGAGTAGATATATATCTACGGGGGAAGTCGGGTGGATGGCGTATAGCACCCCCGCAGTTTCGTAGTGTAATATACGAATACGTTATATTATATATATAAATATGTGTATTGTGATACATGGATGATTATCAAGATAGATTTAGGTGTCCACGGGTTAGTTTTAGTGGAATTTGAAATAGCGCTTATTGTATAGTTTCTTAGTCGCGAACCCTAGAGTATAGGTGTACACATACACATGCATACATGGGATATGTTTGTGTGTATATGTTTATATGTATATATATATATATATATGTATGTGGATTGCGTTGGTACGTATATATATATATACATATATATATACGTATACACGGATGATGATGATATTATATGATACTTGGAGATGAGTAGATGCGATTGGCATGATGCCGTTAGATCGGTGATGTGATTTGGGTCGTGTTATGATATACGACATGATATATGAGTGGATCGTTGGACGATGTGTTTTCACACACGCGCGGTTATGTGTTGATGGTAACGGAATGTACTATACTTTAGACCAGTACCCCTAATTCAGGATATGATGATAATGATACCATAGGAATAATGTGTTATATGTGATATTCGACCCGTACCCCGATTTGGGATGCTGTATGATGGATTTTACCGTACGAAGTATAAATATGATAATTGATCCACACTCTTGACTCGAGGATGTCGTATTACATGTTTTATCATACGTGACGCTATTGAGGCGGGATCACCGACTACTAGATATATCG
Organism: Agapanthus africanus; assembly: GCA_030015575.1. NCBI lineage: Eukaryota > Viridiplantae > Streptophyta > Magnoliopsida > Asparagales > Amaryllidaceae > Agapanthus > Agapanthus africanus. The sequence goes on along the minus strand of CM057339.1, from coordinate 474,398,302 downwards.
ACACGAACTTAGGTGGGTTTTCTTACCCTTTTGATTAGTCTCTTAGCTTGTCATGTAGTTACTTAGTAGATGTTAGACCGGGCTCTAGTCATATTTATTTTCAAAGCTAACGAATCGTGAGTATTTTAAAGACTGGCCGAGGGACACAACGGATATGTCGAAGGACGTACCTTTCTTAAAAACACTGTAGCCCCCATTTTCTAAAAACCACGATTCGTGCTATTTCAAATTCCAAAACTGTATGACTCGTATATATATATATATAAGTGTATATTCTTCATTGTTACGATTACTATTCATTCTCCATTTAATTCATGTTGTTCATATAGCATTACATGCTTATACCAACGTTTTCTTTAGTCATTATGAACCCTATGGTCAGGACACTGGCATCATTACCGATGATGCGTATGCTCCACATACACCTGCTTGCCGGCTCACACACATCATCATCGGTAATTTTCATGTCACGTACACATTAGAAAACACTATTTCATTAGTATAAATTGCTAGTTGATAGTTTCGACATAATACTAGTGTGCTTACTTTTATATGCTAGCTTAGACATTGCATTTATTACTGTGATATCCATGCATGTGTATTTATCTATTCATCATGAAATATTATGGGGCTTATGCCGGTAAATCACTGTTTATTTACTCTCGATTTGGGATTTGATATTTCCTTGAGATTTCTGGATTTGGAGAAACCGCAAGTATTTTATAAGCTCATTTTCATTTCAAAAGATAAAGTTGCGTTTTTCTCGTGATATGATTTGAGAGGTGTCCACCATGAGTTTTCTCGGCTCTTGATCGGTATCATACACCCGATTCGAGGAGGAGGAGGAACCGTCTGCGGGTGCATGGTGGACTCGGTGCGGTATCCCGGGGCAAGATGGTCGCAGATGATGGCGTTGAGCCTGGCAGGGGAGCACCACCGACTGGTTATTTGTGATGCGGCAGATATCCGGAGGATACCGACGTTGTCGTGAGATTTGATATTTAGGCCAGTCCGGATTGCCGGAGCCCAGGAGCCGGTCCGGATTGCCGGAGCCCGAGATATTAAGACATTGAGATATTCAGGTTATATGATAGGGGCCAGTCCGGATTTCCGAAGCCCGAGATATTGGATATTGGGATATATGTTTTGTGTCGATGCTTGACACGGATTCTATGTTGATTTCATTGATGATACCTCGATTTTTATATACAGAAATCTCACTAAATTAAGAAAGCAGTTTTTCTTATGCAAGATGTATTCTGTTTCCATTCATAATGCGTTCGTACATTATATTTGGGATATGTTGCTACCTGAGGCATTGACACGAGCACTTGATATTACACTTATGTGTAGATGTTTCAAGTTATATATTATGGAATTTATCGTATGACCTAGGATAGAGTCATACATGTGATTTCTGCTCGGTGATGTTTTTTACTCACGAGTTGGCAACTCACCCCCGTTGTGCCACAGTTTGTTGCAGGTTTTGCCGTACAGGTTTCCTTGGCGGCTTTGCTGGCACATTGCTTCTTTCCGGGTGATTGCTTTGGCAGGTGGGTTCACTCGCATCGTGACCACCCTTGTACTTTATTTATAATCAGTTGTATCTAGTAACTCCATCAACCAGAGTTGTATATTTGTTAGACCTAGAAGACCAGTGTGTATTCTTTCGACCTTAGAGTCGCGCATGTATTATTATGGTTTTCTGGTGGATATTGGTTTTTTTTCCTGAGTTTTGATCCTCGCCCTTCGGCGTTGTATATTATATTGCATTGCGTGGTTGTGTCCGGCAATTGGCGAAGTGCTAGCTCCCGCTTGGGGATGTCTTTATATTATGCATGTTTGTACCCGTTTGGAGCCAGTATATACAAAGTAAACTCTGCCGAAATTTTCGGGAAAATATGACGTTGCTTTTAAATGTTTAATGGCACTTTTTTTATATTAGAACCACTTGCTTTAAAATAAGTTTTCTTCACTTCTTCTTTAAAATGGTTTAGATTTCTGGGCTTTTGGCTTACTTGAATTAGGTGGGGTCCTATAGACTTCACATGATTCAAGTGCCAGTCACGTGCTATTTCGGGTCGTGACAAAGTTGGAATCAGAGCGCTAGGTTTAACCTTAGTTCGAGTCTATTTTTGACTATGCGGAGTCTAGGGCGTATATATATTCGTAACCCAGGCTTGACCTTACGGAACTTAGACTTGGTCGATAGGGGTATTAGACCCGAACTTTCGTCGCATAGGTTGACCTTGGTTGATGGAGTAGGTGACTTAAGTAGAGTGACGTACCGTGTGTATGTTCCGTAGCATACTTACGATACGATACTCCTCTTAAGAAGCTTTAGGATGTACATTTCCTTGCACAGTATTATATTCATTCCTATGATCTATCCTCATCGATATCTATTTGTGGTTTCTGTTACCACGGTTGCACGGGAAGAGAGAGCTGCGGCTAGAGATGCGGTCAGCATGAGCTCGTCTTGGACGAGGACTGACCAGGGCGTAATTCCGGTGACACACGATTGCATAGATGTGTCGTTTTATTGTGTTTTTCGCTCCATGAGCGTTTCGATATGTCGTTTTACTATGTTTTCTCGTGGACGCGAGCGTTTGATATTTACACCAGATGATCGGGATACCGCTAGAGGCCATCCAGAATGTGATGACCGTTGATGTATCGTCTATCCTTGAGGAATGAGCCAGTTGTTGCTGCGACTGACAAGATATCACCCCAAATGTTTGGAGCTATTGCAGAATGAGTTGTACTTAGAGATGTGATAGAAGATCGCTAGTCACCCATGGATGAATGACTAGGACATGTGGTTCGTTAGCATACCCCGATGCGAGGTCATCAGATTGATTGATTTTAGCTAGAGAAGACTTCACGCAGGTACGTTGAGAGTCGATAGAAAACGATCGAATGTCAGAAACCCATTTTTCCAAGTTTAAGGTATTCAGAAAAACGTGCAAGTAATTCAGTGAACCCTCTAAAAGAATGAAACCCTAACTCGACATAATGACCATGGAAACGCATTTGAACCTTAGGGTTTGTGGCAGTTCCGCGGTGCCATTAATGAGACTTGGGTTTGCCCTTTTACGGCTGGTCCATAGGTACTGTGGTATGTACTGGATATTATTAAACTGTGCTCAAGTGTTGAGTTCTCAGGAAAATTATGGGACTTTGATTAATCGATCGGAAAATCGACGTCTTCCGGATATCATGTGATGGGATACATTACTTGGGAGACTCTAGATATGAGTGTAGCCGTTGTAGCGTAGTCCATACAGGAATGAAGAGACGAGTCCGAATCGGTCGACATTAGAGAAATGTGGAGTAAGAGGTTCGTACGAGATTTTGATGAGATGAAGTTCCACTCCGGTAACATCAGAGATGTGATACGCATGCATAAGCGTTGATTTTGGATATATCTTCCAGGAAGAGTCGTGATGAGTATGCAGCCGTTCCGGAACAAGAAATAGATTTAGTAAAGGGTGATAAGCTCCGAACAGTTCGGCAGAAATGAGATTTAGGAGAGACCCCGACAAGATCTTTCTGGAATTACTAAACGAGAAGACCTGGAACCAAGATCGGTCGTATTATGCACACCCAGTAGGCCAGAGTTCGGCAGTATCGACGAGACATGTTATGGGTGACCATGATTGTTGGCCAGAGATCTTTAGAGGATGTGCCAGAGCGGAACCATTTCCGTCATCATTTCCATATTGGGTCGTTGAGCCGAGGAGTTATGTAACTGGCAATTCGCAGTGAGAGACGAGAGCCTAAGGGCACCAAGCTCCAGGCCATGAATAGGAGGCAAGTAGATATCTTGCTCTGCTAGCTTTAGAGGCACCGACACCTTCTTGACTTTGAAGGAAGGATACATCGACGACGGTGTTTATGATTTGCGATTTGGTGATTCGAATATCATGTGTCTATTATTTTGGATTTCGGTATTTTGGGCAAATTATTTGCATGATTGAGTTTTCGTGCACCATAGTTGCACTCGATTTCGATTTGATGTCGTTCGAGCTGTTTGATTATGATTTCATGCCTATGGTATGCATGTGATTTGACTCGTGCCTTTGGTATAATTTTCATATACTTTTAGTACTTTGATTCGATTTTGTACACGCCGATGCACGTGGTTGTGAGATTATATACCACGGTATACCGGATTTGGATTGAGATGTGTTGTTGAAGGGTTACGCTAGCGCCCCGGCCAACTTCCATGGCCAATTGCGGAACAAAATTTTTACAATGATACGAAACTTGGCGCTAGGATAACACAAAAACCAGATCTTTACCATAAACCTAGTTAGCTTGTTGGGTTTCTATCTACTATGATAGAAAGTATACCTAAAGAAAACAAGTCCTTCGGGTCTTTGATCCTCTCCTTAAGCTCTTCGATGGAAGTATGGATCGTGCTTGAACTTCAGCCTCCTTCTGTCAACGATGATCCACTCGAGAGTTCCAACCTTGAGCTAAACCTCCAAGTTGAGGTAACTTGAATACTTAGCTTGCTAATCTAAGTAGACTAGAGTAAGTAGAGTGTGATATAGAGTAGCTAAGTATCATTAACCCTTGATTATCAACACATGATACACCAGGGTTTGAGAGAGGAATAAGGAGAGAGCAAGCATGGGAGCTCTCTTGAGGAAAGAGAAAAGATTTTTGATAATCATAATAGAAATTGTGATGGCTAGCTTGAAATTACCACCCCCATGTGATGAAAAATATCTCCTCAAAATATCTAGCTCGCAAAATATCTCACAAAAATATCTATGGTCAAAAAGTCAATCCAAGTCAAATGGTCGATGCAAGTCAAGTGGTCAAGAACAAGTAGCCATGCCATAATTATCATTAGAAAAAATAACAAATACTTTTCTCCACTTCATAAAGTTTTTAATCAAGTCAACGGTTAAAACCCTAATGAGGTGTCTCCTTCTATACCCATCTCATCCGTATATACATACCCGCATCCGTGTTCCGAAAAACATGAATACAATGAGACGAAGCTAATCCAATAATCAAATACCAGGATCCTGCTTAAACCAAAGCCCACTAGTATTGTCCACTCGAACACCATATGCGCACAAGTACACGTATGTGATCGAACCCTGTCGTAAAACCATACGACCTCTACTCGTTTCGCCCGAAGCTGGGATACCCTCTGTATGGGACTCTAAAGACTCGACAGTACTCTGGCAGTAGGTTTAACCACAAGCACGTCAGCGGGACTAGCTGTGCGTAATGGCTACCCAGGTATCTGTTGATAAGAAGGTCGACGAGAAAGCTCATCCAAACTCCTACTGAGCCTATCTGTGACAATCTCCGTACAGTCCGGTCTGTTCGTCTAAGAGTATCGCATATCAGGCCTAGCGGGTGGTAAACGTCAGACCCTTAATAGCGGTATAAGTTGTGTCGGAGTGTAGCCCAGAACACCTTGAGAAACTACTGGAACACCTACCAGTAAATCTCACTTTCCCTGGCCAGGGACTTTATGTAATGGCTCCCCTAAACACAGCGCGATATCAACCACCAATACCGGGAGAGACGAATCCTATCTAACCGCCACTACCTCCAAGTGCTTTGGGACTGCACCCAACTACTACATATTTACACGACTCAATAGAGCCGTGGTAGGGTAGCAATCAAAGAAAAGTAGGAACTCACTTGAGGCGAAGTAGCAGTGTCAAATCAACAGACTAAGCTGTACTCATGTCACCTGGGAACTGCTAACTGACGATAGGTATAATACCAACTAGCAGTACCCAACGAGTCCGTCCAGTGAAACTCATAACCCAATGAGCACCTGCATACTATCTCCAGTACGACGTACTGATGGCTGTGGGACAGACCATCTCGCTTGCTGGGATGAGAAGCGTATACACTAGTCTACTATGGAGTATCGATGCCCTGTCTCGATAATCCTACGACTAGGGACCTGTATAAGGATGTGCTTATAGACTACCCGGCCCCCACTAGTGTGATTGCCATCACAATGCTGGTAGTCAAGCAAAGATCCTAAGGGTTCCATCAATATGTATTAGCGATATGTTAAAAGAAACATATACACATATTAAGATAGATACAAACCAAGTAGCATACTACTATATCGAGCAAGACTGTCGTAAATCCGTGTATATATCCCAAGCTTCCAAAATGTATTATACAAACTAGTACTTTACAATAATGGCCTCTAGGGCATACATATCCAACAATCACCCACTTGCACTAAAGGCCAGTAATTGGTGTACCGCATACCCAACGTCTGCATTAAGGCCAGCTGTTGGCGTACTGCATACCCAATAGCTCAAAAAGTCGCTCGAACTGTGTTTGAGGGAGGGCCTTTGTGAATGGATCCGCCGTGTTGTCTTTAATGTCCACTCTGCGTAGCTCAATCTCCTGGCGATCAATGATCTCCCTGATCAGGTGATACCGCCTTAAGATGTGTCTGGATTTCTGATGGGATCGTGGTTTCTTCGCTAAAGCTATAGCCCCATTGTTATCGCAATACAAAGGTATTGGGTCAACAATGGACGAAACTACCTGAAGTTCACTAATGAACTTCTTCATCTAGACCGCTTCTTTTGCGGCATCGCTTGCAGCAATGTATTCAGCCTCCATCATCGAGTCTGGGACGGTATCCTGTTTGGAACTCCTCCAACACACCGCCCCTCCGTTGAAGGTAAACACAAAAACCGAGACAGATTTGATGTCGTCTTTGTCACTCTGGAAGCTTGAATCGTTAAAGGACTCGACCCTGAGGTCTCCATTACCGTAAACCAGGAAGATCACCTTAGTCCTTCTCAGGTACTTGAGAATGTTCTTCACTGCTGTCCAGTGGTTCTCGCCTGGGTCTGACTAATACCGGATCACCATGCTTAGCGCGTAATCTACATCTGGTCTTGTACATAGCATCACATACATTATAGATCTTACCGCCGAAGCATAGGGTATATTGCTCATGCGAACCCTCTCTTCGTCAGTCTTGGAAGACATCTTCTTGGAGTGGGTGATTCCGTGAAATGCGGGTATATTACCGCGCTTGGAATCTTCAAAACTAAATCTCTTTAGTACGGTCTCTATGTACTTGGACTGCGAAAGTCCTAGTAGTCTCTTAGATCTATTTCTGTAGATCTTGATCCCCAGAATGCACGAAGCATCACCCAGGTCTTTCATGGAGAACCGTTGTGACAAGAATAGCTTGACTGATTGTAGAATAGGAATGTCATTTCCTATCAAATGAATGTCGTCCACGTACAAGACTAGGAATACGCCAGTTCATCCAACAATCTTCTTATATATACATGGCTCATCTTCATTCTTGATGAAGTTAAATTCCTTGACTGTTTCATCAAAACAGATGTTCCAACTCCGCGATGCCTGCTTTAATCCATAAATGGATTTGAGCAACTTGCACACCTTCCCGCTGATCACACTGTCTACAAAGCCTTCTGGATGATCCATATAAACGCACTCTTCCAAACTGCCGTTTAGAAAAGTCATTTTTACGTCCATCTGCCAGATCTCATAGTCATGGAAGGCAACAATGGCAAGTAGGATCCGAATGGATTTGAGCAAAGCCACTGGAGAAAAAGTTTCGTCATAGTCCATACCAGGTCTTTGACGAAAACCTTTTGCAACGAGTCTAGCCTTATAGGTTTCCACCTGCCCATCTACACCAAGTTTCCTTTTATAGATCCATTTTCATCCAACGGGTTTTACCCCAGGTGGAGCAATATCCAAGGTCCACACTTTATTGGTGTACATTGACTCCATTTCGGATCGCATAGCATCAGCCACTTATCAGAGTCCCTACTGATAATGGCCTGCCTGAAACTGGAAGGATCATCTTCTTCCAAGATACAATCCTCTCGATCCCCGTCTATGAGAAAACCGTAGTATCTCTCGGGCGGATGAGAAATCCTACCAGATCTGCGGAGTGGCTGAGGTTCGTCTGGGACTATTGAATTTTCTGGTTCTACTAAATCCTCAGTTCGAGTTTGTGGTTCAGATATTTCATCCAGTTCTACTGTGCTCCCACTTATTTATTTTGCAAGAATTTCCACTCCAAAAAGGTGGCGCGACGAGCAACGAACACCTTCTGTTCCTCAGTGTGGTAGAATAGATATCCCAGAGAATTTCTAGGATATCCCACAAACTTGCACAGAACTGATCATGCCTGAAGCTTATCCGGATTTTGTACCTTTACATATGCCGGACAACCCCATATCTTAATACTTTCAAGGTATGGTATTTTACCACTCCATATTTCATATGGAGTTTTAGGCACCGATTTAGACGGAACCTGATTCAACAAGTACGCTACTGTTTCAAGCGTAAGTCCCCAGAATGAAAGAGGTAACTCGGCATTACTCATCATAGAGAGAACCATGTCCAATAGGGTACGGTTCCTCTGCTCCGATACGCCGTTGTGATGTGGTGTATACGGAGGAGTAAGCTGAGAGAGAATAGCATTCTCTTTTAGAAAGTCCATGAATTCAGTGCTTAAGTACTCCCCTCCTCTATCAGATCGGAGGATCTTGATTCTTTTTCCAGTCTGGTTCTCTACTTCGTTTCTGAATTATTTGAATTTCTCAAAAGCTTCAGATTTGTGTTTCATAAGATATACATATCAGAATTTAGAGAGATCGTCAGTGAATGTGATGAAGTACGAGAACTATCCCCTTGCATGTATAGACATCGGACTACACACATCACCGTGTATGAGTCCCAAGAGCTCTGCTGCTCTTGAAATTTGAACGTATTCAAGAGTCCATCTTTATGTAACTTACTTAGTATTTTCTCTCCGATATGACCAAGTCTATAATGCCACAAGTAGGATTCGTTCGTATCTGAAATCTTCCTCTTGCGTGTATTTTGTACATTGAGAACTGTATTATGATTTAGAACATAGATACCATTACACAGTGTACCTTCTGCAACCAGTACCTTATCAAGGTAAATGTTCATGATATTTCTATCAAGAACAATGTTATATCCATCTTTATCAAGTAAAGAAACTGATATGATGTTGCAAACCATGGAAGGTACATAGTAGCAATTGTTCAAAATCATAGTATTGCCATTTGGCAACACTATGTGATATTCACCGACGGCTGCAGCATTAACTTGTGCTCCGTTCCCTACCCTGAGGGACATATCACCAGGTCCAACTATCCTACTTTTTCTCAGGCCCTGCAATAAATTACAGATATGAGATCCTGATCCGGTATCTAGTACCCAGGAGGTAGGATTGACCGAAAAGCAGTTCTCAATTACAAAAACACCTGAAGTAGATGCATTACTATGCTTCTTCTTCAATGGGGTCTCCTTGGAATTCAAACTATCCTCTTTCCTCTGCTCATACTTACGATCGCCATCATAAGTTAGAGCCAAACCGATGTTCCCCAGCCCCGAATAAGAATTCGGATCGATCAAGTGATACATTTTATTATCTTGATTAGGGCGTGAAATGGTTGCTACCTGGAGAGAGAGAAAAGAAACACTCAGCGTGCGCTCTTGCAAGATTAGATTGGTTATTAATTTATCTAACCAGGATGGCTCCCACTGTTTCCTCAAATTCTTCTTCAAACCCTAAAAGAAGAACTAGTCAGGATTAATCACACGTCACAATACTTGCTTAACCTTTCAGCCCAGGCTAGTGTTGGTGCTTCGAGGGAGGTTTTCCAATGCTTTCGCGAAGTTCCTTAATTATATAACCTCTTTTCCCTGGAGGCGTAGCCCCGCTAACACCGTTCTAGACACCTACTTGGTTTATAGCATTGATTGTTAAGTGGAATAATCTCCCGAGAGTAATCCAACTCATCGGTGGGATTGGGATCCAACTATCATTGTGTGATGACCTAGATGTAATCTACTCTAGTCACTACACTGCAGAAGGTATGCTAAATCTGCATGTTTCCTGTATATTTGAAACTACCGATGTGGTTTTTGCCCCTAATGGCTTCATGACCTTGAAAATGCCAACATATCATAAGCCACTAGTCAAGTTCGGCCCGTCATTATCTTGATTAACTTAAACCCACTCGCATATCCCTTGATAATGCCAACATAGCTATGCGACTGTCCTAAATAATCGGAAATAAAGCTGCAAACAAGAAATACTCAGCTACCGATCACTACGCCTTGACAATGCCAAAATACGTAGCTCGAATACTAAGTTGTACATGTAGGAAATGACGGAGGGCTATGGCTGGGGTTTTTGGCGAAAAACCCGCTAACGTAATGAACTTGATATCGTTGAAGGAACCTGAGAAATTTTGAAAAAAGTGTGGTTTAAGCTTCGCCTTTTGAAAATTTCTGGTTTTGAAAAAACCGAGTAATCAACAGTACAGACTTTAGCTCAAAAGGTCACTCCCCGTGAAGGGATCTCCGCTCTTGCCTCGTAGAATGAGGTGCTAGATATTCATGACCGAATACCCCTATGCAAAGAGAAAGAATATAACTGTAGTTTTTCGAAATTTGTTCCAACATCTTTTAGGTTTATTTTCTTGCATTAATCAAAATTAATGCGGTCCGATCAATTAACCTATCATACTAGAAAAGAACGAAAATAAAATATATGTATATGCCATCCGCATTCGCCACGGGGGCCCGTCATCACCCGTTAGGTTACTTAACTAACGACAGAGCGGGGGCTGGACTTGCACGGGTGCAAAACATATACAACATCTACCAGTATATATATAAGTATATACAACATTCGTCCCAGGCATGATAATAATCAACATCACAGAATCTCAGCCAACAATACATAATGGTGGATAATCTTGGAGCCCCGGGTTTCATTTGAGCCGCAAGTTACCCCTACGAGCCAACAATACAGACTGTGCAATGAAAACATGGACCCCTACGAGCGCGGAAAGTTACCCGCCAATCCAAGAAGTGAGGCGGTCCCCTTCAACAAAGTGAATGGGCCACCCAACACTTCACGGAATCTGGTAACTTAGGCGCCCCTCCGTGGGTCAAACTATACCCCCAACGAGCGCGGCGAATAGCCCGCCAATTCTAGAATGAAGCCCCCTCCATCTCAACTTCATGAGATGCGGTCTTGTTTCCTTCTAGAACCCAGCTATCTGTGCACTCCACCGTGGGGGTAATCCTAGTACAGAAAAAGAAAATAATATGTACAAATCGTGACATCGACCTCAACCCGGTCGTGCCCCAAAATAATATACAACCCGGCAAAGACGGTTGTACACATGTCGGACGCTCGCCCCGCAATATCAAATGTACAAATGAATATAAATTGTACTACTAATATTTCACCACATGCTATCCATCACGACTATCCAACCACAATCACAGCATAAGCACAAAACATCAACGCGAATGTCACGTTCGCAAACCCGTCTAAAAGAACATATAGCAATCAGACGAGTTTACCGATCAAATGACATTAACGGTCGCTGATAAAAGTGAATGTACTGTTAACAAAATACGTATTTTAAAATTTCGATCGACTAAACATTCCAAAATTGGACCAAAGGAAAATAGAGCATTCAAACAAATCTGGTCCAAAACCATATATCAAAAAAATCATATTTCCATGAACTAAAGCCCCAGAAAAAAATTCGGTCACTATAGGGCAAGAGATATCACCGAGCGACCAGTTTAGATATCTAGGTTCCATCATCCAAAAGAATGGGGAGATCGATAGTGATGTTAATCAAAGGATCCAAGCTGGTTGGTTGAAATGGAGGAGTGCAACAGGGATTTTGTGTGATCGTAACTTTCCGTTAAAATTGAAAGGGAAGTTTTATCAGAGCGCTATTCGGCCTGACTTATTATATGGTACAGAATGCTGGGCTCCTAAGAAGTATCATACACAGAAGATGCACGTAGCGGAGATGCGCATGCTTCGTTGGATGTGCGGTAACACTAGAAAAGATAATGTGCGAAATGAGGATATTCGTACAAAAGTTGGTGTCGCACCTGTGGAGGAGAAGATGCGGGAAAACCGGCTAAGATAGTTTGGTCATGTGCGACACAGACCTATGGAAGCACCGGTCCGACGAATAGATACTCTCGATATGGGCAATGGCAAAAGGGCAAAAGGGAGACCGAAGAAAACATGGATGGAGGTGATACGAAACGATATGGCTGCCAAAGGACTCAATGAAAGTATATTGTTCGATAGGAGTGAGTGGAGGCAGAGGATTCATGTGCTGGACCCGGCGTGATTCTCATGTTGGTTCATGTAGCCTACCCCATATGGTTAGGATAAAAGGCTCAGTTGTTGTTGTATAGCCCAAAAAGCGCGGCGGAACCGCCGCAAAATGTGCCATTTTGCTCCGGTCCCGCCGCCGAATTTTGGAGTTACGTGCCCAAATATTTTCCACAGCTATAGTTTTGCCTGCACATATTTTTAAGATGCCTAAAAAAGTTTTATGAACAACTTTAAAATTCGATAGCAAGCACCCCAAAATGGAAATACGATTCAGAAGTTTTGGTCGATCGAGATTTTAAGCTTGTGCAAACTAGATAGTATGGTTTATGGATTGGTTCTGATACCATGAAGGGTTATGCTAGCGCCCCGGCCAACTTCCGTGGCCAATTGCGGAACAAAATTTTTACAACGATACGAAACTTGGCGCTAGGATAACACAAAAACCAGATCTTTACCATAAACCAAGTTAGCATGTTGGGGTTCTATCTACTGATAGAAAAGTACCTAAAGAAAACAAGTCATTTGGGTCTTTGATCCTCTTCTTAAGCTCCTCGATGGAAGTATGGATCGTGCTAGAACTTCGGCCTCCTTGTGTCAACGATGATTCACCCGAGAGTTCCAACCTTGAGCTAAACCTCCAAGTTGAGGTAACTAGAATACTTAGCTTGCTAATCTAAGTAGACTAGAGTGAGTAGAGTGTGATTTAGAGTAGCTAAGTCTCACTAACCCTTGATTATCAACACATGATACACTAGGGTTTGAGAGAGGAAGAAGGAGAGAGCAAGTATGAGAGCTCTCTTGAGGAAAGAGAAAAGATTATTGAGAATCATAATAGAAATTGTGATGGCAAGCTTGACATGAACACCCCCATGTGATGAAAAATATCTCCTCAAAATATCTAGCTCACAAAATATCTCACAAAAATATCTATGGTCAAAAAGTCAGTCCAAGTCAAATGGTCAATGCAAGTCAAGTGGTCAAGAACAAGTAGCCATGCCATAATTATCATTAGCAAAAATAACAAATATTTTTCTCCACCTCATAATGGTTTTAATTAAGTCAATGGTCAAAACCCTAATGAGTTGTCTCCTTCTATACCCCTCTCATTCGTATATACATACCCGCATCCGTGTTCCGAAAAACATGAATACAATGAGACGAAGCTAATCCAATAATCAAATACTAGGATTCTGCTTAAACCAAAGCCCACTAGTATTGTCCGCTCGAACACCACACGCGCACAAGTACACGTATGTGATCGAACCCTGTCATCAAATCATACGACCTCTACTTGTTTCGCCCGAAGCTGGGAAACCCTCTGTGTGGGACTCTAAAGACTCGACGGTACACTGGCAGTGGCTTTAACCACAAGCACGTCAGCGGCACTAGCTGTGCGTAACGGCTACCTAGGTATCTGTCGATAAGAAGGTCGACGAGCAAGCTCATCCAAACTCCTACTGAGCCTATCTGTGACAATCTCCGTACAGTCCGGTCTGTTCGTCTAAGAGTATCGCATATCGGGCCTAGGGGTGCTAAACGTCAGACCTCTAATAGCGGTATAAGTCATGTCGGAGTGTATCCCAGAACACCTTGAGAAACTACTGGAACACCTACCAGTAAATCTCACTTGCCCTGGCCAGGGACTTTGTGTAATGGCTCTCCTAAACACAGCGCGATATCAACCCCCAATACCGGGAGAGACGAATCCTATCTAACCGCCACTGCCTCCAAGTGATTCGGGACTGCACCCAACTACTACCTGTTTACACGACTCAATAGAGCCGTGGTAGGGTAGCAATCAAAGAATAGTGGGAACACACTTGAGGCGAAGTAGCAGTGTCAAGTCAACGGACTAAGCTGTACTCATGTCACCTGGAAACTGCTAACTGACGATAGGTATAATACCAATCAGAAGTACCCAACGAGTCCGTCCAGTGTAACTAATAACCCAATGAGCACCTGCATACTATCTTTAGTACGACGTACTGATGGCTGTGGGACAAACCATCTCCCCTGCTGGGATGAGAAGAGTATACACTAGTCTACTCTGGAGTATCGATGCCCTGTCTCGATAATCCTACGACTAGGGACCTGTATAAGGATGTTCTTATAGACTACCCAGCCCCCACTAGTGTGATCGCCATCACAACGCTGGTAGTGAAGCAAAGATCCTAAGGGCTCCATCAATATGTATTAGCGATATGTTAAAAGAAACATATACACATATTAAGATAGATACAAACCAAGTAGAATACTACTATATCGATCAAGACAGTCGTAAATCCATGTATATATCCCAAGCTTCCAAAATGTATTATACAAACTAGTACTATACAATAATGGTCTCTACGGCATACATATCCAACAATTGTATACCGTCGATTTGTGATATTCGATATTTGTTTTCGTGCACCTTGTGCTCTTGAGTTGGATTCTTGCTCATACTTGACACGCTTGATGCGATTTTGGTGCACACCAGATGCACTAAATCGGGATTCTTCGTGCATATCAGATGCACCTGGTATTGCTGGTAGGCACACTCGTTGCCCTTGACAGGTGTTTTCGTGCACACCCGTTGCACACAGATTTTTGTTTCTGTGCACATGTATGGCACGTACATTGATTTCGATTTCTGTGCGCACCGGACGCACGTGACATTCTTACACGCATTTTGGGATTGGTTTCTTTTGCAGTAGTATGTTTTATGATATTTATCATTGGTATAGTAACTGAGCAGGACTAGTCAGAGGACAGTACCTGAATATGTTTTTGCATGTATCGATAGTTACCGAAGGGATTTCCAAAAGGGAGCTATAGTCTCAGTATTTACCTACGTGTCCGAGATGACACGAAACATTTTTCAAAGGAAACCCTTCTAAACTATTTCAAAATGGTGGGACGTGTATGTTAAACAAAGGATATATATGTATATAGTTATCTTCTTACAATAAACGTCCGCTACTTTGCCGTGATACGCGCATCGCACAACGATTTGAAAAAGGTTTGGCATGCATTTCTATCAGATGTTTTGACGAGTTTACAACGATGCGTACTATGTACGTATTATAGTTTTGATCTATATCATGTTGGTTTTCGTATTGGACTTTGAGATTGGTGTCTTCACCATAACTCCGATGATTGCGGGATGCTTGACGGAGTTTTGATTTTGAGTTATATACTCGCTTTCCATGCGCATGTATTGCGCTACGATATGGTTTATGTATATGATTTCGAAGCCCCGACAAATTGATCATTTTACTGAAATGTTTTAGTATTTGAGGGGTTTAAATTTAAATTCGGGGACCGAATTTATTTAAAGGTGGAAGACTGCAACATTTCAGAAAAAGTAAAATATTATATTTGGGAATTTGAATAAATCAAATAATAAATATTAAGAATATTTAGATGAACGAAGATTAGTTTTAATGTTATGGTATGATTATATACCAATAGATTGGAAAAATATTGGAAAATTGCATCGAATTTTGAGTTTTAAAGAGTTTGTGAGATTTAGACATTTTATAAATTATTATATACAAGTTATGTCTAAGCTTGATTTATAATCACTAATTATGCATTGATTGTGTTTTGTGCACATGATATGTACCATATCACATTTTAAAAATACTTGTTACATTTCTTGGTTTGTTTGTGTAACGTTTTGAAAATCTTTTCGGTGAAATTTCGAAAAAAGGTAAAATAAGGGGGTTTTCTGTAAAAAGTCAAAATACAAATATCTTAATTATAAATTTAAATATACATATTCTACCTATGTAATTGCTAGTATTTGGTGTTTATTGACCCACTGGTGAAATTTCCAATTTTCTGAAAAATTTTCCGAAATTAATTATTTTAATATTATTTTAAGCCGTCACTAATATATTTAATTAGGGAAAATTACAAATTGGAATGAGTTGAAACAAATTTTGTGCAACATAAAACATTAAATAAAATTTTATCATGTGGGTTTTGAAATTAAATCGTTTTCCAAAACGGTTTAGAAAATATCGAAGAAAAAGACTTTTTTTTAGTGTAAATGGATGTTTGGGATATTGTATTTATCATTTTTCATCATCCCACACCCATACCCACACTCACACACCCCCATTTACTTCTTTCCTTGGCTGAATTCAGCAGCCCCCACCCTTTTTCCCCACTTGAATTTCAAAAGAAAAGAAAAGGAAAAGAAAGGATAAAAGAATGTATAAGAATGGGCTTTTGACTTTTTCTTTGACTTTGAAACCAACACCCTCTCTCTCTCACTCTCCCACTCACCTCACCCTCCCCACTCTCGGCCAGAATCAGCCCCGCCCCCATTTTCTCCAAGTATCCATCTTCCTTCACCTCCATTTTCCTTCAAAAAATCAACAAAAATCAACACAAACCCTCACAAAATCAAAATCCGACTCCTACCCATTTCTCTATAGCCAAAATTGCATGGATCTAGGGAACAAGATTCCAATTTGGGAGGCTATGTGCGTGCTTGTGGATCTTCAATTTATTGGGTATAAATTCTAACCATTTTTGCTTAATTTGTTAGTTAATTTCTTAAAGCTAAGTTATTAAAGTGTTAATTTTGTTCTTGTTGCTAATTTGAGAATTCAAGAGTATGGTTTGAAGCTAATTTGGGTTTAACCATCACTAATAGGATAATCAAGTGTAGATTATTATCTTGTGGAATTGTAAAACCTTACCTAGTAACTAGTTTGTTAATTGTATTTTTTTAAATTTTACTAATTAAGCTATTTTGCTAACTTGGGTTTTTGGAAAATTATTAAATGCCTTAGATTAAAATATAATTATGGTTTCATGTTATTATTAATATTATAATGAGTGGTTTAATACCTAAGGTTCTGTAAAACTAAGCTTAAGGGTTGAATTGTGAATTTTGCCTTAAAAGGTGTTAAAAATTGATATTTTTGCAAACTAGGATTTTGGAATTTATGCTAATTGATGAGAATACATTATAGGAATGGTTTATATGACTTTGTTATGATATTTAGTGGATATTGTGGCCGCTAGATTCGTTTATATATCGAGTTTTGTACTAAAATGGTTAATTTTGCTTGCTAGATTTTCGGAAAAATGACTTTTAAGTTGAATTTGGGGTTTTTGTGATTTTTAACCTATTTCATATTATAATTAGTGTTTGTGAATGCGGAAATGGGTGTGTTTGGGTTTTTTTCTCGATGGTTTGACGTTTGTACATCGACTTCGAGGGTTGCTTTAGCTATTCTTGCATGCGTAGTGATTGAAAGAATTTAAGTGTAACCGCGATCAGGACGGTGTCACTTTGCAGCTAGCCGGTTGAGCACGGGTCGGTCCACAGGGAGATGGTGGTATCTTACCTTCTTGTCTTAGACGAGCCAATAAAGAATCTGTATGTTTGTTCGGTCTAACCTATGTGTTTATTTGCAAGTATAAAGTTGTTAAGAAAAGATACGAGATTGTAAGCTAAGAAATCCGTACTCAAAACCTTTGAGCCGAGTCTTGACCAATTGAAGCTAGAGCAATCGGCAACAACGTGGATTAGGGGATTTAAGCGCGGTATTCGTGGAATCCGGCATATTTACCCTTGTCCTTCCGTTCTTGTCTCTTGCTTTCGCCTCCGGCCAAACCGAACGCAACCGGTCGCGGTTAGGAATCACCGTTACCTTGTCCGGGTAGGGTGCCTAACGGAGCGCTTGCGTATGGTTTGGGCGAAGTTCAAATGGAAAATAACGGGAAAAGGAATTGGCAAAGAAATGTTAACTTATAATACCGTATTTCTTCTTAACAATAATAATTACATCATTCATAGAAATGAACAAAAGAGAATAAAAAGAAATGAACAAAGAAAAAAAAAGATTACAAGAAAGAAAGTGCATGAATTAAATTGCAAGTAATTAAAGACAAGGTAATAAAAAGCAAGTAATAAAAAGCGATAAAAAGAATACGAAACTAGGACTCAAGACAAGCATGTGATCAATAGCCAACCCTTAAACTTGCAAGCTCAATGAAGAGGTTGCAAGATCAAGGGAAGGGTAGAGAACGCATGTGAAATGAAGTGCTAGTCCCGTGAGAAAATACGACCCTTGAGATCAATAACTAACCCTTAACCATTCAAGCTCAATGAAGAGGTTGAATGAGCAAGAGAAAGCAAGAATCTCAAGGGGGAGCAAACTAACAAGAATGATAAAAATCCCTCATCTTCATTAACATCCACTCAAAAGCTCTCACTACAATTTCATGGAGGAAGAATGAAGAAGAAGAAGAAAGAAGAAGAAAACTACACAAAAAAGAGGCTAAAGAAAAGCTCCCTTGGTTAAGCTCAGGTCTGCTGTATTTATAGGCAGGAGAATGGAGTTCTAGGGCAACCACCAGACCACATGGGAAATACCCAAACAGCCCCCAAAAACCCACAGAGTGCGGCGCCAGTACGGCCGCGTTTCCGCGGCCAATACCCCCTATTGGCCGCGAAAACGCGGCCATGTGGTGGAGTCAGGTCGTCAACTTTTGGGGCTTTCCCTGGTACACTTTTTCCTCGTGTTTGAAATCTTCATACTTCACAGAAGTCATCCAGAATATCAGCAGAATTCCTTATCCAAGATTGCACACTTCTCTTTACTTTTGACTTTATCTCTCTCGAGCTCCGCGCACCCATTGATTCTTGTGCAGCCCCTCTCGTACTTTGTGCATGTCCGAGACACGAATGACCACTGTCATATGTCTTGTCCCTGGGACCGGTACACAGCACTGGACGGATATGGATGACCGGAACTCGGCTTTTATCTGCTGTCAACAGATGTTCTGTATTTGGTGTAACTGTGGAGATTTTGTCTTGATTTGCAATATTTGTACTGGAAACCTGTATTCTGTAAATATGTAACAAACACGGATTAAAAGCACCTACCTATAAACACACGAGCGTAAGAATGGGCGGTATAAAATGCAATATTCTGTGATGAACAAATACCCCCAAACTTAACTTTTGCTCGTCCCGAGCAAAACCAATTATTCATAAAAATAAAATGATAACCGCACTTTCGTAGGGAACGCGATTGCACTGAGCGCGTGCAACAAGCCGTTAAACCTCTAGGTGTCCCTAGTAGGAAGAGTGTTGTCTCCTGAGGGTTTTCAGCGGATACTACCCACAAAATCCGGTCAAGTTGGTTTTGTACAATAACTATGATTCAAACTCTAAAGTTTTGTTTCAGAAAATAACAAATCTATTATCCTAAGTCTAGACTATCGAACCTTTAGTTTTCACACCTCGCTTCTTATTTAACTACAGGTTTTATATGTCTTTACGTGTAGTGCAAATAGTGCCGTTAAGTTCCAGAAAGGTCGATTAAAGTCATCATGTCGCACAATAAAGCCCAAATAACAATTTTAAAAGGATCACATAAGTTTTATAATGAGTTAAGCATTTTTCAAGTTTCGTTTTCCAGTAAGGTTTCAACTTCAGAATTTCTATCTTCCCTAACAGGAAACTAGGTCTTATTCTTCACTCCACCTTTTTCTTGTTTTCATTTCATACACACCTCTGTGAACGTGCAATAGTCTTTATCATAGAATAAAACCTTCATATCTCCGCTAAAATATTTATAAAAGTCTGTCTTTTATCAAGATTATTCTCACACAAAGAACCGTTAGGAATTTTAACTCGGAGAGAACACTTGCTTGACTTTGTTTTAAACTGGACTTTCTAGGCTTCTTAGCGAGCTTTGGGCCAATGCACCCAAACCAGTTGGTTTTAGGGCATTAGGTGCAGAAACACTCCAGCGGACTTAATTACTCAAGTTACCTAGGTCCAAAAACAAAAGACAGATTGACGTGAAAATCAGATGATTTAATACGAACGGAGATATAACCGGCAGTTCAATTATTTTTTTTGGATAAAAGACGTGTTTAGTGGGTTTGGTGTGTAATCATTCCAATCAAGTTTTAGATGGGTTAGTTTTCAGACTTAGATCCAATTACGGCATCAATAACATTCCTTCATATTCGCTTTACTTCATAAACTATTCTTGACATTACTTATTTCAGAACAAACCTATTTGATCCTCAGAAAATCATTGATCCATTTAAAAGTTTTTTAGACATAAAAGACTTGTCTTCTAATTTCCACAACTCACGACACGTGTAGTGTAATGTAAAGACGTATAACAGCCATAGTTAACTTCAAAGGAGAGTTATCATTCAGGTTTTCAAAATCTAGAAGTAAGATTTAGTTGTTCTTATTTTATCAAACAAAACCGTCGAGATGTTGAATTAGAGTCCTCTTACTAGCTAACTTGACAAATTTTTTTTTTATGTTTTTAGAAATTTTTCTGATTTTTCTGGATTTTTAATAAGGTATGCAAATGCAAAATATACAAATGAATGCGAAGGAAGAAAGCTTACCGAGCACACCCCCAAACTTAAACTTGACAGTGCCCTCACTGTCAGGCTATACCAAGAGGGTCAAAATTGCCGGCGCTTCTTAAAAAAAATTATAGACAAAACAAAAAGGAAAACAAAAATATATACAAAAAAAAATGCCCCCCCAAACTTAAGTAAAACAGTGTTTCCACTGTTAAGCGTTGAAGTTCCGGATTAGGGGGGAAAGAACAGTATCAAGCTATACAAGGCCTTACACAGGCCAAAAGTTAATACCAACCATTCAAAGATTTTATCATGGTGAAGCAGTGGTTGGGGAAAGAAGGTGAAGAGGTAAGAAATAAGAAACACGCGAGACCGTGTGGGGATAGAAGTGGCGTCCGGTCTCGGTGGAAGAGAAGAATGGCGGAAGGGAGAAAGAAGTGGAGTACGAACTTGAGGATGCAAATGGAGTGAATAGATTAGCACAATTTGTGATGAGCGATGTGTAAACAGCGATTGTGCTAATCTATTAACCCGTCGAGAGATTGGGTCAAATTCCTCAAGATTCGTAAGAAGCCATGGGTACGCCGAACTTGGTAAACCAGACATATGAAATGTAAGTGATACGGGTTCTTGCAAGGTCGGAACGATGGAAAGGATGGAGGGAAGTGGTTGAGGAAGGGTATCGGTTAAGGGTTCTGGAGGGTGTACACAGTCAGTGAAAGGAACAGGATGAATTGGAAAATCCGACTCATCATCTAGAACTGTTTCATCCTCAAAAATATCCTCAAAATTCTCCTCAAAGTTAAGCTCATCCATGCATATTTCATCAAAGTCCAGACGCATATGGGGTTCGGGAAAAACATTTAATGACTCGGGATGATGATTTGAAGAGACAAACTCAGCCAAATCTACGGGTTCATCATCCAAAATATTCCCTGCGTCAATATCCTTAATCAAGTGAAAATCAAGATTCTCTGACACCTCAACCAAAGCATGGATATTAATCAATTCAGGTTCTAAGATGGAGGTGTAGAGGTCAAAAGGATTGGGTGTGGTTTCACTTGGCAAGGTCCCTTCACAATCGGGCAAATCAAACACTACAAAGTCGCACAACTCATTAAACATTCTATCTTCAACTGATAATTCATTTGGGACACTTGATAGACTTTCAACACAGGAGTTGTGGGATTCAATTTGGGACGGGTAGGTTTGATTTGGAAGGGGGTACATCTCACTCTCTCCACTCAAATTCACAGCCTGTCCTACCGCCTCATCATACATTGGAAAATTTGGAGCTAGCTGGAAACTAGCTACCGGGTCACTAGGTTGTATGAGGGCGGCCATGGACGCATTCAAATCCATCATCTGTTGGCTTGACGCTACCCTAAAGTCTTCCAAGGATTGTTCTAGACTAGACATTGGTTGTGAAGGGGTTTCAGTAAAAGATTCAAAGTTGTTTGGATACTGAAAACTCCCAAATGGCGGTTCTGATGCAATGTCTAGGGAAGGTGCAAAAGTAGGGTAGGATTGGTAGGAATTGAATGGCTGGACAGGAGCAGGATCAACATTTGGATAGGAAGGTGAATGGAATTGTTGATCCCAAGAATTTGAAGTGGTGAAAGGAGTGAAAGATCGGCTACGGGATTGTTCAATTCGTTCAGCGATGGACAAAGGACGGCTTGTAGAAGGGGTATCAACATAAGCGGGTGCGGGAGGTTGAAAAGGTTGATACAAAGTGGAATGAGGAGTGCAAGTGTTTGTCCTAGACGCTGCTATGCGATCTTTCAGTGAAACTTTAGGCATGGAGGGGTCGTTCGATGTTCGGCCAAAGCAAGAACCGTAAGAAGTAATGTCTGGTTATGGGTACCAAAGTTCGGCAAGAGTTTTGCGAGGTGGAGTACCCATGATGTGATGAGAAAAGGAAAGAAAGGAAGAGAAAAGGAGGGAAAAAGAATGTGATTTTTTTTTATATGTATTTTTTTATAGAAATATATTAACAAAAGAATGAAATATACACACAAAACAATATTGACAAAAACAATCACGACACGAAAATACCACACACCTAATCGTTCTAGGGTTCACCTAGGTCAACTAGACCTGCTCCAGAACTTGATTGTCGAAGTAAAACTATGTCGAGAAACAGGCTCAAGATACACTGATCACGAGGCCAGGTAAGTGCAGAGATAAGGGGAGGTTTTCCAACGCTTTCGCGAAGTTCCTTAATTAAATAACCCTTTCTCTTTTGGCGGTTTCACCGTTAACACTTTCCTAGACACCCCGTAAACAATATACCATTAAGCAAGGTTCTAAACACAGTTAACTTCTCCTAGTGAGCGCGAAGTCCTTAAGGCTTAAAGTCTAGTTTCTTTTAAAATTTGTGCGGGTAAACGTTATGCTCAAGGTCGTGATTTGTGGGCCACGGAAAAGGTGATGAAATCCTTTACCGTATGTTGTGGGGTTCGCTTGCCCTTAAGTCCGTATTAATTGATGCAATGCGCAATTCAAAAAATTCTTATAAAGAATCAAACAGTCGTTTTTTAGTTTAAGCGCGGCGCTGCAACAAATACGGGTTAGTCAATTTTTAGCGTTTGCTAGCGAACTTGCAAAGAATCCTGCAAAGAATAGTATATTGGATGCGTCGGATTTGAGAAGAAGGTGTTAGTAAAGTACGTACCGTTAAGTTTTGGGTTAGGAAACCCCCGTTGAATCAAATCCGTTAAGCTTGAAAGGTTCGCTTGCGCGGGTCAAACTACCCGGATCTTTGGCACTGTACTTCGTAATCACCTTTGCCTTGAATGCACACTTTGCTCCCCACAATCGTAGTTTGCAAATACGCAAAAATCTGCACACTTGCCCACAAAAATTATCAAAAAAAACAAAAAGATTTTTATATATTTTTTTTATATACAAAAAGAATATTAACCCGAATAACAAGAAAGAAAATACGCTACCGTCTCCCCGGCAACGGCGCCATTTGATTGAAAGAATTTAAGTGTAACCGCGATCAGGAGGGTGTCGCATTGCAGCTAGCCGGTTGAGCACGGGTCGGTCCAC
The DNA here is from genome assembly GCA_030015575.1 of Agapanthus africanus. Lineage (NCBI taxonomy): Eukaryota > Viridiplantae > Streptophyta > Magnoliopsida > Asparagales > Amaryllidaceae > Agapanthus > Agapanthus africanus. The sequence goes on along the minus strand of CM057339.1, from coordinate 474,374,703 downwards.
AGGGAGATGGTGGTATCTTACCTTCTTGTCTTAGACGAGTCAATAAAGAATCTGTATGTTTGTTCGGTCTAACCTATGTGTTTATTTGCAAGTATAAAGTTGTTAAGAAAAGATACGAGATTGTAAGCTAAGAAATCCGTACTCAAAACCTTTGAGCCGAGTCTTGACCAATTGAAGCTAGAGCAATCGGCAACAACGTGGATTAGGGGATTTAAGCACGGTATTCGTGGAATCCGGCTTATTTACCCTTGTCCTTCCGTTCTTGTCTCTTGCTTTCGCCTCCGGCCAAACCGAACGCAACCGGTCGCGGTTAGGAATCACCGTTACCTTGTCAGGGTAGGGTGCCTAACGGAGCGCTTGCGTATGGTTTGGGCGAAGTTCAAATGGAAAATAACGGGAAAAGAAATTGGCAAAGAAATGTTAACTTATAATACCGTATTTCTTCTTAACAATAATAATTACATCATTCATAAAAATGAACAAAAGAGAACAAAAAGAAAAGAACAAAGAAAAGAAAAGATTACAAGAAAGAAAGTGCATGAATTAAATTGCAAGTAATTAAAGACAAGGTAATAAAAAGCAAGTAATAAAAAGCGATAAAAAGAATACGAAACTAGGACTCAAGACAAGCATGTGTTCAATAGCCAACCCTTAAACTTGCAAGCTCAATGAAGAGGTTGCAAGATCAAGAGAAGGGTAGAGAACGCATGTGAAATGAAGTGCTAGTCCCGTGAGAAAATACGACCCTTGAGATCAATAACTAACCCTTAACCATTCAAGCTCAATGAAGAGGTTGAATGAGCAAGAGAAAGCAAGAATCTCAAGGGGGAGGAAACTAACAAGAAAGATAAAGATCCCTCATCTTCATTAACATCCACTCAAAAGCTCTCACTACAATTTCATGGAGGAAGAATGAAGAAGAAGAAGAAAGAAGAAGAAAACTACACAAAAAAGAGGCTAAAGAAAAGCTCCCTTGGTTAAGCTCAGGTCTGCTGTATTTATAGGCAGGAGAATGGAGTTCTAGGGCAACCACCAGACCACATGGGAAATACCTAAACAGCCCCCAAAAACCCACAGAGTGCGGCGCCAGTACGGCCGCGTTTCCGCGGCCAATACCCCCTATTGGCCGCGGAAACGCGGCCATGTGGTGGAGTCAGGTCGTCAACTTTTGGGGCTTTCCCTGGTACACTTTTTCCTCGTGTTTGAAATCTTCATACTTCACAGAAGTCATCCAGAATATCAGCAGAATTCCTTGTCCAAGATTGCACACTTCTCTTTACTTTTGACTTTATCTCTCTCGAGCTCCGCGCACCCATTGATTCTCGTGCTGCCCCTCTCGTGCTTTGTGCATGTCCGAGACACGAATGACCACTGTCATATGTCTTGTCCCTGAGACCGGTACGCATCACTGGACGGATATGGATGACCGGAACTCGGCTTTTATCTGCTGTCAACAGATGTTCTGTATTTGGTGTAACTGTGGAGATTTTGTCTTGATTTGCAATATTTGTACTGGAAACCTGTATTCTGTAAATATGTTACAAACACGGATTAAAAGCACCTACCTATAAACACACGAGCGTAAGAATGGGTGGTATAAAATGCAATATTCTGTGATGAACACGTAGCCGATAGGTTTTGACCTCTGCGTGATACGCGTGCCGAATTGGTTTTCATATACCGTATCGATTTCGGATTTGGTTTTTAATACGATACGGTGCATTATGATATGTAGGTACCCCATGTGAACCTCGAGACAACAAGCAAGCGCGTGGCGACGTCGGCACCGGCTAGCGAGGACCAGGTGAGTAGATTTATATCTACGGGGAGAAGTCGGGTGGATGGCGTATAGCACCCCCGCAGTCCGTAGTGTAGCTCATATATATATGTTTATATAGGTGTTTTATGATATGAGAATGTTCATTCATGTTATGTTTATGTGTTCATGGAGTACCTTTGGGTTAGTTGCGAAACCCTAGAGTAGTTGTTATACCCACATACGCACACACAGACTTGCATACTTTACTTTCTAGTGAGCAGATTGGGATGTGTATATATGTATATATGCATGGGTATGGGACTATGCATATGTACATTCATATACACATGCATGGATGATGAGGATAGTACTTGGGATTGAGATTAGTCGATGAGTTTTGTGTTGAGATTGTGATTTCGGTGATATGGCAGGATTCGTACTTGAGGTACGTCCTGGTGTTATAGCGGATCTTGGGATGACGATACGGGTGAAAAGTGTTATTAATTAATGGTCGTCATGTGATCGTGATATGAGATATGGTATGCTAGGATATTGATCCTAGGCTGTATTTGGCGATGTATACCCCTTGATGATGATATGTGTTGATGATATTAGTATTGTACTAGACGTAGATCAGTAACCCGATCATGATATTTGATAAAGAGGATACTAGATGAATAGTATGATGAATGTGATATTGACCCGTACCCCGATTTGGGATGCCGTACGACGGATTTACGTACGAGCTATATATCACTCTTGACTTGGGATGTCTGATTATAGAAATGGTATCGGATATGATATTATTGAGACGGGATCACCGACTATACATATACAGGTATGTATATGTATCGACTCAGATGATAGGCGGTTTCCTTACCTGTATTTCAGCTTGTTAGTTCAGCCGTATAGTTTAGTGTAGTTGTTAGATTAGATTATACTCCTACCTATTTCAAAACTAGCGGATTGTGGGTATTTTAAAAGACAGGTCAAGGGATCTACGGATATTTCAAAAGACGTATCCTTTCTTAAAACTACCATAGCCTTATTTTCAAAACCCCACGATTCGTGTTATTTCAAATGGCACCATTGTTTAATATTTAGCTCCTGCTCATTTTGGTTGCTCGCTCCGCATCGCATACTTACATTGTTATTTCATATTTCATTGTTGACATTATGCTGTTAGGACACCAGCACCATTACCGATGATGCGTATGTACTACGTACACTTACTTGCCGGCTCACACACATCTTCATCGGTAATTGCCATGTCACGTACACCTTAGAAAATATTAATGCTTAACTTTGCTTGATAGCTAGTAGTTTGACATAATATTTGTGTACTTACCTTATATGCCAGCTTAGATATTGTAGTTATTACTTATCACTTCATGCATACAGTTATTCATTGTTATGCCGTATTCATGGATTCTTATGCCTATATTCATTGGTTTATATGCTATTGATGATTTGGATTCGGATTTCTATGAGATTTTCTGGATTTGGGGGAAAACCGCAAAACTTGTATAAGCTTCTTCCCTCTCTTTTAAATAAAAAGTGCGGTTTTCCCATGATGTATGAGTCGTCCACCATGAGTTTGCTGATGGATTTCGAGACCCGATTCGAGGAGTGGAGGAACCGTTTCGGGTACATGGTTGGCCCGGAGCGGTACCCCGGGGCAAGAGGATCGTGTTGTTGACGTTGAGCCTGGCAGGGGAGCACTACCGACCGGTGATATTACCCGACGCGTCGGATATCCGGAGGATACCGTCGTGGTCTTGAGATGGATGGTAGGGGCCGGTCTGGACTGACAGCGCCCTAGATATTGTGATTGAGACATTGAGATTTCGAGATATTGAGGTACAAAGACTGTGATACAGAGATATCGAGATATTGGGATTACGTTTTGTGCCGATGCTAGGCACTGTTTTATGCTGATTTCATTATGATACCTCATTTTAAAAATACAAAGGAAATCTCACTAAATTATGAAAACAGTTTCTTCATTTACATGTATTCTGTTTTCATGCATTCATACCTCATTCATATGATATATTGCTACCTGAGGCACTGACACGGGCACATGAGATTACACTCGGGTTAGATATTTACCCTAATCATTGTTAGGCTGCATGTTATTTATATTTGAGGATATATTATGATCATTGACCTAGGTTGCGTTATTTATGCGGTTTCTGTTCGTGGATGTTTTTCTACTCACGAGTTGGCAACTCACCCACGTTGTGCCACAGTTTCTTGCAGGTTTTGCTGTACAGGTTTCATTACGACTTTGCTGGCACTGCTTCCCATTTCCGGGTGACTTGCTAGTAGGTGGGTTTACTTGTATCGTACCCCCATTATATATCTTGTATATCATTATTCTGTTGTATCTAGAAGTTCCATCAACCAAACATGTATTTATTTTTGAGATAGAGACCAGTGATGTTATTCTTTCGACCTTAGAGTCGCGCGTTATATTTCTATGGATTTCTTGTGGTTTTGAGTTTCCTTTTGAGTTTTGATCCTCGCCGTTGGCGTTGTATATTATTTTGCTTGTGTGGTTGTGACCGTCGATTGACGAAGAGCTAGCTCCCGCTTGGGGATGCCTTTTTATTGATTTCGTATACTATTCATGTTGTATCCCGTTTGGGGGCCTGTATTTACAAAGGAGACTCTGCCGAAATTTTCAGGAAATATTTGATGTTTTTAAAAACGCATAATTCGGCTTATGCTATTGAAACTACTTGCTTTAAGTTGGTTTTTTTCCTGCACTCTACATCTTTTCTTGGTTTGGATTTCTGGGTTTTCGGTTTACTTAGATTACGTACGCCTCGAGACGTTCGTAGTTTAAGTGCCGGTCATGTTCCGTACTTTCAGGTCGTGACAAAGTTGGTATCAAAGAGTTTGGTTTTACCTTCGGAGCATAGGATGACCCTTGGTTGATGGAATAGGTGACTAAAGTAGAGTGACGTACCGTAGGTATGTTCCGCGGCATATTTACGATACGCTACTCCACTTAAGAAGCCTTAGGATGTACATTTCTTTGCTCAGTATTATATTCATTCCGATCTAGCCTCATCAGTACCAGTTATGGTTTTGCTGCCACGATTACGGGCAGGGAGGGCTACAGCTAGAGTTGCGGTCAACACGAGCTCGTCACGAACGAGGACTGACCAGGGCGAAATTCCGGCGACACACGATTGCGGAGATGTGTCTTTTTACTTTGTTTCCGCTCCACGAGAGTTTGGCGGATCGCCTTTATGAGGTTACTCGGATGTGCTGATCGATACTAGAGGATTGAGCCAATGATAGAGACCAGCCAGATTTTGATGACCGTTGGTGTATTGCTTACTCATGATGATTGAGCCACTGTTCAGCGTGCAGACGAGTGAGCCAGTTGTTGCTGCGAGCGACGAGATATCACCCCATATGTTGGAGCTATTGCAGTACAGGTTGTACTAAGAGATGATAGACGGTCGCTAGTCACCCGAGGATGAATGACTAGGACATGTGGTTCGTTCGCCTACCCGATGAGAGGTCATCAGATAGATTGATTCCAGCAAGAGACGACTTCATGAGGAGACGTTGAGAGTCGACAGAGACGATCGAATGTCAGAAACCTATTATTCCAAGTTTAAAGTATTCGGAAGGGCATGCAGGCAATTCTATGGACCCTCTAGAAGAATGAAACCCTAACTCGACTTAATGACCGTGTGAAAGCCTTTGAACCTTCGGGTTTGCGGCAGTTCTACGGCGCCATTAGTGAGGCTTGGGTTTGCCCTTCTACGGCTGGACCACCGATGCTGTGGTATGTACTCGATACTATTAAACTGTGCCCAAGATGTTGATCTCTTAGGGGATTATGAGGTTTTGATGACTCGATCGGATGGCTCGACTTAATTCGGATGCTAGGTGGTGAGATGCATTTCTTGGGAGACTCCCGATACGAGGATAGCCGTTGGAGCTCAGTCCATGCAGCAGCGACGAGACGAGTCTAAAGCAGACGGTATTAGAGAAAAGTGAAGCAAGAGGTTCGTACCAGATCTAGATGAGATGACGTTCCACTCCGCCGACATCAGGGATGCGATGCGCATGCCGAGGCATGGTACTTGGATTTACCTTCCAGAAGGAGTCGCGATGAGTATGCAGTCGTTCCAGAGCAAGATGCAGATATAGGAAAGGACGATGACTTTCGGACAGTTGACAGAGACGAGACATGGAAGAGACCGTGAGCAGGATTCCTTCTAGGACACTGCTGCAATGATACTTGCACCCAGGATCAGATGTGTCACGTACATTCAGAGAGCCAGAGGTCGACGCCAGTGATATGCTGTCTTACGAGTGGTCGCGATGATTGACCGAGAGATGACCAGAGAAGTGCCAGAACGGAATCATCCCCGTTAGCACACCTGACAGGGCCGATGAGCCGATGGACCGAGAGATTGGTAATTCACAGTGAAGACCTTGACCCAGGAGTGGTCATTGTTACGCACACCAGCAGGCCAGAGTTCATGATCATCGACGAGACGTCCCACTAGTGACCGCGACAGTTGGCTCGAGATTCTTAGAGGATGCACTTGAGCGGTACTATTCCGCCATTATTGATTTCGATGTTTTGGGTGATTTATTTGCATGATTTGATTTTGATGATTGAGGATTTACGATCTTTGCACAGTGTTGCACTTGATATCGTTTTCGTGCTTTGGTTTCACATGTTTGTGATTTTACGATTTTAGACATTTGAGTTGATTTTGTGCGTATGCACGCATACGATTTGGTTCCTGCACTCTGTATAGTTTATATATGCTTGCAGTGCAGTGATACGCCTTTTGTGCACTTAGATGCACTGGACTTCGATTTCGATTGTGATACTCGATATTTGTTTTGTGCACCTGATTTGATTTTGCGCATGTTCGGCGCTTGATATTGGATTTCATGATTTCATGCATGATGGATGCCCCTGGTTTTGGGTTTTCGCGCATGTTGAGCGCATGTCTTGAGATGCGATTTTGGTGCACACCAGATGCACTAAATCGAGATTTTTTTCGTGCATGTCAGATGCACCTGATTTTGTTGTCAGGCACACACGTTGCCTACGACAGATGCTTTGTGCACACCCGATGCACTTAGATCTTGTTTCTGTGCACATATATGGCATGTATATGGATTTTGATTGTCGTGCGCACCAGACGCACGTAGTATTCATACGCGTATTTTGGGATTGATTTCTTATAGAGCAGTATGTTTTTTTATGATAATTGCGATGTGTTTTCGTACTAAGCAGGACTAGTCAGAGGACAGTACCTGAATGTATTTTCCATGCATTGATAGCTATTGAAGGGAATTCCAAAAAGCGAGCTATAGTCTTAGTATTTACCTACGTGTCTGATAGGACGCGAAACGTTTAAAACAAGGAAAACCCTTCTAAATTGTTTTCCAAAACGGCGGAACGTACATTTCAAACAAAGGTATATATGTATATAGTTATTTTCTTATGATAGACGTCCGCCACTGTGCAGTGTTATGTGCATTGCACAGCAACTTAAAGGATTTGGCATGCATTTCCTCCTGATATTTACATGTATAGTTCCGATTTATAGCATATCGGTCTTGCTTGAGATTTGGCATTCGTGTCTTCACCTTAACTCCGATGATTGCGGGATGCTTGACGGAGTTTTGATTTCGAGTTATCTACTCATTACTCATGCGCATGCATTGCGCTATGATGCGTTTATGTATTTATGATTTCGGAGCCCCGGCGATTTGATGGTTTTGGCTGAAATATTTTAGTATTTGGGGGGGAGTTTTAATTTAAATTCGGGGACCGAATTTCTTTAAGGGGGGAAGATTGTAACGTTTTGAAAATCGTTTCGGTGAAATTTCGAAAAAACGGTAAAATAAGGGGGGTTTCTGTAAAAAGTCAAAATACAAATATCTTTATTATAAAATTAAATATACAAATTCTAGCTATGTAATTGCTAGTATTTGGTGTTTATTTACCCACTGGTGAATTTTCAAATTTTCTGAAATTTTTTCCGAAATTAATTATTTTAATATTATTTTTAGCCGTCACTAATATATTTAATTAGGGAAAATTACAAATTGGAATGAGTTGAAACAAATTTTGTGCATCATAAAACATTAAATAAAATTTTATCATGTGGTTTTTGAAATGAAATCGTTTGCCAAAACGGTTTAGAAAATATCGAAGAAAAAGGCTTTTTTTTTAGTGTAAATGGATGTTTGGGGTAGTGTATTTATCATTTTCTATCACCCCATACCCATACCCACACTCACACACCCCCATTTACTTCTTTCCTTGGCTGAATTCAGCATCCCCCACCCTTTTTCCCCAATTGAATTTCAAAAGAAAAGAAAAGGAAAAGAAAGGATAAAAGAATGTTTAAGAATGGGCTTTTAACTTTTTCTTTGACTTTGAGACCAACACCCTCTCTCTCTCACTCTCCCACTCACCTCACCCTCCCCACTCTCGGCCAGAATCAGCCGCCCCCCCATTTTCTCCAAGTATCCATCTTCCTTCACCTCCATTTTCCTTCAAAAAATCAATAAAAATCAACACAAACCCTCACAAAATCAAAATCCGACTCCTACCCATTTCTCTATAGCCAAAATTGCATGGATCTAGGGAACAACATTCCAATTTGGGAGGCTATGTGTGTGCTTGTGGATCTTCAATTTATTGGGTATAAATTCTAACCATTTTTGCTTAATTTGTTAGTTAATTTCTTAAAGCTAAGTTATTAAAGTGTTAATTTTGTTCTTGTTGCTAATTTGAGAATTCAAGAGTATGGTTTGAAGCTAATTTGGGTTTAACCATCACTAATAGAATAATCAAGTGTAGATTATCATCTTGTGGAATTGTAAAACCTTACCTAGTAACTAGTTTGTTAATTGTATTTTTTTAAATTTTACTAATTAAGCTATTTTGCTAACTTGGGTTTTTGGAAAATTATTAAATGCCTTAGATTAAAATATAATTATGGTTTCATGTTATTATTAATATTATAATGAGTGGTTTAATATCTTAGGTTATGCAAAACTAAGCTTAATGGTTGAATTGTGAATTTTGCCTTAAAAGGTGTTAAAAATTGATATTTTTGCAAACTAGGATTTTTGAATTTATGCTAATTGATGAGAATAAATTATAGGAGTGGTTTATATGACTTTGTTATGATATTTAGTGGATATTGTGGCCGCTAGATTCGTTTATATATCGAGTTTTGTACTAAAACGGTTAATTTTGCTTGCTAGATTTTCGGAAAAATGACTTTTAAGGTGAATTTGGGGTTTTTGTGAATTTTAACCTATTTCATATTATAATTAGTGTTTGTGAATGCGTAAATGGGTGTGTTTGGGTTTTTCTCTCGATGGTTTGACGTTTGTACATCGACTTCGAGGGTTGCTTTAGCTATTCTTGCATGCGTAGCCGATAGGTTTTGACCTCTGCGTGATACGCGTGCCGAATTGGTTTTCATATACCGTATCGATTTCGGATTTGGTTTTTAATACGATACGGTGCATTATGATATGTAGGTACCCCATGTGGACCTCAAGACGACAAGCAAGCGCGTGGCGACGTCGGCACCGGCTAGCGAGGACCAGGTGAGTAGATTTATATCTACGGGGAGAAGTCGGGTGGATGGCATATAGCACCCCCGCAGTCCGTAGTGTAGCTCATATATATATGTTTATATAGGTGTTTTATGATATGAGAATGTTCATTCATGTTATGTTTATGTGTTCATGGAGTACCTTTGGGTTAGTTGCGAAACCCTAGAGTAGTTGTTATACCCACATACGCACACACAGACTTGCATACTTTACTTTCTTGTGAGCAGATTGGGATGTGTATATATGTATATATGCGTGGGTATGGGACTATGCATATGTACATTCATATACACATGCATGGATGATGAGGATAGTACATGGGATTGAGATTAGTCGATGAGTTTTGTGTTGAGATTGTGATTTCGAGGATATGGCAGGATTCGTACTTGAGGTACGTCCTGGTGTTATAGCGGATCTTGGGATGACGATACGGGTGAAAAGTGTTATTAATTAATGGTCGTCATGTGATCGTGATATGAGATATGGTATGCTAGGATATTGATCCTAGGCTGTATTGGGCGATGTATACCCCTTGATGATGATATGTGTTGATGATATTAGTATTGTACTAGACGTAGATCAGTAACCCGATCATGATATTTGATAAAGAGGATACCAGATGAATAGTATGATGAATGTGATATTGACCCGTACCCCGATTTGGGTTGCCGTACGACGGATTTACGTACGGGCTATATATTGATGATTGATCCGCACTCTTGACTTGGGATGTCTGATTATAGATATGGTATCGGATATGATATTATTGAGACGGGATCACCGACTATACATATACAGGTATGTATATGTATCGACTCAGATGATAGGCGGTTTCCTTACCTGTAGTTCAGCTTGTTAGTTCAGCCGTATAGTTTAGTGTAGTTGTTAGATTAGATTAGACTCCTACCTATTTCAAAACTAGCGGATCGTTGGTATTTTGAAAGACAGGTCAAGGGATCTACGGATATTTCAAAAGACGTATCCTTTCTTAAAAATACCGTAGCCCTATTTTCAAAACCCCACGATTCGTGTTATTTCAAATGGAACCATTGTTTAATATTTAGCTCCCGCTCATTTTGGTTGCTCGCTCCGCATCGCATACTTACATTGTTATTTCATATTGCATTGTTGACATTATGCTGTTAGGACACCAGCACCATTACCGATGATGCGTATGTACCACGTACACTTACTTGCCGGCTCACACACATCTTCATCGGTAATTGCCATGTCACGTACACCTTAAAAAATATTATTGCTTAACTTAGCTTGATAGCTAGTAGTTTGACATAATATTAGTGTACTTACATTATATGCCAGCTTAGATATTGCAGTTATTACTTGTCACTTCTTGCATACTGTTATTCATTGTTATGCCGTATTCATGGATTCTTATGCCTATATTCATGGGTTTATATGCTATTGATGATTTGGATTCGGATTTCTATGAGATTTTCTGGATTTGGGGGAAAACCGCAAAACTTGTATAAGCTTCTTCCCTCTCTTTTAAATAAAAAGTGCGGTTTTCCCATGATGTATGAGTCGTCCACCATGAGTTTGCTGATGGATTTCGAGACCCGATTCGAGGAGTGGAGGAACCGTTTCGGGTACATGGTGGGCCCGGTGCGGTACCCCGGGGCAAGAGGATCGTGTTGTTGACGTTGAGCCCGGCAGGGGAGGACTACCGACCGGTGATATTACCCGACGCGTCGGATATCCGGAGGATACCGTCGTGGTCTTGAGATGGATGGTAGGGGCCGGTCTGGACTGACGGCGCCCTAGATATTGTGATTGAGACATTGAGATTTTGAGATATTAAGGTACAGTGACTGTGATACAGAGATATCGAGATATTGGGATTACGTTTTGTGCCGATGCTAGGCACTGTTTTATGCTGATTTCATTATGATACCTCATTTTAAAAATACAAAGGAAATCTCACTAAATTATGAAAACAGTTTCTTCATTTACATGTATTCTTTTTTCATGCATTCATACCTCATTCATATGATATATTGCTACCTGAGGCACTGACACGGTCACATGAGATTACACTCGGGTTAGATATTTACCCTAATCATTGTTAGGCTGCATGTTATTTATATTTGAGGATATATTATGATCATTGACCTAGGTTGCGTTATTTATGTGGTTTCTGTTCGTGGATGTTTTTCTACTCACGAGTCGGCAACTCACCCCCGTTGTGCCACAGTTTCTTGCAGGTTTTGCCGTACAGGTTTCATTACGGCTTTGCTGGCACTGCTTCCCATTTCCGGGTGACTTGCTAGTAGGTGGGTTTACTTGTATCGTACCCCCATTATATATCTTGTATATCATTATTCTGTTGTATCTTGAAGTTCCATCAACCAAACTTGTATTTATTTTTGAGATAGAGACCAGTGATGTTATTCTTTCGACCTAAGAGTCGCGCGTTATATTTCTGTGGATTTCTTGTGGTTCTGAGTTTCCTTTTGAGTTTTGATCCTCGCCGTTGGCGTTGTATATTATATTGCTTGTGTGGTTGTGACCGTCGATTGACGAAGAGCTAGCTCCCGCTTGGGGATGCCTTTTTATTGATTTCGTATACTTTTCATGTTGTATCCCGTTTGGGGGCCTATATTTACAAAGGAGACTCTGCCGAAATTTTCTGGAAATATTTGATGTTTTTAAAAACGCATAATTCGGCTTCTGCTATTGAAACTACTTGCTTTAAGTTGGTTTTTTTCCTGCACACTACATCTTTTCTTGGTTTGGATTTCTGGGTTTTCGGTTTACTTAGATTACGTACGCCTTGAGACGTTCGTAGTTTAAGTGCCGGTCATGTTCCGTACTTTCGGGTCGTGACAGTTTGGAAACTATGATTCATTACTTATGTTACTTGGTTTTTATTGTCTTTGGTTTTAAAAAGAAAAGAAAAGTAAAATGAAAAAAAGGAAAAAGATTAAACAATGAAGTATGGGCAAGAGAGAGAGAGGGTGAGGGGTTCCTTTGACCTTAGCCATTTCCCTCACTTCATCATCTTCATCATTTTATTCTCCCCTTTCTCTTATGGCTGTCTTCTCACTCCCCCCTCCTCTACCTCCTCACCACAACCCCATTTCTACATTAAAACCATGCATTCTGTTCACTAAAATCATGCACAAGCTCACTACAAGCATGGGGAACCAAGAAAGTTTGGATTTTGAGCACTTGGGGCAACTCAAGAAAATTCTTAAGTTGCTAAATGAGATAATTGTTTCAACATTAGAATAGTATTTCATTTACCTTAACATCTATTTGAGTTTAGAATCTATTAGTGTAGTTTAACGATCTTGGAAAATTCCAAGATGAGGTTTTGAGGATTTCTTGACTTGTGATGTTGCAGGTGAGTGTAATTAGTTGCTACAAAACCCCCTCAGTGTTAAAAACCCAGATCAAACCAGAACTAGGCCATGGAACTTAAATCTGAAACTTTCCGTATCGTTTTTTGAGAAATTGAGGTCTACAGGGAATCTGGAGTGACCCGAGAGTTTACAGGAAAAACTAGCAACACCAGTAGCCTAGATGGACCACTACGAGACCACCCTGTGAAAACAAACCCAAGCCATGCCAAGAAAACCGAGCTCACCGGATTCTTGGGCAATGTGGTCGTCCAAACAGTGGGGGATCGTGTTGAAATTGGTTCTGTAGCTCATATACCCTATATACTATACCCCAGTATTGTTTGTTTATCCCCATTTTACCTGAAACAAAATCTGGGACCATTTTCTTGAGTTTCTGTTTTGAATTTTGACTTTTAAACGAATTGAACTTTTGATATTTGTGTTTTGTATCGATCACTTGACGTTTGTATGTCGATATTGGGTGTTGTTTGGTTGATTTGCATGAGTAGACCATAGGTTTTTACCTATGTGCGATTCGTGTGACGTTTTGGTTTCCGTGCGCGATTTCGGTTTACGATACTATGTGTTTATATGTGTAGGCACCCTCACGTGGACTTCAGACGATAAGGACGAGCATGGTGATGTTGACTTCGGCAAGCAAGGATCAAGGTGAGTAGATATATATCTACGGGGGAAGTCGGGTGGATGGCGTATAGCACCCCTGCAGTTTCGTAGTGTAATATACGAATACGTTATATTATATATATAAATATGTGTATTATGATACGTGGATGATTATCAAGGTAGCTTTAGGTGTTCACGGGTTAGTTTTAGTGGAATTTGAAATAGCGCTTATTTTATAGTTTCTTAGTCGCGAACCCTAGAGTATAGGTGTACACACACACACATGCACACACGGGATATGTTTGGGTGTATATGTTTATATGTATATATATATATATGTATGTGGATTGTGTTGGTACGTATATATATATATATATATATATATATATATATATACATATACGTATACACGGATGATGAGGATAGTATATGATACTTGGAGATGAGTCGATGTGATTGGGCATGATGCCGTGAGATCGGTGATGTGATTTGGGTCATGTTGTGATATACGACATGATATATGAGTGGATCATTGGGCAGTGTGTTTTCATACACACGCGGTTATGTGTTGATGGTATCGGAATGTACTATACTTTAGATCAGTACCCCTAATTCAGGATATGATGATAATGATACCATAGGAATATTGTGTTATATGTGATATTCGACCCGTACCCCGATTTGGGATGTCGTACGATGGATTTTACCGTACGAAGTATAAATATGATAATTTATCCGCACTCATGACTAAAGAATGTCGTATTACATGTTTTATCGTACGTGACGCTATTGAGGCCGGATCATCGACTACTAGATATATCGACTCGATCTTAGATGGGTTTTCTTACCCTTTTGATTAGTCTATTAGCTTGTCCTGTAGTTACTTAGTAGATGTTAGACTGGGCTCAAGTGTCACGACCCGAAATGGCACGTGACTGGAACTTGAATCATATGAAGTCTATAGGACCCCATCTAATTCAAGTAAGCCAAAAATCCCAGAAATCTAAACCATTTAAATAAGAAGCGAAGGAAAACTTATTTTAAGGTTTGATATAATCACTTGAAAAGTCGTAGTAAAACCTTTTTAAAACATCAAGTCTTTTCCGAAAATTTCAGCAGAGTCTCCTTTGTAAATACTGGTCCCAAACGGGTACAAACATGAATATATGAATAAAGGCATCCCCAAGCGGGAGCTAGCTCTTCGCCAATTAGCGGTCACAACCACGCAAGCAATATAATATACCAACGCCGAACGGCAAGGATCAAAACTCAAAAGGAAACTCAAAAACAACATGAAAACCATAATAATACAAGCGCGACTCTAAGGTCGAAATAATATACAGCTGGTCTTCTAAGTCTAATAAATATACAAGACTGGTTGATGGAGTTATTAGATACAACTGAATATAAATAAAATACAATGATGATCATGATGCAAGTGAACCCACCTACCAAGGCAATCACCCGGAAAGAAGCAGTGTGCCAGCAAAGCCGTAACGAAACCTGTACGGCAAAACCTGCAAGAAACTGTGTCACAACGGGGGTGAGTTGCCAACTCGTGAGTAGAAAACATCACCGAGCAGAAATCGTATGTATGACTCAATCCTAGGTCAATACGATCAAATATATCCTCAAAAATATAAATAACCTGAAACATCTGCTAATGGCCAGGGTAAACATCTATACAAGTGTAATACCAAGTGCTCGTGTCAGTGCCTCAGGTAACAACATATCATAAGTATGATATATGAATGCATGAAAACAGAATACATCTAAATGAGAAAACCTTTTTTCTTATCTCAGTGAGATTTATGTATAAAAATCACAGTATCATCAATGAAATCAACAGAAATCAGTATCTAGCATCGACACAAAATAAATATATCTCACTATCTCAATATATCAGGCTCCGGCAATCCGGACTGGCCTGTATCATCAAATCTCAGTATCTAGGGCTCCGGCTATCCGGACTGGCCCATACTTCGATCGATATCCTCCGGATATTCGTCGAGTCATAATAAAATCACCGGTCATTAGTGCTCCCTTGCCAGGCTCAACGCCATCATCTGCGACCATCTTGCCCCGGGATACCGCACCGGGTCCACCATGCACCCACAGACGGTTCCTCCTCCTCCTCGAATCGGGTGTATGATATCGCTCAAGAGCTGAGAAAACTCATGGTGGACATATCTCAAATCATATCATGAGAAAACCGCAATTTTATCTTTAAAATGATTTTCAGTTTCTAAAATCCTTGCGGTTTCAGCAAATCCATAAATCTCATGGAAATCCGAAATCCCAAATTAAAGGATCAATAACAATAAATACTGGGCTCCGGCAATCCGGACTGGCCCATAATATCATGGCAATTAATATATAAATATACATGAAAAATCACAGTAATAAATGCAACATCTAAACTAGCACAATAATGATATATCGGAACTATCAGCTAGCAAGCGATAACAATGAAATAATATTCTCTAAAGTGTACGTGACATGGCTTATCGATGATGATGTGTGTGAGCCGGCAAGCAGGTGTACGTGTGGCATACGCATCATCGGTAATGGTGCTAGTGTCCTGACAGCATGATTTTAATAATAACTAATGGAAACACAAATAAGCATGCAATGCGATGCGAAAAGCAAGAATATGCGGAACATGAATAATAACTCAACATGCAATACATTTATATATATGAGTCATACCGTTTTGACATTTGAAATAACATGAATCGTGATGTTTAGAAAATAAGGGCTACGGTGTATTGAAGAAAATGTACGTCCTTTGAAATATCCGTAGAATCCCTTGGCCCGTCTTTAAAATACTTACGATTCGTTAGTTTTGAAATAGGTATGACTCGAGTCTAGTCTAATATCTACAAGTAAACTACAGGACTAAACTAATAGACTAGTCGAAAGTGGGTAAGGAAACCACCTAAGTCTGAGTCGATATATATAAATATAATAGTCGGTGATCCCGCCTCAATAGTATCACATACGATACAATATATAATATGACATCCTCGAATCAAGAGTGTGGATCTATCATCAATATATAGCTCGTACGGTAAATCCATCGTACGACATCCCAAATCTGGGTACGGGTCGAATATCACATTTATCTCATCATTTATCTGGTATCCTTATCATCATATCATGAACTGGGGTACTGATCTAAAGTCTAGTACATACTGATACCATCTACATATATATATGCGTGTGTATGAAAACATAACGCCTAAGGACCCGCTATAACATCATGTCGTATCTCATAATACGAATCAAATCACATCACCGATCTCATGGCATCATGCCCAATCTAATCGACTCATCTCCAAATATCACATACTATCCTCATATCCAAGTATATGTATACCTATATATATGTACATACTCATATACATATATTTATATATATATATATATATATCCCTATATACGCACAAGTAATAAAATTTATGCGTGTGCGATCGTGCGTGTGGGTGTAAACCTTATTCTAGGGTTTCGCGACTAACACTAAACTATAACATTAACTACTAAATACGCTTACACTAACCCAAGGTCCTCTAAACCATTTCTAGCTAAGTATACACATCTTATAATAACCTATAAATATATAGATATAACACATTTGCATACTGCACTACGAAACTGCGGGGGTGCTATACGCCATCCACCCGACTTCCCCCGTAGATATATATCTACTCACCTTGATCTTTGCTTGCCGAAGTCGATGACGCCACGCTCGTCCTTTCCGTTCATGTCCACTCGAGGGTACCTACATATGTACACATATAGCATCGTAAATAGAAATCACGCACGAAAACCAAAACGGCACATGAATCGCACATAGGTTAAAACCTATGTCTACGCATGCAAGAATAACCAAATAACTCTCGACGATTGACGTATAAACGTGAATCGACCGATAAAAACACAAATATCAAAACTTCAATTCATAAACATCATGAAATAGAAGGCAACAACTCATGAAAATGGTCCCAGATTTTACCCTAGCTGAAATTAGTCAATTTTGCACGTGTGGAGGGTCTATTTAACAGATACTGGTGCCATGAACCAAACACGGACCCACCTTCCCCTACCCTGGCCGCAAATTGCGGCTATGCAATGGAATTAGGGTCTCGGGTCTTGGGGTTATCATCTAGGCTGCCTGCACTACTCACTGTGTTTGCTAAATAATTTTCCAGGTCTCCTAGTCATAGCAGATTTCCAATAACACCTCAAATTTCCACCAATTCCCGATATCGGGGTTTCTAAGTTTAGGGTTTGGGGTTCTAGTCTTAGGTTTTGGTCAAATATACAATGATTACAGAGGATTAAGGTCACTATAAAGCCTCAATTTCACCTTTGGATTCAAATCAAACCCTAATCCTCAACTTGGAATTTTCAAAGTTCACTAAACATCAATAAAACACTTCTGAACATACATAGGTGCTAAAGTGAATGAAACACTACACTAAAGTGAATGAAACGCTACATCTAGGCTGCCTGCACTACTCACTGTGTTTTTAATGAAGGGGGGATGGAGTTTTGATGTTGGATTGAGGGTGTTTGTGAGGGTTTTTGAGGAGGTGAAGGGAGAGGGCAGCCATGTGAGATGAGGGGAAGAAAATGATGAAGATAATGAAGGAAACAAATGGGAGCCAAGGTCCAAGGTTGACCCCTCACCTCTCTCTCTCTCTCTCTCTCTTCTCTTTCTTACCCATACCTCTTTCTTTTCTATTTTTCCTTTTCTTTTTCTTTTCTTTTCTTATCTTTTCTTTTCATTTAAAATCCACGCATGAAGAAAAATAAGGAAAGCCATGGTAGGAAAAAATGTAACAATGTGTGATATGACATGATGCATGTCATGTGTACAAATCAAGCCTAATGCACAATTAGTGATATTTAATCGCGATTAGTATTAAAATGGAATATAATTAATCATAAAAAAATTTATAATTTGCTTAAATCATATAAAACACCCTCATTTCAGTAATTTCTATAATTTTCCAAATATTTCCCATTTTATCGGTATTTAATTATATCGCATTATGAAAATATTCATAATAATTATTATTTAATTATAAAAATTCCCAAAAAATAATATTTTATTTTTCTGAAATGTTACATTGAGTCATACTTATTTTCAAAGCCAACGAATCGTGAGTATTTTAAAGACAGGCCGAGAGACACTACGGATATTTCAAAGGACGTACCTTTCTTAAAAACACCGTAGCCCCCATTTTCTAAAAACCACGATTCGTGCTATTTCAAATGCCAAAACTGTATGACTCGTGTGTGTGTGTGTTCTTCATTGTTGCGATTACTATTCATTCTCCTTTTAATTCATGTTGTTCATATCACATTGCATGCTTATACCTGCATTTTCTTTAGTCATTATGAACCCTATGGTCAGGACACCAGCACCATTACCGATGATGCGTATGCTCCACGTACACCTGCTTTTCGGCTAACGTACATCATCATCGGTAATTTTCATGGCACGTACACATTAGAAAACACTACTTCATTAGTATAAATTGCTAGCTGATAGTTTCGACATAGTACTAGTGCGCTTGCTTTTATATGCTAGCTTAGACATTGCATTTATTACTGTGATATCTATGCATGTGTATTTATCTATTTGTCATGAAATATTATGGGGCTTATGCCGGTAAATCACTGTTTATTTACTCTCGATTTGGGATTTGATATTTCCATGAGATTTCTGGATTTGGAGAAACAACAAGGATTTTATAAGCTCATTTTCATTTCAAAAGATAAAATTGAGGTTTTCTCGTGATATGATTTGAGAGGTGTCCACCATAAGTTTTCTCGGCTCTAGAGCGGTATCATACACCCGATTCGAGGAGGAGGAGGAAGAACCGTCTACGGGTGCATGGTGGACCCGGTGCGGTACCCCGGGGCAAGATGGTCGCAGATGATGGCGTTGAGCCTGGCAGGGGAGCACTACCGACCGGTTATTTATAACGCGGCAGATATCTGGAGGATACCGACGTTGTCGTGAGATTTGATATTTGGGCCAGTCCAGATTGTCGGAGCGCAGGGGCCGGTCCAGATTGCTGGAGCCCAAGATATTGAGATATTGAGGTTATATGATAGGGGCCAGTCCGGATTGCTGGAGCCCGAGATATTGGATATTGGGATATATGTTTTGTGTTGATGCTTGATACGGATTCTATGTTGATTTCATTGATGATACCTCGATTTTTATATACAGAAATCTCACTAAATTAAGAAAGCAGTTTTTCTCATGCAAGATGTATTCTGTTTTCATTCATAATGCATTCGTACATCATATTTGGGATATGTTGCTACCCGAGGCACTGACACGAGCACTTGATATTACACTTATGTGTCGATGTTTCAGGTTATATATTATGGATATTATCGTATGACATAGGATAGAGTCATACATGTGATTTCTGCTCGGTGATGTTTTCTACTCACGAATTGGCAACTCACCCCCGTTGTGCCACAGTTTCTTGCAGGTTTTGCCGTACAGATTTCCTTGGCTGCTTTGCTGGCACATTGCTTCTTTCCGGGTGATTGCTTTTGTAGGTGGGTTCACTCACATCATGACCACCCTTGTACTTTATATATAATCAGTTGTATCTAGTAACTCCATCAACCAGACTTGTATATTTGTTGGATTTAGAAGACCAGTGTGTATTCTTTAGACCTTAGAGTCGCGCTTGCATTATTATGGTTTTCTGGTGGATATTGGTTTTTTCTGAGTTTTGATCCTCTCCCTTCGGCGTTGTATATTTGTAACGTCTTGAAAAGTCGTTTTGGTGTTTTCCTGAAAATCGGTGAAAATTCGGTATTTTTCCGAAAACCGTCTTTCTCGTTATTTTGCAGTTTAGGACTAATTATACCTAAAATGGATAGGTAATTGCTTGTTTTTAGTAGCTAATGAGTTACTTATGAAATTCTGGTCGTTTAAAATTTTTTCCCTATTTTTCAATTTTTTAATATTATTTTAAGCCGGTAAGAAAAT
This sequence comes from Agapanthus africanus, assembly GCA_030015575.1. Lineage (NCBI taxonomy): Eukaryota > Viridiplantae > Streptophyta > Magnoliopsida > Asparagales > Amaryllidaceae > Agapanthus > Agapanthus africanus. Next base: position 474,354,299 of record CM057339.1, on the reverse strand, counting down.
ACATTAAATAAGCGATAAATACAAATTTTTCCGGGCTAATTTTAATCTTTAAAATTATGTTAATTAAAATCTAGTTTTAACATAAATTTTTAGTATTTTATTTTGATTTTTAACTAATTTTTATTATAGGAAACGAAATTTATTGAATTTAAGCTTAAACTTGCAATTTTGGACTTGTAGGGGGTCTTTTTGCATAAAATTTTTTTTGTGCACTCTCTCTCACTCATTCCTCACCTCTAGGCCGGCCCTACCTCAGCAGCAAGCCCACAAAATTTTTTCCCCAACTCATTTGCACAAAATGATATGAAAAGGGTTTTAATATATTAAATTGGGTATGGGTTTTTGGTTGATTGGTATGGCTTTGACCTTGACTTTTCTCACACTCCCCCACACCTCTCCCCCACTCCTCATCAGCTGAAATTTCAGCTGCAAACAGCAGCCCCCTCCCCCTCCTTGCATCATCTCTTTTCTTCTTCAAAGTTCATCCAAAAATCCTTAAAAATCAACAATTCCTTTTACAATTTCAAAGCAAAACCTTATTCCCTCTCTTCTCAAACCCAAATTGACTCAAATCTTGGAGAAAGATGGCATCTTGGGAGGTTTTAGCAACATAGGGATTGATCTTTTGAGGTATAATTTCTAATCAAATGGTTACATTGTTGCTTAAGGGTGCTAATTAGAACCTTGAAATTGTTTAGTGTTAAATCTTTACTTAATTCCTAATCTAGTTTTGTTTAAAGAGGGTAGTTTGATATGAACTTGGGTTTTAGCATACCATTACTAGGCTAATTAAATCTATTTTTCTATCTAGTTATTTTGCTAACATAATCTAAGAGGTTAATTTTCTTATGTGGGCTTTTAATTGTGTTAATTTAAATTTGTAGTATGGAATTTGATTTGTGATTGCTAATTACAAAAATCAAGAAAAGGGTTTGTGTATGGAAATAGGTTTGAAGCATGGTTATTGTGTTGAAATTATGTGATTGTGGCTAACTAGTTGTGTGGTTGGATGTTTGTGTTGAATTGTGATAACTTTATCGTTAATTTTCGATGTTGCACCAAATTAGCAAGTTTTGTGCTTACTAGATTTTTATTTAAATTATGTGATGAATTATTTGTGATAACTTGATTATATTTTTCGCATATCCTATGACATTTAGGATGCGTGAGTGCGGATTTTTGAGTAATCGGGTTTTAGTTTTGCCGGGCGACCAAATCGACGATTTTTGCAGTTTTTGCGATTTTCGCGTGTGTTTCTCACACCCTGTGCACTTTGTACCTAGCTTGTGAACGTTAGTATTTTCGTTTGGGTTTTGCATCGTTCTTGACATGTAACCTTATGTTTGGTATTGATGTAAATTCCAGGTCCGGTCGCGGAGACGTCAGACGCGGCTCGAAAGGGGAAAGCGGTGATTGGACGCAGCTAGCTAGGGATTTCTGTGAGTAGATGTAACATCTACGGGGGACTATCGTTGGATGGCGCAAGCCGCCCGATAGTTTTAGTAACTTAAAAGATTCTTAGTGATGTTAGTAATTAGGGGTGTAATACTTATATGATTATTTGCTGCATCCATGCCTTATATTGACATACATATGTGAACCCATTTTATAGGACACCTGCACCATTGCCAGGGTTTTTATATGCAGCACGAGCACTATTCATGCTTACACACACGCCCTGGTAATTGCCATGCCACCACACTAGATAACCTATAATTTGAAACCTTTTACTAATTGATACTTAAACTTGTGCTATTGCCTTTAATTCCTTAAAATGAAACCGTAGGATTGCTATTCATGTGCATGTACTTCATCATATTAATTGTTCATGCTTAATCTATTAATCACACATCGCAACTTGATTATTGATACCATATGCATTCATTATCATTGACATATGCACTTATGAGGATTTCTTGAGATTTTATGATATTTCTGGATTTCGGGGGAAAGCCGCAAAATTTCTAAACTTATTATATTTCTAAAATATGTAAATTGCGGTTTTCTAGTGATGTAAGTGTCGTCCACCATGAGTTTGCTGTGGTTTTGGAAATCCGTGTCGAGGAGTGGAGGAACCGGCACGGGTACATGGTGGGCCCGGTAAGGTACCCGGGGCAAGAGGAATGTGGTGTTGACGTTGAGCCTGGCAGGAGACGGATTACCTACCGGTGACTGTTTGGGACGGCGGATATCCAGAGGATACCGACCGTGGCCGCTAGATGATGAGATATTGATATTTGAGATGGGTCAGCCGGACGGCTGAGGCCAGAGATACATTGATATGAGATTTGAGACAGTTTTGAGGTGTCGATGCTGGACACAGGTTCTTGTTGATTCTATTGGTATTGTGCTGGTATTTCAAAAGACATTCTTAAAGGGAAAAACATGATTTCTTATACTTACACATTCAGATCACGAGTTGATTCGCATTGCATTCATACCTGCTAATATATCCATATTGCATACATACTTGCCATTATGTCCTGCCTTACCTGTATTTAGATGCTAGGATGCTTGTGTGCATGCATTCGATAGCCTGTGTAGATGTTATTTATTACTAGCGAGTTGGCAACTCACCCCCGTTGTGCCATAGCCTTTTTCAGGTCCGCTCCGTCAGTACAGTAGCGGCGGGTGCGCTTGCTTCTTTTGCCTCTTTTGCCTGGACTCGAGATTTTGCTCATAGGTGGGTTATGTTACTATTTTGTACCACCTTGTATATTCTTTGTATCTAGTGTACTCCATCTACTGTATCTACCAGTATTGTTGTATATTGACCTAGAGATGAGACTGTGAGGTTTGTGGACTTTTATGCTGCATTTTGGGGTCGAGCTCACTTGAGTCGACATGATGTTTTCTTATGCTTCATTATGATTATTTCGCATGTTGTTGCTTTATATTGCGTGGGATTTATGACCGCCTTGTGGCGAAGAGCTAGCTCCCGCTTGGGGATGCCCTATTTTGTTGGATTCATATATATTCTTGTTGTACCCATTTTGGGGGCCAGTATTTACAAAGGAGACTCTACCGAAATTTTCGGAAAAATTGATATTGTTTTTAAAGAGGTTTTATATGACTTATTTGATAACTCGTTTTCAATTGATTGGGTTCTCTCCACTCTTTTGCTTATTTGGTTTTGGTTTCTGGGCTTTGGCTTACTTATTTTACGGACGTCTTGAGACGTTTTGTAACTTAAGTGCCAGTCACGTTCCGTACCCTGCGGGTCGTGACAATATTATATTTCATTGCGTGGTTGTGTCCACCAATTGGCGAAGAGCTAGCTCCCGCTTGGGGATGCCTTTATATTATGCATGTTTGTACCCGTCTCGGGCTAGTATTTACAAAGGAACCTCTGCCGAAATTTTCGGAAAAATATGACTTTGCTTTTAAATGTTTAATGCCACTTTTTTTTTAAAACCACTTGCTTTAAAACAAGTTTTCTTCACTTCTTCTATAAAATGGTTTAGATTTCTGGGCTTTTGGCTTACTTGAATTAGGTGGGGTCCTATAGACTTCACATGATTCAAGTGCCAGTCACGTGCTATTTCGGGTCGTGAGACATAAGATGCAAATTCGAACGGATTCAAATATGCATCCTTATGCAACTTTAGCCAGTCTTGTCTCATCGATATGACTTAGTCGACAATGTCACAAGAAGACTTCGTTCATTTCTGAACTGTTCTTCTTGTGTGTGTTCTGTACGTCAGAACTGTGTTTTGATTCAGAACGTGTATACTGTTATACAACGTACCTTACCCAATCAACACTTGATTTAGGAAAATATTCACAATATTTTTTGTACTGAATAACTGTCTCTAAGAATCAATGTATTACAAGTTGGTAACACCAGGTGATATCTGCCAACTGCTTTGGCTGCAACAATTGCACCATTCTCTACTACTTAGAGACATATCACCCAATCCCAATTCTCTACCTGTCTTTAGCCCATGTAACAAATTACATATATGGGATCCTAATCCGGTATCCCATACCCAGGACGTAGAAACGACTGAGAAACAGTTCGTGGTTACGAACACACCCGAAGACAATGCATCAACATGCTTAATCTTCGTTTGGGTGGCGTGGGAATCCGGATATTCTCCTATTCCTTGCTCAGACTTATGACAATCATAAAATAGAGTTGAACTTAGCCTAGTATAATAAGTAGGTTCGGTCAATACATCCATATTATTATCTTGATTAAGGCATTTCATTGGTCGCTACCAGGAGAGAGAGAAGGATAATCACTTTGCGAGCGCTCTTTGCAAGATTAGATTGGTTATTTTATCTAATCAGGATGGCTCCCACTGTTTTTATCAAATCTTCCTTCAAACCCTAAAAGGTAAGATTAGCCGGGATTAATTACACCCTACAGGTTCGCCAATTGTTCGGCGAGGCAGGTATCGGTACTCCGAGGGAGGTTCCCTATGCTATCATACGGACCTAATTAAAATAAACCTCATTTCCTTAGAGGCATAACCCCGTTGACACCTTTCAAGAAACCTACTGGATTAGCTAATTGTAAAGTGAAAATTGTCCCAGGAGTAACTCTTACTCGCAGTGGGTATCGGGATCCAACTATCACATAGAAGGCATGCAATCTCATTACAAATTTCAACACTTGGAATTCCCAATAATAGTTTTTACCCCTAGCGTCCTATAACCTTGACGGAGGCCAGACAACCCATAGGCCGCTGGTCAAGTTCAACCCGTTCATTTCTCTATTGAATTAGACCCACCTACACGATCCTTGAGGGAGGCCAAACAACACCGTACGACTACCCTAATCTAATCGCATCACATGCTACAAATAAGTACTAATCAGCTACCGTACACTACGCCTTGACGGAGGCAAACAACCGTAGCACGGATACTAAAATAGCATGTATCTGAAATGACGGAGGGCTACGCAGGTTTTTAAGAAAACCATGAGCGTAATGAACTTGAAATCATAGTAGAATCAAGTGATTTTGAAAAGGAGTGTTTTTGAGGCTTTTGCTAGTTTCGCTAACGAGGTCACTCCCGGTGAAGGGGTCTCGGCTCTTTCCTCATCGAATGAGGTGCAGGATATTCAAAAATACCACTATGCAAAGAAAGAACTAGATAAGCTTTCAAAAACAAAACCGAGTGGGTTGTAGCATTTGCTAGTTTCGCTAAAGAGGTCACTCCCGGTGAAAGGATCTCGGCTCTTTCCTCATCGAATAAGGTTCTGGATATTCATCAAGGAATACCACTATGCAAAGCAAAAACTAGTGCTACCCTTTTTGAAAATTTGATTCTACAGCAACTTTATGTTTCTTTCTTTTCATTAATCTCATTAATGAAGTCCCATCAATTAATGTTTCCTAAACATTATAGAAAAGTGAAACAAAATAGAACGTACGCTTATGCTATCCGCATTCGCCACTAGGCCCCGTCATGCACCGTTAGGTTACTTAACTACCGGCAGAGCGGGAGCTGGACTAGCGCGGGTGCAAAACATAAGCAACGTTTATTATATATCATATATATAATACAAAATTCGTCTCACGCAGTTATATGATCACATCACAGAACCAAGCAGCAGAAGCAACATATGAAATATTGGATATACTAGGATTTCCGTGTTTTAAATTTAGCCAGTAAAGTAAAACACGGATTCCACGGTCATGATGAATAGCCAAACCCACATCCCATAGACCCCTACGAGAGCGATAAGTAACCCTACCAATTCTAGAGTTAGGAGACCCGGCCTCAACTCCTTGAGATGGTCTCCCACTGGACCCTAGAACCATGTTACTTGTGCTCCCCGCCTTGGGTCTATCCTAATGCAGAAAAGTAAATAATATACATCAGTGGTGACATCATCCTCAACCCGGATGTGCTCCAATAAAAGAATATTACATACAAATTTTACATGAATGAAAATTGAAAAACTCTCATCTTACATAAAACCTCCCTGCTATTCAATCATGACGATCCAATAAAACATATCAGCGACACATAATATCACATATCATCAACGTAAGTAAATACACGTATCCCAAATTCCATTGACATATAGCAACGAGATTTGGGATACCCCACATATTACACTTACGGTCGCAGAAAAGAAATGTAAAACTGCAATAATTAGAATCCGCATTTCCTTAGACATCATAAACCCGGAATATCACATATTCCGAATTTCATACCTAACTCTATAAACCCCGCATTTTAGTCTCATATCAAAAACACTTTTCAATAATTTAGTCGGGTAATTCAACAAGATTCCAGACCACCCGATTGAATATGCATTGGAAACTATAGGAGATGGCCGCACTCCCGATGCCGTCGACCAAGTGCACTTAGGCGGAACACCGTGGCCGTGAGCACCCGAGTGGGTGCTATTGACAATGGGGTTCTTCTACAGTCACTTGGTTGGGGCAATGGGGCGAGTCTATCTAGTAAAGTTATTCGGCGAGTACGCGTACAATACGCGATTGCGACGGAGTTTCGATCCAAATCGAAACTTCGTGGCAATCGATCTACCGAGACCAAAACGCTAAATTTATAAACACTAACTAGTTTTCACAAAAATAATTAAATGTGGATTCCAACTACTGCATCCATATCAAACTTAAACCTGAAACAATGTTAAAAACACGACTACGAAATACTCCGTATTAGCCCCAATTGAACTGTTAACTGTTATTTATATGTGTGCCATAGAGGCCATTACTGTACATGCGATGTATATTGTAGTGTATGCTTGGACATATATAGGGAGGACTTTCTTGCTCGACATGATAGTATGCTATCTGGTTGCACTTTATCTTAACATGTACACTTATTGTCTCTCTATTACATGTTGATAAAGCCTTTAGGATGAGTACTTGACTAACAGGATTATGATGTATATTATACTAGTGGGGCAGAGGTCGTCGGTAAGTACATCCTTCAATTGTTCCTAGTCGTAGGAGTATCGAGACGGGGCATCAATAATCCAGAGTTGACTAGCGTATACGCTTCTCTACCCATATGATGGGCGATGGATGAACCCATATCCATTGGTGTTTGACATCAGAGAAGGTATACGGGTGCTCAGTGGAGACTGGGTACACTGGACGGACTCGCCGAGAACTCCTAGATGGTATTATACCTATCGTCAGATAGCAGTTCTCTTGTGACACTGGTACAGGTTAGTTTGTCGACCCGAGATCGTCATAGAGTCTTGTGTGATTCCCACTGTGCTTTGATTTCCACCATACCACGGTCAAGAGATTGCGCAAAAAGGTGGTTTTTTGGTACAATCCCGAGTCACATGGAGGCAATGAGCGATAGGAGGGGATTCGTCTCTCCCGATATTGGGGGTTGATGTTGCGCTATGCTTGATTGGCCATAACAGGAAATCCCTGGCCAGGGTTGCTGAAATTTACTGGTAAGTGTTATTAGTAGTTTCTCGAACCGTTATGGACCTTGCATCGGCATGACTTATCAGGCTTTTGGGGTCTGACGTTATACCACCCCCAGGCTGCGATATGCGACATATATGACGAAGAGACCGGACTGTACGGTAGTGTTACTGATTGGATTCGCAGGAGTATGAGCAGGCTTGCTTGTTGATGTTCTGATCGCTCAATACTCGGGTGGCCGTTACGTTTAGCAGACCGCTTGCGGCTTGTGGGTGTTTGATATGATCATCACCTACTGCCGGCGCATTGACGAGTCTTTAGAGTCCTACACAGAGGTTTCCTGGTTCATGCGAAATGAAGTAGGAGAACATATGTGATATGTGCGGGACCGAGATTAATGCGCGTATGTGATATCACATTCTATTCTCGCGATATGTGATATCGGTCGGTTATATGTGATATAGCCGTGTTAGGATCAGGTGTTGATTCGATAAGTTGTTACATTTGGTATTGGTCGGCTGTATGTGATATAGCCGGATTGTTAAATCAAGTGTTGATTTAATGATTTAATTTATAATTATATATTTGATATATTAACTTACATTAACTAATATTATAGCTCACTTAATATTTCTTTTTCTCACTTGTGTACACTTAGTATATATGTGATATATATTAATGTACATTATTTTGTGTTATGCTTGATGCCACATGCTTCATGGGTGTATGAGACTCACACCATGCTTATGTTAATGTTAGGTTTTATTTATTTAAAGTTAATCAAAATTTGTTGGAAATTAGTCACATGGTTCAAGCTTGTAGAAGCTTATGGAATAATTGACCAAGTCCATTAATTTTGTTTTACTTATAGATATTTGTTAACCTAACCATTAATATTAGCCATGGTTCATTCTCTACATGAGTTAGTGTATGACACTAACTTACCCATGGTTGCTATTCTCACCTCATCAGTTTCATTCTCATCACCACTTCAACTTCTTCTTCCTCATAAAAAAGCTTGCTAGCTTTTGAAATGGTGAAGAAATATTGTGAGAAAAATAAATCTAAAGAAAGCACATTTCCTACTTCATCATCCTCTACTATATTAGCCATTTAGTTTAGGGTGTTTGCTTCACTAATCAACCATTAGTGAAGAGATAGCATGAGCTTGAGTCTCCTCGACGTAGATCATCTTCGGCCTCGAAAACTTCGAGCAAGCTTGTACATTTCTTCATGTGAACGCTTATTAGAGTTTGGGTTGTAGGGTTGCGTAGCACGGAAGCAAGTTTTCGGGAGGCAGTATTGTTAGGTCCACGTTACCCACCCCGGTCCTTTCGGGGAGGCGGAATAGGTAAAACGAAAATTTTTCCCAAGCTAGGTAACATGGACCATTTCATGAAGGATCGTTGCTAAACTAAAACTAACAAAATTCTACAAGTTCTAACTACTATGTAGAATGGTTATACCTTGGTCTTGAACTCTTTCTCTTCTTAATGTGGTTCTTCCTCTTTCTTGCTCCTCGTAGTCGCTTGAACGGATCCTCCTTGTCGTCTCCTCTTTGCCATAGATGGATCCACCCGAGGGTCTCGAAATTGGGCTCCTATCTCAACCTAGAGATGACTAAGGAGTTTGGTTTGCTAAACCTAATACCTTAGATTGAGTAGAGAAGAGTGATAGTGGTTTTATCTCAAAGGTTCATGATTTCCAACTCATGGAACACTTGAACCTTGAGAGAGGAAGAGGAACAGGGAGAGCTTTTTTCTAGGAGAGAGAAAGAGAATGATACAATGAGCTCTCATATTCCAACTCTTCTCACAAAAGTGAGAATAATGATAATAATAATAATAATTAAGTATATGGTGATGGTTAGTTTCAATGACCATTATCATTTCATGCTATTATTGCTTTTTGCAAACAACAAGCAAGCAAAAGTCATATCCATGAAATGATAGCCATGAAATGATGATGGTCAACAAGTCCAAAATGGTCAACCGGTCAACAAAGTCAACAAGTCAACAAAAGTCAAACATTCAACTCAACCATGGCACAATAATATTAATTAATATTATTAATCATATGTCATATTCTCATTAGGGTTTAAGGAAAGGTCAACGGTCAACAAGTCAACCAAAGTCAAATGGTCAACAACCCTAATGAGAATTCTCTGCCTCTGCCTCTGTCAACTGTTCATACACACCCGCATCCTTGCTCCAAGGAACACGAATACACTGAGACAAAACCAATCCCAAAATAATTAATAGGATCTGGCTTAAACCAAAGCCCGCTAGTAACTACTGTCCGGACACCAAACATGCACAAGTGCGCGGATGTGAACAAACCCCGTCGCAAAACCAAGCAACCTCTACTCAGCTTTGCCCAAAGGCGAGTAACCCTCTGTGTGGGACTCTAAAGGCTCGACACTACACTGGTAGTGGGTTTAACCACAGGCCGCAAGCGGTACTAGCTGTACGTAACGGTCCCCAGGTAGATGCCGATAAGAAGACTGATGAGGTGAACCCATCAAACTCCTATTGAGCCTGAATGTGACAATCTCCGTACAGTCCGGTCTGTTCGTCTGAGAATATCTCATGGCGGGCCTAGAGGGAGGTAAACGTCAATCCCCTAATAGCGGTATAAGTCGGGTCGGAGTGTAGCCCAAAACACCCTGAGAATCTACTGGAAAACCTACCAGCAATTCTCGCTTGCCCTGGCCAGGGACTTTGTGTAATGGCTCTCCTAGACACAGCGCGATATCAACCCCCAATACCGGGAGAGACGAATCCTGTCTAACCGTCACTGCCTCCAAGTGCTTCGGGACTGCAGCCTACTACTACCTGTTTGCACGACTCAGTAGAGCCGTGGTAGGGTTGTAATCTAAGAACAGTGGGAACACACTCGAGGCGAAGTGACAGTGTCAAGTCAGCGGACTAAGCTGTACTCATGTCACCTGGGAACTGTTAACTGACGATAGGTATAATACCAACCAACAGTTCCCGACTAGTCCTGTCCATTGTACTCGTAACCTAACGAGCACCTGCATACTATCTCCAGTACGACGTACTGATGGCTGTGGGACAGACCATCTCCCCTGCTGGGAAGAGAAGCGTATGCACCAGTCTACTCTGGAGTATCGATGCCCTGTCTCGATAATCCTATGAATAGGGACCAAAATAAGGATGTGCTTATAGACTACCCAGCCCCCACTAGTGTGATCGCCATCACAACGCCGGTAGTCAAGCAAAAATCCTAAGGGCTCTACCAATATGTTTTTAGCGATATGTTAAAAGAAACATATACACATATTAAGATAGAAACAAACCAAGTAGCATACTACTATATCGAGCAAGACTGTCGTAAAACCATATATATATCCCAAGCCTCCAAAATGTATTATACTAACTAGTACTATACAATAATGGCCTCTAGGGCATACATATCTAACAATCTCCCACTTGCACTAAAGGCCAGTAATTGGTGTACCGCATACCCAACGTCTGCACTAAGGCCAGCTACCGGTGTACCGCATACCTAATAGCTCAAAAAGTCGCTCGAACTGTATTTAAGGGAGGGCCTTCATGAATGGATCCGCTGTGTTGTCTTTTGTGTCCACTCTCCGTACCTCGATCTCCTGGCGATCAATGATCTCCCTGATCAGGTGATACCGCCTTAAGATGTGTCTGGATTTTTGATGTGACCTTGGTTCCTTCGCTAATGCTATAGCCCCATTGTTATCGCAATACAAAGGTATTGGGTCAACAATGGACGGAACCACCCGAAGTTCACTAATGAACTTCTTCATCCAGACCGCCTCTTTTGCGGCATCGCTTGCAGCAATGTATTCAGCCTCCATCGTCGAGTCTGTGACGGTATCCTGTTTGGAACTCCTCCAACATAACGCCCCTCCGTTGAGGGTAAATAAAAAACCCGAGACAGACTTGCTGTCATCTTTGTCACTCTGGAAGCTTGAATCTGTAAAGGAATCGACCCTGAGGTCTCCATTACCGTAAACCAGGAACATCTCCTTAGTCCTTCTCAGGTACTTGAGAATGTTCTTCACTGCCGTCCAGTGGTCCTCACTTGGGTCTGACTGATACCGGCTCACCACGCTCAGCGCGTAAGCTACATCTGGTCTTGTACATAGCATCGCATACATTATAGATCCTACCGCCGAAGCGTAGGGTATAGTGTTCATACGAACCCTCTCCTCGTCAGTCTTAGGAGACATCTTCTTGGAGAGGGTAATTCCGTGCAATGCGGGTATGTTACCGCGCTTGGAATCCTCCATACTAAATCTCTTTAGTATGGTCTCTATGTACCTGGACTGCGAAAGTCCCAGTAGTCTCTTGGATCTATCTCTGTAGACCTTGATCCCCAGAATGTACGAGGCATCACCCAGGTCCTTCATGGAGAACCCTTGTGACAAGAATAGCTTGACCGATTATAGCATATAAATGTCATTTCCTATCAAAAGACTGTCGTCCACGTACAAGACTAGGAATACGACAGTTCGTCCTACAATCTTCTTATAGACACAAGGTTCATCTTCGTTCTTGATGAAATCAAATTCCTTGATTGCATCATCAAAACAGATGTTCCAGCTCCGCGATGCCTGCTTCAATCCATAAATGGATTTCAGTAACTTGCACACCTTCCCGCTGCTCCCACTGTCCACGAAACCTTCTGGCTAATCCATGTAAACGCACTCTTCTAAACAACCGTTTTAACGTCCATTTGCCAGATTTCATAGTCATGGAAGGCAGCAATGGCAAGTAGGATCCGAATGGATTTGAGCATAGCTACTGGAGAAATAGTTTCGTCATAGTCCAAACCAGGTCTTTGACGAAAACCTTTTGCAACGAGTCTAGCCTTATAGGTTTCCACCTGCCCATCTACACCAAGTTTCCTTTTCTAGATCTATTTGCATCCAACGGGTTTTACCCCAGGTGGAGCAATATCCAAGGTCCACACTTTATTGGTGTACATGGATTCCATTTCAGATTGCATTGCATCCAGCCACTTATCAGAGTCCCTACTGATAATGGCCTGCCTGAAACTAGTAGGGTCATCTTCTTCCAAGATGCAATCCTCTCAATCCCCATCTATGAAAAAACCGTAGTATCTCTCGGGCGGATGAGAAATCCTACCAGATCTGCGGAGTGGCTGAGGTTCGTTGGGTGTAACTGAATCTAGCGGTTCCTCCAAATCTTTAGTTAAAGTTTGTGTTTCTGGAATTTCATCTAGTTCTACCGTGCTGCCACTAATATTTTTAACAAGAAATTCTTTTTCCAAAAATGTGGCATTCCTGGAAACAATTATCTTCTGTTCCTCTGCATGGTAGAATAGATACCAACTTGAATCTTTTGGGTATCCCACAAACTTACATAAAACTGCCCGTGCCTCATGTTTGTCTGGTTTCTGCTTTTTGACATAAGCTGGGCAACCCCAAATCTTAATACGTTTAAGATACAAACTCTTACCACTCCCTATTTTATACGGAGTCTTAGGCACGGATTTGGATGGAACTTGATTCAATAGATGTGCTGCTGTTAAAAGCGCATGTCCCCAGAATGAAAGAGGCAACTCAGCACTACTCATCATGGAGCGAACCATATCCAATAGGGTACGATTCCTCCGTTCCGATACACTGTTGTGCTGTGGTGTATAAGGAGGAGTAAGCTGAGAGAGAATACCATTCTCTTTTAAGTAATCTAGGAATTCCCTTCTTAAGTACTCCCCTCCTCTATCTGATCGGAGGATCTTGATACTTTTGCTAGTCTGGTTCTCTACTTCGTTTCTGAATTCCTTGAATTTCTCAAAAGCTTCAGATTTATGTTTCATAAGATACACATATCCGAATCTAGAGAGATCGTCAGTGAATGTGATGAAGTACGAGAACCCACCCCTTGCATGTATTGATATCGGACCACATACATCACTGTGTACGAGTCCCAAGAGCTCTGCTGCCCTTTCTCCATGTACGGTGAACGGAGATTTGGTCATCTTTCCTTTGAGACAAGACCGACAAGTTTCATAAGATGAAAACTCGAACGTATTCAAGAGTCCATCTTTATGCAACTTACTTAGTCTTTTCACTCCGATATGACCAAGTCTACAATGCCACAAGTAGGATTCATTCGTATCTGAATTCTTTCTCTTGTGTGTGTTTTGTACATTGAGAACTGTATTCTGATTTAGAACGTAGATACCATTACACAGTGTATCTTCTGCAACCAGTACCTTATGAAGGTAGATGTTCATGATATTTCTATCAAGAACAAAGTTATATCCATCTTTATCGAGTAAAGATACTGATATGATGTTGCAAACCATGGAAGGTACATAGTAGCAATCGTTCAAAATCATAGTATTGCCATTTGTCAACACTAGGTGATATTCACCGACGGCTGCAGCCTTAACTTGTGCTCCGTTCGCTACTCTGAGCGACATATCACCAGGTACAACTCTCCTACTTTTTCTCAGTCCCTGCAATAGATTACAGATATGAGATCCTGATCCGGTATCAAGTACCCAGGAGGTAGGGCTGACCGTAAAGCAGTTCTCAATTATAAGAACACCTGAAGTAGATGAAAAACCATGCTTCTTCTTCAACCGGGTATCCTTGGAATCCATACAATCCTCTTTCCCTTGCTTATACTTATGACTGTTGTCGTAAGTTAGAGCCGAACCAACGTTCCCCAGCCCCGAATAAGAATTCGGATCGGTCAAGCGATACATTTTATTATCTTGATTAGGGCGTGAAATGGTTGCTACCTGGAGAGAGAGAAAAGAAACACTCAGCGTGCGCTCTTGCAAGATTAGATTGGTTTATTGATTTATCTAACCAGGATGGCTCCCACTGTTTCCTCAAATTCTTCTTCAAACCCTAAAAGAAGAACTAGTCAGGATTAATCGCACGTCACAATACTTGCTTAACCTTTCAGCCAGGCTGGTGTTGGTACTTAGAGGGATGTTTTCCAACGCTTTCGCGAAGTTCCTTAATTAAATAACCACTTTTCCCTGGAGGCGTAGCCCCGCTAACACCGTTCTAGACACCTACTTGGTTTATAGCATTGATTATTAAGTGAAATAATCTCTCGAGAGTAATCCAACTCATCAGTGGGATCAGGATCCAACTATCATTGTGCGATGACCTAGATGGAATCCACTCTAGTCACTATACTCCAGAAGGTATGCTAAATCTGCAAGTTTCAGTTTCTTTAGAAACCCCTGATGTGGATTTTTCCCCTAGGACCCAAGTGACCTTGACACAGTCAACAAATCAAAGAGTCCTACTCAAGTTCAACCCGTCATTATCTTGATTGCATTAAACCCACCCGCATAACCCTTGACACAGTCAACAAGGTTACACGACTGTCCTAACCAATCACATTGTATCCAGCAGATAAGCAAAACTCAGCTACCATTCACTGCGCCTTGACACAGTCAACAAACGCAGCACGAATACTAAGTATAACTTATAAGAAATGACGGAGGGCTACGGCTGGGTTTTTGGCCAAAAACCCGTTAACGTAATGAACTTGATATCGTTGAAGGAACCCGATAACCTTTTTGAAAATATAGTGGCGAAAACTTTTGCTAAAAAGGTCACTCCCTGTGAAGGGATCTCGGCTCTTTCCTCGTCGAATGAGGTGCAGGATATTCCAAACTGAATACCTCGATGCAAAGCAAGAATAATCGACTATAGTGATGTTATTACCCTGACGCAAACTTTTTGTCCAAGGGGTCACTCTCGATGAAGGGATCTCGGCCCTTGCCTCGTCGACTGAGGTGCTGGGCATTCATAACCGAATACCTCTATGCAAAACAAAAGAGAGCGTCCTTTCAATAACAGCTTTTTGAAAATTGTTCCAACAACGTCTTATTAGGTTTGTTTTCTTGCATTAATTTAATGCGTCCCATCAGTTAATCCTACCATTGCAGAAAACAACGAAAATATGACGTACGCTTATGCCATCCGCATTCGCCACGGGGCCTCGTCATTACCCGTTAGGTTACTTAACTAACGACAGAGCGGGGGCTGGACTAGCGCGGATGCAAAACATAAGCAACGCCTAAATAGATATCATATAGATATATACACATTCGTCAGATGCAATGATAGCTATTCCAGATCATAGATGAACACATTGGATATACTAGGAATCCGCATTCCGTACGAGCCTGTAACGAAGAGCGGATTACACGGTCGCGATGAATAGCCAAAACCCCACCCTAGACCCCTACGGGTGCGGCAAGCTACCCGCCAAGTACCCGAAGTGAAGCAACTTCCCTCAATACCGTGAGTGGGCCACTCAGCACTTCGAGGTACCCGGTAGTTTGTGCACCCCACCTTGGGTCTATCCCAGGAGCAAAAACAGAAAAAGAAATTATACAATGACGGCTACAACCCCATCCCGGTTGTGCGGCCATATAAATAATATTACATCAATTACAAATTACATGAATTGAAAGAAAAGAAAACTCTCATCTCACAACCCCCTGGATATTGATCCGCGACAATCCAATGAATTCATATACACATACCATCAACATTACAGATCACAGATATGTATAACCCCCACTAATCGACGTATAGCGATTAGCAGACGTTCAATACATATATCACATCACAGATATAACCCGTTAGCTAAATTCTTTAGAAGTTCGATCAAAATACAGATTTTAAACCACCCCAAAAACAAGTTTTGCTTTCTGTAAAATCTGGGCAGAAAAAACATATTGTAAAAATCCCAAAACACCCTACTGAACATTCTGCGGGAAAAATTTCCCACGACCGAGTCAACTCGGCCGCGGATCCGCGGCGGGAGCACGCTCCCGCTGCGGTTCCGCGGCGCTTTGACCGAGTCAGTGGACCATTTTTCTTGCTTGTTCTTAAAAATCCCTGAGCCTATTTTTAGTACATGATTTATTATTTTTTGAACAGGAACTAAAATCGGCAGAAAGTTGATATCTCGGGCATGTTTTGTGATTTTTTTCTCCGATCGAACTTCTAGTTACTTTGCTAATATGTTAGATAGTGTTTAGCTAGTCTCTCATACCAATGTTAGGTCCACGTTACCCACCCTGGTCCTTTCGGGGAGGAGGAATAGGTAAAACGAAATTTTTTCCCTAGCTAGGTAACATGGACCGTTTCATGAAGGATCGTTGCTAAACAAAAACTAACAAAATTCTACAAGTTCTAACTACTATGTTGAATGGTTATACCTTGGTCTTGAACTCCTTCTCTTCTTGATGTGGTTCTTCCTCTTTCTTGCTCCTCGTAGTCGCTTGAACGGATCCTCCTTGTCGTCTCCTTTTTGCCATAGATGGATCCATCCGAGAGTCTCGAAATTGGGCTCCTATCTCAACCTAGAGATGACTAAGGAGTTTGGTTTGCTAAACCTAATACCTTAGATTGAGTAGAGAAGAGTGATAGTGGTTTTATCTCAAAGGTTCATAATTTCCAACTCATGGAACACTTGAACCTTGAGAGAGGAAGGGGAAGAGGGAGAGCTTTTTTCTAGGAGAGAGAAAGAGAATGATACAATGAGCTCTCATATTCCAACCCTTCTCACAAAAGTGAGAATAATGATAATAATAATAATAATTAAGTATATGGTGATGGTTAGTTTCAATGACCATTATCATTTCATGCTATTATTGCTTTTTGCAAACAACAAGCAAGCAAAAGTCATACCCATGAAATGATAGCTATGAAATGATGATGGTCAACAAGTCCATAATGGTCAACCGGTCAACAAAGTCAACAAGTCAACAAAAGTCAAACTTTCAACTCAACCATGGCACAATAATACTTAATTAATATTATTAATCATATGTCATATTCTCATTAGGGTTTAAGGAAAGGTCAACGGTCAACAATTCAACCAAAGCCAAATGGTCAACAACCCTAATGAGAATTCTCTACCTCTGCCTCTGTCAACTGTGCATACACACCCACATCCATGCTCCAAGGAACACGAATACACTGAGATAAAACCAATCCCAAAACAATTACTAGGATCTGGCTTAAACCAAAGCCCGCTAGTAACTACTGTCTGGACACCAAACATGCACAAGTGCGCGGATGTGAAAGAACACCGTCGCAAAACCATGCAACCTCAACTTAGCTTTTCCCAAAGGCGAGTAACCATCTGTGTAGGACTCTAAAGGCTCGACACTACGCTGGCAGTGGGTTTAACCACAGGCCGCAAGTGGTACTAGCTGTACGTAACGGTCCCCAAGTAGATGCCGATAAGAAGACTGATGAGGTGAACCCATCGAACTCCTACTGAGCCTGAATGTGACAATCTCCGTACAGTCCGGTCTGTTCGTCTGAGAATATCGCATGGCGGGCCTAGGGGGCGGTAAACGCCAGTCCCCTAATAGCGGTACAAGTCGTGTCGGAGTGTAGCCCAAAACACCCTGAGAATCTACTGGAAAACCTACCAGCAATTCTCGCTTGCCCTGGCCAGGGACTTTGTGTAATGGCTCTCCTAGACACAGCGCGATATCAACCCCCAATATCGGGAGAGACGAATCCTGTCTAACCGTCACTGCCTCCAAGTGCTTCGGGACTGCACCCAACTACTACCTGTTTGCACGACTCAGTAGAGCCGTGGTAGGGTAGTAATCTAAGAACAGTGGGAACACACTCGAGGTGAAGTGACAGTGTCAAGTCAGCGGACTAAGCTGTACTCATGTCACCTGGGAACTGTTAACTGACGAAAGGTATAATACCAACCAACAGTTCCCGATGAGTCCTGTCCAGTGTACTCGTAACCTAACGAGCACATGCATACTATCTCCAGTACGACGTACTGATGGCTGTGGGACAGACCATCTCCCCTGCTGGGAAGATAAGCGTAAGCACCAGTCTACTCTGGAGTATCGATGCCCTGTCTCGATAATGCTATGACTAGGGACCAAAATAAGGATGTGCTTATAGACTACCCCGCCCCCACTAGTGTGATCGCCATCACAACGCCGGTAGTCAAGCAAAAATCCTAAGGGCTCTACCAATATGTTTTTAGCGATATGTTAAAAGAAACATATACACATATTAAGATAGAAACAAACCAAGTAGCATACTACTAGATCGAGCAAGACTGCCGTAAAACCATATATATATCCCAAGCCTCCAAAATGTATTATACAAACTAGTACTATACAATAATGGCCTCTAGGGCATACATATCTAACAAGTATCCATGCCAATTTTAAAAATTTGCCATATTAGTAAACTCTAACTCTAGAATCGTTACTAGAAAATCTGACGAAACGAATGCAAACATCTTTGCAACTAAAGTGAACAAGGAATACAACATTTGTAGACCGGTCATTCACTTCAATAGCTCTGTGTAGTAGTCCCTTTGCTGCGATCATGAACTCCCGGACACTAGAGAGGCTCCCATGAAGATATGAACAAGCTTGCATCGAAGTCTTCGAGGTCGAAGATGATCTACGTCGAGGAGACACTAGCTCATGCTACCACTTCACTAATGATGAGATTAGTGAAGCAAACACCCTAAACTAAAAGGCTAATAGTAGAGGTTGATGAAGTAGGAAGTGGGCTCACTTTAGTTTTATTTTTCTCACAATAAATCATCACTTAGAAAAAGCTAGCAAGCTTTTTCTCTTGAGGAAGAAGAAGAAGTGATGAAGAAAATGAATGAGAGAGTGAGGTTAGTTTTAGTGTATATGCCCTAGAGGCCATTACTGTATCATACTAGCTTGTATATTACTTAATGGAAGCTTGGAATATTCACAGTTGTATAGACAATCTTGCTCAAAATGGTAGTATGCTACTTGGTTTGTTTCTACTTCAATATGTGCATGTGTTTTTTTTAGCATATCGCTTATACATATTAGTAGAGCCCTTAGGATCTTTGCTTGATTACCAGCGTTGTGATGGCAGTCACACCTTTGGGGGCTGGGTAATCTATAAGCACATCCTTATACTAGTCCCTAGTCGCAGGACTATCGAGACAGGACAACGATACTCCGGAGTAGACTAGCGTATGCGCTTCTCATCCCAGCACGGGAGGTGGTGTGTCCCACAGCCATCAGTACGTCGTACTGGAGATAGTATGCGGGTGCTCGTTAGGTTACGAGTACACTGGACAGGACTCGTCGGGAACTGTTGGATGGTATTATACCTATCGTCAGTTATCAGTTCCCAGATGACATGAGTACAGCTTAGTCCGCTGACTTGACACTGTCACTTCGCCTCGAGTGTGTTCCCACTGTACTTAGATTACTACCCTACCACGGCTCAAAGGAGTCGTGCAAACAGGTAGTAGTTGGGTGCAGTCCCGAAGCACTTGGAGGCAGTGACGGTTAGACAGGATTCGTCTCTCCCGGTATTGTGGTTGACATCGCGTTGTGTCTAGGAGAGCCATTACACGAGTAGTACCTGGCCAGGGCAAGCGAGATATACTAGTAGGTTTCCATTGTTATCTCAGGGTGTTCTGGGCTACATTCCGACACGACTTGTACCGCTATTAGGGGACTGACGTTCAAGAAGGCCGCGGAGGTGACCAAGATCCGGATCGACCCTCGGAGCTTGGATGGATGAGCCGGACAGCGGAGAGAAGACCCGAAGGACCGGTATCGTGAGGTATAATTTCTACGGCATAGTAGTTAACGCCTCTAGTAGTTTGCTCGTTTCTAGTTTAGCAAAGATCCGGCTTTTAGTCCATGTTGCCTTTGCGCCAAAAATTGTTTTTCGCCTTTTCCGCCTCCCCGTAAGAACCGGGGTGAGTAACGTGGACTTACAGTGGTATCAGAGCCTAGCTAAACATAAACTAGCAAGTTAGCAAAGTATTTAGAATATCGATCGGAAAAAATTCGCAAAACAAGTCCGGAAAATTTAACTTTCTGTCGATTTTTTATACTGTTCAAAAAGTGATTTAACATACATGAAAAATCGGCTCAGGGTTTTCTAAAGATACCCACCAAAAATGATCCCCTGAACCGGTTAAAGCGCCGCGGTTTGACTCGGCCGTGGACCGAGTTTGGTGCAGTGTGCTTATTTGGCTGTTTTGGGATTTTTAGTACTTGTTGTTTCTACCCAGATTTTCCAGAGAACAAATTGATTTTTAGAATGGTTACAAATCCGCATTTTTGATCGATATTCCATAGACTTTGGCTAATGGATATTATCTGTGATGTGTTATATGTATTGAACGTCTGCTAATCGTTATACGTCGATTAGTGGGGGTTATACATATCTGTGATCTGTAATGTTGATGGTTTGTGTATATGAACTAGTTAGATTGTCGCGGATGAATAGCCGGGTGGATGTGAGATGAGAGTTTCTTTTTCTTTCATTCATGTAAAATTTGTAAATTGATGTAATATTATTTGTTTGGCCGCACAACCGGGTTAGGGTTGTAGCCGTCATTGTATAATTTCTTTTTACTGTTTTTGCTCCTAGGATAGACCCAAGGTGGGTGCACAAACTACCGGGTATCTCAAAGTGCCGAGTGGCCTGCTCACGGTGTTGAGGGAGGTTGCTTCGCTTCAGGTACTTGGCGGGTAGTTTGCCGCACCCGTAGGGGTCTGGGGTGGGGTTTGGCTATTCATCGCGACCGTGTAATCCGCTCTTCGTTACAGGCTCGTACGAAATGCGGATTCCTAGTATATCCAATGTGTTCATCTGTGATCTGAAATGGCTATCATTGCATGTGACGAATGTTTATATATATCTATATGATATCTATTTAGGCGTTGCTTATGTTTTGCATCCGCGCTAGTCCAGCCCCCGCTCTGTCGTTAGTTAAGTAACCTAACGGGTGATGACGGGACCCCGTGGCGAATGCGGATGGCATAAGCATACGTCATATTTTCGTTGTTTTCTGCAATGGTAGGATTAAATGATGGGACACATTGGAATTAATGCAAGAAAATAAACCAAGTAAAAGTCGTTGGAACACTTTCAAAACCACTTAGTTCTTTTCAAAAACCAACTTTTAAATGCGGAGCTTAAACCACTCCTTTTAAAAGCTATCAAGGTTCCTTCGATTATATCAAGTTCACTACGTTCACGGTTTCGCCAAAACCATTCGTAGCCCTCCGGCATTTCGTATGAATATTCAATAGTATTCAAGCTATGTTTGTTGACCTTCGTCAAGGCATAGTGATTGGCAGTTGTTGGGTGTTCATATGTAGCATAGATAGATGCGTTGGTTTGGGACAGTCGTATTACCTTGTTGAACTTCGTCAAGGGTATATACGGGTGGGTTCAAATTAACCTGGACAATGACGGGTAGAACTTGACATGTGACTTATGATTTGTTGACCTTCGTCAAGGTCATAAGGGCATGGGTCAAAAATCCACATCGGGAGTTTCAAAAGAACTGAAACTTGCTAGCGCTGCATACCATTTGGAGTGTGATGATTCTGGTAGGATTCCTTCAGTTTTGTCACGCGATGATATTTGGATCCCGATCCTACTGTGTGTATATGCTACTCCTCCGGAACTTTCTCACTTAACGATCAATGCTATAAACCAAGTAGGTGTCTAGAAAGGTGTTAGCGGGGCTACGCTCACAGGGAAAAGAGGTTACTTAATTAAGGAACTTTGCGAAAGTGTTGGAAAACCTCCCTCGAAGTACCGACACCGGCCTGGCTGAACGGTTAAGCAAGTATTGTACGGTGAGACTGATCCCGACTAATTCTTCCTTTATGGTTTGAGGAGGGATTCGAGAGGCAGTGGGAGCCATCCTGTTTAGATAAATTAAAAACCAATCTAAACTTGCAAGAGCATCATGCTAAAGTGTTTTCTTCTCTCTCTCTTAATTGCAGCGACCCAGTGACCAGACATAGGTTACATCTAGATAATAAAATGACTGAATCTGACTGTTATGACTGGCAATGGTCTGTCCAGATGTCCATTGCCCATGACAAGTTGGAATACCTCTTGACTGATCCAACCCCTGCCGTCTCAGGTCCAGTTTCCCCTGTCACGGATATTCATATCCGCAAGACATCGGAAAAGGACTGTGCAAAAGCCAAGTGCCTCGTGTTAGCCTCAGTTGATGGTGCATACCAGAGACAGCACGAGAAGATGGACTTAGTTTCTATCTTCCTCCATAACAAAGATTTATATGGAGACCAATCTCGTATCGCAAGATATGAGACCTCGAACGAATTGCTTCCAGCGAGGTTGGCTATTGGGTCATCTGTAGGGGGAAACGTCCTTACAGAGACCAGCTATTTTGAGCTCACGGACCTGAAGACCACATTGAGGAACGGGTCAGATGCTGACTTAGTTCAACAGTCTCTACCTACTACTCTGAAGGAAACCAGGGAAGTAGAAAGAAAGAGAAGGGCAGAAGTTTCGGGACTGGATGTAGTAAAAGAGGGATGTTCCTATTGTTACAGGGCTTGCAAAGCCAGTAGCCAGAATTCGAAGCATGTTGTGGCTTCGGCTTCGGGTGTGTTTGTAATAGAGAACTGTATGTCAGTTAACCCTACTTCCTGGGTATTAGATACCGGATCAGGATCTTATATCTGTAATTCGTTACAGGCTCTGAGAAACCATAGGGTTATCAAGAAAGGTGATATGACTCTCAGGGTTGCTAACGGAATGAGCATGTACGCTGAATCCGAAGGGGAATATCATCTTGGACTGACAACTGGGCAGATATTGATTCTGCGTAACTGTTTTTATGTACCAGGTGCGACTTGTAATATCATATCTGTATCCTTACTTTCTAGGGAAGGATATTATTTTACTTTTGTAAGCGATGTAGTAAACATCCACCTAAATCAAGTTATGATTGGGTCATGTACATTAGAAAACGGTATATACGTATTAAATCAAGCTCAGATTTTCAGTGTCCAGAACACACTTAAAAGAAAGTCTCCGGAAACAAATCAGGCTTTCTTATGGCATTGTAGACTGGGTCACATAAATGAGACACGGTTAACACAGTTACATAAAGAGGGATACTTGAATCCGTTCGAGTATCAGTCTTATGCCACTTGTGAATCTTGTCTCATGGGAAAGATGACAAAGACTCCGTTCACTGGATACGGAGAAAGAGCAAGCGAGCTCTTGGGACTCATACACAGTGATGTGTGTGGTCCAATGTCTACACATGCGCGAAGTGGTTATTCATACTTCATTACTTTCACAGATGATTTCTCTAGGTATGGACATGTCTTCTTAATGAAGCACAAATCCGAGGCCTTTGAGAAATTTCAGGAATACAAGAATGAAGTTGAAAAACAAACAGGCAAAAGTATCAAGATACTGAGATCTGATCGAGGTGGTGAATACTTAAGTGCCGAGTTTCTGGACTACTTAAAACAGAATGGAATTCTCTCTCAGCGTACTCCTCCATACACACCACAACACAACGGTGTATCGGAAAGGCGGAATCGAACCCTATTAGATATGGTTCGTTCCATGATGAGTAAGGCTGAGTTGCCGTGATCTTTCTGGGGTTATGCACTAGAAACAGCTGCATATCTCTTAAACAAGGCTCCAACCAAGACTGTGCCTACCACCCCATATCAGATGTGGAGTGGGAAGAAACCCTGTCTTAAGTATCTTAAGACATGGGGATGTCCATCTTTTGTAAAAAAGCAGCATGCAGACAAGCTCGAGGCACGCTCAGTACTGTGTAAGTTTGTGGGATACCCAAAGAACTCCAGGGGGTATTTTTTCTATTCCGCAGAGGAACAAAAGGTTTTTGTTTCTCATCATGCCCACTTCTTGGAAACTGAATTTTTAGAAAATCAGATAAGTTGGAGCGCAATAGAACTGGAAGAAATTCCAGAACCACAAGCTATTACTGAAAGCTTTGAAGAACCAGAAGGTTCAGGGGAACCGGACATCCTAGCGCCACTCCGCAGGAGTAGTAGGCAGTCTCATCCGCCCGAGAGATACTATGGTTTTGACGGGGATAGAGAGGATTGCACTATGGATTATGGTGAGCCTACTAGCTTCCAGCAAGCCATTCAGAGCGGCGACTCGGTAAAATGGCTGGATGCAATGCGGACCGAGATAGAGTCCATGTACACCAACAAAGTTTGGACTTTGGACTTTGCTCCAGAAGGGGTAAAACCCGTAGGCTGCAAATGGATCTTCAGAAAGAAGATTAGTGTAGATGGGCAGGTTGAAACCTATAAAGCTAGACTTGTAGCAAAGGGTTTTCGTCAAAGACCTGGTTTGGACTATGATGAGACCTTTTCTCCAGTGGCTATGCTCAAATCCATTCGGATCCTTCTTGCCATTTCTGCCTTCCACGATTATGAGATCTGGCAAATGGACGTAAAGACGACCTTCCTAAATGGAAATTTAGAAGAGTGCGTCTTTATGGATCAGCCGGAGGGATTCATTCAGAGTGGGAGCAGTGGTAAAGTGTGCAAGTTGCTCAAGTCCATCTATGGACTGAAGCAGGCATCGCGGAGTTGGAACATCTGCTTTGATGATACTGTCAAGGAATTCGACTTTATCAAAAACCCAGATGAACCATGCATTTACAGTAAGATTGTAGGGAGAACTGTGGTATTCCTCGTCTTGTACGTGGATGACATTCTCCAAATAGGAAATGATATTCCTATGCTGCAGTCAGTCAAAGGATTCTTGTCACAGAGGTTCTCCATGAAGGACCTGGGCGATGCCAACTACATTCTGGGGATCCAGATCTAAGAGGATGTTGGGACTTTCACAGTCGAGGTACATAGAAAACATACTAAAACGATTTAGTATGGAAGATTCCAAGCGCGGTAATCTACCGGCTTGTCACGGAATCACCCTCTCCAAAGATATATCTCCCAAGACTGATTTGGAAAGGGCTCGCATGTTATCTATACCCTACGCATCTGCCGTAGGCTCTATAATGTATGCGATGTTATGCACCAGACCAGATGTAGCATACGCATTAAGCGTTGTAAGCCGGTATCAGTCGAATCCAGGGGAGAAACACTGGATAGCAGTAAAGAACATTCTCAAGTACCTGAGAAGGACTAAGGAGATGTTCTTGGTGTATGGCGGAAAAGACCTCCAGATCGAGGCCTTTGCTGACTCCAGCTTCCAGAGTGACAAGGATGACTCCAAGTCCATGTCGGGTTATGTCTTTACCCTCAATGGAGGGGCGGTTTGCTGGAAGAGCTCCAAGCAGGAAACCGTTGCTGACTCAACTATGGAAGCGGAGTACATAGCTGCTTGCGATGCCGCAAATGAAGATGTCTGGATGAAGAAGTTCCTCACGGAGCTTCAGGTGGTTCCTACAAGTGTTGATCCAATACCGCTGTATTGTGACAACAACGGCGCTATAGCTTTAGCGAAGGAACCCAGGTCCCATCAGAAGTCCAGGCACATTTTGAGGCGGTACCACCTGATCAGCGAGATCATAGATCGCCGGGAGATCGAGGTGAAGAGAGTAAATATGGAAGATAACACTGCTGATCCATTCACGAAGGCCAAACCCCAGACTCAGTTCGAGCGGCTGATCGAGATGATAGGTCTTTGATACGCCAGTACATGGCCCTAGTGCAAGTGGGAGATTGTTAGTGTATATGCCCTAGAGGCCATTACTGTATCATACTAGCTTATATATTACTTAATGGAAGCTTGGGATATTCACAGTTGTATAGAAAATCTTGCTCAAAATGGTAGTATGCTACTTAGTTTGTTTCTACTTCAATATGTGCATGTGTTTCTTTTAGCATATCGCTTATACATATTAGTAGAGCCCTTAGGATCTTTGCTTGATTACCAGCGTTGTGATGGCAGTCACACTTGTGGGGGCTGGGTAATCTATAAGCACATCCTTATACTGGTCCCTAGTCGTAGGACTATCGAGACAGGGCATTGATACTCCGGAGTAGACTAGCGTATGCGCTTCTCATCACAGCACGGGAGGTGGTGTGTCCCACAGCCATCAGTACGTCGTACTGGAGATAGTATGCGGGTGCTCGTTAGGTTACGAGTACACTGGACAGGACTCGTCGGGAACTGTTGGATGGTATTATACCTATCGTCAGTTATCAGTTCCCAGGTGACATGAGTACAGCTTAGTCCGCTGACTTGACACTGTCACTTCGCCTCGAGTGTGTTCCCACTGTACTTAGATTACTACCCTACCATGGCTCAAAGGAGTCGTGCAAACAGATAGTAGTTGGGTGCAGTCCCGAAGCACTTGGAGGCAGTGACGGTTAGACAGGATTCGTCTCTCCCGGTATTGGGGGTTGGCATCGCGCTGTGTCTAGGAGAGCCATTACACGAGTAGTCCCTGGCCAGGGCAAGCGAGATATACTAGTTTGTTTCCAGTGTTATCTCAGGGTGTTTTGGGCTACACTCCGACACGACTTGTACCGCTATTAGGGGACTGACGTTCACCACCCCCTAGTCCCGCCATGCGATGTATCAGACGAATAGACCGGACTGTACGGAGATTGTCACATACAGGCTCAGTAGGAGTTCGGATGGGTTTACCTCATCGGCCTTCTTATCGACATCTACCTAGGGACCGTTACGTACAGCTAGTGCCGCTTACGGTCTGTGGACAAACCCACTGCCAGCGTAGTGTCGAGTCTTTAGAGTCCCACACAGAGAGTTTCCCAGCACTGAGCGAAACGTGTAGAGGCCGTATGGTTTTACGGCAGGGCTGCGATCACTTACGTACACTTGTGTGCGTATATTGTTCGGGCAGGCAATACTAGTGGGCTTTGGTTTAAGCCGGATCCTAGTATTGCACGGATGGATTTGTTTTGTCTTCTGTGCATTCGCATTCTACGGAATGCGGGTGCGGGTGTGTATGCACAGTTGTGAGGAGCAAAGAAGGAGGAGGTGCCACATTAGGGTTTTGGCAGTTGGTTCGGCCAAAATCGTTATGTGGCAGGCTCATTAGGGTTTTGGCATTTCATTCGGTCAAAACCATTATGAGCCGCGGACATTACTTACTAATCATTTCAGGGATAATTTTGTGATGGCTAATTGCTTTGACCATTTGACCACCTTGACCACTCTTGACTTTGTTGACCCGTTGACTAAAGTTGACCTTGACCTTCATGAGAGGTCTACACTCTTCTTTGGTTTTCTTTTTCTTTTTGGATTATGAAAATGGTCATGTCAATGTAGCCATCAATTTTATCATGATAGGATTAGTAATGATGATGTTTAGTATTATTGCAACCATGGTGCCTTTTTTCTTTGGTTGATAATTTCATTATTCTTTTCTCATTCTCTCTCTTGTGAGAAGAAAAGAAAATGAGCTCTCATGGTTGCTAGTTCTCCTTCATCTTTCTCCTCTTGATAAATTCTTTTGATCTCATGTGTTGAGAGAAAAAGAATCCACAAAGACAAACACTTCCATCAACCTCTTCTACATAACCTAGGACTTCAAGACTAGCGATCTTGTTGCCCTAGTTGCCTCGGCTCGAGGTGGAGCTCGGTGTACATCTCTCGGATGGATCGTCTTCGACTCAAGAAGGCCACGGAGGTGACCAAGATCCGGATCGACTCTCGGAGCGTGGATGGATGAGACGGACAGCGGAGAGAAGACCCGAAGGACCGGTATCGTGAGGTATAATTTCTACGGCATAGTAGTTAACGCCTCTAGTAGTTTGCTAGTTTCTAGTTTAGCAAAGATCCGGCTTTTAGTCCATGTTGCCTTTGCGCCAAAAATTGTTTTCCGCCGTTTCCGCCTCCCCGTAAGAACCGTGGTGAGCAACGTCGACTTACAGTTAGAATTGCAACCATGGTGAGTTAGTATCATGCCTAACTCATGTAGAGAATAAACCATAGTCTAAGGTTAAGGGTTGGGTTAACAAATATCTTAAGCAAGACAAAGGAGTGAACTAAGTCAATGAAGACCACAATCTTCTACAAGCTTTGAACCATGACAAATATCTCCACAATTTTGAATTTTCTTGAAATAAATATAAACCCTAACTTAACACTTAGCATGGTGTGAGTCTCATACATACATGTTGCAAGTGTAACCTAGCATGACACAACAATATATATCACATATATATTTTGTGTACAAAAAGAAAATAATACAATCAACATATATCATATATTTATCAATGTAACATCAAATGAGAAAAAGTAATACTTAAGTGAGATAATATTAGTTAATGTAATGTAATATATCAAATATATAATCATACATTAAATTAATAAATCAACACTTGATTTAATAATCCGGCTATATTACATATAACCGACTAATATCAAATGTAACAACTTATCGAATCAACACTTGATCCGATAACTTGGATATATCACATATAACCGACGAATGTCACATATCGCGAGCATAGAATGCGGTACCACATACTCGCATTAATCTCGGTCCCGTACATATTACATATGTGCTCTTACTCCATTTCGAATGAACGGGGAAACCTCTATGTAGGACTCTAAAGGCTCGTCAATACGCCGGCAGTAGGTGATAATCATATCAAACATCCACAAGCCGCAAGCGGTGTGCTAAACGTAATGGCCACCCGGTTATTGAACGATTAGAAGATCAACAAGCAAGCCTGCTGGTACTCCTACGAATCCAATCAGTAACACTACCGTACAATCCGGTCTCTTCGTCTGATATGTCGCATATCACAGCCTCGGGGTGGTATAACGTCAGACCCCAATAGCCTGATAAGTCATGTCGATGCAAGGTCCATAACAGTTCGAGAAACTACTGGTAACACTTACCAGTAAATCTCAGCAACCATGGCCAGGAATTTCCTGTTATGGCCAATCGAGCATAGCGCAACATCAACTCCCAATACCGGGAGAGACGAAACCCCTCCTATCGCTCATTGCCTCCATGTGACTCGGGACTGTACCCAAAAACCACCTTTTTGCATGATCTCTTGACCGTGGTATGGTGGAAATCAAAGCACAGTGGGAATCACACAAGACTCTATGGCGATCTCGGGTCTACAGACTAACCTGTACCAGTGTCACAAGAGAACTGCTATCCGACGATAGGTATAATACCATCTAGGAGTTCTCAGCGAGTCCGTTCAGTGTACCCAGTCTCTACTGAGCACCCGTATACCTTCTCTGATGTCAAACACCAATGGATGTGGGATCATCCATCGCCCATCATATGGGTCGAGAAGCGTATACGCTAGTCTACTTTGGAGTATCGATGTCCTGTCTCGATACTCCCACGACTAGGTATATTTTAAGGATGTACTTGTCGGCTACCCATTTCCCCATTAGTATGATCTGCATCATAGTCCTGGTAGTCAAGTACTCATCCTAAGGGCTTTATCAACATGTAATAGAGAGACAATAAGTGTACATGTTATGATATAGAGCAACCAGATAGCATACTATCATGTCGAGCAAGAAAGTCCTCTCTTTATATGTCCAAGTATCCACTACAATATACATCACATGTACAGTAATGGCCTCTAGGGCATACATATAACTAACAATCTCCTACTTACACTAAGGCCATCTGTTGTAGTATCCTATACCCAACAATATAGCAGTGGTTGATGTATCCCATACTCAACCATCCTATATAAGTCTCTCTAGGGTTAAGGCCTTTGTGAGTGGATCCGCTGTGTTATCCTTCGACTGTACTCTCCTTACCTCGATCCCTTGGAGATCAACCATCTCCTAGATCAGGTGATACTTGCCTCAGAATATGTCTGGATCGCTGATGGGATGAGCGTTCCTAGGCTAAAGCCACAACTCCATTGTTGTCTCAATAGCACTTATTGGACGCTCAATGGTAGGAACTATGTTCTTCTCTTGAACAAGAAATGCCCAGACAACCACTTTGGCAGCATCATTGGTAGCAATGTTTTCAGCCTTTATCGTCTAGTATGTCACGGTATCTAGCTTGGAACTCTTCCAACATATCGTCCCTCCACTGAGGGTAAAGACAATGCCTGTGACTGACTTCTGTCAAAGTAATCACTCTGGAAGCTGGAACCAAGAACTTTCTTTTAGTGCTTCTCAAGTACTTAAGAATGTCCTCCACAGTTGTCCAGTGATTCTCCCAAGATCCGATTGAATCCCGATCACTACAACTAGAGAATCATCTACATCTAGTCTGGTACATAACATCACATACATGATAGAGCCTACTGCTGAAGCATAGGGTATCCCTTGCACGCGATCTCTCTTCAAATCAGTCTCGGGAGACATCTTTTTGGAGAGAGTGATCCATGAGTAAGTGGGCGAACCACCACGCTTAGAATCTTCCATACTAAACCCCTTTAGTATGGTGTTAATGTACCTGGATTTGGGACACTCCCAACATCCACATAGATCTATCACCATAGATTATTATCCATAAGATGTAGTAGGTATCATCCAGTTCTTCTATTGAGAATCCCCGTGATAAGTGGAGCTTGACCGAGTGTAGCATAGGAAACCATTTCCTATCAAGAGTATGTCATCTACGTACAATACGTGGAAGACAACCATACTCTCTACAATCTTCTTTTATATACAAGGTTCGTCTGCTATTTTGATGAAGTCAAACTCTTTGATTGCCACATCAAAATAGTTGTTCCAACTCCGCGATGCGCGCATTGATCCTGATGAACTTAAGTATAGCTTTGAAAGTCTCAACTTTTCCATTTACACCAAGAATCTTCTCAAGATCCATTTGCTCTTAATGGGTTTTACCCTTTCAGGTGCAACATTCAAAGTCATACTTTGTTGGTATACATGGATTCCATCTTTGATCGCATAGCATCCAGCCATTTCATAAAGTCTCCACTTTTGATGGCCTGCATGAACCTAGTTGGGCAATCATCTACCATGATGCAATTCTCGCTCCTACTGTCACCAAGAATACCGTAGTATCTCTCAAGTGGATGAGGAACCCTACCAGATTCGCGGAGAGGCTGAGGTTCGTTGGAGACTATTGAATCTTTTGGTTCTACCAAATCATCAGCTGTTAGTTTGTCTAGCTGGAACTACTTCCAGTTCTACCTCATGACCACAAATTTCATCACAAGAAATTCCTTTTCTAAATAGGTGGCATGCTGAGAAACAAAACACCTTTTACTCCTCAGTTAGGTAGAAGATATACCCTCGCAAATGTTTGGGATATCCTAACAAACTTACAGTACTGACCTTGCCTCGAGCTTATCCGGATTCTGCCTTTCAACATAGGCCGGACAACCCCATATCTTAACTCGTTTAAGACATGGTCTCTTCCCACACCATATCTCATATGTAGTGGTAGGCCCTGATTTGGAAGGAACCCCATTCAATAGGTATGCAGCTTCTTAAGTTCATAACACCAAAAGGAAACACGTAACTCAGCAGTACTCATCATAGAGCGCGCTATATCTCATAGGGTGCGATACCTCCGCCCCGATACACCGTTTGTGCTGTGGTGTATATGAAGGAGTAAGCTGAGAGAGAATCACATTCTTCTTTTAGAAACTCCAGGAACTCTATGCCCAAGTATTCGCCACCATGATCACATTGAAGGACTTAATACTTCCACCCATCTGGTTCTCCACTTCAAGCTTACATTCCTTGAATTTCTCAAAAGTTTCAGACTTGTGTTTCAACAGGAACATATGTCCGAATCTAAAGAGATGATCGATGAATGTAATGAAGTACCAAGAACCAACTTTGGCATTTGTAGTCATAGGACCATATACATCATCATGTATGCGTCCCAAGAGTTCACTAACTTTTTCTCTGTTTCCAGTAAACAGAGTATTGGTCATTTTACCTTTGAGACAAGACTGTAAAGTTTCATAAGATGAAAATTCGAACAGGTTCTTATATTCATCCTTATGTAACTTAGCTGGTCGTGTCGCATTGATATGACCTAGTCTGCAATGCCACAAGAAGGATTCGTTCATTTCTGAACTACTCCTCTTGTGTGTGTTCTATACACTTTGAACTGTGCTTTGATTTAGAACGTATATGCCATTTCACAACGTGCCTGATCGAATCAACTCTTGATTCAGGAAAATGTTCACAACATTATCCTCCAACACAGAATTATATCCTTCTTTAACTCATTAAAGAAACCGTTGTAATGTTGTATATCAGGTTCGGTATGTAATAACATTTGTTCAGAATCAATGTATTAATACAAGGTGATATCTGCCAACTGGTTTGGCTGCAACAATTGCACCATTCTCTAACACTTAGAGACATATCACCCATTCTCAGTTCTCTACCTTTCTGTAGCCCATGTAACAGATTACATATATGGGATCCTAATCTGGTATCTCATACCTAGGATATAGAGGATACTGAGAAACAGTTCTCGGTAATGAACACAACCGAAGAAGATGCATTGACCCGCACTTTCTTCGATTAGGTGGAATGGGAATCCGGATATTCCCCTATTTCCTGCTCGGACTTATAACAATTATAAGATAGAGTGGAACCAACATTCCCTAGCTCAGTATAATAAGCAGGTTCGGTCAATGCATCCATATTATTATCTTGGTTAAGGCGTGATATGGTCGCTACCAGGAGAGAGAGAGAGAGAGAGAAGAAAACACTCTGCGTGCGCTCTTGCAAGATTAGATTGGTTATTATTTTATCTAATCAGGATGGCTCCCACTGTTTTAGTCAAATCTACCATCAAACCCTAAAGGTAAGACTAGCCGGGAGTAATTACACCCTACAAGTTTGCCAATCATTCGGCCAGGCCAGTGTCGGTATTTGAGGGAGATTCCCCGTGCTTTCGCATGGACCTAATTAAAATAAACCGCGTTTTCCCAAGAGCGTAACCCCGTTAACACCTTTCTAGACACCAACTTTATCGGCTAATTGTAATGTAAAACTCTCCCAGGAGTAACTCTTACTCGCAGTGGGTATCGGGATCCAACTATCTCATAGAAGGTATGCAATCTCATTGCAAATTTCAACACTTGAAATTCCCAATAATATTTTACCCCTAGCTTCCTATGACCTTGACGAAGGCCAACAAATCATAGGCCGCTAGTCAAGTTCAACCCGTTCATTTCATGATTGAATTAAACCCACCCGCACGACCCTTAACGAAGGCCAACAAAGTCGCACGACTACCCTAATCCAATCTCATCTAATGTAGCAGATAAGCACTAGTTAGCTACCGTACACCACGCCTTGATGGAGGCCAAACTACCGCAGCACGAATACTAAGTAGTACTTATCTGAAATGACGGAGGGCTACGCAGGTTTTTAAGAAAACCATGAGCGTAATGAACTTGATATCGTTGTAGAATCGAGTGAATTTTAAAAGGAGTGTTTTTGAGGCTTTTACTAGTTTAGCTAAAGAGGTCACTCCCGGTGAAGGGATCTCATCTCTTTCTATATTGAATAAGGTACATGATATTTCACAAATACCACTATGCAAAGCAAAAACTAAAGAAGCAATCAAAAGACAAACCGAGTGGGTTGTAGCATCTGCTAGTTTTGCTAAAGAGGTCACTCCTGTTGAAGGGATCTCGGCTCTTTCCTTATCGAATAAGGTGCTGGATATTCTACAAGGAATACCGCTATGCAAAGAAAGAACTAGAGCTAGCCGTTTTTAAAACAAGATTCTACAACATCTTTTAGGTTTCTTTTATTTCATTAATCTCATTAATGAATTCCCATCAAATTATGCTTCCCAAGCATCACTGAAGAAACGAAAGCAGCAATATTTATTATATCTCATATATATAATATAGGCATTCGTCTCAGAACATATCAAGTGATCACATCACTGTTAGTTATATGTATGCCCTAGAGGCCATTACTGTACATACGATATATATTGTAGTGGATGCTTGGACATATATAGGGAGGACTTTCTTGCTCGACATGATAGTATGCTATCTGGTTGTACTTTATCTTAACATGTACTCTGATTGTCTCTATGTTACATGTTGATAAAGCCCTTAGGATATGTACTCTACTACTGGGACTATGATGAGATCGTACTAGTGGGGCCAGGGTAGTCAACGAGTATATCCTATAACTTTTCCTAGTTGAGGGTGTATCGAGACAGGGCATCGATGCACCAGAGTAGACTAGCGTATACGCATCTTGACCCATATGATGGGCGATGGATGATCCCATATCCATTGGTGTTTGACATCAAGGATGGTGTACGGGTGCTCAGTGGAGACTGGGTACACTGGACGGACTCGCCGAGAACTCCCAGATGGTATTATACCTCACGTCAGATGGCAGTTCTCCGGTGAAACTGGTACAGAGTAGTCTGTTGACCCGAGATCGTCATAGAGTCTTGTGTGATTCCCACTGTGCTTTGATTTCCATCATACCACGTCCAAGAGGGCGTGCAAAAAGGTGGCTTTTGGGTACAGTCCCGAATCACATGGAGGCAATGAGCGATAGGAGGGGATTCGTCTCTCCCGGTATAGGGAGTTGATGTTGTGCTGTGTTCGATTGGCTATAACCGGAAATCCCTGGCCAGGGTTGCTGAGATTTACTGGTAAGTGTTATCAGTAGTTTCTCGAACTGTTATAGACCTCATACCGACACGACTTATCGAGCTACTGGGGTCTGACGTTTACCACCCCTAGGCGAGATATGCAACATATCAGACGACGAGACCGGACTGTACGGGAGTGTTACTGTTTGGATTCACAGGAGAAGTTACAGGCTTGCTTGTTGATCTTCTGAGCGCTCAATACCTGGGTAGCTATTACGTTTAGCTGACCGCTTG
This sequence comes from Agapanthus africanus, assembly GCA_030015575.1. Classification (NCBI taxonomy): domain Eukaryota; kingdom Viridiplantae; phylum Streptophyta; class Magnoliopsida; order Asparagales; family Amaryllidaceae; genus Agapanthus; species Agapanthus africanus. Next base: position 474,319,300 of record CM057339.1, on the reverse strand, counting down.
CAGCTTGTGGGTGTTTGATATGATCATCACCTACTGCCGGCGTATTGACGATTCTTTAGAGTCCTACACAGAGGTTTCTTGGCTCGGGCAAAACGGAGTAGGAGCACATATGTGATATGTGCGGGACCGAGGATAATGCGATATGTGATACCGTATTATATTCTCGCGATATTTGATATCAGCCGGGTCATCGGATCAAGTGTTGATTCGATGAATCGGTACGGATAAATATTAGTCGGTTATATGCGATATAGCCGGATTGTCGGAACAAGTGTTGATTCGATAATTTAATGTATAATAATATATATGATATATTAAATTACATTATCTAATATTTGCTCACTAAAAGATTCTTTTTCTCACTCGGGTAATACATTGATATATATGCGATATATGTTAATTGTATTATTTTATTTTGTTACGATAAATATTATATATGTGATATATAATATTGTAACATGATATGATAACTAATGCAACATGTTTTGTGGAGTTTAAACATGATTAGGGTTTGGATTAGGGTTAACACTTCTAGTTGATTCTAGAAGCTTTTCTTTTTGTCATGATAAAGATATTTTGTTATGACTCATTCTTAACTCAACCCAAACCCTAACCCTTGGTTAATTCTCTACAATGGTTAAGTCAACCATGGTTGCATTATTCATCATATTAATTCTTTCTATTCATCACAAAAGGAATTCTATCATATTGTTCATCTTCTTCCTTCTTCTTTCTTCATGGAAAAAGCTTACTATTTTTTTCCAAGTGATGAATAAATATGAGAAAAAGATAAATAAAGAGAGCAAAAATCCTACTTCATCATCCTCATCTTCCCTTGCCATTTAGATGAGGGTGTTCACATCATTTCAGGAGTGTTAGCTTGTGTTAACGAAACTTCAAGGTAGATCATCTTTGTATCGAAGATCGGAAGCAAAGGTTGCATCTTTCTCTTCGTGGAACCTCTCGAGAGTCCGGAACCCGATGATCGCAGCGAAGGGACCACAACACGGAGCATATGAAGTGAAGGACCGGATCACAAAGGTTGTAATCCCTCTCACTTAGTGTTAAAGTTGTTAACATGTTAGTTTTCGCCTAATCTCTAGTTTAAAGATCCGTATTCGGGTTGTGCGGCACGGCTAATTTTTTAATCGGGCATGGTTGATGCCTCGTAGACCCTTGTGCGCATGCCTAGCAACCCTACAGTGGTATCAGAGCCAAGCTAGAGCTTTAGGCGATGTCTAGGCAAAGTTTAAAGTCCGATCGAACCCGGAAAACCCGATATACCCTAGTTTCTGGAAATTTTTCAAAACTGTGATTTTTTTCATATTACAAATACCCAAAAAATTCAGCAGGCTATTTTAGGAATTACTGTGAAACCCGACCCCCTAAATCGCCCAAAGCGCCGCGGAACCGCGGCAAACCGTGGTATTGGCGGCGGTTCCGCGGCAAGAAGGAAGGATTGAGGGATAGGGTTTGCACAGTAACCTCCGTAGCTAATTCCTGATTCTTCTGGGAATTTTTTATTTTCACCCAAGTGTTGAGTTTTCTGGGTTGTATTGGGGACTCGTTGTTTCGATCGGATATTATAACTTTGTTTAGTTTGTCCGGATAATTTTAGAAACTGTTAAAAAGTTCGAACGGATATCAATAACTCACTTTTTCCCCTGTCGGAAAATTTTCCAAAAGTTGGATTTTTTCTCGTGTTTAAGAACGTTCTAAGTCGTGCAAGTAACGCGGTGGACCCTCTAGAAGACAACAAACCTTAACTCGATTATGTGACCGTCTTGAACTGCCTTTTGAACCTTAGGGTTTGGGGCAGTACGGCGTGCCACATGTGAGGCGTTGGCTTGACCCTTCTACGGCTGGACCTTTGGTACTGTGGCATGTGATGGATGTTTTTAAACTGATTTCAAGTGTTGAGATATATTGGGGAAATCTTGGGTGTTTGATGATTCGATCGGAAAGTTTAACTTTGTCTATTTATCTGGAATGTGATACAATATTTGGAATCCACAGGTAGTTATGAGATAACTAATTTGAATATTATAAACATAGCAGTTTAGTCTCAGATGATCGGTTGCCACGGAATTTTGATGTGATCAAAAGTCCGTCGCAATCACGTAGCGTACGCGGATACTCGCCGGGTAAACTTAATAGACAGCCACGCCCCATAGCCCCGACCAAGTGACTGTAGGAGAACCCCGTCGCCAAAAGCATCTGTTAGGGTGCTCGCGGCAGCGGTGTTCCGCCTTAGTGCACTTCGTCGACGGCATCTTGGGGTGCGGCCGTCTACTAAAGTTTGCGACGAGCATTCGATCAGGACGTCGGGAATCTTGTTGAATTGCCTGACTTGATATTGAAAAGAGTTTTCGATAAAGAGACTAAAATGCGGGGTTTATAATTGTTAGGCATGCGATATCTAAGGAATTCATTTGGTTAGGCATGCGATATCTAAAGAGGTTGCGGATTCCAACCGTTGTAGTTTTACACTTTCTTTTCTGTGACCGTAAGTGTAGTATGTGGTGTATCGCCGGCTTCGTTGCTATACATCAACGACAATCGGGATACGCATACTTGCTTACGTTGATGATATGAGATATTATGCGTTGCTGTGATATGTTATATTGGATCGTCGCGTTCTGAATAGCCGGGGGTTTTATGTGAGATGAGAGTTTTTTTTTCTTTTTCATTCATGTAAAATTCATTTGTATGTAATATTCTTTTATTGGGGCACTTCCAGGTTGCGGAAGATGTCACCGTTGTATATTATTTACTTTTCCGCATTAGGTAGACCCAAGGAGGGGAGCACAAGTAACCGGTTTCTAGGGTCCAGTGGGAGACCATCTCGAGGAGTCGAGACCGGGTCTCCTGACCCTAGAATTGGCAGTGTTACTTACCGCTCTCGTAGGGGTCTAGGGATGTGGGTTTGGCTATTCATCGCGACCGTGGAATCCGTGTTTTATACAGGCTCGTATTGAAAACACGGACGTCCTAATATATCCAATATTTCATATATGTTCTTCTGCTGCAATGTTCTTTGATGAGATCATATTACTGTCTGAGACGAATGTTTATATTATATATATGAGATATATGTTATATTGCAGATTTCGTTTTCAAATGTGATGCTTGCGAAGCATAATAAAATGGGACTTCATTAATGAGATTAATGAAATAAAAGAAACCTAAGATGTTGTAGAAACTTGTTTATTAAAAACTGGTAGCTCTAGTTCTTGCTTTGCATAGCGGTGTTCCTTGTAGAACATCCAGCACCTTATTCGATAAGGAAAGGACCGAGATCCCTTCACCGGGAGTGACTCCTTTAGCAATAACTGGCAGATGCTAAAAACTCGGTTTGTCTTTTGATTGCTTCTATAGTTCTTGCTTTGCATAGTGATATTTTTGAAATATCCTGCACCTTATTCAATGAGGAAAGGGCCGACGATCCCTTCACTGGGAGTGACCCTTTTAGCAAAACTAGAAAAGCCTCAAAAACACTCCATTTAAAATCACTCGATTCTACAACGATATCAAGTTCAATACGCAAAGGGTTTTCATAAAACCTGTCGTAACCCTCCGTCATTTCAGATAAGTCCTACTTAGTATTCGTGCTACGTTTGTTGGCCTGCGTCAAGGCGTAGTGTGCGGTAGCTAACTAGTATTTATCTGTTTATGCATATGATGCAGATTGGATTAGGGTAGTCGTGCGACTTTGTTGGCCTGCGTCAAGGGTCGTGCGGGTAGGTTTAATTCAATCAAGAAATGACGGGTTGAACTTGACTAGCGGACTGTGGTTTGTTGGCCTGCGTCAAGGTCATGGGACGCTAGGGGCAAAATATTATTAGGAATTTCAAGAGTTGAAATTTGCAATGAGATTGCATACCTTCTATGAGATAGTTGGATCTCGATACCCGCTGCGAGTAAGAGTTACTCCTGGGAGAGTTTTACACATTACAATTAGCCGATCAAGTAGGTGTCTAGAAAGGTGTTAACGGGGTTACGCCTCTGGGAAACCGAGGTTTACTTAATTAGGTTCGTACGAAAGCACGGGGGACCTCCCTCAAAGTACCGACACTGGCTTGGCTGAAAGATTGGCGAACTTGTAGCGTGTAATTAATCCCGGCTAGTCTTTCTTTTTAGGGTTTGAAGGAAGATTTGATTAAAATAGTGGGAGACATCCTGATTAGATATATTAGATAACCAATCTAATCTTGCAAGAGCATACGCTGAGTGTTTTCTTCTCTCTCTCTCCAGGTAGCGACCATATCACGCCTTAATCAAGATAATAAAACGGATATATTGACCGAACCCGCTTGTTATACTGAGCTGGGGAACGTTGGTCCCGCTCCAACTTATAATTGTTATAAGACGGAGCAGGAAATATAGGGAATACCAGATTTCCCGTGCCGCCCAAACGAAGAAAGTGCATGTTGATGCATCATCTTCGAGTGTGTTCATTACAGAGAACAGTTTTCTCAGTATCCTTTACGTCCTGGGTATGTGATACCGGATCAGGATCCCGCATATGTGATCTGTTACATGGGCTACAGATAGGTAGAGAACTGAGAACGGGTGATAAGTTTCATGAGACAGAAAACGGTGCAAGTGTTGCAGCCAAGTCTGTTGGTCACTATCAACCTGTATTACCAGAATACATTGATTCTGAACGAATGTTTATTAGATACCGAACCTGATATACAAAATCATATCAGTCTCTTTAGTAGTAAAGAAAGGATATAATTTTGTATTGTTGGATAATGTTTTGAACATTTCCTATATCAAGAGTTGATCGGTTCAGGCACGTTATCTAAAAGCATTGACGTTCTAAATCAAACTACAGTTCTTAGTATAGATAACACACACAAGAGGAAGAGTTCAGAAATGAACGAATCCTTCTTGAGGCATTGTAGACTAGGTCATATCAATGCGACCAGACTGGCTGAAGTTACATTTAGATGCATATTTAAATTAGTTTGAATTTACATCTTGTGAAACTTGCTGGTCATGTCACAAAGATAAGATGACCATAACTCTGTTTATTGGAAACAGAGAAAGAGTTAGTGAGCTCTTGGGATTGATACATGCTGATGTATGAAGGTCCCCTGTCTACATATGCCAAGACCGGTTCTTTTTACTTCATTACATTCTTTGATAATCTCTCAAGATTCAGACATATGTTCCTGTTGAAACACAAGTCCGAACCTTTTGAGATATTCACAGAATATAAGTTACAAGTAGAGAACCAACAATGGGTATAAGTATTATGTCCTTTGATGAGATCAAGGAGGAGAATACTTGAGCACGGAATTCCTGGACTATTCTAAAGGAGAATGAGATTCTCTCTCAGCATTACTCCTTCGTATACACCACAGCACGTCGGTGTATCGGGGCGGAGCAATAGCACCCTATTTGATATGGTGTACTGTATGATGAGTACTACTGAGTTTCCTATTTCCTTTTGGGAGTTATGCACTTGAGAAGCTGCATACCTATTGAATAGAGTTCGAATCAAATCAGTTGCCTACCACTTCATATGTGATATGGAAGGGGAAGAGCCCATATCTTAAGCTCGTTAAGATTTGGGGTTGTCCGGCCTATGTCTAAAAGAAAAATCCGGACAAGCTCGAGGTAAGGTTTGTTATGTAGAACTAGAAATGTTCCAGCTATACAAACTGCAGCTGATGATTTGGTAGAACCAAAGGATTCAATAGTTTCCAACGAACCTCAGCCTCTCCGCCGATCTAGTAGGGTTCCTCACCCACCTGAGAGGTACTTCGGTTTCTCTATGATAGTGGTAAAGAGGATTGCATCATGAGATGATGACCCAACTAGTTTCGAGCTGGCCATCAGGAGTGGGACTCTGTAAGAATGGCTGGGTGCTTATCGATCTGAGATGGAATCCTTATACACCAACAAAGTATCGACTTTGGTTGCTTTATCTAAAGGGTTAAATCCCCATCAGGAGAAAGTATATCTTGAGAAGATTACTTGGTGTACATGGAAAAGTTGAGACTTTCAAAGCTAGACTTGTTAAAGGTTTGCATCATAGACCAGGTATGGATTATGTTGAAACATTTTCTAAGGATCTATGCTTAAGTCCATCCAGATCCTACTTGCCACGGCAACATACCATGACTACGATATCTGGTGGTTGGGTGTCATGACTGCTTTTCTAAGTGATGTTTTAGAAGAGAACGTCTATAAGTACACAGCAAGAGGGCTTCGTAGACAGTGGGAGCAGCGGAAACGTGTACAAGATGTTTTATATGATAAAACAGGCATCGCAGAGTTGGAACATCTGTTTTGATGTGGTAGTCAAAGAGTTTGACTTCATCAAAATGGTAGATGAACCTTATATATACAAAAAGGTAGTAGAGAGTATGGTGGTGATCCTCGTAGAGTACGTGGATGACATACTCTTGATAGGGAAGGAGTTTCCTATGCTACGCTCGGTTAATCTCCGCTTATCACAAGGATTCTCCATATAGGATCAAAATAATACCTCATAAATCCTGGGTTTTGGATCTATGAGATAGATCTGATTGGATGTTAGGATTCTCACGGTTGTAGTGAGATGGTATTAATCAATCCTGGGGAGAATCACTGGAAAGGTTCGAGGCTGATAAGGACGACTGAATGTTAGTCGCAGGCATTGTCTATACCCTCCGTGGAGGGACGGTATGTTGGAAGAGTTCCAAGCTAGATATCGTGACATACTAGATGATTAAAGGCAAGATACATCGTTACTAAGGATTCTACCAAAGAGGCAGTCTGGATATATATAAGTTCATAAGATGAACTTCGTTCCTACCATTGTGTGGCAATGGAGTTGTGGCTTTAGCCAAGGAACTACCGTCCCATCAGAAATCCAGATATAATTCTTAGGCAGTATCACCTGATCATGGAGATGGTTGATCTCCAAGGTGATCGAGGTTAGGAGAGTAGATACAGAGGACAACAGCGCGGATCCGCTCACAAAGGCCTTTTTCCCAGTAGAGACTTTTATGGGATGGTTGAGTATGAGATACTTCAACCGCAGCTAATTGTTGTGTATGCGATACCATAACAGATGGCCCTAGTGCAAGTGGGAGATTGTTAGTTATATGTATGCCCTATAGGCCATTACTGTACATACGATGTATATTGTAGTGGATGCTTGGACATATATAGGGAGGACTTTCTTGCTCGACATGATAGTATGCTATGTGGTTGTACTTTATCTTAACATGTACTCTGATTGTCTCTATGTTACATGTTGATAAAGCCCTTAGGATATGTACTCGACTACTGGGACTATGATGAGATCATACTAGTGGGGCCACGGTAGTCAACGAGTACATCCTATAACTGTTTCTAGTCGAGGGTGTATCAAGACAGGGCATCGATGCACCAGAGTAGACTAGCGTATACGCATCTTGACCCATATGATGGGTGATGGATGATCCCATATCCATTGGTGTTTGACATCAAGGATGGTGTACGGGTGCTCAGTAGAGACTGGGTACACTGGACGGACTCGCCGAGAACTCCCAGATGGTATTATACCTCACGTCAGATGGCAGTTCTCCGGTGACACTGGTACAGAATAGTCTGTTGACCCGAGATCGTCATAGAGTCTTGTGTGATTCCCACTGTGCTTTGATTTCCATCATACCACGTCCAAGAGGGCGTGCAAAAAGGTGTCTTTTGGGTACAATCCCGAATCACATGGAGGCAATAAGCGATAGGAGGGGATTCGTCTCTCCCAGTATAGGGAGTTGATGTTGTGCTGTGTTCGATTGGCTATAACCGGAAATCCCTGGCCAGGGTTGCTGAGATTTACTGGTAAGTGTTATCAGTAATTTCTCGAACTGTTATAGACCTCATATCGACACGACTTATCGAGCTACTGGGGTCTGACGTTTACCACCCCTAGGCGAGATATGCAACATATCAGACGACGAGACCGGACTGTACGGGAGTGTTACTGTTTGGATTCACAGGAGAAGTTACAGGCTTGCTTGTTGATCTTCTGAGCGCTCAATACCTGCGTAGCTGTTACGTTTAGCTGACCGCTTGCAGCTTGTGGGTGTTTGATATGATCATCACCTACTGCCGGCGTATTGACGATTCTTTAGAGTCCTACAAAGAGGTTTCTTGGCTCAGGCAAAACGGAGTAGGAGCACATATGTGATATGTGCGGGACCGAGGATATTGCGATATGTGATACCGTATTATATTCTCGCGATATTTGATATCAGCCGGGTCATCGGATCAAGTGTTGATTCGATGAATCGGTACGGATAAATATTAGTCGGTTATATGCGATATAGCCGGATTGTCGGATCAAGTGTTGATTCGATAATTTAATGTATAATAATATATATTATATATTAAATTACATTATCTAATATTTGCTCACTAAAAGATTCTTTTTCTCACTCGGGTAATACATTGATATATATGCGATATATGTTAATTGTATTATTTTATTTTGTTACGATAAATATTATATATGTGATATATAATATTGTAACATGATATGATAACTAATGCAACATGTTTTGTGGAGTTTAAACATGATTAGGGTTTGGATTAGGGTTAACACTTCTAGTTGATTCTAGAAGCTTTTCTTTTTGTCATGATAAAGATATTTTGTTATGACTCATTCTTAACTCAACCCAAACCCTAACCCTTGGTTAATTCTCTACAATGGTTAAGTCAACCATGGTTGCATTATTCATCATATTAATTCTTTCTATTCATCACAAAAGGAATTCTATCATATTGTTCATCTTCTTCCTTCTTCTTTCTTCATGGAAAAAGCTTACTAGCTTTTTCCAAGTGATGAATAAATATGAGAAAAAGATAAATAAAGAGAGAGAAAATCCTTCTTCATCATCCTCATCTTCCCTTGCCATTTAGATGAGGGTGTTCACATCATTTCATGAGTGTTAGCTTGTGTTAACGAAACTTCAAGGTAGATCATCTTTGTATCGAAGATCGGAAGCAAAGGTTGCATCTTTCTCTTCGTGGAACCTCTCGAGAGTCCGGAACCCGATGATCGCAGCGAAAGGACCACAACACGGAGCATATGAAGTGAAGGACCGGATCTACAAAGGTTGTAATCCCTCTCACTTAGTGTTAAAGTTGTTAACATGTTAGTTTTCGCCTAATCTCTAGTTTAAAGATCCGTATTCGGGTTGTTCGGCACGGCTAATTTTTTAATCGGGCATGGTTGATGCCTCGTAGACCCTTGTGCGCGTGCCTAGCAACCCTACAATCACAGAATATCAGCAGCAGAAGAATCATATACAAAATTTTGGATATACTAGGAATTCCGTGTTTTATTTAAGCCAGTAAAAACGCGGATTCCACGGTCGTGATGAATAACAAAACCCATATCCCTAGACCCCTACGAGAGCGGCAAGCAACCCTACTAATTCTAGAGTTAGGAGACCCGGTCTCGACTCTTCGAGATTGTCTCCTACTGGACCATAGAATACGGTTACTTGTGCTCCCCGCCTTGGGTCTATCCAAATGAGGAAAAATAAATAATATACATCAATGGTGACATCATCCTCAACCCGGAAGTGCCCCAATAAAAGAATATTACATACAATGAATTTTACATGAATGAAAATAAAACCCCCATCTCACATAAAAACCCCGGCTATTCAAAACACGACGATCCAATATAACATATCACAGCAACACATAACATCACATGTGATCAACGTAAGTAAATATGCGTATCCCAATTGTCGTTGATATATAGCACCGAAACCGGCGATACACCACATATTACACTTACGGTCGGAGAAAAGAAAGTGAAAAACTACAACAGTTGGAATCCGCAACCACCTTAGACATCATAAACCCAACATATCATATACATTGGATTTCATGCCTAACCAAATGAATTCCTTAGACATCACATGCCTAACAATTATAAACCCCGCATTTTAGTCTCGATATTGAAAATACTTTCCAATAACCTATCGGGTAATTCAACAAGATTCCCGATAACCCGATCGAATGCTCGTCCGAAACTTTAGTAGACGGACGCACCCCCCGATGCCGTCGACGAAGTGCACCAAGGCGGAACACCACGTCCGCAAGCACCCGAAAGGATGATTTTGGCGACAGGGTTCTCCTACAGTCAGTTGGTCGAGGCTTTGGGGCATGGCTATCTAGTAAGGTTACTCGGTGAGTATCCGCGTACACTACGTAATTGCGACGGACTTTTGATCAACATCAAAATCCCGTGGTAACTGATCAAATGAGACTAAACTGCTAGATTTATAAAATTCAAACTAGTTATCTCATAACCAATTATGTGGATTCTAAATATTGTATCACAATCACAGATAGCTAGACGAAGTTAAACTTTTCGATCGAATAAGCAAGCACCAAAAATTTCCCAACAAGCTCAACACTTGAGCGGAGTTCAAAAAGTACCCAGAAACTGCCAAAGCTCCTGTGAACCAGCCGTAGAAGGGTCAACCAAGCCTCACATGTTGCACCGCTGAACTACCACAAACCCCAGGGTTTGGTGGCGGTTCTGATGGTCACATAATCGAGTTAAGTTTTTGTTCTTCTATAGGGTCCACAGAATCGCTTGCAAGTTTTTCTGAAAATTTTAAACTCGGAAAAAATCCAACTCTTGAAAAATTTCCAACGGGGGAAAAATTGGGTTATTGATATCCGTTCGAACCTTTTAACATCGTCTAAATAACCCGAATACATGTTAGAATTACGATTACGAAACACTCCGAATTGCTTTTGCAAAAAGTTAACATCACATGAAAATTTAGCAAAAAAAAACACACCTGAAACCCCAAAACCCAGAGACTGGAACACTACTAAAATTTGAAGCCAGGACTCCACTATTCACCCGAGCAAACCGGATTTTAGCCTATTGTGGCCGGCCAAATTTGGTCAAAATTGCCTCAATTTTTGGTGGTGTTCATGTTACATCACATATAACATTCTGCAGTTGTTTAAAAATATTTTTGAAGACTTTTTAAATTCGACAGAAACAAAGTTTTCGTATCGGGTGTTTTGGAGTAGTTTCGGTTTCGTAATCCTAGCAAACATCGTCTAATTTTCTATCATGGCTCTGATACCACTGTAGAGTTTCCTAGCACGACAGCAAGTTTTCGGGAGGCATCATCCATGCCAATTTTAAAAATTTGCCGTATTAGTAAACCCTAACTCTAGAATCGTTACTAGAAAATCCAACGAAACGAATGCAAACATCTTTGCAACAAAAGTGAACAAGGAATACAACATTTGTAGACCGGTCCTTCACTTCAATAGCTCCGTGTAGTAGTCCCTTTGCTGCGATCATGAACTTCCGGACTCTAGAGAGGCTCCCATGAAGATATGAACAAGCTTGCATCGAAGTCTTCGAGGTCGAAGATGATCTATGTCGAGGAGACACTAGCTCATGCTACCACTTCACTAATGATGAGATTAGTGAAGCAAACACCCTAAACTAAATGGCTAATAGTAAAGGTTGATGAAGTAGGAAGTGGTCGCACTTTAGTTTTATTTTTCTCACAATAAATCATCACTTAGAAAAAGCTATCAAGCTTTTTCTCTTGAGGAAGAAGAAGAAGTGATGAAGAAAATGAATGAGAAAGTGAGGTTAGAATTGCAACCATGGTGAGTTAGTGTCATGCCTAACTCATGTAGAGAATAAACCATAGTCTAAGGTTAAGGGTTGGGTTAACAAATATCTTAAGCAAGACAAAGAAGTCGACTAAGTCAATGAAGACCACAAGCTTCTACAAGCTTTGAACCATGACAAATATCTCCACAATTTTGAATTTTCTTGAAATAAATATAAACCCTAACTTAACCCTTAGCATGGTGTGAGTCTCATACATACATGTTGCAAGTGTAACCTAGCATGACACAATAATATATATCATATATATATTTTGTGTACAAAAAGAAAATAATACAATTAACATATATCACATATTTATCAATGTATCATCAAGTGAGAAAAAGTAATACTTAAGTGAGCTAATATTAGTTAATGTAATGTAATATATCAAATATATAATCATACATTAAATTATTAAATCAACACTTGATTTAATAATCCGGCTGTATTACATATAACCGACTAATATCAAATGTAACAATCGAATCAACACTTGATCTGATAACATGGATATATCACATATAACCGACGAATTTCACATATCGCGAGCATAGAATACCGTATCACATACTCGCATTAATCTCAGTCCCGCATATATCACATATGTACTCCTACTCCATTTCGCATGAACCAGGAAACCTCTGTGTAGAACTCTAAAGACTCATCAATACATCGGCAGTAGGTGATGTAAGTCTATGTCGCTCACCCCGCAAGCTAGCGAGGAGGCGGAACAAGTAAAAATTGAATTTTTCTTACAAAGCAACATAGACTAAGCATGAAGGATCTTTGCTAAACAAAAAACTAACAAACTAACTTAGAGTTTTAACTACTAGGTTAGATGATTATACCTTGGTCTTGAACTCCTTCTCTTCTTGTGTTGCTTCCTCTTCTTGTGAGCTCCTTGGAGTGGTGAAGATGGCTCCTCTCACCGTCTTCTCTTTGCCAAAGAAAGATCCACCCGAAGGCCTCTACCTTGAGCTCCTACCTCAACAATGAAGTAACTAGAGTTCTTGGCTTGCTAGACTAAGAACCCTAGAGTTTTTAGAAATCGTTTTCTCCAAGATTTGCTTAATTTGCCGATTCGAAACCTCGGCTTGCCCACATGTTTGGGGATGGTATGGTGTTGACAGTTTGTGAGTAATGGAATATTTGCGCATTACGGACTCAAAAGTGCTATTGCAGAAGTGAGATCCATTATCACTTATAATTGCTCGAGGGTGCCCAAACCGAGAAAAGATGTTTTCTTTAAGAAATCGAATGACAACCTTGTTGTCATTCGTTCGGCTAGGCACAGCCTCGACCCATTTTGACACATAGTCAACAGCCAAAAGAATATACACATTCCCAAAGGAATTGGGAAATGGTCCCATGAAGTCTATTCCCCAAACATCAAAAATATCCACAACCAAAATTGGTTAGAGCGGCATTTCGTTTCTCCGCGATATCCGGCCCAAGTGTTAGCACTGGGAGCATGTCTTGCAGTATTCATATGCATCCTTAAAAAGTCGTGGCCAATAGAAACCACACTGCAAGACCGGATCTCCATGTTTTCCATGGAGATTAGGGTAAGGATTAAGAAAGGACGGACAAGGACCTAGAGGAAGAAACATCGTTTCTTCCCGATCATCCTAATCCCCTTTATTAATAATTACCATAACACCTAAGAGATCTAAATTAGGGCGTTGAAAGAGGTGGGAAATCTTAATTTTCCAAACTTAGCCTAAACCTAACCCTAGCAAGATTTCTAATCCTAGTATAAGTCAACTTAGTTTTTAGAGATAAAGATCCAAAAACCATTTGGAATTAACTCGTTAGAACAATTAGGAAATACACAACATCCCTGTGGACCGACCCGTAATCACCGGCTAGCTACCAAGAGACGCCGTTCTTGATTGCAGTAAAAATATTTTTGATCACAAAACTTAGCACAAATCAAATGGCGCCGTTGCCGGGGACGGCGTAGTATTTTCTTTTTGCAATTTCGGGTTAATATAAAATCATAAAAATCATAAAAACTGAAGAAAAAAAATATAAAAATTTATCATCTTTTTATTGTTTGAAGGGTTTTTCGTGTGAATTTTGCAGGATCGACGAACGAGTTCGGATCTGGAAAAATCCAAAGATCAAAACAGAAAACCCTAGATCTGAACAACAGAGAAAAGTCAAACCAGAGGAGCAGAATTTTTTTTCGGGAACTGAGCCGCCGACTCCACCGCGATTCCGCCGCCGAAACAGCCTTTCTGCTGCGCATCCGCGGTCCTCTGGTGACGTCAACACGTGGAATCTGCACTGTAAGCTCCCTTTCTCTTTCGTCTGAACCCGTGATATCTCCTCTGTAAATTTGCCTGCAGGATTCTTTGCGCTAAAAAATCTCCCCCCTTCCAATAATTGATCTTGTGCAGGATTCTTTGCGCCGCGCTTAAAAAAATTGTTTGCAAGTGATTGTTTACTGCTTTGCATATCTAAACTGACTTTAAGGGGCTTGAAACCAATCTAGATTGGGTGGGGATTTAATCACCCTTCCCAGGACCCCAGAAATCACATAAGGCATATTGCATTGACCATCATTTAATTAAAAAAGATTAGACTCAGCCGTAAGGACTTCGCGCTCAATAGGACAGAGGAATAGTTGTAGGCATTGACCGTTGATCCTAACATGACTTTGTGGTGTCTAGGCAAGTGTGTCTAAGGCGAGTGGTTACTTAATTAGGCCCACAACTTACGTAGTGGAGAACCTCCCACTTACCTGGCTACAATTGGCGGTGAAGAGGCGGTTTGAGGTCCTACTTCTTGCCATTTGGAACAGTTAGGAGCTGTCTAGCAGACCTAGGTGACCCTAGATATAGGCCTGATTGTGCATTTGTGGTTGATTGAACGTGTGTCTAAGCCTTTTATCGAAAATCTTGTTTTTGCAAAAAGCACCACATAAAAAATATACAAAAAGAAATAAAGGGGAAATTTTTTACAAAAACTTGCAACTTGTCGCTAAGAAATCCGTGCACCCCACTTACACTCACTTTCGTCTCATTAACATTTTCTTACCTCCACATTCTGTTCTTCATCTCTTTGACTACACTACCTTTTTAGTGTATGACCGGTTGGACTAGGGACACTAGCGCCCGATTAGTCCGTGTCTCGTTGGTACCGACCGACGAAGCTTTCGACTCCGAAGTCGAAATTCCTTCCACTTCCTTACCTTCACCTTCACATTCTTCCTCCGAAGGGATGTCGGGATATAATCCTAACAACACCTTACCCACGGGACTGATTCCACCTCCGTTAGGTACGAATAACCCGCAACACCCTCCTGTTGAAGCGCCCCAACGAATCGCGCTCCAGGATGTTTTCTACCCGATCCATACCGCCTTACCTACTTGTCTTTCACTCCCACCGGCAAATGGGGACAATTTTGAGATCAAACCCCACTTCGTCAATATGTTGCCAAAATTTCACGGACTGGAATCCGAAGATGCCTATATCTTCATAAAAAAATTCCAAAATGTTTGCGCAATGATGAAAACAACCCAATTATCAGATGATGCTATAAGGCTAAGGGTCATTCCTTTCACCTTATGTGACTTAGCCGAGAAGTGGTTATACAACACAACATCACATTCAATTAAAAATTGGGAAGAGTTTGTTAAAGCTTTTCTTAAAAAGTTTTATGCACATCACAAGACCGCGAGAATTCGCAATGAGATTATCCAATTTTCCCAGCTTCGTTCCGAACCATTTTGGAAGTGTTTTGAAAGATTCAAAGACCTACTTATTCAATGCCCTCACCATGGTATCAAAAATTGGCAACTTTGCCAAACTTTATACGGAGGATTGAACCAAGCAACGAAGTAGTTGCTAGAAGCCATTTGTCAAGGTCACTTTCTAACCAAATCTAGTGAGGAAGCGTGGCAGTTTCTCGACGATCTTGCTGAACAAACACTTCAGTGGGAAAGCACCAAGACCACCTCATCTTCTTCTATTGGTCAGTCTAGGGCAGGCATACATCAACTAGATATGTCGATAGCTATGAAGGCCGAAATGGCCGCACTTACGAAAAATCTAGAAGCCATTGAGACCAAAATCTCATCGCCTTCTCCTGCCCCTGCGTTGCCCCCACGAACTGTTTGCGCTTGTTGTTTGGATCCATCGCATCTTACCGAAGGGTGTCCTTACAATCCACCTGTTCAAGGACAAGATCAAGTCAATACTGCCTTTCAGGAACGACAAAGAAATGATCCATACTCTTCAACTTATAATCCGGGTTGGAGGAGTCACCCAAATTTTGCTTGGAATCAAAATCAGCAATTCCAAGGAAACAACAACTTTCAAAGGCCTCCTCCTCCACAACAACAAGCACCTCCACATACTCAATACCAGCAACGTTTCCACCCACAACCTTACCCAAACCAAATGAACAATTTTGTGCCCAACAATTCTTACCCTCAAAACAACTTTGTTTAACCTAATAATGATAAGGTTACCTCGCTAGAAAGAAGTCTAGATGCGTTCCTAAAGCAGTCTACATAATCCACAGCAAGGTTAGAGACTTCCATTCAATCTTTGGTGCAAAACAGTGCTTCACACGATCAAAGTATCAAATCTATTCAGGACAAATTGCATAACTCAATGCTGCGTTGAGCGAGCGAGAAAAGGGAAAACTTCCATCTCAACCACTGCCAAATCCCGGCCACGCACATGTTGGATATGAACAGCAAAATCATAACGTAAATGTTGTGACCACGTTGAGATCCGGAAAAGTGTTGCACAATAACGTGGGTATTAATAATGACACCCCTGCCGGTGTTTCTTCTTCACCTTCTTCTTCTTCATCTTCATCTTCTTCATTAGAGCCTATTCTTCATTCTTCACAAGGCTCTACTTCTTCTACTTCGAACGGGCCCACTTCTCACATCACGAACACATCTACACGGGATCCGTTCCAACTCCACAATCTGATCCACAAAAATTGGACTCAACAAATTTTTAAAATGTTCCTTTTCCAAACAGATTGAGATCCAATAAACCAACTCCACAAATGGAGAAGATTGTAGAGTTGTTCAAACATGTTAGCATAAACATACCTCTCTTGGATGCAATCCAACAAGTCCCTTCATACGCAAAAATCTTAAAGGACTTATGCACCAAGAAGAGGAAGTCACAAGTACCAAAGAATGTTTTCGTGGCTAGTGCCTTTAGTGACGATCTTGTCCAATCTTTACCCCAAAAGCACAAGGACCCCGGCTGTCCTACTATTTCGATAACAATTGGGGGCAAGAACATCAACAGAGCACTATTAGATCTTGGTGCTAATGTCAATTTGCTACCTTATTCAGTGTACGAGCAATTAGGCGTTGGAGAGCTTAAACCCACTCATTGTACTCTCCAAATGGCCGACCGATCCATCACCCATCCTAGGGGTGAGTTAGAGGATTGTTGGAGTAAAAATTTACATCCCGGTTGACCAGATCAAAATCAAAGTCAACCCCAAGCCAAGTGGGCCCAAGCCCAGGTCAAGTGGTCCAATGCCCGGGTCGAGCCCGAACATGAAGCGGCCGGCCTCTCCCCATGCCAAAATAAAAATCTTGTAATAAATAATTTTGTTGTATTTCTTTTATTTTATTTTATGAATAAATGTAAGAAAATTGGCATAAAGCCAAATTTTGTAAAGCCCATGGCTTATGTGCAAAAAGAAATGGCACATGAGCCATGGGATGGGCAAAATGCCATTTTGTGAAGCCCAAGGGGCTATATGTAAAATGTATAGCCTATAAAGGCAAGGATAATGAAAATATCCCAGGAACTTTTCTCTCTCTCTCAAAAATTTTCAGATCTGAGATCTTTTCTCCTTCTTTAAGGTTCCAAAACCTTTCTTTTTCTCTTGAATTAAATCAAGAGTTTTACTCTTCTTTTTATAAAACAAATTAGTTTTTCACCACAAAACCCATAAAGGGGAACTCAGATCTTCCATTAGATCTCAAAAAGAAGAGATTTTTAAAAATCCCATATCTCTTGATTTTCAAGATCCAGCTAACAGAGGAGGAAGAAGAAGAACATCTTTCACTAAACCCCAAAAAAAAAAACACATTCAGGAGTCCAACTCATCTCTGATTTCTCTTCCAAGAATTTTTTTTAGGCTAAAAGCCTCTTTTCCTCGCCGGCGCTCAAGCGCAGAGCGCCCGCGTGCCGACAAGTGGCGTGCTTGTGCTCAAGTGCTCAGCGCTCAGAGCTCCAGCGCAAAGCGCCCACGTGCCGACAACTGGCGCGCTTGCGCTCCAGCGCAAGCACTCGTGCGCAAGTCGCCCCGGTGCCGACACATGGCGCGCTTGCGTTCAAGCGCAAGTCGCCCCGGTGCCGACACGTGGCGCGCTTGCGCTCCAGCGCAAGCGCTCGAGCGCAAGTCGCCCCCGTGCCGACACGTGGTGCGCTTGCGCTCAAGCGCAAGTCGCCCCCGTGCCGACACATGGCGCACTTGCACTCAACCGCCCAGCGCTCAAGCGCAAGTCGCCCCCGTGCCGACACGTGGCGCACTTGCGCTCGAGCGTCAGGCGCTGAAGCGCAAAACGCTCACATGCCGACACGTGGCGCGCTTGCGCTCAAGTGCCTAATGCTCAAGCGCAGAGCGCCCACGTGCCGACACGTGGCACTCTAGCGTCTGAGCGCACAGCACCTAGGCGCACACCGCCCAAGGTGCTGCCCCCACGCATCCTTTGGATGTCTTTTCCCCTTTTTATATATACACATGTATATCTATACATATGTATACATATGTACATACACACATACTCCACGAAACTGTCCCTTTTAGAAAAAAAATTCTAACGGGGCGCTGCCCCGTACCCCGCAAGGGGGCGGCTAGCCACCTTGACCCCCAGCCCGCTATTCGGGTAGCGGGACCCCCGTAAAAACTCTGCGTGGATCCCGATATATTTAAAACCCCCCCTCCAAAACAAAACACACGTACACTGCACATTGAGTTCGCATGACCAGTTTAACCCATTAATCGGAGGTTCCCTCGCCCCAAAGGCGGGGGGTAATTAACGGCAGCTTAGTCCGTGGCTGCCGGAGATTCGGATCCCCATAATCATTAAAACCCGGCCTGCCCTAGGCAGGGGGAATCTGTAGTACGCCTGACAAGCGCGCGCGTATTCCAATCTCAATGGGGTGACGAAAAATACCCTACAGATTTTGGCACGCCCGGTGGGACCTATCTCTCCTCCCATATTTCGGGTTAAACGTTCATGCGAACTCAATCAATATACATATCGATTGCCTATACTGAAATGATGTTTTTTTCCCGTGCATCAATCAACCTTCGACGACAATGTCTCCCCAGACGAATTCAGCTTCCAACGTGACCCTGATTCCGTACGTGGTCAAGATCAACGCTCGTGTGGTTCTCCCCGCAAGCCTTAGTCGACAGTGGGAGGAACCGCCCCGCCAGTTTGGCTCCGTCATCATCTACCCTGCCGGAAGCGCTCAACTGGCGGAAATCCCGGCGGAACAGGTGGTCAAGCCGGTCTCAAGGGGCAAGAGGCCGAATGTTGTGATTGCTAAGGCACCACAACCGAAACTTAAGATGGTGTCTGAACGACTCCCTGGCGCTCTAGCTGGGGCCAAGACTTCCGGTGCGAATGGCAACATCAAATGTCGCGGACGAGCTCAGGCGATGACTCCAACAAATGCGCAATCGAGCGTATCTCCAAGACCCTCCATCGCCCGGTCTGCGGCGTCTTCCCAAAGAGCCAAAGTCTGCCAGGTGCTTAGAACAGAAAAGTTAAGGCAGAAGTGGCTCAGGTATCGAGCCAACAAGAGGGCCAAGGTTTCGGCCAAATGGAATCGTGTGAAGTTCCAAGTACAGGGTTGCCCCGCGACGACGGCTGAGTCAGACGTAAGAATCAGCAATTCCTTCGAGCCTCTGAAGTGGGTTCAGAAAAATGCCATGACCGCCAGAATCAAGAAGACAGCGGTCCGAACAGTGCCACAAAGAGACATGTCCCGGCCCCAACAGAAAAAGTATGACACTGTCTCTTCAAGAATCTATCAAGCACTCTGTGTCGCAGGAAAGCAGCAGGGCAAACCCAGAAAAGAAGCGCCGGCACCATTCAAGAACCTGGTTAGGCCACCCGCCTTCAATCGACTACCAGCTACCGAAACAAGGGGGTCAAGACAGCGATCCGTGAAATCGGCTGCCAATGATAGAAAGACGGCCGGATATATCATCCATACAATCTATATGGCGGGCGGTCTCCCCAGTGACAACCTTCGCAGCAAAAGAAAGGATGGGGCCACCACATCCCAAGCCCAATCTAGCCTGAATGTGGTTGCCGCTGCCCAAGAACAGCCGCCCCCGCTGGATGAAGAAAACCCTCTCGATGAGGATGATAGGCAGAAAGAACGCTACTAATCAGCCGGGTGATGACAATCCGAGGCAGCCAATGCCTGTTCCTTCGGGTCCAAGACTGGTCGAGCCACATGAAAGCCGGCCACACTCCGCTTCTAGGGGCGCCTTGGCCCCAGATAGCACTATCCCGCTAACACAGGATCGGATAATGGATTTGGTCACCAGCAAGGTTAAAACATTGGTGGCCGAAGCTGAAGCTCAGAAAGAAATCGGCAGTAGTGGGCGGCCATATCCTGCGCAGTATGATCTGATTGAGTTCCTAAGTGGCTACGTCATTCATGAGTTTGGAAGATTTGATGGAATGGGGAATGCAAATCAGCACGTCGCCCACTTCAAAGCATCGTGCGGAAATACAGGGGGCAATGACACGCTCCTTCTTCGTCAGTTTGTCAACAGCCTGACCGGTGTCGCTTTCGACTGGAACGCGAGCATACCAGACGGGTCCGTCATTACCTTTGCCCAAATGGAATCTCTGTTTCGGCAATGGTTCATGAGTGTCAGTGATAAAATCTCCATTGCCGACCTTGTGCGAATGAAAGCAACACCGACTTTATCGCTCGATGGCGTAATCTCACAGTCAAGTGCGAACCGCCACTAGAGCAGGACCAGTCCGTCAGCTTTCTCATTGGGGACCTTAGCAATTGGATGGTCCCATTCTTGTGTACGGCGGGCCTCAAGACATTTTAGGAGCTAACCAAGAAAGTCCAAATGCTGGAACGCTCGAAGCAAGAGTCCCCGCCGGATTCTCAGAGAGAGAAAACTTGGAAGAGCAAAAGGGACGACAACCGTAGAAGCGGGAGTTCCAGCAGTACCAATGTCTTCAATGCGCTCGATGGCGTAATCTCAAGCGCAAGTCGCCCCCGTGCCGACATGTAGCGCACTTACACTCCAGCGCCCAGCGCTCAAGCGCAAGTCGCCCCCGTGCCGACACGTGGTGCACTTGCGCTCGAGCGTCAGGCGCTGAAGCGCAAAACGCTCATGTGGCGCGCTTGCGCTCAAGCGCACAACGCTCAAGCGCAGAGCGCCCACGTGTCGACACGTGGCACTCTAGCGCCTGAGCGCACAGCACCTAGGCGCACAGCGCCCAAGGTGCTGCCCCCACGCATTCTTTGGATGTTTTTTCCCCTTTTTATATATATACATGTATATTTATACATATGAATACATATGTACATACACACATACTCCACGACATTGTCCCTGTTAGAAAAAAATTTCTAACGGGGCGCTGCCCCGCACCCCGCAAGGGGGCTGCTAGCCCCCTTGATCCCCAGCCCGCTATTCGGGTAGCGGGACCCCCGTAAAAACTCTGCGTGGCTCCCGATATATTTAGAAACCCCCCTCCAAAACAAAACACACGTACACTGCACATTGAGTTCGCATGACCAGTTTAACCCGTTAATCGGAGGTTCCCTCGCCCCAAAGGCGGGGGGTAATTAACGGCAGCTTAGTCCGCGGCTGTCGGAGATTCGGATCCCCATAATCATTAAACCCCGGCCTTCCCTAGGCAGGGGGAATCTGTAGTACGCCTGACAAGCTCGCGCGTATTCCCATCTCAATGGGGTGATGAAAAACACCCTACAAGGATGTGTTAATTAGAGTAGGGGATTTCATTTTCCTCGTTGACTTTATTGTGATGGATACACAACCAGTGGCTAACCCCCGGAGTCAAATTCCGGTGATACTTGGTCGACCATTCCTTGCGACTTCTAATGCGGTGATCAATTGTCGTAATGGTTCAATGAACCTATCTTTTGGAAATATGACAATTGAACTCAACATTTTTAAGTTGGGGAATCAACCTTCCGAGCCTAATGCTAGTATACTTGATGTTTGCTCGATCCACGAGATTACGGAGGAGGTCCGTGAGCTCGAAATTTTTTTGTTCGATCACAGCAGTGTTGACGCCTCTAGTGCGTTCCTCTTAGAATCCGACACAGCTTTCACGCCGGACAACGATTATGAGTGTTTCACCTTTTTGGGCGATTTTGAAGAGTCACCACCCGAGTTTGAGTCTTTTGATTTTTCGGATGAGTTAGTTGAACAATCCGACTCGGTTGCGTACACTCGATTTGAACCGTTGATGGAATCCTTCGAGTTTGAAACAGTTTCACCTATGTTACCTTCAATTGTTTCACCTCCTAAACTCGAACTAAAGCTTTTGCCGTCTTACCTTAAATATGCTTACCTAGGTGAGAATGAGACCCTTCCCGTTATCATATCGGCCTCTCTAGCTTTCGAGCAAGAGAAGGCCCTTTTAATGGTCTTACAAAATAACCGGCAAGCCTTTGGCTGGTCTATGGTGGACATCAAGGGGATTAGTCCCCTCATAGTTGAACATCATATACACTTGATGGATGATGCCAAGCCAGTAAGGGATCCTCAAAGACGCCTCAACCCCATAATGAAGGAGGCTGTCAAGAAGGAGATTGTAAAATGTCTTGATAGTGGTATCATTTACCCTATCTCGGATAGCCAGTGGGTTAGCCTCATTCATGTTGTCCCAAAGAAATTGGGCATTACGGTCATAACCAATGAGGCAAATGAGTTAATACCTACTCGTACCCAAACTGGGTGGCGAGTTTGCATCAACTATAGAAAACTCAATGCCGCGACAAGGAAAGACCACTTTCCTTTACCTTTCATTGACTAAATGCTAGAACGATTGGCCGGGCACGAGTTTTACTGCTTTTGGATGGCTATTCCAGCTATAACCAAGTCTCCATCGCCGAAAAGGATCAAGAGAAGACCACATTTACTTGTCCTTTCGGTACTTTTTCTTATCGTCGCATGCCCTTTGGGTTATGCAATGCACCCGCTACATTCCAGCGGTGTATGATGGGGATCTTTTCAGACATGGTTGAAAAGTTTTTGGAGATTTTTATGGATGATTTCTCAATTTTTGGTGACTCCTTCGACGAGTGTTTGCTACACCTTGACGCAGTTCTTACCCGCTGTAGGGATAAGAACCTCACGTTAAATTGGGAGAAGTGCCACTTTATAGTACGAGAGGGTATTGTCTTAGGACATGTCATCTCGCAAAATGGCATAAAGGTTGATAAAGCCAAGATTGATGTCATTTCTAATCTCCCTCCTCCTAAATGCGTCAAAGACATCCGAGCTTTTCTTGGCCATGCCGGTTTCTATAGACGGTTCATCAAGGATTTTAGCAAGATTGCTAGACCCTTGACTCTCTTATTGGCCAAGGACACAACATTTGATTTTGACTCAACTTGCATAGAAGCATTCGAGTCATTGAAACACTCTCTCATTTCTGCGCCCATTCTTTCATCTCCAGACTGGACGCATCCATTCGAAATTATGTGCGATGCATCAGATTTCGCCATTGGTGCTGTTCTTGCACAGCACATTAATAAGATGCCGCACATGATTTATTACGCTAGCCGAACATTAAATGAGGCCCAATTGAACTACACAACAACAGAAAAAGAATTTTTAGCCGTTGTATTTGCACTTGAAAAATTCCGGCCTTATTTAATCGGCTCTCCAGTGATAGTGTACACGGACCATTCAGCTCTTCGCCACCTTTTTGCGAAGAAGGATGCCAAATCGAGGCTAATACGTTGGATTCTCTTGCTACAAGAGTTTGACCTTGTCATAAGGGACAAAAGAGGATGTGAAAACGTAGTTGCCGATCACCTTTCACGACTTCCTTCTTCGCCTACACATGAAATTCCAATTAAAGATGTTTTTCCCGATGAGCAACTCTTAACCGTGTCATGC
Organism: Agapanthus africanus; assembly: GCA_030015575.1. NCBI lineage: Eukaryota > Viridiplantae > Streptophyta > Magnoliopsida > Asparagales > Amaryllidaceae > Agapanthus > Agapanthus africanus. The sequence goes on along the minus strand of CM057339.1, from coordinate 474,295,502 downwards.
GAACCTTAGTTCGCTGATATAGTAAACTACTTGGCCACCGGCTTGATACCTAAAGATTGGTAGAAACAGGATAAACTCCGATTTTTGTCCCAAGTAAAACATTTTTACTGTGATGAGCCATATCTCTTTAAATACTGTTCCGACCAAATCATTCGTCAGTGTGTACCTGAAAATAAGTTTAAGAGTGTGCTGTCTTTTTGCCACGATCAAGTGTGTGGCGGGCATTTTAGCCCAAAGAAGTCAGCCGAGAAAATCTTGCAGTGTGGTTTCTATTGGTCACGACTTTTTAAGGATGCATATGAATACTGCAAGACATGCTCACAGTGCTAACACTTGGGCCGGATATCGCGGAGAAACGAAATGCCGCTCTAACCAATTTTGGTTGTGGATATCACTGGTCAACAGGTTTTACTCTATGACACTCGGTTACACTTTCACCCCGGCAAGCTCAGATCTAGGTGGAAAGGGCCGTTTTTAGTATGCACCGTATATCCGCACGGTGCGGTAGATCTTGAAAATCCGGAGGACGATACTTTATTTAGAGTAAACGGACATCGATTGAAACCGTTCCTCACTGCGGACCAGTCATAGGAGCTCCTGTTTTTGCAGGAGCCGATTTACACTGATTGAACTTCCTCCATTTGACCCCCTAATTTTTTATCTTCCTGCCATATCTTTATTTCAAACAAGTTTGGGTGTGTGTATCATTTGTAAATAGATTAATACAAAATAACATAAAAAATAAAAATTTTGAAAAAAAATAAAAAAATTTGGGCATTTTTGTAAAATTACAGAATAAATAAATAAAATAAAATTTAATTTGAAGATAAATTACTCTTTTTGGAGGAGTTTATCTACAAATATCCATCATATGTCCCTATTTAAAGAGCCCGAGCCCCCCCTCTCTGCACTAACCCTAATTTTCACCCTCTCTCAAACCCTAGCGCCGCCACCTCTTCTCTGTAGCTAGTTCCCTCCTTTCCGCCGCGGAACCGCCGCCCGAGAGCGCTCCCGCCGCTGATCCGCCGCCGCCTATCCGCTTCACCCCCTAAAACTTCAGGGGAGGTATGATCTGTTAAAACCCCTCTCTGTTTTTCAAATTTTTAGATCTGTTGAACACATCATGGCACATAGCATGCAGTTAGAAAGAGATTTTTCACAAGTTTTCTCACATGAGATATATGGTAGCTATTTCGCGAACGAAATCGCGCGTAGGGGATGGAATTATTTAATATACAACCACCCTTATGCGTATGCATTGCCGGAGTTAGTAAACCAATTTTACGATTCTATGGAGGAGGGGTGTCTCAACCAATTTGGGTTTATTAAACTGCAATGGGGTGATCGTGAAATTACCAATGATAGGGATATAATACACGAGGTCATACTAATACCTCGCATACCTGCACATGACCAACCCCTGCAATTCGAGGATTACATGCCCCTGATGGGAAACGATTGCTCGAGAGAGCCGCGAAAGGGTATCCAAGCACGAACCCTTTTCGCGAATGTTTTGACTGTGTGCCGGTGGGCACAAAATAATATTTTCGGTAGCTCCCATAATACAACTTTTTTGACACCCTCCTTACATATTGTGCACACTCTTATGACCAACGACCCACGTTTTGACATGTGCACGGTATTTTTAAACTCCATAGGTGCGGGTAAACGGGCTGCTAATTACCCTTGCCCCATGCTGGTTACACAATTATGTCGATATTTCCTCCCCGCGGAGGAGTTCGAATTTTATATGCATGGAGGCATTCCGGTCAGACCTCTTATCGAGGGCGTTTCTACGTCCTATTCACGACTGACAGATGTGTGGTTGAGAACCGAACCGGCAGAGAATGTATTTGCCAGCACACCTAGCTCTAGCTCGACCGCGAGCGAAGGCGAAATGACCCCTCTTGAGCAGTTAGGGGTATTGAGGCGTTGAGGGGGGAATTTAGGGCGACAGCGAGGGAGCACGATCGTCGATTGACGGAGGTTGAGCGGGATATTCGAACCCTGTTGGCTAGGGAGGAGCGTTCACGTTCACGCTCGAGAGCGCGGCGTGGGGCCGAGCAGTGAGGGCACTGCTTTGGTTAAGTTTAGGGGTGATGGTGGTTGTATATAGTTATCTTTTGCATTGCATTTTTTTTAATTTTTGTATATATTTTTCTTTTTCTTTTGCATATTTAAATTCTGCATTGCATCCTTATATAAAAATCATAAAAATAAAAAAAAAATCGAAAAAAAAATTGAAAAAGAAAAATCCAATAAAAACTGAAAAATTTGAAGAAAAAAATTTATAAAAATTAAAACATTCAATTTTGGCCTTAATCTACTTGAGTTTGACAAATAGGTTAACCAGCTAGGAACAACTAGATCTTAGACTTAGGAAATTAAAAACCCTAAAAATAACCTTTCTTAAAATTTAACGGTAGAAAATATATGTCTTTATAGTTTATGTAGAAATAGGCAAATTTCGAGTTGACTTCTTGGGCTAAGTTAAAACAAGGGAAAATTATTGATATTTTTATTAAAGTATAAGTTTGAAAAATAATTCCTAGCTTAAGTCTAAATTCTGAAAATATATACCCTACAAATTGCACAAACACGAACCTTGAAACTTGGAATAGTAGAAGAGACCTTGAAATGCTCTTGTCTAAAGTCCTTAGTATGAATAAAATGAAAATAAAAGTGTGAATAAAGAGATAAAAAAAATGAACACTGATTTTTGTAATTACTTAAGGCTGCAAAATAGAAAAAATATTTAGCGAGGGTGCTTCATCACCTAGTGCCTTAGACCAACTGGTTTGGGAGTCACTGCTAAAACCTTAGGTGTTGCAAGACTAGGAAATACGCCTTAATGTGCAAACACATTTTGTAATCGGTTGTTGGTACCTCAAGAAGTATTAACGGTCGCATGAAGGATGTGTGAAAAAAAATCATCTAAAAATTCACCAATTAAGAAGTGCTTTGCACGACGGATAAGAGTATGATAGCTTGATTTGAATTTCCAAGTGTAGGGGTGATATATACACACACGTAGGGGTATGTGATTAGGGTTTAGATAAGAGATAGGAATGAAGAATAAGACTTATATCTTTAATAGATATGATAAAAATTCCTAAGTTGAGATAAAACCCTAGAAGGAAAACTTAAAAGATGCTAAAAGCTAAGTAGGTCTACAGAACATATATAGTCTTAAGTTAAATAATAAGGAAGCGCGAAGAATACGGGTGGATAATTTCTAAGTCGACGATAATAGAGTTTCTTGTTAGAAAACCTAATTGGAAAATAAAAGTTAATAGGCCGAATTGATAGGATTTTATGGGTAGTATCCGCTGAAAACCCTCAGGAGACAACACTCGTCCTACTAGGGACACCTAGAGGTTTAACGGATTGTTGCACGAGCTCAGTGCAATCGCGTTTCCCTGCGAAAGTGAGGGTAGGACTTTTTCAAGAATAAAACTAGGTTTTCTCGAGGACGAGCAAAAGAAAAGTTTGGGGGTATTTGTTCATATCATAATTTTGCATTCTTATAAACCCCATTCTTATTCATTTTACAAATAAACAGGTGCTTTTGATCCATGTCTACTACATAGTTGCAGGTTACAGGTTCTCGGAACAAAAACAGTGAAATTGATGAAAATATGATACACAAGTGAGACTACGACCGATAATTGATGGAATCTTGATCGTGCCTACATTTTGAGGGACAATGAAGATCAAGAACAAGTTCAAAAAGCACAAAGGCAGCGCAAGGTTCGATACTTCAATACGAAGCGAACGGTAAAGTCCACTACATTTATTCACTGCAGAGATCTGGAAGAGAACTAGAAGACATTCTGAAGAACCAACTGAAGAAACAGGAAGACAAATACAACCAGAAGCAGCACAGCAAAAAGCAGACCACAATCTCCCTACTTGGCCGCGGAACCGCGGCCAAACCTGGCTTTTGGCCACGGATCCGCAGCCGTGTGTCTCCCGTGTCGGTGGGAATTTCTGTAGCGGCTGGCGGCGCGTTGACTAGTCTTCCTAGGGGTATATTTGTAAAAGCAGATGTGTGTCGATTGTAAACCTAGGGTTTCTATGCTCTATAAATAGAAGCCCTAAAACTTGTTTTAGGTTATGCCTCTTTTCATTGAATAAAATTCAGAATTCCTATCGTGTTTTGAGAGCATCAATTTTGTAAGTAGTTTCTTTTATTTGCCCTAGTTTTAATTTTTATTTCTGCCCTAGTTTAAATTTATTCTCTACCCTAGTTTAATTTAGATTAGAACTCTTTATTAATCTGCCGTAGTTAGATAATTAATCTCTTAAATCGAAAACTCAAATAAAAATCATGTTTTTTATCGATCCCTTAATGAGCGAGTAGTTCCTCGCTTGTTAGGGTTAGGAATAGGGAAGGTTTGAGAGATGCAAATCTCTCACCCCTTTCTTGCCCATCATATATTAATTATTAGGACTCCATGCATACATACACATACCGCTCCCTACGGCACCCTACCCATGAGGTAACGATGATACCGTAGTATAAAAGACCGGATGTGCAAGTTTTCCATGGAGGTTCGGGTAAGGATTAAGAAAGGACGGACAAGGACCTAGAGGAAGAAACATCGTTTCTTCCCGATCGTCCAAATCCCCTTTATTAATAATTACCATAACACCTAAGAGATCTAAATTAGGGCATTGAAAGCGGTGGGAAATCTTAATTTTCCAAACTTAACCTAAACCTAACCCTAGCAAGATTTCTAATCCTAGTCTAAGTCAACATAGTTTTTAGAGATAAAGATCCAAACCCATTTGGAATTAACTCGTTAGAACAATTAGGAAATATACAACATCCCAGTGGACCGACCCTTATTCACCGGCTAGCTACCAAGCGACGCCGTTATTGATTGCGGTAAAAATATTTTTGATCACAAAACTTAGCACAAATCATCGGGCCTAAGGGGCGGTAAACGTTAGGCCCCTAATAGCGGTACAAGTCGTGTCGGAGTGTAGCCCAGAACACCCTGAGAAACTACTGGAAACACTACCAGTAAATCTTGCTTGCCCTGGCCAGGGACTTTGTGTAATGGCTCTCCTAGACACAGCGCGATATCAACTCCCAATACCGGGAGAGACGAATCCTGTCTAACCGTTACTGCCTCCAAGTGCTTCGGGACTGCACCTAACTACTACCTGTTTGCACGACTCAATAGAGACATGGTAGGGTAGTAATCTAAGAACAGTGGGAACACACTCGAGGCGAAGTGACAGTGTCAAGTCAACGGACTAAGTTGCACTCATGTCACCTGGGAACTGATAACTGACGATAGGTATAATACCAACCAACAGTTCCCAGCGAGTCCTGTCCAGTGGACTCGTAACCTAACGAGCACCTGTATACTATCTCCAGTATGACATACCGATGGCTGTGGGACAAACCATCTCCCCTCCTGGGATGAGAAGCGTATACACTAGTCTACTCCGGAGTATCGATGCCCTGTCTCGATAATCCTGCGATCAGGGACCAGTATAAGGATGTGCTTGTAGACTACCCAGCCCCCACTAGTGTGACTGCCATCACAACGCTGGTAGTCAAGCAAAGATCCTAAGGGCTCTATCAATATGTTTTAGCGATATGTTAAAAGTAAACACATACACATATTAAGATAGATACAAATCAAGTAGCATACTACCATATTGAGCAAGAATGTCAATCCGTGTATATATCCCAAGCTTCCAAAATGTAATATACAGACTAGTACTATACAATAATGGTCTCTAGGGCATATCACACTAACAATCTCCCACTTGCACTAAGGCCATGTGCTTGCATATCGCAAACTTATCATGTCGAATAGCCTCTCGAACTGTGTTTAAGGAATGACCTTTGTGAATGGATCTGCAGTGTTATCCTCTGTAGCAACCCTCCGAACCTCGATCTTCCGGCGATCCACGATCTCCCTGATCAGGTGATACCTCCTCAAGATGTGTCTGGACTTCTGATGGGACCTAGGTTCCATCACTAATGCTATAGCCCCGTTGTTGTCCCAATACAGAGGTATTGGATTAACAATGGACGGAACCACCTGAAGTTCTGTTAAGAACTTCCTTATCCAGACGGCTTCTTTTGCGGCATCAGATGCTGCGATATACTCCGCTTCCATCATCGAGTCAGCAACGGTTTCCTGTTTGGAACTCTTCTAACACACCGCCCCTCCATTAAGAGTAAAGACATAACCCGACATGGATTTAGAGTCATCCTTGTCACTCTGGAAGCTGGAGTCAGCAAAGGCCTCGATCTGGAGGTCTTTTCCGCCGTAAACCAAAAACATATCCTTAGTCCTTCTCAGGTACTTCAGAATGTTCTTTACCGCTATCCAGTGCTTCTCCCCAAGGTTTGACTGATACCGGCTTACTACACTCAGTGCATAAGCTACATCTGGTATGGTACACAAAATCGCATACATTATAGAGCCTACTGTAGAAGCGTAGGGTATAATAGACATGCGATCCCTTTCCAAATCAGTCTTGGGAGACATCTCTTTGGAGAGGGTGATCCCATGACAAGCCGGCAAATTACCGCGCTTGGAATCTTCCATACTGAATCTTTTCAGTATGGTGTCAATGTACCTGTACTGTGAAAATCCCAACATCCTTTTAGATCTATCATGATAGATCCGGATCCCCAGAATGTAAGAGGCATCACCCAGGTCTTTCATGGAGAACATGTGTGACAAGAACCCTTTGACAGATTGTAGCATAGGAATGTCATTTCCTATCAAGAGTATGTCATCCACGTACAAGACGAGGAATACAACAGTTCGTGCTACAATCTTAATATAAATGCATAGTTCATCTAGATTTTTGATAAAGTCAGATTCTTTGACCGTCTCATCAAAACAGATGTTCCAACTCCGCGATGCCTGCTTTAGTCCATAAATGGACTTAAGCAACTTGCACACTTTTTCGTTGCTCCCACTCTAAATGAAACCCTCTTGCTGGTCCATATAGACACACTCTTCTAAATTTCCATTTAGAAAGCGGTTTTTACGTCCATCTTCCAAATCTCATATTCGTGGAAGGCAGCAATGGCAAGAAGGATCCGAATGGATTTGAGCATAGCCACTGGAGAAAAGGTTTCATCATAGTCCAAGCCAGGTCTTTGACGAAAACCCTTTCCAACAAGTCTAGCTTTATAGGTTTCAACCTGTCCATCTACACCAATCTTCCTTTTGAAGATCCATTTGTAGCCTATGGGTTTTACCCCTCCTAGAGCAATGTCCAAAGTCTATACTTTGTTGGTGTACATGGACTCCATCTCGGTCCGCATTGCATCCAACCATTTTACTGAGTCAGTGCTCTGAATGGCTCTCTGGAAGTTAGTCGGCTCATCATTATCAATGATGCAATCCTCTCTATCTCCGTCTATAAAAAAACCGTAGTATCTCTCAGGTGGATGAGAAAGCCTACTACTCCAGCGGAGCGGTGCAGGAATGTCCTGTCCTTTCAAACCTTCTGGTTCTACTAAGCTTTCAGTAATAGCTTGTGGTTCTGGAATTTCTTCCAGTTCTATTGCGCTCCCACTTATCTGATTTTCTAAAAATTCAGTTTCCAACAAGCAGGCATGACGAGAAACAAATATCTTTTGTTCCTCTGCGTAATAGAAGAAATATCTCTTGGAGTTCTTTGGATATCCCACAAACTTGCACTGTACTGAGCGTGCCTCGAGTTTGTCCGTATCCTGCTTTTTGACAAAAGCTGGACATCCCCATGTCTTAATGTGTTTAAGGTAGGGTTTCTTCCCACTCCACATCTGATATGGTGTGGTAGGCACTGACTTAGTTGGAGCCCGGTTCAAAAGATATGCAGCTGATTCTAGTGCATATCCCCAGAAAGATCGCGATAACTCAGCGTTACTCATCATGGAACGTACCATATCCAATAGGGTTCGGTTCCGTCTCTCCGATACACCATTGTGTTGTGGTGTGTATGGAGGAGTAAGTTGAGAGAGAATTCCATTCTCTTTTAGGTAATCCAAGAACTCGGCACTCAAGTATTCACCACCTCGATCAGATCTCAATGTCTTGATACTCTTGCCGGTTTGTTTTTCTACTTCATTCTTATATTCCTGGAATTTCTCAATGGCCTCGGATTTATGCTTCATTAAGAAGACATGCCCATACCTAGAGAAATCATCCGTAAAAGTAATGAAATAGACATTGGACCACACACATCGCTGTGTACGAGTCCCAAGAGCTCGCTCTCTCTTACTCCGTGTCCAGTAAACGGAGTCTTTGTCATCTTTCCTTTGAGACAAGATTGACAAGTTGCATAAGAATGATATTCGAACGAATCCAAATATCCTTCTTTATGTAACTTAGTTAACCTTGTCTCACTGATGTGACCCAGTCTACAATGCCATAAGAAAACATGATTTAATTCTGGAGACTTTCTTTTATGTGTATTCTGGATATTGAAAATCTGCGGTTGGTTTAAAACGTATATACCGTTTCTTAATGTACCAGACCCAATCAAAACATGATTAAGGTGAATGTTTACAACATTGCTTACAAATGCAAAATCATAACCTTCTTTAGACATTAAAGATACAGATATGATATGACAAGTCGAACTGGGTACAAAATAACAGTTGCGCAAAACCAAAACATGTCCATCTGTCAATCCTAAGTGATAGTCCCCCACGGACTCAGCATCCATTCTTGCTCCGTTTGCAACTCTGAGGGTCATATCACCTGCCTTCAAAACCCAACGGCTTCTCAGTTCCTGCAAAGAATTACATATATGAGATCCTGATCCGGTATCCAATACCCAGGAAGTAGAGTTGATTGACAGACAGTTTTCAATAACATACACACCTGAAGCCGAAGCCACAACTTGCTTCGGGTCTTGGTTCTTGGCCTTCCAAGCCCGGCAATCCTTCTTCCAGTGTCCTTTCTTATGACAATAAAAGCATTCTTCCTTTCCCACAATCTGTTCCGCTACCTTTGCTTTTCCCTTCGCTTCCACCTTACTAACACCGCCCCTTGGTTTGGTGGGGGCATTCTTCTTCTTTCCTTTGGCTTTGGCCTTGGACCTAGAAGAGGAATTTCTTCCAACAATGAAAGAGGGTGTTTCCTTGACTTTCTGCAGGATGCCCTCTGCACTCCTCAACATGTTGAGGAGTTCCGGAAGTTCAACTTCTTTTCTTTGCATGTTTAAATTCAGGATAAACCGGGCGTAGGTGGAAGGAAGGGACTGGAGAATCAAGTCAGTGTACAACTCATTCTCTAACATGGTCCCGAGGTCCGCAAGCTCCTCAATGTAGCCAATCATCTTCTGGACGTGTTCCCCTACAGATGATCCGACGGCCAACCTCGCTTGAAACAGTTTCTTCGAGGTCTCGTATCTTGCGATACGGGATTGCTCTCCATATAGTTCCTTAGTATGGAGAAATATGGATTCAAGATCCATATTCTCGTGCCTCCTTTGATGTTCATTGTCCATAGAGGCAAGCACGAGGAACTTGGCCTTCACGCTGTCAATCTCCCAGGTCTTACGGATTTCCTTATCCGCGACACTGGATTCTGGACCTAGGACGGCGGGAGTATTAGTGGAAAGGAGATACCCTAGCTTGTCATAAGTGATTGCCATTTTGACATTCTTGAACCAATCTTTATAGTTTGGCCATGTCAGTATGTTTTTATCTAATAGTAACTTAAGGCCCGTCATGATGTTTGGTTGCTGCAATTAGGAGAGAGAGAAGAAACACTTTAGCATGATGCTCTTGCAAGTTTAGAGTGGTTTTTAGTTTGTCTAAACAGGATGGCTCCCACTGTTTCTCGAATCCTTCCTCAAACCATAAAAGAATAATTAATCAGGATTGATCTCACCGTACAATACTTGCTTAACCGTTCAGCCAGGCCGGTGTCGGTACTTCGAGGGAGGTTTTACGACGCTTTCGTGAAGTTCATTAATTAAATAACCTCTTTTCCCTGTGGGCGTAGCCCCGCTAACACCTTTCTAGTCACCTACTTGGTTTATAGCATTGATCGTTAAGTGAGAAAATTTCCCGAGGAGTAGCATATACTCACAGTAGGATCGGGATCTAAATATCATCGTGTGATAAAGGTGAAGGAATCTTACCAAAATCATCACACTCCAAATGGTATGCAACACTAGCAAGTTTCAGTTTCTTTAGAAACTCCCGATGTGGATTTTTGCCCCATGCTCTTATGACTTTGACGAAGGCCAACATATCATAAGTCACATGTGAAGTTCTACCCGTCATTATCCAGGTTAATTTGAACCCACCCGTACATACCCTTGACGAAGGCCAAAATGGCAGTACGACTGCCCCAAACCAACGCATCTATCAATGCAACAGATAAATATTCAGCAGCTACCAATCACTATGCCTTAGCGAACGTCAAAATACATAGCTTGAATACTACTGAATATTTAACTGAAATGACGGAGGGCTACGTATGGTTTTGGCGAAACAGTGAACGTAGTGAACTTGATATAATCGAAGGAACCTGATAGCTTTTAAAAGGAGTGGTTTAAGCTCCGCATTTTAAAAGTTTTGTTGTTTTGAAAATACCGAGTGGTTTTGAAATTGTTCCAACGATTCAACTTAGGTTTGTTTTCTTTGCATTATTATAATGCGTCCCATCAATTAATCCTACTATTGCAGAAAACAACGAAAATATAACGTACGCTTATGCCATCCGCATTCGCCACGGGGTCCCGTCATCACCCGTTAGGTTACTTAACTAACGACAGAGCGGGGGCTGGACTATTGCGGATGCAAAACATAAGCAACTCCTACTAGATATCATATATAGATATATACATTCTTCAGACGCAAAGATAGTCATTCCAGATCATAGATGAACATATTGGATATGCTAGGAATCCGTGTTTCGTTCAAGCCTGCAACGAAAGACGGATTACACGGTCGTGATGAATAGCCAAAACCCAACCCTAGACCCCTACGGGTGCGGTGATTGGTTCGAAAGAGTGTGTTTGTAGTTAACCGCAATCAATAACGGTGTCGCATGTAGCTAGACCGAGATGAGTACGGGTCGTCCACTGGGAAACGTGGAACCTTTTACTCTTACTTTAGATGTGTTGAAAAAGAGAGGAGGGATAAGAATGTTGAGGAATGGTTTCTAGATCTACGTTAAACACTAATGCAAAATATAGATCTAGATTATTTATGGATGTAGTTAATATAAGAAGGGGCTTGTAGGGTTCTTTAGGATTTAGTAGTTATGGATGATTAATTAAAAATTACCTTTTTTATCCTTTAATAGATTTAAAACTAGAACGACAGTGATGCATGTAGATTAGGGTTTCTGGAGGGAAAAGGAATCCCACTCTTAACCCTTATCTCGACACGGAACTCCGTTTATATCTAGCCTTTACCAAAACAATCATTAATCTAATCTCTAATCGCGGTCGAGACTAACAATGAATTGGTAGCGCGCCCGATTAGGATGTTAATGATTCTTTTGATAAAGTTTATAAACTTTATAGGACGTAAAAAGAGTTTAGATATTTTCATCATCCATTAACCTACCCTAATCCTACGAACCCTAACAAGCGGAGAATTACTCGCGCATGTTGGGAGAAAAAGAGATGGAGAGAAAATGCATAATTAAACTACGAAGAAATAGATTAAGAAAAAGAAATCTACCTTTATTAATCAACAATATTCATTACACTTTGGTTCCTAAGAAAATGATTACAAATACTAGTTTGCTTCTCGATCTCTTCCAAGGAGGTAGACGAACAGTTGATGATCAGCCTGGATGCGTGAGCCGTCTTGGACTTCGTGATCTCGTCGACTTGATGATTTTTCCAAGAGGCTCTCGGTCTTTATTTATACTCCAAAAGCCAGAACCCTAGATGCCTAAATTGGGGAATAGTAGTTAAGATCCAAACAGAAAAATGCCAGCCCTCAATTCATCTGTCATGCGGCGGATCCGCGGCCAACAGAGCGGTTTGGCCGCGGATCCGCGGCCAATGGTGGAGATCTCTTGATCAATTTCCTGAGGCTTTATCTGTGTGACATTTGGCAATCTTTGGAACCTTTGGAACTTGGAAATCTTCTCGTAGTTGCTGCCAGACTTGATTTCTAAGTTTTGGTTTCTTAATTAGGCAGGTTTGCTTTAACAACATGATTTCCTTGATTTTTAGCCTTGAAAATTTTGCACAATCTCAACAAATAATATTAGTGGAGTTTTGTTTTATTGAGATATTAATTTCAACATTAAGATTTGGTCAATAATATCTTTGCATACATTTTCCTACCAAATGTTACTTATAATATATCAACATATGAAAAATAGTATTTTTACAGATAAACCCTCATATGTATCATATATTATAATAAACACGTTTTCTAATATAGAAATAGTAGAAAAAATGTAATAACAAATGTGCAGTTTTATCAACTGAACAAATATCCCCAAACTTATCTTTGATCGTCCCGAGTAAACTAGTTTATTCAAGAGAAGGAGAAAAAGAAAGGAGAAAACTAAGCACACTTTCATAGGCAAACACGATTACACTGAGCACGTGCAACAAGCCGTTAAACCTCTAGGTGTCCCTAGTTGGAGGAGTGTTGTCTCCTGATGGTTTTCAGCGGATTACACCTACAAAATCCTATAATAAAAGAGAGATGGTGAAATTTACATATAAAGATAAGAACCATAAAAGAAATACTTTGAAAATTTTGAGTTTCCAACTACACTAGATTTTCAGTTGTTATGAGCCCTATCTTAATAGTCATGAAAAGATGCTAGAAATCACATTATCCCTCAATAAAACATCATCTTTATTCTTCATCCCTACCTTTCATCCAAACATTGATCATATAACCCTACGTGTGTGTAATGGACATCCCTACACTCGGAGAATTCAATTCAAGCTATCATACTCTTGTCCATCTACCTCAGTACTTTTTAACTTTATGAATATTTATGGATTTGCTCACACATTTTCATGCGACCGTTAATACTTCTTGAGGTACTAACCGACCGATTACTTATGTGCTTGCAGATTAGGTGATAGTATTTTCCTCGTCTTGCACCACTTAAGACTTAGCAGTGACTCCCAGACCAGTTGGTCTAAGGCACTAGGTGATGAAGCACCCTCGCTATATTTTTTTATTGCTGCCTTGGCAATAACAAAGGCAGTGTTCATTTTTTTTCTTCACCATTTTATATTTTATTCATTTTTTTTATTTCCTTCATACTTTGGCTTTTAGACAAGAGCATTTCAAGGTATCCTCTACTATCCCGAGTTTCAAGACGTTTGTAAGTGCATATAATAGGGTATCAACATTCAAATGTTTGGCTTCCAGAATAGAAACTATTTTTCAGACATATTTTTATCCTCAGATTAGTGACTTCCTTCATCTAACTAACCCTTGGGGAAACAGCTCATAACTACTTATTACTTGTTTGTTTAAGAAAACTTCTATTTTTCTTGGTTTTCTTAAACTATTCCTATCTTTTGGATGTAATTTTTCACTTTCTACTCTTTTGTTGTAAAAAAAAATTTGAATGCCCAGTGTCAAAGATAATTCAGTGAATACAAACCTCTCCCCCCCAAACCTGTTTTCAGCAGTGTCCTCACTGATGTAGCCTTTTGAGAGCATGGACCTGTAAACTAGGGGAGAGATACAAGGGGTAAAATAATAGTTAAATGAAAACTACCCCCAAACTTGTTCTTTGGCACGCACAGATATTCAATTAAATCCATTTTTACTCACCTCCATTCTTAAAATGAGAAAATGTTACAACAACATGGAGGTGAGGCGGAGGAAATTTAGTTTTGATAAAGCGGCTCCTGTAAAAACAGGAGCTCCTCCGAGGGGTCAGCAGAAAAATACGGCTTTAAAAATTGAACCGTTTTTCAAATTTTCAACTTCTACAGCCCCGTGCGGGTGTACATACCGCACCACAAAAGGTCCTTTCCAATGAGATTTAAGCTTACCCAGATGAAGATGGAGATGGGAATCGTAAAGAAGGACTTGTTGCCCCGATGTGAAAGTTTTTCTAAAAAGATTTTTATCGTGGAACACTTTAGTCCTGTTCTTTACTATCACCGCATTATCGTAAGCTTCATCGCGGAGTGCGCTTAGCTCATTCAACTGCAGCTTCCGATAGCTGCCTGCATGATCAAGATCAAAATTGAGCTCTTTAATAGCCCACATTGCTTTATGTTCGATCTCGACAGGAAGGTGGCATGCCTTCCCAAACACTAGGCGGTATGGAGACATACCAAGATCGGTCTTATATGCGGTGCGGAATGCCCAAAGAGCATCCGTCAATTTGGTTGACCAATCTTTACGGTTTTTTGAAACCGTCTTCTCAAATTTTTTTTGATCTACCAATTTGAGATCTCAGCCTGCCCGCTTGTTTGGGGATGATAGGGCGTAGAAAGCTTGTGAGTGATTGAATAGTTCCGCATCATTGTCTCGAAAGACCGATTACAGAAATGTGTCCCGTTGTCGCTAATTATAGCGCGAGGGTGTCCGAATCGCGAAAAGATATTTTCTTTAAGGAACTTAATGACAACCTTGTTGTCATTAGTGCGACACGGTATAGCTTCCACCGATTTCGAGACATAATCAATTGCTAACAAGATATATAAGTTCCCAAAAGAATTGGGAAAAGGGCCCATAAAATCAATACCCCAAACATCGAATATTTTCACAACCAATATAGGTTGAAGCGGCATCTCGTTCCTTCGTGAAATCCGACCCAAATGCTGACATCGCGGACAAGTTTTGCAATGTTCATATGCATCTTTAAATAATGTTGGTCAATAAAAGCCACATTGCAAAACTTTCTCCACCATTTTTCGAGGACCAAAATGACCGCCACATGCCTGATCATGACAAAATGATAACACGCTCTTGAATTCATCATTAGGGACACACCTACGAATGATTTGATCTGAACAATACTTAAACAGATAAGGTTCATCCCAGTAAAAGTATTTTACTTGGGATAGAAATCGAAGTTTGTCTTGTTTCGACCAATCGCTAGGAATAAGTCCCGTCGCAAGATAGTTCACGATATCCATGAACCAAGGTTCGTAGGATACAGTCAAGAGCTGTTCGTCAGGAAATGAGTCATTTATCGGCACGGTCTAAGTTGGCGAAGAAGTGATGCGTGAGAGATGGTCGGCTACAACGTTTTCACATCCACTCTTGTCTCGGATGACAAGATCAAATTCTTGTAACAATAGGATCCAACGTATTAGCCTGGCCTTCGCATCCTTCTTCGATAAAAGATGTCGTAGGGCGGAGTGATCTGTGTAAACCATAATTGGCGAGCCAATCAAGTAGGGCCTGAATTTCTCTAATTCAAATACAACTGCCAAGAGTTCTTTCTCGGTAGTTGTGTAATTTATTTGTGCATCATTCAAGGTCCTACTTGCATAGTAAATTACATGTGGCATCTTATCAATGTGTTGTCCTAAAACAGCACCAATAGCAAAATCTGATGCGTCACACATAAGCTCGAACGGGTGGTTCCAATCCGGAGATGATAGAACGGGGGCTGTAGTGAGAGATCCTTTAAGCGATTCAAAAGCAGCCTCACAATCCGAATCGAAGTGAAATGTAGTATCCTTGGCCAATAGAAGGGTTAAGGGTCTAGCAATTTTGCTAAAGTCCTTAATAAATCTTCTATAAAATCCTGCATGACCAAGAAAGGATCGTATATCTTTGACGCAATTGGGACGAGGGAGGTTATGAATGACATCTATTTTAGCTCTGTCAACCTCAATGCCTTTTCGTGAAATTATATGTCCAAGTACAATACCTTCTTGGACCATAAAATGACATTTTTCCCAATTCAAAGTCAAATTCTTATCCTTACAGCGGGTAAGAACCGCGTCAAGATTACGAAGGCAGTCCTCAAAGGAGTCCTCAAAAATGGAGAAATCGTCCATAAAAATTTCCAGAAAATTCTCCACCATATCTGAAAATATCCCCATCATGCACCGCTGAAATGTAGCTGGAGCGTTGCATAACCCAAAGGGCATGCGTCTATAAGCAAAAGTTCCGAAAGGACAAGTAAATGTGGTTTTATCTTGATCATTTTCGGCGATGGGGACCTGGTTATAGCCAGAGTATCCGTCCAAGAAACAGTAGTAATCGTGTGCAGCTAATCGTTCTAACATCTGGTCAATGAAAGGTAGAGGGAAGTGATCTTTCCTCGTCGCGGCGTTGAGTTTCCTGTAATCAATACATACGCGCCACCCAGTTTGGATGCGTGTTTGGATTAACTCATTAGCCTTATTAGTGATGACGGTGATGCCAGACTTTTTAGGGACCACATGAATTGGACTTACCCATTGGCTATCAGATATAGGGTAAATTATTCCACTATCAAGGCACTTGACGATTTCTTTCTTTACCGCCTCCTTCATAACGGGATTTAACTGTCTTTATGGGTCTCGGGTTGGTTTGGCTTCATCCATCAGATGTATGTAATGTTCAACAATTAAGGGACTAATCCCTTTGATGCGGCCATTTTCCAACCAAATGCTTGCCGATTCGATCTCAACACTGCCAAAAGTGCGTTCTCTTGCTCTAAGGCTAGAGAAGCGGATATAATCACTGGCAAAGTCTCATTCTCTCCTAAATATGCATATTTAAGATGAGAAGGTAGCGGTTTGAGATCAAGAATTGGCGGAGAAAAAATAGAAGGTGGGGTAACAGAATGATATTCGGACTCCTTAAGAGGTTCAAAACTTGCATAAGATATTGACTCGGAAAGTGCTGCTGACTTTTGCAACGAGTCAACGGGTTCAAACTCAAGGACGGACTCATTGAACATATCCTCACTATGAAGTGGTGCAAGATCAAACGATGTCTCATTAGTGTTGTCGAGATCATCAAAGCAAAGTTCCTCATCCGTGCAGCTTTCGGGAGCTATCTCGTGGATGGAACAAACATCCAGCAAATGAGCAGAAGGTTCTGATGGCTGACTTCCTAGCTTGTAAATATTAAGCTCAATTGTCATTTTTCCGAAGGATAAGTTCATAGAACCATTACGACAATTAATTATAGCGTTAGAAGTTGCTAGGAAGGGTCGACCAAGTATCACCGGGATTTGATTGCGTGGGTTTACCACAGGTTGTGTATCTAAAACAATAAAGTCCACGGGAAATATGAATTCCCCGACTTTAATTAACACATCCTCTAGTTCACCCCGAGGTTTGGTGATCGATCGGTCTGCCATCTGGAGAGTACAATAGGCGGGTTTTAACTCTCCAATTCCTAACTGCTCGTATACTGAATAAGGAAGCAAGTTAACTCTAGCGCCAAGATCGAGTAAAGCACGATTAATATTTTTACCCCCAATAGAAATAGAGATTGTAGGACAGCCGGATTCCTTACGTTTCTTTGGTATTTATTGGGTAAAAGCTGTGCTAACATTACTCATCATGAAAACCTTCTTAGGCACTTGAGTTTTTCTCTTCCTAGTGCACAAATCTTTAAGGATTCTTGTATAAGATGGGACTTGTTGAATAGCATCTAGGAGAGGAATATTCACGCTAACTTGCTTAAACATTTCCACAATCTTCTCCATTTGCGGGTTAGGTCTGTTGGCCCTTGATCTGTTTGGAAATGGAGCTTGATTAATATGTTTTGGGTCCAACGTTTGTGGAGAAGACTGTGGGGACGGATTCGATCCCAAAATTGGAGTGGGAATCGACTTAGATAGATTTGGTGAAATGTTCGATCCTTGGGGAAAACGGAGAATAGGCTCGGATGAAGGTGGGAGACTAGACGAATTAGGGGAAGAAGAAGAAGCTGGGGTATCATTGGTGTCACTAACATCAAATTGCTCACCCACTCGGTTATTCAGCACTCTCCCCGATCTCAACGTAGTAACGGCATTCACATTATGATTTTATGAATGGCCAGGATTCGGTAGGGGTTGAGATGGGAGTTTCCCTTTCTCTCTCGCACTCATTGCGGCGTTCAACTGTGCAATTTGGTTTTCTATTGATTTAATACTCTCACCGTGGGAGGCAGAGTTTTTCTGTATTGTATCAATAGAAGACTTCTTATCAGCCGACATTTGAATGGTATGTTTCATAAACATATCCAAAGTTTGTGCGAGTGAAGAGTTGTCAGTACCGGCCACTTGTGGTGTAGATGTGTTGGCCGGATTTTGAAAATTTTGTGACTGAAAGGGGAGCTGACTTTGTGGTTGTGGTTGCTGTGGAGGAGGACTTTGATAATTGCTTTGTTGGTTTTGGTTCCAAGAAAAGTTAGGATGATTCCTCCATCCTTGATTGTACGTGGAAGAATAAGGATCGTTTCTAGGTCGCTGCTGAAAAGCAGCATTAGTTTGAAACGATACATTCATAGGACATTCTTCCGTTAAGTGTGAAGGATCTGAACAGCAACCACAGACGGTCTTGGGAAGCGTGACCTGATTTAGGGAGAATGATGAGAACTTGTTCTCAATAGCGTCGAGTTTCTTCTTTATCGCTGCCATTTCGGCTTTTACTGCGATGGAAATATCGAGCTGATGAATACTTCCCTTAGAAGAAGGTGGTCTTACGCTTTCCCACTGCAAAGTGTGTTCAGCAAGGTCTTCCAGATATTTCCAAGCTTCACCGTCATCTTTAGACATGAAATTGCATTGACAATTTGTTTCAAGCATCTGCTTTGTCGCTGGATTAATGCCCTCATATATAATTCGGCATAAATCCCATCTATTGATTCCATGATGAGGACATTAGACAAGCAGATCTTTGAAACGTTCAAAGCACTTCCAAAATGGTTCATTGGGAAGCTGGGTGAACTGGTTGATCTCGCTCCTAACACGGACGGTCTTATGGTTTGGGTAAAACTTCTTAAGAAATGCTATTACAAATTCATCCCAATTAGTGATAGAGTGTGCGGCAGTATTATAAAGCCATTTTTCTGCCAAGTCGCACAATGTGAATGGGAGAAGACGCAAGCACATAGCATACACAGTCAATTGTGAAGTACCCATCATTGCGCATACGTTTTCGAATTTGGTGATGAAAACGTACGCGTCTTCCGACTCAAGCCCTTGAAATTTGGGCAGCAGATTGATGTAGTGGGGTTTAATTTCAAAATTATCCCCGTTAGCTGGTGGAATAGATAGACAAGTGGGAAGAGGACCACGGATTGGATAGCATCTCTTTTGGAGAGAGATGCGCGGTGGATTCTGCGCACCTACGGGCGGTGGCAGCGTGGTGTTATAATCTGATGGAGTACCGTCCATCTCGGTCGTGGTGTGTGGTGGGGGAAAAGAAGATGAAGAAGTACCGACTTCGGCGTCGATAGCAAGAACGCGGACAAGACGGGCACTAGAATCCCGTGTCCAGCCAAGCATGCACTAAGCGGGTTTAGTGCAAGTGGCAGCGTGTGTGCGATTTAAAATTGGTCTGTTCTGAAAAAAGTAGGACTTAAGACAAATCACTCTACAATGCACAAACAACCCTAGAACTAAGGTTACCTAGGTCCAGTCTCTAGACCGCTCCTAGACTTCCAAAGGACAAGCCGTAGGATCAATCCTCTACCACCTCTTTACTACTTTTGTGGCCAGGTAAGTGCCAGTTAAGTGGAAGGTATCCACTATACGAATCACCGAAAATAGCGGGCTTAATTAAGTAAACCACTTGCCTTAGACACACTTGCCTAGGCACCACAAAAGTAATGCGGATAAGCGATAGATTACCCACGACCTTCCTCTGTCCTTAATGAGCGCGACAGTCCTTAGAGTCTGGTCTAGATATTTTTCAAATTAATGTAGGGTTGATGCAGATGCTCGGTTTGTGATTTGTAGGGCTTAGGAAGGGTGATAAAATCCCCACCTAATCTGGATTTGGTCTTTACCCCTTAAAGTCCGTATTAAAATATGCAAAACAAAACCAATCACAAAACTTTTGCAAAAAGATTTTTGAGCGGCGCTATTTTGCAAAGAATCCTGCAGAAAATAGATTTTATTGGATTTTAGAGGAGAGAGAAAGAGGTTAGAATCTTACCAGAGAAATGTGGAACCCTAGATCCTCTAACTAGCCGCGCTTCCACCGCAAATGAGCTCCTTTGTCGCGCTTCCGCCGTGGAGTAGATGGATCAGTTGATGAAAAATTTTCTGTGGCCTCCTGTACTCCTCTGGATCTCGATGAATGTCTCTGTCTTTCTGTTTCCTCAAGTCTGTGACTCCAGATCTCCTTGCAAAATTCACACACAAATCGTTAAATATACAATTTGAAGTTTTGTTTTAATTATGATATAAATCGAATAAGAATTCAACACAAATAGAAAGAATAAAAAAATTACGCACGTATCCCCGGCAACGGCGCCATTTGATTGGTTCGAAAGAGTGTGTTTGTAGTTAACCGCAATCAATAACGGTGTCGCGTGTAGCTAGACCGAGATGAGTACGGGTCGTCCTCTAGGAAACGTGGAACCTTTTACTCTTACTTTAGATGTGTTGAAAAAGAGATGAGGGATAAGAATGTTGAGGAATGGTTTCTAGATCTACGTTAAGCACTAATGCAAAATATAGATCTAGATTATTTATGGATTTAGTTAATATAAGAAGGGGCTTGTAGGGTTCGTTAGGATTTAGTAGTTATGGATGATTAATTAAAAATTACCCTTTTTATCCTTTAATAGATTTAAAACTAGAACGACAGTGATGCATGTAGATTAGGGTTTCTAGAGGGAAAAGGAATCCCACTCTTAACCCTTATCTCGACACGGAACTTCGTTCATATCTAGCCTTTACTAAAACAATCATTAATCTAATCTCTAATCACGGTAGAGACTAATAATGAATTGTTAGCGCGCCCGATTAGGATGTTAATGATTCTTTTGATAAAGTTTATAAACTTTACAGGACGTAAAAAGAGTTTAGGTATTTTCATCATCCATTAACCTACCATAATCCTACGAACCCTAACAAGCGGAGAATTACTCGCGCATGTTGGGAGAAAAAGAGATGGAGAGAAAATGCATAATTAAACTACGAAGAAATAGAATAAGAAAAAGAAATCTACCTTTATTAATCAACAATATTCATTACACTTTGATTCCTTTGAAAATGATTACAAATACTAGTTTGCTTCTCGATCTCTTCCAAGGAGGTAGACGGACAGTTGATGATCAGCCTGGATGCATGAGCCGTCTTGGACTTCGTGATCTCGTCGGCTTGATGACTTTTCCAAGAGGCTCTCGGTCTTTATTTATACTCCAAAAGCCAGAACCCTAGATGCCTAAATTGGGGAATAGTAGTTAAGATCCAAACAGAAAAATGCCAGCCCTCAATTCATCTGTCATGCGGCGGATCCGCGGCCAACAAGGGGTGTTGGCCGCGGATCCGCGGCCAATGGTGGAGATCTCTTGATCAATTTCCTGAGGCTTTATCTTTGTGACATTTGGCAATCTTTGGAACCTTTGGAACTTGGAAATCTTCTCGTAGTTGCCGCCAAACTTGATTTCTAAGTTTTGGTTTCTTAATTAGGCAGGTTTGCTTTAACAACTTGATTTCCTTGATTTTTAGCCCTGAAAAATTCTGCACAATCTCAACAAATAATATTAGTGGAGTTTTGTTTTATTGAGATATTAATTTCAACATTAAGATTTGGTCAATGATATCTTTGCATACATTTTCCTACCAAATGTTACTTATAATATATCAACATATGAAAAATAGTATTTTTATAGATAAACCCTCATATGTATCATATATTATAATAAACACCTTTTCTAATATAGAAATAGTAGGAAAAATGTAATAACAAATGTGCAATTTTATCAACTGAGCATGTGGCAAACTACCCGCCAAATACCCGAAGTGGAGCAGTCTCCCTCAACAAAGTGAGTAGGCCACTCGGCACTTCAAAGTACCCGGTAGTCTGTGCACGCCACCTTGGGTCTATCCTAGGAGCAGAAAACAGTAAAAGAAATAATATACAAAGGCGGATACATCCTCAACCCGGATGTGCGACCCAAAAATAATATTACATCAATTTACAATTTACATCAAATGAAAGATAAATAAACACTTATCTCACACCCCGGCTATTCATCCACGACAATCCAACAAGTTCATATACACAATCCAACATCACAGATCACAGATATATACAACCCTAACTAATCGACATATAGCGATTAGTCGACGTTCAGTACATATATCACATTACAGATATAATCCAATTAGCTAAAGTTTATAGAATTTCGATCAATATTCTAATTTGAATCTACCCCAAATACAACACTTCAAAAGAATCTGGGCAGAAACAAAGTATCTGAAAAATCACAAAACATCAAGCTGGACAATCTGCAGGAAAAACTAGTTGACTCCGAGTCGACTCGGCCGCGGCTTCGCGGCGAAACGCATGGTTTCGCCGCGCTTCCGCAGCAGTCTGACCGAGTCACGAGCTCGTTTTTCTTGGGTGTCCCTAAAAAGCCTGCACGTATTTTTCAGGTCTCTGAAAATATTTTTAGACCTATTTAAAATCGGCAGAAAACACAAGTTTTTGATGGTTTTTTGCGATTTTTCCGGGATCAAAGTTCTAAAGACTTGACTTTGCTAACATGTTAGTTGTTGTTTAGATAGGCTCTGATACGACTGTAAGTCTATGTCGCTCACCCCGCAAGCTAGCGAGGAGGCGGAACAAGTAAAAATCGAATTTTTCTTACAAAGCAACATAGACTAAGCATGATGGATCTTTGCTAAACAAAAAACTAACAAACTAACTTAGAGTTTTAACTACTAGGTTATATGATTATACCCTGGTCTTGAACTCCTTCTCTTCTTGTGTTGCTTCCTCTTCTTGTGAGCTCCTTAGAGTGGTGAAGATGGCTCCTCTCACTGTCTTCTCTTTGCCAAAGAAAGATCCACCCGAAGGCCTCTACCTTGAGCTCCTACTTCAACAATGAAGTAACTAGAGTGCTTGGCTTGCAAGACTAAGAACCCTAGAGTGAGTAGAGAGGTGTTTTGGTGGTTTGATCTCACAAAGCTCATGTTTTTCAACTCATGAAACAAGAGATCTTTTTGAGAGGAAGAGGTGAGAGCTAGCAAGAGAGAGAATGTGTCATGATAAAAAATGAGGAGATAGCCCTCACATCACCAAAAAGAATAATGATAATTTTAATTATGATAAATTGTCATGGTTGATGTTGATTTGACCATTATCATGTCATAATTAATGCTAAGCATGCTCACATAAATATCTAGGTCAACATGGGTCAACTTAGTCAAATGGTCAAACCAATTAACCATGATACAATTATCTCTAATTAAAACTCATTAATCAATTTCCTCCTTCTCATTATGGTTTTAATCAAGTCAATGGTCAAAACTCTAATGAGGTTCCTCTGCCTCTGTAAACTGTGTATACACACCCGCATTCGTGTTCCGAGGAACACGAATACTATGAGACCGAACCAACCCGAAACCAAATACTAGGATCTGGCTTAAACCGAAGCCCACTAGTATCAACTGCCCGAACACCGAACACGCACAAGTACGCATATATGAACGAACCCTGTCGTAAAACCATACGACCTCTACTCGTTTTTCCCAAAGGTGAACAAACCTCTGTGTGGGACTCTAAAGACACGACACTACGCTGGCAGTGGGTTTAACCACAGGCCGCAAGCGGTACTAGCTGTACGTAACGGTCCCCAGGTAGATGACGATAAGAAGACCGATGAAGTGAACCCATCCGAACTCCTACTGAGCCTGAATGTGACAATCTCCGCACAGTCTGGTCTGTTCGTCTAAGAGTATCGCATGTCGGGCCTAGGGGGCGGAAAATGTCAGACCCCTAATAGCAGTACAAGTCGTGTCGGAGTGTAGCCCAGAACACCCTGAGAAACTACTGGAAACATACCAGTAAATCTCGCTTGCCCTGGCCAGGGACTTTGTGTAATGGCTCTCCTAGACACAGCGCGATATCAACTCCCAATACCGGGAGAGACGAATCCTGTCTAACCGTCACTGTCTCCAAGTGCTTCGGGACAGCACCCAACTACTACCTGTTTGCACGACTCAATAGAGCCGTGGTAGGGTAGTAATCTAAGAACAGTGGGAACACACTCGAGGCGAAGTGACAGTGTCAAGTCAATGGACTAGGCTGCACTCATGTCATCTGGGAACTGATAACTGACGATAGGTATAATACCAACCAACAGTTCCCAGCGAGTCATGTCCAGTATACTCGTAACCTAACGAGCACCTGCATACTATCTCCAGTACGACATACCGATGGCTGTGGGACAGACCATCTCCCCTCCTGGGATGAGAAGCGTATACACTAGTCTACTCCGGAGTATCGATGCCCTGTCTCGATAATCCTGCGACCAGGGACCGGTATAAGGATGTGCTTGTGGACTACCAAGCCCCCACTAGTGTGACTGACATCACAACGCTGGTAGTCAAGCAAAGATCCTAAAGGCTCTATCAATATGTATTTAGCGATATGTTAAAAGTAAACACATACACATATTAAGATAGATACAAACCAAGTAGCATACTACCATATTGAGCAAGAAGGTCAATCCGTGTATATATCCCAAGCTTCCAAAATGTAATATAGAAACTAGTACTGCACAATAATGGCCTCTAGGGCATATCACACTAATAGGTGATGATCATATCAAACATCCGAAAGCCGCAAGCGGTCTGCTAAACGTAACGGCCACCCGGGTATTGAGCTATAAGAAGATCAACAAGCAAGCCTGCTCGTACTCCTGCGAATCCAATCAGTAACACTACCGTACAGTCCGGTCTCTTCGTCTGATATGTCGCATATCACAGCCTGTGGGTGGTATAACATCAGACCACAATTTCCTGATAAGTCATGCCGATGCAAGGTCCATAACTATTCGAGAAACTACTGGTAACACATACCAGTAAATCTCAACAACCCCGGCTAGGGATTTCCTGTTATGGCCAATCGAGCACAGCGCAACATCAACTCCCAATACCAGGAGAGACGAAACCCCTCCTATCGCTCATTGCCTCCATGTGACTCGGGACTGTACCCAAAAACCACAATTTTCACGATTTCTTAACCGTGGTATGGTGGAAATCAAAGCACAGTAGGAATCACACAAGACTCTATAGCGATCTCGGGTCTACAGACTAACCTGTACCAGTGTCACCAGAGAACTGCTATCCGACGGTAAGTATAATACCATCTAGAAGTTCTCGGCGAGTCCGTTCAGTGTACCAAGTCTCCACTGAGCACCCGTATACCTTCTCTGATGTCAAACACCAATGGATGTGGGATCATCCATCACCAATCATATGGGTCGAAAAGCGTATACGCTAGTCTACTCTGGAGTATCGATGCCCTGTCTCGATACTCCCACGACTAGGAACCTTTGAAGGATGTACTTGTCGTCTACCCATGTCCCCACCAGTATGATCTACATCATAGTTCTGGTAGTCAAGTACTCATTCTAAGGGCTTTATCAACATGTAATAGAGAGACAATAAGTTTACATGTTAAGATAAAGAGCGGCCAGATAGCATACTATCATGTCGAGCAAGAAAGTCATCTCTATATATGTCCAAGCATCCACTACAATATACATCACATGTACAGTAATGGCCTCTAGGGCATAGATATAACTAACACGGGTGTCCACTACTTGGAGCGAAGGGACTACTACATGGAGCTTTAGAAGTGAAGGACCGGTCTATAAAGGTTGTATTACTCATTCACTTAGATGTAAAGTTGTTTGCATTGCTAGTATTGTTTAAATCTCTAGTTAAGATTCTAGGGTTAGGGTTCTTTAGTACGACAAAAATTTGAAAAAGGCATGGATGATGCCTCCCAAAACCTTGCTTCCACGCTAGGGAACCCTACAGTGCTATTAGAGCCAAGATAGATGTTTAAACGAAGTTTGTTAGATTACGAAACCTAAACTACTCTAAAACACCCGATACTAATCCTAATTTCTGTCGAATTTTAAATGGCTTCTAAAATTTTTTTTAGCAACTGCAGAATGTTGTATGTGATATAACATGAACACCATAGAAATTTGAAACAATTTTCTCTTAACATGGCCGGCCACATAGGCAAAAAATCCGAGCTCACCGGTTTTTTTTGGGTTTTTGGCTTCAAATTTTTAGGGTGTTCCAGCCTCTGGGTTTTGGTGTTTCAAGTGTTGCTTGTTTTTGCTAAATTTGAATGTGATTTTAACTTTCTGCAAAGGCAATTCCGAGTGTTTCGTAGTTGTAATTCTAACATCTATTCGGGTTATTTAGACGACGTTAAAAAGTTCGAACGGACATCAATAATCCATATTTTTCCCCGCTGGAAATTTTCCAAGAGTTGGATTTTTTCCAAGTTTAAAATCTTCAGAAAATCCTGCAAGCGATTCTGTGGACCCTCTAGAAGAACGATACCCAAACTCGAATTTTTGGATCGTGGAACCGCGGTCATACCTTATTGTTTGCGGCAGTTCCGTGGCGACATGAGTGAGGCATGGGTCGGCCCTTCTACGGATGGTTCATAGGTGCTGTAGCATGTTCTGGGTATTTTTAAACTCCGCTCAAGTGTTGAGCTCTTTGGGAAATTTTGGGTGTTTATTTATTCGATCGAAAAGTTTAACATCGTCTAGCTATCTGTTATTGTGATACAATATTTGGAATCCACAAAATTAGTTATGTGATAACTAGTTTGAATTTTATATATCTAGCAAGTTAGTCTCATTTGATCGGTTGTCACGGAATTTTGATGAGGATCAAAAGTCCGTCGCAATTACGTAATGTACGCGGATACTCGCTGTGTAACCTAACTAGATAGCCACGCTCCATAGCCCCGACCAAGTGACTGTAGGAGAACCCCGTCGCCAAAAGCATCCATTCGGGTGCTCGCGGCTGCGGTGTTCCGCCTTAGTGCACTTCGTCGACGGTATCGGGGGTGCGGCCGTCTACTAAAGTTTCCGACGAGCATTCGATCAGGTTATCGGGAATCTTGTTGAATTACCCGACATGTTATTGGAAAGTGTTTTCAATATCGAGACTAAAATTCGGGGTTTATAATTGTTAGGCATGTGATGTCTAAGGAATTCATTTGGTAAGGCATGAAATACAAAGTATGTGATACATTGGGTTTATGATGTCCAAGGTGGTTGCGGATACCAATTGTTGTAGTTTTTCACTTTCTTTTCTGCGACCGTAAGTGTAATGTGTGGTGTATCGCCATTTTCGTTGCTATATGTCAACGACAATTGGGATACGCATATTTACTTACGTTGATGACATGTGATGTTATGTGTTGTTGTGATATGTTATATTGGATCGTCGTGTTTTGAATAGCCGGGTTTTTTTTTATGTGAGATGAGAGTATTTCATTTTCATTCATGTAAAAGCTTGTATGTAATATTCTTTTATTGGGGCACTTCCGGGTTGAGGATGATGTCACCATTGATGTATATTATTTACTTTTCTGCATTTGGATAGACCCAAGGCGGGGAGTACAAGTAACCGGGTTCTAGGGTCCAGTGGGAGACCATCTCAAGGAGTCAAGACCGGGTCTCCTAACTCTAGAATTGGTAGGGTTTCTTGCCGCTCTCGTAGGGGTATAGGGATGTGGGTTTGGCTATTCATCGCGACCGTGGAATCCGTGTTTTATACTGGCTTAATTTAAAACACGGAATTCCTAGTATATCAAATATTTCATATGTGTTTTTCTGCTGCTCATATTCTGTGATGTGATCACTTGATATGTTGAGACGATTGCTTATATTATATATATGAGATATAATAAATATTGATGCTTTCGTTTCTTATGTGATGCTTAGGAAGCATATATGATGGGACTTCATTAATGAGATTAATAAAATAAAAGAAACCTAAAGATATTGTAGAAACTTGTCTCGAAAACTGGTAGCTCTAGTTCTTTCTTTGCATAGCGGTATTCCTTGTAGAATATCCAGCACCTTATTCGATAAGGAAAGAGCCGAAATCCCTTCACCGGGAGTGACCTCTTTAGAGAAACTAGTAGATGCTACAACCCACTCGGTTTGTCTTTTGATTGCTTCTATAGTTTTTGCTTTGCATAGTGGTATTTGTGAAATATCCTGCACCTTATTCGATAAGGAAAGAGCCGAGATCCCTTCACCGGGAGTGACCTCTTTAGCAAAACTAGTAAAAGCCTAAAAAACACTCCTTTTCAAAATCACTCGATTCTACAACGATATCAAGTTTATTACGCAAAAGTTTTTCTTAAAAACCTGTCATAGTACTCCGTCATTTCAGATAAGTAGTATTTAGTATTCGTGCTACGGTAGTTTGGCATCCGTCAAGGCGTAGTGTACGGTAGCTGATTAGTACTTATCCGCAGCATGAGATGCGATTGGATTAGGGTATTCGTACAGCGTTGTTTGGCTTCCGTCAAGGGTCGTGTGGGTGGGTCTAATTCAATCAAGAAATGAATGGATTGAACTTGACTAGCGCTCTATCGGTAGTTTGGCCTCCGTCAAGGTCATAGGACGCCAGGGGTAAAATATTATCGGCAATTTCAAGTGTTGAAATTTGCAATGAGATTGCATACCTTCTATGAGATAGTTGGATCCCGATACCCACTGCGAGTAAGAGTTACTCATAGGAGAGTTTTGCACATTACAATTAGCCGATCAAGTAGGTGTCTAGAAAGGTATTAACGGGGTTACCCCCCTGGGAAAACGAGGTTTATTTTAATTAGGTTTGTGTGAAAGCACGGGGAACCTCTTTCAACATACCGACACTGGCCTGGCTGAAAGATTGGCGAACTTGTATGGTGTAATTAATCCCGGCTAGTCTTACCTTTTAGGGTTTGAAGGAAGATTTGATAAAAATAGTGGGAGCCATCCTGATTAAATAAAATAATAACCAATATGATCTTTCAAGAGCATACGCCGAGTGTTTTCTTCTCTCTCTCTCCTGGTAGCGACCATGTCACGCCTTAATCAAGATAATAATATGGATGCATTGACCGAACCTGCTTATTATATTGAGTCGAGGAACGTTAGTTCTGCTCTATCTTATAATTGTTATAAGTCCAAGCAGGAAATAGGGGATTATCCGGATTTCCACTCCACCCAATTGAGGAATAAACATGTTGATTCATATTCTTCGGGTGTGTTTATTACCAAGAACTATTTCTCAGTGTCCTCTACGTCCTAGGCATGAGATACCGGATTAGGATCCCATATATGTAATCTGTTACATGGGCTACGAAAGGTAGAGAACTGAGATTGGGTGATATGTCTCTAAGTGTTAGAGAATGGTGCAATTTTTGCAGCTAAGTTAGTTGGCATATATCACCTTGTATTACTAAATGGTAAATACATTGATTCTGAACAAATGTTATTACATACCGAACCTGATATACAACATTACATCAGATTCTTTATTAAGTTAAAGAAGGATATAATTCTGTATTGGAGGATAATGTTGTGAAAATTGTTCTGAATCAAGAGTTGATTGGATCAGGCACATTATGTAATCACATATACGTTCTAAATCAAACCACAGTTCAAAGTATATAGAACACACACAAGAGGAGTAGTTAAGAAATGAACGAATCCTTCTAGTAGCATTGTAGACTAGGTCATATCAATGCGACACGACCAGTTAAGTTACATAAGGATGAATATGAGAATCTGTTCGAATTTTCATCTTATGATACCTGCCAGTCTTGTCTCAAAGATAAAATGACCAATACTCCATTTATAGGAAACAACGAAAGAGTTATTGAACTCTTGGGACGGATACATCATGATGTATACGGTCCTATGTCTATAAATGCCAGGGTTGGTTCTTCGTACTTCATTATATTCATCGACCATCTCTCAAGATTCGGACATTTGTTCCTGTTGAAACACGAGTCTGAAACTTTTGAGAAATTCAAGGAATATAAGCTTGAAGTTGAGAACCAGACGGGTAGAAGTTTTATGTCCTTCGATGTGATCGAGGAGGAGAATACTTGGGCATGGAGTTCCTGGATTATTTAAAGGAGAATGAGATTCTCTCTCAGCTTACTCCTTCGAATACACCACAGCACAACGATGCATCGGGGCGGAGGTATCGTGCCCTATGAGATATGGCACGTTCTATGATGAGTACTGCTGAGTTGCTTATTTTCTTTTAGAGTTATGCACTTGAGAAGCTGCATACCTATTGAATGCTGTTCCATCCAAATCAGTGCCTACCACTACATATGAGATATGGAATGGGAAGAGACCATGTTGTAAACGAGTTAAGATATGGGGTTGTCCGGCCTATGTTGAAAAGAAAAATCCGGACAAAATCGAGACAAGGTCAGTACTGTATAAGTTTGTTAGGATATTCCAAACATTTGCGAGGGTATATCTTCTACCTAACTGAGGAACAAAAGGTGTTTTGTTTCTCAGCATGCCACCTTTTTAGAAAAGGAATTTCTTATGAAGAAATTTATGGTCATAAGGTAGAACTGGAAGGAGTTCCAGCTAGACAAACTAACAGCTGATGATTTGGTGAAACCAAAGGATTCAATAGTCTCCAACGAACCTCAGCCTCTCCGAGAATCTGGTAGGGTTCCTCATCCACTTGAGAGTTACTACGGTCTTCTCGGTAACAGTAAGAGCGAGGATTGCATCATGTTAGATGATGGCCCAACTAGGTTCAGGTAGGCCATCACGAGTGGGGACTCTGTGAAAAGACTGGATGCTATGCGATCAAAGATGGATTTCATGTATACCAACAAAGAATGACTTTGCATGTTGCACCTGAAGGGGTAAAACCTATTGGGAGCAAATGGATCTTGAGAAGATTCTTGGTGTAGATGGAAAAGTTGAGACTTTCAAAGCTATGCTTAAGTCCATCAGGATTATAGCAGTTATCGCGGAGTTGGAACATCTGTTTTGATGTGACAGTCAAAGAGTTTGACTTCATCAAAAAGGTAGAAGAACCTTGTATATACAAGAAGGTTGTAGAGAGTGAGATTGTATTATACGTATTGTACGTAGATGACATACTCTTGATAGGAAATGATTTCCTATGGTACACTCGGTCAAGTTCCTCTTATCACGAGGATTCTCCATAGAAGATCTGGATGATACCTACTACATCTTATGAATTATGATCTATGGTGATAGATCTAAGTGGATGTTGGGAGTGTCCCAAATCCAGGTACATTAACACCGTACTAAAGGGGTTTAGTATGGAAGATTCTAAGCGTGGTGGTTCGCCCACCTACTCACGGATCACTCTCTCTAAAGAGAAGTCTTCCAAGACTGATTTGGAGAGAGCTCGCATGCAAGGGATACCCTATCCTTCGGCAGTAGGCTCTATCATGTATGCGATGTTATGTACCAGACCAGATGTAGATGACTCACTAGGTGTAGTGATCAGGAATCAATCGGATCTTAGGAGAATCACTGGACAATTGTGGAGGACATTCTTAAGTACTTAAGAAGCACTAAATGAATGTTCTAGGTTCGAGCTTCCAGAGTGATAAGGTCGACTGAAAGTTAGTTACAGGAGTTATCTTTACCCTAAGTGCAGGGACGGTATGTTGGAAGAGTTCCAAGCTAGATACCGTGGCAGACTAGACGATAAAGGCTAGATATATCGTTACCAATGATGCTACCAAAGTAGATGTCTCGAAATTTCTTGTTCATGAGATGAACATGGTTCCTACCATTGAGCGTCCAATAAATGTTATTGAGACAACAATGGAGTTGTGGCTTTAGCCTAGGAACGTAGGTCCCATCAGCGTTCCAGACATATTCTGAGGCCAGTATCACCTGATCGGGGAGATGGTTGATCTCCAGGGGATCGAGGTTAGGATAGTTGACTCAAGGGGTAACACGGCGGATCCACTCACAGAGGCCTTTCCCTAGAGAAAATTTTATGGGGCGTTGGGTATGAGATACTACAACAAATGGACTTAGTGCAAATGGGAGATTGTTAGTTATATGTGTGCCCTAGAGGCCATTACTGTACATGCGATGTATATTGTAGTGAATGCTTGGACATATATAGGGAGGACTTTCTTGCTCGACATGATAGTATGCTATCTGGTTGCACTTTATCTTAACATGTACACTTATTGTCTCTCTATTACATGTTGATAAAGCCCTTAGGATGAGTACTTGACTACCGGGATTATGATGCAGATCATACTAGTGGGGCAGAGGTAGTCGATAAGTACATCTTTCAATTTTTCCTAGTCGTGGGAGTATCGAGACGGGGCATCGATACCCCAGAGTAAAATAGCGTATACGCTTCTCGACCCATATGATGGGCGATGGATGATCCCATATCCATTGGTGTTTGACATCAGAGAAGGTATACGGGTGCTCAGTGGAGACTGGGTACACTTGACAGACTTGACGAGAACTCCTAGATGGTATACCTATTGTCAGATAGCAGTTCTCTGGTGATACTGGTATAGGTTAGTCTGTCGACCCGAGATCGTCATAGAGTCTTGGGTGATTCCCACTGTGCTTTGATTTCCACCAAACCACGTTCAAGAGATCGTGCAAAAAGGTGGTTTTTGGGTACAGTCCCGAGTCACATGGAGGCAATGAGCGATAGGAGGGGATTCGTCTCTCATGGTATTAGGGGTTGATGTTGCGCTATGCTTGATTGGCCATAATAGGAAATCCCTGGCCAAGGTTGCTGAGATTTACTGGTAAGTGTTATCAGTAGTTTCTCGAACCGTTATGGACCTTGCATCGGCATGACTTATCAGGCTATTGGGGTAAGACATTATACCACCCCCAGGCTGCGATATGCGGCATATCTGACGAAGAGACCGGACTGTACGGTAGTGTTACTGATTGGATTCGCAGGAGTATGAGCAGGCTTGCTTGTTGATCTTCTGATCACTCAATACCCGGGGGCCGTTACGTTTAATAGACCGCTTGCGGTTTGTGGGTGTTTGATATGATCATCACCTACTGTCAGCGCATTGACGAGTCTTTAGAGTCCTATGCAGAGGTTTCCTGGTTCATGCGAAACGAAGTAGGAGCACATATGTGATATGTGCGGGACCGAGATTAATGCGCGTATGTGATATCGCATTCTATTCTCGCGATATGTGATATCGGTCGGTTATATGTGATATAGCCGGGTTATCGGATCAAGTGTTGATTCGATAAGTTGTTACATTTGGTATTAGTCGGCTGCATGTGATATAGCCGGATTGTTAAATCAAGTGTTGATTTAATGATTTAATGTATAATTATATATTTGATATATTAACTTACATTAACTAATATTAGCTCACTTAACATTTCTTTTTCTCACTTGTGTACACTTAGTATATATGCGATATATATTAATGTACATTATTTTGTATCATGCTTGATGCCATATGCTTCATGGGTGCATGAGACTCACACCATGATTATGTTAATGTTAGGTTTTATTTATTTAAAGTTAATCAAAAATTTTTGGAAATTAGTCACACGGTTCTAGCTTGTAGAAGCTTGTGGAACTATTGACCAAGTCCACTAATTTTGTTTTACTTATAGATATTTGTTAACCTAACCATTAATATTAGCCATGGTTCATTCTCTACATGAGTTAGTGTATGACACTAACTCACCCATGGTTGCTATTCTCACCTCTTGAGTTTCATTCTCATATGTACTTCATCTTCTTCTTCCTCATGAAAAAGCTTGCTAGTTTTTGAAATGGTGAAGAAATATTGTGAGAAAAATAAATCTAAAGTGAGCCCATTTCCTACTTCATCATCCTCTACAATATTAGCCATTTAGTTTAGGGTGTTTTCTTCACTAATCTACCATTAGTGAAGAGATAGCATGAGCTTGAGTCTTCTCGACGTAGATCATCTTCAGCTTCGAAGACTTCGAGCAAGCTTGTACATTTGTTCATGTGAACCCTTACTAGAGTTCGGGTGTCCACTACTTAGAGCGAAGGGACTACTACACGGAGCTTTAGAAGTGAAGGACCGGTCTACAAAGGTTGTATTCCTCATTCACTTATATGTAAAGTTGTTTGCATTGCTAGTATTGTCTAAATCTCTAGTTAAGATTCTAGGGTTAGGGTTCTTTAGTACGGAATAATTTGAAAATGGCATGGATGATGCCTCCCGAAACCTTGCTGCCGCGCTAGGGAACCCTACATTAACATCACATGCAATCTGGGCTAATCGAACAATACCGGAAACCCCAAAATCAACATATAAGAACACTGTACAAAACCCAAACCCCAACTTGATGCAAAACCGGCAAGGCCGGTTTTTTGACAAGTTTTGTTGGACCAATTTTATCATTTGGGTTCTTTTTCGTAGGGTGTTCTAATTACATCAAATGTTAGCTTCTGCAGTTGTTTGACAGAAACTTGATTTTTGGGTTTCGTTGTTTCGGAGTTTTTCGGTTTCGTGATTCTAATTACATCGTCTAATATTCCAGTTTTGGCTCTGATACCTGTAAGTGCACGGCGGCGCCCCGGCCGTCAATCCGACGCCGGAATGCGGAAGCGGTGATAAACTTTAAATTTTGCGGATTTAGCAAACCGGCACCTTCGCGCACTAAATATCCGGATCGTAACCATTAACAAGTCTAAGCTACTAACTAGATAGGGAAGAGAAGTATACCGACAGATCCGAGTCCTCCGGTCTTCTCGTCGTCGTCCCGATCTCCTGCGGAATGTCCCGTCTCCTCCTCGTCGCCGGAAGTGCACCACATCGCCTACTTCTTTTACGGGCTCCCACCTCAATGCCGAGACAACTCGGGCACGAAGCCGGCTACTCGACGTGCCCAAGATATGCTGTAGAAATGTAGTGTACACGTCTCAATTTGGGGTTGTAGGAATTGCCTTTTTGATGGAGGAATGATACAAGAGAAAAATCCATGGAGGCTTGCAGGGAATGGAAAAATGAAGCATGCTCTATTTCTCATGAGCTCGGCCAGAAAAGAGCAGCCCCAATCAAAATAGCTCTCTGGAAAATGAAAGAAGCCTGCACTCCCTCTTTCTCTTGCTGTGAAAGAATAATGAGCCCCTCTCCTTGAGCACTCAGTGCAACCACCCAAAAATTAATGCATCAACCTCCCTATAAATTAATCCAACCACTCCTGCAGGCCCATCAAGTGCTCACTGCAAATGTGTACATGAAGTCAATTAATTAAAAACCATCAGCCCCACTCATGCACTCCAAAGTGTATATTAATTCATCAATCCATTAAAACAAGTCCAGCACACTCATTTTAATTAATTAATCCCATCAAGAATCTCCTCTCTTTTTTTCACATGATATGGCCGGCCCCTGCACAAAAAAAAAAAAAAATCTTGTGCACACACAAAACCAAGAAGCATGTCCCCTGCACAATCTTCAAGTGGCCGGCCCCCCTCCTTTTGAGGATGGGAAAAAGATCAAATATGCATGAAAACCCCCATCAAAAAGTTAATTGCAAACTTGCAATTAACCCCTCCATCAAAAAGTCCGGTCGGGAAAGAACAAAGGAAAACCGGCCGGAACGGAATACAAAATGGCAACTCCAGAAAACTGGTCCCGTAATAAATTACAGGAAAACCCCGTTACTGTGCATACACACCCGCATTTGTATTCCGACCGGATACAAATGCAATGAGACAAAATCTGTACTGTAATATACTAGGATCCGGCTTAAACCAAAGCCGGCTAGTAATATCCGTCCGATCCTGATCCGTGCAATACCGCACGTATCTGATCGAACCCTGCCATATAACTATACGGCCTCTAGTACTAACTGTCCGATCCTGATCCGTGCAATACCGCACGTATCTGATCGGACCCTGCCATATCTCCATACGGCCTCTACAGCGTTTCGCCCGAAAGCTTGAGTAACTGAATGTGGGGGACTCTAAAGACTCGTCAACACCTTGGTTGTGGATTTAACCACTAGCACGTCAGAGGTATAAGCCAATACGTAACGGGCTACCAGGTATTGACTAAAAGGGCGTCGATGAGCGAACTCATCCTGACAACCCTACTGAGCCTGTCAGTGACAATATCCGTACAGTCCGGTCCGTTCGTCTATGAGCATCGCATGGCGGGCCTAGGGGGTTGGTAAAAGTCAGACCCCCAAAAGCGGTACAAGTCGTGTCAGAGTGTAGCCCAGAACACCCTGAGATACTACTGGAATACCTACCAGTAAATCTCCTTGCCTCGGCCGAGGGCTTCGTGTAATGGCTCTCCTAGACACAGCACGACCTCACCCCCAATACCGGGAGAGACGAACCCCTGAAGATACGCTCACTGCCTCCATGTGGCTCGGGACTGTACCCAACTAAAACCTGTTTGCACGACTCCTTTGAGCCGTGGTAGGGTAGTAATCAAAGTACAGTGGGAACTCACACGAGACAAATGACGATCCCCAGGTCGATGAACTAACCTGCACACATGTCACCAGGGAACTGCCATCTGACGTCTGGTATATGACCAACTAGCATGTTCCCGGCGAGTCCTGTCCGGTGTACTCATAACCCAATGAGCACCTGTATACATCTTAGATGATCCAACTGACACCAGTGGCTTGTGAGACCGGCCACCGCCCCTCGTCGGGGTCTCGACTGTATACACTAGCCTACTATGGAGTATCGATGCCCTGTCTCGAAACTCACACGACTAGGGACCATTTAAGGATATGCTTATAGACTACCAGCTCCCACGTATATGATCGCCCTCATACTGCTGGTGGTCAAGCAAGAATCCTAGGGGCTCTATCAACGTGTAATAGCGACGTGTCAGGTCACCTAAAACAGTACACGATGATAAAGGTAAACCAGATAGCATACTATCATCTCGAGTAAGACTGTCCTACCGGGATAGGTCCTCCATCAATCATTGCAATCACGTACCTGTGATCCAATAATTGACTCTGAGGGCATTATCTCCAACAATCTCCCACTTGCACTCAAGGCTAATTATTGCGATGTCGCATACTCACAGCCCGTGTGATACCGAACACCCAACTCCTCTACTAGTCAGTCTCACAAAGCTCGTTTGCGAAACTATTGCGTTCGAGGAATAGCCTCAGTGAGTGGATCCGCCTTGATGTCTCTTTCTATGTCTCTCTATATCTCAAGTTCGCGGAGAAACCCATCTCCCGAAATGAGCAATACCTGTCTTAGAATGTGTCTGGATGTCTGATGGGACATAGCTCATAAATGAACTCCAAATCCAAATTTCTTAGACTGTATCGTCAACTGAACTTAATCAGTATCCTGCGCCATGCCTCCCTCAGTATTGCCTTGGACCACCTGTCCAAAATACTGCCCCTCGTCAGAGGGAAAACTATAACTCTGACAACCTCCTTGTCGTCCATGTCACCTTGGAAGCCTGGAATGATAACTGTCTCCCGAATGAGGCTGTCGTTATCATATCCCTAGAACATCCACTTATGTTCTAAAACTGCTTCCGACTGTTTCTTCAGGATTGGATCATTATCAACTTATTGCATCTACTGCAAGAACAACATCTGGTGTGGTACTTGACATCACATGATTGACTCAATTGCCTGAGCAAGTGATCTGCCAATCATGCACGTCCCTCTCCCCTTTAGTCTGTAAGACACCTTTAGAGAGGGTGACTCCATTACCTGCAGGTACACTACCGTGCCAGGAGTCGTCCATTCTAAATACTCTTAGAATGCTGTCAAGTACCCTGATTGGGAAACCACCCAAATCTAGATCTAAAACCATAGATCTAGTAACCAGTATGTCCGATATAAAATCCATTTCCTTTGTGGAGAAACCACTGTGTGATGACCAAAGTATAACCGATTGTAGTATAGGAGTTTCCTTTCCTACTCTGTGTATGTCATCCAAATACCAGGATATCACACTCTACTACCTTCTCAACAGATCCATCCCCTATTCTGATGAAGTCAAACCCATGACTGTCACGTCAGAAATAGATGATCTATCTCCGCTACATCTGCTTTAGTCTATAAATAGACATAAGCTACCTGTCCACCAATGCTTCCGCTGCTCCCACTGACTACGACAACCCTCTGGCAGAGTCATATAGACGCACACTTCTAAAACTAGTTTAGAACGACGCCATACTCATCCTCCCGCCGGGTCTCGCAGCCTGGAACAGCAGCAATGGTAATTGTGGGTAAACAAGAACTTCCCTGTCACCGTCCTTGAGGCTACCGTAGTACCTCTCGGGTGCCTGAAGTTACCCACCTTATCTGCGGAGTGGCCAATGGAATGTCAAATCAGATTCAAATCATGTAACTGTCTCCAGTGCATGTCAACTAAATGGAAGGAGGCCGATCAGCGTTACTCAACTTAGGAATGCTTCCAATTATGAGTAACCTGAAAGAGAAGCAAGTTCTCTTAGTCACTACTACCAACTAAATACCATACACAAGTATCTACATCTTCGATCTCTTTGAAGAATCCCGATACTTGCTACCCCTGGTTCTCTACTCTATTCAAATACCTATAACTTCTCAAAATTCGGACCCTGTGTTTCCACGAAACACCTGTCTAAAAACTAGAGAAGCCATAAGTAAACCGAATATAGTACGAGGACCAACCCCTCTGTCCTGATAGACCCTGGACAACATACAATACTCTGTATGAGTCCCCTGAGTCTGATAACTCATTTACTGTGTGTCGTAGGTTGAAAACTGTACTTATGGTTAAGAAGAATTACACCGCTGTTTAATACTCCTTACCTAACCATCCACTGATATAGGTAAATGTCGTAGACATAATTTCAAAAAGGTATATCTCACTCTATGAAAATAGACGTACAGATATATCGATTTGAAATCGGTGCATAACAGCGGATATTCAAAACCAAATACTTGCCGACCGGCAAACAACCCAGGTGACTTCCTCAAATATCACCGATTACAATGAATCCTGATACAATGAGGATGATCACCCAATTCCCAATAACTTACTCCCACTCATCATCTGTAAAACCATACAGATGTGAGACTCATACCTAGTAAATACATACCCTGGAGTAAGTATCTAATCGGGAAATCAGTTTTCTTTTAACAGTACACAGTGAAACTGAAACATTGAAATGTTTCGATGGGGTATCCTGGTATTCCTAGTAATGCCTCATCCATTATCCAGATTCACAACTGTAACCGTATAATTCTTTGCCACCTCTCCAAATCCCTTCATATGTCTTTAGTCATTACCTTCTGTACACCCCTTTAGGCCAAATGGTTTTCTTCCTTCCCTACCGTTCGGCACCAGCCTATGGTTTGGAAGAAGACTATCCAAAAAGCATAAAGGGTGTACTGTCCTAATCCTAGGAGCACTCGCAACACGAGAGAAGGTGAAGATAAAAGACACCTGAATGTATTTTATTCCTATTTCTCCTGAACCAGGATCCATCCCCGAACTGGAACAAGTTCCTTTCGAGTTCGTATATAACCATACGATGGATTATCCAACAAACTGGGATCTTCGTAGTGATACGGAGTGTCCTGGAGAAATACAAAGGTGATTTAGGATTGGCGAAGGAATACTTGGTTTGGTCGTGAATATCTGTTGCAATTTACTTTGCCCTCTTACTAATCCCTTGCTTTGTCTTAACTTAATACCTTCTGTACACCGTTTAGGCTAATTGGCTTTCTTCCTTCCCTACCGGTCGGCACCAGCCTAAGGTTTGGAAGAAGACGATCCAATTTGCGTAATAGGTGTACTACCCCTAAACCAAGAAGTACTCGTAACCTGAGAGAGGGTAAAAGGAAAAGACAACTGAATAATCCTATCCGTTTTCTCCAGAACCGGAAACCATCCTCGAATAAATTCTTTCGAGTTCGTATCTAACCATACGATGGTTTTGTCCAATGGAAGTGGACGTTCGTAGTAATACGGGGTGTCCTGGAGAAAAGGGTAAAAGTAGGAGTGGCAATGAAGTTTGCAACTCTGACAATCCAAAAGCCGGTGTTTAGAAGGTTCGGTCAACTTGGTCACTGAGTCAAAGTCTTAGGGTCGGGTCAATGGTCGCTGCCAAAGAGAGAGAGAAAAGAAACACTCAGCGTGCACTCTAACCTAGATCAGAATGGTAACCAATTTATCTAATCTGGAATCCTCCCACTGTACCTCAAATTCTCCTCCAAACCTGAAAGAAGAATTAGTCGGGGTCACCCGAGGAGTAAACTAACTCATCAGTGGGAATCGGGATCCAACTCTCATCGCATGACAACGTGACGGAATCCGCTCACGGTATCACACTCCAGAAGGTATGCGCATATCTGGCAAGTTTCAGTTCTTTTGAAACTCCCGATGTGATTTCTGCCCCATGCTCTTATGACCTTGGCGTGAGGTCAAAATATCATAAGTCACATGTCAAGTTCTACCCATCATTATCCAGGTTAATTTGAATCCACCCGTACATACCCTTGACGTAGGCCAAAATAGTAGTACGACTGTCCCAAACCAACGCATCTATCTATGCAACAGATAAATACCCGGCAGCTACCAATCACTATGCCTTGGCGTGAGGTCAAAATACATAGCTTGAATACAACCGAATATTTAACTGAAATGATGGAGGGCTACGAATGGTTTCTGGCGAAAACCTTTAACGTAAAGAACTTGATATCGTCGAAGGAACGGATAGCTTTTTAAAATATAGTGACGAAAACCGTTGCTAAAGAGGTCACTCCTGGTGAAGGGATCTCGGCTCTTTCCCCGTAGAATGGGGTGCAGGATATTCCAAATGAATACCGCGATGCAAAGCAAAAGTAATCGGCTATAGTGAAGTTAATGCCCTGACGCAAACTTTTTGTCCAAGGGGTCACTCCCGGTGAAGGGATCTCGGCCCTTGCCTCATCGACTGAGGAGCAGGATATTCCAACTGAATATCACGATGCAAAACAAAAGTGAACGTCCTTGCAATAACAGCTTTTTGAAAAGTGTTCCAACAACA
Source organism: Agapanthus africanus (assembly GCA_030015575.1). Taxonomy (NCBI): domain Eukaryota; kingdom Viridiplantae; phylum Streptophyta; class Magnoliopsida; order Asparagales; family Amaryllidaceae; genus Agapanthus; species Agapanthus africanus. The sequence continues at coordinate 474,254,594 of CM057339.1, read as the reverse complement.
TCAGATTAGGTTTGTTTTTAACTTGCATTGATCCAAATCAATGCAGTCCCATCAATTGATCACACCAAAAAGAACGAAAATATACTGATGTACGTATATGCCATCCGCATTCGCCACTGGGTCCCGTCATTACCCGTTAGGTTAGCTAACTAACGACAGAGCGGGGACTGGACTAGCGCGGATGCAAAACATATACAACATCTACTAATATATATATACCAATATATTATATTTCGCTCAAGGCGTGAAAGGAATGCAACATCACAGAGAATGAACAGCATCACAGAAACAATACAGATATCTGGGATCCCCGGGTTTCACAGAGCCACTACTGAAACTCGACGTTCCCCTGGTCGTGTGGATAGCCTGTGCATTGAAATCCTAGACCCCTACGGACGCGGCAAGTTACCCGCCAAAACCTGAAGCGAGGCAGCCCCCTTCAGCGCCGTGAATGGACCACACAGCACTTCACGGAATCCGGTAACTTGGGCACCCCTCCTGGGTCAACCTGTACCCTCTACGAGTGCGGCGAATAGCCAGCCAATCCTAGAGTGAAGCCCCCTCCGTCTCAATGCCATGAGATGCGGGCTTGTTGCCCTCCAGAACCCGGCTATCCGTGCACCCCTCCGCGGGGTAATCCTAGTACAGAAAGTAAAATATACATACAACGGGTACATCGATCGCAACCTGGCCGTGCCCCAAAATAATAATACAAACAGGCAGTGACGGCAGTCCACATGTCGGACGCTCACCCCGCAATATCAAATGTACATAATACAACCACAACTGTACTAGCATTGCATCCAGGCCATCCCCCACGACCGATCCGCAACATCACAGCATAAACATAGAATATCAACGTGAAAGTCACGTTCGCAAATCCGTCTAACCGGGCTATAGCAGTTAGACCGGATTTACCGATCAAGTGACATTCACGGTCGCAGATATAATGTAAATACTGTGAAAAATGTGTTTAAAATTTTCCGATTGACCAAAAATTAACAAGTGGGCCCCAATCAAAACTGTAGCACTCACAGAAAACCTGGGCCCAATTTTAACATTCCAAAACCCATATTTTAAACCCAGAAAGCCTCTGTAAAAAATTGGTGCAGTGATCCCCACAGTGTGCGGCGGAAGGGCGGCGGGAAGGGGGGTTTCGCGGCGGTTCCGCGCTCCAACTGTGGAGTCACTTCATCGAATTTTTACAGAGCTCTTAGATATTCCAGTACATCAATATTTTACAACCTGAAAAATTTTTCGACACTAAAAATTTCCAACAGAAAACTGATGTTAACAAAATACGGGTTTTGGAACATTCGATCGATCGAAACAGAAAAACACATTACACAAAGCTAGACTAAGTTAATGGCGAGGCTCTGATACCAATGTAAGTGCACGGCGGCGCCCCGGCCGTCAATCCGACGTCGGAATGCGGAAGCGGTGATAAACTTTAAATTTTGCGGACTTAGCAAACCGGCACCACCGCGCACTAAACATCCGGATCGTAACCATTAACAAATCTAAGCTGCTAACTAGATAGGGAAGAGAAGTATACCGACAGATCCGAGTCCTCCGGTCTTCTCGTCGTCGTCCCGATCTCCTGCGGAATGTCCCGTCTCCTCCTCGTCGCCGGAAGTGCACCACATCGCCTACTTCTTTTACGGGCTCCCACCTCAATGCCGAGACAACTCGGGCACGAAGCCGGCTACTCGACGTGCCCAAGATATGCTGTAGAAATGTAGTGTACACGTCTCAATTTGGGGTTGTAGGAATTGCCTTTTTGATGGAGGAATGATACAAGAGAAAAATCCATGGAGGCTTGCAGGGAATGGAAAAATGAAGCATGCTCTATTTCTCATGAGCTCGGCCAGAAAAGAGCAGCCCCAATCAAAATAGCTCTCTGGAAAATGAAAGAAGCCTGCACTCCCTCTTTCTCTTGCTGTGAAAGAATAATGAGCCCCTCTCCTTGAGCACTCAGTGCAACCACCCAAAAATTAATGCATCAACCTCCCTATAAATTAATCCAACCACTCCTGCAGGCCCATCAAGTGCTCACTGCAAATGTGTACATGAAGTCAATTAATTAAAAACCATCAGCCCCACTCATGCACTCCAAAGTGTATATTAATTCATCAATCCATTAAAACAAGTCCAGCACACTCATTTTAATTAATTAATCCCATCAAGTATCTCCTCTCTTTTTTTCACATGATATGGCCGGCCCCTGCACAAAAAAAAAAAAAACTTGTGCACACACAAAACCAAGAAGCATGTCCCCTGCACAATCTTCAAGTGGCCGGCCCCCCTCCTTTTGAGGATGGGAAAAAGATCAAATATGCATGAAAACCCCCATCAAAAAGTTAATTGCAAACTTGCAATTAACCCCTCCATCAAAAAGTCCGGCCGGGAAAGAACAAAGGAAAACCGGCCGGAACGGAATACAAAATGGCAACTCCAGAAAACTGGTCCCGTAATAAATTACAGGAAAACCCCGTTACTGTGCATACACACCCGCATTTGTATTCCGACCGGATACAAATGCAATGAGACAAAATCTGTACTGTAATATACTAGGATCCGGCTTAAACCAAAGCCGGCTAGTAATATCCGTCCGATCCAGATCCGTGCAATACCGCACGTATCTGATCGAACCCTGCCATATAACTATACGGCCTCTAGTACTAACTGTCCGATCCTGATCCGTGCAATACCGCACGTATCTGATCGGACCCTGCCATATCTCCATACGGCCTCTACAGCGTTTCGCCCGAAAGCTTGAGTAACTGAATGTGGGGGACTCTAAAGACTCGTCAACACCTTGGTTGTGGATTTAACCACTAGCACGTCAGAGGTATAAGCCAATACGTAACGGGCTACCAGGTATTGACTAAAAGGGCGTCGATGAGCGAACTCATCCTGACAACCCTACTGAGCCTGTCAGTGACAATATTCGTACAGTCCGGTCCGTTCGTCTATGAGCATCGCATGGCGGGCCTAGGGGGTTGGTAAAAGTCAGACCCCCAAAAGCGGTACAAGTCGTGTCGGAGTGTAGCCCAGAACACCCTGAGATACTACTGGAATACCTACCAGTAAATCTCCTTGCCTCGGCCGAGGGCTTCGTGTAATGGCTCTCCTAGACACAGCACGACCTCACCCCCAATACCGGGAGAGACGAACCCCTGAAGATACGCTCACTGCCTCCATGTGGCTCGGGACTGTACCCAACTAAAACCTGTTTGCACGACTCCTTTGAGCCGTGGTAGGGTAGTAATCAAAGTACAGTGGGAACTCACACGAGACAAATGACGATCCCCAGGTCGATGAACTAACCTGCACACATGTCACCAGGGAACTGCCATCTGACGTCTGGTATATGACCAACTAGCATGTTCCCGGCGAGTCATGTCCGGTGTACTCATAACCCAATGAGCACCTGTATACATCTTAGGTGATCCAACTGACACCAGTGGCTTGTGAGACCGGCCACCGCCCCTCGTCGGGGTCTCGACTGTATACACTAGCCTACTATGGAGTATCGATGCCCTGTCTCGAAACTCACATGACTAGGGACCATTTAAGGATATGCTTATAGACTACCAGCTCCCACGTATATGATCGCCCTCATACTGCTGGTGGTCAAGCAAGAATTCTAGGGGCTCTATCAACGTGTAATAGCGACGTGTCAGGTCACCTAAAACAGTACACGATGATAAAGGTAAACCAGATAGCATACTATCATCTCGAGTAAGACTGTCCTACCGGGATAGGTCCTCCATCAATCATTGCAATCACGTACCTGTGATCCAATAATTGACTCTGAGGGCATTATCTCCAACAATACCATGAAAGTCTACCCTAGCACCGCAAGGAGGTCCAAGAGACATCAAGCATGCCAAATTCAAATTTTTATAGGTGCTAAGCTAGACTAAAAAAGATCGTTAACTAGATGATTAGGGTTTTAAGTTTGATATCTAAGTAAACTATAAGAAGTGAAAGATGGCTATACCCTCGTAGATCGAGTACTTCACATCACATGCTCCGTGTAGTAGTCCTGCGACTCCACTTTAGGGTTTGGACGAGCTTCCTCCGATGACCTTCGTGCCGAAGATGATCCACGCGAAGTCACTCCAACTCAAGCTACCTCTACACTAAACTCTTTGGCATAGGAAACATGCTATACTTGATCGCTAGTCAAGAGTAGGATAGTGAAGTAGGGGATTTGAGGCTCACTAATATCTGTTCAAGCTTCATGATTCACATCACATGTGAGGGTTGCAGCTTGAACCATGGTGGCATGAAGAAGAGGAAGAAGATGAGAGCAAGAGAGCAAATGAGAGCAAGCCATCAAAAAATGGCTAAGTGTTGGAATAAGAAAAGAATGGCTCACACAAATATCATTCACTCATTGAAGCATGAATATTTTCAAAAAGAAAATATGCACTATGCTTCAATAGTGAAGCCAAACTAATAAAATATATTATATTCCATACCTCACACCATTCCACAAATTCCACCTCATTTCTATTTTCACAAAATAGAATTTCATGCCATGCTTCATTATTATTATCATATATATAAATATATCATATATATTAATCTATATAATCGAAGAATAATTAGTGAGCTAATGATATTAGTTAAGATCTAATTATATCACATATAATATATATCACATTATTAAATCAACACTTGATTTAATAATCCGGTTATATCACATATAACCGACTAATATCATTTATCTGTGTATCACATTATCAAATCAACACTTGATTCGATAATCTAGTTATATCACATATAACCTAACTCGATAATAGATAACTGCCAGATTACAATACGGTATCACATACACGTATTTAATCAGGCTCACACATATATCACATATGTGTTCTACTTCGTTTCACTTGAACCAGGGAACTTCTGTGTGGGGCTCTAAAGACTCGTCAATACGCCAGCAGTAGGTGATGATCACATCAGTCACCTACAAGCCGTTAGCGGTACTAGCTGGACGTAACCACTACCCGGGTATTAAGCGATATGAAGATCAACAAGCAATCTTGTCCATACTCTCCATGAATCCTATCAGTAATACTACCGTACAGTCCGGTCTCTTCATCTGATATGTCGCATATCATATTTAGGGGTGGTAAACGCCAGACCCCAGTAACGTGATAAGTCATGCCGATGTGTGGCCTATAACGGTTCAAGAAATTACTGATAACTCTTATCAGTAAATCTCAGCAGCTTCCCTGGCCAGGACTTCCAGTTATAGTCAATCGAGCATAGCGCAACATCAACCCCCAATACCGGGAGAGACGAAACCCCTCCTATCACTCATTGCTTTCATATGACTCGGGACTGTACCCAAAATCCACCTGTTTGCACAACTCCTCTTGAGCGTGGTAGGGAGGAAATCAAAGCACAGTGGGAGCCACACAAGACTCTATAACGATCTCGGGTCTACAGACTAACCTGTACCAGTGTCACTAGAGGACTGCTATCTGACGATAGGTATACTACCAACTAGGAGTCCTCGGCAAGTCCGTTCGGTGTACCTATTCTCCAATGAGCACCTTTGTACAATCTTTGATGTCACACACCAATGGTTGTGGGATCAGCCATTGCCCTCTAAGGGACAAGAAACGTACACACTAGTCTACTCTGGAATATCGATGCCCTAGTCTCGATATTCCCTTGACTAGGGGCTGATTAAAGGATATAATTTTGGACCACCCTGGCCCTACTAGTATGATCTCATCATAATCCTGGTAGTAAAGTACATATCCTAAGGGATTTATCAACATGTAAGAGACGGACAGTATAAATACCAGTCTACATGTTAAGATAAAGGTAACCTGATAGCATACTATCATGTCGAGAAAGAAAGTCCTCTATATATACGTCCAAGCATCCACTATATCAACAATAATGGCCTCTTGGGCATACATATTCCTAACACTTAGTGCATGATCGGCAGGACACGGGATTCAAGTGACCATCTTGTCCGCGTTTTTTCTATCGACTCCAAAGTCGGTACTTCTTCGTCTTCTATTTCCCCTCCACCCACCACATCTCCCGAAATGGACGGATCTCCATCAGATTTTCACGATACCACCCTACCACCATCCGTAGGTGCGCAGAATCTACCGCGCATCTCTCACCAAGAAAGATGCTATCCCGTACGCAGGCCCCTTCCTACTTGTCTTTCTCTTCCAGCGGCCAATGGGGATAATTTCGAAATTAAACCCCACTTCATCAACCTGTTAGTAAAATTTCACGGGCCTTAATACGAAGACTCATACGTTTTTATAACCAAATTCGAAAACGTATGTGCAACGATGAGCACAACACAACTGTCAGTGGATGCTATGCGATTACGTCTTCTTCCTTTTACACTGTGCGATCTAGCTGAAAAATGGCTTTATAGCACTGCCGCACATTCTATCGCAAAGTGGGATGAATTCGTTATAGCATTCCTTAAGAAATTTTATCCCAATCACAAGACCGCCCGTGTTCGAAGCGAGATTAACCAGTTTACCCAACTTCCTAACAAACTATTCAGGAAATGCTTTGAACGGTTTAAGAATCTTCTTGTACAATGCCCTCATCACGGAATTGATAGATGAAAACTTTGCCGAATTATATACGAGGGTGTTAATCCAGCAAAAAAACAAATGCTTGAAACCATTTGTCAGTACCATTTCATGTCAAAAGACGATGGCGAGCTTGGCAATTTCTGGAAGATCTCGCCGAACAAACCTCACAATGGGAGAGCATTAGACCAACATCATCTTCATCTAGGGCAGGTATCCATTAGCTCGACGTTTCTATTGCAGTGAAAGCCAAAATGGCCACGATGCAAAAGAAACTCGAAGCTATCGAAAACATTGTCTCGCCACTCTCCCTAAACCAAGTTACGCTCCCCAAAACCGTGTGTAGTTGCTGTTTTGTCCCATCACATTTAACGGAGGAATGTCCTTTGAATCCTCCGTCTCAAGGTCATGAACAAACCAATGTTGTTTTTAACAACAACTTAGAAATGACCCTTATTCATCTACTCATAATCAGAGATGGAGGAATCACCCTAATTCCGTTTGGAACCAAAACCAGTCTCAAAATCAAAATCAGTTTCCAAGCCAAAATAATTATCAAAGGCTTTCTCCACAGCAACAGCAGCCACGACAACAAAGTCAGCACCCCTTTCAACCGCAATCTTTTCAAAATCCGGCTAACAACTTTGCACCTTATAATAATTCTTTCCTAACGGTCGGTACTGATAAAACCTCTGCACTTGAACGTAACTTAGAAGCGTTCATTAAAAAATCTACACAAACGGCGGCTAATTTAACGTCTTCTATCCAAACGTTAGAGCAACACACTGCTTCCCACGGTGAAAGCATAAAATTGATAGAAGCACAACTTGCACAGTTAAATGCCGCAATGAGTGAGAGAGAGAAAGGGAGACATCCATCTCAACCTCTACCAAATCCCGGTCACTCACAAAGCGCGAATCTCATCCTTCAAAATTATAATGTGTGCGTCGTAACCACGTTGAGATCGGGAAGAGTGCTGAACAATAATGTTGGTAAACAAGTTGAATTCGATGATATCGATGAAACCCCGACTACTACTTTTACTCCAATTTTGTCTAATCCAACATTTTCTTCCGAGCCTATTCTCCGTTTTCCACTAGGCACGAACCCTCATCCCACTTCCTTAAAGAAATTACCATCTACAACCATCCTAAATCCAATTTTGGGATCTATTCTGTAACGTTTTGAAAATCGTTTCGGTGAAATTTCGAAAAATCGGTAAAATAAGGGGGTTTTCTGTAAAAAGTCAAAATACAAATATCTTTATTATAAAATTAAATATACATATTCAAGCTAGGTAATTGCTAGTATTTGGTGTTTATTGACCCACTGGTGAAATTTCAAATTTTCTGAAATTTTTTCCAAAATTAATTATTTTAATATTATTTTAAGCCGTCACTAATATATTTAATTAGGGAAAATTACAAATTGGAATGAGTTGAAACAAATTTTGTGCATCATAAAACATTAAATAAAATTTTATCATGTGATTTTTGAAACGAAATCGTTTGCCAAAATGGTTTAGAAATTATTGAAGAAAAAAAGGCTTTTTTCTGGTGAAATTAGCGAAAACTTGCAATTTGGTAACTTGAGGGGGTCTTTTTGCATGTAACTTTTTTTGTCAATCACTCACTCACATGCTCACCCTTCCTTGGCCAGCCCCACCACAGCAGCAACCCCCCTCCAAGATCTCACTTCAACTCTTTTGTTAAGTGGGGAAATAGGATAAAAGTATATGTTTTAATATAGTAAATTGAGGTGGGTATTATTGTACTTTGGGAGAGAGTTGACTTGGGCTTTTACCCACAAAACCCACACACATCTCCCTCTCCTTCCTACAGCCGAAATTTTGCAGCCCCCTCTCTCATTTCTCCATCTCTTTTCTTCTCCAAAAGTCCACAAAAATCCCAAGAAAAATCAAGTAAAACCTCACAAATTTCCAAATACAAAGCTTACCCATTTTTCCTTAGCTATTCTTGTATGGATCTTGGTGAAGGGAAGCATGTTTGGGAGGCTAGATTTGTGCTAGATCTCAAGATGATTGTGGGGTAAATTCTTAACCTTATGGCTAATTGTTGTTTAATTATGATAATCTATTTTATTCAAGTGTTAATTTGGGTGTAATTGCTAGTTTAGGATATTCTAGAAAGGGGTTTGATTTTGGGATTAGGGTTTGTAAAATTCAAGTGAGCTTTCTAGCATTAGATTATGGTTATAGTGAGTGATTAGCATGTAAATTCTATGCAAAACTAAACCTTGTTGCTTATTGCTAAATTGTTATATGTAAATTGTCCTAATTATGTTTGTTTTGCAAAACTAGATTTTTGTAATTAATATAAGGTATGAGATTAAAAATCTAGTTAATGGTTGTGTGGCTTAGTTAATATGTTTTAATGAGAATTATGGCCACTAAAATTGTTAACATATTTAAAGTTGATTAAAACACCAAGTTTTGAGCTAAAATGGAAAATTGTGCTAATTTTTGTTAACTAGGTTTTGTAATTATATATATTTTGATGAGATTAAATTATTGGAAGGGTTTTTATGACTTGGTTATGATATTGAGCGGATATTGCGGCCGCTAGATTTGTTTAAACGTCGAGTTTTGTACTAAAACGGGTAATTTTTGCTTGCTAGATTTTCGGAAAAATAGCTTTTAAGGTGAATTTAGGGTTTTTGTGAATTTTAACCTATTTTATATTATAATTAGTGTTCGTGAATGCGCAAATGAGAGTGTTTGGGTTTTTCTCGATAGTTTGACGTTTGTACATCGACATCGAGGGTTGGTTTGGCTATTCTTGAATGCGTAGGCGATAGGTTTTGACCTATGCGTGATACGCTTGCCGATTTGATTTTCGTATACCGTTTCAATTTCGAATTTGGTTTTAATGCGATACGGTGCGTTATGATATGTAGGTACCCTATATGGACTTCAAGACGACAAGCAAGCGCGTGACGACATCGGCACCGGAGAGCAAGGACCAGGTGAGTAGATTTATATCTACGGGGAGAAGTCGGGTGGATGGCGTATAGCATCCCCGCAGTTCTTGGTGATGTATACGAATACGTATACACACATATATTTTGATTATATTTTATGTTGATATAAGACTTGATAATAAAGGTAGATTCTAGGTGTTCATGGATTAGTTTAGTGTTAGTTGCGAAATCCTAGAGTAGTCGATACACCCACACACGAACACACACACATGCATACGTCTATGTTATTACCTGTGTGTATATATGGAGATGTGTTTATGTGTTCACCTGGGTATGGGACTAGGTGCTCACATACTGGATTTGTGGATGATACTTGGGATCTGAGATGAGTCGATGAGATTTGATTTGAGGCCGTGAGATCGGTGATTTGGCAGGGTTCGTATTTGAGATACGACATGACGTTGTAGAGGGTCCTTTGACGTAGTGTTTCACACACGTGCATGCATACGTAGGTGGTATCAGTATTGTACTAGACATAGATCCGTACCCGGATTATGATCTTTGATAAAGGGGATACCAGATGAATAGTGTGATGAATGTGATATTGACCCGTACCCAGATTTGGGGATGCCGTACGACGGATTTACGTACGAGCTATATACTGATGATAGATCCGCACTCTTGATTTGGGAATATCTGATTATAGATATGGTATCGAATGTGATATTATCGAGGCGGGATCAACGACTAATATATATATGTTTATATATATATCGACTCAGATGTTCGGCGGTTTCCCTACCTGTAGTTCAGCTTGTTAGTTCAGCCGTATAGATAGTGTAGTTGTTAGACTAGATTAGACTCCTACCTATTTCAAAACTAACGAATCGTGGGTATTTTAAAAGACAGGTCAAGGGATTCTACGGATATTTCAAAAGACGTATCTTTTCTTAAAAACACCGTAGCCCTTATTTTCAAAACACCGCGATTCGTGTTATTTCAAAAGGCACTATTGTAGGACTTATATTGGGGTAATGCAGTTTAGTTACCGTTGTGTCTAGTATTCAGCTCCCGCATATTATTGTTGTTGCTCTGCATCGCATACTTATTGTAATTCATATTTCATTATTGATATCATGCTGTTAGGACACCATCACCATTACCGATGATGCGTATGTACCACGTACACTTACTTGCCGGCTCACACACATCTTCATCGGTAATTGCCATCTCACGTACACATAGAAAATACTATTACATTGACATAGCCTGTTAGCTAATAGTTTAGACATGATATTAGTGTACTTGCCTTATATGCTAGTTTAGACATTGTAGTTATTATCTGCCACTTCATGCAAACTGTTATTCATTGTTATGCCGCATTCATGAATTTTCATGCATATATTCACTATTTTACGTGCTATTGAGGTTTTGAATTCGGATTTCCATGAGATTTTCTGGAGTTGGGGGAAAACCGCAAAACTTATACAAACTTCTTCTCTCTCTTTTTAAATGAAAAGCGCGGTTTTCCCATGATGTATGAGTCGTCCACCATGAGTTTGCTGATGGATTTCGAGACCCGATTCGAGGACACGGATGAACCGTTTCGGGTACATGGTGGACCCGGTAAGGTACCCCGGGGCAAGAAGCGCGTGATGATGACGATGTGAGCCTGGCAGGGGAGCACTATCTACCGGTGATTTTACCCGACGCGTCGGATATCCGGAGGATACCATCGTGGTCTTGAGATGGATGGTAGGGGCCGGTCTGGATTGACGGCGCCCTAAATATTGTGATTGAGATATTGAGATTTTGAGATATTGAGGTACAGAGATTGTGATACAGAGATATCGAGATATTTGGACACTTGTTTTGTGTCGATGTTGGGCACTGTTTTATGCTGATTTCATTTATGGTACCTCACTTTTAAAATACAGAAATCTCACTGATTTATGAAAGAAGTTTTCGTCAGTACATGCTTTCTGTTCCATGCATTCATATGATATATTGCTACCTTAGGCACTGACACGGGCACATGAGATCACACACGGGTTAGATATTACCCTAGCCATTGTTATAGGCTGCATGTTATTCATATATTTGAGGATATATTATGATCATTGACCTAGGTTGCGTTATTTATGCGATTTCTGTGCGTAGATGTTTTTCTATTCACGAGTTGGCAACTCACCGCCGTTGTGCCCCAGTTTCTTGCAGGTTTGCCGTACAGGTTTCATTACGGCTTGCGGGCATAGTTTCCTTCGGGTGATTTGCTAGTAGATGGGTTTACTTGTATCGTACCCCCCATTATATAACTTGTATATTATTACTCTATTGTATCTAGAAGTTCCATCAACCAAACATGTAATTATTTTGAGATAGAGACCAGTGATGTTATTCCTTCGACCTTAGAGTCGCGCGTTATATTTCTTTGGTTTTCTTGTGGTTTTGAGTTTCCTTTTGAATTTTGATCCTCGCCGTTGGCGTTGTATATTATATTGCTTGTGTGGTTGTGACCGTCGATTGACGAAGAGCTAGCTCCCGCTTGGGGATGCCTTTTTATTGATTTCGTATACTATTCATGTTGTATCCCATTTGGGGGCCAGTATTTACAAAGGAGACTCTGCCGAAATTTTCAGGAAATTTTTGATGTTTTTAGAAACCCGCATAATTCGGCTTATGCTATTAAAACTACTTGATTTAAATTGGTTTTTCTTTCACTCTACTACTTTTCTTGGTTTGGATTTCTGGGTTTTCGGCTTACTTAGATTACGTACGCCTCGAGACGTTTCGTAGTTTAAGTGCCGGTCATGTTCCGTACTTTCGGGGCGTGACAAAGTTGGTATCAAAGCGTTAGGTTTTACCTTCGGAGCGTAGGATGACCCTTGGTTTATGGAATATGTGACTAAAGTAGAGTGGCGTACCGTAGGTATGTTCCGCGGCATATTTACGATACTCTACTCCACTTAAGAAGCCTTAGGATGTACATTTCTTTGCTCAGTATTATATTCATTCCGATCTAGCCTCATCAGTACCAGTTATGGTTTTGCTGCCACGATTATGGGCAGGGAGAGCTACGGCTAGAGTTGCGGTCAGCATGAGCTCGTCAAGAACGAGGACTGACCAGGGCATGATTCTGGCGACACACGATTGCAGAGATGTGTCTTTTCATTGTGTCTTCGCGCCACGAGCGTTGGGTGGATTGCTATATGAGATTACTCGGACGTGCCGATTTGCACTAGAGGATTGAGCCACTGATAGAGGCCAGCCAGATTTTGATGACCATTGAAGTATTGCTTACTCTTGATGATTGAGGCACCGTTCAGCGTGCAGACGAGCGAGCCAGTTATTGCTGCGAACGACGAGATATTGCCCCATATGCTGGAGTTAGTGCAGAATGAGTTGTACTAAGAGATGATAGAAGGTTGCTAGTCATCGAGGATGAATGACTAGGACATGTGGATCATTCGCCTACCCCGATGCGAGGTCATCAGATAGATTGATTCCAGCTAGAGACGACTTCACGCGGAGACGTTGGGAGTCGACAGAGACGATCGAATGTCAGAAACCTATTATTCCAAGTTTAAAGTAGTCGGAAAGACATGCAGACATTTCTATTGTCCCTCTAGAAGAATGAAACCCTAACTCGACTTAATGACCGTGTGAAAGCCTTTGAACCTTCGGGTTTGCGGCAGTTCTACGACGCCTTTAGTGAGGCTTGGGTTTGCCCTTCTACGGCTGGACCACCGATGCTGTGGTATGTACTCGATACTATTAAACTGTGCCCAAGATGTTGAGCCCTTGGGGGATTATGAGGTTTTGACAGTCGATTGGATGGTTCGACTTAATTCAGATGCTAGGTGGTGAGATGCATTTCTTGGGAGACTCCCGATACGAGGATAGCCGTTGGAGCTCAGTCTATGCAGCCAAGACGAGACAAGTCTGAAGCGGTCGACATTAGAGAAAAGTGAAGTAAGAGGTTCGTACCAGATCTAGATGAGACGACGTTGCACTCCGCCGACATCAGAGATGCGATGCGCATGCCGAGGCATGGTACTTGGATTTACCTTCGAGAAGGAGTCGTGATGAGTATGCAGCCGTTCTGGAACGAGAACAGATCTAGTAAGGGACGATGACTTTCGGACAGTTCGGCAGAGGCGAGATTTGGGAGAGACCTCGACAGGACCTTTCTGGGACAAATTACGAGAAGACTTGGACCCAGGAGTGGTCGTGTTACGCACACCAGCAGGCCGGAGTTCATGATCATCGACGAGACGTCCCACTAGTGACCGCAACAGTTGGCCCGAGATTCTTAGAGGATGCACTTGAGCGGTACTATTCCGCCATTATTGATTACGAAGTTTTGGGTGATTTATTCGCATGATTTGATTTTGAGGATTGAGGATTTACGATCTTTGCACAGTGTTGCACTTGATATCGTCTTCGTGCTTGGTTTCACATGTTTGTGATTTTACGGTTTTAGACATTTGAGTTGATTTTGTGCGTATGCACGCACACGATTTGGTTCCTGCACTCTGTATAGTTTATATATGCTTGCAGTGCAGTGATACGCCTTTTGTACACTTAGATGCACTGGACTTCGATTTCGATTGTGATACTCGATATTTGTTTTGTGCACCTGATTTGATTTGGCGCATGTTCGGTGCTTGATATTAGATTTCATGATTCGTGCATGATAGATGCACCTGCCTTGGATTTTCGCGCATGTTGAGCGCATGTTTTGAGATGTGATTTTGGTGCACACCAGATGCACTAAATCAAGATTTTTCGTGCATGTCAGATGCACTTGATTTTGCTGCCAGGCACACACGTTGCCTACGACAGATGCTTTGTGCACACCCGATGCACTTAGATCTTGTTTCTGTGCATATGTATGGCACATATATGGATTTTGATTTCCGTGCGCACCAGACGCACGTAGTATTCAAACGCGTATTTTGGGATTGATTTCTTATGGAGCAGTACGCTTTTTTTTATGATGATTGCTATCAGTTTTTGTACTGAGCAGGACTAGTCAGAGGACAGTACATGAATATATTTTGCATGCATTGATAGTTATTGAAGGGATTTCCAAAAAGCGAGCTATAGTCTCAGTATTTACCTACGTGTCTGATATGACACGAAATGTTTAAAACAAGGAGACCCTTCTAAATTGTTTCCCAAAACGGCGGAACGTACATTTCAAACAAAGGTATATATGTATATAGCTATTTTCTTATGATGGACGTCCGCCACTGTGCAGTGTTATGTGCATTGCACAGCAACTTAAAGGATTTGGCATGTATTTCCTCTTGATATTTGCATGTATAGTTCCGATTTATAGCATATCGGTCTTGCTTGAGATGTGGCATTCGTGTCTTCATCCTGACTCCGATGATTGCGGGATGCTTGACGGAGTTTTGATTTTGAGTTTTATGCTCATTTTTCATGCGCATGCGTTGCGCTACGATTTGTTTTATGTATTTACGATTTCGGAGCCCCGACGACTTGATGGTTTTGCTTAGATGTTTTAGTATTTGGGGGGAGTTTTTAATTTAAATTCGGGGACCGAATTTCTTTAAGCGGGGAAGATTGTAACGTTTTGAAAATCGTTTCGGTGAAATTTCGAAAAATCGGTAAAATAAGGGGGTTTTCTGTAAAAAGTCAAAATACAAATATCTTTATTATAAAATTAAATATACATATTCTAGCTAGGTAATTGCTAGTATTTGGTGTTTATTGACCCACTGGTGAAATTTCAAATTTTCTGAAAAATTTTCCGAAATTAATTATTTTAATATTATTTTAAGCCGTCACTAATATATTTAATTAGGGAAAATTACAGATTGGAATGAGTTGAAACAAATTTTGTGCATCATAAAACATTAAATAAAATTTTATCATGTGATTTTTGAAACGAAATCGTTTGCCAAAAAGGTTTAGAAATTATTGAAGAAAAAAGGCTTTTTTTGGTGAAATTAGCCAAAACATGCAATTTGGTGACTTGAGGGGGTCTTTTTGCATGTAACTTTTTTTGTCAATCACTCACTCACATGCTCACCCTTCCTTGGACAGCCCCACCACAGCAGCAACCCCCCTCCAAGATCTCACTTCAACTCTTTTGTTAAGTGGGGAAATAGGATAAAAGTATATGTTTTAATATAGTAAATTGAGGTGGGTATTATTGTACTTTGGGAGAGAGTTGACTTGGGCTTTTACCCACAAAACCCACACACATATCCCTCTCCCTCCTACAGCCGAAATTCTGCAGCCCCCTCTCTCATTTCTCCATCTCTTTTCTTCTCCAAAAGTCCACAAAAATCCCAAGAAAAATCAAGTAAAACCTCACAAATTTCCAAATACAAAGCTTACCCATTTTTCCTTAGCTATTCTTGTATGGATCTTGGTGAAGGGAAGCATGTTTGGGAGGCTAGATTTGTGCTAGATCTCAAGATGATTGTGGGGTAAATTCTTAACCTTATGGCTAATTGTTGTTTAATTATGATAATCTATTTTATTCAAGTGTTAATTTGGGTGTAATTGCTAGTTTAGGATATTCTAGAAAGGGGTTTGATTTTGGGATTAGGGTTTGTAAAATTCAAGTGAGCTTTCTAGCATTAGATTATGGTTATAGTGAGTGATTAGCATGTAAATTCTATGCAAAACTAAACCTTGTTGCTTATTGCTAAATTGTTATATGTAAATTGTCCTAATTATGTTTGTTTTGCAAAACTAGAATTTTGTAATTAATATAAGGTATGAGATTAAAAATCTAGTTAATGGTTGTGTGGCTTAGTTAATATGTTTTAATGAGAATTATGGCCACTAAAATTGTTAACATATTTAAAGTTGATTAAAACACCAAGCTTTGAGCTAAAATGGAAAATTGTGCTAATTTTTGTTAACTAGGTTTTGTAATTATATATATTTTGATGAGATTAAATTATTGGAAGGGTTTTTATGACTTGGTTATGATATTGAGCGGATATTGCGGCCGCTAGATTTGTTTAAACGTCGAGTTTTGTACTAAAACGGGTAATTTTTGCTTGCTAGATTTTCGGAAAAATGGCTTTTAAGGTGAATTTGGGGTTTTTATGAATTTTAACCTATTTTATATTATAATTAGTGTTCGTGAATGCGCAAATGAGAGTGTTTGGGTTTTTCTCGATAGTTTGACGTTTGTACATCGACATCGAGGGTTGGTTTGGCTATTCTTGCATGCGTAGGCGATTGGTTTTGACCTATGCGTGATATGCTTGCCGATTTGATTTTCGTATACCGTTTCGATTTCGAATTTGGTTTTAATGCGATACGGTGCGTTATGATATGTAGGTACCCCATGTGGACTTCGAGACGACAAGCAAGCGCGTGACGACATCGGCACCGGAGAGCAAGGACCAGGTGAGTAGATTTATATCTACGGGGAGAAGTCGGGTGGATGGCGTATTGCATCCCCGCAGTTCGTGGTGATGTATACGAATACGTATACACACATATATTTTGATTATATTTTATGTTGATATAAGACTTGATGATAAAGGTAGATTCTAGGTGTTCATGGATTAGTTTAGTGTTAGTTGCGAAACCCTTGAGTAGTCGTTACACCCACACACGCACACACACACACACATGCATACGTCTATGTTATTACCTGTGCGTATATGGGGAGATGTGTTTATGTGTTCACCTGGGTATGGGACTAGGTGCTCACATACTGGATTTGCGGATGATACTTGGGATCTGAGATGAGTCGATGAGATTTGATTTGAGGCCGTGAGATCGGTGATTTGGCAGGGTTCGTATTTGAGATACGACATGACGTTGTAGAGGGTCCTTTGACGTAGTGTTTCACACACGTGCATGCATACGTAGGTGGTATCAGTATTGTACTAGACATAGATCCGTACCCGGATTATGATCTTTGATAAAGGGGATACCAGATGAATAGTGTGATGAATGTGATATTGACCCGTACCCAGATTTGGGGATGCCGTACGACGGATTTACGTACGAGCTATATATTGATGATAGATCCGCACTCTTGATTTGGGAATATCTGATTATAGATATGGTATCGGATGTGATATTATCGAGGCGGGATCACCGACTAATATATATATGTTTATATATATATCGACTCAGATGTTAGGCGGTTTCCCTACCTGTAGTTCAGCTTGTTAGTTCAGCCGTATAGTTAGTGTAGTTGTTAGACTAGATTAGACTCCTACCTATTTCAAAACTAACGAATCGTGGGTATTTTAAAAGACAGGTCAAGGGATTCTACGGATATTTCAAAAGACGTATCTTTTCTTAAAAACACCGTAGCCCTTATTTTCAAAACACCGCGATTCGTGTTATTTCAAAAGGCACTATTATAGGACTTATATTAGGGTAATGCAGTTTAGTTACCGTTGTGTCTAGTATTCAGCTCCCGCATATTATTGCTGTTGCTCCGCATCGCATACTTATTGTAATTCATATTTCATTATTGATATCATGTTGTTAGGACACCATCACCATTACCGATGATGCGTATGTACCACGTACACTTACTTGCCGGCTCACACACATCTTCATCGGTAATTGCCATGTCACGTACACATAGAAAATACTATTACATTGACATAGCCTGTTAGCTAATAGTTTAGACATGATATTAGTGGACTTGCCTTATATTCTAGTTTAGACATTATAGTTATTATCTGCTACTTCATGCAAACTGTTATTCATTGTTATGCCGCATTCATGGATTCTCATGCATATATTCACTATTTTACGTGCTATTGAGGTTTTGAATTCGGATTTCCATGAGATTTTCTGGAGTTGGGGGAAAACCGTAAAACTTATACAAACTTCTTCTCTCTCTTTTTAAATGAAAAGCGCGGTTTTCCCATGAAGTACGAGTCGTCCACCATGAGTTTGCTGATGGATTTCGAGACCCGATTCGAGGAGACGGATGAACCGTTTCGGGTACATGGTGGACCCGGTAAGGTACCCCGGGGCAAGAAGCGTGTGATGATGACGATGTGAGCCTGGCAGGGGAGCACTACCTACCGGTGATTTTACCCGACGCGTCGGATATCCGGAGGATACCGTCGTGGTCTTGAGATGGATGGTAGGGGCCGGTCTGGATTGACGGCGCCTTAGATATTGTGATTGAGATATTGAGATTTTGAGATATTGAGGTACAGAGATTGTGATACAGAGATATCGAGATATTTGGACACTTGTTTTGTGTCGATGCTGGGCATTGTTTTATGCTGATTTCATTTATGGTACCTCACTTTTAAAATACAGAAATCTCACTGATTTATGAAAGGAGTTTTCGTCAGTACATGCTTTCTGTTCCATGCATTCATACCTCATTCATATGATATATTGCTACCTGAGGCACTGACACGGGCACATGAGATCACACTCGGGTTAGATATTACCCTAGCCATTGTTATAGGCTGCATGTTATTCATATATTTGAGGATATATTATGATCATTGACCTAGGTTGCGTTATTTATGCGATTTCTGTGCGTAGATGTTTTTCTATTCACGAGTTGGCAACTCACCCCCGTTGTGCCCAGTTTCTTGCAGGTTTGCCGTACAGGTTTCATTACGGCTTGCGGGCATAGTTTCCTTCGGGTGATTTGCTAGTAGGTGGGTTTACTTGTATCGTACCCCCATTATATAACTTGTATATTATTACTCTGTTGTATCTAGAAGTTCCATCAACCAAACATGTAATTATTTTGAGATAGAGACCAGTGATGTTATTCCTTCGACCTTAGAGTCGCGCGTTATATTTCTTTGGTTTTCTTGTGGTTTTGAGTTTCGTTTTAAATTTTGATCCTCGCTGTTGGCGTTGTATATTATATTGCTTGTGTGGTTGTGACCGTCGATTGACGAAGAGCTAGCTCCCGCTTGGGGATGCCTTTTTATTGATTTCGTATACTATTCATGTTGTATCCCGTTTGGGGGCCAGTATTTACAAAGGAGACTCTGCCAAAATTTTCAGGAAATTTTTGATGTTTTTAGAAACCCGCATAATTCGGCTTATGCTATTAAAACTACTTGATTTAAATTGGTTTTTCCTTCACTCTACTACTTTTATTGGTTTGGAATTCTGGGTTTTTGGCTTACTTAGATTACGTACGCCTCGAGACGTTTCGTAGTTTAAGTGCCGGTCATGTTCCGTACTTTCGGGGCGTGACATATTCCATCCCAACAAACTTCTCCTCAAAAGTTGGACCCAACCCTTATTGATAAAGCTCCTTTTCCACACAGTTTGAGGGCCAACAAACCAAGTCCGCAAATGGAGAAGATTGTGGACATTTTAAAGTAATATGAGAAATTCTCTTATCCAATTGGTTCCCACGAAACGTAAGGACCCCGGTTTTCCTACAATATCTATAACTATTAGGGGTAAAAATATTGATCGTGCTCTACTCGATTTAGGTGCTAGTGTTAACTTACTTTCGTATTCTGTTTATGAGCAATTAGGGATAGGAGAGTTGAAACCTACGCATTGCACTCTCCAGGTGGACGATCGATCTATCACCCAACCTCGGGGTGAGCTAGAGGACGTGTTAATCAAAGTCGGGGAATTGATATTCCCTGTGGACTTTATAGTTATAGATACATAGCCTGTAGCAAACCCACGGAACCAAATTCCGGTGATTCTAAGTCGGCCTTTCCTAGCAATTTCAAATGCGATAATCAATTGTCGTAACGGTTCAATATACCTGTCCTTTGGGAAGATGACAATTGAGCTTAACATCTACAAGCTAGGAAGTCAACTGTCACGACCCGCAAGGTACGGAACGCGACCGGCACTTAAGTTACGAAACGTCTCAAGACGTCCATAAAATAAGTAAGCCGAAGCCCAGAATACTAAACCAAATAAGATTTTTAGAGTGAAGGAAAACCAAATAATTTAAGCATTTACCTCATTACCTAATCAATTAGCCCTTATTCCAAAATTCCAGCAGAATATAAAAGAAATCAGTGCATGAGGAATAACATGTCGACTCAAGTGAGCTCGACCCAGATACATCATAAATAAATCCTCAAGTCTCACAATCTCACATCTAGGTCAATATACAGTAATCCGAATAAAACAGGTACAACTGAACTGACAGTAGCATCAGTAGAAGCAGTAGAAACGGTAGCGACCGTAGTAACAGTAGATAATAGTCACAACAGTAGATGGAGTACTCTAGATACAATGGGCATATATAAGGTGGTACAAACTGATAACAACCCACCTATGAGCAAAAGCCTCTAGTCCAGGCAAGAAGTACAAATGAAGCAAAGGTATCCGCCGCTACGGTGCTGACGGAGTGGACCTGCAGAAAAGCTGTGGCACAACGGGGGTGAGTTGCCAGCTCGTGAGTAATAGATAATATTTACTAAGGCTATCGTATGCATGCACACAAGTGTCCTGACATCCCTAAAACAGGTATAGCTACATGTACTAGCAGGTGTGTATGCATCAACAGTATACAAGCAAGTATATATGTCACATGGAGGTGATAACAGGTATGTATGCCACATGAAAATACAATCAAGTGTGAATGAGAATTATTCTTCCTTTATTTTGAAACTCCCCTTTTTAAACATCAGTAATAATATCCAGGAAAACATGTAAAATCCGTGTCTAGCAACGACACCTCAAAACCGTCCAAATCTCATATATCCATGTCCAGTATTTATGGCCTTAGCCATCCGGCTGATCCACATCAAAATCCATATCTCAATCCAGCGGCCACGGTCGGTATCCTCTGGATATCCGCCGTGCCAAATGAAATCACCGGTAGGTAATCCGTCCCCTGCCAGGCTCAACGCCATCATCTGCGATCTTCTTGCCCCGGGGTACCATACCGGGCCCACCATGTACCCAAGACGGTTCATCCACCTCCTCGAAACGGGTCTCAAAAACCACAGCAAACTCATGGTGGACGACACTTTACATCACTAGAAAACCGCAGCTTTTTATATTTTTAACAATTATCAATTGAAATCTTGCGGTTTTCCCCCGAAATCCAGAAATATCATAAACCTCATGAAATTATCATAAATGCATATGCCGATGATTATGAATGCTTATGGCATCAATTTAAATACTTATTTCAATGTCACATTTCTAGGCAGTTAACATGTTTCAGATTTAAAGTTATTTAGTGTCGTGACATGGCAATTACCAGGGTGTGTGTGTTCACATGAATAGTGCTCGTGCAGCATATAAAACCTGGTAATGGTGCATGTGTCCTATAATGAATCTGCGTATATGGAACATCATATAGATACTAACTACAACAATTATCATGCAAGTTATATCATTATTACTCCAATGTTACCAGTAATACCAAGTCTACTAAATCTATCGGGCGACTCGCGCCATCCAAACGATTGTCCCCCGTAGATGTTAAATTTACTCACCCGTGGTCCTGTGCTAAGTGTGTCCGACCACCTGCTTTCCCTTCTCAGCCGCGCTTGAAGTTCCTGCCGGCGAACCTAGAATTCACATGAGTCACCATATAAGAAGAAATTCTGCAAAACGTGATATATCGACAAAAGGGATACGCGTGCGTGAACTAAACGCGTGTGCACACGACGCGACGCGACGCGCACAAACCCACCAGAATCAGAACTGACACGCTGTGTCACGTAGCGCGCCACAGAATCACGCGTATCACGCGCGTGTCGCACAAGTTTAAAACATCGAAAACACGCAACTAGTTCCAGATTTTGCCTCAGGGCCAAACTTGAAAAGTTAGAGATACCAAAAACCCTAGCTATCAAGACCAAACCCACACCCCAAAACCCAATACCTCCACCCCCTTCCTGGCCGCAATTTGCGGCCAGATCTCAAAAATCGGCGGCCAAGTTGGGGAGGTGGGTCCCCGTACTCTGGGTGTGTGTTCCTACTCATCTCACCATACTACAGTCTTCTCAAAATTATTCTGAAGTGTTCGGGTCAACAGCAGATTCTATAGAGGTTAAAAGTCACTAAAACTGCCAAAATACGCCAAGTCAGGTAAATCAGGTGTCTACATGAAATCTGGTGGATTTCTCTGGTTGGCTGGCCTCACTAGTACCTAAGAAGGTTATTCCAGCTAACGCAATTCTCACTTTGCTCAAAATCTCCATAAAACACCCAATATCACTACTAAGCATGATATGGACACCAATTAAGCTAGATTATCGAAATTTTAGCAAATTAAGGCTAATCCTATAATATTATTGACACCACTAGGCTTAAACAGATTAGTTGACACCAAAGGTGGCTCATTAAACTACAAGTACTCTAAAGTGATTAAATCTAACATCACTGCACAATTCTAGCATGAAAATTCTATTTATCACAAAAACTAGCTAATCAAGCTCCTAATCTACACAATATGGGAAAAGTTTAGGAGTTATACCCTCTAAGAACCTTGCAACCCAGGAGAAGGAGAAGAAGAAGAGGGTAGGTGCTGTCGTGGTGAACTGGAGCTGCTCGAATCCAAGCTGGTGCAACTGATGCTGATGCTGATGAAAAATGTGTTTGTTGTTGCTGTTGCTGATCTTTGGTGTTGCTGTTGCTGAACTTTGTTGTTGCTGTTGCTGTTGTTGTTGTTGGTATGGTGTGGTCAAAGGTGGTGTGTGATGTGGTATGAGGTGGTGTGTGTGTGGTATGGGGTTGAGGGTTGAAGGAGCAGCTGTGGCTGCTGTTGTCTGCAGAATTTTAAAGGCTGAAGTGGTGAAATGAGGATATGGCTGAAGTCTTGGGGCTGGTGTGGAATTTGTAGCAGGTTAAGTGGACTTTTTGGTGTTAGGGTGGCTGTAGCAGCTGCATAGGGTTTGGGGGGGCTGATGCTATGCAGATTTGATTGCTGAAATTGAGCAGGTAATTGTGCTGGTGATAGTGATGGGCTAAATCAGCTGCTGATGCTGATTCTGGCTGGCTGAAATCAGCTGAAAAATGCTGGTGTGTGTGTGTGTGTGTGTATACGATGAGTTTGAGAGGCAAATGAGATTTTGAAAAGAAGGAAGTGTGAAACAATCAAGGCCCACCATAACCTCCCCTTAAGACAACCCCAACCTTAAACCAAATTAAAACTAAAACCCCTCAATCAACACCAAACAAAACAAGGAAGTTTAGACCACCATGGTTAACTTAGCACGACGACTCACAAACTCAAGATATGGCATACCCTAATCTTACCCCTGGCTATCGTGCACAAGTGTGGGTGGTTGAGATAAAATTCCACAAAATAACCGCAAAACCAGATAGTTTATAAGAAACTCGTTTTTGGTAAACTTTTTGCCAAAAACCCCACATTAACACTTAATCACTATTAACCCTGACCTCAGGTGTTACAGTCTTCCCCCCTTAAGAAAATTCATCCTCGAATTTTAAAATATGTAACTACGCGTACCTTCAAAAAGATGAGGGAATTTCGTCCGCATTTCTCCCTCGGCCTCCCAAGTGATCTCTTCGCTGCTCGGGCTGCGCCAAAGAACTTTTACGGACGGCAGGACTTTTGATCGGAGTCTCTTCACTTGCCGATCTAAAATTTCAACTGGCTCCACGGCGAACGAAAGGTCGGGCTCGAGCTGAACTGTCTGATGCTGAATCGCGTGGGAAGGGTCATGAAGATAACGGCGTAGCATCGATACGTGGAAAACGGGATGAACATCTGAAAAACTAGGTGGAAGAGCTAAACGATACGCAACAGCGCCGACACGCTCGAGAATCTCGAAGGGACCTACAAATCTAGGGCCAAGCTTCCCCTTTCGCCCAAAACGCATCACGCCCTTCATCGGAGAGACTCTCAGAAAAACATGGTCGCCAACTGCGAACTCTAATTTGCGACGGCGCCTGTCTGCATACGATTTCTGCCTGCACTGGGTTACCCTCATCCGGTCTTGAATCAGCTGTACTTTCTCGGTCGTCTCGTGCACGATCTGTGGCCCAAAAATACTACTTTCGCTCAGCTCGGTCCAACAGACGGGCGATCTGCATCTCCTCCCATACAATGCCTCGAAAGGTGCCATCTGAATAGTATCCTGGAAGCTGTTGTTGTAGGAGAACTCCACTAAAGGTAAATGACGATCCCAGCTACCTCCGAAGTATAAAACACACGCTCGAAGCATGTCCTCGAGAGTCTGAATGGTCCGCTCTGATTGTCCGTCGGTCTGCGGATGAAATGCTGTGCTAAAACTCAAACGAGTGCCCAATGCCTCCTGAAGTTTCTGCCAAAGTCGGCTGGAGAACTGGGTGCCTCGATCTGACACGATACAAGTCGGTACGCCATGCAATCGTACGATCTCGTTGATGTAAAGCTGGGCATACTGGGCGAAGCTAAAAGTGGTCTTCACCGGCAGGAAGTGAGCCGCTTTCGTCAATCGATCTACGATCACCCAGATGGAGTCGTACCCTCGACTGGTCCTGGGTAGACCCACAACGAAATCCATCGAAATCTGCTCCCATTTCCACTCTGGAATGGGTAACGGCTGTAGTTCTCCTGCGGGCCTCTGGTGCTCGGCCTTGACTTGCTGACAAGTCAGGCATCTCGATACGAACTCTGCGATGTCCCTCATCATTCCGTCCCACCAGTAGGTCTCTCTCAAATCATGGTACATCTTGGTGGAACCTGGATGAATGCTGTATGTAGATCTATGCGCCTCGTCAAGAATCTCACGCCTCAGTCCCTCGGAATCTGGTACGCACAATCGAGTCCTAAATCGTAGTACTCCCTGATCATCGATCATGAACTCGGAATCTCTGCCCTGTCTAATCTGTTCCATGATCTCTGAGATTCAGTCATCACTGGGTTGTGCCTCTCAAATACGGTCAAGTAACTGCGGGCGTGCATGAACATGCGCAAGCTGTCCCCCTGTCGGAGTGAACTCGAACTTAACTCGGCCGTCGCATAAAATCTGCCAATCTGCCGACGACGGCCTCTGCACTGCGCACATATAAGATAGATTACCCCCGGGCCTCCTGCTCAGAGCATCCGCTACTACATTTGCCTTGCCCGGGTGGTATAAGATCTCACAGTCGTAATCTTTTACCAGTTCCATCCAACGACGCTGTCTCAGATTCAGGTCTCGCTGCTGAAATATGTATTTTAAGCTCTTGTGGTCAGTGAATATCTGACACGACTCGCCGTATAGGTAATGTCGCCAGATCTTAAGTGCAAAAACCACTGCAGCCATCTCCAGATCATGAGTGGGGTAGTTCTATTCATGTTTCTTCAATTGCCGCGAAGCATACGCGATTACCCTGTCATGCTGCATCAATACACATCCTAGCCCTACTCGCGAAGCATCACAGTAGACCACAAATCTGCCTGATCCCGGAGGCAAAGATAATACTGGTGCCGTAGTCAAACAGGTCCGTAGTTGTTGAAAACTTTGCTCGCACTCCTCCGTCCAACGAAAGGAACTCCCTTCCGGGTCAAACCTGTCAAAGGTGCAGCAATACGGGAGAAATCCTGTACAAATCTCCTGTAGTAGCCTGCAAGGCCTAGAAAACTACGGATCTCCGTAACCGATGTCGGTCTGGGCCACTGCTGGACGGCCTCGATCTTCTTCGGGTCCACACATATGCCGTCTCTCGTAATCACGTGACCCAAGAATCCGACGCTGTCCAACCAGAATGAACACTTGGAAAATTTTGCGAAAAGCTGGTGTTCCCTCAAGGTCTGTAACGTAATCCGCAAATGATGCTCGTGCTCCTCTCGGCTCCGTGAATACACCAAAATATCGTCGATGAACACGATGATGAACAAGTCAAGATACGGCCTGAATGTACGGTTCATCAAATCCATAAATGCAGCTGGGGCGTTGGTGAGTCCGAACGACATCACCAAAAACTCATAGTGGCCATAGCGTGTACGGAAAGCTGTCTTCGGTACATCCTCCTGTCGGACACGCAGCTGGTGATATCCTAATCGTAAGTCGATCCTTGAAAAATAACCCGCACCCTGGAGCTGATCGAATAAATCATCTATGCGTGGCAACAGATATCTGTTCCGTACGGTAACCTTGTTCAGCTGGCGGTAGTCGATACATAAGCGTAAACTTCCGTCCTTCTTCTTGACAAACAGGACCGGAGCACCCCATGGAGAAACGCTAGGTCGAATAAGACCCTTATCTAACAATTCTTGCAGCTGAACCTTCAACTCTCCATGTTCCGCCGGGGCCATTCGATAAGGCGGTATAGAAATAGGTCCCGAGCCAGGAATTAAATCAATACAGAACTCGACATCGCGCTCAGGCGGCAGTCCAGGAAGCTCATCAGGGAAAACATCAGGTAACTCACAAACAACCGGGACCTGGTCCAACGGAACATCTGTAGCTCTAGTATCACTGACATAAGCCAAGAATCCTTGACATCCCTTCCTCAATAGCTGGTCAGCGTGAAGAGAAGAAATCAACATGTGAGGGGCGGCACCACGGTCCCCCTTCACAACAAAAACCGACTCGTCGGGAAAACAAAATCTAACTGTCTTCTCACGGCAGTCCACAGACGCATAGCACGTGGCTAACCAATCCATGCCCAAAAGAATGTCGAAGTCCAACATCTCCAGAAGGATCAAGTCGACAGGCAGCTCTCGCTTGCCAATACGAACGGTACAGGATCGGAACACGTGCCTAGCAACAAAGGACTCTCCCACAGGAGTGGTCACAACAAGTGGCTGATCAAGCAAACCGGACTCTCTACCCAAACTCGGTACAAAGTGTGTGGAAACATAAGAGTGCGTGGATCCGGGATCAAATAACACGTGTGCATCAACAGAACAAACTGATAGAGTACCTGTAACGACGGCATTGGATGCCTGCGCATCCTGGGGTGTTAATGCAAAAACTCGGGCCTGACCTCCTCCGATAGCGGGCTGACCTCGGCCTCGGCCTCTGCCTCCTCGTCCTCTCTGGATCGGTGCGCCACGTCCACGGCCTCTGGGTACACCCAACTGGGGTGGAGCATCGCCTGTGGCAGGAAGTAAGGCTCTCTGAGGAGGGGGCAGTGATGGAGGTAGAGTCACATGCGGAACGGTCGTCGCTCCCTGTCGCCTTGCTGGACAGTCTCTAACACGATGGTGCAGACTCCCGCACCCAAAGCATCCTGGCGACGACTGCTGTCCCTGTGTATACGATCCATATAGATGACCTCGTCCAAATCCTCTGCCGGTCCTATCTCGCGGAAGGAATCTGGTATGATGCCTCTGATCTGGCATGCCAGTACGAATCCTCTTCGGCCCGGTAACAGCCGAAGTTGCTGAAATACGTGCCTCCATCCGCAATGCTGTATTCATAGCTGCCGAATAGGTATCGAAATGCTGGGCGCTAATGGCAAGATATAACTGGGCATCCAGTCCTTGTATAAACCTCTTCACCCTCTTCGCTTCGGTATCCACCAGATACAGAGCATATCGGGACAACTGTGTAAACTGTACATCATACTCAGATACCGTCATCCCCGATGTCTTGACCAAGGCCTCGAAACTACGAGCTCTGGCGTCTCGAATGCTCTCCGGGAGGAATCAGGCAAGAAAAACTGCTGTGAACTCGGTCCAGGTCATGGGCGATAAACCTGTAGCTCGACCTCTCAGAACTGACTCCCACCATATCTGTGCGAGACCCTCTAGTCGGAAACTCGCAAGCTCTACCCAGCGATCATCGGAACATCTCAGCGAACGGCAGATCCTGGCCAAGCTGTCAAGGAACGTCTGCGGGTCCTCTGCTGCATCAGTACCCGTAAAAACTGGAGGTCTCAGCCTCATGAACTCCTGTAGTGAAACCGGAATGGTCGCGGTGGTAGTAGTAGAAGCAGGTATCATAGTGGTCTGGATGTAGCAGGTACGTCCTCCGGCCTCGGTGCACGACCGGCTGTAACTAGGGTTCCTACCATCTGACATAGCTCCTGCATACTCCCCATCATTTGTCGCAACTCCTCCATACCATTCTCCAGCCTATCCACACGGCCTGGGAAAGGCAGATCGGTTTGTTCCTGCGGTGTAGGGCATACTACCCTGCTCAGTCCTAGTCTCGGACGAGCCAGCTCGAATCTCATTTCGGGCGGCAGCCCTCTGTGCTCTGGTAGTTTTTGGCGGCATAGTAGCTGGTACAGGAACAGGAATAAGATCGTAGGATACACGGAATTGAAGAAGGAATTTCAAGCAAATATATCCTAAAGTCACCTAGGAGGAGTACCGCAACGCAAGTATGCCGTGGACATACGTACGCTACGCTACCCTGCTTAAGTCACTTACTCCATCTACTAAGGGTCATCCTACACTCAGAAAGGTGAAACCTATCGCTCTTATACCAACTTTGTCACGACCCGCAAGGTACGGAACGCGACCGGCACTTAAGTTACGAAACGTCTCAAGACGTCCATAAAATAAGTAAGCCGAAGCCCAGAATACTAAACCAAATAAGATTTTTAGAGTGAAGGAAAACCAAATAATTTAAGCATTTACCTCATTACCTAATCAATTAGCCCTTATTCCAAAATTCCAGCAGAATATAAAAGAAATCAGTGCATGAGGAATAACATGTCGACTCAAGTGAGCTCGACCCAGATACATCATAAATAAATCCTCAAGTCTCACAATCTCACATCTAGGTCAATATACAGTAATCCGAATAAAACAGGTACAACTGAACTGACAGTAGCATCAGTAGAAGCAGTAGAAACGGTAGCGACCGTAGTAACAGTAGATAACAGTCACAACAGTAGATGGAGTATTCTAGATACAATGGGCATATATAAGGTGGTACAAACTGATAACAACCCACCTATGAGCAAAAGCCTCTAGTCCAGGCAAGAAGTACAAATGAAGCAAAGGTATCCGCCACTACGGTGCTGACGGAGTGGACTGCAGAAAAGCTGTGGCACAACGGGGGTGAGTTGCCAGCTCGTGAGTAATAGATAACATTTACTAAGGCTATCGTATGCATGCACACAAGTGTCCTGACATCCCTAAAACAGGTATAGCTACATGTACTAGCAGGTGTGTATGCATCAACAGTATACTAGCAAGTATATATGTCACATGGAGGTGATAACAGGTATGTATGCCACATGAAAATACAATCAAGTGTGTATGAGAATTATTCTTCCTTTGTTTTGAAACTCCCCTTTTTAAACATCAGTAATAATATCCAGGAAAACATGTAAAATCCGTGTCTAGCAACGACACCTCAAAACCGTCCAAATCTCATATATCCATGTCCAGTATTTATGGCCTCAGCCATCCGGCTGATCAACATCAAAATCCATATCTCAATCCAGCGGCCACGGTCGGTATCCTATGGATATCCTCCGTGCCAAATGAAATCACCGGTAGGTAATCCGTCCCCTGCCAGGCTCAACGCCATCATCTGCGATCTTCTTGCCCAGGGGTACCATACCGGGCCCACCATTTACCCGAGACGGTTCATCCACCTCCTCGAAACGGGTCTCAAAAACCACAGCAAACTCATGGTGGACGACACTTTACATCACTAGATAACCGCAGCTTTTTATATTTTTAACAATTATCAGTTGAAATCTTGCGGTTTTCCCCCGAAATCCAGAAATATCATAAACCTCATGAAATTATCTTAAATGCATATGCTGATGATTATGAATGCTTATGTCATCAATTTAAATACTTATTTCAATGTCACATTTCTAGGCAGTTAACATGTTTCAGATTTAAATTTATTTAGTGTCGTGACATGGCAATTACCAGGGTGTGTGTGTTCACATGAATAGTGCTCGTGCAACATATAAAACCTGGTAATGGTGCATGTGTCCTATAATGAATCTGCGTATATGGAACATCATATAGATACTAACTACAGCAATTATCATGCAAGTTTTATCATTATTACTCCAATGTTACCATTAATACCAAGTCTACTAAATCTATCGGGCGACTCGCGCCATCCAAACGATTGTCCCCCGTAGATGTTAAATTTACTCACCCGTGGTCCTGTGCTAAGTGTGTCCGACCACCTGCTTTCCCTTCTCAGCCGCGCTTGAAGTTCCTGCCGGCGAACCTAGAATTCACATGAGTCACCATATAAGAAGAAATTCTGCAAAACGTGATATATCGACAAAAGGGATACGCGTGCGTGAACTAAACGCGTGTGCACACGACGCGACGCGACGCGCACAAACCCACCAGAATCAGAACTGACATGCTGTGTCGCGCAGCGCGCCACAGAATCACGTGTATCACGCGCGTGTCGCACAAGTTTAAAACATCGAAAACACGCAACTAGTTCCAGATTTTGCCTCAGGGCTAAACTTGAAAAGTGAGAGATACCAAAAACCCTAGCTATCAAGACCAAACCCACACCCCAAAACCCAACACCTCCACCCCCTTCCTGGCCGCAATTTGCGGCCAGATCTCAAAAATCGGCGGCCAAGTTGGGGAGGTGGGTCCCCGTACTCTGGGTGTGTGTTCCTAATCATCTCACCATACTACAGTCTTCTCAAAATTATTCTGAAGTGTTCGGGTCAACAGCAGATTCTATAGAGGTTAAAAGTCACTAAAACTGCCAAAATACGCCAAGTCGGGTAAATCGGGTGTCTACATGAAATATGGGGGATTTCTCTGGTTGGCTGGCCTCACTAGTACCTAAGAAGGTTATTCCAGCTAACGCAATTCTCACTTTGCTCAAAATCTCCATAAAACACCCAATATCACTACTAAGCATAATATGGACACCAATTAAGCTAGATTATCGAAATTTTAGCAAATTAAGGCTAATCCTCTAATTTTAATGACACCACTAGGCTTAAACAGATTAGTTAACACCAAAGGTGGCTCATTAAACTACAAGTACTCTAAAGTGATTAAATCTAACATCACTGCACAATTCTAGCATGAAAATTCTATTTATCACAAAAACTAGCTAATCAAGCTCCTAATCTACACAATATGGGAAAAGTTTAGGAGTTATACCCTCTAAGAACCTTGCAACCCAGGAGAAGGAGAAGAAGAAGAGGGTAGGTGCTGCTGTGGTGAACTGGAGCTGCTGGAATCCAAGCTGGTGCAACTGATGCTGATGCTGATGAAAAATGTGTTTGCTGTTGCCGTTGCTGATCTTTGGTGTTGCTGTTGCTGAACTTTGTTGTTGCTGTTGCTGTTGTTGTTGTTGGTATGGTGTGGTCTAAGGTGGTGTGTGATGTGGTATGAGGTGGTGTGTGTGTGGTATGGGGTTAAGGGTTGAAGGAGCAGCTGTGGCTGTTGTTGTCTGCAGAGTTTTAAAGGCTGAAGTGGTGAAATGAGGAAATGGCTGAAGTCTTGGGGCTGGTGTGGAATTTGTAGCAGGTTAAGTGGACTTTTTGGTGTTTGGGTGGCTGTAGCAGCTGCATAGGGTTTGGGGGGGCTGATGCTATGCAGATTTGATTGCTGAAATTGAGCTGGTAATTGTGCTGGTGATAGTGATGGGCTAAATCAGCTGCTGATGCTGATTCTGGCTGGCTGAAATCAGCTGAAAAATGCTGGTGTGTGTGTGTATATACGATGAGTTTGAGAGGCAAATGAGATTTTGAAAAGAAGGAAGTGTGAAACAATCAAGGCCCACCATAACCCCCCCCTTAAGACAACCCCAACCTTAAACCAAATTAAAACTATAACCCCTCAATCAACACCAAACAAAACAAGGAAGTTTAGACCACCATGGTTAACTTAGCACGACGACTCACAAACTCAAGATATGGCATACCCTAATCTTACCCCTGGCTATCGTGCACAAGTGTGGGTGGTTGAGATAAAATTCCACAAAATAACCGCAAAACCAGATAGTTTATAAGAAACCCGTTTTTGGTAAACTTTTTGCCAAAACCCCCACATTAACTCTTAATCACTACTAACCCTGACCTCAGGTGTTACATCAACCCTCCGAACCCTATGCTCATGTATGTTCGGTCGAAAAGATAGCTTCCGACAGTTGCGAATTTGAGGAGCTTCATGATTCTGATCTGAACGCCACCAGTGCGTTATGGTTTGATCCTACTTTTTATTATACACGTGAAGACCCTTCTGTCGACAAGTCCACACCTAAGTCTGAACCCTTTGACTTGTCGAATGATTTAGTCGAGCAATCCGAGTTTCATAACTCCCTTTCCGATGAGATTATCATTCGGAATCTTGATGAAAGTTTTGAAGATATTTTGCCGAAGAACTCGCATTCTTAGAAGACATAGGAGTTGTGATGAATCAACCCCCACCCAAAGAAGTCGAACCGCCACCCCTTCTTCTTATCAAGAACGAGAATGCGAGTATTGCATCATCATTGTTTCTTCTCTACCAACCGAGCGATTACGCTTCTTATCTCCCCACTTCTTCACATCTATGATCTTCCACCAACTATGTTGTTACATCGATAAAATATTTGAATGGTTGGTGATGACTTTTGGCCTCTGTAAAGCTTTTCATAGCCCAATAACTTTACCCCCCTTATGATTTTAAATGCTTAATACTGTTTCACTCAACTTTGGGGAGAGGGAGAAAAATATTTTGTCTCTTGAAAGAAAAACAATTTTTTACAAAATTGTGAACCAAAAATAAGTTTGGGGGAGGATTTCACTGTCATTAATTCTTGACCCCGTTACTAACTTTTCCTCCCAAGTCTACAAGTTTTAAGCTTAACAGATGACATCAGTGAGAACACTGCTGCAAATAGGTTTGGTGGAGGTTTGTACGTATTCATGCATCAATTTTTGCATTATACTAAATAAAAGCACAAAAAATAATTTGATAATGAAAATTAGAAAGTGAAAAATACATATGATAAGAAGGAAAAATTTAAGAAAAGCAAGAAAATTAGACGTTTTATAACGAAGTTAGTAATAGGTAGTCATAAGCTGTTGTTCCAAGGGTTAGTAAGATGAAGGAAATCACTAATCTGAGAATAGAAATAAGTCTGAAAAATAGTCCCTATTCTTGAGTCCAAACATCTGAACGTTGATACCCTACTATATGCACTTGCACACATCTTGAAACTTGGGATAGTAGAGGATACCTTGAAATGCTCTTGTCTAAAAGTCTTAGTATGAAGGAAACTAAATATATAGACAACAAAGTATAAAAAATGGTGAATAAAAATGAACACTGGTTTTGTAATTATTTAAGGCAGCATAAAAAAATATAGCGATGGTGCTTTATCACCTAGTGCCTTAGATCAACTGGTTTGGGAGCCACTGCTAAAACTTAGGTGTTGCAAGATGAGGATATTGCTAATTACGCCTAAAAGAGTGAGCACATTTGGTAATCGGTTGGTTTGTATCTCAAGAAGTATTAACAGTCGCATTAAGAATGTGTGAGCAATTCCATCTGAAATATTCACCGACTAAAAAGTACTAAAGAAGATGGATAAGAGTATGATAGCCTGAATTGAATTCTCTAAGTGTAGAGATGTCTTTTACACACACGTAGGGGTATATGATCTATGTTTGGAAGAAAGGTTGGGAGGAAGACTAAAGGCGATGTTTTATTGAGAGATGATGTGATTTCTGATATCTTTTCTTGACCATTAAGATAGGGCTCATAGCTACTAAAGAGCTAGTATAGTTTGAAACTCTTATTTTCAAGTTCTTTCTTTTATATGTTCCTTATCTTTGTACGTAACTTTCATCTTCTCTCTTTTATTATGAGATTTTGTGGGTGTAATCCGCTGAAAACCCTCAGGAGACAACACTCCACCTACTAGGGACACCTAGAGGTTTAAGGCTTGTTGCACGTGCTCAGTGCAATCGTGTTGCCTACGAATGCGTGCTAGGTTTTTCTTTTTCTTCTTCTTCTCTTTAATAACTATTTTGTTCGGGACGATCAAAGTTATGTTTGGGGGTATTTTATTAGTATAAAATATTGCACATTTGAATGAACATTTTTCCTATTATTGCTAATTACTAAAATGTGTTTATTGTAATTATTGAACATATGAGAGTTTATGTGTAAAAAGTTTATTATCATATGTTTCTACATTATATTTAACATAATAAGAGAAAATACATGCATATAATATTTATATAAAATATTAGTAATTAAAATATGCATATCATATCAAATATTTCTAATCAATATTCTTAACATATAATATCATATAAAATGGTTAGGATAATATCTCAAAAATACCAATTACTACTAACACTTTTATTTGAGATATTGTGCAGATTAGCTCAGGTCAGGAATCCAAGAGATCCGGGATAAATCAAGATGTTGGAATCAAATCTGCCAGAATATTGAAGCAAATCGTAAGATCTAGCAATGGCGGAGACTAATAGCATTATTTTCAGAATCTAGACATCGATAGAATCTCCAAAAATCAAGATAAAATAGCACAAAAAGTCCCAGAGACTGAAGCCATCAATACGCGGCGGAATCGTGGCTAAATAGGCCAATATACAGCGGTTCCGCGGCAGTTCTAAGGCATCATGATGTGATATTTTGTTGATTATATCATAACAGCATATATTCACTCAGGGAATCTAGGGTTTCTAGTTTATGTGACTATATATAGGACCGAGAGCTTCACATCTAAGATCATCAAACTGAAGAGATCAAGAGGTCCAAAGCGATTCACGCATCCAGGTGATCATCAGCTAGTCATCTACCTCCAACAAGAGAGAGAGAGCGAGAGCAAAACCTAGGGTTCTTTGTAATCTACTTTCAAAAAGGACAGTTGTATGAAATAGTTGATTAATAAAGGTAGTGTTTTTATTATTCTTTTTGCAATTACTTTCCGCACTTACTTTCTTCACTACTTTCTGCATCTTAATCATGCTTTCATTCTTCTTCATTCTTTCTTCTAAATCTCAAACCATGAGCGAGTAATACCTAGCTTTCTAGGGTTCGCAGACTAGGGTAGATCAATGGATGATAAAATCATTTAACCTCTTTTATATATTTTAAAGTCTATAAACTTTAGCAAAATAAATGTTAACATCCTTATCGGGCGCGCTACCAATCTATTGCTAGTCACGACCACAATTCGAGATCTGTTCAACACTTGTTTTGTTAAGGGCTAGACATGAATAGAAATCAATGCAAGGACAAGGGTTAAGAGAGGGGAAACCCTAGTTTCTTCCAAAAGAACCCTAATCTACATTCATCACAATCAATCTAGTTTTAAACTATTAAAAGATAAAAGGAGTCATTTTTAATTATTCATCCATTTCTACTAAGTCTTATGAACCCTACAAGCCTCTTCTTCATAAATCTTACATCCGTAGTATATCCGTAACTACAACCAATCATCCTTCTTCCATCAACTTTTCTAAAGCAAGAAAAAGGTTCACGTTTCCCTGCGGATGACCCGTACTCATCGCGGCTAGCTACTAGCGACACCGTCCTGATTGCGGTTACTTTATGAAAACACTCTTTAAACGATCAATCAGGGCTCTACACCGACATGACTTATTGCGCTATTAGGGGTATGACATTTACCGCGACCTAGGCCCGATATGCGATACTCTTAGGCGAACATTTCGGAATGTACGGAGATTGTCCCAGATAGGCTCAGTAGGAGTTTGAATGAGTTTGCTCGTCGGACTTCTTATCGACATGTACATGGGTACCCGTTACGTACAGCTAGTACCACTGACAAACTTATGGTTAAATCCACTGCCAGCGTACTGTCGAATCTTTAGAGTCCCACACGGAGGGTTTCCCTGGTTCAGGCGAAATGATGTAGATGCCGTATGGTTTTACGTGCAGGGTTCTGATCATATACGTGCACTACCTGCACGGATGTCACGACCCAAATTAGGAACACGACCGGCACTTAAATCACACAACGTCTAAAGACGTAACGTAATTCAAGTAAGCCGAAAACCCCAGAAATCTAATCCATGAAAAGATAGAGTGATAAAACATTAGTTAAAAACATTTAAAATCTCAAGTTAAAAAATCTTAAAACTTAAATTCATTTTTTCTTAAAAATTTCGGCAGCATCTCCTTTGTAAAAACTAGTCCCAAACGAGTACAAAACATATAAAATGTAAAGGGTATCCCCAATCGGGAGCAACTCACGCCTAAAGGCGGAACATAACCACAACCAGTAAATATATGACGCCATAGCTAAGAAATAAGCAAAAAAGAAGTGAAAACAGCATAATAAGAGGTAAAACATCATCGCAGCATGAATTAAAGGCCGGCTCACACGAGCACGACAACTAGAAACACTAAAAATATACAAATACCGAATCTCTCAATCTCGTCTCTAAGTCCAATACAAATAAGTGGTTGATGGAGAGTACTAGAAACAAAATAAGATATACTAGTGGAACATACAGATACTCGCAGAACCCACCTACTCAAAGGGTTTCATACCCAACAGTAGCGGTATCCACTAAAATGAAGCAATAAAGTGCCCTGCCGCGACTACAATGAGGGTCAACCTTGCAAAACAGCGTGGCACAATGGAGGTGAGAAGTAAATAATATCGTACAGGTAATCACATGCATGTACGATAAACAACGAATCCTACGTATACAGTCATGATGGCATATGTACAATAATATGAGATGCAGCATAATCCAATTCAAGATACTATATCCGGGTACAACACTATGTGTACAGAATATATCATAAAAGTTCTGTGTGTGGGATAAAACAGAGCGATCCTCAATAAAACATCATCATAGAAATCCGGTGTCCATCAACGACGCCCCAAAATCCCAATATCTCAGGCGCTGTCACTATGATCGGCCTTGATATCCATCTCATCTCATAACTCCGAATGGTATCCTACGGATATCCTCGAGTTTCCATAAAAAAACCGGTAGATAGTGCTCCCCTGCCAGGCTCATCGTCTACACCTCGAGCTTATTACCTCGGGGTACCTTACCGGGTCTACCAAGTACCCGTAGACGGCTCATCCAACTCTTCGAATCGGGTCTCGAAAACAAGCTCAGAACCGAGAAAACTCATGGTGGACATGAAATATCATATCAAGGGAAAATCGCCTTTTTAAATATTTCAAGTTTCGAAAGGTATCTTGCGGTTTCCCAAATCCACGAAATTTAAATAAAACATCATATGAGAGTATATATATAAATTACTATAGCAATGTATGTATGTATGTATGATGCAATTTATAATGCGTACTAGTACAAGAATAAATGTCTAACTATCCATAATGAATGCGGTAAAATATAATTATCCATGACAATTTATATAGTGAACGTGTCATGGCAATTTATATAGTGAACGTATCATGGCAATTACTAACGGTGTGTGTGTGGCATATAAATCAGTGTTCATGCAACATGAACCATTAGTAATGGTGCCGTTTCCTATTGATGCTATGTGGAAGTATAACAGGCAATAGGGTTTACAAATTGGTAATCATGCACAAACACAACACATATATAAGCATTTCACATAAGATTATATCACTTGAATCTAGCCTTAGGCGCTTATTGCCATACAGGTGATTTTCCCATAGATGTTAAATCTACTCACCAGACTATCTCGAGCTAGGTGAATCCGATCACCTCTTTCCCCTTCCTGGCTGCGTCCAAAGTCCCCTTCTGTGATCCTAATATCACACAAAACCAAAACTCGTGAAATTAGTAAATTTTCAAATGAAACATGGACACAACGCCAAACTAACAAATCGACTCCCACAAGTTACCAAGTGTTAGCTTAGCAGGCTAAACGAGTGCAGCGACACCCTAAACCCAACCTACAGCTGTTAAACACACGAAACACTTAACTAAAGTCGGATAAATCCGCATCGCACGTTACCGTAACGCTTGAATTCTAGCTAAATGGTCCCAGATTTTGCTACACAAATAATTAGTGAAAGTTGCATATACCACGAGCCTACACTTTTCCCCAGAAACCCTACGACCAAGACACGACCCCCGGCAATTTATTTGCGGCCAAGTTTAGAGGGAATGGTCTCGGGATTTTAAGGTGGGTTCTAGATCTCACAACTAAGTCTCTGTGATGGCAACTTTCTAAACAAATACCTGGTTCGATAGAAGATTCAACAGAGAACCCTAAACTTAACAAAACACGATATAAACACTAAATATAAAACATTAGGGTATTAAACTGAAACTATTTAGCAAAACAAACTTCCCTAGAGCCTAAATATCAGTTTGAGATCATTACCTCACCAAAACTTGAGAAAAACCCTAGCTTTCCAAGCTCCAAGTCATCACAAGAGGGCTTAAGCAAGCTTAGTGAAGTTTTAATGAGGTTTGATGAATGATTAGGCTTAGGGTTTGAGGGGAAAAAGTGATCAATAGAAGAATTTTAGTGGAGGAGAAGGAGAAATGTGAGGGTGAGAGTTTGTGAGGAAATGAAATAGAGAGTGTGAGGGAATGAGAATGAGCCATGCTCTCTCTCTCTCTCTTTCTTTCTCTTCATTAAATGCCCTCCATGCCATGACCCATGCCTCATCATGCCTTCAAATTTTCAACTCTTCTCTTCATTTTAATTTTCAAAACAAATAAAAACCTTTAATAATTAAAATAGATATAACTTATATAGCATATATGTAGCGTGACAAGGAAAATGGTTAAGTGTGCCATGGCTAGTAAAGCATGGTTACACCTCCTTAACCCTAATTAACATGCACATATGTGTGTATTTACAAAAATAATTAAAT
Organism: Agapanthus africanus; assembly: GCA_030015575.1. Taxonomy (NCBI): domain Eukaryota; kingdom Viridiplantae; phylum Streptophyta; class Magnoliopsida; order Asparagales; family Amaryllidaceae; genus Agapanthus; species Agapanthus africanus. The sequence continues at coordinate 474,215,458 of CM057339.1, read as the reverse complement.
AAAATATTAATTAAAATAAAATATATGAAATAATTATTGGTCAAATTTTATTTTAAAACCCGCATAATATAGCTTAATTAACACTAATCACATTCTAAGATGATACAACGGATGTTGTTCGGACGGATAATACCAGTGGGCTTTGGTTTAAGCCGGATTCTAGTATTATATTATTGGATTATTATAATCTCATTGTATTTGTATTTTTACAGTACGAATATGGGTATGTATATACGGTGAGGGTATTCTTGTAATTTCACAAGAGATGCTTCTAGAAGGGGACACCTCATTATTGGATTTATCTATTTTTGGAAATAGATTAATGAGGTGGAAAATGGAGATATTTGTGGCATGGTGAAGCATGGCTTATTTCATTTGTTTATTTTTTTGGACTCACTATTCAAGCATGGTTGATATTTTCAATTGAAAATATTGCATGCTTGATGGGAGTAAGAGAATCGGCCATTCTTCACAAGGTACAAGACTTGTTCATTTGCTATTTTCCTTTCTCTCTCCATTTTTCCTCTTCTTCTTCCTCGAGACCCTAAACCCTCACATGAGTTGTGAACCATAGGGTCCTTTGAGATAAAACACTCCAATAAACACTCTACATCTCCTAAGCTACCTAGTTTAGCGAACTAGGTACTTTAGTTACCTCGGTTTAGAGGTTGGAGCTTGAACCATAGACTCTCGGGTGGATCGTCTTCGACACGAGGAGGCCGACGACCGAGCTAGATCCGCACTTTCGAGGAGCTAAAGCTAAGGAGGAGAAGAAGACCTGAAGGACTAGAATCAAGGAGGTATAAACACTTTCATAGTAGTTAGAACCTCCAAGTAGTATAGCTAGTTAAGGTTTCCGTAAAGTTCCTGGAGTTTAGGTCTTTGTTGCAAGTCAAGAAAATCGTTTTTGTAAATTCCGCCTCCCCATAAGTGTGTGGGGTGTGTGACATCGACTTACAGTGGTATCAGAGCCTACTTAAACCTTAACTAGCTTGTTAGCAAGTAGTTAGAATTTCGATCGACAGAAAATACCCGAAATTACATTTCCGATGCTTACTTGCTGTTCGTTTTTAAAAACTGTTCAAAAAATCATTTCAGTGACCTTAAAAATATGAGCATGCTTTTCTAGGACCAAGAAAAAATTTCTAGCACATAACCCCTCAACAACACTGCGGAACCGCGGCCAAATAGGTCATTTAGCCGCGGTTCCGCGGCCGAGTTATGGCCAATGTGCTCTAAATTTTTTCTGTGGTTCTAGTACTTGGAAATATGATTTTTGGTATATTTTGTTTTTACCCAGATTTGTTTGTGTACTTGTTTGTGCATGGGGTAAACACGGATAGTTGTAGTCGATCAAAATTCTAAGTTCTTAACTAATCTGTGTTTTTGTGATTGTATATGTGTTGCTAAACGTCTACTAATTGCTATATGTCGATTAGTGGGGGTTGCACATATCTAGTATCTTGATGATGGTTTGTGGATATGAAGTATTAGATCATCGTGAATGAATAGCCAGGGGGATGTGAGAAGAGTGTTCTTTTATTTCATTCATGTATATTTGTAAATTGATGTAATATTCTTTTGCGGGGCACATCTGGATTGAGATTGTAGCCACCGTTGTATTATTTCATTTACTTTTTCTTGCACCTAGGATAGACCCAAGGTGGGGTGCACAAACTACCAGGTTCTTGATGTGACGAGTGGCCTACTCATTTCATTGAGGGAGGTCGCTTCACTTCGGGAATTTAGCGAGTAGTTTGCCGCACTCGTAGGGGTCTAGGGTGGGGTTTGGCTATTTATCACGACCAGGGAATCCGTTTTTCATTCTAGGCTATAACGAAACACGTAAATCCTAGTATATCCAATATATTCATCTGTGTTGTTGTGATATGTGATCTGGAATGCCTATTATTGTGTGAGATGAATGGCTATATATATATATATATATATATATATATATATATATATATATTAATAAACATTGCTTATGTTTTGCACCCGCGCTGGTCCAGCCCCCACTCCACCGTTAATTAAGTAACCTAACGGTGCATGACGGGGCCCATGGCGAATGCGGATGGCATAAGCGTACGTTCTTTTTTTGTTTCTTTTTTCAATGATAGGGTTAAATGATGGGACCGCATTAATACTGTTTAATGCAAAGATAACAAACTAAACTTAAATCGTTGGAACAATTTCAAAACCACTCGGTTTTCTTGAAAAACAACTTTTAAACGCGGAGCATAAACCACTCGTTTTAAAAGCCATCATGTTCCTTCGACTATATCAAGTTCATTACATTCACGGTTTTGGCCAAAACCAGTCGTAGCCCTCCATCATTTCAGATGGGTATTCAGTAGCATTCAAGCTATGTATTTTGACCTACGCCAAGGCATAGTGATTGGTAGCCGCTGGGTATTCATCTGTAGCATAGATAGATGAGTTAATTTAGGACAGGCGTACAACTATTTTGGCCTTCATCAAGGGTTTGTACGAATGGGTTCAAATTAACATGGACAATGACGGATAGAACTTGACTTGCGTCTTATGATAAGTTGGCCTTCGTCAAGGTCATAAGCGCCTGGGGAAAAAATCCACATTGGGAGTTTCAGAAAAAAAAAGGAAACTTGCTTGTTTTGCATACCATCTGGAGTGTGATGATTTTGGTAGGATTCCTTCAAGGTTGTCACACAATGATAGTTGGATCCCAATCCCACCGTGAATTTTGATACTCCTCGGGAGAGTTTTTCACTTTACAATCAATGTTATAAACCAAGTAGGTGCCTAGAACAGTGTTAGCGGGGCTACGCCTCCAGGGAAAAGAGGTTATGTAATTAAGGACTTAGCGAAAGCGTTGGAAAACCTCCCTTGAAGTACCGACACTAGCTTGGCCGAAAGGTTAAGCAAGAACTGTAAGGGTGTGATTAATCCCGACTAATTCTTCTTTTATGGTTTGAAGGAGGATTTGAGAAACATTGGTAGCCATCCTGTTTTGATAAACTAATAACCAATCTAAACTTGCAAGAGCATCATGCTGAGTGTTTTCTTCTCTCTCTCCTAATGGCAGCGACCAAAATGACCGGGCTTAAGTTACTGCTAGATAAAAATAAATTGACGGGGCCAAACTATAAAGATTGGCTAAGAAATGTCCAGATGGCCATTACCTATGACAAGCTGGGCTACCTCCTTACCACCAAAGTCCCCGACGTCCCAGGTCCAGATTCCACCGTCGCGGATGTTGAGATCTGTAAGACATGGAAAATGGTCTGTGCGAGAGCCAAGTGCCTCGTGTTGGCCTCAATGGATAATGAACACCAGAGGCGGCACGAGAAGATGGACTTATCTTCCATCTTCCCCCATACCAAAGATTTATATGGAGAGAAATCTCGTATCACAAGATACGAGACCTCAAAGAAATTTTTTCAGGCGAGGTTGGTTGTCGGGTCATCTGTAGGGGACCACGTCCATAAGATGATCAGATATATTGAAGAGCTCGTGGACCTTGGGACCACGTTGGAGAATTAGTTATATACAGACTTGATTCTATAGTCCCTCCCCTCCACCTACGCCCAGTTTATCGTGAATTTCAATATTCAAAGGAAGGAAGTCACACTTCTAGAACTCCTTAACATGTTGAGGTGTGCAGAGGGCACCCTAAAGAATACCAGGGAGACATCTACTCTTCTTATTAGGGAATATTCCTCCTCTAGATCCAAAGCGAAAGCCAAGGGGAAGAAGAAGAAGGCCCCTACCAAGTCGAAAGGTGGTGTCAGTAAGGTAGAGGGAAAGGGCAAGGCAAAAGTTTTGAGGCCGACAGTAGGGAAGGAGGAATGTTTCTATTGTCACAGGAAAGGCCATTGGAAGAAGGACTGCAGGGATTAGAAAGCTAGAAACCAGGATTCGAAGCACGTTGTGGTTTCGGCTTCAGGTGTGTTCATAATTGAAAACTGTCTGTCAATCAACTCTGCTTCCTGGGTATTGGATACCGGATCAGGATCTCATATCAGTAATTCATTGCAGACACTGAGAAACCGTAGATTTATAAAGGCAGGTGATATGACTCTCAGGGTTGCTAACGGAACGAGCGTGGATCATGTATCCATAGGGGAATAAAACCTAGGATTGACAAGTGGAAACACTTTGGTTTTGCGTAACTGTTTTTTTGTACCTACTTTGACATGTAATATCATCTCTGTATCTTTACTATCTAAATAAGGTTATGATTTTACATTTGTAAGCGATGTCGTAAACATCCACCTTAATCATTGTTTGATTGGGTCAGGTACACTAGACAACGGTATATACGTATTAAACAAATACTAAGTTTTCAATGTCCAGAACATATTCAAAAGAAAGTCTCCAGAATTAAATCAAGCTTTCTTATGGCATTGTAGACTGGGTCACATCAATGAAACACGGTTGACGAAGTTACATAAAGAGGGATATTTGGATCCGTTTGAATATATGTTCTATCCAACTTGTCAATCATGTCTCAAAAGAAAGATGAGAAGGACTCCGTTCACTGGACTCGGGATAAGAGCCAGCGAGCTCTTAGGACTCATACACAGTGACGTGTGTGGTCCAATGTCTGCACATGCAAGAAGTGGTTATTCCTACTTCATTACTTTTACGGATGATTTCTCAAGGTATGAACATGTATTCTTGATGAAACTAAATACGAGGCCTTTGGGAAATTCCAGGAATACAAGAATGAAGTGGAAAAACAAACATGCATAAGTATAAAGACACTAAGATCTGATCGAGGTGGTGAATACTTAAGTGCCGAGTTCCTGTATTATTTAAAAGAGAATGGAATTCTCTCTCAGATTACTCCTCCATACACACCTCAGCACAACGGTGTATCGAAAAGGTGGAACCGCAACTTATTGGATATGGTATGTTCCATGATGAGTAATGCTGAGTTACCGCGATCCTTCAGGGGTTATGCACTAGAATCTGCTGCATATCTTTTGAACAAGGTTCCTACTAAGTCAGTGTCTACCACACCATATGAAATATGTGTAAGTCCATGCTACCTCTCCCGGTACTTTCGGGCATGCGGAATTTGATAAAAAACGATTTTCTTAGAGGTGGTAACATGGACTTAAAACCCGGATCTTTGTTAAACATCTAACTAACAACCTAACTACGAGTTTCTAACTACTCGGTTATGGGGTTATACCTTTCTTTTTCTCGAACTCCTTCGTCTTCAAGCTTCGATGGTCGTCCGAATCGGCTTCTCCCCGTTGTCTCCTTGCGCCGAAGATAGATCCACCTGAAAGCTTCAACCTTTGGCTCCTTCTTCGAACTTTGAAGAAACTAGTTCACTCGGTTTGCTAAACCTTGTGAACCAGAGTGAGTAGAGAAGAGTTTGTATGGGATTTTATCTATGGTTCTTGATTCTCAACTCATGAGACAAGTGAACCATAGAGTCAAGAGAGGGAGAGCAAGAGGAGGAAGATGAGAGCTCAAGAACAAGAGAGAGAATGAGCATGAAAGAATGAGAGAAGACTTTTCTCATTTGGCTCTCATAATCCAAAACAATCATAACACATCATATCAATCAAGTATTATGTGATGGTTTAAGCAACCATAGCCATATCATTTCATGCACTCATTTTGCATAAAAGAGCAAGCAAGCAAAAGTCTTTGCCATGAAATGATAGCTATGGTTATCATGATGGTCAACTAGTCAAGCCTAGTCAACCGGTCAACAAAGTCAACCAGTCAACAAAAGTCAACAAGTCAACAAAGTCAACAACTCAACAACCATGTCACCATAATACCTAATTAATATAATTGTTAATCACATATCATATTCTCATTAGGGTTGAGCAAAAAGTCAATAGTCAACTGTCAACGGTCAACAACCCTAATGAGAATCCTCCGCCTCTGTCTCTCCGTCAACTGTGCATACACACCCGCATCCGCGTTCCGAGGAACATGAATACAAACTGGATAAATGCAATCCCAATACATACACTAGGATCTGGCTTAAACCAAAGCCCGCTAGTGTCTACTGTCCGGACACTGTACGTGCACAAGTGCACGGATGTGACCGAACCCTGTCGCAAAACCGTGCGACCTGCCGCAAAACCATGCGACCTCTACTCTTTTGCCTAAAGGCGAATAGCTTTCTGTGTGGGACTCTAAAGACTCGACACTACGCTGACAGTGGGTTTAACCACAGACCGCAAGCGGCACTAGCTGTGCGTAACGGTCCCCAGGTAGATGCCGACAAGAAGACTGACGAGGTGAAACCCATCTGAACTCCTACTGAGCCTGAATGTGACAATCTCCGTACAGTCCGGTCTGTTCGTCTGATACATCGCATGGCGGGCCTAGGGGGGCGGTAAACGTCAGTCCCCTAATAGCGGTACAAGTCGTGTCGGAGTGAAGCCCAAAACACCCTGAGATAACACTGGAAGCCTACCAGTATATCTCGTTTGCCCTGGCCAGGGACTACTCGTGTAATGGCTCTCCTAGACACAGCGCGATGTCTACCCCCAATACCGGGAGAGACGAATCCTGTCTAACCGTCACTGCCTCCAAGTGCTTCGGGACTGCACCCAACTACCACCTGTTTGCACGACTCCTTTGAGCCGTGGTAGGGTAGTAATCAAAGTACAGTGGGAACACACTCGAGACGAAGTGACAGTGTCAAGTCAGCGGAATAAGCTGTACTCATGTCACCTGGGAACCGATAACTGACGATAGGTATAATACCAACCGGTCAGTTCCCGACGAGTCCTGTCCAGTGTCCTCGTAACCCAACGAGCACCCGCATACTATCTCCAGTACGACGTACTGACGGCTGTGGGACAGACCGTCTCCCACTCTGGGATGAGAAGCGCATGCGCTAGTCTACTCCGGAGTATTGATGCCCTGTCTCGATAGTCCTGCGACTAGGGACCTGCATAAGGATGTGCTTATAGATTACCCAGCCCCCACTAGTGTGACTGCCATCACAACGCTGGTAATCAAGCAAAGATCCTAAGGGCTCTACTAATGTGTATAGGTGATATACTGAAATAAACACAAGTACACATTGAAGTAGAAACAAACCAAGTAGCATACTACTATATTGAGCAAGATTGTTTATACAAGGTGAATATCCCAAGCTTCCATTAAGTAATATACAAACTAGTATGATACAGTAATGGCCTCTAGGGCATATACACTAACAATCTCCCACTTGCACTAAGGCCATGTACTGGCGTATCGAAGACCAATCATCTCGATCAGCCGCTCGAACTGAGTCTGGGGCAAGGCCTTGGTGAATGGATCTGCAGTGTTATCTTCTGAAGCGACCCTCCGAACCTCGATCTCCTGGCGATCCACGATCTCCCTGATCAGGTGATGCCGCCTCAAGATGTGTCTGGATCTCTGATGGGACCTGGGTTCCTTCGCTAAATCTATAGCCCCGTTGTTGTCGCAATACAGAGGTATTGGATCAACAATGGACGGAACCACCTGAAGTTCTTTCAAGAACTTCCTTATCCAGACAGCTTCTTTTGCGGCATCAGATGCAGCGATGTATTCCTCTTCCATCGTCGAGTCTGCAACGGTTTCCTGTTTGGAACTCTTCCAACACACCGCCCCTCCATTGAGGGTAAAGACAAAACCCGACATGGACTTGGAATCATCCTTGTCACTCTGGAAGCTGGAGTCAGCAAAGGCCTCGATCTGGAGGACTTTTCCGCCATACACCAAGAACATCTCCTTAGTCCTTCTCAGGTACTTGAGAATGTTCTTTACCGCTATCCAGTGTTTCTCCCCAGGGTTTGACTGATACCGGCTTACCACACTCAGTGCGTAAGCTACATCCGGTCTGGTACACAACATCGCATACATTATAGAGCCTACCGCAGAAGCGTAGGGTATAATAGACATGCGATCCCTCTCCAAATCAGTCTTGGGAGACATCTCTTTAGAGAGGGTGATCCCGTGACAAGCCGGTAGCTTACCGCGCTTGGAATCTTCCATACTGAATCTTTTCAGTATGGTGTCGATGTACATGGACTGCGAAAGTCCTAATATCCTCTTGGATCTATCACGATGGATCCGGATCCCCAGGATGTATGAGGCATCACCCAGGTCTTTCATGGAGAACCTGTGTGACAAGAACCCCTTGACAGATTGTAGCATAGGAATGTCATTTCCTATTAAGAGAATGTCATCCACGTATAAAATGAGGAATACTACAGTTCTCGCTACAAATCTACTATAGATGCATGGTTCATCTGGATTTTTGATAAAGCCAAATTCCTTGACCGTCTCATCAAAACAGATGTTCCAACTCCGCGATGCCTGCTTTAGTCCATAGATGGACTTAAGCAACTTGCACACCTTTCCGCTGCTCCCACTCTGAATGAAACCCTCTGGTTGGTCCATATAGACACACTCCTCTAAATTTCCATTTAGAAAAGCGGTCTTTACGTCCATCTGCCAGATCTCATAATCGTGGAAGGCAGCAATGGCAAGAAGGATCCGAATGGATTTCAGCATAGCCACTGGAGAAAAGGTTTCGTCATAGTCCAAGCCAGGTCTTTGACGGAAACCCTTTGCAACAAGTCTAGCTTTATAGGTCTCAACCTGTCCATCTACACCAATCTTCCTTTTGAAGATCCACTTGCATCCTATAGGTTTTAGCCCGTCTGGAGCAATGTCCAACGTCCATACTTTGTTGGTGTACATGGACTCCATTTCGGTCCGGATTGCATCCAGCCATTTTACTGAGTCAACGCTCTGAACGGCCTGCTGGAAGCTAGTAGGCTCATCATAATCTATGATGCAATCCTCTCTATCCCCGTCTATGAGAAAACCGTAGTATCTCTCGGGCGGATGAGACTACCTACTACTCCTGCGGAGCGTTGTAGGAATGTCCTGTTCTTTTGAACCCTCTGGTTCCACTAAGCTTTCAGTAATAGTCTGTGGTTCTGGAATTTCTTCCAGTTCTACTGCGCTCCCACTAATTTCCCTTTCCAAGAACTGGTGTTCTAGAAAGTGGGCATTACGAGAAACAAGGACTTTTTGTTCCTCTGCGTGGTAGAAAAGATACCCCCTGGTGTTCTTTGGGTATCCCACAAACTTGCACAGTACTGAGCGTGCCTCGAGCTTGTCCGCATGCTGCTTTTTGACAAAAGCCGGACATCCCCAGATCTTCAGATATTTAAGATAGGGTTTCTTCCCACTCCACATTTCATATGGTGTGGTAGGCACAGTCTTAGTCGGAACTCGGTTCAAAAGGTATGCAGCTGATTCTAGCGCATACCCCCAGAATGATCGCGGTAACTCAGTGTTACTCATCATGGACCGAACCATATCCACTAGGGTTCGGTTCCGTCTCTCCGATACACCGTTATGTTGCGGAGTGTATGGAGGAGTAAGCTGAGAGAGAATTCCGTTCTCTTTTAAATAGTCCAGGAACTCGACACTCAAGTATTCTCCACCTCGATCCGATCTTAGAATCTTAATACTTTTGCCGGTTTGTTTTTCTACTTCATTCTTAAATTCCTGGAACTTTCCAAAGGCTTCGGACTTATGTTTCATTAAGAAGACATAATCGTACCTTGAGAAGTCATCCGTAAAAGTAATGAAGTAAGAATAACCGCTTCGCGCATGTATAGACATTGGACCGCACACGTCGCTGTGTACGAGTCCCAAGAGCTCGCTCGCACTTACTCCGTGTCCAGTAAACGGAGTCTTTGTCATCTTTCTTTTGAGACAGGATTGACAAGTGGCATACGATTGATATTCGAACGGATTCAAATATCCTTCTGTATGTAACTTCGTCAACCTTCTCTCATTGATGTGACCCAGTCTACAATGCCATAAGAAAGTCTGATTTATTTCCGGAGACTTTCTTTTGTGTGTATTCTGGACATTGAAAATCTGTGGTTGGTTTAATACGTATATACCATTGCTCAATGTACATGACCCAATCAGAACTTGATTAAGGTGAATGTTTACAACATTACTTACAAACGCAAATTCATAACCTTCTTTAGAAACTAAAGATACAGAAATGATATTACAAGTTGCGTTGGGTACAAAAAAGCAATTATGCAAAACCAAAACATGTCCATCTGACATTCCCAGGTGATAGTCCCCCACGGCTTTAGCATCCATGCTAGCTCCGTTCGCAACTCTGAGGGTCATGTCACCTGCTTTCAAAACACTACGGTTTCTCAACGCCTGCAAAGAATTAGAGATAGGAGATCCTGATCCGGTATCCAATACCCAGGAAGTAGAGTTTATTGAAAGACAGTTTTCAATAACATACACACCTGAAGTTGAAGCTGCAACCTGCTTCAATTCCTGTGTCCTGGCTTTCCAAGCCCTGCAATCATTCTTCCAGTGACCTTTCTTATGACAATAGAAGCATTCTTCCTTATCCACAAGCTTCCCCGCTATCTTTGTTGCTTTAGCTTTTCCCTTCGTATCCACTTTACTAACACCGCCTCTTGGTTTGGCGGGGGCTTTCTTCTTCTTTCCCTTGGCTTTCGCCTTGGACTTAGAAGAAGATGATCCTCCTACAAACAAAGTGGATGTTTCCCTACCTTTCTGTAGGGTGCCCTCTGCGCTCCTCAGCATGTTGAGGAGCTCTGAAAGTTCAACTTCTTTTTCTTGTAAGTTGAAGTTCAGTATGAACTGGGCGTAAGTGGAAGGAAGGGACTGGAGAATCAAGTCCGTATAGAGCTAGTTCTTTAACGTGGTTCCAAGTTCCGCGAGCTCCTCAATGAAGCCAATCATCTTAAGCACGTGTTCCGCTACCGATGATCCGATGGCCAACCTTGCCGAAAATAACTTTTTCGACACTTCGTATCTTGCGATACGAGATTGCTCTCCATACATTTCTTTTGTATGGAGAAATATGGATTCAAGGTCCATATTCTCGTGCCTCCTCTGATGTTCGTTGTCCATCGAGGCAAGTACGAGGCACTTGGCCTTCGCGCTATCAATCTCCCAAGTCATACGGATTTCCTTATCCGCGACGCTGGAGGTGGGACTTGGGACAGGGGGAGCTTTGGTGGTAAGAAGATACCCCAGCTTGTCGTAAGTGATTGCCATTTTGACATTCCTGAGCCAATCTTTATAGTTTGGCCCTGTCAGTATGTTTTTATCTAGAAGTAACTTAAGTCCAGTCATTTCGATTGGTCGCTGCAATTAGGAGAGAGAAGAAGAAACACTGAGCATGATGCTCTTGCAAGTTTAGAGTGGTTTTTAGTTTGTCTAAACAGGATGGCTCCCACTGTTTCTCGAATCCCTCCTCAAACCAAAAAGGAAGAATTAGTCAGGATCAATCTCACCGTACAATACTTGCTTAACCGTTCGGCCAGGCTGGTGTCGGTACTTCGAGGGAGGTTTTCCAACGCTTTCGCGAAGTTCCTTAATTTAAGAACCTCTTTTCCCTGGGGGCGTAGCCCCGCTAACACCTTTCTAGACACCTACTAGGTTTATAGCATTGTTCGTTAAGTGAGAAATTTCCCGAGGAGTAGCATATACTCACAGTAGGATCGGGATCCAAATATCATCGTGTGACGAAACTGAAGGAATCCTACCAGAATCATTACGCTCCAAATGGTATGCAATACTAGCAAGTTTCAGTTCTTTTGAAACTCCCGATGTGGATTTTTGCCCCATGCTCTTATGACCTTGGCGTGAGGTCAAAATGTCATAAGTCACATGTCAAGTTCTTCCCATCATTATCCAGGTTAATTTGAATCCACCCGTACCTACCCTTGACATAGGCCAAAATGGTAGTACGGCTGTCCCAAACCAATGCATTCTATCTATGCAACAGATAAATATCCGGCAGCTACCAATCACTATGCCTTGGCGTGAGGTCAAAATACATAGCTTGAATACTACCGAATATTTAACTGAAATGATGGAGGGCTACGAATGGTTTTGGCAAAACCGTGAACGTAGTGAACTTGATTTAGTCGATGGAACGAGATAGCTTTTAAATGGAGTGGCTCAAACTCCGCATTTTAAATGTTTGTTTTGAAAAGAACCGAGTGGTTTTTCGAAAGTGTTCCAACGACTTTTACTTGGTTTATTTTCTTGCATTAGTTCTTTTAATGCGTGATATTCTTGCATTAGTTCTTTTAATGTGTCCCATCATTTAATCCTACCATTGCAGAAAACAACCAAAATATGACGTACGCTTATGCCATTCGCATTCGCCATGGGGCCCCGTCATTACCCGTTAGGTTACTTAACTAACGACAGAGCGGGGGCTGGGCTAGCGCGGCTGTAAAACATAAGCAACGCCTAAATAATATCATATATAGATATATTGCAATGATAGACATTTCAGATCACAGATGAACACATTGGATATACTAGGAACCTGCAATTCGTACGAGCCTGTAACGAAAAGTAGATTACACGGTCGCGGTGAATAGCCAATACCCTACGGGTGCGGCAAACTACCCGCCAAGTACCCGAAGCGAAGCAACCTCCCTCATCCCCGTGAGTAGGCCACTCGGCACTTCGGCATACCCGGTAGTTTGTGCACCCCCTCCATGGGTCTATCCTAGGAGCAAAAACAGTAAAAAGAAATTATACAATGACGGCTACAACCCCGACCCGGTTGTGCGGCCATACAAATAATTATTACATCAATTTACAAATTTACATGAATTGAAAGAAAAGAAAACTCTCGTCTCACAACCCCCGGCTATTCACCCGCGACAATCCAATGAATTCATATACATATTCCAGCAACATTAGAGATCACAAATTTGTATAACCCCCACTAATCGACATATAGCGATTAGCAGAAGTTCAATACAAATATCACATCACAGAAAAAACCCGTCAGCTAAAGTCTTTTAGAATTTCGATCAAAAATACGGATTTTCAGGCCCTAAACACAAAATTTTCGTTCTGGAAAATCTGGGCAGAAAACACATATTCCAAAAATCCCAAAATACCCCTATGAGCAAACTGCAAAAAAGAAAACCCATGACCGAGTCAACTCGGCCGCGGTTCCGCGGCGGGAGCAACCTCCCGCCGCGGAACCGCGGCTCTTTGATCGAGTTAGGGTGTCAAATTTTTGCAGTTTCTTCAGAAAACCATGAGTCGATTTTTGGTGTATTTCAAAAAAGTTTTCCAGCACTTTTAAAATCGACAGAAAGTTTGAAAACGTGGTTCATTTCGGGACTTTTTCTTTGATCGATCTTCTAGCTACTTTGCTAACATGTTAAATAGAGTTTAACTAGGCTCTGATACCACTGTAAGTCCATGCTACCTCTCCCGGTACTTTCGGGCATGCGGAATTTGATAAAAAACGATTTTCTTAGAGGTGGTAACATGGACTTAAAACCCGGATTTTTGTTAACCATCTAACTAACAACCTAACTACGAGTTGCTAACTACTCGGTTAGGGGGTTATACCTTTCTTTTTCTCGAACTCCTTCGTCTTCAAGCTTCGATGGTCGTCCGAATCGGCTTCTCCCCGTCGTCTCCTTGCGCCGAAGATAGATCCACCTGAAAGCTTCAACCTTTGGCTCCTTCTTCGAACTTTGAAGAAACTAGTTCACTCGGTTTGCTAAACCTTGTGAACTAGAGTGAGTAGAGAAGAGTTTGTATGGGATTTTATCTATGGTTCTTGATTCTCAACTCATGAGACAAGTGAACCATAGAGTCAAGAGAGGGAGAGCAAGAGGAGGAAGATGAGAGCTCAAGAACAAGAGAGAGAATGAGCATGAAAGAATGAGAGAAGACTTTTCTCATTTGGCTCTCATAATCCAAAACAATCATAACACATCATATCAGTCAAGTATTATGTGATGGTTTAAGCAACCATAGCCATATCATTTCATGCACTCATTTTGCATAAAAGAGCAAGCAAGCAAAAGTCTTTGCCATGAAATGATAGCTATGGTTATCATGATGGTCAACTAGTCAAGCCTAGTCAACCGGTCAACAAAGTCAACAAGTCAACAAAAGTCAACAAAGTCAACAACTCAACAACCATGTCACCATAATACCTAGTTAATATAATTGTTAATCACATATCATATTGTCATTAGGGTTAAGCAAAAAGTCAATAGTCAACTGTCAACGGTCAACAACACTAATGAGAATCCTCCGCCTCTGTCTCTCCGTCAACTGTGCATACACACCCGCATCCGCGTTCCGAGAAACACGAATACAAACTGGATAAATCCAATCCCAATACATACACTAGGATCTGGCTTAAACCAAAGCCCGCTAGTGTCTACTGTCCGGACACTGTACGTGCACAAGTGCACGGATGTGACCGAACCCTGTCGCAAAACCATGCGACCTGCCGCAAAACCATGCGACCTCTACTCTTTTGCCTAAAGGCGAATAGCTTTCTGTGTGGGACTCTAAAGACTCGACACTACGCTGGCAGTGGGTTTAACCACAGACCGCAAGAGGCACTAGCTGGGCGTAACGGTCCCCAGGTAGATGCCGACAAGAAGACTGACGAGGTGAAACCCATCTGAACTCCTACTGAGCCTGAATGCGACAATCTCCGTACAGTCCGGTCTGTTCGTCTGATACATCGCATGGCGGGCCTAGGGGGGCGGTAAACGTCAGTCCCCTAATAGCGGTACAAGTCGTGTCGGAGTGAAGCCCAAAACACCCTGAGATAACACTGGAAGCCTACCAGTATATCTCGTTTGCCCTGGCCAGGGACTACTCGTGTAATGGCTCTCCTAGACACAGCGCGATGTCAACCCCCAATACCGGGAGAGACGAATCCTTTCTAACCGTCACTGCCTCCAAGTGCTTCGGGACTGCACCCAACTACCACCTGTTTGCACGACTCCTTTGAGCCGTGGTAGGGTAGTAATCAAAGTACAGTGGGAACACACTCGAGACGAAGTGACAGTGTCAAGTCAGCGGACTAAGCTGTACTCATGTCACCTGGGAACTGATAACTGACGATAGGTATAATACCAACCGGTCAGTTCCCGACGAGTCCTGTCCAGTGTACTCGTAACCCAACGAGCACCCGCATACTATCTCCAGTACGACGTACTGACGGCTGTGGGACAGACCGTCTCCCACTATGGGATGAGAAGCGCATGCGCTAGTCTACTCCGGAGTATCGATGCCCTGTCTCGATAGTCCTGCGACTAGGGACCTGCATAAGGATGTGCTTATAGATTACCCAGCCCCCACTAGTGTGACTGCCATCACAACGCTGGTAATCAAGCAAAGATCCTAAGGGCTCCACTAATGTGTGTAGGTGATATACTAAAATAAACACAAGTACACATTGAAGTAGAAACAAACCAAGTAACATACTACTATATTTATACAAGGTGAATATCCCAAGCTTCCATTAAGTAATATACAAACTAGTATGATACAGTAATGGCCTCTAGGGCATATACACTAACAATATGTAGTGGGAAAAGACCCTATCTTAAGTATCTTAAGATATGGGGATGTCCAGCTTTTGTTAAAAAGCAGCATGCGGACAAGCTCGACGCACGCTCATTACTCTGTAAGTTTATGGAATACCCAAGGAACTCCATGGGGTATCTTTTCTATTACGCGGAGGAACAAAAGGTTTTTGTTTCTTGGCATGCCCACTTTCTGGAAACTCAATTTCTTGAAAAAGAAATAAGTGGGAGCGCAATAGAACTGGAAGAAATTACAGTACCACATGCTATTATTGAAAGTATGGTGGAACAAGAAGTTTCAAAAGAACCGGACATCCCTGCGCCACTCCGCAGATCTAGTAGGCAGTCTCATCCGCCCGAAAGATACTACGGTTTTCTCATTGACGGGGATAGAGAGGATTGCATCATCGACGATGATGAGCCAACTAGTTTCCAGCAGGCCATTACGAGCAAAGACTTAGTAAAGTGGGTGGATGCAATGCGGATCGAAATGGAATCCATGTACACCAACAAAATATGGACTTTGGACATTGCACCTCAAGGGGTAAAACCCGTAGGCTGCAAATGGATCTTCAGAAAGAAGATTGGTGCAGATGGACAGGTTGAAGCCTATAAGGTTAGACTTGTAGCAAAAGGTTTTCGTCAAAGACCTGGTTTGGACTATGATGAAACCTTTTCTCCAGTAGCTATTCTTAAATCCATTCGGATCCTACTTGCCATTGCTGTCTTCCAAGATTATGAAATTTGGCAGATGGACGTAAAGACCGCTTTTCTGAATGGAAATTTGGAAGAGTGTGTTTATATGGATCAGCCAGAGGGTTTCATAGAGAGTGGGAGCAGCGGAAGAGTGTGCAAGTTGCTTAAATCCATTTATGGATTAAAGCAGGCATCGCGGAGTTGGAACACATGTTTTGATGAGACGGTCAAAAATTTCGACTTTATTAAAAATCCAGATGAACCATTCATTTATAGTAACATTGTTACGAGAACTGTGGTATTCCTCATCTTGTACATGGATGACATTCTCCTGATAGGAAATGGCATTCCTATGCTACAATTAGTCAAAGGATTCTTGTCACAAAAGTTCTCCATGAAAGACATGGATGATGCCTCCTACATTCTGGGGATCCAGATCTGTCGTGATAGATCTAAGAGGATGTTGGGAGTTTCACAGTCCAGGTACACCGACACCATTCTAAAAATATTTACTATGGAATATTCCAAGCGCGGTAATCTACCGGCTTGTTACGGGATCACCCTCTCCAAAGACTCATTTGGAAAGGGATTGCATGAGTATTATACCCTACGCTTTTGCAGTAGGCTCTATAATGTATGCGATATTGTGTACCAGACCAGATTTTGCTTACGCACTGAGCGTGGTAAGCAGGTATCAGTCAAACCCTGGGGAGAAACACTGAATAGTAGTTAAAAACATTCTCAAGTACCAAATAAGGACTAAGGAGATATTCTTGGTGTACGACAGTAAAGACCTCAAGATCGAGGCCTTCGCTGACTCTAGCTTCCAGAGTGATAAGGATGACTCCAAGTCCATGCCGGATTATGTTTTTACCCTTAATGGAGGGACGGTCTATTGGAAGAGCTCCAAGCAGGACACCGTTGCTGACTCGACGATGGAAGCGGAGTATATCGCTGCATGTGACGCCGTGAAAGAAGAAGTCTGGATAAGTAAGTTCATAACAGAACTTCAGGTGGTTTCGTCCATTGTTGATCCAATACCTTTGTATTGTTACAACAACGGGGGTATAGCTTTACTGAAGGAACCAAGGTCCCATCAGATGTCCAGGCATATCTTGAGGCGGAATCACCTGATCAGGGATATCGTGGATCGCCGGGTGCAGAGAGCAGACACGGAGAATAACATTGCAGATCCACTCATAAAGGCCATCCCTCAGACGCAGTTGGAGAGGCTATTCGAGATGATAGGTCTGCGATATGCCAATACATGGCCTTAGTGAAAGTGGGAGATTGTTAGTGATATATGCCCTAGGGGCCATTATTGTATAGTATTGGATTATAAATTACATTTTGGAAGCTTAGGATATACACGGATATAATAACAGTCTTGCTCAATATGATAGTATGCTATCTGGTTTGATTCTATCTTAATATGTGTATATGTTTCTTTTAACATATCGCTAATACATATTGATAGAGCCCTTAGGATCTTTGCTTGACTACCAACGTTGTGATGGCAGTCACACTACTGGGGGCTGGGTAGTCTATAAGAACATCCTTATACTTTTCCCTAGTTGTAGGATTATCGAGACAGGGCATCGATACTCCAGAGTAGACTAGTGTATACGCTTCTCATCCCAGTCAGGGAGAGGGCCTGTCCCGCAGCCATTGGTATGTGATACCATAGATAGTATACAGGTGCTATTAGGTTATGAGTTACACTGGACGGACTCGATGGGAACTGCTGGTTGGTATTATACCTATCGTCAGTTAGCAGTTCCCGGGAGACATGAGTACAGGTTAGTCCGTTGACTTGACATCACTATTCGTCTCGAGCGTGTACCCACTGTACTTAGATTAATACCCTACCACGGCTCAAATGAGTTGTGCAAAAAGGTAGTGGTTGGGTGCAGTCCCGAAGCACTTGGAGGCAGTAGGGGTTAGATGGGATTCGTCTCTCCCGGTATTAGGAGTTGTTATCGCGCTGTGTTCGGATAGCCAATACACAACGTCCCCGTCCAAGGAAAGCGAGATTTGCTGGTAGGTACACTAGTAGTTTCTCAGGGTGTATTGGGCTCTACACCAACACGACTTATTGCGCTATTAGGGGTATGGCATTTACCACCCCTAGGCCCGATATGCGATACCCCTAGACAAACAGACCGGACTGTACAAAGATTGTCACAGATAGGCTCAGTAGGAGTTCGGATGAGTTTGCTCGTCGGCCTTATTATCGACACGTACCTGGGTAGCCGTTACATACATCTAGTGACACTGACGGACTTGTGATTAAACCCACTTCCAGCGTACTGTCGAGTCTTCAGAATCCCACATAGAGGGTTTCCCTGGTTCAGACGAAACGATGTAGAGGTCGCATAGTTTTACGTGTAGGGTTCCGATCATATACGTGCACTAGCTGCACGGATGTTGTTCGGACGGATAATACCAGGGGCTTTGGTTTAAACCGGATTCTAGTATTATATTATTGGATTATTATTATCTCATTGTATTCGTATTTTTGCAGTTCGAGTACGGGTATGTATATACGGTGAGGGCATTCTTGTAATTTCGCAAGAGAAGCTTCTATAAGGGGACACCTCATTATTAGCTTTATCTATTTTTGAAAATAGATTAATGAGGTGAAAATGGAGATATTTGTGGCATGGTGAAGCATGGCTTATTTCATTTGTTTATTTTTTTGGACTCACTATTTAAGCATGGTTGATATTTTCAATTGAAACATATTGCATGCTTGATGGGAGTAAGAGAATGAGTCATTCTTCACAAGGCACAAGACTTGTTCATTTGCTATTTTCCTTTCTCTCTCCATTTTTCCTCTCCTTCTTCCTCGAGACCCTAAACCCTAACATGAGTTGTGAACCATAGGGTCCTTTGAGATAAAACACTCCAATAACACTCTACATCTTCTAAGCTACCTAGTTTAGCGAACTAGGTATTTTAGTTACCTCGGTTTAGAGGTTGGAGCTTGAACCATAGACTCTCGGGTGGATCTCCTTTGACACGAGGAGGCCGACGACCGAGCTAGATCCGCACTTCCAAGGAGCTCAAGCTAAGGCGGAGAAGAAGACCCGAAGGACTAGAATCAAGGAGGTATAAAAACTTTCATAGTAGTTAGAACCTCCAAGTAGTATAGCTAGTTAAAGTTTCAGTAAAGTTCCTGGAGTTTAGGTCGATGTTGCAAGTCAAGAAAATCGTTGTTGTAAATTCTGCCTCCCCACAAGTGTGCGGGGGTGTGCGACATCGACTTACAACAACTACATGTCATATTGTAGTGCACCCAAAGAACTTCTCGACTTAGGTCGCATCTATATGTCACGTATAACGTGCCTAAGGGAGGGGGTTGTGTTTGTTTGGTCTAGGTTCATTTTAAGGTGTTTGGTGAAGAGAAGCACATGGGAGTTTTCTGTCCCTCATGCTAACCTTCCTCAGCCCTAACAAGTGTGGAATTTATTCACACATTTACAAGAACAATAAAACAAGAAGGAAGAAAATAAAGAATGGAAAAATTCGGTTTTTACAAATGGTAGCAAGCTAACTACTTGGGCCCTCACCTTAGCAAGGGACTCCATTGAGTATCATGGCTTGAAAATACGGTTTGTAAGAGAAGGAAAACAAAACAAGAAAAGAAAATCAACAACTACTTAACAACAAATAATAAAGTTACACTAGGAATTAAAATTACAATACAAGAAAATAAAGTTACAAGTTAAGAAAAACCCTCATCTTTATTGATCTTCCACTCAAAAGCTCTCATTACAATTTCATGGAGAATGGATGATGAAGAAGAAGAAGCTAAACACTAAACTATACTAAATCCTAGAAAAGAAAAGTATTCTTGGTTTGGCTCAAAACTGGAGTATTTATAGGCAGAGGAGTGAAACCCTATGGCCATACCCCTATACAATTCCAAAACTACCCGTAAAAAACTGTCGAGAGATGCCACGTGGCGGCTGCGGTTCCGCCGCCCTAACCCCCTATTAGCCGCGCTTCCGCGGTCATTTGGAGGAGTTAGTTTGTCATTTTTCTTATGCCTCCTTGTGTTGCTTTTGTCTTCTGTTTTACAGGTTCCAAATTGCAAAATGGTTCCAAAATATTATCAGATTTTGAACAGTCCAAAATGGCTACACTTTTAATCTTTTTGACCTTGATCTCCCACGAGCTCCGCGCACCTCTTGATCTTTGTGCTTCCCCTCTCGTGCTCTGTGCTTGTCCGGGACACGAACGACCACTGTTTTTCGTCTTGTCTCTTGAACTGGTAGGTGTCACTTGATGGGTGTGGATAACCGAAATCCGTATTTTATCTATTTTTGGTAGATGTTCTGGATTTTGGCTTAACAGTGGAGATTTTGCGTGATTTACGTTATTTTGGACTGGGAACCTGTAACCTGTAATCATATAGCAAACAAGGATCAAAAGAACCTACCTATAAACAAACGAGCAGAAGAATGAGCGATATTAAATGCAATATTTTTGTGTGAACACCACTCCCTGGGGCCACCATGAGGTGGCCACAAGCCTACCCAATGGGGTAGGGCTCGGGTCCTCACCCAAAGGCCACCTCATGGTGGTCTCGGGTGGTGGGCCCGACCTTTCGTCCCCCAGGGCGATCCTCGGGGTACCCATGCAACACCCTTCGGCTTCTCGGTCCAAACCGTGAGCCTGCCGGGAGTGCAAACATGTCAAAACTAGGAATTTCGAGAATGTTTTTATCGGCAGTTTTTGCGCGATGAAAACGGCAGAATTCGAACGTCATAATTTACTAGTTTATGTGTTTGGGCAGCTCTGATACCATGATAAAGTTCCTAGCGCCCTAGTCGCCATAACCGCGGCCTTTACGGAATGAAAAACAAAAATTCGGGAGGCGCTAGAAACTTAAACCCTAGAATCTTAACCAAACACTTAAAGTAGAAAACAAAAAAAAGTTTTAGCTACTATGAAAAGAGATTATACCAAAGAGATCAAGTCCTTCGGGTCTTCAAATCCTCTTCTTTAGCTCCTTGAGGCGGCGGGATTGAGCTTGTCCACTGGTCTTTCTTTGTCGAGGATGATCCACCCGAGAGATATGGTTCAAGACTCTAGCTCCACACAAACAATCAAGTGGAGGAACTAAAGATCCTAGATTGCTAATCTAGAGTTCTTAGAGATGTAGTGAAGTGTTCAAGTATTATTCTATCACTTTCTCACTTTGATTCTCAATTCATGAGAGTGTAAGTGAGAGGAAGAAGAAAAAGGAGCTAAGTCAAGAGAGAGAAAGAAAATGGTGAAATGAAAATGAAGTCTCACAAAATGAAAAACGGTCAGCATGGTTTTTGTTCAAAGTATTTTCTAAATAGATAATAGCAACCATATTTGAATAGTGAATACAAATGCAATAAAAAAATACAAAACCATTTCCAACACCACGCTTTCTTCATGCCTTACCTTTACACCTTATCTCTATTTTTAACAAAAATAGAAAATCCATGATGAGGTGTCTACCTTCTAAAATGTGTTTTGTATAAATACAAAATACATTCCCCGCATATACATACCCATATTTGTATCAAAATACGAATACCTACATAGATAGAATAATACAATGAACATAATACTAGAATATACATAATCAAATATATATATATATATGTAAATTATTAAATCAATACTTGATTTAATAATCCGGCTTAATCCTAAACCGGCTAGTATTATCATTTTCCCGATTAAAGTCCGTATAGCTAGTACACGTATTTAATCGGAACCCTGTACGTATCAAAATACGACCACTAGATCATTTCTTCTGAACCAGGGAAACCCTCTGTATGGGACTCTAAAGACTCGACAGTACGCCGGCAGTGAGTTACTGGATAAATTCATAGCCACAAGCACATCAGCGGCACTAGCTGTATGTAACGGCTACCCGGGTATCTGTTGAAAGGAAGGCCGACGAGCAAGCTCATTCGAACCCCTACCGAGCCTATCTACAACAATCTTCGTACGGTCTGGTCTTTTCATATAAGATTATCGCATACCGGGTCTAGGGGTGGTAAACATCAGACCCTAACAACCCGATAATTCGTGCCGCCGATGTGGATTAGAACCAATCCGAGAAACTACTGATCTAACTATCAGTAAATCTCAACTGCCTTGGCCAAGATCTTATGGTGCTGGTCAACCGAACACAGTGCGATATTGACTCCCTATACCGAGAGAGATGAATCCCCAACAATCGCTCACCGCCTCCATGTGGCTCGGGACTGTACCTAACTAAAACCCGTTTGCATGACTCAGTAGAGCCATGGTAAGGCAGTAATCTAAGTACAGTACGAACTCATACAAGACAAATGACGATCTCGGGTCTAAAAACTAATCTGTATTCATGTCATCTGAGAACTGCTATCTAACGATAGGTATAGTACCATCTAGAAGTTCTCGGCGAGTTCGTCCAGTTTACTTATCCCGAGTTGTCACGACCCAGAAACGACACATGACTGGCACTTGAATCACGTGAAGTCCATAGGACCCCACTGTAACCCAAGTAAGACGAAAATCAACAATCTAAACCTTTTGAGAAAATAGTGGAGGTGAAGTTTGGAAAAAGGGTGTAAATGAAATTTAGTTGCTCTTTTTAAAGTATAGATAAAGTTCGTTGAAATATAAGTGGGTTGTATACTAATGTTTGAAAACATTTATGTCATTTGAAATTTTGGCAGCACCTCCTTTATAAATTTTGATAAAAACCAGTACATATAAAATAATAATATCAAAATCCCCAATCGGGAGCTATCTCATCATCAATTGGCGGAATCACAACCACATAGTATATACGACGTCCAAGACAAAGATCAACAAAAGAAAAAGTAAAAGAAATACCAAAAGCATCAACAACTCACTATATCCAAATCGGCATATAAAAGAATACATACAAGTCTGGTCTCTAAGTCCACAAAATATACATATAAGTATGGTCTATAAGTCCACAAAATATACATATAAGTCTGGTTTATGGAGTTCTTAACTAGAGTAAAAATGAATAAAATATATAAGCGGCGGTTACGATCTGTAATGTAACCACCTACCAAGCAACCACCCAAAAGAAGAAACGTGCCAGCAAGCTGCTACTGATCCGAGCGGTCGGTCCTGGAAGAAAACTATGGTACAACGGTGGTGAGTTGCCAAGTCGTGAGTAGAATACATCATCAGGTAGAAATCGAATGCATAACGATCTACCTAGGTCATACAGTAATATAATATCATAACTTGAGGTAACGAAGGTGAACGTGTCTATATATAAAATTGTGTATGTATCAATATGTGGAATGATGTCATCCATAATATATATATATATATATATATATCATCTAATGAGTGCCCATCAACGACACTCGAAATCATCATAAAACACTGAGTGTCCAGCATCGACACTCAAAATCCTCATAAATTCCATGTCCAGTATCGGCACGTAAAATCCTCATATCTCAGGTGCCGTCCCTTGAATCGGCCCTCATATCCATCTGTCATCATATTACTCCGGTCGGTATCCTTTGGATATCCACCGATTCCCATACTGTCACCGGTAGGTAGTGTTACCAGCCAGGCTCAACGCCTTTCTCTACGATCTTCTTGCCCCTAGGTACCGTACCGGGTCCACCATGTATCCACAGATGGTGACTCTTCACTCCTCAAATCGGATAATAATCATAGCTCGGAACCGAGAAAACTCATGGTTGACGCCGAAATATCATATCAAGAGAAAACCGTGTTTTTAAAACATTCACAGGTTTTATAAAATCATATCCGCGGTTTCTCAAATCCAGAAATCTTATGAAAACAAAATCTCATAAGAACATGGCAATAACGGAACAACATGCAAAGGCACAGAACAGTAATATAATGCATTGCAAGTGTGTTTATATCAGCGTGTTCGTATAAGTAAAAAGTACAATATCTAAAACAGCACATGGTGCTGGGTACTAACAGAAATCTAAAATGCTAACAGGGTATAGTGTGATACGGTGACATAGCGAGTTCTATTTATACGTGGCATGGAAATTACCAATGATGTGCGTGTGAGCATACGAGTATGTGAACGTTCAACATGTAACTCATCGGTAATGGTGCGCGTGTCCTAACAAACGAAGTCAAGTAGAGATAAAGGTATAAACGTAATATATATATCATGAATGATCGAAGCGCAAGCGTATGCAGAAATAAGAAATCGAAATGCGACAGTAAACAAAATAATGAAATTGTAACATGAAGTATTAAAATATTCAACTACATATGAGCCATACGGTTATAGTTTAAAATAGCACGAAACGTTGTTTTGGAAATAGGGGACTACGATGTTTTTGAAATAGATACCATTTGAAAATTCGTAGTGCACCCTTAAAGTTATCATTTAAAAATATGTAACGAATCATTAGTTTTGAAAGTAGGTATGGTTATAAACATCTCATATTATCGAATTTGTGATTTTAAGCAAGACTCCTCGAGTCGAAATAAATATCAGCCATAATAGGCAATCGATCCTTATCATATCACGTACGAAATATCCCTCATACAATATCATCTTGTCAATATAATACGATCTATAGCCGCGTACACCAATCTCATATCATCTCATATCGTCTCATCTCATATCATACCTTCTCATATCATATCATATCATATCATATCATATCATATCATATCATGTTATATCATACTATATCATGCATACTTATATCGTAAATATCCTTATATATATGTATGTATGTATATAGCCTAATGGCAAGAAATATAGACTAAAGGTATAATTATCTACTAAGTGTACTACTATCGCATATGATTAGACTAGATATATAATTCTAGTATATATATAGTATCCTAATCTCTACGGTTGCGGGGGTGCAATACGCCATCCACCCGACATCCCCCGTAGATATACATCTACTCGCCTAAACGCCTTGCCCTAGTCGAAGCCGATGGATGCATTGCCCTTTTTCGTCGTCTCGGAAGTCCCCGCAATCGAACCTACAATCGAAACCATATCGAGTCGCATAAACACCCATATCAAAAACCGATACGATGAGCGAAGCACCGATAGGTTAGAACCTATGATCAATGCGTGATAAATCGGATAAAATACTCCCGGCGTCAATATAAGAACGTCTAATGACCAAGTCACAATATAGAAATCCGAAAACCAAATTTCAAAACTCGTAAAACATCGTTAAAAGCCAAGTAAAATAACTACAGATTTTAACTAAGGAAAGTTGGGGCAAAATAGTATATAATATAGGCTTATATATAATGTAAAACACCTACCGACCAAACCCCGACACCTAATTGCTATAGTAAACCGCTAAAATATTCATTTTGGCCGCAAATCACGGGTCGGGTTGGGAGTTAGGGCCTTGTCTTCTTGGCGGTGTCTTCTGGTGGTCTAACTAGGTCTAATATATATGCAAAATATTTTGCAGAGACCCCAAGTTGCTCCAGATTTGAAATTAACATTAAAAACTCAATGAAAACCTTGTTTTAAAACATCAAAACTCATTTAAACCAAAGATACTTGCACTAAAACACTCCCACCTATCACTAATAAGCTCATAATCACTCACTAAATCTCTACTAAACCATCACTACAAGTAGTATCCATAAAAACTCTTTTTAGAAATCTCAAGTCTTGAAAACATACACTTTTAGCACTAATTTTAATGTGTGAAGGCAAATATTTTAAGAACTTGTTATAAATTTGTCACGACTCGAAATGGCACATGACTTGCACTTGAATCATGTGAAATCTATAGGATCCCACCTAATTCAAATAAGCCAAAAGCCCAGAAATCTAAACCATTTAAAAGAAGGAGTGAAGGAAAACTTGTTTTAAAGAAAGCGATTTTCTCAAACTAAAGTTTTAGTAATTATTTTAAAAGCATCTAGTTTTTCCAAAAATTTCGGCAGAGTTTCCCTTGTAAAAACTAGCCCCAAACTGGTACAAAACAAGGATAATCATAAGCAATGAATAAAGGCCTCCCCAAGCAGGAGTTAGCTCTTCGCCAATTGGCGGAAACAACCACGCAAGCAATATAATATACAACGCCGAAGGCGAGAATCAAAACTCAGAAAGAAACCAACATCCTCAAGAAAACCAGAAAAGAACCATAATAATACAAGCGCATGACTCTAAGGTCGAAAGAATATATAACTGGTCTTCTAAGTCTATCAAATAATACAAGTCTGATTGATGGAGCTTACTAGATACAACTAAAATAAATAAAGTACAACGGTGGTCACGATGCAAGTGAACCCACCTACCAAGCAATCACCCGGAAGAAAGCAGTGTGCCAGCAAGCCGCAATGAAACCTGTACGGAAAAACCTGCAAGAAACTGTGGCACAACAGGGGTGAGTTGCTAACTCGTGAGTAGAAAACATCACCGAGAAGAAATCGCATGTATGACTCTCTCCTAGGTCATACAATAAAATATACAATACTACAAGGGTGACAGTATATCATAAGTGTGATATCAAAGTACTCGTGTCCGTGTCAAGAGTAATAATATATCGATGCGTGACATGTACTAATGCACCAACCAACGTGTGTCCAGCAATGACACACAAATCATGATAAAACCCGAGTGCCCAGCATCGACACTCAAAACATCATGATGTCCGTGTCCAACAACGACACATAATACTCAAATCTCAGGCTCTGCATAGTCCGGATCGACCCATGGGCTCCGTCAGTCCGGATCGGCCCATATCCATCTCTCTCATAACTCCGAACGGTATCCTCCGGATATCCGTCGAGTTTCCATACAATCACCGGTCGGTGGTGCTCCCCTTCCAGGCTCAACGCCATTCTATATGATCCTCTTTCCCCGGGTTACCGCACCGGGTCCACCATGCACCCGCAGACAGTCCCTCCCCCTACCTCGAATCGGGTGTATGATACCGCTCAAGAACCGAGAAAACCCATGGTGGACATCACAAATTTCATATCATGAGAAAACCGCCAATTTCTATTTTTAGAAATGATAATGAGTTTATAAATCCTTGCCGTTTCTCCAAATCCAGAAATCTCATGGAAAATCCAAAATCCCAAACTCGAGAGTAAATAAACAGTGAATTACCGGCATAAAGCCCCATAATATTGCATGACAAATGGATAAATACACATGCTTGGGTATCTAAGTAAAGAATGCAATATCTAATTTAGCACATGAAAGCGAGCATACTAATAATATGTTGAAACTACCAGTTAGCAGGTTACACCGATAAGGTGATGTTTTCTAAAGTGTACGTGCCATGACAATTACCGATGATGATGTGTGTGAGCCGGCAAGCAAGTGTTCGTGGACATACGCATCATTGGTAATGGTGTCGGTGTCCTAACAAACAAGATCATAATAGTAAGGAAACACATGTATAAGCATGCAATGCAATGAGAACATGAATATAACGGAAAATGAATAGTAAACGCAACATTGGAGAATATACATTTCTATATACAAGTCATACAGAATCGTGGATTTAGAAAATAGGGGCTACGATGTTTTTAAGAAAAGGTACATCTTTCGAAAAATCCGTAGTATCCCTCGGCCTGTCTTCAAAATACCCACGATCGTTAGTTTAGAAAATAGGTATGACTCGAGCCTAATCTAGGACTAAACTAAAAGACTAATCGAAAGGGGTAAGGAAAACCACCTAAAGTCCGAGTCGATATATCTAGTAGTCGGTGATCCCGCCTCAATAGCGCCACGTATGGTAAAAATATATAATACGACATTCTCGAGTCAAGAGTGAGGATCAATCATCATATCTATATCTCGTACGGTAAAATCAATCGTACGGCATCCCAAATCGGGGTACGGGTCAAATATCACATATACCTCATTATTCATATAGTATCATCATCATAATATCATGAATTAGGGTACCTTTCTAAAATCTAGTACATTCAGATACCATCAAACATATATCCACGTGTGAATAAAAACACATCGCCCATCGATCCACTATAACGTCATGTCGTCTATCATATCATGACCCAATCACATATCACAATCTCACGGCACCATGCCCGATCATATCGACTCACCTCCAAGTATCATTTACTATCCTCATCACCCGTGTATACGTGTGTGTATATATATATATATATGTATATATGTACCAATGCATCCACACACACACACACATATATATACACACATACATATAAACGTATACACCCAATATCATGTCACGTGTGTGCGTGTGTGTGTGTGTCAACTTTTACTCTGGGGTTTCACAACCAAGAAACTAAACTAAAAACGCTATCATCCAATTATGCTAAAACTAACCCATGTCTCCTAAATTCTTTCTTTCTAAGTATAGTCATCTCGCAACAACACATGTGTGTGTGTGTGTGTGTATAACGCATCATGCCCTACGAAATTGCGGGGGTGCTATACGCCGTCCACCTGACTTCCCCTATAGATATACATCTACTGACCTGATCCTCGCTTGCCGAGTCAATGACGCCACACTCTCTCTTGTTGTCTTCAAGTGTACGCGAAGTACCTACATATCACAAAATACATCGTATCACATCAAACTCCGAATCAAAAACCAACACGACACGCGAAGTGCTCATAGGTTAGAACCTATAGCCTAGGAATGCAAGAAGAACCAATTACCCTTGACATCGACGTACAAAAGCCAATCGATCGAGATAAAACACCGATATCAGAACTTAAGTTATTGAAATCCGCAAAACTTAAAACAACAACTTAGGAAACTAGCTCCAGATTTTGACTCAGGTAATCTGGGACAAAATAAAAAATACAGTGACTAAGTTATGAGGAGTGTGAGCTGCAGGACAAAACCCAACATCAACAGACAAATTTTGGCCAGCCTATTAGCTACAGTAACCGCCCCCGCCTGTCAAAATATTTTTGTTTGGTCTCGTCTTCTCGTGGTGGTCTCCTATTGGTCTAACTAGGTTAATGTATATTTTTAATTATTTTATAAAGTTCCCGGGTTGCTCCAGATTCCCTGTAAACCTCCAAAAAATCACAAAACCGACATGGAAAGTTTAAATTTCAAGTTTTAGGGTTAGTCACTGGTTTGATCTGGATTTTTAACACTAAAGGGGGTTTGTAGCCACCAATTACACTCACTTGCACCATCACAATTCAAATCAAACCATAACCTTGATCTTGGAATTTTCCAAGATCGCTAAATTTCACTTAATCGATTCTAAACTAAACAAGAAGCTATAGAAACTCAAATAGTAAGCTAATGGTGAAGGAATTACCTCATTTGGGAACTCAAGAATTTTCTTGAGTTTCCCCAAGTACTCAAAATCCAAACTTTCTTGATCCACCATGCTTGTAGTAAGCTTATGCATGAATTTTGTGAAGGCGATGTATGATTTTGATGTGTATTTGAGGGTGAAATGAGGAGGTAGAGGAGGTGGACGGAGAGGGAAGCAATTGGAGAAAAGGAGAAGAAAAATGATGAAGAGATTAGAGTGAAGAACAATGAGCCAAGTCAACAAAAGACCCCTCACCATCTCTCTCTCTCTTCTCTCTCATGCCCATACCACAATCTTTATTCTTTTCTTATTTGTTTTTTTAAAACAAAATTCAAAAACCATTTCATTGCAAATGAAAACATGGTCACATAAAAATGTAATAAGGTTTGTAGCATGCTTTGTTGCATGCCTTGTTGCATGCCATGATGCATAATCAAGATCAATGCAAGATTAGTGAAAATCAATCGAGTTTAGCATTAACATAGAATGTAATTAGTTATAAAAAAAATCTATGAATGCTCCATTCTTATAATCCCTTTCAAAATCAATAGTTCTAATAATTCTCCGAATATTTTCCAGACTATCGGTATATAATTATACCCCTTTCGTTAAAACAAATACTTGTACTTAATAATATTCCTGAAACTTATTATTTTAATTAATTAAATTCTAAAATAATATTTTATTTTCCTGAAATGTTACAGTGTTTCCACCTTAAATAAATTCGGTCCCCGAATTTAAATTTAAACCCCTCAAATACTAAAACATTTCAATAAAATGATCAAGTCGTCGGGGCTCCGAAATCATAAATATATAAAACATGTCGTAGCGCAATGCATGCGCGTGTATATAACTCAAAATCAAAACTCCGTCAAGTATCACGCAATCATCGGAGTTATGGGGAAGATACCAATGTCAAAGCCCAATACGAAAACCAACATGATATACATCAAAATTATAACCTGTACATAGTACGCATCGTTGTAAACTCGTCAAAACATCTAAAAAGAAATGCATGCCAAACTTTTTTCAAGTCGTTGTGCGAAGCACGTATCACGGCACAAGTAGCGGACGTTTAGTGTAAGAAAATAACTATATATATATAGGGAAAATATTGAGACTGTAGGGACTTTTTAGAAATCCCTTCGATAACTATCGATGCATGCAAAACACCTAGGTACTGTTCTCATAACAGTCCTGCTCGGTTACTAAACCAAATAGTAAATATCATAAAAACGTACTGCTCAAGGAAATCATAGTCAATAGTATATGTAATAATGCCACGGCGTCTGGTGCGCATAGAAATCACAATCAATGAATGTGCCATACATGTGCACAGAAACAAAATCTAAGTGCAACGGGTGTTCACGAAAATACCTGTCAAGGGCAACGGTGTGCCTGACAACAATATCAGGTGCATCTGATATGCACGAAGAATCCCGATTTAGTGCATCTGGTATGCACCAAAATCGCATCAAGCGCGCCAAGTATGCGCAAGAATCCAACTCAAGTGCACAAGGTGCACGAAAACAATATCGAATATCGCAATCGAAATCGATGGTATACAACATACCTCAATCCAAATAAGGTATATCGCGGTATATAATCTCACAATCTCGTGCATCAGCGTGCACAAAATCGAATCAAAATACTAGAAGTGCATGAAAACTACACCTAAAAGCACAAGTCAAATCATATTCATACCATAGGCATGAAATCAAAATCAAACATCTAGAACGGCATCAAATCGAAGTTGAGTGCAACTGTGGTGCACAAAATCTCAATCATGCAATAAATCGCCCAAAATACCGAAATCCAAAATAAAAGACATGTGATATTCGAATCACCAAATCGCAAATCGTAAATACTGTCATCGATGTGTCCCTCCTTCAAAGTCGAGAAAGTGTCGGTGCATCCAAAGCTAGCAGAGCAAGATATCTACTTGCCTCCTGTTCATGGTCCGGCGCCTTGTACCCTTAGGCTCTCGTCTCTCACTGCGGATGTAACGTTTTAGAAATCGTTATGCAAATTTTCCGATATAGGTAAAATAATTTTTGTTTTCCGTAAAAACCCAGAAGTGATTATTTTCCAGTATAGACTTAACTGCACCTAGTTTAACTAGGAAATTGCTAGTTTGCGGTTTTTAGTTGCCACATGAAAATTTTAGTTCACTTAAATATTTTTTCTTAATTAAAATATTATTATAAGCTTTTAATTATACACTTAATTAGTGGTAATTACAAATTTGATTGGTTTAATTATGCTAAAGTGAATCTATGCTAATTTAATCACAAGATTTTGCATTAAACCTTCTCTCCAAAATATCTAGATATTTGTTGAATTAAAGGAAAATTTTAAGTAAATGTTAAGAGGTGGCATGGATGGGAGGTGCTTTAATGAGCATTAATTGGTGTTTTAGACTAGAAATCTCTACACAATTCCTTAACCTTCCTCATTTTCTTCACTTGACCTAACTCCTCCCTTGCTGCCCTCTCTCTCTCTTCTCACCCCATTTGCACTTCTTCAAGCTCAAATAAATCATCAAAAATCATCAAATAATCCCACAAACTCAAATACAAATCCATACCCATTATTCTTCAACCCTAAACAAGCTTGGATCTTCATGAAAGTTAGCATTTTGGAGGCTATCTTGGAATTCTTTTGCAAGTTTAGAATCAAGTTTTGAGGTATAAAATCCTAACCCTAAACTTTAGTTGTTGTTTAAATCATTAAGCAAGCTTATTAGATGTTTAATATAGCTTTAATTAGCATGTTTAGAAAATTCATGAAAGAGTTGTGAAAATCAAGTTAGGGTTTTGATTGGTTGAAATGGTTAATGGAGAAGTGTAGACTTGGAAAACTTAACCTAGTTATGAGAATAATATTTGTTATTTTTCCTAATTGTCTAATTAAGCTTAAATGCAAACTAGCTTTTACCAAATCTTATATGGATAAGATTAAAATTCTAGTAAGGGTTTGTATGATTTAATCAGGCTATTATGTGATGATTGTGATCGATAGAATGGGTTAAACTACTAGATATGATCTAAAATGTTTAATAGGGTGCTTACTTGGTTTTCGGTAAAATTAGGCGTGGGTTTCTAATGACGTTGCGATGTTATATATATTAGATTCTATGATATTTATTGTGTTGTGAGTGCGCGATCGGTACGATCGGGGTCTAGACTTGGTGGTTGTGTAGTTTAGCGACCCTAGCTGAGATTGTCCCGGTATTGTACACGTTTTGTGCACTAAGTGCACAGTGTATTTATCTTATGGACGTTATCCTTGCGTTTCGTTGTCTTTGTGTCGGCGCAGGATATTTAGTCTTATGTGTTGTGTTTGTGAAATTTAGGATCGCGAGCGGGGACTTCGGACGCTGCGAAGAAAGGGAAGCAGGTGGTCGGATTTACTTAGCTCGAGATCATCGGTGAGTAGATTTAACATCTACAGGGGAATCACCCGCATGGCGCTATGCGTCTGGGCTGGATTATATGACATGATTATTAATTACATGTATTGCGCACAAAGAGTTTGTGCATGAACTTCATTTCATATTATTACTTGTTGTGCTTGGACTTGTACCCATTGGACACTGCACTATTATTGACGGTTCATGTTGCACGAGCACTAATTGTATGCCACACACTCCGTCGATAATTGCCATGACACGCACAACCCTCATACATATGTGATACTGTATTGGTTAGGGTCATTGAGACATGATCTTTATTTCCATTGTGTATAAGAAAGATAGCATACACATATACCTTGCTATGCCTATATGCTAACACATATACATACGTGATATTGTATTGGTTAGGAACAATTGAGACACTGATTCTTATTTCCATTGTGCATATGAGACATAGCTAACACATATACAAACGTGATATTGTATTGGTTAGGAACATTGAGACATTGATTCTTATTCCATTGTGCATATGAAAGGTAGCATACTTGTATACCTACATGATTACACATATGCCTTGCTATGCTTACATGTTGTAGCTACACATATACTTATAGGGTATTACATCATTATTGACAGGTATATACACATATGAGATATAGCTACATGTACATCATGCATACATACTTACATGTACACTCACATACCTTGCTACAACTATATGTACATCATGCAAACATACTTACATGTATACCCATATACCTTGCTATAGCTACATATACCCCTAAGTGGTATTGCATTGTCATTTGACATTGAGACGCTGATTATTGTGCTATTGCGCTTATGAAATGTATCATACATACCTGCTTACATGTAGATACACATATCTTGCTATAGTTACATGTACACCTCACATGATGCTGCACTTGATTTCGGAGGAATTGGGAACCACATGATATATTTTAAAACTGGATTAATTTAATAGAGCGGTTTTCCCTTAATATGCTCATATTACTGTTTTATGTTGCATATATTATATTTCATGGATTTACGCATTTGAGATATGGATTTCATATGATGTTTTCTGGATTTGAGGACCGTGGTATTTCATGAAATTATGCATTGTTTGAAAA
Source organism: Agapanthus africanus (assembly GCA_030015575.1). Classification (NCBI taxonomy): domain Eukaryota; kingdom Viridiplantae; phylum Streptophyta; class Magnoliopsida; order Asparagales; family Amaryllidaceae; genus Agapanthus; species Agapanthus africanus. The sequence goes on along the minus strand of CM057339.1, from coordinate 474,181,541 downwards.
ACCCGGTTTCTCTTGATATGATATTTCGATGCGTCCACCATGAGTTTTCTCGGTTCTGAGACTTGTGTTAGATTACCCCATGCGAAGAGTGGATGAGGCCGTGTGCGGGTACATGGTAGGGCCCGAAGGTACCCCGGGGCAAGAACACTCGTATTGTTAGGCGGTGAGCCCGAGGCAGGGGAGTACTACCTTACCGGTGACAGTATTTGGACTCGGCCGATATTTGGAGGATACCGACCGGAGTTATGAGACGTATGGATACGTGGATTGCGAGTGTTGGAGCTGGACACTCAGGTTCCGTGAGACGTATGATACGGACATGATGGCCGGTCCTGGTGACGGCGCCTGACAGGTGAGTATTTACGTGTCGATACTGGACACTAGTTTTCATGATGTTTTCGGGTGTCGATGTTGGACACTCAGGTTCCATGAGACTTACAGAATATGAGGGCCGATCTGAGGATGTGGTGCCTTTGGTTTTGGGATTTAGATTGTCTTGATGGACAATGGATTGTCTTGATGGACACTGGTCCTACCACGATGAGGATTCCGTGATGATGACATATTTTATCCCATACTCAGCATTTATTTGATATGCATTGCTTCATGTATTAGTAGTACCCGATAGAGTACCTTTCATGACTGTTGCATTTACATATTTCCATTTATTGCTATTAGCTTGCATGTGATAGATTATCGCAGTACGTATATACCTGCGATTACCTTCTTATGTTATTTACTATTCATGAGTTGGCAACTCACTCCCGTTGTGCAACAGTGTTTTGCAGGGTTGACCCTCAGAGTAGACACGGCAGGGCTTTATATTATCTCTACTTTTGCGGATACCGCTATAGTTGGCTGTGAAGCCTTTTGCTATAGTTGGGTTTCGCGGATATCCGTTCATGTACCTTGTATATCTTTTGTTGGATCTAGTACGCTCCATCTACCACCTTCATGTATTTGACTTAGAGACGAGTTGTGAGGATCGATGTTGTATTATTTTGTGACTCTGGATGTCTTTTATGCTGTTGTCACTTTATATCGTCCATTTTTTCGCTACGGCGTTGTATATCTATTTTGGTGGTTGTTTCCGCCGCTGGGCGTGGATTAGCTCCCGTTTGGGGATGCTTTACTTATATTCTATGTTGTACCCATTTTCGGGGCTAGTTTTTACAAAGGAGGTGCTGCCGAAATTTTTAAGAAAGTAAATTTGGACTGTAAAGAATTTTTACTTGACATTCCCAAAAGCTTTTGACAATATTCTTATCACTTACTACTTTTGATGGTTTAGATTTGCTGGGTTTTCGCCTTAGATTATGTTACGCCTGTAGATGTTACGTGGTTTAAGGGCCGTCACGTGCCAAATTTCGGGTTGTGACAAATTTGGTATCAGAGCGCTAGGTTTTACCTTTCGGGGTGTAGGTTGACCTTTGTATGATGGAGTAGGTAGCTTAAGCAGAGTGCTGTAGCGTGTGTATGTCCGCGGCATACTTATGACACGGTACTCCGCCTAAAGTGACCTAAGTACTTATTGCTTGAAATTCCTTCCATGATTATATATATCCTTATGATTCGATTTCCGTGTTCATATCGGATCTTGTTTCCATTTCTTGCCATTATGCCGCCGAAGACAACGAGGGCACAGAGAGATATTAGTTATATGTATAGCCTAGAGGCCATTATTGTACATATGATGTATATTATAGTGGATGCTTGGACATATATAGGAAGGACTTTTTTGCTCGACATGATCGTACGCTATCTGGTTGCTCTTTATCTTAACATGTACACTCGATGTCTCTATGTTACATGTTGATAAAGCCCTTAGAATGTGTACTTGACTACCAGGATTATGATGCAGATCATACTAGTGAGGGCCTGAGCAGTCCATGAGTTCATCCTTCAATTGTTCCTAGTCGAGGGAATATCGAGACAGGGCATCGATATTCTAGAGTAGACTAGCGTATAACTTCTCGACCTATGTGATGGGCGATGGATGATCCCATATCCATTGGTGTTTGACATCAGAGATGGTATACGGGTGCTCAGTGCAGACTGGGTACACTGAACGGACTCGCCGAGAACACCTAGATGGTATTATACCTCACGTCAGATAGGAGTTCTCTAGTGACACTGGTACAGGTTAGTCCGTAGACCCGAGATCGTCATAGAGTATTGCGTGTCTCCCACTGTGCTTTGATTTCCACCCTACCATGGCTCTACTGAGTCGTGCAAACAGGTAGTTTTTGGGTACAGTCCCGAGTCACATGGAGGCAATGAGCGATAGGAGGGGATTCGTTTCTCCCGATATTGGGGGTTGATGTTGCGCTATGCTCGATTGGCCATAACAGGAAATCCCTGCCCAGGGTTGCTGAGACCTACTGTTAAGTGTTATCAGTAGTTCCTTGAACCGTTATGGACCTTACATCGGCATGACTTATCAAGTTACTGGGGTCTGACGTTTACCACCCCTAGACGAGATATGCGACATATCAGACGAAGAGACCGAACTGTACGGTAGTGTTACTGATTGGATTCGCAGGAGTGTGAGCAGGCTTGCTTGTTAATCTTCTGATCGCTCAATACCCGGGTGGCCATTATGTTTAGCAGACCGCTTGCGGCTTGTGGGTGACTGATATGATCACCACATACTGTCGGCGTATTGACGAGTCTTTAGAGTCCTACACAGAGGTTTCCTGGCTCAAGCGAAATGGAGTAGGAGCACATATGTGATATGTGCGGGACCGAGATTCATACGAGTATGTGATACCGTATTGTATTCTCGCGATATGTGATATCGGCCGGGTATATGTGATATAGCCGGGTTATCGAATCAAGTGTTGATTCAGTAAATTGATATTATTGATATTGGTCGGTTATATATATTATAGTGTAACATTTCAGAAAAATAAAATATTACTTTTGGGAATTTTTATAATTTAATAATAAATATTATGAATATTTTAATATGGCGGTATAATTAAATACCGATAAATTGGGAAAAGTTTGGAAAATTATTGGAATTACTGAAAAGAGAGTGTTTTATATGATTTGAGAAAATTACAAATTTCTATAATAAATTATACACTATTTTAATGCCAATCGCGATTAAATATCGCTAATCTTGCATTAATCCTGTTTTGTGCACATGACATGCACCATGTCACATTTACATATACTTGTTACATTTTCTACCAAGGTTTATTTCTTCTTTCATGCATGGTTTTAATTCAAAAGAGAAGAGAAGAAAACAAAACAAAAAGAAAAGAAAAGAAAATGAGTATAGTATGAGGAACGGGCAAGAGAGAGAAAGAGAGGGGTTTCCTTTGACTTGGGCCATTCTTCCTTCACTTCATCACCTTCATCATCTCTCCCCTTCACCTCCATGGCTGTTGCCCTCTCTCCCTCCCCCCTCTACCTCCTCATTTCACCACAAAAAACTCATCAAAAATCCATTTCCATTTCACAAAAAACATGCACAAGCTCACAACAAGGACTTTGGACCAAGAAATGATGGATTTTGAGCACTTGGGGCAACTCAAGAATTTTCTTGAGTTGCCAAATGAGGTAATATTTTCACCATTTGTGTATTAGTTAAGTTTCCATAGCCTCTATTTAAGTTTAAAACCGATTTAGTGTAGTTTGTGAACTTTGAAAATTCCTAGGAGAGATTTTGAGGAATCCTTCAAGTGAGATGGTGTATTTGATCTTAGTGGTGACCTTAAACCCCCCTTGGTGCTAGAAACCCATACCAAACTGAAACAAACCCAAAATAAAGAATTTAAAAACTTCTATGTCGGTTTTGTGTGTAAATTGAGGGTGCAGAGGAATCTGGTGTAACCTGGGATGATTACGAGATAAGCAAACAACTCCAGATACCAAATTAAGACCCTAGGAGACCCCCCTGCAAGTACGAGGCCCCAATTCCCTACAAGAACCGAGCAGGCCAGATTTAGGGGGTAGTGGCCGGCCACTCTGTAAAATTTGGTGCCAAGGTTTCTTTTGTATGTCATATACACCCTATATATCACCCCAGTATTGTTTGTGCACCTTGTTTTTGCCTGAAACAAAATCTGGGACCATTTTCTTGAGTTGCTGTTTTGATTCAGGGTTATGTTTTACGTATTTTGAATTCTTGATTTTAGTATTTGGTATGGTATTCGGTCACTTGACGTTTGTACGTCTATATCGAGTGTTATTTGGTTGATTTGCGTGAGTAGACCATAGGTTTTGACCTATAGAAGATTCGTGTGTCGTTTCGATTGCGAATTGGATTTTAATGGGATACGATGTGTTATGATGTATAGGTACCCTCACGAGGGTTTCAAGACGATAAGCAAGCGCATGGCGACACGGCATCGGCAAGCGAAGATCAAGGTGAGTAGATATATATCTACGGGGGAAGTCGGGTGGATGGTGTATAGCACCCCCGCAGTTTCGTAGTGTAGTATACGAATACGTATACATATATATATATATATATATATATAAATATGTTATTGTGAGATTATTGATTATCAATATAGATTCTAGGTGTTCATGATATAATGTTAGTGTAATTAGAAGTAACTTAGTTTAGCTTCTTAGTCGCGAAACCCTAGATTAGAGATTACGCCCACACATGCATACATTTTATTACTGTGCGTATATGGGGATATGTATACACACACACACACACACAAGTATGGGACTATGTATATATATATACGTATACATATACATGGATAATGAAGATAGTATATGATACGTGGAGATGAGTTGATGTGATTGGGCATGATGCCATGAGATCGGTGATGAGACATGGTTCGTATTATGAGATACGACATGATTATTATAGCGGGTCCTTAGGCGATGTGTTCTCATACAGACGCATACATATATATAGATGGTATCAGTATGTACTAGACTTAGATCAGTACCCCCAGTTCACGATATGTGATGATAAGGTTACCAGATAAATTATGAGATGAATGTGATATTCGACCCGTACACAGATTTGGGATGTCGTACGATGGATTTACCGTACGAGCTATATTGATTATAGATCCGCACTCTTGACTCGAGGATGTCATATTATATAAAGTGTATCGTATGTGATACTATTGAGGCGGGATCACCGACTATTATATATATATATATATATATATATATATATATATATATATATCGACTCAGACTTAGGTGGTTTTTCTTACCCTTTCGATCAGTCTGTTAGTTTAGTCCAGTAGTTTACTTGTTGATGTTAGACAAGACTCGGGTCATACCTATTTCAAAAACTAACGAATCGTGAGTATTTTAAAGACAGGCCAAGGGATTCTACGGATATTTCAAATGGCGTACATTTTCTAAAAAAACACCGTAGCCATATTTTCTAAACAGCACTATTCGTGTTATTTGAAACAGCAAACTGTATGACCCATATATATTAATGTAGATTATTTATTGTTGTGCTTATTATTCAGCTCCCGCATATTCTTGTTGTTCGCATCGCATTGCATATTTAAATTGTGTTCTCATTTTCTATTATTGAAATCATGATGTCGGGACACCAGCACTATTACCGATGATGCGTATGTTCCACGTACACACCTGTGTGCCGGCTCACACAAATTATCATCGGTAATTTCCATGCCACGTACACTGTAGAGAATATTAATTCATTGATATCGCTAGATAGCTGATAGTTCCGATATATTATTATTGTGATAGCTTAGACATTGCATTTATTTATGTGATTGCTATGCATAATTATACGTTCATGTTCATGCATTATTATTAGGGCCATTCCGGATTGCCGGAGCCCAACATTTTAGAATTCATTGTTATTTATACTTGAGATTGGGATTTCGGATTTCCATGAGATTTCTGTATTTGGAGGAACCGCAAGGATTTTATAAACTGATCACCATTTTAAAATGAAAGTTGCGGTTTTCTCATGATATGATTTGAGATTTGTCCACCATGAATTTTCTCGGCCCTTGAGCGATATCATACACCCGATTCGAGGAGGAGGAAGAACCGTCTGCGCGTGCATGGTGGACCCGATGTGGTACCCCGGGGCGAGAAGGTCGCAGATGATGGCGTTGATCCTGTGACAGGGGAGCACTACTGACCGGTTATTTTATTGTGACTCAACGGATATCCGGAGGATACCGATCGGAGTTGGGCCAGTCCGGATAGCCGGAGCCCAGGGGCCAGTCCGGATAGCCGGAGCCCAAGGGCCAGTCCGGATTTTGAGATTTTATGATATGGGTCAGTTCGGATAGCCGGAGCCTGAGATATTGGACCTTGGGATATATGTTTTGTGTCGATGTTAGACACTGATTTAAGTTGATTTCATTGACGATACCTCATTTAAATATACAGAAATCTCACTATACAAAGAAAACAGTTTTCTCATTACGATGTATTCTGTTTTCATTTATTGCATTCATACCTCATATTTATGATATGTTGCTATTTGAGGCACTGTCACGAGCACATGGTATTACACTTATGTATAGATGTTTACCTTTGCCACCTTATCATTCTTCAGACTATATCGTTTGAGGATATTTATATTATGATCGTATTGACCTAGGATTGAGTCATACATACGATTTCTGCTCTGTGATGTTTTCTACTCAGGAGTTGGCAACTCACCCCCATTGTGCCACAGTTTCTTGCAGGTTTTGCCGTACAGGTTCGTTGCGGCTTTGCTGGCACACAGCTCCTTTTCGGGTGATTGCTTTAGTAGGTGGGTTCACTTGTATCGTGACCACCATTGTGCATTTATTTATTTCAGTTGTATCTAGTAAACTCCATCAACCAGATTGTATTATTTATTTGACTTAGAGACCAGTGTATATTCTTTTGACCTTAGAGTCGCGCCTTGTATTATTATGGGTTTTCTTGATGATTTTGAGTTTCCTTTGAGTTTTGATCCTCGCCCTTCTGCGTTGTATATTATATTGCTTGCGTGGTTGTGACCATCAATTGACGAAGAGCTAGCTCCCGCTTGGGGATGCCTTTATTCATATTATGTATGTTGTACCCGTTTGGGGCCAGTATTTACAAAGGAAACTCTGCCGAATTTTTCAGAAAAGACATGATGTTTTAAAAATGCATACTTTGGTTTACGTTGTTAAACTACTTTCTTTAAAACTAGACTTTTCCTTCTTTCTTATTTAAAATGGGTTAGATTTATGGGTTTTCTTGGCTTACTTGAATTAGATGGGGTCCTATAGACATCATATGTTTCAAGTTTCAGTCACATGCCATTTCGGGTCGTGACAAAGTTGGTATCAGAGCGCTAGGTTAACCTTGGTTCGAGTCTATGTTTGACTATGTGGAGCCTAGGGCGTTTGTATATCTATGGAATCTAGGCGTGACCTAACGGAACTTAGACTTAGTCGAGGGGGTATTAGACCCGAACTTTCGTCGCATAGGTTGACCTTGGTTGATGGAGTAGGTGACTTAAGGAGAGTGACGTACCGTGTGTATGTTCCGTGGCATACTTACGATACGCTACTCCGCTTAAGAAGCCTTACGATGTACATTTCCTTGCACAGTATTATATTCATTCATATGATCTATCCTCATCGATATTGGTTTATGGTTTTGCTGCCACGATTACACGGGCAGAGAGAGCTACGGCTAGAGTTGCGTCAGCATGAGCTCGTTACGGAAGAGGACTGACCAGGGCGTGATTCCAGGGACATACGTTTTGCAAAGATGCGTCGTTTTATTGTGTTTTCGCGCCATGAGCGTTTGATGGATCGCTTTTACAAGATTTCTCGGATGTGCAGATCTGCACCAGAGGATCAAGCTACTGCTAGAGGCAAGCCAGAATGTGATGATCGTCAATGCACCGATTATTCTTGATGATTGAGGCACTATTCGGCGTGCGGATGAATGATTCAATTGTTGTTGCGACTGACGAAATGTCGCCCAGATGTTTGAAGAAAATGCCGCACGAGTTATACTTAGAGATATGATAGAAGATCGCCAGTCACCCAAGGAGGAATGACTAGGACATGTGATTCGTTGCCTATCCCGATGCGAGCTCATCAGATTGATTGATTCCAGCCAGAGACGACTTCACGCGGGTACATTGTGAGTCGATAGAAGACGATCGAATATCAAAAACCCATTTTTCCAAGTTTAAAGTATTCGGAGAAACATGTAAGTAATTCCATGGACCCTCTAGAAGAATGAAACCCTAACTCGATATAATGACGATGAGAACGCTTTGAAACCTTAGGGTTTGTAGCAGTTCAGCGGTGCCATTAATGAGGCTTGGGTTTGCCTTTCTGCGGTTGGTCCATAGTGTAAGTCCATGCTACCCTTCCCCGGTTCTTAGGGGGTTGCGGAAGTGGTGAAAAACGATTTTCAAGAGGGTGGTAACATGGAATACCAATACGGATCTTTGTTAAACGACTAACTAACAACGTAACAAGAGTTTACCTACTCGGTTAGGGGGCTATACCTTTCAAGAACTCCTTCGTCTTCAACTCCTCCCGGTATACGGATCGGCCTCACCTCGTCGTCTCCTTGCGCCGAAGATGGATCCACCTAAAAGCTTCTACCTTTTGCTTCTTCTTCGAACTTTGAAGAAACAAGATCACTTGTCTTGCTAGGCCTTGTGAACTAGAATGAGTAGAGGAATGTTTTGGTGTCCTTTTATCTGTAAGGCAATGAGTCTCAACACATGAGAATGGTTTGCCTTGAGCTAGAGAGAGCAAGAGGAAGAGGGAGAGCTTGAGAATGAGAGAGTTCAAGAGAGAGAAAGCAAATCAAAGAATGAGCCTCTCTTTTCTCATCCAACCTCTCATAATCCAAAAGCCATCATAACAAAAATAATAATCAAGTATTGTGTGATGGTTTAAGTCAAAATGGCTATATCATTTCATGCACTCATTTTGCATAAATAAACAAGCAAGCAAAAGTCTTTGCCATGGAATGATAGCCATTGTCATGATGATGGACAACTAGTCCAACCCAGTCAACCGGTCAACAAAGTCAACAGGTCAACAAAGTCAACCCCTCAACAACCATGTCACTATAATACTTAATTAATATTAATGTTAATTATATTTCTTATTCTCATTAGGGTTAAGCAAAAGTCAATGGTCAACGGTCAACAGTCAATAACCCCAATGAGAATCCTCTGCCTCTGTCTCTCCGTCAACTGTGCATACACACTCGCATCCGCGTTCCGAGGAACACGAATACAAACGAGATAAAACAAATCCCAAAACGTACACTAGGATCTGGCTTAAACCAAAGCCCGCTAGTGTTAACTGTCCGGACACTGTACGTGCACAAGTGCACGGATGTGACTGAACCCTGTCGCAAAACCATGCGACATGTCGCAAAACCATGCGACCTCTACTCTTTTGCCTAAAGGCGAATAGCTTTCTGTGTGGGACTCTAATGACTCGACACTACGCTGGCAGTGGGTTTAACTGTTAGTTATATGTATGCCCTATAGGCCATTACTGTACATAGGATGTATATTGTAGTGGATGCTGGGACATATATAGGGAGGATTTTCTTGCTCGACATGATAGTATGCTATCTGGTTACTCTTTACCTTAACGTGTACACTGATTGTCTCTCTGTTACATGTTGGTAAAGCCCTTAGGATGTGTACTTGACTACCTGGACTATGATGCGGATCATACTAGTGGGGACATGGTAGTCCATAAGTACATCCTTGAAAGTCCCTAGTCGTGGGTGTATCGAGACGGGGCATCGATATACCAGAGTAGACTAGCGTGTACCTTCTCGACCCATACAGATGGGCGATGGATGATCCCATATCCATCGGTGTTTGACATCAAAGATGATATACGGGTGCTCAGTAGAGACTGGGTACACTGGACGGACTCGCCGAGAACTCCCAGATGGTATTATACCTCACGTCAGATGGCAGTTCTCTGGTAACACTGGTACAGAGTAGTCGGTTGACCCGAGATCGTCATAGAGTCTTGTGTGGTTCCCACTGTGCTTTGATTTCCATCTTACCACGTCCAAGAGGGCATGCAAAACGGTGGTTTTTGGGTACAGTCCCGAGTCACATGGAGGCAATGAGCGATAGGAGGGGATTCGTCTCTCCCGGTATAGGGAGTTGATGTTGCGCTGTGTTCGATTGGCTATAACAGGAAATCCCTGGCCAGGGTTGCTGAGATTTACTGGTAAGTGTTACCAGTAGTTTCTCGAATTGTTATAGACCTCGTATCGACACGACTTATCGAGCTATTGGGGTCTGACGTTTACCACCCCTAGGCGAGACATGCGACATATCAGACGATCAGACCGGACTGTACGGTAGTGTTACTGGTTGGATTCACAGGAGTGTGAGCGGGCTTGCTCGTCGATCTTCTGATCGCTCAATACCCGGGTGGCCGTTACGTTTAGCAGACCGCTTGCGGCTTGTGGATGTTTGATATGATCATCATCTGCTGCCGGCGTATTGACGAGTCTTTAGAGTCCTACACAGAGGTTTCCTGGCTCAAGCGAAACGAAATAGGAGCGCATATGAGATATGTGCGGGACCGAGAATAATACCAGTATCTGATACTGTATTCGATTCTCGCGAGGTGACATTGATCGGTTATATGCGATATAGCCGGGTTATCGGATCAAGTGTTAATTCGATAAGTTGTTACTAATGATACCTGTCGGTTTTGTGCGACATGACCGGATCATTGAATCAAGTGTTGATTTAATGATTTAATGCATAATTATATATATTTGATATATTACTTTGCATTAACTAGTATCGGTTCACTTTAAGATGGATTTTCTCACTCGGATGTGCGCATTATATATGTGATATGATTTTGTGCACTAGCTTGTATCATGTTTGATGATACATGCTTTTTGGTTAAGTGTAAAGTGTTAAACCTTGGTTAATGAATAGGTTAGGGTTTATTATTTGTTATTCATTTATCTTATTTAATTATCCATTTCTTTATGATAAATCAATAAAAGAAAATGAAATGAAATGGTTGCTAATTTTGGATTCTAGTTGAAGCTTCTTGATCTTTTGACTAAGTGACCATTTTGTCTCTAGTTTGACCCTAACCATTCCTTTAACCATGATTGATTCTCTACACCTAACTATGGTTCAATTATGATAAGAATGATTTTCTTTTCTCATTATTATCATTCTTATCATAATATATTCTTCTTCTTCTTCCTTCAACTCAAGAAGAAAAACCTAGACTACATCAATGGTGGATTGATGATATGAGTGAGAAATCCATTTCTAAAGTCTACCCACTTCCTATTTCTTCATCCTCTACCTCTTGCCAAGTAGTAGAGTGTGTTTCCTTCACAAGTATTCATGACTTGGTGAAGGTGGAGCTTGATCTTTCGATGCCTCGACGTAGATCATCTTCGGCATGGACATCGACGACCTAGCTTGCCCATTCTCCGACGAAGCCGACGCTTGAGCCCGGATTTGATTTGGACAGCGGAGAGGACCTCGTTGCGGAGCTATGGAGGTGGAGCACCGGATCTACAAAGGTTGTATTTCCGTATTCTCATTAGTTAAGTGTTAACTAATTTTGTTTCGCCTAGATTTCTAGCAAACGATCTTGTTAGGGATTGTAGGCACCGTTAAAATTTAAAATTGGCATGTTCGATGCTTTGTATAACCTCATTAGGGTGCCTAGGAACCTTTCAGTGGTATCAGAGCCTAGCTAGAGCCTTAGGCGAAGTCTAGACGGAATTTGAAGTCCGAACGAACCCGAAACCCCGAACCAATATTGCTCTCTGTCCAGATTTTAAAATTGTGGATTTTTCTAGATTAAAAATATCCAGAAAATCAAGCAGGGTTTTCTAAGAATTACTGTAAATTTCGTGGGCCTAACTCAACTTTTCCACCGCGGAACCGCGGCACGTGCTATGCACTACGCGGCGGTTCAGCGGCGGGTTTGTCGTTTTATGCATTTAGTTTTTCACAGTAATTCTCAGTATTCTGTGCTGGTTTTCCTGGGATATTTTAATATTTATTATACAGTTGAATTTTCAGAGGTGGTTTTGGGGTTTCGGAGTTTCGATCGGAATATCAAATTTTGTCTGTGTGGCTTTCCGGATAATTTTACAATATGTTAAAAAGTTCGACCGGATATAAATACCCAATTTTTCCCCTGTCGTGAAATTTCCAAGTGTTGGATTTTTCCGTAGTTTAACGACGTTCTAAGTAGTGCAAGTAACGCGATGGTCCCTCTAGAAGACAACAAACCTTAACTCAATTATGTGACCGTCTTGAACTGCCCTTTGAACCTTCGGGTTTGGGGCAGTACGGCGTGCCACATGTGAGGCGTTGGCTTGACCCTTCTACGGCTGGACCGTTGGTACTGAGGCATGAACTGAATGTTGTTAGACTTATTTCATGTGTTGATCTATATTGGGAAAACTTGGGTGTTCGATTGTTCGATCGGAAAGTTTAACATTTTCTGTTTATCCGGAATGGGATACAACAATTGGAATTCACATAAGTTATGAGATAACTGAATGAGTGTTATAAACATAGCAGTTTAGTCTCGTATGATCGGTTGCCACGGAATTTTGATGTGATCAAAAGTCCGTCGCAATCACGTAGCGTACGCGGATACTCGCCGGATAAACATAATAGACAGCCTCACCCCATAGCCCCGACCAAGTAACTGTAGGAGAACCCCGTCGCTGAAAGCATCCGTTCGGGTGCTCGCGGTAGCGGTGTTCCGCCTTGGTGTACTTCGTCGACGGTATCGGGGGTGCGGCCGCCTACTGAAGTTTGCGACGAGTATTCGATCAGAATGTCGGCAATCTTGTTGAATTGCCCGACTTGATATTGAAAAGTGTTTTCGATAATGAGATTAAAATGCGGGGTTTATAATTGTTAGGCATGTGATGTCTAAGTAATTCATTTGATTAGGCATGCGATGTCTATGCAGATTGCGGATTCCAACTGTTATAGTTTTACACTTTCTTTTCTGTGACCATAAGTGTAATATGTGATATTGCCGGTTTCGTTGCTATATGTCAACGACAATTGGGATGCGCATATTTACTTACGTTGATGACATGTGATGTTATGTGTTGCTGGATATGTTATATTGGATCGTCGTGTTCGAATAGCCGGGGGTTTTTATGTGAGATGAGTGTTTTTCATTTTCATTCATGTAAAAACTTGTATGTAATATTCTTTTATTGGGGCGCTTCCAGGTTGCGGAAGTGGTCACCGTTTGTATATTATTTACTTTTCCGCACTAGGATAGACCCAAGGAGGAGGGCACAAGTAACCGGGTTCTGGAGTCCAGTGGGAGACCAACTCGAGGAGTCGAGTCCGGGTCTCCTAACTCTAGAATTGGTAGGGTTGCTTGCCGCTCTCGTAGGGGTCTAGGGGTGTGGGTTTGGCTATTCATCACGACCGTGGAATCCGTGTTTTATACTGGCTCGTATTGAAAACACGGACGTCCTAGTATATCCAATATTTCATATGATTCTTCTGCTGCGATATCTGTGATGTGATCATGTGATGTTCTTTGATAGATACAGTATATAGTATATATGATATATTATATAGACGTTACTTATGTTTTACACCCGCGCTAGCCCTGCCCCGCTCTGTCGTTAGTTACCTAACCTAACGGTGCACGAGGGGACATCGAGGCGAATGCGGATGGCATAAGTGTACGTCGTATTTATCTGTGATGTTTAGGTATTTAAATGATGGGACTTCATTAATGTGATTAATGAAATAAAAGAAACCTAAAGATGTTGTAGAATCGAATTTCAAAATAAAACAGGTAGCTACAGTTCTTGCTTTGCACAGCGGTATATATGATATATCCTGCACCTTATTCGATAAGGAAAGGACCGAGATCCCTTCACCGGGAGTGACTCCTTTAGCAATAACTGGCAGATGCTACACCCTCGGTTTGTCTTTTGATTGCTTTTAACTGTTTTTGCTTTGCACAGTGATATATATGATATATCCCGCACCTCATTCGATGAGGAAAGGACCGACGATCCCCTCACCGGGAGTGACTCCTTTAGCAAAACTAGAAAAGCCTCAAAAACATTCCATTTTAAAATCATTTGATTCTACTACGATATCAAGTTCATTACGCAATAGGTTTTTAAAAAAACCTGTCGTAGCCCTCCGTCATTTCAGATACGTACCAGTTAGTATTCGTGCTGCGGTTGTTTGGCCTCCGTCAAGGCGTAGTGTACGGTAGCTAACTAGTGCTTATCTGCTTGCATATGATGCGATTGGATTAGGGTATTCGTACGGCGTTGTTTGGCCTCCGTCAAGGGTCGTGCGGGTGGGTTTAATTCAATCAGGAAATGACGGGTTGAACTTGACTAGCGGACTATGGGTTGTTTGGCCTCCGTCAAGGTCATAGCACGCTAGGGGCAAAATATTATCGGGAATTTTAAGTGTTGAAATTTGCAATGAGATTGCATACCTTCTATGAGATAGTTGGATCCCGATACCCGCTGCGAGTAATTGTTACTCCTGGGAGAGTTTTATACATTAAAATTAGCCGATCAAGTAGGTGTCTAGAAAGGTGTTAACGAGGTTACGTCTCTGGAAAAACGAGGTTTACATTAATTAGGTCCGTGCGAAAGCACGGGGCACCTCCCTCAAAGTACCGACACTGGCCTGGCTGAAAGATTGGCGAACTTGTAGTGTGTAATTAATCCCGGCTAGTCTTTCCTTTTAGGGTTTGAAGGAAGATTTGATAAAAAGCAGTGGGAGCCATCCTGATTAGATAAAATAATAACCAATCTATTCTTGCAAGAGCGCACGCTGAGTGTTTTCTTCTCTCTCTCTCCTGGTAGAGACCACATCACGCCTTAATCAAGATAATAATACGGATTATTGACCGAACCCGCTTGTTATACTGAGCTGGGGAACGTTGGTCCCGCTCCAACTTATAATTGTTATAAGACAGAGCAGGAAATAGGGGAATACCAGATTTCCCGTGCCGCCCAAACGAAGAGAGTGCATGTTGATGCATCATCTTCGGGTGTGTTCATTATAAAGAACTGTTTCTCAGTATCCTCCGCATCCTGGGTATATGATATCGGATCAGGAACCCAGATATGTAAGATGTTACATAGGGCTACAAAAGGGTAGAAAAACTGAGAATGGGTGATAAGTTTCATGAGGCAGAAAACGGGGCAAGTGTTGCAGCCAAGTCTGTCGGTCACTGTCACCCTGTATTACCAATACATTGATTCTGAACGAATGTTGTTAGATACCGAACCTGATATACCAAATCATATCACTCTCTTTGTTAGAAAAGAAAGGATATAATTTTGTATTGATGGATAATGTTTTGAACATTTCCTATATCAAAAGTTGATCGGTTCAGGCACGTTATCTAAAAGCATTAATGTTCTAAATCAAACTACAGTTCTTAGTATACGGAACACACACAAGAAGAAGAGTTCAGAAATGGACGGATCCTTCTTGAGGTATTGTAGACTAGGTCATATCAATGCGACCCGACTAGCTGGAGTCACATAAAGATGCATATTTAAATTGGTTTGAATTTACATCTTGTGAAACTCGCCAGTCATGTCACAAAGATAAGATGACCACAGCTCTGTTTACTGGAAACAGAGAAAGAGTTAGTAAACTCTTGGGATGATACATGTTGATGTATGTACGTCCCCTGTCTACATATACCAGGACTGGTTCTTTATACTTCATTATGTTCTCTGATGATCTCTTTTAGATTCAGACATATGTTCCTGTTGAAACACAAGTCCGAACCTTTTGAGATATTCACAGAATATAAGTTAGAAGTAGAGAACCAATATATGGGTATAAGTATTATGTCCTATGATGAGATCAAGGAGGAGAATACTTGTGCATGGGATTCCTAGATTATTCTAAAGGAGAATGAGATTCTCTCTCAGCATTACTCCTCCGTATACACCATAGAACGATGGTATATCGGGGCGGAGCAAACAACACCCTATGTGATATGGTGTGCTCTATGATGAGTACTACTGAGTAACCTATTTCCTTTTGGGTGTTATGCACTTGAGAAGTTGCATACCTATTGAATAAGGGTTCCAATCAAATCAGTTGCCTACCACTTCATATGTGATATGGAAAGGGAAGAGCCCATATCTTAAGTTAGTTAAGATTTGGGGTTGTCCGGCCTATGTCTGAAAAGCAAAATCCGGACAATCTCGAGGCAAGATCTGTTATGTAGAACTGGAAATGTTCCAGCTATACGAACTGCAGCTGATGATTTGGCAGAACTAAAGGATTCAAAAGTTTCCAACGAACCTCAGCCTCTCCGCCGATCTAGTAGGGTTCCTCAACCACCTGAGAGATACTTTGGTTTCTCTATGACAGTGGGAGCGAGGATTGCATCATGAGATGATGACCCAACTAGTTTCGAGCTAGCCATCAGGAGTGTGACTCTGTAAGAAAGGCTGGATGCTTAGTGATCTGAGATGGAATCCTTATACACCAACAAAGTATGGACTTTGGTTGCTATATCTGAAGGGTTAAATCCCCATCAGGAGCAAGTATATCTTGAGAAGATTACTTGGTGTACATGGAAAAGTTGAGACTTTCGAAGCTAGACTTGTTAAAGGTTTTAATCATTGACTAGGCGTGGATAGTGATGAAACCTTTTCCAGTAACTATGCTTAAGTCCATCCAGATCCTACTTGCCACGGCTGCATACCATGACTACGATATCTGGCGGTTGGGTGCCATGACTGCTTTTCTAAAATGTTGTTTTAGAAGAGTGAGTCTATAAGTAAACAGCCAGAGGGCTTCGTAAACAGTGGGAGCAGCGGAAACGTGTGCAAGATGTTTTATCTGATAAAGCAGGCATCGCGGAGTTGGAACGTCTGTTTTGATGTGTTTGTCAAAGAAGTTGACATCATCAAAATGGTAGATGAACCTTGTATAAACAAAAAGGTAGTAGGAAGTATGGTGACGATCCTCGTAGAGTACGTGGATGACATACTCTTGATAAGAAAGGAGTTTCTTATGCTACGCTCGATCAATCTGCGCTTATCACAATGATTCTCCACAAAGGATCAAAGCGATACCTACTAAATCCTGGATTTTGGATCTATGAGATAGATCTAAATGGATGTTAGGATACTCACTAGTTGTAGTGAGATGGTATCAATCGATCCTGGGGAGAATCACTGGAAGTGTTCCAGGGTGATAAAGACGACTGAATGTCAGTCGCAGGCATTGTCTTTACCCTCAGTAAAGGGACGGTATGTTGGAAGAGTTCCAAGCTAGATACCGTGACATACTAGACGATAAAGGCTGGATACATCGCTACTCAAGATGCTACCAAAGAGGATGTTTGGGTGTATATTAGTTCATGAGATGAACTACGTTCCTACCATTGTGAGACAATGGAGTTGTGGCTTATGCCAAGGAACGCCGGTCCCATCAGTGATCCAGACATATTCTAAGGCAGTATCACCTGATCATGGAGATGGTTGATCTCCAGGATGATCAAGGCAAGGAGAGCAGATTTAGAGGATAACGCAGCGGATCCACTCACGAAGGCCTATTCCCAGAGAGAGACTTTTATGGGATGGTTGAGTATGAGATACTACAACCACTGCTACAGATGGCCCTAGGGCAAGTGGGAGATTGTTAGTTATATGTATGCCCTAGAGGCCATTACTTTACATAGGATGTATATTGTAGTGGATGCTGGGACATATATAGGGAGGACTTTCTTGCTCGACATGATAGTATGCTATCTGGTTACTCTTTACCTTAACGTGTACACTGATTGTCTCTCTGTTACATGTTGGTAAAGCCCTTAGGATGTGTACTTGACTACCTGGACTATGATGCGGATCATACTAGTGGGGACATGGTAGTCCATAAGTACATCCTTCAAAGTCCCTAGTCGTGGGTGTATCGAGACGGGGCATCGATATACCAGAGTAGAGTAGCGTGTACCTTCTCGACCCATACAGATGGGCGATGGATGATCCCATATCCATCGGTGTTTGACATCAGAGATGATATACGGGTGCTCAGTAGAGACTGGGTACACTGGACGGACTCGCCGAGAACTCCCAGATGGTATTATACCTCACGTCAGATGGCAGTTCTCTGGTGACACTGGTACAGAGTAGTCTGTTGACCCGAGATCGTCATAGAGTCTTGTGTGGTTCCCACTGTGCTTTGATTTCCATCTTACCACGTCCAAGAGGGCGTGCAAAACGGTGGTTTTTGGGTACAGTCCCGAGTCACATGGAGGCAATGAGCGATAGGAGGGGATTCGTCTCTCCCGGTATAGGGAGTTGATGTTGCGTTGTGTTCGATTGGCTATAACAGGAAATCCCTGGCCAGGGTTGCTGAGATTTACTGGTAAGTGTTACCAGTAGTTTCTCTAATTGTTATAGACCTCGTATCGACATGACTTATCGAGCTATTGGGGTCTCACGTTTACCACCCCTAGGCGAGACATGCGACATATCAGACGATCAGACCGGACTGTACGGTAGTGTTACTGGTTGGATTCACAGGAGTGTGAGCGGGCTTGCTCGTCGATCTTCTGATGGCTCAATACCCGGGTGGCCGTTGCGTTTAGCAGACCGCTTGCGGCTTGTGGATGTTTGATATGATCATCGTCTGCTGCCGGCGTATTGACGAGTCTTTAGAGTCCTACACAGAGGTTTCCTGGCTCAAGCGAAACGAAATAGGAGCGCATATGAGATATGTGCGGGACCGAGAATAATACCAGTATCTGATACTGTATTCGATTCTCGTGATGTGACATTGATCGGTTATATGCGATATAGCCGGGTTATCGGATCAAGTGTTGATTCGATAAGTTGTTACTAATGATACCTGTCGGTTTTGTGCGACATGACCGGATCATTGAATCAAGTGTTGATTTAATGATTTAATGCATAATTATATATATTTGATATATTACTTTGCATTAACTAGTATCGGTTCACTTTAAGATGGATTTTCTCATTCGGATGTGCGCATTATATATGTGATATGATTTTGTGCACTAGCTTGTATCATGTTTGATGATACATGCTTTTTGGTTAAGTGTAAAGTGTTAAACCTTGGTTAATGAATAGTTTAGGGTTTATTATTTGTTATTCATTTATCTTATTTAATTATCCATTTCTTTATGATAAATCAATAAAAGAAAATGAAATGAAATGGTTGCTAATTTTGGATTCTAGTTGAAGCTTCTTGATCTTTTGACTAAGTGACCATTTGGTCTCTAGTTTGACCCTAACCATTCCTTTAACCATGATTGATTCTCTACACCTAACTATGGTTCAATTATGATAAGAATGATTTTCTTTTCTCATTATTATCATTCTTATCATAATATATTCCTCTTCTTCTTCCTTCAACTCAAGAAGAAAAACCTAGACTACATCAATGGTGGATTGATGATATGAGTGAGAAATCCATTTCTAAAGTCTACCCACTTCCTATTTCTTCATCCTCTACCTCTTGCAAAGTAGTAGAGTGTGTTTCCTTCACAAGTTTTCATGACTTGGTGAAGGTGGAGCTTGATCTTTCGATGCCTCGACGTAGATCATCTTCGGCATGGACATCGACGACCTAGCTTGCCCATTCTCCGAAGAAGCCGACGCTTGAGCCCGGATTTGATTTGGACAGCGGAGAGGACCTCGTTGCGGAGCTATGGAGGTGGAGCACCGGATCTACAAAGGTTGTATTTCCGTATTCTCATTAGTTAAGTGTTAACTAGTTTTGTTTCGCCTAGATTTCTAGCAAACGATCTTGTTAGGGTTTGTAGGCACCGTTAAAATTTAAAATTGGCATGTTCGATGCCTTGTATAACCTCATTATGGTGCCTAGGAACCTTTCATTAACCACAGACCGCAAGCGGCACTAGCTGTGCGTAACGGTCCCCGGGTAGATGCCGACAAGAAGACTGACGAGGTGAAACCCATCTGAACTCCTACTGAGTCTGAATGTGACAATCTCTCTGTACAGTCTGGTCTGTTCGTCTGATACATCGCATGGTGGGCCTAGGGGGCGGTAAACGTCAGTCCCCTAATAGCGGTACAAGTCGTGTCGGAGTGAAGCCCAGAACACCCTGAGATAACACTGGAAACCTACCAGTATATCTCGCTTGCCCTGGCCAGGGACTACTCGTGTAATGGCTCTCCTAGACACAGCTCGATGTCAACCCCCAATACCGGGAGAGACGAATCATGTCTAACCGTCACTGCCTCCAAGTACTTCGGGACTGCACCCAACTACTACCTGTTTGCACGACTCCTTTGAGCTGTGGTAGGGTAGTAATCTAAGTACAGTGGGAACACACTCGACGCGATGTGACAGTGTCTAGTCAGCGGACTAAGCTGTACTCATGTCACCTGGGAACTGATAACTGACGATAGGTACAGTACCAACCAGCAGTCCTCGACGAGTCCTGTCCAGTGTACTCGTAACCCAACGAGCACCCGCATACTATCTCAAGTACGATGTACTGACGGTTGTGGGACAGACCGTCTCCCACACTGGGATGAGAAGCGCATACACTAGTCTACTCCGGAGTATCGATGCCCTGTCTCGATAGCCCTGCAACTAGGGACCTGCATAAGGATGTGCTTATAGATTACCCAGCCCCCACGAGTGTGACTGCCATCACAACGCTGGTAATCAAGCAAAGATTCTAAGGGCTCTACTAATATGTATAAGCAATATGCTAAAAGAAACACATGCACATATTAAAGTAGAAACAAACCAAGTAGCATACTACCATTTTGAGCAAGATTGTCAATACAAGGTGAATATCCCAAGCTTCCATTAAGTAATATACAAACTAGTATGATACAGTAATGGCCTCTAGGGCATATACACTAACAATCTCCCACTTGCACTAAGGCCATGTACTGGCGTATCGAAAACCTATCATCTCGATCAGCCGCTCGAACTGAGTCTGGGATAAGGCCTTTGTGAGTAGATCAGCAGTGTTATCTTCCGTAGAAACTCTCCGAACCTCGATCTCCTGGCAACCCACGATCTCCCTGATCAGGTGATACCGCCTCAAGATGTGTCTGGACTTCTGATGGGACCTTGGTTCCTTCGCTAAAGCTATAGCCCCGTTGTTGTCGCAATACAGAGGTATTGGATCAACAATGGACGAAACCACCTGAAGTTCAGTTAAGAACTTCATTACCCAGACAGCTTCTTTTACGGCATCTGCAGCAGCGATATATTCCGCTTCCATCGTCGAGTCAGCAACGGTTTCCTGTTTGGAACTCTTCCAACACACCGCCCCTCCATTGAGGTTAAAGACATAACCCGACATAGACTTGGAATCATCCTTGTCACTCTGGAAGCTGGAGTCAGCAAAGGCCTCGATCTGGAGGTCTTTTCCGCCAAACACCAAGAACATCTCCTTAGTCCTTCTCAGGTACTTGAGAATGTTCTTTACTGCTATCCAGTGTTTCTCCCTAGGGTTTGACTGATACCGGCTTACCACACTCAGTGTATAAGCTACATCTGGTCTGGTACACAACATCGCATACATTATAGAGCCTACCACAGAAGATTAGGGTATAATAGACATGCGATCCCTTTCCAAATCAGTTTTGGGAGACATCTCTTTGGAATGGGTGATCCCGTGACAAGCCGGTAAATTACCGTGCTTAGAATCTTCCATACTGAATCTTTTCAGTATGGTGTTGATGTACCTGGACTGTGAAAGTCCCAGTATCCTCTTGGATCTGTCACGATAGATCCGGATCCCCAGAATGTATGAGGCATCACCCAAGTCTTTCATGGAGAACCTGTGTGATAAGAACACTTTGACAGATTGTAGCATAGGAATGTCATTTCCTATTAAGAGAATGTCATCCACGTATAAAATGAGGAATACTACAGTTCTCGCTACAAATCTACTATAGATGCATAGTTCATATGGATTTTTGATAAAGCCAAATTCTTTGACCGTCTCATCAAAACAGATGTTCCAACTCCGCGATGCCTGCTTTAGTCCGTAGATGGACTTAAGCAACTTGCACACCTTTCCGCTGCTCCCACTCTAAATGAAACCCTCTGGCTGGTCCATATAAACACACTCCTCTAAATTTCCATTTAGAAAAGCGGTTTTTACTTCCATCTGCCAAATCTCATAATCGTGGAAGGCAGCAATGGCAAGAAGGATCCGAATGGATTTTAGCATAGCTACTGGAGAAAATGTCTCGTCATAGTCCAAACCAGGTCTTTGACGAAAACCTTTTGCAACCAGTCTAGCTTTATAGGTCTCAACCTGTCCATCTACACCAATCTTCCTTTTGAAGATCCACTTGCATCCTACGGGTTTTACCCCATCTGGAGCAACGTCCAACGTCCATACTTTATTGGTGTACATGGACTCCATTTTGGTCCGCATTGCATCCAGCCATTTTATCGAGTCAACGCTCTGAATGGCCTGCTGGAAGCTAGTTGGCTCATCATAATCTATGATGCAATCCTCTCTATCCCCGTCTATGAGAAAACCGTTGTATCTCTCGGGCGGATGAGACTGCCTACTACTCCTGCGGAGCGCCGTAGGAATGTCATGATCTTTCGAACCCTCTGGTTCTACTAAGCTTTCAGTAATAGCTCGTGGTTCTGGAATTTCTTCCAGTTCTATTTCGCTCCCACTTATCTGATTTTCTAAAAACTCAGTTTCCAAGAAGTGGGCATGATGAGAAACATAAATCTTTTGTTCCTCCTCGCAATAGAAGAAATATCCCTTGGAGTTCTTTGGATATCCCACAAACTTGCACTGTACTGAGCGTGCCTCGAGCTTGTTCGCATGCTGCTTTTTGACAAAAGCTGGACATCCCCATGTCTTAATGTGATTAAGATAGGGTCTCTTCCCACACCACATCTCATATGGTGTAGTAGGCACAGTCTTAGTTGGAACTCGGTTCAAAAGGTATGCAGCTGATTCTAGTGCATATCCCCAGAATGATTGCGGTAACTCAGCGTTACTCATCATGGACCGTACCATATCCAATAGGGTTCGGTTCCGTCTCTCCGATACACCGTTATGTTGCGGAGTGTATGGAGGAGTAAGCTGAGAGAGAATTCCATTCTTTTTCAAATAGTCCAGGAACTCGGCACTCAAGTATTCACCACCTCGATCCAATCTTAGTGTCTTGATACTTTTGCCGGTTTGTTTTTCTACTTCATTCTTATATTCCTGGAATTTTCCAAAGGCTTCGGACTTATGTTTCATTAAGAATACATAACCGTACCTTGAAAGGTCATCCGTAAAAGTAATGAAGTAAGAATAACCGCTTCGCGCATGTGTAGATATTGGACCGCACACGTCGCTGTGTACGAGTCCCAAGAACTCGCTCGCCCTTACTCCGTGTCCAGTGAACGGAGTCTTTGTCATCTTTCCTTTGAGACAGGATTGACAAGTGGCATATGATTGATATTCGAACGGATTCAAATATCCTTCTGTATGTAACTTCGTCAACCTTCTCTCATTGATGTGACCCAGTCTACAATGCCATAAGAAAGTCTGATTTATTTCCGGAGACTTTCTTTTGTGTGTATTCTGGACATTGAAAATCTGTGGTTGGTTTAATACGTATATACCATTGCTTAATGTACCTGATCCAATCAGAACTTGATTAAGGTGAATGTTTACAACATTACTTACAAACGCAAATTCATAACCTTCTTTAGAAGTCAAAGATACAGAAATGATATTACAAGTTGCGTTGGGTACAAAATAGCAATTACGCAAAACCAAAACGTGTCCATCTGACAACCCCAGGTGATAGTCCCCCACGGCCTTAGCATCCATGCTAGCTCCGTTTGCAACTTTGAGGGTCATGTCACCTGCCTTCAAAACCCTACGGTTTCTCAACGCCTGCAAAGAATTACAGATATGAGATCCTGATCCGGTATCCAATACCCAGGAAGTAGAGTTTATTGATAGACAGTTTTCAATAACATACACACCTGAAGCTGAAGCCGCAACTTGCTTCAGTTTCTGTGTTCTGGCTTTCCAAGCCCTGGAATCTTTCTTCCAGTGACCACTCTTATGACAGAAAAATCACTCTTCCTTTCCTATAAGCTTCCCCGCTATCTTTGTTGCTTTTGCTTTTCCCCTCGTATCCACTTTACTAACACCGCCCCTTGGTTTGGCAGAGGCTTTCTTCTTCTTTCCCTTGGTTTTCGTCTTGGACCTAGAAGATGAAGATCCTCCTACAAACAAAGTGGATGTTTCCCTACCTTTCTATAGGGTGCCCTCTCCACTCCTCAGCATGTTGAGGAGCTCTGAAAGTTCAACTTCTTTTTCTTGTAAGTTGAAGTTCAAGATAAACTGGGCGTAAGTGGAAGGAAGGGGCTGGAGTATCAAGTCCGTATAGAGCTCGTTCTCTAACGTAGTCCCAAGGTCCGCGAGCTCCTCAATGAAGCCAATCATCTTAAGCACGTGTTCCGCTACCGATGATCCGATGGCCAACCTTGCCGAAAATAACTTCTTCGACACTTCGTATCTTGCGATACGAGATTGCTCTCCATACAGTTCTTTTGTATGGAGAAATATGGATTCAAGGTCCATATTCTCGTGCCTCCTCTGATGTTCGTTGTCCATAGTGGCAAGCACGAGCCACCTGGCCTTCGCACAATCGATCTCCCAAGTCTTACGGATTTCCTTATCCGCGACGCTGGAGGTGGGACCTGGGACAGGGGGAGCTTTGGTGGTAAGGAGATACCCAACTTGTCATAAGTGATTGCCATTTTGACATTCCTGAGCCAATCTTTGTAGTTTGGCCCTGTCAGTATGTTTTTATCTAGTAATAACTTAAGTCCGGTCATGATGATTGGTCGCTGTAATTAGGAGAGAGAGAAGAAACACTTTAGCATGATTCTCTTGCAAGTTTAGAGTGGTTTTTAATTTGTCTAAACAGGATGGCTCCCACTGTCTCTCGAATCCCTCCTCAAACCAAAAAGGAAGAATTAGTCAGGATCAATCTCACCGTACAATACTTGCTTAACCGTTCGGCCAGGCTGGTGTCTGTACTTCGAGGGAGGTTTTCCAACGCTTTCGCGAAGTTCCTTAATTTAAGAACCTCTTTTCCCTGGGGGCGTAGCCCCGTTAACACCTTTCTAGACACCTACTTGGTTTATAGCATTGATCGTTAAGTGAGAAATTTCCCGAGGAGTAGCATATACTCACAGTAGGATCGGGATCCAAATATCATCGCGTGATAAAACTGAAGGAATCCTACCAGAATCATCACACTCCAAATGGTATGGAGTGCTAGCAAGTTTCAGTTCTTTTGAAACTCCCGATGTGGATTTTTGCCTCATGCTCTTATGACCTTGACTTTGGCCAACAAATCATAAGTCACATGTCAAGTTCTACCCGTCATTCTCCAGGTTAATTTGAGCCCACCCGCACATACCCATGACTTTGGCCAACAAGGTAGAACAACTGCCCCAAACCAACACATCTATCTATGCTGCACATGAATACCCAATAGCTACCAATCACTATGCCTTGACTTTGGCCAACAAACATAGCTTGAATACTATTGACCATCCATGTGAAACGACGGAGGGCTACGAATGGTTTTGGCGAAACCGTGAACGTAGTGAACTTGATATAATCGATGGAACGAGATAGCTTTTAAAAGGAGTGGCTTAAGCTCCGCGTTTAAAAGTTATTTTGAAAAGAAACCGAGTGGTTTTTGAAAGTGTTCCAATGACTTTTACTTGGTTTATTTTTTTCTTGCATTAGTTCTTTTAATGCGTATTTTTCTTGCATTAGTTCTTTTAATGCGTCCCATCATTTAATCCTACCATTGCAGAAAAGAACTAAAATATGACGTACGCTTATGCCATTCGCATTCGCCACGGGGCCCCGTCATTACCCGTTAGGTTACTTAACTAACGACAGAGCGGGGGCTGGGCTAGCGCGGCTGCAAAACATAAGCAACGCCTAAATAATATCATACTTAGATATATTGCAATGATAGTCGTTTCAGATCACAGATGAATACATTGGATATACTAGGAATCCGCAATTCGTACGAGCCTGTAACGAAAAGCGGATTACACGGTCGCGATGAATAGCCAAAACCCCACCCTAGACCCCTACGGGTGCGGCAAACTACCCGCCAAATATCCGAAGTGGAGAAACCTCCCTCAACGACGTGAGTAGGCCACTCGACACTTCGAGATACCCGGTAGTTTGTGCACCCCACCTTGGGTCTATCCTAGGAGCAAAAACAGTAAAAAGAAATTATACAATGACGGCTACAACCCCGACCCGGTTGTGCGGCCAAAAATAATATTACATCAATTTACATATTACATGAATTGAAAGATAATAGGAAAAACTCTCATCTCACAACCCCCGGCTATTCATCCGCGACAATCCAAAGAATTCATATACACATACCATCAACATTAAAGATCACAGATATGTATAACCCCCACTAATCGACGTATAGCGATTAGCAGACGTTCAATACATATAACACATCACAGATATATACCCGTTAGCCTTAGTCTTTAGAAGTTCGATAAAAATACGGATTTTCAAGCCCCAAAAACAAATTTTTCTTTCTGGAAAATCTGGGCAGAAAAGACATATTGTAAAAATCCCAAACCACCCCAAGAAACACTCTGCAAGAAACTTTTTCCCCGACCGAGTTAACTCGGCCGCGGAACTGCTGTGGGAGCATGCTCCCGCCGCGTTTCCGCGGCGCCTTGACCGATTCGGTGGACGAAATTTCTTGGGTGTTTAACAAAAAGCCTGAGCCGATTTTTAAGATAAGATTTATCATTTTTTTGGACAGAAAAAAAATTCGGCAGAAACTTCATTTTCCGGGTTCGTTTCACGACTTTTTCTTTGATCGAACTTCTACTTACTTTGCTAACATGTTAGATAGTGTTTAACCAGGCTCTGATACCACTGTAAGTCCATGCTACCCTTCCCCGATTCTTACGGGGTTGCGGAAGTGGTGAAAAATGATTTTCAATAGGGTGGTAACATGGACTACCAATACGGATATTTGTTAAACGACTAACTAACAACCTAACAAGAGTTTACCTACTCGGTTAGGGGGCTATAACTTTCTTGAACTCCTTCATCTTCAACTCCTCCCGGTGTACGGATCGGCCTCACCTCGTCATCTCCTTGCGCCGAAGATGGATCCACCCGAAAGCTTCTACCTTTGGCTTCTTCTTCGAACTTTGAAGAAACAAGATCACTTGGCTTGCTAGGCCTTGTGAACTAGAATGAGTAGAGGAATGTTTTGGTGTCCTTTTATCTCTAAGGTAATGAGTCTTAACACATGAGAATGGTTTGCCTTGAGCTAGAGAGAGCAAGAGGAAGAGGGAGAGCTTGAGAATGAGAGAGCTCAATAGAGAGAAAGAAAATCAAAGAATGAGCCTCTCTTTTCTCATCCAACCTCTCATAATCCAAAAGCCATCATAACAAAAATAATAATCAAGTATTGTGTGATGGTTTAAGTCAAAATGGCTATATCATTTCATGCACTCATTTTGCATAAATAAACAAGCAAGCAAAAGTCTTTGCCATCGAATGATAGCCATTGACATGATGATGGACAACTAGTCCAACCTAGTCAACCGGTCAACAAAGTCAACAAGTCAACAAAGTCAACCCCTCAACAACCATGTCACTATAATACTTAATTAATATTAATGTTAATAATATTTCTTATTCTCATTAGGGTTAAGCAAAAGTCAATGGTCAACGGTCAACAGTCAATAACCTCAATGAGAATCATCTGCCTCTGTCTCTCCGTCAACTGTGCATACACACCCGCATCCGCGTTCCGAGGAACACGAATACAAACGAGATAAAACCAATCCCAAAACGTACACTAGGATCTGGCTTAAACCAAAGCCCGCTAGTGTTAACTGTCCGGACACTGTACGTTCACAAGTGCACGGATGTGACCGAACCCTGTCGCAAAACCATGCGACCTGTCGCAAAACCATGTGACCTCTACTCTTTTGCCTAAAGGCGAATAGCTTTCTGTGTGGGACTCTAAAAACTCGACACTACGCTGGCAGTGGGTTTAGCCATAGACCACAAGCGGCACTAGCTGTGCGTAATGGTCCTCAGGTAGATGCCGACAAGAAGACTGACGAGATGAAAACCATCTGAACTCCTACTGAGTCTGAATGTGACAATCTCTCTGTACAGTCCGGTCTGTTCGTCTGATACATCGCATGGCGGGCCTAGTGGCGGTAAACGTCAGTCTCCTAATAGCGGTACAAGTCGTGTCGGAGTGAAGCCCAGAACACCCTGAGATAACACTGGAAACCTAACAGTATATCTCGCTTGCCCTGGCCAGGGACTACTCGTGTAATGGCTCTCCTAGACACAGCGCGATGTCAACCCCCAATACCGGGAGAGACGAATCCTGTCTAACCGTCACTGCCTCCAAGTGCTTCGGAACTGCACCCAACTACTACCTGTTTGCACGACTCCTTTGAGCCGTGGTAGGGTAGTAATCTAAGTACAGTGGGAACACACTCGAGGCGAAGTGACAGTGTCAAGTCTGCGGACTAAGCTGTACTCATGTCACCTGGGAACTAATAACTGACGATAGGTACAGTACCAACCAGCAGTTCCCGACGAGTCCTGTCCAGTGTACTCGTAACCCAACGAGCACCCACATACTATCTCAAGTACGACGTACTGACGGCTGTGGGACAGACCGTCTCCCACACTGGGATGAGAAGCGCATACGCTAGTCTACTCCGGAGTATCGATGCCCTGTCTCGATAGTCCTGCGACTAGGGACCTGCATAAGGATGTGCTTATAGATTACCCAGCCCCCACTAGTGTGACTGCCATCACAACGCTGGTAATCAAGGAAAGATCCTAAGGGCTCCACTAATGTGTATAGGTGATATACTAAAATAAACACATGTACACATTGAAGTAGAAACAAACCAAGTAGCATACTACTATATTGAGCAAGATTGTCTATACAAGGTGAATATCCCAAGCTTCCATTAAGTAATATACAAACTAGTATGATACAGTAATGGCCTCTAGGGCATATACACTAACACATAGGTGCTGTGGCATGTACTCGATACTATTAAACTGTACTCAAGATGTTGATCTCTTGGGGGATTATGGAACTTTGACAAATCAATCGAAAAATTCGACGTCATTCGGATATCATTGTAACGTTTTAAAAATAAAGAAATAAGTAAATAATTATATCGCTTAAGGAATTTTTTTCAGATAATCGGTAAAATAAACCGTATTTTCCGTAAAACTTAACTATAATTATTTTTCATCATAGACTGAAATACGCCTATTTTAACTATGTAATTGCTAGTATTTGGTAATTATTTAGTCACTTAAAAATTATTAGTTTACTTAAATATTTTTCTAAAATTAATTAATTTGAATAATATTATAAGCTTTCATTTATATATTAAAATTGTGATAATTACAAATTGGAATGGTCTAATCCTACATTAGTGAACCATGACTACTTAAAGCTAATTGTAATATATTTTTGTTGCTCTTTTATTGTCTAAGAGGTTCTAGAAAAATCTAGGAATGGCTAGTAATTAAAGTAAAATAAATTAAATAAGAAAAGGGAGTTAATTAATGAGAATGTGGGGTTTTCTTGGAACTTTCCACAACTCTTCACACACCCACCTCTCTCCTCACCAAGTGGCCAGCCCCCCCTTTTTGGACAGCCCTCCCTCTCTCTCTCCATTCAACTCACATCAACTTATTAAATAAAAGGAATTTAATAAGTTTTAGATGGGAATTGTTATATGAACCAAAGTGGGGAAGTTTCTACACTCATCTTCAGACACACCCACACTTCTTTCTCTCTCTCCTCTCTCATTTTGTGCAGGCCGAAATAGTAGCCCCCCTATTCCCCACTTGCTCAACCTCATTTCACTTCAAAATTCTTCAAATAAATGCATCAAAAATCAATATCAAGTCTCACCAATTCATCATTTACCCTTTACCCAATATTCTTTGGCCCATTTTAGCTAGGATCATGGAGCAAAGGAAACATTTTGGAGGTCAAGTTGTATGTTGATCTCATGAATTGGAGGTATAATCCTAAGTCCATATTTTGTTTGTTGACTAATTACTTTAATTTAACTAATTAAGTGTTTAAATATGATTCTAATTCCTAACTTAAGATTTTCAAGAAAAGGGTTTTGAATTTAGTTAGGTTTTTCACATCGTTTCTAGGTTAGTTAAGTGTAGTTTAACATCCTAAGGCATGCACAATCTAGTTTAGATGTTAAATTGTAAAGTGTTACTTTAAAATTGTTCGATCTAGTTAATTTTGCAAACTAGCTTTTTAGGATTTAATTAAATTGGTGATTTAGTTATGGTATTATGTAAGAAAGGTGGCCACTAAAATTGTTAAAACATCAAGATTGAACTAAAATGGAAAAGGGATGCTTACTAGGTTTTTTGCAAAATGGGTATTTTAGTAAGTTTGAGATTGAATTGAACTACAACCTAATACATAAAATATTTTGAGTATTAGGGATGCGCAATTGGTACGAATGGGTACTAGGATTGGTGGTTGTCCCGTGTAGCAACTCTAGTTGTAGTTTGTAGCGTTGTCGCGGGCGCGTTCTGTGCACCAATTTTGTGCGCATCGAGTTTGTAAGCATGAATGAATTGTGTCGTTTGTTCCACGACTATTCATATATTTATCCTTTTATTGCTTGTGTGTGATCCTAGGGTAGGGTGCAGAGGTGTAGGACGCGGCGCGTAAAGACGGGAGGAAATCAGATCAGTGTAGCCGAGGCGTCCCGGTGAGTAGTTGTATACATCTATGGGGGGATCGTCTGGATGACGCAAGGCGTCCGACAGTTAGAAATGATTAGTAGTTTGGTAGCAACATGTGTAGTTCAAACCATTAATAACATACATCGCATCATTTTACATATGATGTCATCAATTATGACACTTGCACCGTTACCAATGGTCCATGCTGCATGTGCACTATTCATGCGAACACACACGCCATTGGTAACTGCTATGTCACGAACACTATAAAACTTGCTAGAATTGGTATCCAAACAATTGCATCATACATAATATTTAAACTGGTAGTTATATTTTTCCACCTCATCAAGATTGACACTAAGGATTATCGTACATATACCGCATTTCATCATCATTCATATATAGTTTTCTAGTATAATCGCATTTCATGATATGGATATATCATAGACATTATCACTTTCCTACATGATCATTGTTGTGATTCTTCTTGAGGATTTTAGTATTTATAAGATTTCTGGATTTTGGGGAAAACCGCAAGAATTTATAAACTTATTATCTTTTAAAATGCAAGTTGCGGTTTTCTCGTGATGTATGTGTCGTCCACCATGAGTTTTCATGTTTCTGCTGGATTTCGAGACCCGATTCGAGGAGTGGATGAACCGTCTCGGGTACATGGTGGGCCTGGTATGGTACCCCGGGACAAGAAGCTCGAGTTGTAGACGATGAGCCTGGCAGGGGCAGACTACCTACCGGTGATGTCCGGCGAAGCGGATATCTGGAGGATACCCTCGTAGTCATGAGATTTGATGATATGGGCCCATCTGGACTGACGGAGCCCGAGATATTGATATATTGAGACATTGAGATATTAAGAAATTGAGATATTGATACATTGAGACATTGTGATATTCGTATTTGTGTCGATGCTTGACACGAATTTCTGATGATTTCATTGATGATACCTAAGTGATTTTACAAAAGTTTTACGAAGATAAGAATACATATTTTCTCATACCGAATATATTCAGGTTTCATGTTGATTATGCATTCATATTGCATACATACTAGTGCATCGCATCATATCGGAATTTGTATGTTGTGACACATTTGCGTGCATACTTACGATAGCCTTATTAGATGTTACTTATTTCTCACGAGCTGGCAACTCACCCCCGTTGTACCACAGTATCTTGCAGGTCAGACCCGTCAGCGCAGTAGTGGCCGGTGTATCTCCTTTTTCGCTTCTTTGCTTCGGCTTGCAGCTTGCTCACAGGTGGGTTTTGGAGGATTTGCTTTTGCTCCCACCGTGTATTTGTATTTGGTATCCAGTATACTCCATCTACCCTTGTATACTGGACTAGACGGTGAGACTTGAGACTTGTATTTATGGTTTGGTGTCGATGCTCACTTGAGCCGACGTGATGCTTTTATGTTTTTATACTTATTTTGCATTATTCTGATATATTCATTGCATGTGGTTGTGACTCCGCCTTGGGCGAAAAGCTAGCTCCCGCTTGGGATGCCTTATTCATAATATATATATATTTCTCTTATTTGTACCCGTTTCGGGGCCAGTATTTACAAAGGAGACTCTGTCGAAATTTTCGGGAAAATTCGTCGTTTTAATAAAATGTTCATTGCGATTTGTTTTAGTTAAAATCGTTTTCTTTTAACAAGTTTTCCTTCACTCTACTTTTAATTCTGGTTTAGATTTCTAGGCTTTGGCTTACTTAGATTACGTTACGCCTTTAGAAGTTTCGTAATTTATGTGCCAGTCACGTTCCGTACCTTCGGGTCGTGAAAAAGATGGTATCAGAGCGTAGAGTTTTACCTTTTCTGAGTGTAGGATGACCCTTGGTAGATGGAGTAGGTGACTTAAGCAGAGTGGCGTAGCGTGGGTATGTTCCACGGCATACTTACGATACGGTACTCCGCCTAAGTGACCTTAGGATATATATTTTCTTGTATTTCTTTCCTTGATTCCGGAAATCCTTTGATTCGATCGCAATGTCCCTATCGATCATGTTCTTCGTTCCAGCCACTATGCCATCGGAGACTACATGGGCTGAGGGGCCGCCGCCAGAGATGATGTTAGAGTAGGCTCGTTTGAGATGAGGACCGATCAGAGCAGTATGCCTACCCCTCAGGGAAAGAGTGGTCCGCTTTTTCTAGGACGGGTGGCTAGGCTGGTGTCGAGTATTCAGGACGTGTGACAGATGGTTGGATTGTTAGTGGTGGTTAGCCGTGCTCCGAGAGCCGTTGATGTCCCTCCTATTTTAGGGACTGTATTTTACCTGCTGCAAGGGCAGTTGTTTCTGTTATTACCAAGTTCATTTCCGTATCCTTATTGGAGTTTTGAGGTGGAGGCCCCCAGTTTGTTTTTACCGGCACAGTTGCAGTGGAGGATACGTAGACAATCCTCGACAGGGTGGTTGAAATTGTCTTTCACAGAGATGTTCTGACAAGAGATGGGTTGAGCTTGTGAATTTTCGTCTTGAAGGTCTTGCTCAGACGTGGTGCGAGTCAGTCGAGAGAGGCCGAGCTTCAGATCTACCTCCTATGACTTGGGATAAACATACAGCTGTATTCTTTCTCATTTCCTTCCGGAGAGCGGTCGAAATGCCGAGCTCGTAGTTTCGAGCTTTTGCGTAAGACTTCAGGGATGGCAGTGTCCGAGTATTAAATTCAGATTTCTTGGTGGTTCGATGTGCTTCTTCCCTGGAGGACACTGAAGAGAAATGAATAAAGAGGTTCGCGTAGAGATTGGACATACATGTATTGCTTGCTATAGGCACCCAGCATTTTGACACTCATACAGCCGCGATGGATGCAACCTTACTGCTAGAGGAGCGCATTTATGAGACTTCGGTCGTTTGTGGACCAAAGCGGATTTGTACTAGTATGCCGGCTCAAAGGCGGTTAGATAGACGCCATTGTGACAGGCTAAAATTTTTGGTCGCTCGATAAGTTGTTCGTTCGTGATTCGTTCGCATCGGAGAGAAGGATTCTTTTGTCGATTTGACTCTTCCCGATATGTTGGACTTCGAAGCTTTCTTGGCACGGATTGGTTAGTCACGTGTTGTGTGTCGGGGGACTGCCGTAAGGAGGCAGTCATTTTTAGTTTTTCGGTAAGCCAGTTCTTGTTTTCGGGGACACCGTAGCGTCGCTTTTCGCAGTTTGAGTTCTTTTGACACTAGTCAGCTTTAGAGATAAAGGGATATCAGGAATTCTTGGCGTATGTTTGCGATGTTGGAGCTGCATAGGTCCCATTGGACCAGGTCCCGATTGTGAGAAAGTTTCCAGATGTCTTCCAAACAAGTCGTTTGGTTTGTCGCCAGAGCGCAATATTGAGTGCTGCTTTGACTTGATTCCCGGCGAAGCGTAAAGAACTGAAGGAACAATTGCGAGATTATTGGACAAAGGGCTTGTTCGTCCGAGTGCGTCACCTTGGAGAGCTCCTGTCCTGTTCGTCAGGAAGAAAGACAGCAGTTCGTGTTGATGCAGTAATTATCGTCAGTTGAATCGGGTTACTGTGCGACACATTTCTCGAAGAATGACTCACGGTCAAGCTACTACCGGTTTTGGGTTCGAGAAGATGATATTCCGAAGATTATTTTTCACACAAGTTACGAGCGTTATGAGTTTTGGTGATGTCGTTTGAGCTCACCAATGCCCTAGCAGTATTTATGGACTTGATGAACCGAATATTCATGCCATTTCTTGATCAGTGTATCATCGTGTCCATTGATGACGTCATAGTGTACTTTTGGAGCCGAATGGAGCCTGTGCGGTAATTGTGGATTTCGTTCCAGGCGTTGAAGGAGCGCCAGCTATTCGCTGAATTATCTAAGTGTCTTTTCTGGTTGGATGGTGTTGACTCCTTGGGTCAGGTAATTACGAGAGATAACATATGTATGGAACCAATTGAGATCGAGGCCGTTCAGCACAGGCCCAGACCTGTATCGGTGACGGAGGTTCGCAGCATTTTGGATTTGGACAGATACTATTGATATTTCGTACAGGATTTTTCGCATATAGCTGCAATGTTGACCGGGTAACCCGGAAGGGCGTTTCTTTTCGTTAGAACAAAGCATGCAAGCAGAGCTTTTAGCAGTTAAAGATTCGTTGACTACGGCACTAGTATTATCTTGCCTTCAGGATCAGACGGTTTTATTGATTTTGGCGATGCTTCTCGGCAGTTGAAGAAGCGTGAGTAGAACTATTTCATGCATGATTTAGAGATAGCCGCAGTGATTTCTATACTTAAGATTTGGAGACGAGTCGTGTTAGATATTTACGGATCACAAGAAACTTAAAGTACATTTTTCAGCAACAAGATCAAAATTTGAGATAGCGCTGATGAATGGAGTTGGTGAAAGACTATGACTGTGAGATTTTTATCATCCGGGTAAGGCGAATGTTGTGGCAGATGTTTTGAGTTGGAGTCCCAGAGGTAGCTTTTGTTGTTTGAGTACGGTTCAGAGACAGTTGACGGCAGATTTCCAGATTCTTCATGGCAGCCGGCCCAGTTTGAGAGTTTTGGCTTAAAAATTATTTTTCCAGTGTTCTAGGATCTAGGTTTTAGTGTTTTCGGTGTTTCTTGTTTGTGCTAAGTTTGCTGATGGTGTGATCTTGCAATTTAGGAAAGTCGGAGTGTTTCATATTCGTTGTTTCAACATTGTTTCGAGTTTTCGCATGTTGACTAGGCGAAGTTAAAAAGTTCGAACGAATATCAAAAACCCATTTTTTCAAGTTTAAGGTATTCGGAAAAACATGCAAGTAATTCTATGCACCCTCTAGAAGAATGAAACCCTAACTCAACATAATGACCATGGGAACGCTTTTGAACCTTAGGGTTTGGGGCAGTTCCGCGGTGCCATTAGTGAGGCTTGGGTTTGGCTTCTACAGCTGGTCCGTAGGTACTGTGGCATGTACTGGATATCATTAAACTGTACTCAAGAGTTGAGATCTTGGGGGAAATTGTATGGCTTGATGAATCGATCGAAAAGTTTAACGTCGTCCGGATATCATGTGAAAGGATGAAGAGGGATGTTACAGACCTTGTTTCAGGATGCGGACTTGTCAGCAAGTCAAGGCTGAGTATCAGGGGTCAGCAGGAGAATTACAACCTTTGCTCATTCTGGAGTAGAAATGGAAGAAAAATTTCTATGGATTTTATCGTGGGGCTACTTAGGATCAGTTGAGAGCATGACACAATTTGAGTAATCGTAGACCGATTAACGAAGGAAGCTCACTTTTAGCCAGTCTAGACCATTTTTGGATTCATTCAGTATGCTCAGATATAGGTTGGTAAAATGCAGCGACTACCTGGTGTTCCGACTTGTTTCATGTCTGACAGAGGCGCCCAGTTCACCAGCTGACTATGGCGGAAACTTCAAGAGGTTTGGATACCAATTGAGTTTTAGTGCATGTTTCTATCCGCAACCTGACGGTCAATTAGAGAGGACCATACAGGTTATTGAGGACATGCTCCGAGCTTGTGTTCTTGATTTCATGGAAGTTGGGATCGCCATTTTCCCTTGATAGAGTTTTCCTAAGTATAGCTTCCAGGAGGAGATTTAGATGGCCACCTTTGAGGCGTTTTATGGGGAGAGATGCGGATCACCCGTAAGTTGGATAGAGCTCAGTAAGAGCAGTATTTTAGGAGCCACTGATTGTGCAGGAGATGACCGAATGATTCAGTGCTTCAGGATATGATGAGAGCGGCCCAGAGCGGACATAAATCTTATATGGATGGACGTCGTTGCAACTTGAGTTCGCCGTTGGAAATCATGTTTTCTTAAGGTTTCTCCGATGAAGGGCAGATTGAGATTCAGGAGGAAAAGAAGGCTTAGTAATTGATATGTAGTCCCTTAGAGATTCTCGAGCGTGTTGGCGCTGTGCTTATCGTTTGGATTTTCCATCCAGCTTTCTAGGTGTTCGCCGCGTTTTTTATTTATCGATGCTCCGCAAGTACCTCTATGACCCCTTTTACACGATATGGCATCAGAAGATTCAGCTGGAGCGCAATCTTTCTCTCACAATGCAGCCGATAATCATTCTAGATCGGCAGATGATGAAACCGAGTTCCGGGGTCATACCGACCGTTTTGATTCTTTGGCGTAACCCGAGTGGCAAAGAGGACACGCAGGAAGCCGAGGTCGAGATGCGGAAGACGCATTCCCATATCTTCGTAGGTAAGTGTAGTTAGATTTTAAATTCGGGGACCGAATTTTTTTAAGGGGGAAAGATTGTAACGTTTTAAAAATAAATAAATAATTAAATAATTATATCGCTTAGGGAATTTTTTTCAGATAATCGGTAAAATAAACTGTATTTTCCGTAAAACTTAACTATAATTATTTTTCATCATAGACTGAAATACGCCTATTTTAACTATGTAATTGCTAGTATTTGGTAATTATTTAGTCACTTAAAAATTATTAGATTACTTAAATATTTTTCTAAAATTAATTAATTTGAATAATATTATAATCTTTCATTTATATATTAAAATTATCATAATT
This sequence comes from Agapanthus africanus, assembly GCA_030015575.1. NCBI lineage: Eukaryota > Viridiplantae > Streptophyta > Magnoliopsida > Asparagales > Amaryllidaceae > Agapanthus > Agapanthus africanus. The sequence goes on along the minus strand of CM057339.1, from coordinate 474,144,229 downwards.
ACAAATTGGAATGTCCTAATCCTACATTAGTGAACCATGACAACTTATAGCTAGTTGTAATATATTTTTGTTGCTCTTTTATTGTATAAGTAGTTCTAGAAAAATCTAGGAATGGCTAGTAATTAAAGTAAAAATAAATTAAATAAGAAAAGGGAGTTAATTAATGAGAATGTGAGGGGTTTTCTTGGAACTTTTCACAACACTTCACACACCCACCTCTCTCCTCACCAAGTGGCCGGCCCCCCCTTTTTTGACAGCCCCCCTCTCTCCATTCAACTCACATCAACTTATTAAATAAAAGGAAATTAATAAGTTTAAGAAGGGAATTATTATATGAACCAAAGTGGGGAAGTTTCTACACTCATCTTAACACTCCCCCACACTTCTTTCTCTCTCTCCTCTCTCATTTTGTGCAGGCCGAAACAGCAGCCCCCCCATTCCCCACTTGCTCAACCTCATTTCACTTCAAAATTCTTCAAATAAATGCATCAATAATCAATATCAAGTCTCACCAATTCATCATTTATCCTTTACCCAATATTCTTTGGCCCATTTTAGCTAGGATCTTGGAGCAAAGGAAACATTTTGGAGGTCAAGTTGTATGTTGATCTCATGAATTGGAGGTATAATCCTAAGTCTATATTTTGTTTGTTGATTAATTACTTTAATTTAACTAATTAAGTGTTTAAATATGATTCTAATTGCTAACTTCAGTGTTTCAAGAAAAGAGTTTTGAATTAAGTTAGGTTTTTCACATCATTTCTAGGTTAGTAAAGTGTAGTTTAACATTCTAAGGCATGCACAATCTAGTTTAGATGTTAAATTGTAAAGTGTTACTTTAAAACTGTTCAATCTAGTTAATTTTGCAAACTAGATTTTTAGGATTTAATTAAATTGGTGGTATAAAATTGAAGTAATGATTTGGGTGATTTAGTTAAGGTATTATATGAGCAAGGTGGCCACTAAAATTGTTAAAACATCAAGATTGAACTAAAATGGAAAATGGATGCTTACTAGGTTTTTTGCAAAATGGTTTTTTTTAGTAAGTTTGAGATTGAATTGAACTACAACCTAATTCATAAAATATTTTAAGTATTAGGGATGCGCAATTGGTACGAATGGGTACTAGGAGTGGTGGTTGTCCCGTGTAGCAACTCTAGTTGTAGTTTGTGGCGTTGCCGCGGGAGCGTTCTGTGCACCAATTTTGTGCGCGTGAATGAATTGTGTCGTTTGTTCCGCGACTATTCATATATTTATCCTTTTATTGCTTGTGTGTGATCCTAGGGTCGGGTGCAGAGGTGTAGGACGCGGCGCGTAAAGACAGACGGAGATCGGATCAGTGTAGCCGAGGCGTCCCGGTGAGTAGATGTATACATCTATGGGGGATCGTCTGGATTACGCAAGGCGTCCGACAGTTAGAAATGATTAGTAGTTTGGTAGCAACATGTGTAGTTCAAACCATTAATAACATAGATCGCATCATTTTACATATGATGTCATCAATTAGGACACTTGCACCGTTACCATTGGTCCATGCTGCATGTGCACTATTCATGCGAACATACACGCCATTGGTAACTGTTATGTCACGAACACTATAGAACTTGCTAGAATCGGTATCCAAACAATTGCATCATACATGATATTTAAACTGGTAGTTATATTTTTCCACCTCATCAAGATTGACACTAAGGATTGCTAGTCGTACATATACCGCATTTCATCATATTTCATATATAGTTTTCTAGTATAATCGCATTTCATGATATGGATATCATAGACAATATCACTTTCCTACATGATCATGTGTTGTGATTCTTCTTGAGGATTTTAGTATTTATGAGATTTCTGGATTTTGGGGTAAACCGCAAGAATTTATAAACTTATTATCTTTTAAATTGCAAGTTGAAGTTTTCTCATGATGTATGTGTCGTCCACCATGAGTTTTCATGTTTCTGTTGGATTTCGAGACCCGATTCGAGGAGTGGATGAACCGTCTCGGGTACATGGTGGGCCCGGTATGGTACCCCGGGGCAAGATGCTCGAGTTGTAGACGATGAGCCTGGCAGGGGTACACTACCTATCGGTGATGTCCGGCCTGGCAGATATCCGGAGGATACCGTCGTAGTCGTGAGATTTGATGATATGGGCCGATCCGGACTGACGGAGCCTGATATATTGATATATTGAGACATTGAGATATTGAGACATTGAGACATTGTGATATTCGTATTTGTGTCGATGCTTGAAACGAATTTCTGATGATTTCATTGATGATACCTCAGTGATTTTACAAAAGTTTTACGAAGATAAGAATACATATTTTCTCATACCAAATATTTTCAGGTTTCATCTTGATTATGCATTCATATTGCATAAATACTAGTGCATCGCATCATATCGGAATATGTATGTTGTGACGCATTTGCGTGCATACTTACGATAGCCTTATTAGATGTTACTTGCTACTCACGAGCTGGCAACTCACCCCTTGTGCCACAGTATCTTGCAGGTCAGACCCATCAGCGCAGTAGCGGCGGGTGTATCTCCTTTTTCGCTTCTTTGCTTCGTCTTGCAGCTTGCTCACAGGTGAGTTTTGGAGGATTTGCTTTTGCTCCCACCGTGTATTTGTATTTGGTATCTAGTATACTCCATCTACCCTTGTATATTGGACTAGACGGTGGGACTTGAGACTTGTATTTGTGGTTTGGTGTCGATGCTCACTTGAGCCGACATGATGCTTTTATGTTTTTATACTTATTTTGCAATATTATGATATATTCATTGCATGTGGTTGTGACTCCGCCTTGAGCGAAGAGCTAGCTCCCTCTTGGGAATGCCTTATTCTTGGTATATATGTATTTCTCTTGTTTGTACCCGTTTCGGGGCCAATATTTACAAAGGAGACTCTGCCGAAATTTTCGGGAAAATTCGTCGTTTTAATAAAATGTTCAATGCGATTTGTTTTGGTTAAAATCGTTTTCTTTTAACAAGTTTTCCTTCACTCTACTTTTAATTCTGGTTTAGATTTCTGGGATTTGGCTTACTTAGATTACGTTACACCTTTAGACGTTTCGTAATTTAAGTGCCAGTCACGTTCCGTACCTTCAGGTCGTGACAATCATGTGATGAGATACATTGCTTGGGAGACTCCAGATACAAGTATAGCCGTTGGAGCGTGGTCCATGCAGCCACGAAGAGACGAGTCCGAATCAGTCGACATTAGAGAAAAGTGGAGTAAGAGGTTCGTATGAGATCTTGACGAGATGACATTCCACTCCGCTGACATCAGAGATGTGATACGCATGCAGAGGCATTGTACATGGATATATCTTCCAGAAGGAGTCGCGATGAGTATGCAGCCATTCCCGAACAAGAATCAGATTTTGTAAAAGACGATAACTTCCGGGCAGTTCGGCAGAAACGAGATTTGGGAGAGATTTCGACAGAACCTTTCTGGAATACTATACGAGAAGACTTGGACCCAGGATCGGTCATATTGCGCACACCCAGTAGTCCAAAGTTCGGCATCATCGACGGGACCTGTTATGAGTGACCATGACAGTGGGCCAAAGATCTTTAAAGGATGTGCCAGAGCGGGACTGTTTCCGCCACCTTTGATTTTGATATTTTGGGCGATTTATTTGCATGATTGAGATTTTGTGCACCACAGTTGCACTTGATTTCAATTTGATGTCATTCGAGATGTTGATTTTGATTTCATACATATGGTATGCATGTGATTTGACTTATGCTTTCGGCATAGTTTTCAGGCACTTTTAGTATTTTGATTCGATTTTGTGCACACTGATGCAAATGGATGTGAGATTATATACCACGGTATACCTGATTTTGATTTGGATTGAGATGTGTTGTATACCGTCGATTTCGATTATGATACTCGATATTTGTTTTCGTGCACCTTGTGCACTTGATTTGGATTCTTGCACATACTTGGGCGCTTGAGGCGATTTTGGTGCACATCAGATGCACCAAATTGAGATTCTTCGTGCATGTCAGATGCACCTGGTATTGCTGTCAGGCACACACGTTGCCCTTGACAGGTGTTTTCGTGCACACCCGTTGCACTTAGAGTCTGTTTATGTGCACATGTATGGCACATTTATTGATTTCGATTTCCGTGCACACCCGACTCACGTGGCATTCTTATATACATTTTGGGATTGATTTGGAGCAGTATGTTTTTATGATATTTACTATTTGGTATAGTAGTTGAGAAGGACTAGTCCGAGGACAGTATCTGAACATATTTTTGCATGCATTGATAGTTATCGAAGGGATTTCCAAAGAAAGAGCTATAGTCTCAGTATTTACCTACGTGTCCGAGATGACACGAAACGGCGGGACGTGTATGTTAAACAAAGAGTATATATGTATATAGTTATGTCATCACCCGAAATTGGCACATGGCGGCCCTAATACTACGCAACGTCTACAGGCGTAACGCAGTAAAAGAAAGACAAAACCCAGAAATCTAGACCAATAAAAGACAAGATAAGATAAGAAACATTTTTAAAAGCCTTTGTAATCACAACCCAAATTCTTTAAAAGTCCAACTTTCTTTTTTTAAAATTTTGGCAGCACCCCCTTTGTAAAACTAGACCCAAAAATGGGTACAACATAAATATAAATAAAGCATCCCCAAACGGGAGCAAATACACGCCCAAAGGCGGAAAACAACCACCACAACAAATATACGACGCCGTAGCGATGAAATAAAAGACGATAGAAAAGAAACTGTATAAAAGACAACAAGTCACAAAAATATACAATATCATCCTCACCAAGTCTCTAAGTCAACAAGAAAATATAGTACATGGAGAGTACAAGGATACAACGAATATACAATACAACAATACGGATAACCACAAAACCCACCTAAGCAAAACTGCACACTATGAGCTGAAGCGGTATCCGCAGCAAAAGATGATCAGATAGATGAATAGCCTGCCTCGACTACTTTAGAGAACAACCTACAAAACAACTGTGGCACAACGGGGGTGAGTTGCCAACTCGTGAATAGTAAATAACATATGCAGGTAATCGCAAGTATGCACGTACATCGTGAATCTAACATGTGCAATGAATAGCAATAAAAGGTCATATGAATTTAATAATCATGAAAGGTACACTAGCAGGTACAACTAATATATGAAGCAATAATAATATGACAAGCAATATGCAATAATCATGCAATAATGATATGAAAATGTATATATGCAACAATCATGGAAGGTACACTAACATGTACTACTAATATATGAAACAGTGCATTAACAATAAATGTGGAGTATGGAATGAAATATGTCATTTCCACGGAATCCTAATATCGTGGTAGGATCACAATCCATCAAGACAATCTAAATCCCAATTTCCTCAAATCAGCCCCCAAATCGGCTCTCATATCATATAAGTCTCACAAATCCTTAATGTACAATATCAAATAAATCTCCTATATCCTGAATGTACAAAATCAAGTGAATCTCATATATCCTTTATGTACAATATCAAGTAAATGTCATATGTCCTAAATCCAATATCAAGTGAATCTTATATAACCTAGGTATATTTGCATGAATAAAAGTGATGTATATAAAATTAATGTCAATACACATATATTAGCGTCCCAATCCACTAATATTGGTGTAAGGGCATATATAACAACGTCCTAATCCACTGTTATATATACAAGAAGTAAAAAGAAATATCATGAAACCAATGTGCCAAGTATCGACACAGAAATGCTGATCTATCAGGTGCTGTCACCAAGACTGGCACCCTGATAGGTACGTATCATACGCTATACCGAAAAGCACGAGTGCCTAGCTCTGACCATCGTCTTTCTACGTATCTATACGTACATGACTCCCGTCGGTATCCCCATGATAACCACTGAGTTATAGGTAATGTCACGGGATGGTATGGTTCCCCTGTCAGGCTCAATCGACAAGGTCCATCAATCGTCTTGCCCCAGGGTACCTCCGGGCCCCACCATGTACCCTCATACGGCCTCAACGCCTCCTCATAGGGTTATATATATATATATCAGAACCGATAAATCCCATGGTGGATGCTGAAATATCATATCAAGGGAAACCGGGTTTTTCAAATAATGCATAATTTCATGAACTCCCACGGTCCCCAAATCCAGAAAACATCTTGAAAAATCCATATCTCAATGCGAAAATCCATGAATATAATATATGCAACATAAATCTGTAATGAAAGCATATAAAGGAAAAGCTCTAATTAACTGCAATAAGTTAATATAAAAATATCATGCGGTTCCTAATTTATCCTAGTCTAAATAACATCAAGTAAAGGTAAACATGTAGCTATAACTGATATATGTGTAAACATAAAGGTATAGCAAGGTATATATATCTACCTATAAATAATGATGTAATATACCCCCTGGGTATAAGTGAAGTATATGTGCAAGGTATACATGTAGCTATGTCATAAAGTATGTATGTACCTATCACTGATGGTACAATACTCTATAGGTATGCAGGTAACTAGCATAGAAGTATATGAAGGCATATGTTTAAGCATGTCGATATACAAGTATGATATATGTCATATGCGATAAGAAATATGAATCAAAGTCCCAATGTCCCTAACCAAGAAATACCATATCTATAAGTGGGTTGTGCGTGACATTGCAATTATTGATGGTGTGCGTGACATACAATCAGTGCTCGTGCAACATGAATCGTCAATAATGGTGCAGTGTCCTAAGGATACTAGTCCAAGCACAACAGTAACTAAGCAGTTGGGTAAATGCGCAATTCTATATATGACATAGAATATGCGACATAATTAACATCTCTAGCCCAGACGCATAACGCCATGCTGGCGATTCCCTTGTAGATGTTAAATCTACTCATCAACGCTCCTGGATAAGTGAAGCCTACCACCTGTTTTCCCTTTGTAGCAGTGTCTGAAGTCCCCGCCTGCGAACCTGCAACATTAAAACAATAACGCAAATATATATTAATAATAGATCAAAAACGCGTACAAACTACATTAGACCGACGCAACAACACAAAACATACTCTCAAGTGTTCGTATTGTGGCTAACGTGCGTAGCGACACGACGAAACTAACCCAAGAGCAAAATCACACAAAGTGCACGATCCGTGTCGTATAACGTATCGCTCTTAAACGAAACACAAGAATCTACCTAGGTGATCCCAGATTTTGCATACAGAGAATACTAAACAAACAAACAGAACCAAAAGCACCCAAACCACTGAATAGATCTACCCTCAAAAACCCACACCCCAACTCCTCTAAAAAACCGGGGTCGCCGGAATCCTCTTCATACGTCGCCGGCCAGGTCCGAGCTCCAAGGGTCCGTGCTCCAAGGGTCCGAGCTCCAAGTGTGTTCATATGGTCTCAGGTACTACAAAACTACATTGTTTGGTTTTCTAGTAAACTTTCCGGGTCACAACAGATCATAGATATCACAAATAGGCACTAAAAATACGATATTGTACACAGAACTTAACTTTACACTATCCAAACTGAAACTAACTAGCTACAAAGCACAAAAACTACATAAACAACAGAAAGAGATCATTACCTACACCAAAGAACTCAAAGATCCAAGCTTTGCACACTCCATGGCATCCAAGAGGAGAAAAGTGATCAAAGATGTGATTTTGATGAAGTTTGTGAATTTTGTGATGGATTTTGTGTGAATATTTGAGAGTGTTCAGTTTAGAATGACGAAGATATGAGAGTAGAGAAATGAGAGAGTGTGTGAGGAAATGAGAGAGGGAGGTGAGTGTAGGGTAAGAATGAGAGGTGAGTGTATCACATCAATAAATGCTAGCCATGCATTCATATTAAATACACCATACCTCATCATTTCAACACAATTATCTCTCTTTCTCTTTCACAAAAGATTAAGGTTTAATTCAAGGCAAAGGATTTAGAATTAAGGTTAAGTGTCATGGTTGCTAAAACTAGATTAGCATAAACAAATCCTCACATTTACGTGCACACGTGCGTGCATGCTCATAACAAATAATAATAAATTATTAATTAAATGTTATAAAATGTGAGGAACCCGAATTGGTAAACTTTTTACAGTAAACCCACATTAACGTCTAACGAACACTAACCAAAATCTAAGGCGTTACAATCTCCCCCCTTATAAAAATTCGTCCCCGAATTTAAAATTCTCACTAAGTGTACCTTCAAAGAGAAGATTACAAACTCTCATATCTCGCTCGCAGCCTCCCAAGTGATTATCTCACCATACGGCTACGTCCAAGAAAACCCTTCACGGATGGCAAGACCCTTGACCAAAGTTTCTTCACCTGCCGAGCCATTAACAAAATTGGTTGCTGGTGAACGAAAGATCGCGTCTAAGTTAAATGGTCTGGTGCTGAATCATGTGAGAAAGATCAAGAAGGTAATTGCAAAGTATCAACATAAGGAATACGGGGTGAATACTCAATAATCTGGGCGGAAGTGCCAAATTAAAGGCAACGGAACTAACTCGCTTTAAGGATTTCAAAAGGACCTACAATTCTGGGGTAAGCTCCCCAAAACTCAACACGTCTTTCATCGGAAAGTCCGTAGGAATACATGATCTCCCACTGCGAACTCAAGTCTGCGACCATCACGGTCGACATAAGACCTTTGTCCGCAATGGACAATTCTCATACTGACCTAAAACAACTGGATCATCTCCGAAGTCTCTAGACTAGCCGGAGTCCAAAAATCCTACTACGCAGAATCAGAAAAACAGACTGGTGATCGACACGACCTAACCCCTAAACCTAAAGGTTGCCAATTGGAGTGACTCCTGATAATAGCTATCGAAGAAGAACCCTAACAATGGCGAGTGACGATCCCCAACTTCCGACAACAATTAATACGTACGCACAAACTTAACAATGGACAACTGAGCAAACTGAGCAAAACTGGACAACAAGCATCCGAATGGAGTGACACCCTGACTAAACCTAGGTAGACACCATAAATTCGTGGAGATCTGCTCCCACTCCCACTTCGGAACGGTTAAAGGTTGCAACTCTCCAGCTGGTCTCATATGCTCAACCCAAGCACACAACAAGGCAGACACATTGAAACGAAACCCGAAACATCTCTTTACATCCATGCCCACCCGTAACTATCTCACAAGTAACGTCAAATGTTGGTGGAACTCGAATGAATACAGAAAGTTGACTGATGTTCCTGCTATAGGATTTCGCGTCTCTGCCCAATAGTATCATGTACACAAACGCGTCCCTAAACTTAGCACACCCTTGTCATAAATTAAGGACTCCGAATCATTATCCAGCCGAGTATGCTCAAGTATCTCTGACGAACGAGCATCGGCGGACAGTGCCTTGCGAAAGCAATTAAGGAATAGTGGTCGGGCACGGATATGAGCAAGCTGTCCCCTCAATAGAGGCGAACACAAGCTATACTCAACGATCGCACAAGAACTGTAAATCTGCAGGAGACTGTCTCAACAATCAATACCTGCTTCAGGAAGATGCACGTTAAGCTCTGGTGGTCCGTGAAAATCTGACACGACTCTCGAACAAGTAGTATCTCCAAATCTCCAACGCAAGACCACCGCGGCCATCTCTAGATCATGAGTGGGATATCCTGCTCGTACTTCCTCCAGATGTAAGGAAGAAAAAGCGATAACTCTATAGTGTCACCTCAGTACACAATCGAGCCCCACTCGCGAAACATTACAGTTAAACAACAAAGTCGCCCGAACCAGAAAGCAAAGAAAGAACTAATGTAGTTGTTAACCGAGTCTTCAACTGCTGAAAAACTCCGCACACATGCCTCAGTCCAAAGAAAAGAAACCTCCTTTCCGGTCAGTTCAGTCAACGGTGCAGCACTACACTAGCAATCCCGCACGAAACGACGGTAAAAACCTGCTAAGCCCAAAAATCTGCGGACCTCCGTCCGAACACAAGTCTGGGCCAAAGCTGTATAGCCTCGATCTTCCTCGGAACCATACGAAAACCGTCTCCAGTAACTACAAGACCTAGGAGTCAACACAAACAGGCCTGAATGAGCACTCCGAGAATCTAGCAAATAGCTGGTGCTCTCCCAGTATGTTAGTTATATGTATGCCCTAGAGGCCATTACTTTACATGAGATGTATATTGTAGTGGATGCTTGGACATATATAGGGAGGACTTTCTTGCTCGATATGATAGTATGCTATCTGGTTACTCTTTACCTTAACATGTACACTGATTGTCTCTCAGTTACATGTTGGTAAAGCCCTTAGGATATGTACTCGACTACTGGGACTATGATGAGATCATACTAGTGGGGCCAGGGTAGTCGACGAGTACATCCTATAACTGTTCCTAGTCGAGGGTGTATCGAGACAGGGCATCGATACACCAGAGTAGACTAGCGTATACGCATCTTGACCTATATGATGGGCGATGGATGATCCCATA